>LR991042.1:6377591-8777591 GCA_905163495.3 Cosmia trapezina | reverse complement strand
TGTGATTCCCACTATAGTCACCAGATGGCGCTTATTCATTTTCAGTACAAACTGTCGTTTACGTTAACGTGATCGAGTAAGAATAAAAACTCGCAATAAGCCCTCAGGTGTCATATGTCAAATCCAAAGAAATTTAAGATACTACTAAGATAAATATTGTTAAGTAATATTTAATGTCAAATCGAACGTGATTACGTGTGACTCCGGATTTTTAATTTGTCTGCCTTTTTCTAATTTTAGATGAGAATATTTTCTTGTTTATTACTTTTTAGAGCGTGATTTTTCAGTAGTCGGGTTTTAATTTTTGAACTTACATTTTTCTATTTTGTAAAAGCCAATTATTTTGAAAAGAGTGGAGTGAACCTAGTTTCTGACTTTTCATATGTGAAATGAAATATTTTGATTATGATTTAAAAAAAGCGTTTCTATCAATATTCTGGGATAAGATTGCTTTCATTCATGACTACGGAACCCACATAAATAAAACACGCACTTGTAAATTTTTCAAAGTTTTATTAATAAAATAAGGAGAGACAAAAATACAATACAATACAATAAGATAGGAATTTAAAGAAACATTATTCGGTATCTGTATTCTCATAACGGTACCGGGACTTAGTAAATGATTCCGCGCTACTTGGGAAGAATTCCGGGTAAAATGCTTGACGACTCATCTCGGTTTTAGAGATTTTGGACCAGATTTAGGTATTAACATTTAGATGAGAATGAAACTTTCTGTTTTGTATTGAAAGGAAAACTGTAGGTATGTTTTTACTTGGGTAGATTTACAACCGGTTTCTAAATTGAGAATTTTATGGGTGTATGTACACCAATAATTTTGTGTTTTTAAAATTCCTATAAACCATAATTATGTGTTATTTAAGTATATTGTCTACTCTTGTACTAAAATCGAAACACAAACAAAAATTTCCAATGTAGCACTGTATACATATATTTTCTTTATTATAAGATTATACGTAAATAGTACTTTACTGTTCAGTAAAATTTACATTAAATCGAAGCTATTTAATTATGTTAAGAACTTACTAAGCTAAAAATTGATTTAAATACCTATATTATTTTTTCATAAATCTACATTTAAACGAAGCGCGTTTAAATTCCGGCGCGCGTGAGAGTCTCTCACGCGTCAAACTAGACAGCCATAACGGCATTTCACTTACACACTGAGCTAAACCACGATTCAATATATCCTCTTAAGTTGATCTCTTATCAAACTATACCTAAACGTAACTTAAACATAATTGTTGTTTCTGATTTAAGTTTTCTTTTACTTTAATCAAACTTTGAGTACTTATTTGAACCTAAGTTAGGTAAGTAATCAAATTGGACAGATAGCGTGCTTTAGAGTAATTTCAATAAAGACATTTATGATCAACAGTTAAAAGTTATTATATACCTATTGAAGACTTTTGATTTGTAAAGAGTTGATCCAATGCATTTGCTTGGAAAAAAATACTAACAGCACCGTTTCTAAAAATCTCATCATCTGGCTAGCCTTTTCCCAACTATGTTGGGTTAGCTTCCAGTTTAACCGGACGCAACTCAGTATTTTACATGGAGCGACTGCCTATCGTCAGTGAAGTTCTAACAGTGCGTAAGTAATTTTATGAGTGTTTTGAGATTTGAATGTCATTGGATAAAGCTTAATGGCGCGCATCGTATCGACCAATCAAAACACAGTAAACTGACCAATACGAACGCGTTATTTGAAAAATAGTTACACTGCGTATCTCAGTTGTTGGCGCCAACACTATTATGTCAGCCATTCACGTACAAATTCGTCGTGCATCAAGTGCTCCGATGTTGAAAAAACTGTATGAAATGAATGTAACTCACGCATAAGGCCACATTGTGTTCAATTGTTAATACAATTTTTTTATTAATAATTAAACACAATATGGCCCCAAGCGCAAGCCCCATTAATTTCATACAGTTTTTTCACTCTCCTCTAAAGTAGCCATTTTTGACTTCCGTACTGTTAGAACTTCACTGACGCTATCTCACCTCCACACATAACTCAGTTAGGAGACCGGGTATGGTTGTCATATATTGGTTGTCACAGCGGTTATAATAGAACAAATACGAACATTGATCGGCGTCGAAGAATCGCGAAGGTAACACCTCCCTCCCCAGGTGTTCACAACCAACCCGTGAGATAACCATACCCGGTCTCCCCTTGGTAAGACTGGTTGTTAGACTTTCGGGCTTCTGACGACCTGTAACGACTGTCGAGTCGGGACTAACGGCTTAACGTGCTTCCCAATATACGGAGGGGTCTTGGTATGTGAAAATGGTCACCCATCCACGGACCAAACGTGGCAGGCGTAGCTTAACCTGCTCGAACGACCCATGCTGCTGTTATTATTTAGCCAGGAGCCCCTTCCGTTTTTAAAAATCTTACACATAAGTAACTAACCAGCACTCAAATGTAATGTTAACTACTGTGATCGGCTGCCCGTAATAACAACAGATTAAATCATTCATTTATTTTTTATACGTGTCTACTTGAGAACCTCCTCCTTTTATTTCGTCGGTTAAAAAACGTACGAGCCTTGCAGTAGTCGCTTATGATGTGTAACATCAGATGGCCAATTCTCGTACCTAAAGACGTTCACAATCTCATGCCAGCGTCAATCAAATGTCAAAAATGTAGGTAAACGCTATACCTACAATTTTGGACAGATTGAGACTGAGATGAGATTGCGAACGTTGTTAAAAATACGAGAATTGCCCCTTTGACATCTCACCTTGGTAAAAGTACTTTCTAGTTCCATACCAAATAAGCAACTTTTAAAGGTACGGCAACATTTCAATCCGTTACTCAAAACTTTTAGAAACATATTTTCACTTCCTGAGGGGCAATTCCCGTAATTTTAACAAAGTTCGCAATATCATCTCAAGACTCAATCTGTCAAAAATTGTATTAAACGCTATACAATTTTTGACAGATTGAGTCTTGAGATGATATTGCGAACGCTGTTAAAATTACGGGAATTGCCCCTATGATACTTACACACTTCCGTACCTTTTCACGAAATCACTCCCGCAGATTGCAGGAGACCGAGAGGAAAGATGCTACACCACATCAAATACAATCATTGAGAATGAGCATTCATTTGCATTATGAATATTATAGTTACAAATGGGTAGTCAAATCATTCATCCTGGTCAGAAGTTTACGCAGAAAATGATATAGATGTAGCATTCAGTTCGTTTCATGAGTTATTATGCCTTTTCTATAATTTATGCTTCCCAAAAATAAAAGTTAAAGTTAAAACTAATCAAAAGAAACAAAACTGGATAAGCAAAGGACTGAAACAAAGTTGTAAAACAAAACGGTCTCTACGCTATCAATATTATAGAAATAAAAATATAAAAAATAAAAGTAATTAGGGACGAAATCGTGAACAATAACTTCAAGAACAATATAGAAAATTAAATTAAAAATTTAAAAAACCCCCAACGCAAAAAAGAAAAGAGAACATTTAAAAAGTCAAAAATAATACCTATCGTTGAGCCATCAAATTCGATTGAGTAATACCTATATATATTTTAATTACAGAAATTGATGGATGGCACGATAAGGTTTGCTCATTGAATTGGCGCTATAATTTCGCGGCGGGGTACCGCATATGTACATAGTCAATCAAGTGAAGAGTCTGACTTACTTATGCGGTACCCCGCCGTGACATTATAGCGCCATTTCAATGAGCAAACCTTATCGTGCCATCCATCAATTTCTGTAATTAAAATATATATAGGTATATACTCAATCGAATTTGATGGCTCAACGATAGGTATTATTTTTGACTTTTTAAATGTTCTCTTTTCTTTTTTGCGTTGGGGATTTTTTAAATTTTTAATTTAATTTTTATTTTAACCTTTTTAAACTTTTTAAACAATTTAACAATACAGAAATGCATTTTTATTACTGCAGAATGTTAAGTTTCTCTGCACATAACATTAACTTATAATGATGCCACCATCGTACTGCAAATAGAATTAAATACTGATAAAAAAACGAATACAAACACTACTATCTGCTATTTTTTTTTTCAAGAGTGTACTAGTGTGCTGGATATCCTGACTGCAACATCAGCTCATCGCGTAGCCACCATTGCATTGTATGTAGAATCAAATACTGATCAAAACGAACCCAAACACGACATATCTGCTATATTATTTTACCAAGAGTATTCTAGTGTGCTGGATATCCTGGCTGCAGCATCAGCTCATCGTGTTGCCACCATTGCATTGTATGTAGAATAAAATTCTGATCAAAACGAATCCAAACACGACATATCTGCTATTACTTTTTCAAGAGTCTTCTAGTGTGCTGGACATCCTGGCTGCAGCATCAGTTCATCGTGTTGCCACCATTGCATTGTATGTAGAATCAAATACTGATGTAAATGAATCCAAACACGACATATCTGCTATTACTTTTTCAAGAGTGTTCTAGTGTGCTGGACATCCTGGCTGCAGCATCAGCTCATCCTGTTGCCACCATTGCATTGTATATAGAATCAAATACTGATGTAAATGAATCCAAACACGACATTTCTGCCATTAATTTTTCAAGAGTGTATCCAGCACACTAGTGCTGGATATCCTGGCTGCAGTATCAGACCAAGAATTCCATAATCTTGCATAGATAGATAGCATACATGGATGTTTCAAATTTAAGGTCACACTAAAGTTTGAAAGTAAAGTAAATACCCATTACGCGTCTAAGATCCCTACCGCAGCTAACAAAAGAGCAAATAACTTTGAAACGGCTGAACCGATTTTGATAAAACATGTCTAAGAACCATCGCTGGAAAACCTGCTTTCAAATAAAAAAAACCGCATCCAAATTAGTCCACCCGTTTAAGCGCTACGGTGCCACAGACAGACACACAGACACACACACACACACACACACACACACACACACACATAGCGGTCAAACTTATAACACCCCTCTTTTTGCGTCGGGGGTTAAAAATATACAAATTGATAACACAGTAGTCTCGGATCCTATAGAAATAGCAACTGCCTTCAATGAGCACTTCATTAATATGGCGCATACTTCTAGTAGTACGGATATAAAATCAAGCCCTAAGAAAAATTCAGCAGCTCATTCGATGTTCCTCAAACCTGTATCTGAAAATGAAGTTAGAACGGAGATAATATCATTAAAAAACTCAAATTCTGAAGGATACGATGAAATTAATACGAAAATTATAAAAGAATGTACTATTGAACTAAGTGCAATTATAACACATTTAATTAATTTATCTTTCTCACTTGGTACTTTTCCTGAAGCATTAAAAGTATCAATTGTTAAACCACTTCTTAAAAAAGGAGAAAAGTCTGATGTTAATAATTATCGCCCAATAACATTAATACCTATTTTGTCGAAGATATTTGAAAAGTGCATGTACAAACGATTGATCGAATTTTGTAATAAATTTAACATAATTGAGAAAGAACAGTTCGGCTTTCAAAAAAATAAATCCACAACACTAGCTATATTCACTCTTATAAAAACTATATTGACGAATATTAATCAAAACCGTCTTACTACAGGTTTATTCTTCGATTTATCTAAAGCCTTTGACCTAGTGTCTCATGATCTGTTACTACAGAAACTAGAGGCAGTAGCAATTAGAGGCGTAGTGCTTCAGTGGATATCGACATACCTAAGTAACAGACAACAGCGGGTTACCATTACAAAAGTGGATAGAAATAACGACATGATACCTCACTCATCCGAACTCAAGTACAACAGATATGGCGTCCCACAAGGAAGTGCATTAGGCCCAATTTTATTCCTTTTGTACATAAATTCTATAATTAAGATAACGAACCATAAATGTATATTATTTGCTGATGACATTTCTATTATTGTAACAACTGATAAGAAAAATAATACGATTGACGATCATGAGACTGATATTAGTAACACTATTGACATACTAATTCAATATCTAAATAGAAATAATTTATCAATAAATCTTAAAAAATCAGTTTATATACAATTCAATAAATCCAATAATGCTAAATACAATGTTAAAATGAATATACATAAAGTTGATGAAGTTACGCAAACTAAATTTCTAGGCGTAACTTTAGATCAAGACATAAACTGGAAAGCACATATCGACACTGTCTCCAAGTGAATAAATAAGTTCGTATATGCACTTAAAAAAGTCAGAAATATAACAAACGTTAAAACGGCAATCACGTCCTACCATGCATACGTTGAATCGGTACTCCGCTATGGCTTGATAATGTGGGGTAATAGCACAGATCAAAATAGAGCATTTATCGCACAAAAAAAATGCATTAGAGCAATATATGGGCTTCGACCTAACGAATCCTGTAGGCTGATATTTAAAAAGCTTGGCTTGTTGCCGCTACCGTCTCTCTATATATACGAAACATGTATGTTTGTGAGGAAGCATAAGGAATTATTTAGTAATGCAGATGATTTATATCCTCGTAACCGACGTGACCCTCACAGGCTTGTACTTGATATCCTTCCGAGACTAGCTAAATTTAATAAAAGTTGTATATCTATGTGTGTACGTATATATAATAATATACCAAATAATCTCAAGACCTTAAATATGAGATTATTTAAAATTAAATTGCATGAATGGTTGTGTAGTCATAGTTTTTATAGTGTCAAAGACTTCTTTGACAATAAATATTAAAATATGTTTGTAAAAATTTGTATGCTTATCGCTGTTAAGCAAAAACATGTATGCTCTTGTGTTTTTTGTATTTTACCATCTTTTTATACCATGTTTTTAAACAAATAAATATTATTCTATTCTATTCTATTCTATTCTATTACTTTTTTACTTAGAAGTATGTTTATTAAATAAAATGCTTTGCATTCTTAATAATGTTTTTGGCCGAATTGTTGATAGATGTGCATGGTACGATTTTGAACTATAAAATATAATATAATTTTAAATAGGTACATTTTCTCAATATATGTACCGAAGTAAAAATTTTCACATTATTGTGAAACTGTACATAGCTAAAATTATTTTTATAGTTCAGAATCGTACCATGCTCATCTATCAACAATTCGGCCAAGTTTTTGCAATGTGCAGGTCCGTGTCAAATTCAAATTCAAATTAATTTATTTCGTGAACACAGGGTACATACAGAAGGTGTTAGATATAATACATAAGATTCGAGCTGTATCCCGCCAAAAGGCATACAAAATATCAAAGGTTCTTATTAAAGAAAAAAAAAAAAAAAAAACAAAACAATTACATTTTAGAAAATCAAGTCGGTACAATCACTATAAATAAATGTCAAATTAAATAAAGTAAAATGAACCAAAAAATAAAAATATAAAATAATGTCACTAATTCAGATGTCAGGTTGTATCTTGATTGGGCACGCCACAATTGCGGCGATAAGTCCCCTCTTTGAGGAGTGGTTAGAGCGGCGCCACGGCGTCCTCACCTTCCGCCTGACGCAGGTCCTCACGGCTGTTTCGGGAGGTTCCTGTTTCGCATAAGGCGGGAGGAAACGCCCGGGTGTCACCATTGTGTGGATCGCCCGGACGACACGGTGGAGCATACAGTGGAGGTCTGCCCGGCTTGGGCAGAGCACCACCGTGTTCTCACGGAGGCGATCGGCGGCGGCGATCTCTCACGTCCGAGCCTGGTTCAGGCCATGGTGCGGTGCGAGAGTGCATGGGAGGCCGTCACCTCCTTCTGCGAAGCAGTGATGCTCGCGAAGGAGGAGGCGGAACGCGTGAGGGAGAGGCAGCCTCACGCCCTCAGTCGCCGCAGGAGACACCCTGGGCGGCGGGAATCGCGGGGCGATTTCCGGCCACCGTAGGCGCGGGCCTGCGGACGGTGAGTAGCGGGTAACTCGCCGTCCGGTAAGGACCGCCCGAGTCGACGGCGCGTTGAGTTCCACGCGCGCCTCAAATAGATGTCAGCAAATGATGGGGTCCAATAGGGCCGACGCCGCTGCGGTCGCGGGTAGTTTGAAGAAGATACCGCGGCCCTGGCATAGGCAACTGAAGGAACACGGGTGGGTTTTAGTCAGTAAAAGTCTGACACGCCCTTCCGCTCCACCCAGAGCGGGAGAAGTTATTTGATGATTTCCCACCCACAAAAAAAAAAAAAAAGGTTGTATCTTGATCAAAATATGATACGCGGCAATTATACATATGTATTTATATAATTATAACCATAAAAATCATCAATACATCTCTCCAAGTTAGATTTCATGCAGATTCGTTAGATTTCGTTCATTTGACGAATATCTGCACGAAATCTAACTTAGAGAGATGTATTGATGATTTTTATGGGTAAAATTATTTAAAAACATATGTTTTATTGACGCGTATCATATTTTAATCAAGATACAATCTGACACGGAGCTGCAAATTGCAAACAAACCCAAAAAAAATTGAATTTCGCGGGCTACACAGCGCAATCACCGTTATGTAAGATTGCTAATTCTTACAATGGGCAATCTAGCTTCATTTTTCTGACTGACCGACCCAAGACCGACCCTTTGACAATTCAAAAGTGCCTGTAATTGGTTTATTTGAAATAAATGCTTTGAGTTTGAGTTTGAGTTTACATCAAACATCAATGCACAGCAAAACCCTTTGATACTATAATTGAACAAACCACTTTACCCTGAAAACTTCCTCAAAATATCCAAGAAGCAAACTTGCCTCTTTATAATATCAGTATAAAGGATTACACAGACATTTCTCTCAGGGTACCTTTCAGAACCAGTGTAACAGAAATTAATATGCGCGTATTACGGAATGCCGAGAGGTTGCCACGAAATCCACGAGAATTCGCTTTTGGATAGATTCCAGGTAGATATTAAGGTCTGAAATAATTTTGTAGCTTAGGTTGGAAGTGTTCTCGGGTATACGATCCTGTTGTTGCTTTGGGGATAATTGTTTCTGGTTTCAAAGTTCAAAATATAATAGCTACTGGGAAGGGGTTCTTTGATCTTACTTTAAAAGATAGATATATAATATCAAGAGGATTGTCAGCTATGTCTTCTTGTTTACCCATAAAGATGGTGTTTCTATACAACGTGCCATTTTGCATCCTCGTGAAAAAGGGTGTGGTATAGACCATCAAACCGAACAACTTTTTCTATGGCACCAACATCGTAATCGCGTAAAAATAATCAGCCGTCCCATACATTTGCGTCGAGTAGGGATTGAAGTTTTCTATGGGACAGTTGACAATTTTTTCGTATACGATGTTGGTTACATGGAGAAAGTTATTGTTATTATTATTCGGCTTGATGTTCTGTATCACACCCTGAAATTTGACGACGATGCAAAACGACACGTTGTAGGTATTAGTCTACTAATTTACAAACGTTGCAATGGTCTCGCCATTGTGAGTTTCAGACAGATTTGCCATAAAAAATCTGAAAATTAATAAACTTGGCCCCCCGAACACCTTCACCAATCCGTTTTTCAATCGTGGTGTATTGAGCCACAAATGTACAATTGAAGTGATTATGCCATTGTTTTGATCGTTATCTGTAGTCATTCCCAGGTTTACAATGAATGTGTTGAGCATCATAGTTGATAGGTAATGTTATTACTTATTATAGATTGAGATTTATTCTACTTTGACGTTTCACGGCTTTTTTTACCTTCCGTCCATGTTAGTCAGTACCTATATCGATTTGCGACGCATTTTTTACACGATTGGCCAAGAAAAGGAGTGTACATTTTTTACAAGTCTTTTATTTTAATTTAATTTAATTTATTTAACTCAGACAAAGTCCATTATTTGTTAGTCACAATTTTCTTAAAAAACTACATAATACAAAAGCAAGGTATATAAAAAAGGTGTGTAGTCATGAAACCTCTCGCTCGAGTTCATGGATAGATTGCCACGCTATCCAACCAGAATCCGAACGAAAGCCTTCATGACTGCCGAGTCATACTTCTCAGCAATTACTTGATTTTATACTTTACGAATACTTTTAATCGCATTCAGCAACTTGACAGTTCGAAGCAAAATGATTTTCGTTTATAAATTACTTACCGTTTTATGTTGTAGTATAAACGAATAATAACGTTTTTCAATTAAAACTATAAGCACATTAAGGTAGTTTCGATAATTAATTTTTTTCACCTCATTTCCTTTTTATTATAGAGGAGTTTGTAGCTAAGTAATACCTATAGCCGCACGGGTCGATCCATCAGGTTAAGCTACGCTTAACCTGATCCACGGTTGGTCCGTGGATGGGTGACCATCTTTACATACCGAGACTCCTCCGTGCTTTGGAAAACACGTTAAGCCGTTGGTCCGGCTGTCATTCGTGGATCTTTGACAGTCGTTACGGATCGTCAGAAGCCCGAAAGTCTGACAACCAGTCTTACCAAGGGGTATTGGGTTGTGGAGGTCAGATAGGCAGTCGCTCCATACTGGTATTCAGCTGCATCCGGTTAGACTGGAAGCCAACCCCAAACATAGTTGGGAAAATGCTAGGCAGATGATGAGGTATACTCCTATAAACAAGAAATCTAATTTTTATTAAGTAATACAGTGAAGTTAGGACTCGATCCTGAACTTACCTACTAACATTAAACCTTACCATTTTCTCCGTCTCTTACTTTTAATTTTCCTAAACTACCCTTCGTCCAAAAACATAACACTAACTCACAGCAATATTAAAACGCAGCATCCAACTCCATAAGCGCATATCATGTAATTCAGAGATTCAGCTGAGACGACAATCACAAAATACCAAGAAATATACAGAAGACCAATTTCATAGAACGAGCAAAAAAAGGTGCATTCACACATAGGTAGACGCGTACGTGCGGTGATCTATAACGAACACTGTATCCTTTTTAGATACTAATAACATGACGGAAACCGCGCGGTTTAAGAAATACGCGGTAGCCGCGCGGAATCCGCCGTGTCGGCACGGGCAGTCGCGAGTACGCCCCCGCTGTACTTACATAGATGCTTGTCTATGAGTAAGTGCATTTTTACTGGTTGTAAAAGAGCGAGCGCGCACTGCGGTGCGTTTCCGGTAGTTCTGCCGCACTGGGCGGGGCTTACAGTAACAAAACGCATGACCGTAGTGCGCGCACTTCAAAGACATTCCATACTTCACAGATTATGCGGTGCGTTTCCGGTAGTTCTGCCGGACTGGGCGGGGCCTACAGTAACAAAACACATAACCGCAGTGCGCGCACTTCAAAGACATTCCATACTTCACAGATTATGCGGTAGAAAAACGCACCGCAATGCGCGCTCGCCCTTACTGCCGCCACGAATCTTTAGCGCTCGGTGGAGTAGTGGGAGTTGTTTGAGAATACGTATTGTCTAAGGAGTAAGGTCCAAAATCGCTTAAAGTAATTTCAAGGTCAGCGCTAAAGTTTCGTGCCGCCTACTATATCGAGTAGAACTTCTGTAGTTACTTACCTATTTTGTGCTGCAAGAGACTTGGAATACTCCCAGCAGGTAATAATGTTCCGTAATGGGTATGTATAAATAGAATTAGTGCAGATTTCCAGTTTGGCAAAATACTGGTCCATGTTTCAGGGTTAATGTGAATAATTGCAGGTGGTAATAACAGTTCGGTTTCTATAATGCAATTTATTGATCGTATCTTTTGGTTTACAGTTGCAGGTATTTGCAGCGGAGCAGTTTGCGTAACACGTTATCAATCGGAATCAGTTTCATTTTGACAGTTCAATAAAATTAATTGTGTTATTTATGCTCTTGAGCAGACAAATTTTTCGAACATAATATGTAACAATGGATTAGTAATTTGCTTCAAAATGATTCAGATTCCGATTGATAGTGTGCAACTATAGGGGTGGACTGACACTGGCATGGCCACCATCAGGGTTTTAATTTTGATAACACAAAAAATTTGTCGCTAATTAGTCGAAATTTGCCGCCAAATATCAGAATTTGTCGGTCACTGGTTCAAGTTTCCATAGGTGGCCGATCTGGAGAGCATCTCACCAGCTTGGCCAAGTTTATATGTCACAAAAACTAACCCACATAGCGAAGATTATGTTGAGTAGCCAGTTAGTCGCAATTTTTCGCCATGTCACAGATTTAGTCTTTAGTTAGATATTATCGTACTCTTCGTTCTAGCTCTTGGACTATATGTAAAAATTGAACTCATTATATTTTCAATCTAAGACCCGACTAAATCTGTGACTTGGCGAAAAGTTGCGACTAATTACTTAGCGAAGACAACAGATCTTCGCTAGGTGGCCTAGTTTTTGAGACATAAATGTGGCCAAGCTGGGGAGATGCTCTCCAGATTGGCCACCTATGAACCCTTATAACTTTTGAACCAGTGACCGACAAATTCTTATATTTGGCGACAAATTTCGCGAGTAATTAGCGACTAATGTTTTGTGTTACCAAAATTAAAATCCCTGATAGTGACCATGGCAGTCTCATACACACCTCTTTTTCAATTTCAACTGATGTAATTGCCATCGTTATACTCGGTACATCAATGTTTGTTAAAACACATAATATACCGGACAAACGATTCAACAGAGGTGGAAGAAAGTGCATGGAATGATGAAAATTTAAAACAGTCATAGAGCTTCATCGTGACGAGAGGATGAATGAAAGGCCAATAACAAAGGAAAAGTTCAAATAAAGCAGTAATTATTTTAAAATATTTATTAAAATAAGGACTCGTAGGACCTATAATTTTCATTCGATATCCATTCATAAATTAATCGAGAAATACGGAATATCACGGAGATCTACAATTCTACATACACCAGAATAATATCATGAAATATATCATTCTTTTATAAAATAATACTTACAGACTTAAAATACAGGAATACAAAGCTTACAATTATAAAAATAATAATAATACAATAGTTGAGATTTCATAAAATCGGAACGTACCAGATTTGGTTAGTTGAAACAGGAAGCTGGTTTAAACCAATTTGTTCCAAATTTTTAATAGGACAGCGTCAATTCCAATGACAATCATACAAATTGTAAAGATTTGACTAATTCTAGCTACAAGAAGTTTCTACCATGAAAATACTAACACAGTACAAAAGAAAACATCACTACGATTATAATAATAAGTCTTTATAATAATAAGTCTTGATAATAGAACAAGAGCAAACTTTCAAAAACTTTGCTAATTTCGACGACAAATTTTTCCAAGTCATCTGCGCCTTCGGGCCAATATAAAATACAATATTATTGGAAAATGATAAAATGTTAACATAGAAACATCCAACACTATAACATAACAGTATAATGTAACAGTCATTCTTCTGCTAGGTGCTAGAAGTTTTAGTAAAATAATTTAACACGTTGTTGAAAGATTAAACCTGAAGAGTATATATCAAAATGCTGGACTTTTACAAGATTTATTTGCTCAAAAAAATCCAAGAAGTATGATTATTTTAGAGATATGCCCTACAGTTTCAATCTTCTTCAACAATATAGTATTTATTTTATTCTAAATTAGCCAATACAGGGTATCCTTCGCAGTAGACCCTTAAAAATTTAAATAATTTTATTAAGGTATTTATTTACACTTAGATCTCTACCTTGGTCAAATAGTCTTTCCAGGCAAGAAAAAACAAAGAAGTTGCAAGACGCACTGAAAATGCCTGGAAGAGCTATTGGACCATGAGAGATCTAATGAAGGGTGGTCTTTCTTTGTCCCTTAAGAGAAACTCATTGACGTGCGCATACTTCCCATCCTCAAACATGGTCTGACATATCAGTAGAGGTCCACGCTCAAGGTTTTCCAGAAAGGAACGGACTATTCTGGGTATCAAACTAACAGACCGAGTTCGGATTACGACCAGCCGTTCCATCACAAAGACAACTGATGTCACTTGGAAAGCTGCCACGCTAAAATGGAACTGGGCTGGAGACATCTGCCGCATGTCTAGTCTTAGACATGCGGCATATGTCTCCAGCCCAATTCTATTTTAGCGGTTGTAATTATTGGCCTAGACTGTAGACGGCCAATGGTCAAAACTTACAACCCAATGGATCCCTCTTAATGGCAAACGATATCGTGACAGGCCCAGACGGAGATGGCGGGATGAGCAACAAGAACTGGTTAAACAAAGAGAAGTTGAGGCCTTTGCCCTGCATCGCGACATCTGCACAGGCTTTTAATAAATAATAATTTTTAGATTTGCCAACGTTCGTATACACTACAGAAAGTACAGGAAGACAACAGAAAATAAACTAAATGTAACAAAAAATATAGGTAAACTCGGCATTTTCCTATTACCACCTACTTGGTGAACAATTTTAAAGTAGAACTGTTAAATATTATTTGTATAAAACAAAACAAAGAGATTATTACAGCCGTCTCATATCTTAATAAATAAAAAAAGTAGATACCAATCAAGACTTTTCACCATTATCAATGGGCTGTTTCTTCTCCTCATCCACAATTATCACTTCTATGTCTTTGACGTTATAGCCTGGTCCAGGACGCATGGGTCCATTGATCAGGCACTCGATGTAAGAAGGTGGCTTCTCAATGTTCTGGGTAGCTGCTTTTTCCAATCTCAGGGCTTTGGTGTATTTCTGGACGATTACCATGAAGATGATAGCGATCACTGAAAAAGAAAACGAAATTAGTTGCTGTATTATGTTTATCGAAAATAACTAAGTTTAATCATAATTTTTGTTTAGTTTTTCTCAACTGAAGCTCGATATTTGAGAGCCTGGTCAAATCTCTAATTTGTAACTAAACTGTTGTGATTAATCGGTCTAAAACACATCAATAAACATAAAATGATCGGCACGTTTCCGATCAATAACTTTAAATTATTGATCATATTACTGGAATAGCATAATTCTGATTAATTTCAGTTATAAAAATAATAAATAAATAAATATCCTTGGACAGTTCACACCACGCCATCTAGTCCCAAGCTAAGCAACCTAATGCTTGTGTTATGGTAACGAGATGGCTGATAAACTACTTATATACATTTTTTTTTTTTTGTAAATACGTACATATTATATGTAGATAGAAAAACACCCAGACTCGGAACAACTACTTGTAGGTCATACAAATATTTGTTCCGTGCGGGAATCGAACCCGCGACATGCTACGCAGCAGTCAATCGCTCAACCACTGCGCCAACCGTGTCGTCTAACTTATAGACTAAGAGGTCACAGGATTTTTCATAACGATCATGGATACGGTTAGATTTACTTCGATGGGTTGTAGAGTAGTCCCCTAATGCGAATGACGTCGGTCTGCCTGCTCTGAGTGGTTGCAACTTCGAGTTATAGCGCTTACAAGAGGCGTCATTGTTGCGAAAAAAAAACGATCAGAGAAATGGTCAGTTTTGGTACACATTGAAAGTATGGCGTCTCCGCAGATGAAACAAGTTGGTCTGCCGGCTCTGACTGGTTGCATTTCAGAGCTATGATGCGCGCAACATTGTTGCGAAAAAAAAAACGATAAGAGAAATGGCCAGTTTTAGGACCCATTCGAAGTATGGTGTCTCCACAGGTGAAACGAGTTGGTCTGCCGGCTCTCAGTGGTTGTATTTCAGAGCAATCGTTGTATATGCAAGACGCTTATTTGTGGAGAAAGCCTAAAAAATACATCTAAAAAGGGGAGAATAGGCGAATTTTTCAATTGCACGCCGGCCGGTGTCGTACCCCCACCCTACGCCTGCGCCGAGAACCACCCGCTGCGCGACCGTCCCCCCTGTAAAGGAATAGGGAAAAAGCTAGAGGTGTCAAGAGGTGTCAATAAGAGAAATGGTCAGTTTTAGTACCTCAGGTGAAACGAGTTGGTCTGCCGGCTCTTAGTCGTTGTATTTCAGAGCATTGTTATACGCAAAGCGCTTAGTTATAGCAAAATTCAACTTAACGGTAATCAATAAAATAAAGAATGAAATCGAACAAATCCAATTTTTAACAATTCAACTTATTACTTTGGGTAAATCACAGATTGATAATTTTGTAGAATATAGCTAATGAAACAACTCTAAAAATATAGAATGTTAGAAATAAGTAAATATTTAACTCTAAGTCTTAGCTATAATCTACAAAATTATTAATCTGTGATTTACCCACAGTAATAAGTTGAATTATTAAATATTGGATTTGTTCGATTTCATTCTTTATTTTATTGATTACCGTTAAGTTGAATTTTTCTATAACTAAGCGCTTTGCGTATAAGAATGCTCTGAAATACAACGACTAAGAGCCGGCAGACCAACTCGTTTCACCTGTGGATACACCATACTTTGAATAGGAACTAAAACTGACCATTTCTCTTATTGACACCTCTTGACACCTCTAGCTTTTTCCCTATTCCTTTACAGGGGGGCCGGTTGCGCAGCGGGTGTTGCTCGGCGCAGGTGTAGGGTGGGGGTACGACACCGGCCGGCGTGCACTTGAAAAATTCGCCTATTGTCCCCTTTTTCGATGTATTTTTTAGGCTTTCTCCACAAATAAGCGTCTTGCATACACAACGATTACTCTGAAATACAACCACAGAGAGCCGGCAGACCAACTCGTTTCACCTGTGGAGACACCATACTTCGAATGGGTACTAAAACTGACCATTTCTCTTATCGTTTTTTTTTTCCAACAATGTTGCGCGCATCATAGCTCTGAAATGCAACCACTTAGAGCCGGCAGACCAACTTGTTTCATCTGCGGAGACGCCATACTTTCAATGTGTACCAAAACTGACCATTTCTCTGATCGTTTTTTTTTTCGCAACAATGACGCCTCTTGTAAGCGCTATAACTCGAAGTTGCAACCACTCAGAGCAGGCAGACCGACGTCATTTGCATTAGGGGACTACTCTACAACCCATCGAAGTAAATCTAACCGTATCCATGATCGTTATGAAAAATCCTGTCACCTCTCGGTCTATTACTACTTTAATAAGATTTCAAATATTTCTGAGTTCTGTTTTGAAGAGTACTCCGAAAAACATTGAAATCATTTAATACAAAACTCGTAATGTCTATGAACAAAATAGTCCATGACAACCAAATGTGTTAACATTATAATTAAAATGTATTCAGAACGAAACAAAGAACGTCATATGAAAGCGCGCAGTGCGCTGCATAGATAAGTTTTGTTACAATAAATGCCATTGAACGTGCATATATTTATGCACAAATATACTATTATTTTTATCCCGACACTCGATATTATTACTATGAACACGGTGTCACGCGCAAGCTGCATTCAAGGATTGAATTACAAAAAGGTTGATAGAAATATCAAAATGGATTTCAAACTTGCACATGAATCATAATCCTAAGAAGTATGCATAGGCAATTTTACAGCAAACGTTAAAGTTCCATTTTAGAACAAGTATATTTTAGAATTTGTTACACTACACCGGACATTCTTTAGATGAAATAATAATATGACGTTAGGTACTTTGCTCACAGTTGTTCAGTGCATCAGTTTGCTGATGTAATTTTAGACTAATTTATGAAATCTTTTGTAATTAAAGGAACTGCCTTGGGATTGATCCATTCGCAAGATGTTGTTGTTAACCCAAATGAAGTTTAATTGTAATCTTCGATCGGTAACATTCGAAACCACTTTCAAATTATAAATCAACGTCTATGTCAGTTGCTTCATATCTGAGGCAATATATACCCACTTTATTGACTTATCCTTATAAGCAATTTCTGCTTATTTTATCAATTAAAATTATTACATAATAGTCATTTAGAATTGTTATGCTATGCCATAAGCGATATAATTATCAGATAGCAGCGCTTCCCCTGCAGGAAGCGGGCTCATTGCGGGTTGGTGGATGACATATAGTTAGGTAAGAAAACTTTTTGTTGAAGTAGATCCTACTTGAACTAAACGAAGATGCGAAGATGATAAAAATGATATACTCACAGATATCACTTAGCTTCAAGAACCAGACGGTCTCACTGGCGTAGACGTCGATGAAGAAGGGCTGGTATCCGAAATACATGGCTTGCATTACCAACTTCACGACAGACAGGCTCAGGAACATGCGCATTGGCTCAGGGTTTTTCTAATTTTGGAAAGAGTTTGGATATTAGTTGATCATTTAAATGGACTGGAATAAAATCCTAATATTATGATTGCATTTTGTGATGAAATCAGCGTAACTGTGACAAATATGAGTCTACGTTGAAGGCAATAAAAGTTCATTCAAGTGATAGTTCTGCAATGACTAAGGTATAATAAAATTATGTCACAGACGTGAAAATTGCTTATTTTTTAATACTTTATAGTCAAGTAAAAAAACTAAACAAAGGTGGAATTTATCATTAGACATTTTTCATTATCAGTAGGTATAGGATTATGCAGCGACAAAACTAATCGCAAAATCCGAATGAAATTCTTTCTTATATACAATTTTCATTATCAGTAGGTATAGTATTATGCAGCGACAAAACTAATCGCAAAATCCGAACGAAATTCTTTCTTATATACAAAGCAGCAACTTCAGAAAGCATTCAGTTATAGTTACCTTGTGTACAGCTCCAACATAAGAAATGACGATCCTCAGCCAGATCATATTAATGAGGAAGTTGAGCAGATCAATGAGGTAGATGTGCAGCATCCCAGGATAGCACCTGGGCTCTGTGGCAACGGACATCTGTTCCACGTAGATGTTATGATACTGGTTGCGGTAGACCCGAGGGTAGGGGTAGAAGCCATGGGTGCCGAGGTTGAGGACTATGAGGACTGGTTCCAGCCATGGAATTGAAAGTGCTTGGAGCTGTAGAAGAAAAGATTCTGTTACTTACGTATGATCATTTTCGAATCCTACTCCATTGGAGAGATTGAATAGGTACACATATTCAGTTCTTCAATTGCTAATAGATTCGATTTACACAAGGAAGGCTATTTATTATATAAGGTGTTAAAAAATTTACTTTACAAACTTTAAGAGCTAAGTTAGAACATCGAACTGAATTTTTATTTCTATAAAAAAATTTCAACTGTCCTTTATAAAACTTCCTACTTTGACGCAAATGTATGGGACGGCTGATTATTTTTTCGCGATTACGATGTTGGTGCCATGGAAAAAGTTGTTCGGTTTGATGGTCTATACCATAACCTTAAATTTGACGAGGATGCAAAACATCACGTTGTTGTGTGTTGTTGTAATGTTGTAATTACTTTGGCCATCATTATTTTTCTTCTCTTTATTGTATAGTTTTATTTTCTTTATTAAAACCAACGTTATTTTCAGCTTCAACTTGATAATTTTACAATTAAAACGTCTAATAATTCTGTTTGCTGTTTTAAGATCGTTCTTCCATGTTAGACAATTTTTCTTTGTGACAATAAATCGCATGTGAGTGCATTTCTCGTCTAAATTATAAACAAAGGAACTGCATGTTTTCTTTGGATACAAGGAAATCTTTGTACTAAATCTCAGTTTCATGTGGTGACAGGTGTATTGCGTAGGATACAATAGCGTCGCATGCATGCGTCTGCGTCGGTATTCGTCCATGTACTCAAAAATTAATTACTTAGTTAAGCAGCGCATTCACGATCTTTAAATGACGTAAAACCATTAGTAACTGTAATGAGTTGCTAATGGTTTTACGTCATTCAAATGTAATTCTTATCTCATTTTTATAAAGTATAAATTGGAATGATTGCCATGAGTTTTCTCAAACTCTTGGCAATCATTATAATTTATACTTTACCTTACCGAGATAAGAGTTACATTGCAATGACTTACTAATTGTTTTACGTCGATCGTGAATGACTGTTGCAGTATCGAATTACTAGACCAATTGGACTACAAGGCCACCGGGGTCGCGGGTTGTTCGAAAGAGATACCGCGGCCCTGGCACAGGCAACTGAAGGAACACGGGTGGGTTTTAGTCAGTAAAAGTCTGACACGCTCTTCCGCTCCACCCAAAGCGGGAGAAGTCATTTGATGATTTCCCATCCACAAAAAAAAAAGGGGACTCCAAGACCTAAAACCCTGATGTCTGAATTTTATGCCACCCATAGGCCTCTGACTTGGCTTCTCATGCCGTAGAGAAATATCTCTCAGGCATGCATGTTGAAGAGCAGTGGTGGCCCAGTGGTAACGGCCGCGACTTACGAGTTACAGATTGTAGGTTCGAACCCCAGCCGGTGCATTACTTTATGTTAATTATTTCATCACCACTGCTCTCAAAACGTTGAAGGAAAATATCGTAAGGAAACCGGCATGTCCTAGAACCAAAAATTTGAAGACATGTGACATCTACCAACCCGCACTGGGCCCGCGTGGTGGATTACAGTTCACTCCCTCTCACAGAGAGGAGGCCTGTGTCCCAGCAGTGGGAACATTATAGGCTGATTATGTTATGCCGTTTGAAAAAACGCCGTTTTTAAGATATTGATGAACGCGTCCCTTCGTGATAAAATACTGTAATATTATGTCAATATTATAATGAGGAAAAGGGAGACTAAGCTGTTTCTCGGTAATAAGCAGGGTTTATCCAATTTGTATTTTCTTTTTAAGTTTTATGGTTAAAGTACCTTTTCTTAACAAAAGATGTTGCAATATTGTTAAGGCCTGTTATTGTATTGTATCGTTGGTCAGTTATTGTTAGGCTATTGTTATTTGGCAGTATATTTCAGCCCTAGTAAAACAATACTGATCAGGGGGCCTACTCCCTAAGCACGAAGCCCGTAGTTTCGGCCTTCGTTACGGGCATTTCTTACTCCGTATCACCTACGGATGGATGATTGGTTCGGGGCCCGAACGAAGTATGAATGACAACATGATTTGCCAGTTGTCCCTACTCCCGATGTGTTGTTGCCCGTCCGAAAAATTTAACTTTTACACTTGTTTTAATAGATCGTAATGTCAGACGGACGGATAAACGGACGGACGGAAAGACGGACGGACTTAGGGAGTAGGCCCCCCGGTCAGGGGCCGTATTATGACGTGTTAATGCCATCATGATTCCGTTGAGAAAAAAGGACGGTGCTATCGGTCGTATATAGCTCCGTCTATCTCTCACACTGGAACAATGATGGCTTCAACACGTCATAATACGGCCCCTGGATTGTACATTAAATTACAAATCTATGGTTACTTGTTTACACGCACTTTACTTGTGCTTAAAAGTGTACAAACACGGTGTGAGTGTGTGCATGAAGAGGAGTAGCGTCAGAACCATAGACGTATAAAAAAAGATGGACTCCGCGCCACGCATATCGAAAGTGAAGCACAGTAAGTAGCCGGACCGTTTGTACAAACACGCCTCGCGCACACATTTACATCATAGTATGCCGACCGGCCGCCAGTACGTGACACGAGCGACAGCGTCTTTGCAGGTACTCAAATCACGCACACATAGATCGGTACGGTGCTTCACTTTCGATATGCGCGGCGCGGAGTCCATCTTTTTTTATAAGTCTGTGGTCAGAACATAATTTTTTACACATACACGCACAAAAACACGGTCTTCGGACTTCGCCATAGTCTCGGACGGTATCGAGAGCTCCTGCGCTCATATACACATTCACAGCGTGTTTCTTTATTTGTAAGTGTCTAAACACACTATGCGGAAGATCCGCGACGGAAGTTCCGCGGCTGGGGGCCTACTCCCTAAGCACGAAGCCCGTAGTTTCGGCCTTCGTTACGGGCGTTTCTTTATAGTCCGTATCACCTACGGATAGATGATTGGTTCGGTGCCCGAACGAAGTATGAATGACAACATGATTTGCCAGTTGTCTACTCCCGATGTGTTTTTGCCCGTCCGAAAAAAATAACTTTTACACTTGTTTCGATGGATCGTAATGTCAGACGGACGGATAAACGGACGGGAAGACGGACAGACTTAGGGAGTAGGCCCCCAGATTCAACAACAACGTAATTTGCCAACGTCATTTCGGTCGTAATGTGTCGTCAGTAATTCAAATAGCATTGCAGGCGTAATCATGCCGAACTTCCGTCGCGGATCTTCCGCATCGCTTCTTGAGATCCAAAAAACTATGTACTTATTGTAATTAGGAGAACAGATTTAGTAGCACTATTTGACAAAAAATATTATTTTGCTTATTTTATGAAGCGCATCTTTCACGTAACAACTCGTTTAGCTAATTAACATCTAACACATTTTGAATAACAGTAAATTACTGACATTTTCTTTTAAAGACAAGTATATTTCTCAGACAAAAAATATATTTGAACTATGCAACAAACTCGGTTTTCCTTGACCATTCGCTTTAAGTAAAGGCTCTTACAGACAGAGGCGATATCGCGTCCGCGACGCGATATTATGATATTATATCCGTAGAAAAATATCGCGTCGCGACGCGATATCGCCTCTGTCTGTAAGAGCCTTAAAGCGTTTTCTGTGTGCGGGCGTTTTCGCTGTTTGTATGTAGCTAGCCTACTGTAGGTACTCTTCTATGAATCGGTTCCATTACATCATTCCTAAACACGGGTCTTACCACAAAAACTTAGGGTCGACGTCGACTGATCTATTCTATCATCGAACGATGGCCGTCAGTCGACGTTGATCGATTGGTGTGGTAACAACTGACGACCGATGTCGACTTATTCATTATGTCATCGACCTATCTACAATCGACCGATTCGACTGATCTATTCTATCATCGATCGATGGCCCTCAGTCGACGTTGATCGATTGGTGTGGTAACAACTGACGATCGATGTCGACTTATTCATTATGTCATCGACCTATCTACAATCGACCGATTCGACTGATCTATTCTATCATCGATCGATGGCCGCCAGTCGACGTTGATCGATTGGTGTGGTAACAACTGACGACCGATGTCGACTTATTCATTATGTCATCGACCTATCTACAATCGACCGATTCGACTGATCTATTCTATCATCGATCGATGGCCCTCAGTCGACGTTGATCGATTGGTGTGGTAACAACTGACGATCGATGTCGACTTATTCATTATGTAATCGATCTATCTACAATCGACCGATTGGTATGGTAACAACTGACGATAGACGTCGACTGATCTATTCTATCATCGATCGATGGCCCTCAGTCGACGTTGTTCGATTGGTGTGATAACAACTGACGATCGATGTCGTCTTATTCATTATGTCATCGATCGATCTACAATCGACCGATTGGTATGGTAACAACTGACGATCGACGTCGACATATTCATTATGTCATCGATCTATCCACAATCGACCGATTGGTATGGTAACAACTGACGATCGACGTCGACATATTCATTATGTCATCGATCTATCCACAATCGACCGATTGGTATGGTAACAACTGACGATCGACATCGACTTATCCATTACATCATTGATCGATGGCATCGATCGACAATCGATCGATTGGTATGATAGGTAATAATAATAATAATAATATATCATTTATTTCGGGTAACTAAGACCCATAACATAAATACCTTACAGACTATCATACATATTTATAAAAACACAAAACTAAACTATTTATTGCATACGAAGTGACGGCGTCGTATTGCGCTGCGTGGTGTCGCGTAACCTTCCGCGGAATCGCCGATACACGACACCCTTCGGCCAAAACTCTTCCTTGAGGACGGTCTCAATATATTGAGTCGGTACTCGCACTACAAACGATTTGAAATTCGTGTTGTGGCGCGACGCCAACTTCTCGACCCTTAAGGTCCAGCTGGTCTTCGATCGAACATACTCCACGATCTCCTCAACCTTCGTGGTGTGATGTAACCGGGACACATAGAGCTGCGTCGTAGGTATTGCCGGACGCAGCATATTGGGTCCTACCAGCGCGGTTCCGCACTGGTAACAACTGACAATCGACGTCGACATATTCATTATGTCATCGATCTATCCACAATCGACCGATTGGTATGGTAACAACTGACGATCGACGTCGAATTATCCATTACATCATTGATCGATGGCATCAATCGACAATCGATCGATTGGTATGATAGGTAACAACTGACGATCGACGTCGACTGATCTATTCTATCATCGATCGATGGCCGTAAGTCGACGTTGATCGATTGGTGTGGTAACAACTGACGATCGACGTCGACTCCATTATATCATTGATCGATGGCATCGATCGACAATCGATCGATAGGTATGGTAACAACTGACGATCGACGTCGACTGGTCCAATCTATCATCGATCGATGGCAATCGATAGCATCGATTGATTGGTATGGTAGCACCCTCACACACTTGTTCAACGCGTGTCTAATACATAATATATCAGTTTTATGTCAAACCCCATAAGTAGATAAATATCATGTTATTAAACTGTTGTTTAGCCTAAAGAACCGATTTAAACACAAGTTTTGTGGTAATACGGTTCGTCGTTAGAATCATTAACATTATTGTCGTCATTTGAACCAATACTTTACTTTGTGTTGATATCAAGAACAATACTGACTAGTGTCAGCTTAACCTGCTTAATATTCAACTCGAAGTTAACCTTGGTTTCTTCATGAATAGGTATTTTCTCTGATATAACGTTTTTGTCTTTCTGTATTTGTTATTCTTGTAAGACCTGTTATTTTGAAAGTCATATCTTCTTGTTTATTAAATAAACATCTGCTTTGTGATTCATATAGAGAGTTATATATTATATTTTATATCCATTGTTACTTGGTTTGATGTGGTTTAATAGTGTTTAACAACTCGAACGCGTATCTACGAAAGACACAATGGTTTTTTAATTGTTTCTGTAATAACGGTCATACAAAAAGTTAAAATAAAATTGTGACACTGAGTCACAATTTTATTTTAACTTGTACACAAAACGGTTTTATCCTTTACGGGATTATCTACCTATATCTCAATATTTAGAAACTTATGGTTCCATCATAAAAGTAGGTACGCACGGCTACAGATCAAGCTGTACATTTCCAGTATAAGCTGATCGCGCATTGTGTAGGATTTCCTTACAATGAGAGGTCAGTGTAAACTGGAAATTTATAGCTTCATGTGTAGACGTGTGTACCTGGGCGACCAAGCTCTGTTCGCGTGAAAATACGGAGAAAACAAATTTTCCTAGAAATGAGACCAAGTAGCTAGATCGATTTTTCGACCCGTATACTCCTGCCTGTAATGCAACTTTCATTGAAATCGTTAGAGCTGTTTTCGAGAACGTGATTACAAATATATATATATATATATATGTATATATATAGATATACCCATGGGCACATTGTGGCTCCATCGTGCCATATAGGTAGTAATTTGTTGATCCGTTTTCACTTGTTGATCCGGGTGGTATTTGTTGATCCAATGCCAGTCAAACCATACGTAAGTGGCTCTGTTTGGAGCCACAAGTGTTAACGCGAGTAATAATAATAATTAAGACATTTTTATACAAATCCACCTTTTTTGCATTTGAGCACTAGTTGATCCGATTCAAATGGCCCAATCAGAGCACACCATTTTGCACGGGCTTTGTCATTGGCTACTATAGACAGATAGAACATGGATGGTATTCAAACAAATTAATTCTTGCATTATAGAGCGTGCCGCCGCTATCACGACATTAACTTCAGACGCGAACATGGTTCCGCGTTTTCGTTTTCGGAGGGTTTGGTGAGTACTGGTGAGGGGGGAATGGGAGAGGGTGGTGAGGAAGGGGAGGGGTGAGGAGTGGAGGGGGTGGTAAGGGGGATAGGGGGAGGAGTCGTGAAAGGGATAGAGTAATCAGGGGGAGGATGTTGAGGGGGAGAGGGAGGGAAGGCAGTAGTAAAAGGAGAGATCGAGGGGCATGTAGGGGGGAGAGGGATAGGAGGCACCACTGTGAAAGGCAGAGGGGGAGGTTGGGGAAAGGGGATGCGTCAGAGGAAGGGGTATTAAAGGAGAGATAACGAAGGGAAGGGGGCGAGAGGGGAGGAGGATACAGAGAGGGGGAGAGGGGGATGGTGTGGTGAGTACTGGTGAGAGGGAAGAGGACGGGGGAACGGGAGATGGTGGTGAGCAAGGTGGGGGTGAGGAGTAGAGGGGATGGTGAGAGGGGAGGGGTGAGAAGTGGTGGGAGGGATAGAGTAATGAAGGGGAGCATGTGGAGGAGGGATGTTTTGAAGGAAAAGGGACGGGAGGCAGTAGTAAAAGGGAGGGAGAGATGCAGGGGGAAGAGTGAGGAGGAAAGGGAGGGGAGGCAGTGGTGAAAGGCGTAGGGGGAGGTTTGGGGAAAGGGGATGCGTGAGAGGATGAGAGTGAGAGGGAGATGTGGGGGGTGTGAGAGGGTAGAGGGAGGGGTGAGATAGGGAGCGGAGGGGGTTGGTGAGAGGTGGGCAGAGAGGGGACATAGGGAAGGGGTTGGAGGTGGGGTGAGAGGGACGAGCGCCTTTACACGTTAAAGTTGTTTTTTGTAAGAAACCCTGCATGACAGAAATGACATAATGAAAAATAGAAAGTCGAAACGACACAAAAAACAGAAGTTAACTCCAGTCGTGCGTCGGAGCTAACACACACTTTTTTTTTGTAAATGCATACTTTTATAGATAACTACACCCAGACTGAGGACATACAGACATGTGCTTGCACACAAATGCTTGTCCTGGATGGGATGTGATGGTATGGAATCGAACCCACGACCTGTGGCATGATGAGTGGTATTTTAACCAAATACGCCATTGTGGCCTGTCACTGTCAGAATGCTTCACTGTTAATGGTGTTGTCACATGTAACATTAGGTCACAAAAGCGCACAAAAGCTTCTCTATTATCTTATATACCTCATCATCATCATTTCAGTTGAAAGACATCACTCACACTGCTGGACATAGGCCTCTCCCAAGCTCCGCCACATCAACCGGTACTGTGGTTCCCGCATCCAGCGGATTCCTTCTTGCGATCTTTACAAGGTCATCGGTCCACCTTGTGGGAGGGCTTCCAACGTTACGTCTTCCGGTACGCGACCGCCTCTCCAGAACCTTATGGCCCCATTGGCCATCTGTTCTGCAAACAATATGCCCTGCCCACTGCCACTTAAGTTCGGCAATTCTTTGGACTATGTATTCCCGAACGCTGCCCAGCCGAGTCGTATTCGACGATTGACCGCTTTCTCGAAATTGGACCTACATAACTGGACAGTTTGTCCTAAGCAACATGAGTATGTTGCTTAGGACGAGTGTCCACAACTTCGAGTGTAGTGTCTCCGATCTTCATGAGAGTGGGTGCTACATGGGCATTTGACGTGACCATCCATCCATGTCTTATCCATGTTCATTTAAGACCCACTCTTTCGAAAGCTCTATTGTACTAAAGTCCTCCGTAGTCTCAGCCATGCCTACTATATCGTCGGTTAACCGAAGTTGACTGACGTACTCGCTATTGATGTTGATGTCTAGCCCGCTCCAGTCCAGAACCTTGAAGGCATCCTCCAGTGCAGCGGCGAACAGTTTCGGAGAGATAACGTCTCCCTGTCCCCCTCGCTGCAGAAGGATAGGTTTGGAGGTTACGGTCCTGGAGTCGGACTGACGTAGTGACGTTTTCGTACAGACACTTCGGCCGCCTAGACCGCTAAACGTATATAACTGAAAAAACTCCTTGCAGTAATGCATACTTAGGTTGATCCACTCGATTTTATGTTCGCATTACTTCACACATTGTTGGATCCGCCACCATACTCGAGGTGGATCTTACAATGTACGAAGCATTACGAATATAAAATGTACTAGATCAACGTACGTATGCATTTCTTCAAGGAGAGTATAATACGGAACCACATAGTACTTATAACCAATCGAGGTGGATCTGACAATGTATGAAGCAATGCGAATACAATTAATCGAGTGGATCAACGTATGTATGCATTTCTGCGAGGAGAGTTTAAAACGGAACCACATAGTACTTATAACCTCATATTCGAGGTGGATCTAACAATGTATGAAGCAATGAGAATATAAAATCGACTGGATCAACGTATGTATGCATTTCCGCAAGGAGAGTATAAAACGGAACCACATAGTATTCTGTGCGTGGTGCCGCACCTCTTAGTAGAGGTGGATCTAACAATGTATGAAACATTGCGTATAGAATATCGAGTGGATCAACTTATGTAGGTAGAAAATTATTATCATTTTTATGCAAGGAGTGTGTAAATAAAAAAAATGAATGTTAGAAGTATCTGAAATTCACTGTATATGGAGCCAATAAGTATTGGTCTTCAGATAAAATTCGGAGCCAAAAAGTATTGTTGAGTATAAAAAAATTGACCGTTACGGATCAACTTTTGTTTAGATGCTAGAGTAAAAAAAATGTTAAGTATAAATATATTTCTACAAATATATTTGGCAACGTCGCCAAGTGGAAGGCGATGTTGCCACTCCGCTCGAAAAATATGAAACCGGAGTCAAGTTATTCTGCTCTAAAGGTGGAGTCGATAATGTATTGGCTCACTGCTGGATCAACTAAGTGTGGGAAAGGGTGTTTATATATATATATATTAAAATTTATTTGACTTATTATTAGACTTTACCCAAAAAGCTTGGGTAGTACTAAGTCAACCCGGGTAAACCTAGGTTTACTCCATCTTCTAGCATTACCCGTAACATATACATAAACAAATATTGCTCATTTAATAATAAAGGATTAATGCAGCACCATCACGATTTTTAGCATTCAAAGTAGATTCCGTGAACAATGTTGAAATTTTTACCACAGAACACTTTTTACACTGGTAAATGTCTATCAAATATTACCACAACGTTCAATTCAGTAGTAAGAATGAAATAATTCAGATACCTACCTAAAGTCTTGTGAGAAACCCACCACCAAAAAAACTCTCAATGCGGATTTTTTTCGAAACCCCATTGTCCTTAAAACAATACAACCAACATTCACATAGCAAAATCATCAGGTTACTCACGCTATCATTGTTCACATCACACTGGAACCCGTTCGTCACAATGGCGACTGTCAGCAAATGGCAGAACAGATCCACTACGCTGGATACCTGAAATATAAACAGTTATTATTTACAAGTCAAAACAGAACAGGAAAACAGGAAACAGTTACTGTGTTGTGCAAAACGGAGATGTTATTGTAGAAAGCCTGAAGCCTTGTTCCTCGATATTCTGCAATAACAAGTAGCTTCTGACTTCTGAGCGACTAGACATCTAAAGGTTAGTGTCCACTGGTCCGCACCGGCGGCACACCGCACGGCACGCAACGGATTTCGGTTTGCTCTGTATGAATTCATATAGCACTGCGTCCACTACCGGTACCGCCTGCATTTTCATTTCTTTATACAAAAAAACCAAAATCCGTTGCGTGCCGTGCGTGCGTTGCGGAATAGACGAAAGAAAACAATTTCTTTCTATAGTGCGCTTTTATAATTATTATTTCTAACGTGACGATATTATCGTGGACATTCAAGTCACCGCATCCGCACCGATGATATCACAGGGGGAAGTAAAATGTATGGACATAATTATATGAAGACGCTTACAATAGGTGATGCCGTAGTAAAAATATCAACCAGTAAGCAAGGCACACTGTCCAGACATCATCACCTGCCTAGCCTTTTCCCAACTAGGTTACGGGGTCGGCTTCCAGCCTAACCGGATGCAGCTGAATACCAGTATTTTACATGGAGCGAATGCCTATCTGACCTCCACAACCCAGCAACTGGGTAATAAGATACCCCTTGGTAAGACTGGTTGACAGACTTTCCGGCTTCTGACGACCCGTAACGTCTGTCAAAGATCTACGAATGACAGCTGGGACCAACGTTCCGAGGCATGGAGGGGTCTTGTCTTGGTATGTAAAGATGGTCAACCATCCACTGACCAACCGCAGCAAGCGTAGCTTAACCTGATCGATCGACCCGTGCGGCTATTACTTAGCCACAAGTCCCTCCTATATTAACTTAAATTCTCGAGTTTTAATGACACCAAAAGTTCCCTTATCAGACAAAACACTCTGACACATTAAAAGCAACTACATCGTTCGTTTTATCGACAACAGGAAACTCATATTAATTTAATGTACAATTTGATACGAGTACAAAGTTTGCCTTTGCCAGCAAAGCACTGGCTACTCTGAGTTATGTGTCAGGCTCAGGAGTAACTTGAGACCTACATTGTACGGTCAACAATGCACTAAAGAAGCGACCACATCCGGTCAATTAAGTATAGCTAAGTTTCAAGTTCTAAGAAGTGTGATACTGAATTGCTGGTACAACTTGTACAGGAATTTGAAACAGCAGGAAGTATTCTTGCTATTATTATGGGAATTGTAGAAGTTCAGGAAGTGCACTGGTAAATATTGGGAATTGGAATTTCCTGTTTGTGCGAAACGAGATTCGGTTTAAGGCGGGTTCGTTGACTTCCATCATAGCTGGGAAAAATATTGGTGATAGCAACTTCTTTCAAATGTTGCTGTCGTCAGAAAAGAGATATATGTATTTTACATCCCAGACACAAAGAAGGACAGTTTATTGTTTCCTAGAAACACACATAATCATCATCTGCCTAGCCTTTTAGCCCTAACTATGTTGGGGTCGGCTTCCAGTCTAACTGAACCAGTTTGACTGAGCAGCTGAATACCAGTTTTTTACTTGGAGCGACTGCCTATCTTACTTCCACAATCCAGAACACACGTAACTAAATTGTTGTTACAATTTAACACCTCAACTAATTTTGGGATCGACAAGCACCAAAATAGCCACAAACAAACAAATCGTACCAATCAATTTGAAAAGTAAATTAATTTCCCACTAGTTTAGAATAGTAGTCAAGTCTAATCAAAAAGCGACTACTATTATAAGGTGATAAAAAAGTAACTCTAAAAACTTTAAGGAGTGCTTTAGTTAGACGATCAAGTTGAATAACTCTTATTAAGGGACCAACTTAGAAATCACGAAAAAAAAATCTGCTGTTCGTACATTTTGACGAGTTAAGGCTCTTACAGACAGAGGCGATATTGCGATATTATATCCGTAGAACAATTTCTATGGAATCGCGCGCGACCATACACATAGGCGCGACGCGATATCGCCTCTGTCTGTAAGAACCTTTATGCGAACATAAATGTAGACAACAGCCGATTCTTTTTCGCGATTTTTTGGAGGCATGAGGAACAGGGTGTAAAGTTCACTCATCCTCTATTGAAAAGGGAGGATCCTCCGACCAGACGGGTGTTGTGTCTGGTGGGCCACTGCCCGACGGTTGATGTCGGGACGTTGTATATATGTATGCTAATCGCGTGGTAAACTCTAATTGCGCGATGCAGGTTTGCGTGACGTCATGTCATTGATGCGTAGTTCATATGTGGCGATGTAGATGCCGCCACAATTTTAAAGTTGGTTTATAGTAAAAGTTATTCAGCTTAATGGTCTAACTAAAGAACTCCTTAAAGTTTTTGGAGTTAACTTTTAACACCTTATTTAATGCTTCGCACCACCGATCACTTTAAAGCGTTGGAGCGGAACAGTCAGAGCTCCGTATAATTACGGACTTTGGTAGCCCAATCAGATCGGTTAATAGACAAATTACACACTTGATCGCATGGGTCAATTTGCCTCAATTGCAAACGTCCAAACTAGTCTAAAGACGACTTAATTGTCGATAGGTGGCTCTGTAACTAGGAACATAATTATATGTTTTGGATTAATAAATTTTAGTATTTAGTCTATTTTTATCCAGTCTTACCAAGGGGTATCGTATTACCCAGTAACTGTGTTGTGGAAGGTCTTAAAGGTAGTCGCTCCATGTAAAATACTGGATTCAGCTGCATCCGGTTAGACTGGAAGCCGACCCCAACATAGTTGAGAAAAGGCTAGACAGATGATGATGACTTAGTTAAGTAGACAAAAAAGTCGGAAAAATCTTTAAGAAATAAAAATGTTTGATGGCGAAGCAACCAAAACATTGGAAGATTCGAAGGAACTTCAAGAAGAAAATGGCTGTTTATCGATACTATTTATCTTAAAGGTGATAAATGATGATGCATTTTTATTTTGTGGATAAGTAATAACAGTCATAGCAGGTCGATTTAGTTTAACGAGTTGAATGCAGTAATTACAGACTCAATGAAAAATCTATTGTGTCTCGCGTGGATCCACGTTCGGCATACGAAGGGTTAATTTATTTATTTATTTATTTTATTTATTTATTTATTTGGGGATCTCCAACAAAGGATACACATATACAATATTAATTACAATAATTAGAAAGTTTCTTTCAAGTGTGCTCCTTCAATTATAGGAGACCACAGCATGCACATATAACTAGGTCTGACAATGAGGTATTATAGTACATCATTGAGGTCTAAACAGAAATAACAATAGATAATTAAGTGATTAAATTTGAGAAAAAAATAAATAAAAATTATATGTCAAATTGTTTACATGTCAACAATTGGTTATTATACTTAATGATAATTATTTCACATTTATTGGAGGGAAGAATAATAATTAAATCAAATGAAAAAAATAAAATCAATTAAATTAACATGTCAAAATTGAGCATTCGTTTAGTATAAAATAATTTAAAATAATTAATTATGTCAGTCACAGTTATTGAATATTCAGACGGAAGAAACATGGTTTTTTTAAGTTAAGCTTCGATTGCTGAGGTCCGTGGATGGTTGTCATCTTTACGTACAGCAGAGACCCTTAGTCCCGGTTGTCATTCGTGGATCATTGATAATCGTTACGGGTCGTCAGAAGCCCGAAGTCTGACAACCAGTCTTTCCAAGAGGTATCGTATTTTCCAGTCACTGGGTTGTGGAGGTCAGGTAGGAAATCGCTCCATGTAAAATACTGATAGGTACTATTCTATAACCTGCATCCGGTTAGACTGGAAATCGACCCCAACATAGAAAATTGGGAAAAGGTTCTATATCTTACCCCAGATAATGCAATTAAAGTATTAATCCCACTTGTAAAAAGAAAGTTCTCGAAACTTAAATGCAAACAAAAAAAAAAAAACATGCCACGGGCTCGCGTCAAGGACGCCTCTTACCGCGATACATTTGTTTTGATCGTGTTACGATTGTGCCTTAATATTTTTTTGTATCGTTTTGAAATATTGGAATACATTGGTAGCTAAGGCGTCAATGACCTTTATTGCACGGTTGTCTGGCGGAAGGTATAGGTAGATGATGCATTTGTACACACAGATGATATTAATTGAATCACATAAAGACAATGCGTTTGTTGTTATGGTTCCACGAAGGCTAATTACAACTGATTGTTACGTACTCAATCTAGAACAGAGGGGCAATTCTCGTACCTAAAAACGTTCACAATCTCATGCCAGCGTCAATCAAATGTCAAAAATGTAGGTAAACGCTATACAATTTTTGACAGATTGAGTCTTGAGATGATATTGCGAACGTTGTTAAAAATACGAGAATTGACCCTCAGATCGTTAGTACTTCCTATAATGTATGCAACATGACCGGTGCCTATACATTATTGTACCGACGACGGTCATTGGAAAATTACGTAGCTACCGATAATGAAGCTATTATGTCGGGGCCACACCAAAGTCAACGTCCATGCCCATCATAGCCATAAACATTGCGATAATTATTCCGATAATTATCGCGATAATATGAGTGGCCACACTAGAACGAACGCCGCCACCCGAGTTATCGCCACGTCAATCGGCAATGTGAATGCCGTTGTCATATTATCGCGATAAGTTGTGGCTACACCTACGGCCTACGTCCATCATCGCGATAATCAACGGTATAAATTTCGTGATGTGGCCCCAACATTATAGCGTAGTAAAATAGACTCAACCACATGAATAAAATTATTTTGGTCCAGCTTTTGCTTATATTAGAAAGAGACCATTAGTATGCAAATAACTTATTGCATTTTTTTAACCATCTAGACTTCTAAAAATAATTAAATTTTTGGGGCCATGGAGAAATATGGTGGAGAGATCCTCCATCCTTCTTTGAAATCAGGTGAGCTACTGCACAATGGTAGTTGGCATGTTGTAACATGCTGATTTCGAGAAAAACTTTGCTTGCGCGATGTAGGATTTGTGTGACGTCAGATGCCTTTCGTATATTGTTTCGTATCGTGTTGCGGCAGGTTTTCGATAAAGTTATTGAAAGGTTAAGCTTCCGTACTTACCAAGTGCAGGTATCCGATCAGGAAACATAATGGACGGAGTTTTATACCGCAGCAGCGACTCTCTGTAGGTGTCATGGCAACACTAGAATGGAAAAATCTGTGTTTAATTTTATGTAGTCTGTTCTATAAATATGTCACCTGTAATAAGTATTGTGATTAAGAATATTCCTTAATACCTAATTAAAATAGTACATAAAATTATAGACATTGTTGTTATTCAAAGAGTGAAGAATGAAAGAAGAAAACGTGTTGCGCCGGCCCCAAGTAACATAGGATAAGGGCAGGAAGATGATGGTTGTTATTTGAATAGTGATAATTTTGTCAGATCTTCTATTCTATTCTATTTTTTGTTGTGGCAAGCAAAGCCGATGTCGACCATTGGTCGGAATTTTAATTTGCTGCAGTAAAATGACACTTCTAATGTCATTTTTACTGTCATTTCGCTGTCAAATGCTTCGATTTGATCGAAGGTCAAATGGGAACATTTTTTAACGAAATGACAGATAAGAAGTGTCATTTTACAGCAGCTAATTAAAATTGTCAACCATTGTTTTAGCATTTTTGTGGGAAAATTGCGGTGTCAAGTCAAAAATATATTATTTTACGTTTATAATTATGTATTTGGCTTTGTTAGATTTGGAATTCTGTGCGCATACGTTGTTTCGTGCAATTACATTGAACTTGTGAGTAATGTTATTGTAATAGGTATGAGTGTGAATGAGTAGGTATCTTCCATGCTTCTCTATTAGTCCTCATCCTTTCAGCCATATCAAACACAAACTCAAAGCCATAGACTTATAAAAAAAGATGGACTCCGCGCCACGCATATCGAAAGTGAAGCACCCTACCGATCTATGTGTGCGTGATTTGAATACCTGCAAAGACGCCGTCGCTCGTGTCACGTAATGGCGGCCGGTCGGCATACTATGATGTAAATGTGTGCGCGAGGCGTGTTTGTACAAACGGACCCGGCATACTTACTGCGCAAAAGCGTCCGTATCATCTTTCACACAGCCCATCCATCGTTTCTTTGGTCTTCCCCTACTCTTATAGCCTTCTCAAAACTTTCTTCACGACATTTTCCTCATTTCTCCGCATATTTGGAAAACCAATGAGTCCTAATATTAACTTTTGTTTATTTTAAACTAGTAGAACAATATTGATATTCCAGTAAAAGTAGTTTATATAACTCGAGCACGAGCATCCATTTCTAAATCTTTTTCCTCAATCCGTTAGGGCGATGACACACAATAAGTTTTGATTTTGCTAGATATATAAACTCGAAGGCCATCGTCGGTTTAAAAGGAACCATTCAAGTAACAGTTAATTTAACCTTTTCCTTATTTATACCTGTTGGTATATGTGACGAGTTTTTGCGTAAATCCAGCCTCTGTTTCATTGATATGACGTAAAAATGTGTCATAAGGAAAATGTTTGTTCAAAAGAAGTTTGCCATGAATAATAACTATAATGTTGTTTTACCGCGTTATCAGATTGAATATAAACAGATATCATTTTTCTTATCGGTTCTAAATTCGTAATCTGTGTAAACAAACTTTTGCGTGTTAGTAAATTAATCTTGTTATAGTAATGTTGACATCATAAAAAATGTGTAAGTAATCATTGTGAGATAGGTAATGGCTTTTTCCAAACAATGGGACACAATAAAAAATAATGCCCTGGCCGATGGTTGGTCAGGCCATGGAAAGTTACTTACTTATTATTTAGCTTGAATAACTTTTACATTGCTGGTAAGTTAGAAAAAAAAAGTAAAGCCACGGTTTACTTTGTTCGGCGTATTCTAAACGTTTTTTTTTTTGGTCAACAGGGGTTTTTCCCGAAGATAATATTTTTTTGTCATTCCACAACTTGACTACGGGCTATTGTGAAACCTTCTTTTGATAATGTCCTAGCGAAATCCTAAAACAAAATTGTAATGAAGCAGAACTAATCGAAATTAATCAAACATTGATTCGAAAAGACCGATAGAGGTTTTATTTTACGGAAAATTAATTGAGATGATTATTTGATTGCTTATTAGTAAAAATAAGATAAATATTTCCGTAATTGAGATACTAAAGTGGCAATCAATTTATTTAGTCTGACATTTTTAGTTAGGGCGAGCGCGCATTGCGGCGTTTCCGGTAGTTCTGCCGCACTGGGCGGGCCCTACGGTAACAAAACGCATGACCGCAGTGCGCGCACTGTAAAGACATTCCATACTTCACAGATTTTGCGGTAGAAAAACGCACCGCAATGCGCGCTCGCCCTTAGAGCGAGGGCGCACTGCGGTGCGTTTCCGGTAGTTCTGCCGCACTGGGCGGGGCCTACAGTAACAAAACGCATGACCGCAGTGCGCGCACTTCAAAGACATTCCATACTTCACAGATTATGCGGTAGAAAAACGCACCGCAATGCGCGCTCGCCCTTAATGTAACTGTTCTGCGATCTAGATTTTTGTATGTTTCTTTCTTTCTGATGAAATTAATACTAAGTAGTTGTTTACGGAATTTGAATGTTTCAAGTGTCAGGGATGTTGCGGAAGCAGATTTTTTTACTTCCGCGGATGCGGATTTCAAGTTCCGAAGCGCTTGAAGGGATCAGTCAAGCGAAATTGCAATTCTTACGTTTTTTGAAAATTGCAGCGTTGTTTCGTTGTACATACGTTCATCATAGTTTAATTTGCATCAATTATAAAAAATAATGACTGCTCTCGATTTTTTCTTTCCGAGCAACAATTATTTTTATTTATTTTTAATAAGTACAAGTAACTACTTACACTAGGTCATAAATTAAAATGATATATTCTCTCGAAATTATGTGTGTTTGATGGATATAAGATTATTTAATAATATTTCCATTTTGATGATTATGATTTTACTTTTCCACCCGCATGAGCTCCGCAATGATTTTGATGAGGTCTAAATAGATGCGGAGGTATGATGCGAATATCTGCAACATCCCTGGTTTGTATCGTGAAAGATACTACTAAACTATAAACGGCTTTTATCAACTTTCTGTTTGGTTACAAATCCTGCCGAGTTTGGGTATTCTCGGCTTCGACCGTGTGGATGTCGGTAAATATCCCACGGGAACGTATTACCGAGATTAAAAGTATTTATGTGTTAATCCAGGTTAAAAACCGCCAAATTTAATAAAAATCCGTTGAACCGTTTTTGTGCCAATCCGGAACATAGGTAGGTACTTCCAGAATTCCAGACTGACAAACAGACAAATATTCTTATTATATTATGTGTATAGATAGATTATGTGCATCGTAAAATGGGATAAGGGCAGGAAGATGATGATGTATTTACACAGTAACGAAGAACTGGATAACTGAGTATTTTCTTATCGCTAGTTAAAAATTAATATCGGCAGTGTTAGAGGGTTTATTGTAACCAAGGTGTTGTTGAACAAGCAATAATTTTGGTTTATATTGATAATTAGCTGCTGTCTGCGGTTTCACCCGCATAAGTCTCGATCCCGTGGGAATATTGGGATGAAAAGTATCCTATATTCTAACCTAGGTCATGGTCTTCGCATGTGCCAAATTTCATCTAAATCCGTGCAGCCGTTTTAGCGTGAAAGCGTAACAAACAAACAAACTCACTTGCCCATTTAATATTAGTTAGGATTTTATAATGTGGGGTTTGCGTTAAGTAAGGCTAGAATAGGTTATTTAAAATATCAAAACATCCTTTCCTTAATATGACTTACTTAAGTAAAGTATAGGTACTTAGTACCTATATTGCGTGATGCGTAAGCCTCCGTAGAATATTATTTGCCTGATTATCTACTTAACCATTTCCTTGTATTGACATCAAACAGGAATATTGTTTTTTTTTTTTTGTGGTAAATAACCACGGGTTTTTACAACCTACATTGTTAATCACTAATTTATGAATTATTGGGAATTGTGGGAAAAGGGCTAGAACACACTTTAATTTTTAATGAAATACCTAGGTGTTTACCTAAATACCTACCCAAATGCGTGTTTCATTTAGTTTTGGGAACTTATGTGTAAATGTTAGCACTTTGGTCGTGAAATTTATTGCCAATGCACCTAATGATATCGATAAGTAGCTGGAAAGTATTTCTTATATCTGGAAGTCAGAATGCCGATAAAAATAAGGCATTTTGCACCTACTGTTTTGAAATGGCGGCTATTTTCATTATTTTTTTTTACTGAGTGCGGGTGGGTTCATTAATTTTGCAAAATCTACCGATGTAGAAGACCTACAGGCATAAAAGTGGTTTCATTCAACAGCTACAAAAGTAGGCAATATGTTGACACTAGAAGGTTTATCAAAAACTCTGATTATAACCTTAAAAAAATACTTTAAACGTAAAAAGTGTGAGAAAATTTATACTTTTTACGAGACAAATTCACCATATTGCTTCGCCTTAGCGGGTCGGACTCCGGCGACTGGACACACCTGGTAGATAACATCACAACACAACAGTAACATAGGTAACTTGCGTAAAGTAGGTAATCATGCCAATATTAAGTCAATATTATTTCACACATTTAACGTTTTGTTAAATCTGGGTCTATAGTATGTACCTAATATAACATTATGTTAATTCTATTCATATCTATCATTTAATTTATAATGTGAATTATGTTTTACGTCATTAGCAAGTTATCACTAAACTCTACATACCTACACTAATTAAATCATTAGGGAAACGTTATTTAGATATCGTTAACTAATTGCCCATACAACTATCCAATTTTTCAAATCAACATGTTTTGACATAACGATATAATTTGACATTTCCTTATTTAAAATGCCGGGTACCAAAACAAATCAAGCCGTATGGAGACCGTAATAATTTCGTAAAATTGAAAGAACGTCATAATAGAACCTACTATAAGCAGAAGGACAAAAAACACTCTCTGCAAGTGACATTAGACACGAAACTCAATACCACAGGAATTATCCAAAAACAGAATGAAACATACCATTAACACTTTTAAAAAGTTCAAAAATCGAACAAAATTACTAATAAAAAAAACAAGTCAAAAACACTTACCTAGTACAAAATGCAAGAAAATCCAATAAAACAGTTACGAACAGTTTTTACGAATAAAAACGAGTAATAAAATGTTTTCTAGTTCATTAACGGAGGAACGCGCAACGAGCACTTCTGCGCAGTTGAGTGTGCGCACGCGCTGACACTGACAGTTGCAAGCAAGCGCTGGCTGCGCACGAGTGTGGGTGACTGAGTGAGCGACAGAGCGAACGTTGGTTGGCGGTTGGTTGGCCACGCATGTGTGCACCTTCTTGGAAAGCCCCGTGTGTTTATGAACCCGACTCTCAACTCGAAACAAGGAAATTAATGTAGATTTGTTTCAAAACCAGCGCCACTCAAAACCTGTATTTTCGGTACATATTTCTTTGGAACGTTCTGTAGCCTAAACGGATTGATGCATTATGGGTGTCGTTAGATTCGTCCAGATGACTGGGAAGAGAAAAAGTCAATGCTAGTTGCATTATTACTTATTGGACTATGATTTTTTTTTGTAAGGTATTGCAGGCCGGACAAAACAACAACCTGTTTCTGCAGTCGGGTTTCTTGATTTTTTTCGAATTTTTCGAACATTCAATGGAAACTACCTTCTTCTTCTTCTTCTTCCGTCCCTGATCCCTTCATTTGGGGTCGGGTCTCCTCACTTTCCTGCGCCAAGTGATTCTATCCTGGGTTGTCGGTTCAGGCAATTGGGCTTTCCTGAGGTCTCTTTTTATATTTGACCACCAGGTCAATGGCGGGCGGCCTCTGCCTCTCTTTTGTTCCGGCAGGTTTAGTGCAATTTGTACCACATGATCTTCATTACGCCTTTTAACGTGTCCATACCATCTTAGGCGGTTTTCAGTCATTTTTTCCATGATTGGTGTGACTTTAAAGCTGCCTCGTATGTACTCATTGCGGACTTTGTCGAGTCCGGTCACACCCCCTGCCCATCTAAGCATCTTCATTTCATTGGTATGGACCTTTTGTTCATGCGTCTTCTTTAATGTCCAGCATTCGGATCCATACAATAAAGCCGGACGAACTGCTGTTTTATATACCTTACCCTTAGTTTTAACAGGAATACGAGGATCACACAGGACTCCCGTAAGTGAACGCCATTTCAACCATGCAGCGTTGATCCTATGAGTCACGTCAGCATCAACATTTGCGTCCGTTGTTAGCATGGAGCCCAAATATTCAATGGAAACTACCGATGCTTCCAAAAAGTACGGAGCGTCTGGTTAGGGTTGCCAATTTTTTTATATCAAATATGGTATTTTCAAAGGCTTTGCTTGTAAATATATAGTAGGTAGATGGCGAAAAAATAAAAAAAAGTTGTGGGTGGGTATTTTAAAAAAAATATTGAATTTTCTTAAATGTTATTTTTTCTTACTTTTTGCCTATATTAACAGGTTTTTTGTTGTCTCATAAAGTCATTAGTAAATCTCTAAACTATGGTTACGATTACGAAGTACCATTAATTCAGCTTTTATGAGATTAATACTGGCCCTATTGCGTTCAACTCGCCATTTTGTATTCATCACTGAAAATATGCGCTCAGTAAAAGCTGAAAAGTTGCTGATTGCTGGAACGAATCTTGACAAGTTTCGTTCAAAAACAGATAACGACTGCGTTTCACTGTACACTTATTTTAAAACAATAATGTTATTTAATTTTTCATCTAAAATATAGTATTTAGGCCTATAGTATATTAGGATACCTACTATCATAACACTATCACACTAAACACACTATCACACTATCTCACTATTATAAAGTCGAAAGTTTGTGAGTGTGTGTGTGCGTGTGTATGTTTGTTACTTCTTCACGCTCAGACGGCTGGACCGATTTGGATGAAATTTGGTATGTAGATAGCTTGTACCCTGGATTAACACATAAGCCACTTTTTATCCCGGTCTACGCGGGTGAAACCGCTTGGTGCAGGTAGTATTATTATACAGTAGGGTTGGCAACCAATGCAAGTGCAACTAATAATAATTACATAATACATAATTGGTCAAACGTTCGATCAAATGTTGGTGTTGTTCAGTCTCTTTCTAACGTCAACATTGATTAGATGAAGGCTGATTTTTATTACCTACCATTATCGGTGGTGAGTCATCAGATGCCACGTGTAATGTGTTTTTCAAATGCCTGATAGGACTGAATACGAACATAACTATTGTTTTGTTTATTACAACGACCTTGAAGTATTATTTTTCTTTCGTTCATCGTTTTCTACTTTTTCAGAGCAACTTTCAGTGTTACCATACCTATGTCGGTATTTACAATGGCCTTCTAAAACCGAGTAGTTCGCGATAGAAAACAGGATTAGCAGCAAATGCAGCAAATCCTTTGCCATACCATTATTATTATGTGCATTCATTCTCCCGGGGCGGCTGGTGGTCATTTCATAGTTATTATACTCTTTGATAGTTATTATACTCTTTAGTCATTTCTTATTTAGGGTTGCTTCCATGAAAACACTTTGCAATCACCAATACTTTTGCCAAACTTGTCAGTTAGGTTGGTGCAGTATTTTGGTGACAAAGTCACAACTCACAAGGCACAGATTAAATTAGCTGGCAATACTCCACAGATGTGACGAGTATCGATATCTAAACAAGATAAAGAAAAAATAAATAAATTTAATGTTTTTCTTTTAGGTCTTCAACCGTAGTGTAGTTTTTTTTTTTTTGTGCACTTCATAGAAGTGATAGGTATCGATATCTAAACACGATAAAACAAAAAAAAATACTAATTTATCAACTAACAACACTATCAGCGGTCGTTGACCCAAAAAAAACAATCACATTTTTTTTTTATCGTGTTTACCTAGATATCGATACCCATCACGTCTGCGGAGTGTTGCTAGCTAATTTAATTTGACGCTGTATATTCCTTTGACTGTTTCGTTGGTATGGATAATGGTCACAAGTGGTACTGTTCATCAACTGCCATTTTATCTGTGTATCTATCTATACAACGTGTAACGTTAAATGCGCAAAACCTCTTAAGGGGTCATTGTACTCATCATTATGAACAACTTTTACTATGGGCCAAACCTGAAATCGCGAAAAAAAAATCAGCTGTTCAGTACATTTATGTTCGCATAATTCGTCAAAATGTACTGAACAGCTGATTTTCTTTTCGCGATTTCAGGTTTGGTCCCATAGTAAAAGTTGTTCATAATGATGAGCCCCCCCCCCCCTTAAGACCCCTGACCCCTTAAGAGGTTTTGCGCATTTAACGTTACGCGTTGTATAAATAAAAAGAGAAGTCCCTGACTGACTGACTGCCTGACTGATTGACTGACTCATCAACGCCCAGACCAAACCCTTGGACCTAGAAAGCTGACATTTTGCACAGAGGTTTCCTTTATATTGTAGACAAGGAATAAGGAAGGAATTCCCGGTAGTACGTTCCCGTGGGATATTCTCCGACATCCACGCGGGCGAAGCCGTGGGCAGAAGCTAGTTATACGGTATGGAGCTCACATATGTGCAATAAATCCAACCACATACTTGATATCGCCTTTGCTGACGATATACAAAAAATTAACGAAATCGGTCTACTAAGTCAGGTCAAAAACTAGAGTTTTAATATGGAGTTTTGAACACTCTGTAAAATTGGATCACTAAGTCAATGAGTCAATGAACTTAAATCCTTGAACATGTGTGCAAACTAAAAAAAAAACCATGTTCGGTGAACGGTGGATTGGGCACTATGGCCAATCCACCATCTCAGCCATCTCGGTTGTCTAAACAGAGTGATTACTTATACTGAACTTATTTTGATATTTATTTTGTTTAAAAAAATTACTATTTAATTTATGGTTTTTAATCTATTGCTTAATTTTGCTATACTTCTTATTACATACAGTTTAATTTATTACACATTTTTCAATTCCATACCGTATACTTAAAACATTAGTCAGGCAGGGGCCGTAGTCTTTCCATAGTCCTAGATAACCAAAGGGCCTAGACAAAGTAATAGTCAATTATCGATGACGATAGTAGAAAATCCAAAAAAGCCAAAAAATGCAAGGGGGTTGACATAAGCTATCGAAATGACACATGATCATGTCAATGTCACTTTGAAGCTGTAGCGATTGTAGAAATTGAATCGCTCCGAAGCGAATGCCATTTGTAAAGACCATCAGTTCACTTTAGCCACCCAAACCCATAACCAATATCTTTGATTCCTTATCCTGCAATGGTCCTACCTACAACAACTGGGTGTTGTCCTTGGGTGCGCTTGCATAGTGCGAACAGGGATAATCGTCATTTGATGCTTCATATAATTAAAAACGTCTAAAAGGCCTCTGCGGTATCGTTTCGGCCCCTCGTATGCCTTCCAAAGGTCGTAACACACTATCAATCGGAATCTGAAGCATTTTGAATCTAATTGCTAATCCATTGCATCGTATTATGTTCGAATTTATCTACTTGACAACGTAAATAACGCAATGAATGTTGTTGAACTGTCAAAATGAAACCGATTCCAATTGATAGTGTATTACGCAATTGCCCCGCTGGGTTTTTCTATCAGCCCGAAGTCCGGATTTGTGCCCGGTTGATAGCAATAGGCTCGCCCCTATTACGTGATTTTTTTTTTTGAGAATTGTGGGTGTACTTATAGGTCCTCCGCCTAACCCTTTGAGGATTACAGGCGTAATTTTACGTTATATATTCCTCCAAATTGTCTATGACGCCGTATACGTATGAAAAAGTCTTGATAATTTCAATGATAAGTATTGTTATAGAAGGTTGTTCTGAACAGCAAATGCCAATAAGAGTCTTACTGACGATAGTCGGGCGACGACGGGAGAAAAAGTTTTGCCATAGTCCACTCCAGCTACTTGGGTGAATCCCTTGGCAACCAGTCTCGCCTTGTACATACTTGACTATTTGGCCACTCGTATCTTTTTTTTATTTATATCTCATTACGAAAATGTAACTAACTGCAAAAGTAATTTCAACAAAATAAGTATTAAACGCAGTCAAAATAAAAGTGATGGGACACGCGCTATCGATATTTCTCGACGGATTTCATCGACAGACGTCCGCTGACCCAGTTCGTTCGTTCCGTGTCACTACAAATTGCATTCACCTAACGATGCCCTATCATTGTAGTAATTATTCGTATAGCTTTTGCTGCGGTTGCACTTGTTTAATTTTCATTGAATTTTGTAATAATGTTTTGGAAGGTTAGAATTTGGTTTTGGAAGAGATTTATTTAAACAGCTGAGGGTCTAGACATATGGCATTCGCTTCGGAGCGAGTCTATTTCTACAATCTCTACAGCTTCAAAGTGACATTGACATGACATTTCGATAGCTTATGTCAACCACATAAATGTTTTGGCTTTTTTTGGCTGTTTTACTAGCGTCATCGCTAACCGACTGTTACTTTGTCTAGGCCGTCTGGTTGTCAGCCTGTATTTGTTAGTTGTAACATAGAAAATGAAGTAAGTACTTCAGTTTGTCATTCAGATCAGTTAGCACGTGTTAGTCGTAACACATAAATTTATAGGTCGACCAATAAAATAAGCCTATCACTGTCACTCCTGCTTCCTAATTGCGTAACACCATCAATCGGAGTTGGTTTCATTTTGACAGTTCAACAAAATTCATTGCGTATTTTACGTTGCCGAGTAGACAAATCTTTCAAACATTGGCTCTCATAACAAGTCTGTTCCAGCTGCAGCCACCTTCATGGTCATCAGTTCATCGAGATGGGCAGTGCCTCTTTACACGCGTTTGCAATTTGTCTTATAACTATGGTGGTTAAATAAAACCCTAGTATTATTCTAGAAGTAAATCCTAAAATAAACAGATATTGCTACAATTCCCGATAAAATATGTTTAAGTATGTATTAGTTGTTATCCAATGACATTAAAATGACATCAAAAATCAATTCATCAAACGATATTGAATGTAAAAAAAAATGTAAATTACATTTTGATTAACACAATTACTTACACAATATTTAAAAGGTGTTTCCTCAATCGTGACTCACAGTGTTGCGTATTATTGAAAAGTTGAGGAAAATATCCGATTCATGTGCCAATATGATCACGTGTTTCTGTTTAAAATTAATACTCGAGATTTCATTATGTTTTATGTTTGCTTATCTTTCAACTAGATTTGCGTTCGGGAGAAATCGGGAAGTCCGATAAACACTTGAGAAGATTTATTTACATCTTTGTGTTATTTTTAGATAGCCACTCATTAGCAACTCGGTTAGTATTTTTGTTTGCGCTGTCAAAGCTGCCTTGTGAGATAATTATTGCGTAACACAGTTGCAATGTAAATGCTACAGTTTTACAATTCACTAATATTTATTGCGTTATTTACGTTATCGTTACTATATATTGCTGGTTGTCATAATAATATCCCTTGGTGTCAAAATAGATATAAGCCCGAAATGTCAAAAGTATATTGTGTCTAACTTTAGGGCCGTCCATTACGTCCACTAGTAATAGTTCTAGATTTGCGTTTGGGAGAAAACGGGAAGTCCGATAAACACTTGAGAAGATTTATTTAGGTACATCTTTGTGTTATTTCTAGATAGCCACTCATTAGCAACTCGGTTAGTATTTTTGTTTGCGCTGTCAATGCTGCCTTGTGAGATAATTATTGCGTAACACAGTTGCAATGTAAATGCTACAGTTTGACAATTCACTAACATTCATTGCGTTATTTACGTTATCGAGCAGACGATTTTTCAAATATAAGTAATGGTTTGTGAATTTCTTTCAATTAAATCCTTCAAAAAAAAAAGGTGCTGGTTGTCATACTAATATCCCTTGGTGTCAAACAAATATAAGCCCGAAATGTCAAAAGAATATTGTGTCTAATCATAGTGTCTAACCTTAGGACCGTCCATTACGTCACACGTATTTCATGATTTTTGGTTAGGGCTCCAAAAATCATGCCCAAAAATCCTTGTCATGGGTTGTCAAATTTGTGTGACCCTCCCCTCCCCTGGTGTGACCACACAATATATTGTGGAAATTAAAAAAAAAACCGCATCAGAATAATAGGTATTGATAAAATTTGTAATATTTTAAAGTTTTTCGTTACTTTAGTTTTAATAGGCACCTACTTTAGATTTATTGTCCATGTGACACAATGTCACACTTTGCTGCACCTCCCTCTTAACGTGTGACGTAGTTTATGGATGGCTCTATATGATACTAGTATTTTCCAGAAATTGGGTCGTGGATGTCAGATAGCATTTAATTCAAGCTAAATAGTCAACCGGTTGGAACGAAGTTCCTTTCGCTGTACTTTGCGAGCCAAATAAGAATAGTACAGTGAAGACTCCATTTTGTTCCGCAATACTCGCGAACTTCATTACCAATGCGTATTAATTTGACAGCTATCGGCAGTACTAATTTGACAGCTATCGTGTGAAGTTGGCAGCAAGCGCGATCCTATTCTTAGTTGACTCGCATAGTATTAATACAGAGCAAGTGTTTAGTTAGAAGGTAAAAACTTAAACTAGATTGCTCTTTATTAAAAAACAAAAACTTGTGACACTACTTGTAAGTGAATTTTTCGGGCATAACGATTTTTAGTTATGTGACGATTTCTACCAGTTTACTCCTTTTTTTTTTTGTTTTTTCGTGGGGAAATCCTCATGGATAAACTCCGTCTGGGAACAAACGGAGGGTTATGTCGGTCTTCTACCGACTAAAACCCCACTGTTCCTTCTAGTACCATGAGTCGGGGGCCCGGGAGATACTTGTACATTCGCCGCACCCCGACTGGTATCAGTCAGCCTGCCTTACCTAGCGGGCCCCATCACCAAGTGCGGCCGAACCCACGACCGGCGACCGCACGTTTACTCCTGGTTCCAAGCTTGGTTTAGCTCGGTGTGTAAGTGAAATGGCTTTATGGCTGTCTAGTTTGACGCACGAGATAGAAGATTCTCAGGCGCACCGGAATTATGTCGTAAAAGTGCAAATAAAATCGTATAAAATTAGAAATTAACTATTTAATAAAAAGTAATCCATCACTGGATGCAGTTTGTAATTTGACATTTCATGGTATATTTTTAATTATAATTATAATTGCTAATGAAGGGATAAACAGCTTTTAAAGATTATTAGGAGGTATGTTTAAAGATTTTTATGGTGCATTAAAGTATGTTTAATTATGTTTTGACTTCCATCAGTGTATGCGAAAAGGACTTGAAAATATCATATTTTTTTACATGTCAAAATTATTTACGGTTTATGAGATACACAGCTTTAAAAAACCACCTTTTTGATCGTTTTCAGGAAATCTGCGCCTTAAAGAACTTAGTTCTGCAATTTGCACGCACACTAGAAAAGCACAATGTAAGCACAATGACTGACGCGAGTGTGACGTCAGCTGTCACGCCTAACGAAGTTTTTGTTTCGTCGCAGTCGGGTAAAAACAAAGTTGCTTTTCGTGTCTGTCTGTGTAAACTACACAATGGATTTTGATTCAGTTTTGACCATAATTTAGAGAATTTATTCCGGAAGGTTTATGTGTAAAGGGGCTGTGGTTAAATAATAACACGGGTTGATCGATCAGGTTAAGCTACGCTAGCCCCCGTTGGTCCGTGGAAGGGTGACAATCTTTACATACCGAGACCCCTCCGTACATCGTTGGTACCGGCTGTCACTTTGACAGTCGTTACGGGCCGTCAGAAGTCCGAATATATGACAACCAGTCTTACCAAGAGGTATCGTATTACGTAGTAACTGGGTTGTGGAGGTCCAGGTCATAAAGGTAGGCAGTCGCTCCATATAAAATACTGGTATTCAGCTGCAGCTGTTGGGAAACGGTTAGGCAGATGAGGCAGATGATGTTGTAGTTTGTTTAGATGTTCGTAATTTCTTAGTAAATGCGGTTTGTAACATAATTATAATGCGTTGAAACAATCGTGATAGACGCTTATCCAGAACATGCATACTTGCATACTACGCCATGCTTGAGCGCATGTTAAGCATGCATGTAAAGAATAAAAAATTCTCTTGATTTAATCTACAGTATGGTTTAACAATCATTGAAGTGGATCTATTGTCAAGGAAGTAATTTACTCAATTAAACACTGGGTATGATGACATACTGAATCTAACTATTATAAGCACAATGGAAACAAACACGCATACATACACACACACATCCCCACACACAACACACCACAAATACATGTAGCTCTCTAGTGTCCACTCTGGAATTCGTACCCCGACCCCGAAGATACAGACTAATTGTCTAGTTTGGGGCTCAGACTAAATAAAAAATCAAGACAGCGCTTTCAACAGTGTACACCAAAACAAAAAAAAAAAACCGACTTTCAAAAATCACTACAAAGTGAAAAATAACTTTAATTTCGGAAGTCGGTGTCTTTGGATCTGTATTTTAGTTTTTTGCCACCGACTTCCGAAATTAAAGTTATTTTTCACTTTGTAGTGATTTTTGAAAGTCGGTTTTTTTTTTTGTTAAAAAGTTTTTATTTCTCGCTTTTTAGTGGGTCTGTTTATAATTTGTATAAGTTACAATAGTCTAATGTCAGTTGCTCATCACATGTTACAAAATATTGCTTTTCCCGAAGCTAGGACGTTAATTGTTGAGGAGTTCTGCTGGAGAACCAGGAGAACTCCTCAACAACCACTCACCACACGCATTGTGTGACGAGCGGAAATTGTTTAGCAACCATATTAAAGTAATCGAATCGCAACCCGTGAAATATTTATCATTGAGTAGTTCCGGTAGCCATCTGTGGTCTTCATCATCAGTTCCACTTCACCAAGTGGTGCTTTCCGAGAGCAAATGCACGAGCTACTATAAAAAATACCCAAATCGTTATAGGTGTGCCTATAATATTTGAAGAGTTCCTTCAATTTCTCCAGAATCCCATGATCAGAACTGGATTTTGACAAAAATGGGACCATTTGGGAAGACCCTTTCCAACAAAAAAAATATTTTTCAAATCGGTTGGCAAGCGACGGAGTTATGCGCGAACAAACATAAAAAAAAAAAAATACAAACATCCGAATTGAGAACCTCCTCCTTTTTTAGAAGTCGGTTAAAAACCCAATGATATCCAGTTTCCTTACTACCACAGAAAGTGTAACTGCATCGCATGGTATCGTATCGACTGCCATAAGCTACATTCTATCGACATAAATTAAAACTGTTTTAGTTCCGCACTGTTACCTCGAACAGAACAGAACAGAATTAACATACCGTTGTGTTAAAATAATTTTATCATCGTTACCTACCTGAATAAATAAACTAGGTAATGCATACTGATTATGCTGATATTAAATTAGCATCGATCACTGCTTATCGTGAATCATTGATTTAAGGGGATGCATCGATAATTTTTTGTTTTTAGGGTTCCGTACCTCAAAAGGTAAAAACGGAACCCTTATAGGATCACTTGTTTGTCCGTCTGTCTGTCTGTCAGTCTGTCAAGACCGTTTTTCTCAGGAACGGGTGGAGGTATCAAGTTGAAATTAATATCAAATGCGTAGGCCTGTGGTCTCTTGAAGTCCTAAAAAACTCAAGCTTCTGCGCACTGCGGTAACAAAACGCATGACCGCAGTGGCGCACTTCAAAGACATTCCATACTTCACAGATTATGCGGTAGAAAAACGCACCGCAATGCGCGCTCGCCCTAAGTCAATGCAATAAAAACATACGGCCATTTATGCGTCATATTTTGATACTTGCAAGTAAATCAAAACTTAAAGGGTACTTGCCGTTGTTCTAGAATCATGAAATTTGGTAAGAAGCAAGGTCATACAACACAAATAAAGGCAAAAGTCCGAAAATTGTTAATTTGTAATTCTATCACATTAAAAAAATGTTCAAGTCTGTCAGTCTGTCAAGACCACGGATATGTCAAGACCCTTTTTCTAATGGACGCGGGGAGATATCAAGTTGAAATTAATATTGTATACGTAAGTCTATTGTCCCTTAGAGTTCTAAAAAAATCAAGCGTCTAAGTAAACGCAATAAAAAAATACGGCCATTTTGCGACACATTTTGATACTTGCAACTGTCGCAAGTAAATCAAAACCTATAGGGTACTTCCCGTTGACCTAGAATAATGAAATTTCGCAAGAAGCAAGGTCTCCAAGCACAAGTAAAGGAAAAATTCCGAAAATTGTGAATTTGTAATTTTTTGACGTAAAAATTTTTTTATTTGGATCCAATGTTAAGTTTGTTTTTGGGCTAAATTCTTTTCAATTACGGAACCCTTCATTGTGCGTGGTCCGACACGCACTTGGCCGGTTTTATAAATTCCTAAAACCAAATGTATAATGTTAAATCATTTGGATTTTCCATATGCAGTGTTATTTGATTATATTATTTGACTAAATATGGGAAAATGCTTAGATATTTTGGCCCTGTTTGGGATTTTATTAATAAGTATTTCTTGAGATTTGGGGGCCCCCCAGGACCGTGGGGGAAAAAAATACTAATAACTAAAATTTTAATAACTTGCCGTCAGCGGTCACCGACGTCGCCAACGCCTAACGCCGCCACTGACGGAAAGTTCTGGTTATTCCATAATTTCTATACTGAGTATCCTCATTTCACACACCAACGACAACAAAGCGAGACTTCTTGGAAATCATAAAAAAAAAATCTATTGTTTCTCCCAGACAAGCAAACGAATACAAGCATATTTACTGATATCAATCGATAGCGGCCAGGTGGTATCGCTTCTGCATTATGTATCGACACAGATGCCGACTGCCTTCTAAATATTATATGCGAGTTCAAATGACCTGCCTCAGAACCTCAGACAACCATTTATTTAAGGTTGCATGTCGTCTATTTCAAATGGTTCGCGTTCATTATAATTTTATAGTGCGCTGAAACACACCTGGCTTGCGTCTGGAAAATAAGGGTAATGTTATAGGAGGAGTTTAGATCGCGTATGTCTGTCGTATGTAGGGATTATTATCTGATGGTTGAGTGAGTAAGGTAGCTCGTGGCTAAGTAATATTAGCCACCTGGGTAGGATTACCAGAAAGACAATTTAAAAGCCCGGAGAAAAAGTCTGCTTTCCATTGAAAAATACTGAGATTTTCTGGAATTTTGTGAATTCTCTCGCAAACCTAATTTTATTTATTTATTTACTCCATACATTGTGGGCAACCATTTTCAAGACCATAGGTGTTTCAAGATTACCAGATAAGAGGTCACAGGATTTTTCATAACGATCATGGATACGGTTAGATTTACTTCGATGGGTTGTAGAGTAGTCCCCTAATGTGAATGACGTCGTTCTGCCTGCTCTGAGTGGTTGCAACTTCGAGTTATAGCGCTTACAAGAGGCGTCATTGTTGCGAAAAAAAAAACGATCAGAGAAATGGTCAGTTTTGGTACACATTGAAAGTATGGCGTCTCCGCAGATGAAACAAGTTGGTCTGCCGGCTCTGAGTGGTTGCATTTCAGAGCTATGATGCGCGCAACATTGTTGCGAAAAAAAAAACGATAAGAGAAATGGTCAGTTTTAGGACCCATTCGAAGTATGGTGTCTCCACAGGTGAAACGAGTTGGTCTGCCGGCTCTCAATGGTTGTATTTCAGAGAAATCGTTGTATATGCAAGACGCTTATTTGTGGAGAAAGCCTAAAAAATACATCGAAAAAGGGGACAATAGGCGAATTTTTTAAGTGCACGCTGGCTGGTGTCGTACCCCCACCCTACACCTGCGCCGAGAACCACCCGCTGCGCGACCGTCCCCCTGTAAAGGAATAGGGAAAAAGCTAGAGGTGTCAATAGGTGTTAATAAGAGAAATGGTCAGTTTTAGTACCTATTCGAAGTATGGTGTCTCCACAGGTGAAAAGAGTTGGTCTGCCGGCTCTTAGTGGTTGTATTTCAGAGCTTTGTTATACGCAAGGTGCTTAGTTATAGCAAAATTCAACTTAACGGTAATCAATAAAATAAAGAATGAAATCGAACAAATCCAATTTTTAACAATTCAACTTATTACTTTGGGTAAATCACAGATTAATAATTTTGTAGAATATAGCTAATGAAACAACTCAAAAAATATAGAATGTTAGAAATAAGTAAATATTTAACTCTAAGTCTTAGCTATATATGTCTTAGCTTAGTAGTTGTACTACTATTCATGATAACCAGTTCGGATTCAGAGCTGGTTTATCAACAGAGAGTGCGGTGTTGTGTCTTAAGCATGCTGTGACGTACTATGTGAGACGCGGGACGCCTATTTATGCTTGCTTCTTGGACTTGTCAAAGGCATTTGATCTGGTTTCCTATGATGCGTTGTGGAGTAAATTAGAGCGGGTAAATTTACCCACAGAACTCGTCAACATTTTAAAGTTTTGGTATGGAAACCAGATCAACACTGTACGATGGGCTGGGGCGTTTTCTCGTCCTTACGGCTTGGAGTGCGGGGTGAGGCAGGGTGGATTGAGCTCACCAACGCTTTTCAACATCTATGTGAATGAGTTGATTGGCGAGCTCAGCAGTACCAGGCTCGGATGTTATATAGACGGTACCTGCGTCAATAATATCAGTTACGCAGACGACATGGTACTGCTGAGTGCGTCAGTCTGCGGCTTGAGAAAACTGGTAGCGCAATGTGAGGCGTATGCTAAAGTTCATGGCTTGGCATACAACACGAAAAAGTCAGAGTTCATGGTTTTTGAGGCTGGGGGTAAAAGTCCTGATGTAGTACCTCCTGTATTACTTTATGGTACACCATTGCAGAGGGTCTACAGGTTTAAGTACCTTGGTCATATATTGACTCCCAACCTTAAAGACGATGATGATATTGAACGAGGGCGTTGTCGGTTAGAGCGAACATGCTGGCTCGCAGGTTTGCACGATGCTCACTTCATGTTAAAATCACGCTCTTTCGAGCCTACTGTACTTCTTTTTACACGTGCAGCCTGTGGGCTAGGTATACGCAAAGATCGTACAGCGCTCTCCGCGTTCAATATAACAATGCGTTTAGGATACTGGTGGGGCTGCCCCGTTTCTGTAGTGCGTCAGGGATGTTCGCAGATGCGCATGTGGATTGCTTTTACGCAACAATGCGTAAAAGGTGCGCTTCCCTGGTGCGCAGGGTGCGGGGCGGCTCCAACAGTGTCTTAAGCATGGTTGCGAGTCGCCTGGATTGTGTCTACGTGGGTCACTGTTGTGCCGTCTCTCATGGGATGTCGCAACAGTGACCAACTGTTATTTCTTGTTTTGTTTTTGTTTAGTGTCTGTGTTTACTAACATAGTCGTAAGTTTTACTAACAATCTTGTTGAGTCTTGGTTACTCCAATAAATACTATTCTATTCTATTCTATAATCTACAAAATTATTAATCTGTGTTTTACCCACAGTAATAAGTTGAATTATTAAATATTGGATTTGTTCGATTTCATTCTTTATTTTATTGATTACCGTTAAGTTGAATTTTTCTATAACTAAGCGCTTTGCGTATAACAATGCTCTGAAATACAACGACTAAGAGCCGGCAGACCAACTCGTTTCACCTGTGGAGACACCATACTTTGAATAGGAACTAAAACTGACCATTTCTCTTATTGACACCTCTTGACACCTCTAGCTTTTTCCCTATTCCTTTATAGGGGGGCCAGTCGCGCAGCGGGTGGTGCTCGGCGCAGGTGTAGGGTGGGGGTACGACACCGGCCGGCGTGCACTTGAAAAATTCGCCTATTGTCCCCTTTTTCGATGTATTTTTTAGGCCTTCTCCACAAATAAGCGTCTTGCTTATACAACGATTGCTCTGAAATACAACCACTGAGAGCCGGCAGACCAACTCGTTTCACCTGTGGAGACACCATACTTCGAATGGGTCCTAAAACTGGCCATTTCTCTTATCGTTTTTTTTTCGCAACAATGTTGCGCGCATCATAGCTCTGAAATGCAACCAGTCAGAGCCGGCAGACCAACTTGTTTCATCTGCGGAGACGCCATACTTTCAATGTGTACCAAAACTGACCATTTCTCTGATCGTTTTTTTTTCGCAACAATGACGCCTCTTGTAAGCGCTATAACTCGAAGTTGCAACCACTCAGAGCAGGCAGACCGACGTCATTCACATTAGGGGACTACTCTACAACCCATCGAAGTAAATCTAACCGTATCCATGATCGTTATGAAAAATCCTGTCACCTCTCGGTCTAAGAGATAATGCGTATTTGTCAGTACGTAGGTATTCGCTATTAATAAATAAGCAAAGCAGCCCAGAATGCAAACGTAGAAAGTTTTTCCTGTCATGGGGCTCAATGGGCGAATGAAAGAAACCGACTATCTTCAGTTCGAGCTTTACTTTTAACACAGTACCTATATCATTTGAAGAGTTTAACATGCGAAGCATTATAAAGAACAGTGTTAAAAGACAAAAGTTTACAAAAAGTACCATCGCAAAATAAATATGATAAAAGTGATGATTAGACTATGGTTGATTTCATTGATTTTACGTGTTGATTTTATTTGTGCAATTCACATGACCAAAGTTGATTTTGAAATTAGTCTATTTATAGAAGATTATTATTTGTTTTTGTAATAAAAAGGTCTGGAAAATCTACTCTATGCTATTGGATATTCTAAAAATCCGCAATCCTGAGAAGAGCCTAAAAATCCTGAAATCTCAGGACAAATCCTGAGATATGGTAACCCTACGCTTGGGTCAATCAAAGGTTAAGCTATGCTTGCTGTAGTCGGTCCGTGGATGGATGACCAACTTTACATACCAAGATGCGTCGGAAAGCACATTCAGTCGTTGGTCCCGGTTGTCATTCGCAGATCTTTGACAGTTGTTACGGGTCGTAAGTCTGACAACTAGTCTTACCAAGGGGCATCGTGTTACCCGGTACAATAACAGGGTTGTGGAGGTCAGATAGGCAGTCGCAGTTAGGCGCGGGACACACAGAAAAGACGTAAAAATGCAGACGGGGCGCGAACAGCGACGCTTCTATACATTTTGTCGTCTCTTCCCTTTCATACAAAATGTATAGAAGCGTCGCTGTCCTAGCCCCGTCTGCGTCTTACGTCTTTTCTGTGTGTCCCGCGCCTTAGACTGGAAGCTGACCCCAACATAGTTGGGAAGGTAGAAGATAATGATGGTTGAGTGATTAGTGTTGTCATTATGCTTATCATAAAATAGATACTCCACATAAAGATTTTTATCTAGGTACTCCACATAATGATAATAATGTAATGCTATGTATTATGATTCATATCTAGGTATGTCTTGTTAGATTAATTCAATGCGTGCGTACGATTGAAAAAATTAAAACAAGGACTTTTTTTTTAAATATTTTAATTTATTGAAATCACAATGGTTTTATTTTACTTTATTGTTACAATACTCTTTTTTATTAATATATGGATCACAATGGTTTAATTATGTATCATTATGTCATTGTATTGTTTTATTCACCACAGTAGGTTGGAAATTGGAATAGTTGTAAAATAGTCCTTTCTTCGTTTAGGTTTCAGACACACAAGTTTAGTACAAAAAAGTACCCGATTTTATTTTTCAATTCCCATTTTACCTTCTGCCAATTTCCCTTTGTTGCCTGATGAATCGTTATTACATATCTCTATTGATTATATTAATTGATTGCAAACGACACATAATAAATGTATTTCCGGTAAACATCTCAGACGCTGATTCCGATCGGATACAGATTGTATCTAAGTACATGAATAAATGCTTCCGATTCGCAAGGTATTGCTAGCAACGATAATCTGGCTAGGGTTGCCAAACTTAATGTAAAAGAGTGCTCATGAAATTTCTTGCGCGTTCTTCTCCATGAACCTACTACGCTTTGGAATGGGCAAATAGCTTCATCTTTCAGACTGACCGACTCCTTTGCAGTTGTCTGTAAATGGTTTAACTGAAATAAATGTTTTGAGTTTATACCGGGTCAAATTGAATTAGCTAACGCAAACCCACAGACCAGATGAATTATCAAACAAAAAATAAATTAATTTAAAGTGATGAGTTTTTTTTTGACGTCGTGAATCGCTGGAGTGCAGTCACATGAAACATCAGTTAATTAATCAGTTTTATTTGTGTAAACTGTTCTAAAACAAAATTCGTAATCTAGCCTAGTCTACCCACTTTAAGAAACAGTCATCAGTTTCTTGGCCTTTCATAGAAATATTTTGTGTACGAGCTGTGTATAAGTGGCTATAGGCACCCCGTCGCACGACGACAAAAAATCTCGAACAATCGTGATGACGTCACGTGGGGGGCTTAGTGGATATCGATACCCATCACGTCTGCGGAGTTTCGCTAGCTAATTTAATTTCACCCTTTATATTAAAATAAAGTCTGTATGTAGTTATCCTTATGCAAGCAGGGTTATACAGGGTGTAAGGGACAGCCCTTCGCAAACTAACAGGCTGCATTCAGCTCCTCATTTTGAATCATATTTCAGGAAAATTTTAATTTTTTAATAGTTTTTTCAGTTAGGTACATTTTCTTTATTTCAATATAAAATTACACTGTGTATTTGCAGCACTCCATTTATGTAAAAAAAAAACAGAAAAAAAAACCAGCAATGGATGTTGAAATACTCTAATGAACGACGCTTGAAATCAGCTGTTCACTTTCTGTCTAGCTACAGAGTTCATCGAACTCACCGCAGGCATACCTATTACCTACCCCTCCCAACCAGTAACAGACCCTCCGATTTGTGCACAAAAATACAAACAAACTTAAGAAAATGTAGGCGCTTTGACACCTTTGACAGGTGCCCGGATCTGACGTGAGACGTCACTACCACCTAGTGAACGGCATTTCAGAAAACCCTCATTAGTGCAGAATCAGGACTGGCATGGTATGATGACATTACACGGAAACATTTGACATTTTTAGTGAGTATATTTTTAATGGGGAAGAAATCGCAAAGCTATGAACAGGTGGCGCTGCTAACGCTCTACTCATAACATCGCACTGTCATTTTTATCTCTCAATGTTTTTCGGGTTTTGAATAATTGTTACATAAATTAGCGTGTGTTTTTTGTTAATACAACGAACAATGTATTCAACGAGGACAGTACCTCAGTTAAAAGCTGAACTGAAGATCCGAGGAGTTTCACTAAGAGGTCCAAACGCGGATCTGGTCAGCAGGTATTTACAGCCTATTTTCTTGTTAACAATTGAATAAAATAACCCAATTTTACATTAGCAACATGTCGTTCATTAATTATCGTAGTAATTACAAACTTTCACGTACTTAGACAGCAGTTTTATAACATATTCGATGTTTCATGAGCTACGAATATAACCTAGAAATTAAATCTGAATTTCTCATCTGAGATATCTCAGCAGCATGAAACTGCTGATACCAATATGGATGTGAACATATCATCGAATTTTCGAAAGATGTAAAATTGCGTATCTTAGTCGCCCTTTCCCATATTTGTTAAATCGTAAGTCTTTTGGAAATGAATGATTTTCATTGTTATTACAACAGATTACGCGCAAAGGCAGCAATTTTTTTGTCAGATGCCATCCAAAGTTTTTTGTAAACAAGTTTTGTATGTAATTTGACAGCTAATTTAATTTTCTGTGAGCCGAGCGTTACCAGCGACACCTTGCGGAAAAAGTTGTCAGTTTTCTTCCCCATTACAAAGTACTAAAACAAAACTCTCTGTAAGGAATAGGCCATAATTCACCACGCGGGTTGGTGGATGTCACATGTCTTCGAATTTTCCCTCTCACAGAGAGGAGGCCTGTGTTCCAGCAGTGGGAACCTTATAGGCTGATTATGCTGTTATGCTGAAACAAAACTAAGTTTTCATTTAATTCATTAAGATTCCAGCAAGTCAAAATATGAGGCAACTATTGAAATAATAACGTCGAGGCCAGTTTTCATCTGCCCAAATTATTTTTCGACGAAACTCTTCACTGATAATATTCTCTATCTCATGAGTGGCAGCCCTAACTAATAAGACGGGATAGGAGCTCAGTAATTCCTGCTAAACCAACGTATTTGCACATTGTGTGAGTGTCTCACAGAAAGACGAAAGAGTGCGGACTTACCTCCGCATTCATTTACTACTGTTTTCTTAGAAAACTTTATCAGCGGAGGCATTAGCGGAGGTAATTGATTCGGTGAAACAAACTAACGCCATCTTCGTTTTGTGTCAATAAAATTCTGCATTCTATTTTTGAAAATTTATAAGTGTTTGATGTTTGAACTGTTTACTGTTTTCAAAATAGAATGTGTTGAAACCACGAAAGTTTTGTTTGAATATATTCTATTTTTGAAGAAGATGATGAGATGAGAATACTATATTGGTTTCGTTATCTGTGGAAAAGAATATTTTTTTAGAAAGAGGATACGTAAGCAAAACCAACATGGAAGCTGCTAATTGTAAATTTTCTAATGTATAAAGATGGGATAAAATTTACAAGAAATCTGAAACGGATAGCAGCGGCGAGACCACAGATGACGATTTTGGAAACAGCAATGTGTAATACAGCATAGCAGTGACATAAAAACAGTCGAAAATGCAGTTTAACCGCCAAAAGATTAACCGGGGAAGCTGGACTTGAAGCAACCTGTCGGAGATGTGGAGATCACAAACTAAACTAAACACAATCACCACACTTCATCACACTAATATTATAAAGGCGAAAGTGTGTGTGTGTGTGTATGTTTGTTACTTCTTCACGCTCAAACGGCTGGACCGATTTGGATGAAATTTGGTATGTAGATAGCTTATACCCCGGATTAACACATAGGTTACTTTTTGTCCCGGTCTACGCGGGTGAACCCGCGGGGCGCAGCTAGTAAAAATATAAAAACAAAATTATATAAAAAGAAAGTAAAAAACAGAAAGTCGCATGAGGCCAAAATGTCCTGAGGTGCTTGAGGAATGGAGAGGCATTTCACGGCTATCAGGACAATCTCGGAAATTATTACTTACTATTATTTACACACACACAAAACAAAATGAAAAAATTATATCCACCCATACCTACAACGTATATCCGTATCAAAGTTCAATATTTTTAATTAAGTTAACTATAGGTACATGGTTACATTGAAATAAAACTGGTTTAGATCCTGTACGCTCAGAGTAAGCTGATGTCAGAGTCTGCCTGGAATTTCCACCTCAACTCAGCAATTTAGATGAGGAACTCAATTGAGATAAGAATAAGAATAAGAATAATTTTATTGGTCCAATCAATCAATCAATCTGCCTAGCCTTTTCCCAACTATGTTGGGGTCGGCTTCCAGTCTAACCGGATGCAGCTGAATACCAGTATTTTACATGGAGCGACTGCCTATCTGACCTCCACAACCCAGTTCCTGGGTAATACGATACCCCTTGGTAAGACTGGTTGTCAGACTTTCGGGCTTCTGACGACCCGTAACGACTGTCAAAGATCCACGAATAACAGCCGGGACCAACAGCTTAACGTGCTTTCCGAGGCACGGAGGAATCTCGGTATGTAAAGATGGTCACCCATCCACTGACCAACCCCGGCAAGCGTAGCTTAACCTGACGGATCGACCCGTGCGGCACTTATTACTTAGCCACGAGCTCCTCTTTTTTGGTCCATCGTTACAAAATAAATTACTTACAAAAATAATAATATTGAGTGCTTGCTGTAACTAGGATAAGTAGGTAACATATTTATTTGAACAGTGGTCCCCAAACTAGGCAGCGCCTGTATCTTGGGGGCCTGAGTTGCGTTATCTTAAGTTTTAATTCGAGACATTTTGTGTTAACAATTTAATTTCAGGATGTTTGAAAATGGACATAATACAAGAATTATAATTAATTAAGGGTAGAGAAATAACAAGTTAAAAATAAAGTCAATTGAGCAAAATAAAATAATTCTAAATAATGATGCAGTGTGTGTGTGTGAGGGTGTGTGGGGTGTGTGTGTTTGTGAAGTGTGTGTGTGTATTGTAGTAGGTGTGGATTTTTGTGTGGAGGAACTAAATGATTACGTGCTATGTGTACTAATGACTTGCTAGTAGATTTTGGTGTTAACTCACTATTTCCTCAGTGTCGTTGTATGACAGGGAGAGAAGCCAGCTTTTTGTCATTATTTTAAATGAGTGTGTGTGAGATGCTAGTTAAGTATCTACACTCCTTTGCAAAAAAAACGGGCGGTTTGGATTTTTCTACATTATTGGTAATCATTTAGTTCTAAAGAGGTTTTAATAGCCAAACTATGTTACTGCCACTTATTATAGAGTCTGGGTATGAAAAAAAAGTTAATTTCAAATTCGAAACTGTTGTTTTTAAAAATAATAATCCCTTTTTCAGTTTATGACTTTTTACTTACTATTCGCGGGTTTGCGGTTAAAAGGTTATCAGGCAACTAAAACTAACTTCTCGTTATTTTTATTAGAATAATTTATGTTTGTCGCATAATCCTGCCTTATTGTGACTTAAAACAGATATCTCTGTGTGGATTGTAATGGCAGAAAATGCAATAAGAGCTAGTCAAATTATAGCGCTGCGGGAAGTGGGGTGTAGCCAATGTTACGGCTCATAGCGGTTAAACGTGGGTCGTTCCACCGTCCAAAGAACCTGGACTCGATACCAAGAGACAGGTTCCGTTCAGAGAAGTCAAGGTTCTGGGAGAAAACGTTGCACACAACCACGAGACGACCGCTTTTTAGTGACTCAGGCGCTGAGGAACCGCAAATGCAGTTACATAGACCTCAAAAGAAACCTTGAAGAGGTACGAGGAGCACAAGTTAGCCTATGGACAGTGAGGAGCAGGCTTTTAGCGGTTGATATACGCAGTCGACGACCAGCGCGGGGCCCCAAGTTACTCCGTGAGCACCGGATTGCTCGACTGAGGTTCACTAGAAATTGTCTATCTTGGACACTAGGTAACTGGAATAGCGTACTCTTCTCCGATGAGGCTCGAATTTGTCTGAATGGTGAGGACCGACGTCGGCGAGTGTTACGAAGACCAGGGGAACGCTATGCCGACGTGTGTTTTGAAGAAATCACCCCTTATGGTGGAAGGTCCGTTATGTTTTGGGCGGGCGTAACTTCCAGCTATCGTACCGAGATAGTGTTAATTGAAAATGGCTCACTAAATGCGCAAAGGTACATAACAGGAATAATTTGTCAACATGCACAGCCCGCACTGACTGTAATTGGTGAAGATGCTATTTACATGGACGATAATGCTTGGGACCACCGTTCTGGCGACGTAGATGCTTATATGCAAGAGGTCGGTATTCGTCGCCTGGATTGGCTAGCGCGGAGCCCCGACCTTAACCCCATTGAGCACGTCTGGGACCTCCTAAAAAGGCGAGTACGATCTGTCCAACACCTTCCACAAAACATCAGGGAGCTTAAACGTGTGATTTCGTCTGAGTGGGAACACATCCACAGAACACCATCAAAAGCCTGGTGGAAAGCATGCCAAGACGATTACATGCCGTAATCGCTGCAAGGAGAGGTCATACTCGTTATTAATTTTTATTTTTTAATGTCTTTTTTTTATTAAAATACCATGAAAATACTAGTAATCATAATTTAATTATACCCTAAAAATTTCCATTTTAACACGACTCTCTGTTTACATTGACTAAAACACCGATTCCTGGATCTAAGGGTTAAAAACTATATTCTCAATGATAATAAGAAATTTCTAGTCATTTATGCTAATGACATACTAAAAATATAAATATTATCCAAAGAAAAGCCAATGACTGTAAGGTGCCCGTTTTTTTTGCAAAGGAGTTTATAATTTATCTTGATTAAAGTTCCAAATGACTGACGTAGGCAACACAGTCACCAAATTAAAATTGCGGGTTAAAAGTCATGTGCCGATGTTATACCGGTTGACTTTTATTAGGGTATATTAGGTGAACGGAGTAAGAAGCCTATGACTTACCTATACCAGAAAGGTATAGGTAGTGAAATAAAGGTAAACAATCTTGACGTGACTTTTTACACAACCACATATTAAACAAATAAACTACTGCTGAAACTAAGGGTTCAATTGATTTACTAATCATTATTGTTGTATTTACAATGGTTTTTAGTAGCATTTTATTTTTAAACTGAGGTTTTAAAATAAAAAATGATAAAAGACACATCAAGATTGTTTACCTTTATTTCACTACCTAAACCTTTCTGGTATAGTTTTTTTTAAATATCATAGACAAAAAAATTATCTAAGTATCAATAAATACTACAAATTCTATGTAAACTTTTCATATTAGAACAATAAAAATAGAAATAAAAAAAAAATCGTTTAAAAAAATCTAAATTCAAATCATAATGCAGGTCGCATATAACTTGCATTATGATTTGAATTTAGATTTTTTAAATTTTTTTCGTTGAAAAAAAAAACATTAGGTATGCCATAGGCTACTCCGTTCACCTATTTTTATAGCCTAATTTTTTTCAAGACGGTAAAAAAAGTCATCCAGTATATTTTGCAAAATGACTATTAATCGTAGTCATTTTGAAAAATATAGGTATAACATCTGCACGGGTCGATCGAAGGTTAAGCTACGCTTTCCACGGTCGGTTCGTGGATGGGATACCATCCATTACATATCGAGACCCCTCCGTGCCTTGGAGAGCAAGGCAAGCTGTCATTCGTAGATCTTTGACAGTCGTTACAGGTAGTCAGTAGCCCAGAAGTCTGACAATCAATGTTACCAAGGGGTATCCTGTTACCCAGTAACTGGGTTGTGAAGGTCAGATAGGCCGTAGTGCATCCAGTTAGACTGCCGACCCCAAAATAGTTGGGAAAAGGCTAGGCAGGTTGTTACACTTGAAAATATCTCTGTTATTGAAGATTCATTTGAACTTAATTTCCAAATTACTAAACAGCCCTTTATCGACTAGAATAGGTAGCTTACAAAAGGGTAGTATGTATTTAAAAGCACATCAAAAATTACCAATTTTACCCAACAGAATACGTAGGTACATCAAAATTTGCATGTCTAAATAAATTAAACTTAACGTCAGGTCGACCGAGCCCCGTTGCGCGGGGCTCCTATTTCTGTCTGCAGGTTAAAGGAACCAAACCAAACCGAATCTCGGGGTGCCCAATAATTATAATTTGTACAAGTTTTGATATTCAATTAGTTAATAAGTGCAATAATAAGTTCATTAGATGCGCATTTATTATTTTTGATGAACAGTTAGTATTTTTGATATATAATTAATATTTTTGTTGAGGACAAAAATTGATGTACAGTCAGCGTCACGATGTGGTTACCCCCCTTGCAAGCACCGGTGCAGCGGTGCTTCCAAGGGGGGTAACAACATCGTGACGCTGACTGTACCTATAAATAATGATTATTATAAATAACAATTAGTTAATTAGTAGTGCAATCATTGATTTAGTGTACACGTAGATTATTAGATGAAAAGTATTTGATGTAAAAATATTTTTCTGGTGTGCGATTAATAATTTCCCCTTACAAAATCCCGTCGACCTCAATTTGGCCCACTAACATATTTCACGAAATGGCCACCGCTCTGGGACAATATTTAATAAGATATCAGATAGGTTGTTATCATATAATTATAATTATAATACATGTTCAATTAATGCTATGTTATTTATGATTAGCTTAGGGTGGAGTACAAGTGACGGCGACATGGAGGGTTTAGAAATATTAGGTAATATTTTTAGGGTTCCATACCATAAAAGGAAAACGGACTATCTCTCTGCCTTTTTTCTTTAACAGTATGTCAAGACCCTTTTTCTCAGGAACGTGTGGAGGTATCAAGCTGAAATTAAACACAAACATGTAAACAAATATGTAGGTCTATGGTCCCTAGGAGCTCTAAAATAATCAAGCTTCTAAGTCAACGCAATGAATATTGACCTAGAATCATGAAATTTGGCAAGAAGCAAGGTATCACAGCAAAAGTAGAAAAAAAAAATTGCGATTACAAACTTGAATTTGCAGTTGGATAATTGACCGCGACGTGGCGTGGGAGAACATGTTTTTCAACTACAATGATATATACTCATGACACCAAGTTGCGTTGGAAATCTCACGTCAAAAAGAAAAGGCAGGAACTCGACATACGTTAGGCGCGAATTACACAGAAGCGGCGGCAGACGCGGCGCAGGCACATAGCAGGCGTAGAACAGATAAGGCACGGATAAGATTTAAATTATATCAAAGAGGCGAAGAGACGCCGCAATTAGTCATTATACAGACTGACTTTATCGTGACAGCATGTTTTCCTCTTCAGACGACGAACAAACCGTCGTGCTGCGTGCGCGCCTCTCCAGTCGCGCCTGCTAGCGACGCGGAACAGGCGACGAAACGACGTGCCTGCGCCACGTCGCTTCAGTATAATTCAAAACGTGCCGCCTACCTACATTTTCTATTGAAACGTTTTGAAGCGGCAAGATGCCTGTGCCGCGCCTTCACCTTACGCCTTTTCTGTGTAATTTGCGCCTTAAAAAAGTATGTATTGGTTACTCGGAAGGAAATCCTGTCTATCAATACATAATAAAATTATATTATACAATCATATTCTTATGCCAATTTGGACGTATGGTATCCAACTTTGGGGCTGTACTAAACTAAGTAACGTTAAAATAATCCAACAATTCCAAAATAAAGTACTCAGGGATGCTGTAAATGCACCATGGTACATTAGAAATGACGACCTCCACCGCGACCTTAAAATGGAACTCGTCACCACCATCATCCAAAAATTTGCTGAAGCCCACGAACACAGACTTCACCGACATGTGAATGTCGAGGCATTACAGCTGCTAGACAACACGGACATAGTGCATATGCTAAAGAGAACTAAACCATTTGAGATAATGTAGTGCGCGAATGAATGATAGTAATAGACTAAGAGGTCACAGGATTTTTCGTAACGATCATGGATACGGTTAGATTTACTTCGATGGGTTGTAGAGTAGTCCCCTAATGTGAATGACGTCGGTCTGCCTGCTCTGAGTGGTTGCAACTTCGAGTTATAGCGCTTACAAGAGGCGTCATTGTTACGAAAAAAAAACGATCAGGGAAATGGTCAATTTTGGTACACATTCAAAGTATGGCGTCTCCGCAGATGAAAAAAGTTGGTCTGCCGGCTCTCACTGGTTGCATTTCAGAGCTATGATGCGCGCAACATTGTTGCAAAAATAAAACGATAAGAGAAATGGTCAGTTTTAGTACCCATTCGAAGTATGGTGTCTCCACAGGTGAAACGAGTTGGTCTGCCAGCTCTCAGTGGTAGTATTTCAGAGCAATCGTTGTGTATGCAAGACGCTTATTTTTGGAGAAAGCCTAAAAAATACATCAAAAAACGGGACAATAGGCGAATTTTTCAAGTGCACGCCGGCCGGTGTCGTACCCCCACCCTACACCTGCGCCCGCTGCGTGACCGTTCCCCCTGTAAAGGAATAGGGAAAAAGCTAGAGGTTTCAAGAGGTGTCAATAAGAGAAATGGTCAGTTTTAGTACCTATCCTAAGTATGGTGTCTCCACAGGTGAAAAGAGTTGGTCTGCCGGCTCTTAGTGGTTGTATTTCAGAGCTTTGTTATACGCAAGGCGCTTAGTTATAGAAAAATTCAACTTAACGGTAATCAATAAAATAAAGAATGAAATCGAACAAATCCAATTTTTAATGATTCAACTTGTTACTTTGGGTAAATCACAGATTAATCATTTTGTAGAGTATAGCTAATGAAACAACTCAAAACATATAGACTGTTAGAAGTAAGTAAATATTTAACTCTAAGTCTTAGCTATATTAAAACTACAATAAAATTACGATAAATTCTTTACAGTACGGAACCCTTGATTGTGCGTGGGCCGACACGCACTTGGTCGGTTTTTTAACCGACTTCTAAAAAAGGAGGAGGTTCTCAATTCGGATGTTTGCATTTTTTTTTTTTTTTTATGTTTGTTCGCGCGTAACTCCGTCGCTTGACAACCGATTTGAAAAATTATTTTTTTGTTGGAAAGGGTATACTTCCCAAATGGTCCCATTTTTGTCAAAATCCAGTTCTGATGATGGAATCCTGGAGAAATCGAAGGAACTCTTCAAATATTATAGGCATACCTATAGCGATTTGGGTATTTTTTATAGTAGCTCGTGCATTTGCTCTCGGAAAGCACCCCTTGGTGAAGTGGAACTGATGATGAAGACCACAGATGGCTACCGGAACTACTCTATGATAAATATTTCACGGGTTGCGATTCGATTACTTTAATAATTGGTTGCTAAGCAATTTCCGCTCGTCACACAATGCGTGTGGTGAGTGGTTGTTGAGGAGTTCTCCTGGTTCTTACCAGCAGAACTCCTCAACAATTAACGTCCCAGCATCGGGAAAAGCAATATTTTGTAACATGTGATGAGCAATTGACATTAGACTATTGTAACTTATACAAATTATAAACAGACCCACTAAAAAGCGAGAAATAAAAACTTTTTAACAAAAAAAAAACCGACTTCCAAAAATCACTACAAAGTGAAAAATAACTTTGATTTCGGAAGTCGGTGGCAAAAAAAAAGAAAGTAAATAAAAGACGAAAGACACCGACTTCCGAAATCAAAGTTATTTTTCACTTTGTAGTGATTTTTGGAAGTCGGTTTTTTTTTTGTAAGTGTTATTAAAATGCAAAACTGCTTAGCTGTACCAAGAAATTAAGCACCAATTAAGAAAACCCCTACTGGTTTAGCTACTTTTTTTCTTACGGCTAATATAAATAACTTGCTTTTCAAACTTCCACTGTTTCCAAACAACTGAACATTGAGACAAATAACTTCACCTAGGGACCTAAATTAAATGCTAATTCATTCGGTTCCGCGGTCACCCCGGACCGACCCCGGTTGATTCATGGAGGATTGTAATTAATGTATTTGAATAGTCCCGCGATCAGTGGCTAACTAAAAGTGGAACACAATTGATGCAGTATCACCGGTTTAATAATGCGCTCCCGACGCTTTTGTCAAACTATTTGGTTAATGTTTTGAGTTAAGTAAATATGATTGATTAGAGGCTCGTTGAGCAGTGGAGCAGTGGTGGCCCAGTGGTAACGGCCGCGACTTACGAGTTGTAGGTCGTAGGTTCGAACCCAGACAGGCGCTTTACTTTGTGTAAATTATTTCATCACCACTGCTCTCAAAACGGTGAAGGAAAACATCGTGAGGAAACCGGCATGTCCTAGAACCAAAAATTCGAAGACATGTGACATCTACCAACACGCACTGGGCCCGCGTGGTGGATTACGGCCCACTCCCTCTCATCGAGAGGAGGCCTGTGTTCCAGCAGTGGGAACGTTTTAGGCTGATATTTAGAGGCTCGTTAATTATAATAGAGGTATTTGTTTGTCAGTGGTTCTATTTACATTTAGATTAAATATTAAATTTTGCCATCACTCTGGACCGACCCCAATTGATTCATGGAGGATTGTAATTAATGTATTTGAATAGACCAGCCATCAGTGACTAACTAAAAGTGGAACACAATTGATGCAGTATCGCCGTTTTAATAATGCGCTTCCGACGCATTTGTCAAACTACATATTTGGTTAGTGTTTTGATTTAAGTAAATATGATTTATTAGAGGCTCGTTATTTGTAATAGAGGTATTGGTTTATCAGTGGTTCTATTTAAATTTAGATTAAATGTTAAATTTTGGGATCACTCTGGACCGACCCCAATTGATTCATGGAGGATTGTAATTAATGTATTTGAATAGACCAGCCATCAGTGACTATCTAAAAGTGGAACACAATTGATGCAGTATCACCGGCTTAAAAATGTGCTCCCGACGCATTTGTCAAACTTTTAGTTAGGTAGTGTTTTGAGATAAATGACTGGAACTCATTATTTGTAATAGAGGTAGGTATTGGTGTTTCATTCAAAATTAGTGTTTTATGTTTTTTTTTTTTACTAATTACTAATTTTTTTTCTTCCGGTCTATATTTTTACTCATAATATAGACCGGAAGAAAAAAAATTAGTACCAATGCATGGTGAAATTACGTTCATTTTGTAAATACCTACAAACTACCTAACCCCCCCCCACACTACTGCCTTAACTGCCTACTACTACTGCTACTACTACTACTGTTACTGCCTTAACTCTAGCTCACGAATAAAGGCTCTTACAGACAGAGGCGATATCGCGGTCGCGACGCGATATTTCGATATTATATCCGTAGAAAAATATCGCGTCACGACGCGATATCGCCTCTGTCTGTAAGAGCCTTAAAGGAAAACAGAACACATTTTTTTAAGACAATCCCAGTATTCTTCAATCTTTATCTTTTTTTTTTTTATCTGCTTTATTTATCATTGATGGGCAATTTATGGTTCTCTAAAATAGTACCCAAGCACTACCTACATAAGTTCTTACCGTCGCGTCCTAGCAAATTGACAAAAGTTTGTTCAACAATCGAAAAAGTACTTACAGTTAAACCTACTTTTGTAACTTACAACATAATCGTTTAAAATTGTTGAATAATAATTACAACTTCTATCAACTTGTTATGTTCGCGAACCAGAATAATTATTGCCTAATTATTATAATAGCTCTAATTTAATTAAAAGCTATGTATTTTACATGCTTTGCATAATTATGGTAGCCAGGCTAGGTTGTTAATATTTTGTCAAGATCTTGGTGATTGAAGTCTGTTTATTAGTAGAATTTTTCATCTAATTCAAAACATTGCTTATCTACCTCATCATCTGCCTAGCCTTTTCCCAACCATGATGGGGTCGGCTTCCAGAATCGCAATGTAACTAAGGCCACTAAAGTCAGGCTCGTCCGACACTTGTTCTCAACTGAACGCAACTGAACGTGGAAATTTCGAGAACTAGAAAATAAAAAAGTAGATGCTCTAGAAATGTGGTGCTGGAGAAGAATGCTTGGGATATCATGTAACGAATTCCGCACGAACGTCTCCATACTCCAAGAACGCAACAAACAGCGTCTATCAGAACTAGTACAGTCTCTAATAGGTACTAAAGTTCTTTGGGCATGTCGCATAGCGGAATAATGACTCCATAGAGCGTCTAGTGGTGCAGGGCCGAGTGGAAGGTAATAGGCCACGCGGGCGGTCACCTATGAGGTTTTTTTTTTGAGGATGGGAAATCATCAAATAACTTCTCCCGCTCTGGGTGGAGCGGAAGAGCGTGTCAAACTTTTACTGACTAAAACCCACCCGTGTTCCTTCAGTTGCCTATGCCAGGGCCACGGTATCTTTTTCAAACTACCCGCGACCCCAGCGGCGTCGGCCCTATTGGACCCCATTTTTTGCTGACATCTCTTTGAGGCGCGCGTGGAACACAACGCGCCGTCGACTCGGGCCTGGTCCTTACCGGACGGCGAGCTACCCGCTACTCACCGTCCGCAAGCCCGCGCCTACGGTGGCCGGAAATCGCCTCGCGATTCCCGCCGCCCAGGGCGTCTCCTGCGGCGACTGAGGGCGTGAGGCTGCCTCTCCCTCACGCGTTCCGCCTCTACCTTCGCGAGCATTACTGCTTCGCAGAAGGAGGTGACGGCCTCCCATGCACTCTCGCTCCGTACCATGGCCGCTATGAGGTGGACCGATCAAGTAAAAGCCGCGGTTGGATGAATTGCAAGTTTGAATTGAATGAGCTAGACTGTCATCTAACAGAATCAGATGGAGAGAGATCGTGAGGCGGGCAACGACTACACCTGCGACCGAATGGACACAGTTCCTCGTGACCACGACCGCTCTATCAAGAGCAAGCAAAGAAGAAGAGTACCTACAAGCATAGATTCTCAACGAAGAATCTTAACTAAACATAGTTCCCTATTTTAAGTCTAATCACAAAGAAAGTCCAAGTTTCCTGGGTCAGTAATCTTTCAGGATGTCGGTCTAATGCGATTTCGTCGTAACTAATTATGCGATGTGACTGTGTGGCGCATCTCTAGGGAATTAGGCGCTCCTCTAGTGGTGGATAATTGCTCCTGTTTGCGTGTTACGTAACTGACTGTTGCTATTGCTATCGTGAAGGAGATTTGGATTGTCAATCATTTTGAAAATAATGTTTCCCTATGCATTTTTCGTTCCCCTAGCAAACGTGTTGCTATTGCTATGATAAAGGATACTTGAATTGTCAAACATTTTCACGTTATGTGTGGGTCCACACATGTCCACGCGATACAGACTTTCATCAATTTCTATAGAAATGTGTCTGTGCAAACAAAGCAGTACAGACATATGTCGGTGTGTCCAGAAAAAATGAATGTCTGCATGTATGTAGTATGCCTGCTTATTTGTCGGAGCCAAATAATTAATGATTAAATGTTCAGAAATCCAAATCAAAACTAATAAAAAGTCTGCTCAAACATTCTGTGGATGCTGCGTGAAAATTTTTATTTTTATTTCTAAGTCTGTACGCATATCTGTACGACCAAAAGTCTGTAGTCATCATTAGTAATTTTCCGATTCGATTTCGGGTATTAAATCTTAAAGTCCACTTGGACAATGGTGACGAAGAACGAAGATATCTTAAAAAAAAAAATGGTATTCATAATAAATTAAGCATGCATAACAGGTAAATGCGCCTTAATTCCCGTTACGTGTCCCAAATAAGATATGAATTGAAAACAACCAAGTCCAAGGAATAATCAGTTCTGAAAATACAACAATATATAATATTTATTGACGTACTTAAATAATATGCATAGGAATTTAAAATAATTTACGGGGAAAATGTTAATATATTCGAATCGATTGACGTATGTAAACATATTGTGATAAACCTAATATTCCCTCTACTTAGTCAAAGTTTCGTCACACTAGAGAATGATTCAGCTGAGCATGAAACATTCAGTGCAGGTAGAGGAAAACATGTTTAATCTATTGCATAACTATGACAATGTTTTTTTAATAATACCTGAAAACTTCGATTTACGTAGGTTTTCAGGTTTTATTAAAAAAAACCGGTCAAGAGCGAGTCGAACTCGCGCACCGAGGGTTCCGTTCCGATTTCTGAAAAAGTGTGCTACTTAGAGACATCGTTTTATTTTTCCTGTAATCTTTACATAAACTTTTATCACATAGAATAATTTCAGATTTTTATCTTTGCAAACTTCGGAGATAAGGGGGGGAACGGTATTTTTTTTTACATTTTTCATCAAAAGTCGAAAATTATGCGGCCTAAAAAAAAATAAAAAATAGTTTGAGAATGTGCAAATAGCGTTCTTTCATATGATACCCCACATGACCTAGTATCCCCACTTTAAATTTTTAAAACCCCCTTTCAGTCCCTGTTGCAAAAAAAATATAAATATTTTTATTTCTTTCTTATTTGCAAAATAGTTGGGTAAACGTCATCTAAAACTATTCTTAATTTCAAGTAGATAGCATTAGTAGTTCTTGAGATATCCAGCTTTGACAGACAGACTGAGTGACACCATAAGGGTTCCTTTTTTACCATTTTGGTACGGAACCCTAAAAAATAGGTATCATTTCTTGAACTTACTTAATTATTAATGCTTTTGGGGACACCAGTGACGTCACGGACCCCGAGCGACTTCGGGTACAGTTAGCTTAGGTTAGGTTACAGTTTTCCGCGTTCAGACAGACATACAGATGCGAGGCGGCTTGGGGGTGACTTTGTTTTATAATATTTAGTGATGTAGTGATAGCGATGATGATGAATTTTAAGTTTATTGTTAAATTAAATTAATAAATTAATAGTTTACTCTGGATTTTTAACCGACTTCCAAAAGGAGGAGGTTCTCAATTCGTCGGAACCTTTTTTTTTTTTTTTTTACAAAAAAACTTTTTTACAAAAAAAAAAACCGACTTCCAAAAAAAACACTACAAACTGAAAAATAACTTTAATTTCGGAAGTCGGTGTCTTTGGATCTGTATTTTAGTTTTTTGCCACCGACTTCCGAAATTAAAGTTATTTTTCAGTTTGTAGTGTTTTTTTTGGAAGTCGGTTTTTTTTTTTGTAAAAAAGTTTTTATTTTTCACTTTTTAGTGGTTCAGTTTGTAATTTATCTAAGTTACAATAACCCAATGTCAACTGCTCATCACGTTTTACAAAATATTGCTTTTCCCGATGCAGGGACGTTAATTGTTGAGGAGTTCTCCTAGTAAGAACCAGGAGAACTGGAGCTCATGGTGAAGTCACCATTACCATTATGCATTTTGACGAGCATAAACCATATTAAAGTAATCGAATCGCAACCTGTGATATACTTAGATATAATTGAGTATTTCCGATGGCCCTCTGTGGTCTTCATCATCAGTTCCAGTTCACCGAATGGTATTTTCCGAGAGCAAATGCACGAGTTACTATAAAAAATACCGAAATCGATATAGGTGTGCCAATAAAATTTGAGGGTTTCCCTCGATTTCCATGGGATCCCATCATCAGATCCTGACTTGATGATCATGGGACCACTTGGGAAGCATACCCTTTCGAACAAAAAAAGAAAAATCCAAATCGGTCCAGCCATTTTCGAGTAATCGGGGAACATACATAAAAAAAAAAAAAAAAAAAATAAAAAAAAAAAAAAAAAAAAAAAAAAAAAAAGGTTCCGACGAATTGAGAACCTCCTCCTTTTGGAAGTCGGTGACCTAGTATCCCCACTTTAAATTTTTAAAACCCCCTTTCAGTCCCTGTTGCAAAAAAAATATAAATATTTTTATTTCTTTCTTATTTGCAAAATAGTTGGGTAAACGTCATCTAAAACTATTCTTAATTTCAAGTAGATAGCATTAGTAGTTCTTGAGATATCCAGCTTTGACAGACAGACTGAGTGACACCATAAGGGTTCCTTTTTTACCATTTTGGTACGGAACCCTAAAAAATAGGTATCATTTCTTGAACTTACTTAATTATTAATGCTTTTGGGGACACCAGTGACGTCACGGACCCCGAGCGACTTCGGGTACAGTTAGCTTAGGTTAGGTTACAGTTTTCCGCGTTCAGACAGACATACAGATGCGAGGCGGCTTGGGGGTGACTTTGTTTTATAATATTTAGTGATGTAGTGATAGCGATGATGATGAATTTTAAGTTTATTGTTAAATTAAATTAATAAATTAATAGTTTACTCTGGATTTTTAACCGACTTCCAAAAGGAGGAGGTTCTCAATTCGTCGGAACCTTTTTTTTTTTTTTTTTTTTTTTTTTTTTTTTTTTTTATTTTTTTTTTTTATGTATGTTCCCCGATTACTCGAAAATGGCTAGACCGATTTGGATTTTTCTTTTTTTGTTCGAAAGGGTATACGTCCCAAGTGGTCCCATGATCATCAAGTCAGGATCTGATGATGGGATCCCATGGAAATCGAGGGAAACCCTCAAATTTTATGGGCACACCTATATCGATTTCGGTATTTTTTATAGTAACTCGTGCATTTGCTCTCGGAAAGTACCATTCGGTGAGCTGGAACTGATGATGAAGACCACAGAGGGCCATCGGAAATACTCAATTATATCTAAGTATATAACAGGTTGCGATTCGATTACTTTAATATGGTTTATGCTCGTCAAAATAATGGTTATGGTGACTTCACCATGAGCTCCATTTCTCCTGGTTCTTACTAGGAGAACTCCTCAACAATTAACGGCCCTGCATCGGGAAAAGCAACATTTTGTAAAACGTGATGAGCAGCTGACATTGGGTTATTTTAACTTAGATAAATTACAAACTGAACCACTAAAAAGTCAAAAATAAAAACTTTTTTACAAAAACAAAAACCGACTTCCAAAAAAAACACTACAAATTGAAAAATAACTTTAATTTCGGAAGTCGGTGGCAAAAAACTAAAATACAGATCCAAAGACACCGACTTCCGAAATTAAAGTTATTTTTCAATTTGTAGTGTTTTTTTTGGAAGTCGGTTTTTGTTTTTGTAAAAAAGTTTTTATAAGTGGGTAGCTAAGTATTTTAAACATTTAAGTGATGATTGCACCAAGTACCTATCACTACTTCGTGCAATCAATTCATCACTTTTATTTTGACTGAATGAATGAATTCCTTTGGTGAAGAGGAGCTCGTGGCTAAGTAATAACAGCCGCACGGGTCGATCCATCAGGTTAAGCAACGCTTGGCAGGGTTGGTCTTTGGATGGATGATCATCTTTACATACCAAGACTCCTCCGTGCCTCGGAAAGCACGTTAAGCCGTTGGTCTCGGCTGTCATTCGTGGATCTTTGACAGTCGTTATGGGTCGTAAGAAGCCCGAAAGTCTGACAACCAGTCTTACCAAGGGGTATCGTATTACCCAGTTACTGGGTTGTGAAGGTCAGATAGGCAGTCGCTCCTTGTAAAATGCTGGTATTCAGCTGTATCCGGTTAGACTGGAAGCCGACCCCAACATAGTTGGGAAAAGGCTAGGCAAATTGATTGAATGAATTCCTTTGATGTACAATTTAATATTACCGCATGAAACAATGCACCGTACCTGAATATGAAGCTCATGATAAATAATTCAACAACCAATAAAATGTTACGGCCTGAATTCAACAGAAAATTAAGGAAACCATTTCCATAATTTAATTGAAAGAAGAAATACACAGAAAAAACTCATTATAGATATACAATAAGTAACAAAAACCCTGCTGTTCCTTCTACCTACGTTTTAAGTATCGGTATATATACGTAATCAAGCAAGTCATATATAAAAAAAAACTCAATTAATCTGCCTAGCCTTTTCCCAACTATGTTAGGGTCGGCTTCCACTCTAACCGATCCGCAGCTGAATACCAGTATTTTACATGGAGCGACTGCCTATCTGACCTCCACAAGACAGTTACTGGGTAACACGATACCCCTTGGTAAGACTGGTTGTCAGACTTCCGGGCTTCTGACGACCCGTAACGACGGTCAAAGATCCAAGAATGACAGCCGGGAGCAACGGCTTAACGTGCTTTCCGAGACACGGAGGGGTCTCGGTATGTAAAGATAGTCATCCATCTACGTACCGACCGCGGCAAGCGTAGCTTAACCTGATCGATCGACCCGTGCGGATTTTATTACGTAGCCACGAGCCCCTCAAAAAAACTGTTCAACAAAAATAATTAAAATAAATATTTAATTACTAGTCGTTGCCCGCGGCTTCGCGCGCATGGATGTTGGAAATTATCCCACGGGAACCTACTACCGGGATAAAAAGTGTCCTATATGTTAATGCAGGTTATAAACTATTTGTGTGCCAAATTTTATCCAAAACCGTTCAGCCGTTTTTGCGTGATTGGGTATCAAACATCCAAACAGCTTCACAAACTTTCACATTTAAGTATCTATAGGATTAATTTTTTAATGTATAACTGATTTCTTTGTACATACTGCTAATGGTCAAGAATTTCCATTTCAACACGTAATAGGTGCCTTACCTACTCTAGAGAAATTAGACCGTAAATGCATTAGTGTTAGCAATAATAAAATTGCCAACGGAAACATTACGGCATTGTGTACGACAATCTTAAAACTGTCGTAAGTTTTACGTTTTCTTTTAATTAAATTTTATTCGGGTCAAAATGTGTGGAGTTTTGTATGTTTCTATCGCAACATAATCACGATGTTTTGAATGCTGAATTTGAATTGAAAGATTTCATCATCATCCACAGCCCGACTTCACCCACTACTGGGCATAGGCCTCTCTATTCTTGTGCCAAACTCGACGCTCCTGGTGCCAGCCTCATCCAGGTTCACCCATCTCGACGTCCGCCGGACGACCGACACTTCGCCTTTCAGTCCTTGGACGCCACTTGGTCACTGCCATACTCCACTGCGCTTTGTCAGGTGTCCTGCCTGACTCCATTTGAGTTCCATAACTCGTTTTCCTGCATCGGGAACCTTCGTACGTCTTCGGAACTTGCTATAAGGCTGATGGCAAGCGTGGAAGTCTCCATGGCTCTCTATGGTACTCTCACCTTGTAGACAAACCTACGTGATCGTCCACGTCTCAGCACAGTACATCATGGTGGGCAGAACATAACTCTTTGCCTATAATAAATAAAAAAAAAAAAATAAAAAAAAAAAATATATTTTGTTATATTTTTAAATGTTTTTATACTTTTTATATTTCAACATTTAATAAAATGTAATTTATATGTTACTAGTTACTACTTACTAGTTACTAATGAAATCAAGGAAATATAATAGAATAGAATAGAATAGAATAGAATATTTATTCATAAGTTCACATTAATTAATTAATTAAATTACATAAAAGTTACATCATTCCAAAGTACATAGTAATATTAGTATGAAAAACTTAAGCTATGTTAAAAATCTACTGTATAATTTATATTATAATAAATATTTACAATTTGTTTTCAATCGCGAATCGTGATGCAGAACTGATTCGCAGCACTCTAGAATACCGGCCGCATTCATTTCCATTTTACAAAAAAACATTCCATTCATCGTCAATCCAATGCAAAACATTCAAGCGAAAATTCCCAATATGAGGACTACAGGACATTCACAATTAGTCCAGAGCACGTTGTCGACTGACTTTATCAGATGTGAATAAATTAAAAGTCGCAGCGTTCACGATACTGAAATAAATTGGATCGAGTTTTAAAATCACGAATGTTGTTATGTAGGTTATTTATTGTGGGTAAGTGTATTCTTTGTGAGGATTTGTTACACATTGTTTGGTGAATATTGTTTATATACATAATTGTTTGCCGCAATGGCCTAGTGGTTCTTTAACCACTAGGCCATTGCGACAAAATAGGACTCGCCTCTCATACTATGCGTGACAAATAAGAATAGTACTGTCAAGACGCCATTTTGTTCCGCAATACTCGCGAACTTCATTACCAAAGCGTTCTAATTTGACAGTTATCATGTATTTGACGTCGGCAGTACTAATTTGACAGCTATTGTGTATTTGACAGCTATCGGCAGTACTAATTTGACAGCTATCATGTATTTGACAGCTATCGGCAGTACTAATTTGACAGCTATCGGCAGTACTAATTTGACAGCTATTGTGTATTTGACAGCTATCGTCAGTACTAATTTGACAACTATCGGCAGTACTAATGTGACAGCTATCGTGTATTTGACAGCTATCGGCAGTACTAATTTGACAGCTATCGTGTATTTGACAGCTATCGGCAGTACTAATTTGACAGCTATCGGCAGTACTAATTTGACAGCTATTGTGTATTTGACAGCTATCGTCAGTACTAATTTGACAACTATCGGCAGTACTAATTTGACAGCTATCGTGTATTTGTAAGCTATCGGCAGTACTAATTTGACAGCTATCGTGTATTTGACAGCTATCGGCAGTACTAATTTGACAGCTATCGGCAGTACTAATTTGACAGCTATTGTGTATTTGGCAGCTATCGACAGTACTAATTTGACAGCTATCGACAGTACTAATTTGACAGCTATCGGCAGTACTAATTTGACAGCTATCGTGTATTTCACAGCTATCGGCAGTACTAATTTGACAGCTATCGTGTATTTGTAAGCTATCGGCAGTACTAATTTGACAGCTATCGTGTATTTTTAAGCTATCGGCAGTACTAATTTGACAGCTATCGTGTATTTGTAAGCTATCGGCAGTACTAATTTGACAGCTATCGTGTATTTGTAAGCTATCGGCAGTACTAATTTGACAGCTATCGTGTATTTGACAGCTATCGGCAGTACTAATTTGACAGCTATCGGCAGTACTAATTTGACAGCTATTGTGTATTTGACAGCTATCGTCAGTACTAATTTGACAACTATCGGCAGTACTAATTTGACAGCTATCGTGTATTTGTAAGCTATCGGCAGTACTAATTTGACAGCTATCGTGTATTTGACAGCTATCGGCAGTACTAATTTGACAGCTATCGGCAGTACTAATTTGACAGCTATTGTGTATTTGGCAGCTATCGACAGTACTAATTTGACAGCTATCGGCAGTACTAATTTGACAGCTATCGTGTATTTGACAGCTATCGGCAGTACTAATTTGACAGCTATTGTGTATTTGACAGCTATAGTCAGTACTAATTTGACAGCTATCGGCAGTACTAATTTCATAGCTATCGTGTAAAGTTGGCTGCAAGCGCGATCCTATTCTTATTTGGCACGTAAGTACATGAGATTGTGGGTTTCAAGACCGGACAAGTATGAATGTGAGTTTTTCAATTCATATGCACTTTCTTAGTTTATCTTGGACATTACTGACATCTGTGAAAGAAAATCTTAGTGAGGTATCCTGGACTTCTAGCTAATATAAGAAGTCTGAAATCGCCAACCCGTCTTGAGCAAGCGCGGTGATCAATGCTCGTGCCTTCTCTGTATGAGAAGAGGCCTTTGCCCAGCAGTGGGGCAATAATAGGCTGGTGTTATTAAATCTATTGTTGCAAGTTTTAATTATCTCATTATATATGTACAGTAGGCTGCAGCAATTGGGTACCCAGTTGTATTAAAATTTTAATACAACTGTGGTACCCAATTGAAGCAGCCCACTGTACCTAGTTTAGAAAAATAAAAACCGACTTCCAAAAATCACTACAAAGTGAAAAATAACTTTGATTTCGGAAGTCGGTGTCTTTCGTTTTTTATTTACTTTCTTTTTTTTTTGCCACCGACTTCCGAAATCAAAGTTATTTTTCACTTTGTAGTGATTTTTGGAAGTCGGTTTTTATTTTTGTTAAAAAGTTTTTATTTCTCGCTTTTTAGTGGGTCTGTTTATAATTTGTATAAGTTACAATAGTCTAATGTCAATTGCTCATCACATGTTACAAAATATTGCTTTTCCCGATGCTGGGACGTTAATTGTTGAGGAGTTCTGCTGGTAAGAACCAGGAGAACTCCTCAACAACCACTCACCACACGCATTGTTTGACGAGCGGAAATTGCTTAGCAACCATATTAAAGTAATCGAATCGCAACCCGTGAAATATTTATCATTGAGTAGTTCCGGTAGCCATCTGTGGTCTTCATCATCAGTTCCACTGTTCCACTTCACCAAGTGGTGCTTTCCGAGAGCAAATGCACAAGCTACTATAAAAAATACCCAAATCGCTATAGGTGTGCCTATAATATTTGAAGAGTTCCTTCGATTTCTCCAGGATCCCATCATCAGAACTGGATTTTGAAAAAAATGGGACCATTTGGGAAGTATACCCTTTCCAACAAAAAAATATTTTTTCAAATCGGTTGGCAAGCGACGGAGTTATGCGCGAACAAACATAAAAAAAAAAAAAAAAAAAAAAAAAAAATACAAACATCCGAATTGAGAACCTCCTCCTTTTTTAGAAGTCGGTTAAAAATAACCCATGGTGGTAGCATTAACAGCAGTTAGTACAGTCCGCGAGATCTAAGCTGAGCTTTGCATTTGCGTAAGTGCACATATGTGTAGGTGTGACAGTGTGATGTCATGACAGTGAAGTGCACATAATTATGTGGACGCGACGCGCTCTCGTCGCGTCCTTTGCTTGGTTTAAAACCGGTTTATACTGCTTTTTGGCAATCGGCTTTTGTTCTTTTAGTACGAGAGGCCATGACCAAAACCATGTCGCATCGTTGTAAAACGTAGAACGATAAGACGATTGAAGATTTTGTCTTACGTAAAACGATAAGACAAAAATTTTGGTCATGGGCTCTCGTACCACTTTGTCACTCACACAAATGCAAAGCTCAGCTTAGGCCTCGCGGACTGTAACAAATATACATTTTTGTCAATCTAATATAATTTTAGTCCAGAAATCAGACGAGCCTAGAGTTGTTTTACAAAGGTGACCTTTTACCTTATATTTCACTTCCCACGCGTCACCCGAGAGCTTTGATATTATATTTATTTTTTGTAAAAGGACAAACGGATTTATTACAAACCATGCTGACTGTGGTTATTTTTAAACATTTTTGCAGAAGAAAATATATAAAAATAACAATAACAACAAACTCTTTTTTAAGGTTCCGTACCTCAAAAGGAAAAAACGGAACCCTTATAGGATCACTTTGTTGGCCGTATGTCTGTCTGTCAGCTAGTCAAGACCCTTTTTCTCAGGAACGCGTGGAGGGTTTTTTTTTTTTGTGGATGGGAAATCATCAAATGACTTCTCCCGCTGTGGGCGGAGCGGGAGGGCGTGTCAGACTTTTACTGACTAAAACCCACCCGTGTTCCTTCAGTTGCCTATGCCAGGGCCACGGTATCTCTTTCGAACAACCTGCGACCCCGGCGGCATCGGCCCTATCGGCCCTATCGGCCCCCTATCTTTTGCTGATCTCTTTGAGGCGCTCGTGGAACACAACGCGCCATCGACCCGGGCCTAGTCCTAACTGGACGGCGAGCTACCCGGCTCGCCGTCCGCAAACCAGAGCCAACGGTGGCCGAGAATCGGCTCTCGACTCCCGCCGCCCAGGGCGTCTCCTGCGGCGACTGAGGGAGTGAGGTTGTCTCTCCCTCACGCGTTCCGTCTCCTTCTTCGCGAGCATTACTGCTTCGCAGAAGGAGGTGACGGCCTCCCATGCACTCTCACTCCGCACCATGGCCTGGACCAGCACCCTAATTGCGTAACACATTATCAATCGGAGTTTGAATTACTTTGAAACAAATTGCTAATATATTGCTTCTTAAGTTCAAAAAATTTGTCTGCTCGACAACGTAAATGACGCAATGAATGTTGTTGAACTATCAAAATGAAACCAACTCCGATTGATAATGTGTTACGCAATTAGGGTGCTGGTTTGGACGCGAGAGATCGCCGCCGCCGATCGCCTCCGTGAGAACACGGAGGTGCTCCGCCCAAGCCGGGCAGACCTCCACAAGCCCAAGACGGGCAGATCAAGTTGAAATTAATATCAAATACGTAGGTCTATTAATGGTCCCTTGGAGATCTAAGAAAAAACACGCTTCTAAGTCAATGCAGAGAAAAAATACGGTCATTTAGGCGACAGATTTAGATACTCGCAACTCGCAAGTAAATCAAAACATAAATATAGGGTACTTACCGTTGCCTAGAATCATGTTTGGCAAGAAGCCAGGTCTCACACACACCATAAGTAAAGGAAAAAGTCCGAAAATTGTTAATTTGTAATTTAATCACATAAAAAAAATTGGTATTACAACTATAATCTTAAGTTTGTTTTTACGGAACCCTTCCTTGCGCGTGGTCCGACACGCACTTGGCCGGTTTTTTTGTCGTAGGTATATGAAATACTAAGTACATACTTTTAAATTTAAGAAGGTGCGGAACCTATATCACATGTTAACGTCGCGTTAGCTGTAGGTAAATTACTTAATGTACGGTCGACTTACGAAAACCCTAAAGGTTGAACCTAAACCTTTGAACCTAAACGCGAACAACATCAAAATCTACATGGTGGTACCTCAGGACCCACCACACTCGGTTTAGTTATGATGTCTCATGGTCTCATGTTATACGCCCCGCATGACAGGTGTTATATGCCCCACAGGACAGTTCGCATTGTGTACTAAAGAAAATTAGTTTCGAAAAAACATTGCCTAATTTTATTGTACATTGTAGTGTTGCAAATCTCGTAGTGATAAAATGATTGGACTTTACTTCGATTTATCTTCGTTAGTATTTTATAATTTACCAAGTATTGACATATCTAAGAATAAATCTAAATACGTACCGTATTTAGATTTATTCTTAGATATGTCAAATTATCTGACGATTGGGAATTAAAGGTTGGTGTCGGTATTGGGTCTCCAAAACGATCAATTGTGGCGCTAATCGCAAATCGCAATCGCAATTTGTAATCGCTTCAATTGTATTTTGTAGACGATCAATTTGCGCATCAATATGTATTAATCACGTAAACATTGACCGTTGATCGTTTCGAGGACCCTTTAAAATTTCTCGTGTCCGTGGAATTAGTACCTATACGTACTTTATAGTATCGTGTCAAACTTGGCTTTTATATTATTTTGCTAATATTATGCTAGATGGCGTTACCGAGACATGTGTACAGTGCAAGCACAGCACAGTTTTCATGCCAATATGTCAGCATTTTACCTGCGCCGGGCCGACTAATTTAGTACACGAATATCATTCATACCGCGTGCACTCATCTATCATGCAATCGTACTTTTACCAATAAATATCAATCAAGCAGTAATCAGTGTATCAATCAGCATCAACTCAAGGTGTAAGGTCCCTAACCATACATCTTAGTGGTCCTTCGAGCAGGATGTGAGGATCTTATTAACATTTACGATTTATTCGCACCAAAGCCTAACTAACTCAATCCATACAAAAACAGACGTCATGGATATTGAGATTCCATCTATAAATCACATCATCAATCTGACTACACCATCCGCTACCGCACTGAACGACACAGAAGAGACTATCAAACGGCAAAAGGATTTGGAAGACATCCGTCTCGCCATCAAGAATGCCAGAGCGGAAGAGGTTGAGACATTGACAGATCAAGTATCATCCCACGACATCCACCACTACATCGCCATATATACTATGGTTGCATTATCTGTGTTCTCGTATACGGGTGGCGACGGCTGCGAGCGCACAGAGACGAGGTTAAACAGATTCATCAGGAACCCAACGTGCAATACACGACAGCTGCAAGAAGACCGTCACAGACCATCGCTACTGCTGACAACAGCCATAGCAGCACACGCATAGTGGACAAGGCGTCGTCACCACGTTTTGGAAGTCAATACAGATCAATGTAGTGTTATTTAAGGTGTAGATAAAATATCTACACCCATGCCATAAATCCCCCATAAAAGTCTCTGAAACAGTTAGCTTATTGCCAACATTAAAACAGCCAGTGTCATAGTAACCATGGTAACCATAATAGCATCCAAACGGGTGCTTTAATGTTGTACTGAATTTCATAATGCAACTCGTTATCAAAAAAAGAACATTGTAATGCACGCGCGTTTCACTACAACAGCGCCGTAATTAAAAAAAAGAACTTATTCGAATTCACGTCGTATACTATGACGCCGGCCGCCATGTTCGATACCGAGTATTAGTATTGCAAAAAACTGTTTCAGAACCCTTTATAGAGGATTGATAACATGGATGTAGATAACGTCTTGTATGCAACTGTACATAATTAGGTATTAAAACACTCGTGTGATACTATACCAATAAATATCAATCAAGCAGTAATCAGTGTATCAATCAGCATCAACTCAAGGTGTAAGGTCCCTTACCATACAACATGGGATCACAGTTTTTCAGTGAAATTTCTTCTAATAGCCTCTATACATATAGTAGGTACTGATATTAAATATATATTTGTATTAAACGATACAAATGGCGACGTTTTGATGTATTAAATCAATTGACAAGTAACGAGTTTAACGTGACAAAGTCCAAAAGTGATCAACATTTTTTGTAAGGTGATTGTAAGTACCTAGCCCGAGCCCGGTTGCTCAATTCTTTGGCCACGTGTACAGTGGGCTGTATCAATTGGGTACCCCAGTTGTATTAAAATTTTAATACAACTGAGGTACCCAATTGATGCAGCCCACTGTACATTTGTACAAGCAATGCTATCCTCCCCTCTGTCATCGGAACCCGACACCAGATGAATAATGATAGGCAGATAGCCAAGCCGTCGATTCGTGTAATTTGAGTAAAACGCACGTTTCAAGTCTGAATAGACCGGGTTATATTAGCAGGCTTTCAGCCTAGCCGGAGTAAGTACGGTCTGACATTAGAATTGTAAATAGGACAACCTTTAAGTACAGGTTGTATATAAAGCGTGTACATTGTTGAGTTTTAAAAAGACGAAAAGACTATGTCTTGTTGAACAAAAAGTGTGTAATGTACAATCGCGAAACTTTACGGTGAACCGCTTTTCGATCTTATTGGTAACGCAATAAGGTTGAAAAGTAGTTCACCGGAAAGTTTCGCAATGGTAAAAGGTAAAGGTACACATTGTAGTGTATATATTTAATAGATGTATAAACACTATCTCATGCACATCAGCAATGAGACCGCTATCACTAATGTCAACTGTCAGTTCACCACGAATGGCGGGAAACATAAAAAAAACAATAATAAATAATAAATATGTGGCGGCATCTACATTGCCACATATGAACTACGCATCAAAGACATGACGTCACGCAAACCTGCATCGCGCAATTAGAGTTTACCACGCGATTAGCATATATACAACGTCCCGACATCAACCGTCGGGCAGTAGCCCGCCAGACACAACACCCGTCTGGTCGGAGGATCCTCCCTTTTCTATGGAGGATGAGTGAACTTTACACCCTGCTCCTCATGCCTCTATAAATAAACAGTTGAAAGTGAGGTGGTGTCTGCACGAGAAGCTTAGTGTGGTGGTGAGCCAGTGTAGTGACATAACCAGCTTAAATACGGTATTAACAGGATTCTACACACATACATGTAAATTGCACAAAACTATGCAAGTAAATGTCATAATGGCATGCCTGCTACTTGCATAGTTTTGTACAAACTACTGGCATGTGTATTCTCGACCCAGTATTCTAAGTTCAATCGAAAGAATTCAAATTATAATTTTTTAAGGGGATAAATCGATAATTTTGTGTTTTTAAAATTCCTATAAAACCAAATGTATATGCTTAAATCATTTGTATTTTCCATATTTGTTATTTGACTATATTTGTCTACTGCTATTCTAAAACCAAAACATGATTACTTGGAATTTTATCGATAGAAAAAAATTGCAAAGTAGCACCGTCTATTTTCTGTTTGAACGATTATACGTAAACAGTTCCTTATTGTGCAGTAAAATTTGCTTTAAATCAAAGGTATTTAAATATTTTAAGAACTTACCAAGTTAATTTTGTCATAAGTCTACATTTAAACGAAGCGCATTTAAATTCCGGTGCGCGTGAGAGTCTTCTGTCTCGCGCGTCAAACTAGACATGCAACGCCATTTCACTTACACACCGAGCTATAGTGTGGCCATTAGTGCTGTGCACCCCTGAGGTATGCGCGCGGCGAGACGGGGGGGAGAATCGGAATATAAACCACGCTTCGATGTATTCTCTTAACTGTGTAAGATCAGCTGTATACCAAGAAAATTTGAAAAAGCTTTTTGAAAAAGATGAAAAGGCTAAGTCAAAGAGGAAAATAGTACAAAAGCCACTAGTAGTCCCGCGTAATAGACTAAAAATGTGCAACAAAAATTGTTATACCATGGCTGTGAAAATATTTAACCACTTGGCAGAAGAATTTAGAAGTGATTCAGATTTAGAATTTAGTAAGAAGCTGTATAACTGGTTGTGTGAGAGATGTTTTTATTCCATCAATGAATATTTTGAATGTAAAATGTAAAACTTAATTATTATGACATCTAAACATTGCTATTTTATATTGACATGATAAATTATTATTTTAAATGATAAGAATTTAATTTAATTTTAATGTATAAATTGCTTAAAATCTAAATTTTAATTTTAATAATGAAATGATTAATTATTAATATTTTTGTGTTGATGTCTTACGTTATTACTGAATGTGTACTGCATGCTCTATTCTAAATATTTGTATGGCTGAAACGCCGAATATAGTGAAACCCATGACAGATGATAAGAACATATGTACCTATATTCTTGCAAATAAATATCATTCATTCAAGAGTCTTTTTTAGTTTCTACACCCATATTTCGCCAGTTATAACCCGATTTTTCTAACTGTGTGGATGTCAACATCAGTATATTATGTATTTAAAAGAACAATAAAAACATAACGAATAAGGTTATACAACTGTGTAGTGGACACAAGTGTGTATTTAGACCGTAGAGAGGCGTCGGCGGGGCGCTGAGGAGGTAAGCAGGCACTGAATTCAATCATATACCACAGTATAAAAACATACAGTAGGACGACGCCTTTGATCTCGTGGTAAATGCCGACAACGTCTAGACATTGTCGCAACAGCAAGGGTTGTCCCAAGTAAATGATATTAACTAATTACTTTTTTTATTTGAGATCAACATTATTAAGCGACATGAACTGAGTGCCTGCTTATTTCTTAAGGTTGATGCGCCAAGGTAGCCCGCGAAATTCAAAATTTCTTACGTTTTTTGCAATTTGTAGGTCAGTGTGAGCTTGTATGTTGATTAAAATATGATTCGCGGCCGTAGCTAATATGGCTTTACAGAATTATAATCATTAGAATCAGCAATACAACTCCATACGTTAGCATTTATCTCAAATCTAGCGATTTCATGAAATCATGAGGTTTGAGGTAAATGCTAACTTATGGAGTTGTATTGCTGATTCTAATGATTATAATTCTATAAAGCCATATTAGCTACGCCCGCGAATCATATTTTAATCAACATACAAGCTCACACTGACCTACAAATTGCACCCCAAATTGACCCTGGCGCTTTCGCCTTAAGTTTTTTCTAATTAATTTTTCTTTTTAGTTTAATTATTATTTTTCGACACGGATGTCATTCTCATGGTTTTTGAGGTCGCTGATAATGATAACGAGGTTAAAATCAAAATTCAAGATGGCGGCTGCGAAAATTTTAAAATTTTTCGTCATGGGTATCGTTTCCATGGTTTTCAAGGACGGTAAAGCCGATAGTTGCCATGTTGGATTTTCATTTTGAATTCACAAAATGAAAATCCAACATGGCAACTGCGAAAATTTTTAAATTTTTCGTCATGGCCGTTATTTTCATGTTTTTGAGGTCGCTGAAAACGATAATGAGGTCAAAATGAAAATCCAAGATGGCGACTGCGAAAATTTCAATTTTTTTTTGTCAAAATCCATTTTGATTTTGACCTAATTATCGGCTTTAGCGTGTTCAAAAGCAATAGAAACGACAACCATGATGAAAAATTTAAAATTTTCGCAGCCGCCATGTTGGATTTTCATTTTGATCTCATTGTCGTTTTCAGCGACCTCAAAAACATGAAAATAACGCCCATGACGAAAAATTTGAAAATTTTCGCAGCCGCCATCTTGGATATTCATTTTGACCTCATTATCGTTTTCAGCGAGCTCAAAAACCATGAAAATGACAGCCATGACGAAAAATTTGAAATTTTTGCATCCGCCATCTTGGACTCAAAAATCATGAAAATGACACCCATGTCATTATTATTATTTCATTTACTTATTTAATTTTATACATACTTATATGTTACATTTTTAAATAATATTAGAATATAAAAACAAAAGGGTCGTGACAGATAAATCTTAAATTTTTTTTCGCCTAGCCCCCATCCGCCAAGGTCGTACACACTGCTACACATCAAGCTATACATTCCCAGTTTACTCTGACCTCTCACTGTAAGGAAATCTTATACAATGCGAGATCAACTTATACTGGAAATGTATAGCTTGATCTGTAGCCGTGCGTACCTACAGTCCAAAAAAACTTAAGAAATCACCAAGCAGGCACTCAAATGTTACTATGTCGTATCTCTGTATTTTTCTATGTAAGTACATAAATTAAATAATAATAAATTAAAACAATAATAAAATCAACATGATAGCCCTGAAAATCGTGTCCCGAGCTACGAACATGGTGGATGTATGCAGCTCGGGCTCGCGCCTCCCGCGTCTCGCCCCTCACGCCCCGCACGATTGCCCTGTCTAGACGGTTTCGTCGGACGACTGTATGATTTATAGACTGTGCATATACTTAACCTAACGACTTTGACAGCTCCAAGCGCACAGATAGAATAATCCCATAATCGAGTTATACTGGGTGGGTCAAAAATCGTGGATCAAACGAAACGGGGCGATAGTTGGGGTTACTTGCATTAAAAAATATCTCTGTGGCAGAGCCCTAACTTGATCTCCTTAAAAGTTATGATTAAAATGGGTACCTATTTTTTCTTTAAAACAATCAATGGTTTTCAGTTGCTTCTAGTCATCACTACAAAAGTGATTTTATGACAGTGGGTACCTACTATGATTAATTATGAGTATTGGCACTTTTTTTAAACCTTTTTATTGTTACCTACTTATCTTTTTAAAATTATTTTTAACAATTATTACTATTTTTTTTTTTACTGCAAATACTATATTATTTATATTTATTATTTATATTAATAAAACGGCTTTTTGACTCATCATCACTGTACGTGTTCATTTGTATACAGATAAATTAATATTTTATTAATCAAATAACTCCAACTATCGCCAGTTTTCGGTTGATCCACGATTTTTGACACACCCTGTATGTAAAAATGCATTATGTTTTGGCCACTCACCGCTAACTTTTATTAAAATAAATAAATAAATGGAAGGAAATATACTGACCTACGCCGGAAGGAAAACTGACAGAATAAAAGGCAATAAAAATAAGAAACTCTCATGCTTTCTTTAAAAAAGTTCCTGCTTTCACACTACCCACCTAATTTAGCAAAAAATATTTCATAAAAAAAGAAAGTCAGAAATATTTCAGACTTTTTTTGTAATTTTTCCAGACATACTTTCATATACCGAGCACTTCCGTGCTAAAATATATGGTTAAGTATTATGCAAAACGCATATAACGCAAGAGTGCCAAGTAGTGTTCCACTGAAAGTACACTTGGTGAGAAAACTCTACAGTATTTCGTTTAAAATTGTGATTTAAAATTTTCATATCGCTGACAGCGTTTTATACATTCGTGATATGAAAATGTGCATTTGTTGGGGTGTTCTGTGGAAGTGAAATGACAATGTACATTTTCTAAATTGTGTTCTGTGTGAGTGAATATGAAATTATCTTTTAGTGCACCTATTTACATCTTTTTATATTTTTAGATATCAAAAAAAAGTTGAGCTAATTCAGGATTCGGGGCTCTTGGATGAAGTTTGGCAATGATCGACTTTACTATAGACTGACTGGATTATCATTAAATTGTGATATTATCATTGACATATAAATTAGGAAGATAAGGTTCGCGCTCCTCGACGTGGACCGCATAAATTGTTGTAAATGCACACAATTGACCTTAGTCACAATCGATCTGCCGTTTGTGTAGCACGTTATGTAAAATTACCGTAATCATCTAAATAAGCAGCAACAATAGGCCTTCCTGTGTTTTCAAAATTTTCACAAATAGTTCATAAACCAAAAACAAGTTCCACGGTTTTTACTTTTCACTTGTAAGTACAGCCAAAAATGTTAATTTGTTTAAAATTATAATAATGTTTAATGTTTGCTTCGCCATGTTTTTGAGAACGAGATAGACATGCAATGTCATTCATAAACGCGTAAACAGTATTTTTTTTTGTTTTTGTATAAATGGTACATCATCAATTTTCTATTTCTTAAGATTTACTACATGTGGATAATTGTATGTATATATGGTACACCACAGACTACCTACAGTATTCTCTCCTTTCTCCCCATAATCCATCCAAAGGTTGTCTGTAAAAGATCGCTTTTAGCGATAAGACCGCCCATCGTGTCACCCTATGTAAAATTTCAACATTTATATCTGTAATTTTTATGGTGTGCATAATAAAGAGTATTCTATCTATCTATCTATACTTGTAATTGGCCTTATTTTGTTTAAAATTTTTACTTACTGTATCTTTTAGCTGTAAGTTTTCCTAAAACAAATAAAATAAATTAATTAATTAATCGTAAGCATTCGGTAGCTAACGCGATTTCGCTTGCACGACACCGCCAGCTCCTATCTCTGTCCTTGTGTATCGGTAACTGTAGGTTTGCGACTGTGATCACAGATGTGCGAGTTTCGGTGCATGTTGTCGTGCGCCGAGGGTTTAGTGATTGTGATGTTAGCGCGTAACATATCTTCCTCTAATATATCAATGGATATTATTATACAATTTCATACGCTTTTAAGTTGAGGTTCGGGTAATGTTACACAAACCACTTTTTCTTTGCTTACCTAGTTTTGTCAATTGCTAGACCTAAACGGTATTTTAAGATGTCATGTGCATTTAATACCGGCAGTTTTTATAGATCTATTTAATCTAGTCAGCATATAAAAATATATACATGTCATATAGTATAAAGCATATTATTTGGTTTGTTCCTCACTAACTTACACAGTGCACTCATGTAATATTTCCCGTGCATTCTTTTCTTAGCCCTCTCAGTCCATAAAAACCGTATTTTTCTTAACACTTTTGCATGTGACTGTACGTTTACACTGCATATGGACTAAAGTTCCGAGTAAGTACAACATTGTCGCAAGTTTCCTTACGAGCTTGCAGTAACAGCTGAAAAATGTAATCTTGTTGCTAGTAACACTTTTATTATGAAATATAGGTGACACACTTCTGCTTTGCACTCGATTAGTGGCAAATTGACGTTAATATTGAAAGGTGATTTGGGTTTTAAGACAATAGCGATGATAGTTTGTTGTTTTGTACGCATCAACTGCGGGCTACAGATCAAGCTGTACATTTCCAGTTTAGGCTGATCTCGCATTGTACAGGATTTCCTTACAATGGGAGGTCAGTGTAAACTGGAAATGTATAGCTTCATGTGTTTTTGATTCTAACAAAACATAAGGTGAATTCAATGTATCTTTTATGCCTAGTGAAAGTCTTCTGCGAATTAATTTTGAATTTTTGACAAGTTTTTCTTACAAAAACTATCTCACGTTAATTTTATTACACGCGTTAAAGATTTAAATAGTTGATTTTGTTAAAATCTGTCTTAACAAACACAATTTTAGCCCTTGGTCAAAAACTAGTGCTAGTCAGATTATTGATAACATCCAAACGTTGCTTCTTATAATCTTAAATCTACTTTTTGAACTATAATATTAAATCAGTAATAAAACTATATGAACCTTAGGTTCGAATGTGAAACTACTGTCCTACTGTTACGTTCGTATAATAGTATCTATAATAAACGCATCTATGATATTATACTCAAAATATTTGAGTTAGTAGAACTAGTAGAACAACTTCTATACAGCGTGCCGCCGCTATCGCGACATTAACTTGAGACGCGAACACGGTTCCGCGTTTTCGTTTTTTAAAGTAATTTTAATTTTATTAAACGTTATTTGACGTTAAACGTTAACGTTGAACGTTATTGATTTGTTTACAATTTTCTAAAATAGCATCTTGGAGCAACCTGTAGCGCAGAGATGAAATTTTCGGCCGGGTTTTGCAAAAAAATAATTCATGAAGCTACTCACAGCTGGGTCAGAACAATAGACAAACGATGAACAAAAAAAAAAGGTTCAAAGTCAAAGAATTACCAGCTGACATAGAACAATAGCTTCATGAATGAGTCGTTTGCATAGAGTGATCCTAATTTTTGTTATTATTTTATGATTTATTTTGTTTGAAACTATGTATTATTTTTTTCAATTTATTCACTATTTTATGTTATTGTAATTTTTATGACTACTGACCATTAGCCTTACCTCGGTCTTTAATTAATGTCGCGAAAGCGGCGGCACGTTGTATAAACCATCCAACCACTCCATGAATATTGTCCTAACAGAATCGCGTCGCACTGTCGCATAGCGCCTGTCTGCAGGAGCCTTTATGCATCATTTCATAACAAAACCGCAACAATACCAACTGTAACCAGCACTAGTATAATCTAAAAATACCATAACGTAACAACCCATCGGCCAGGTGGATCCTACCATTGAATAATTGACGTGCCGGTCGAAGACAGTCGATCGATGCTCTGAATAAATTGCAACCGTTGTTGATTCAGACTCGCTAAGTGGACAAGTGGGCTATGTGACCTGGGTGCAGCTGGTGAACCGACTGGTGTTATTTTTGTATGGAGTTTTGATGATTTTGAAATGAAGTGTGCGAGTTTCTTTGGTGCCTTTGGTGGCAATAATGAAATTAAAGGTTATTTTAACTTGTTGACCTGATCGAAGTAGGATTTCAACATCCCAGTTAAAATGGGTAGGTATTGAATTTAAGCATCTTGACATAATCCTAAAAAATACAAAAAATTGGGAAATCCAAAAGTGCACGCAGCACGCGCCTCACAGACATTTTGACATTTGATTTTTGTTAATATCTTTTTGATAACGAAAATCAATGGGGTTCATACAACGAATTATCATTCTTAATTCGTTGGGTTCATACGACGGATGAAAAAAAACCGGACAAGTGCGTGTCGGACTACGCACAATGAAGGGTTCCGTAGTTGGTATGAAATTATCCCAAGAACAAACTTAACATTATAGTTGAAAAACATGTTCTCCCATCATTCCAACAGTAAATGTAAGTTTGTGCTTACAATATTGAGAGATTTACCATGTTACTTTGAGACCACAAACTTCTTATAAGTTTTTCTGTAATCTACTGGTATAGACCTATTTTCTGCATTTTTTTTTAAATGTTAGGCTCAGTAGTTTCGGAGATAAGGGGGGGGGGGGGAATGATCAATTTTCGTCAATTTCCTAAATAACTCTAAAACTATTTATTTAAAAATTATAAAAAAAATATATTTGAGACTTTCATAGTAAGCCCTTTCATTTGATATGTCACACGGTACAGTTTGCAAACTTTTTTTTTTAATTTTCTAGTTTGCCCCCTAAACGTGACCCCCATATTCAAAATTCATTTATTTACTTTAGCTGTACGTGTTTGGGTCATAAAAATCCATACGTGTACCAAATTTCAACTTAATCGGTCTATTAGAATCGGAGTAAATTGGCTGTGACAGACGGACAAACAGACAGACAGACAGACACACGAGTGATCCTATAAGGGTTCCGTTTTTTCCTTTTGAGGTAAGGAACCCTAAAAACTAATTTAAAGAACATTTAGATTAATCCATTGTTGTGACTTATAATTTACAAGTCTCTAGTTTTTAAAACTTCCCTGCTAGTATGAATTCCATGTATAATTGAGAGTATAGAAACGATTTTATGTTGGAAAATTTTGACAAGGCGACATACTGAGACTAGAGCGATCACTCTAACACGCTGAAGCGTTGTGAGGCGTGCAAAACGAGAGCTAGGTATTTTTTGACTCTTTCTTACCAATATCAAAGATATCTAAAACGTTCTTGCAATAATAAAACTCAAAAAACTTACCATCTCTTCTAAAGACAAAAACCAATTTATTTACATTAACTAAATTAGACAACTCCCGTACATTTCAAGTTTTTTAATCACGGTAAAATCTAGAAAATTTTGATTTTTAAGAGAATAAGACTGAAGCACACTGGGGCGCCAGGGACATTGATTACCGGGAAATGTGTGGTACAAACGCAAGCGGCTAGCAGGATCAGCAATACAGTTTTAGACTTATTGTGGTTATGTACGTCAAAATGCTATATGAATGCATTCATATAGCATTTTGAGGGGCAGGGGTTGTATGTTGTGTGAAAGCATTGAGATCCAGACGTGGATTTTAAGACAACGTTGAGAGAGCTAGAGACTATCTAATCGATTCTGTAAATTGATTATTTATTTAAGCTTTTCGCACTAAGAACTGTACAAAGGCGGACTAGAAGATCTGATGATGATGATGATGATGATAATGATCTTGATGTGATGATGATGATGGTGGTGATTAGACGGTCCTTCGAGAAATGATGTTTCAAGATAATGGGCCTTCGCGCTGCCGATAATTCGAGCTATAGTTATTCGAGATTTTGATGCATCGAGGAACACTGTCGCGGTCATAATTTATCGATTTCAAGTACTATCGAGTTAACGTTTTCGAGAATTGAAATGTAATGACGTGAGATCGAATAACACTTGTTATTCGATCTCACGTCATTACATTTCAATTAGGAAATCCGCGGCCACCATATTATTTTTCATACCAAAGCTTACCCGTCTTATATTGTTGAATAGTTTGGATTGAATAAACCTTACCAAAAGAAATATAACTACCGTCTGAAATTTGGCCATCTCAGTATTTCTGTTATATCCTCGAACAGAATCTCCAAGACGACGACACGACTTCACAACTCCCAAAGATCTTTATTTTTTTTCAACACACCTTAAATAAATAATAAAATTAAAATAAAACAAATATTTGAGGCGGGCTCCCATACAACAAACGCGATTTATTTGCCGTTTTTATAGCTATTGGTACGGAACCCTTCGTGGTTGAGTCCGACTCGCACTTGGCCGGTTTTTTTTTTTGACAGAACCCGAAAAGTTCACAAAACTATTGCAATCAGGAAAATAATTCCCAAAATCGCTTCCTCATATACTTTAAGCCCAACTTAAAAAGCTGAGCGTGGAACAGAATTCGCCCATTGAAGTATTGGCGTTCCTCACGATAGTTACCCATGTAAATTGAGATTGATTATAATGTATGGTAAAATGAACGTTTCGCTTATGGAGAAAGTGACAGAATTATTTTTACACTTATTTTCCTTTCTGATTAAATTTCGTTTTCAGATTTTTAAAGTTTTTTTAAGTGAAAACTTCTTTAAAAAAAAATGTTGCTAGGGGGAAATCTTACGGGTTGGCGTCACCACGACACCACAACACCGCGTATGCTATGCATAGTTTTAAAAATTATAAATGCATCTTTGCTGAATGTTCAAAATTAAGTCTTATTACAATTCATGAAGTTGTTATTGTTTTATGTGTCAAAATCAATAAAGACATAATAAATGGTCGTGCGTTTTTGTGTAGAACAATAGACAGATGGTGAAAAAAAAAAGGTGCTGAAACATAAGGAGTTGTAGGTACGGTCAGCAACAGAGGTCGGTTAACACTGCTACTTTTTGACATCATCTAAATTAACACAAAATCATAAGATAACCTGCTTTTTAGCATTTCATCTATTAGATAAGAGTTAATTTTCTTTAAAAATTACATCTGTTCCGATTTTAATGAAGTATTTTTCTTTATAATTAAGATTTAGAAAACACAAGTGTTAATTGACTTTTGTTAACTGTACAAATAGCTTCATGAATGAGTCTTTTGCAGTGATCCTATTTTTGAGTTAGGTATAGCCATTGGCATAGCCATTGACATAGCCATAGGCATAGCCATTGGCATAGCCTTTCGCATGGCCATTGGCATAGCCATAGGCATAGCCTTTGGCATGGCCATTGGCATAGCCATTGGCATAGCCATAGGTATTGCCATAGGTATAGCCATTGGCATAGCCATTGACATAGCCATAGGCATAGCCATTGGCATAGCCTTTCGCATGGCCATTGGCATAGCCATTGGCATAGCCATAGGCATAGCCTTTCGCATGGCCATTGGCATAGCCATTGGCATAGCCATAGGCATAGCCTTTGGCATGGCCATTGGCATAGCCATTGGCATAGCCATTGGCATAGCCATCGGTATTGCCATAGGTATAGCCATGGGCATAGCCATTGGCATAGCTATAGGCATAGCCATTGGCATAGCCATTTGCATATCCATAGGTATTGCCATAGGTATAGCCATAGGTATTGCCATAGGTATAGCCATTGGCATAGCCATTGACATAGCCATAGGCATAACCATTAGCATAGCCAAAAGTATTGCCATTGATATAGCCATTGGCATAGCCATTGACATAGCCATAGGCATAGCCTTTGGCATGGCCATTGGCATAGCCATAGGTATAGCCATTGGCATAGCCATTGGCATAGCCATAGGCATAGCCATTGGCATAGCCTTTGTTTGGCATGGCCATTGGCATAGCCATAGGCATAGCCATTGGCATAGCCTTTGGCATGGCCATTGGCATAGCCATTGGCATAGCCATAGGTATAGCCATTGGCATAGCCATTGGCATAGCCATTGGCATAGCCATTGGCATTGCCATTGGCATAGCCCATAGCCATTTGCATATCCATTTGCATAGCCATAGGTATTGCCATAGGTATAGCCATTGGCATAGCCATTGACATAGCCATAGGCATAACCATTGGCATAGCCATTGGCATAGCCATAGGCATAGCCATTGGCATAGCCTTTGGCATGGCCATTGGCATAGCCATTGGCATAGCCATTGGCATGGCTATTGGCATAGCCATTGACATAGCCATTGGTATAGCCTTTGGCATGGCCATTGGCATAGCCTTTGGCATGGCCGTTGGCATAGCCATTGACATAGCCATAGGTATTGCCATAGGTATAGCCATTGGCATAGCCATTGACATAGCCATAGGCATAGCCCATAGCCATTGGCATAGCCATTTGCATAGCCATAGGTATTGCCATAGGTATAGCCATTGGCATAGCCATTGACATAGCCATTGGCATAGCCATTGGCATAGCCTTTGGCATGGCAATTGGCATAGCCATTGGCATAGCCATTGGCATGGCTATTGGCATAGCCATTGACATAGCCATTGGTATAGCCTTTGGCATGGCCATTGGCATAGCCTTTGGCATGGCCATTGGCATAGCCATTGACATAGCCATAGGCATAGCCATTGGCATAGCCTTTGGCATGGCCATTGGCATAGCCATAGAACCAAATATAATAATAATGTTAGTAGAATCAAAAAGCACATTTGAAACTCAAAGCAGTTCAGTGGGCACTTTTGAATTGTCAATGTCAAAACTCAAACTCAAACTCAAAGCATTTATTTCAATTAAACCAATTACAGGCACTTTTGAATTGTCAAAGAGTCGGTCAGTAGGTAAGTCAGAAAGTTGAAGCTAGTTGCCCATTCCAAAACGTAGATCTATGGAGAAGAACGGGCAAGAAACTCCACGGACACTCTTTTAAATCAAAATATGGTTACAAAATATTGGTTACATCATTCATGTTGAAATTATACATGTGAGAACGATGAACGTTAAAATCAAATCAAATCAAATCAAATTTATTCAAAAATATATAAGGACTAACGATAAATACAGTTTTCCTTAAATCTATGGCAAGTTCACCCATGACTTGTGCCTGAACTAGGTAATCAGTGGCGTATTTTAAGATTCAGCGCCCCGGGCCTGTAAGGTTTGCCGCCCCATGAATTAACGGAATAAAGCAAAAACTTTTAATTATAAAATAAAATCCAGCAGTGCGTTGATGCGGGCTGAGAATGGTGATAGTGAATCAATAAACCGGCCAAGTGCGAGTCGGACTCGCACACGAAGGGTTTCGTACCACCGCACAGTGTTCCAATCGATCAAAAAGTTTCCCAATGCTATTTTTGGTATTTATCGATCAAGGGATGCATTTAAAATGCACGAGTAAAACACCCACGTGTCAATTTCAAATATTTTTTTTTTATAAAAATGATGAAGTGTAGGTGACAATTTCATGAAAAAAATTAAAATAAATTCTCAAAACGTAACTGTCCAATATATTTATTTTATATAAACAAGGTGTGATAAAGCACCTTTGGGCGCATATTTTTCAGTTTTTATTTTTGGAAAATCACCTCCGTATAGGTACCGAGTAAAATTTTTTTCGTCAGATTTGTGTTTTTTTTTTTTTCTCGCTAAAAACTCATCTCAACTCGTGATTTTTTTATCAGTGATAGGCCTTGTTACGAGAAATATTTATGTGCTAGTGACAAGTCGCACTTTTGAGGTTTTAAGGAGAAAAAAAATAAAAACGAAAATCAGAAAAAAAAATATTTCTCAGTATCCGGACGTGATTTTCTAAAAATAAAAACTGAAAAATATGCACCTAAAGATGCTTTATCAGACTATATTCATACAAAATAAATATCTTGGACAGTTACGCTTTCAGAATTTATTTTAATTTTTTTTATGAAAAGGTCACCTTCATCATTAAAAAAAAAATCATTTGAAATTGACACGTGGGAGTTTTACTCGTGCATTTTAAATGCATCTCTTGATCGATAAATGGTAAATTTATTAAACAGCAGAGGGAATTTTTTTTTATCGATTGGAACACTGTGCACCGTACCTACAATATTTAACACCAAGTGCAACGACCATGGGTTATGTGGTCGTTGCACTAAGTACCTAAATGATATTTAAAAAACAAAACGAAACAAAAAATATTTTACAGCTTAAATTTTAAAGATCGCAAAGATAACTTTGTACTTCATAATGATACTGTGAACTACAAAGTTATTTTTGCCAGTTGCAGAAAATCACCCATATTTAAACGAAATACCTTAAGAATCGGCGTTTTTAGTATTTGTTGATTAAGTACAGTATTTAACTACGTACATGATATACAGAAAATTTAAATTCCTATCCTATCTTGTAGCAATAGAGCTCGCACAAAAATGGTCTAAAACTGACAACTTTTGCGGCCCCCTATTTCTTTATTTTTGAAGATAAAAATATAAAAATTATATTTGTACTCTATTCAACGAGTTCTATAATGACTTTAGTGACAATGCCGGGTACGGGTCTTGGGAAATGACCCTATTGATAACTTTTCACTTTTTGGAAAAAGTGCCCATCTTTGACTGTATATACCTATCTTTGCTACCAATAGACCTAGAGTGCTTGAGTTAGGCTCAAATTGTACCCAATTTAGTTTGCTTCACCAAAATAAAGAACAAAGATTTATTTTAAAAAAATAATTAAAAAAAAACGGATGCAAGTCCCAGAATTTCGCAGTTTTTCGAGCATCATGGGAGTAGCACAAGTTTTCAGTTTTGCAAACTTGCTCAGGGGACCCAACAACATATAAAGGTAAGGAATCGTAGTTAGGTACACACGGCTACACATCAAGCTATACATTTCCAGTTTACACTGACCTCTCGTTGTAAGGAAATCCTATACAATACGAGATCAGCTTATACTGGAATTGTATAGCTTGATCTGTAGCCGTGCGTACATGCGCGTTTACGATGTTTACATTTTTTGTGTCGATTGTGACTGGACTACCCCTTTAATTTTTTTATTTAATTAATTAGGTATGTTGGCTTTTTTAAAATTTTTTCAGGCATATAAAGTCTAAAAGAAAGTCGCACAAAGTTGAGAGCGAGGTGCGGCTTGCGCCGCCCCTCGCAGCCTGCCGCCCCGGGCCATGGCCCTTTTGGCCCTAGGGTAAATACACCCCTGTAGGTAATCCTGTGTTTCAGGCGATTGGAGGTAACATTAATTGATTAAATAATCACTTATCTTATTGTTGCATAAATGTAAAAAGGTGTATAAAAAATATAAAATTATATAATACTACTTAACAATATTTACTTAAGCACAAATAATAACTTCTCTGTATCTTCATAGGACGTAGATTGAAGAGCTTCCATAAGGAATTTCTTGCAGTTACTATTATTTAAGGAGTAGATGTTTCCTTTTTCATTTAGCCTATTGTAGAGTAGTGGTCCGAGGTACATGTAAAATTTATCTGTGAAAGCATGTTTTGTACTTTTTTGAGGGCAAACTATATCTTTCCGTCTCCTTTTTGTTAAATCAGTGCTGTATGGAAGCGCTGCGTGTTGTTTTAGTACAGTGCTCATTATAAACAACTGTCGAACTGTTAGTACTTTACAAGCTTTATACAGGAGGTTAGTGGGGAAAAGAAAAGGGCGGCAAGTAGCCACCTTGAGAATAGCTCTTTGAGCCCTTTCAATGGGCAATAACAAGGTTTTATTCGCCCCACCCCATGAAGTAATACAGTAACTCAAAATTGACTGACAAAGTGCAAAGTATACTTGTCTAATTATATTTGGATCTGCAATTAAACGTAGCTTTTTGAATACATATATCAGCTTACGAATTCTATTATTAAGTGCTTCCATATGTTGTTTGAAGGAAAGGGTTTGATCTATTATAATACCCAGGTATTTTATTTTATCCGTTTTTTTAATATTGGGACAATTACACTGGCTATCTGCGGGGATTGGGCAACAATGAGCATGCAACACTGAAGGGATGTTCGATGTTTGCTTGCGCATCGAAAACTTAATGTAATTTGTCTTCTCTGCATTCAGGGTTAGTGAGTTATTTTTAAGCCATTTACCTACAATATTGAAATCGCGTTGCGCAAGATTGAGAAAAAGCGTCCGTAATAAAAAAATAAAAAAAACAATTCAAAATTAAAATTAAAATAAGCCGTGGCAGCTAAGGTATGACCGGCCTCCACCAACAGCGCCCGTTCACGAACCTGACGTATGGATTCGTTAAGTGATCCAACACACGCGCCACCATCAGCGAGGCATTAGAGTGAGCATGACACACTGTCAGCCGCCAGGGCACATCCAAGTCAAATAAAGACGTACCCAGTAAATGGTAGCTTTAGAGTAGGTACATAGTACTCACACATGTGCTTAGCAATTATACAATACAAAGGTGATTGAGTCTACACAATGCAAAGCTATCCTTACAATCTTCAGCAGTTCCAACAGTATCTTCAAATGTTAATTAATTAGTTGAGGTTGTGGAGCAGGACCAGCATGGAGCCAAGCATTTTTATCATTTATGTAATCCCCCAACGTATAATATGCCTGCCTGCATAGTGTGCGTTTTATACAAGTTTTAAATTTCGTCTCATTTAGTTGAAGTATGTGTGGAGGTATTTTATTGTAACATTTTAAACAGTACCCCATGAACGATGAGTCTACTTTAGCCAGCCTGAAACCTGGTTGAGCTAATAGGTCCTTATTTCTAGTACTAGTGCCTTTCACCTCTTTTATTAAAAAGATGTAAATTTTTTCTTACGTACATGATGTTTTCGTAGATATATTGACAAGGTACCGTCATGATGTTAATATCCTTAAACAGTTCCCTTAGAGAATCGCGCCTGCGAAGATTATATATGGCTCTGATGGCCTAAGTCTCTACCACACCCTGTATACAATGTCGCGTGCAGCGTGCAAGCCTCCGCAACCGGAAATGACAAGCCACATCCGCCGGATGTGGCGCGCTGCGTCCGACTGACACTGCAACTGAATATGTCAATAGCGCCGGGACATTCGAATGTTCCTGTGTATAATTGAAGTGTGTTTATTAATAATGGCGTTTCTAGCAGGGTGGGGTAGTAGGGGTTTTAAAGATATGTTTTTTTTTTGGACTACAAGGTGTAACAGAAAGGTAGAGCGAAATCCTACAACTTTTTGAATGTTTGTGAGTTTTGTTTTAATGTTACAAAAATGTGAATGTTTGGTTGTGTGAGTTTTGATGTGTGTGAGTTTGTTACTCAATCCCGCTTAATCGGCTGAACAGGAATGCTATTCTGTAATCATCTCACCGTGAAAACTTAAGTGAAGTGAGTGTAGAGTGAGCTGTCAGTGTCATTCCACCTGATGCTAGGGATGGACCAAGCACATTTTACAGTCATAATCGAGATTTTAATAATATTTTTTACGCTATTCTAGTGATCATTTTATATTATTTCTAAGCTAGTACCTATTTAAGTGTCTAAACATTACTATTTAGGGGGTTTTTAAATAAAATTGCAAAACATAAATTCAGTCACAAACTCAATTTTGTTTTTTTTTAATTTTTTTTTTTCAAGACTAGTCCGTAAGTAGGTACTTATTACTGAAGTGTGAGCGCGTCACGCACGAACAATAAATAAATAAATCATGCTTTCAATATAAATGAGCAATCACGTTCTCGAAATCGGCTGTTTAAAATTAGCATAAAAAATATAGGTAATTAAAATCTCGATTATGATGTAAATGTAATTTGGTCAATCCCTAGCATCCGTGGGACGACACTGACAGCTCACTCCACGCAAGTTTTCACGGTGAGATATTTACAGAATCGACCAGCAGATTTGTATGACATTTGGCACACGGCAAGCCTGTGACCTGGATTAACGAATAGGATACACAGGAGGCAGGAGGTACCGTCATATAGTCTCCCGGAGATGCACGAAGAAGTAGTAGTAGTAGATATTATATTATTACCTATAATTCTTTTTAGTTATTTAAATACCTATAATAAATAAAAACCTATAATTATAAAATTCTATCGATTCGTATTCTAAAAAATCTGAACCGCTTATGCAAGGGTGGGTCAGCTTACTAAGAGTCTCTGATCTAAGCTGCGGACGTACAGACGGACAGATGTGATTGTTCTTATAAATGTCAAAGAATACCTACGCTATTATGTTTATTGTATAATGTGATATAATCGACTGAATCCTTTCATCGACACAGCAGACGGCTGCAATAAGTATGCGTACTAATGCGTACCTATAAAATCACTGTCATCTGGCGGTGACATTTTCCCTTAGTTGTTTTGTTAAATAAGTTTAGGGTGGGGGCTCAGTAACAGCGGACTTTGATAGAGATATTAGAAGCTGATATTATAGTGCACCTATTCATCTTTATTTGTGTGAATAGTGTTACATACAAGAGTGGCATCAAATAGCCTTCAGTAATGTATGTATAAGGCTGGTTTTCCACCAGCTAAGTGCTATGCTAGGTTGCTATGGATGCGTTTGATATCCACCAATCATATTCATTGGTCCACATAACATAGCACTGGTGGAAACAGGTTCAACTAAGCTATGTTTTTTATATGGAAGGATGCGTGTGGATGCGTGCTATAGATGAGAGCTATGGATGCGCGAGTGGTGTAACTATGTGCATCTCCCTCGCACAGTTACCTCGTGGCGGCGCATCTTCATAACACATCTTACTGGCTCCGCTACACAGCTTAGCACACGGTTACATAGTTTCGTAGCTTAGCTTTCACATCCTCGCAGCATAGCTCCATAGCACATTTCTGCTGGAAAAGCACCCTAAAGGCTTCCGCGGAAAGGCGCGACGCGACTGTAAAGGAACAGTTTCTATGAAAACTTCATTAAAATTGTGCTACCGGAGTCTCGTCGCGCCTGTCTGCGAAAGACTTAACGCTTAGACGATCAACGATGTTTAGGTACGTACAGTGAGCAACAAAAGTCGATTAACACTTCAGTTTTTTAAATCTTAATTATTGAGCAAAATATGTAATTAAAATCGCAACAGAAGTAAAATTTAAAGATCTACTAGAAGGCTCATAGGTATTTTAGGAAAAAAGGAGATAGTCAAATCATTTTGTATTAATTTACATGATGAGTAAAAGTAGCAGTGTTAATCGACTTAAGTTGCTGACCGTACAACAATGTGGGGACAATGATTCAGTGGAAATAATCCCATTCCATTTATGAATATGACACATTTTAACTGATTTCCAGTATGGGAAGTCACACTAAAATATTGTTGTCTAAAAAATAATATAAAATCTACTTCTTGTCATAAGTACAACAGAACTAATACTGAGTATTTAAAGTGAGCTGACCTAAAAATACAAATCAAAAAAATAGGATTTACGAATTCCAGTTTCTAACCGACTTATTTTCCTCAACTCTTCGCGGAATTCACTCAAATACTTCTCTCGTGCACTAAAGAAGCCGTATCCCATACAAAGCCAGTATCTCAAGCACTCATGATTATCTTTTTGTCAAAGTCACACACACACACACATATTAAACCCCGCCTCCGCTGGTCTTGGGGCACAATAAAAACTGTCATATCCAGGCGCTTGTTGCTACTAGCCGGGAGATATGGCTGGGGTATGAGTGTTAAGATGTAGCGCAGCGGTTACTAAAAATATGTTACAACTAGCAGCGCCCCGAGGTTTCACCCGCGTAAGCCTCGAACCCGTAAGAATATCGAGATAAAGATATCGTATGTAATACAGGTTATAAACTATCCGTGTGTCAAATTTCATAAAATTCCGTTCGGCAGTTTTTGCATGAAAGAATCATCCATCCATCCTTACAAACTTTCGCATTTATAATATCACTAGCTTTTTTTTTTTTTTTTTTTTGAGGGTGGGAAATCATCAAATAACTTCTCCCGCTCTGGGTGGAGCGGGAGGGCGTGTCAGACTTTTACTGACTAAAACCCACCCGTGTTCCTTCAGTTGCCTATGCCAGGGCCGCGGTAACCCCTTCAGACAACCCGCGACCCCAGCGGCGTCGGCCCTATTGGGCCCCGTCACTTGCTGACATCTCTTTGAGGCGCGCGTGGAACACAACGCGCCGTCGACTCGGGCCTGGTCCTTACCGGACGGCGAGCTACCCGCTGCTCACTGTCCGCAGGCCCGCGCCTACGGTGGCTGGAAATCGCCCCGCGATTCCCGCCGCCCAGGGCGTCTCCTGCGGCGACTGAGGGCGTGAGGCTGCCTCTCCCTCACGCGTTCCGCCTCCTCCTTCGCGAGCATCACTGCTTCGCAGAAGGAGGTGACGGCCTCCCATGCACTCTCGCTCCGCACCATGGCCTGGACCAGGCTCGGACGCGAGAGATCGCCGCCGCCGATCGCCTCCGTGAGAACACGGCGGTGCTCTGCCCAAGCCGGGCAGACCTCCACTGTATGCTCCACCGTGTCCTCCGGGCGATCCACACAATGGAAACACCCGGGCGTTTCCTCCCGCCTTATGCGAAACAGGAACCTCCCGAAACAACCGTGTCCGGTGAGGACCTGCGTCAGGCGGAAGGTGAGGACGCCGTGGCGCCTCTCTAACCACTCCTCAAAGAGGGGACTTATCGCCACTATTGTGGCGTGCCCATTAGCTGCGCCCCGCGGTTTCACCTGCGCAGACCGGGATAAAAAGTAGCCTATGTATTAATCCAGGGTATAAGCTATCTACATACTAAATTTCATCCAAATCGGGACAGTCGCTTGAGCGTGAAGTAGTAACAAAACATAGAAACACACACAAACACTCAAAATCTTTCGCCTTTATAATATTAGTGTGATTTTAATTTCATTGTATTAAACGTTACCTATTGTTTATTGCTTTATTTACATTTCCTAAAATGGCATCTTGGAGCAACCTGTAGCGCAGAGATGAAATTAAAACGGACGAGGAAAAAAAGGGTCACGATACTCGAGATTTATTCTTGGGGGTTTTGCAAAAAATTCATTCATGAAGCTACTTAGGTATTACAGCTAGGTCAGAACCATATTGCCAAATGATGAACCAAAAAAACCGTCGGTCAATGACCTTTTAACAACTGGCATAGAACAAGCTTCATGAATGAGTCCTTTGCAATAGAGGTATCCTAATTTTGGTTATTATTTTATTATTTAGTTTGTTAAATTTTTATTTTTATTTACCAATTATTTTATCTTATTACCTATAATTTGTATGATTACTGGCCATTAGCCCTTCCTGTGTCTTTAATTAATGTCGTAATTGGGGAAACATGTTCTCAAACAAAAGTTTACCAAACTGTAAAAACGTTTTTTTTTTTTAAATTTTATATATGAATATAGCCACTGTCCCACTGCTGAGCAAAGGTTTCCCAAATCCTTCCAAGTATTCTTTTCCAGTGCTAATACCAAAAAACGCTTTCAAAAGCTAAATCTAATTTGATGTTACATTTAATTGCAGTAACGAAACCGCCCGACTAACCCGCTCGCGCTTATGCCTTGGACCATACAAGTACCTAAGGAGTGACCCGCAGAGGCTCTTGTACAAAAGAAAGGTGGTGGTGTTCAGTGCCAACCGCACGAAAAATATACGTAAATATAAAATCTAAATCATTTTACAGACCTAACATGTGTTAGGTCTGTAAAATGACTTCATCATCATCTTCCTGCCCTTATCCCATGTTACTTGGGGTCGGCGCAACACGTTTTCTTCTTCCATTCTCCCCTGTCAACCGTCACGCTCTCATTCACTCCCTTCTCTTTCATATCATTCCTCACACAATCCATCCATCTTTTCTTTGGCCTTCCTGTGCCTCTCCATCCATCAACATGTATATTCATCACTCTTTTAGTCACATGCGTTTCGTCCCTCCTCATCACATGCCCATACTAACCCAAACGATTTCCTTTCAACTCTTCTGTCACTGGCGCCACTTTCAAACTTCCTCTTATATATTCATTTCTTACTTTATCCATTCTCGTCACTCCACATATCCATCTCAACATTCTCATCTCCGGTGCATGCAATCTTTTTTCATCCGTCTTCTTCACTGCCCAGCATTCCGATCCATAAAGTACGACAGGCCTTATCACGGACTTGTAAAATAGGTCTGTAAAATGATTTAGATTTTATAGTGTAGCATGTATGATAAAAGTGTGGTATAGATCATCAAACTGAACAACTTTAGCCATGGGATCAACACGATCAACATCGGAAAAAAAGGTAGATTTCTCAATTCGATTCGAGTTGTAACATAAATAACGCACAACCTCTTAAGGGGTCATAGTACTCACCATTACGAACAACTTTTACTATGGGACGAAATCTAAAATCAGCTGCTCCCTACATTTTGACGGTTGACGGTCAGCTGATTTTTTTTCGCTATTTCAGGTTTGGTCCCATAGTAAAAGTTGTTCATAATGATGAATAGGTACAATAACTCCTTAAGAGGTTGTGCGTTATTTATGTTACATCTTGTATATTTTTAGGGTTCCGTACCAAAATGTTAAAAAAGGAACCCTTATGGTGTGACTCAGTCTGTCTGTCTGTCTATCTGTCACAGCTGGATATCTCAAGAACTACTGATGCTATCAACTTGAAATTTGGTACAGTTTTTGATAACATTTACCCAATTATACTGCAAATGAGAAAGAAATAAAAATATTTATGTTTTTTTTGCAACAGGGACTGTAAGGGGGTCTCAAAAATTCAAAGTAGGGGTACTAGGGCATGTGGGGTATCATATAAAAGAGCGCTGTTTGCACATTCTCAAACATTTTTTCTTTTTTTAGGCCGCATAGTTTTCGACTTTTGATGAAAAATGTAAAAAAAAATACCGTTTACAATAAGTTTGCAAAGCGAAAAATCTGAAATTATTCTATGTGATAGAAGTTTGTGTAAAGTTTACAGGACAAATAAAACGATGTCTCTAAATAGCACACTTTTTCAGAAATCGGAACGGAACCCTCGGTGCGCGAGTCCGACGCGCTCTTGACCGGTTTTTTTTATGTGTGTTCGGGGATAACTTCGTCGTATATGAACAGATTTTGATGATTCTTTTTTTGTTAGAAAGGAAATATACCAAGGGTGGTACCTTGATAAGGAAACCAGGATCTGATGATGTCAGCAAATGATGGGGTCCAATAGGGGCGACGCCGCTGGGGTCGCGGGTTGTTTTAAGAAGATACCGTGGCCCTGGCATAGGCAACTGAAGGAACATGGGTGGGTTTTAGTCAGTAAAAGTCTGACACGCCCTTCCGCTCCACCCAGAGCGGGTGAAGTTATTTGATGATTTCCCACCCTCAAAAAAAAAAAAAAAAAAAAAGGTTCTGATGATGCCATCCTAGAGAAATCGAGGGAAACCTTCAAATTTTATAGGCACACCTATAGCGATTTGAGTATTTTTTATAGTAACTCGTGCATTTGCTCCTGGAAAGCACCATTTGTTGAAGTGGAACTGACGAGAAAGACCACAGATGGCCATCGGAACTACTCAATAGTACGTATTTTAGTTCGTTGTTTTTTTTTATTGTAAAAAAGTTTTTTTCGTTGAGTCATTGAGTCATCAATTCATCATTATTCACAGAGTTACACAACATCTACCAAGCAATTCAAGACTTACTTCAAATGTCCAGTTCAGATATATCTATAAGTTCCGTTTGCCATCGAACAGGAACTATTGCTGTCTCATACCGTAACAGTGACATGGAAATCCATCCTGCATATTGATCTATACTCTAGGGAGGAAATAGGAGTAGTACATGTCTTCCTAGCAGCATATAGTGGCTCCCTCTGCGACGTAAACTACATTATGTAGAATGTAGTGTCATACTTTGTTTATGATTGTCAAGTTTGAATTTGGAATGGAGGAATGAAATATCCGCCATATTTGTCCAGTTTTTTTTTTTTTGAATAAGTACAACTAAAGGTTCCAGTAAAGTATAATACTACTAATCACACTATCACACTAATCACACTTAACACTAATAATAGGTCTTTACCTATGAAATTGCCGTTTTGTATGAAAAAATTTAAACGAATTTTTTTCATGTATTTTTTATTTGTATTAATCGAAGTAATCACCCATGCAATCAATGCATCTTTGCCAACGCAGTGGCAGTTTATTGATGCCCTTCCTAAAGAAATCAGCTGATCGGGAGGCAACAAATTCTTCAAAGGCATTTTGTACTGCCTCTCGGGTATTGAATTTTTTTCCCGCCAAGAAGTTATCCAAATTCTGGAAAAAGTAGTAGTCTGTAGGCGCAAGGTCTGGTGAGTAGGGCGGATGACGGAGAGCTTCCAACCCCAGTTCTTGCAACTTGGAGTCCGTCTGCTGTGCAGTATGAGGTCGCGCGTTGTCGTGCAGGAGCAGCGGAGACGAGCGATTGACCAATGCTGGTTGGAGATGTGCCAGCTTCTCCATCATTGTGTTCAGTTCTTCACAGTACATATCTGCAGTAATGCTCACCCCGTTTGGTAAGAAGCTGTGATGAATCACACCGGCGCTAGACCACCATACAGTGACCATCACTTTTCTAGGGGTAAGTTTTCGTTTAGGGCATTGTTTAGGTGCTGAACCAGGATCCAACCAACTTGCTGAGCGCTTGCGGTTATCAAACAGAATCCATTTTTCCTCGCAGGCAATGCGGTTCAAAATTCCTTCATTTGTGTGTCTGTTGAGCAGTGCAAGGCACGTCTCGACGCGTACTTCGCGCTGGCGATCATTGAGTTCGTGGGGCACCCATTTGTCAAGCTTTTTTACCTTGCCAATTTGACGCAAATGGACCAATATTGTTTTGACGCTAACGTCGAAAGCTGCTGCTAATTCAGCCGTAGATTGTGTATCATCAGCTTCCACAATCGCCTTTAATTCGTAATTGTCGACCAAAGTCTTCGGACGACCGCGAGGTTCATTTTTCAGGTCGAAATTTCCAGAACGGAAGCGAGCAAACCAATAACAGGTGGAGCGATGGTTTGTAGTGTTAGCTCCGTAAACGTCGTTGATGTTACGTGCCGCTTGTGCCGCGTTGCTGCCACGACGGTACTCATATTCCATAATTACTCGAATTTTTAACGTATCCATGATGACGAAAAAGATTGAAATGCGATGAAAATGTAACACTAATCAATAAACAAATGACTACTTTTGGAAAAAAAAATCCATGTTTTTAAAATAAAATTAATTTGAAATTAGAATTCTTAGCCAAACAAAAATTATTTTGATTTGAAATGGCCAGTACTGCAGAACGGCAATTTCATAGGTAAAGACCTAATATTATAAAGGCGAAAGTTTGTGAGTGTGTGTGTATGTTTGTTACTTCTTCACGCTCAAACGGCTAGACCGATTTGAATGAAATTTGGTATGTAGATAGCTTATACCCTGGATTAACACATAGGCTACTTTTTATCACGGTCTACGCAAGTGAAACCGCAGGGCCCAGCTAGTATTTTATAAATGCGACAGTTTGTATGTTTTAATGCTTCTTAGGTACTCAATCACTTATTGACATTTGGCACACATATATTTTATGACCTGGATTTATCCCAGTAATGAAGTCCACGTAGAGAAAGTCGCGGGCAGAAGCTAGTATTATATAATTTATTACAGCTTTTAATATATTATTATTCTTTAAATTGTAAATATTTATTTTTATTTTTCTAATACTTTGTAGAAAGTTCTTACGAAGAGACAAATTAAGAAATTTTAAAATTTAACGACTACTTTAACTTCGCGCGTTTATATTAGAATATGCATAGCTAAGACAGGACAAAGTCTGTCGGGTCAGCTAATAATTATTATTTATATTGCAACGATAGAAGTATTTTTCAGTTCAAAAAACACTGATATATACAGGGCTATTTTTAAATGACTAGCTAAATTTTCACAGGGTGTTCTACCCATGAATATGAACAACTTTCATTATGGGACCAACTTTGAAATCGCAAAAAAAAATCAGCTGTTTCATACATTTTGATCGAGTAGGTATTGAACTTTTGTAGGAAACCGCTGGTTTTTTTTTCGTGATTTCAAAGTTGGTCCCATAGTGAAAGTTGTTCATATTCATGGGTAGAACACCCTGTGAAAATTTAGCTAGTCATTTAAAAATAGCCCTGTATATGTAATACGTTATGTTATTTTCAAACACCAAAAAAGATAACTACTTAAAGCAGAAAGTTTGTGCCGGACGGGCGTGATCGATGGACACGGTGAGGTGCAATGAGTGTGTAAGCCTATCCAAGTGTATACCTATATGTGATTAGGCCTCCTAGTCCATGCGGCGCTGACGTCCTGCACCTATAGGCTCGGCTATCTATCAACCGATGACCGGCAGCTATGTTCTTGTGAGGGTCCTGAAGGATTATTTCAATGAAACAGCATCTTGATAAGTCTTCAGCGGATTTCAGGAGACGACTGGCGGACTCTTCAGGAAAAGATTGGTACCATGCCGATGGCTACGATTTGCTATTTTGGCTTGTGCGCTTAGGTACCTCAAAACTTTACCTTACTGAGGACCGCGAATCGTCTCCTGTTTTCAACTTTATTTTCAAGTAATTTTTATTATAAAAATTTCACAAAATCATTCACGTTTTAAATTAACTTTAAATTACACTTTAACGCGTTGAATTTACTTTAAATTCACTAAATAAAACTATATGAACAAATGTCTTTGATTTCACAACTTAGAAACACCGTTTGATTCGCGATCGCACTGACGCGAACTACGACGGTCCCCCGCTACTTGCGCCTATGTGCACAGATAGGGTCTCGTCGCCTACTATGAATTTACGTTAAGTTAAAACAAAATAAAAAACCTATGTATCTATTGTTTGGTGACGCTTCGTCGCGAACAAAGTTAATAAACTTAATTTCTTATAAAAATCTCTGAAACCTACGGAAATAATGATGAAAGAATTTCAATTACGAATTTATTAAACGTATAACTTTCCTGTTCGTTTTCACAAAGTAAGTAGGTACCAGGGATCGCTTAACGGAGAGTCAATTTTCCTGCCACAACCAAAAAATTTAATTACTTCAAATATTATTTAATCCCGTAGTAATTATTATTCGCAAAATGGCTAAAGCTCATTTAAATGAGAAACAGAATTGTTTATAGAACGCGATAAAACTAAGTAGCGCTTTGCTGAATTTTAATTTGGACAATCTCACAATCTTATAAGAAGATTAAAGAAGCTGAAGAGGCTCTTTCCTAATTAAAAAGTCAAATTTAAAAAAGAAAAAACACAAACATTGGCAACTTCTAAGTCATTTTTGAGGAATTATCTAACTGATATTTTGTGAAGAACTTATCACGGAAATGAAAGGGGAAAAATAAGGGACGTAAAAGAAAAATGAAGGCTTTTGTCTCCTGAATTTCATTGAATTCACAATGAGTTATGAAATAGGGACTGGTTTCAAAAATGTTTCTTTTTTAATTTGCTTGGTCTCTGGTTTAAGAGTGCCGGTAACGCAATTAGTGAAGCTACTGGTTTTTTTTAACGGATTTTATAAAAAGTGAGGATAGATTTTGACATTTTTAAATAAAAATTGTTACATCTTGTGAGAGTAATAATGTTTATGTATTTTGATTTATAAAATCTTTTATATGCAAGTTACATACGCTGTTGATTTATTTTTGTTATCTTTTACGGTTCCGTCCTAAAAAAGGAAAAACAGAACCTTTAATATAAGGTCACTTGTGTGTGCGTCTGTCTCAGAGGTTTTTCTGGAGATCTATGTATATGTATTAATTTGAATTTTGGCATGCTGTTAAGTCTCCATAACGCACATACGGATCGCTAGTCAAAGAACATAAAAAAAAAACGTTTTTTAAAAATTATTCCTTCTTAAAATATGGTTCTCCTTACATTAAATGCTGTAACGCTTTGTAATAATTACATAACTGCACCGCACAACCGCACAACACATAAAGGATTCACTTAAATTCATAATCTCTTTAAGAAATTAATTCATTAGAAATTCTAGGAGCACCTAACGTAAGAGTATGTTCTTACATTTTAGACTAAAACCTACCACTTTTATTATAGACCAATTTATAACTGGACCAGGTTTTAGAAAACTCATTTGAAAGACTTCGAGTTGAAAATGTTCATGTACTTACTTAACGTAGTTTTAATGATAATTTTAGTTCAATTGCGAGATTGTCTAGACTGCATAAATCATGAAAACTGGTAAGGTAACCTTTTACGTACAGAACTAACATTTCCCGCGCGGCTTCGCCCGCGTGGATGTTGAAAAATATCCCACGGGATCAAAAATCTTTCCTTATTCTTTGTCTACATTATAAAGGGAACTCTGTGCAAAATTTCAGCTTTCTAGGTCCAAGGGTTTGGGCTGGGCGTTGATGAGTCAGTCAGTCAGACTCTTTTTTTATTTATATAAATAATTGTGTTTCCCATTATAGTCATCAGATGGCGCTTATTCAGTTTTAGTACAAATTGAAGATGCCAGATTGTGTAGCTTAATTTGTTTTAACATTATACAAGATGGAAAGGCAAAGTGCAAAATAGGACGTGTTCAACTTCAAACTTTGCACCAAAGCTCAAATATCACGACATCGTCGGTATTTGCGTATTTGAAAGTAATTTTGGCTCTGGGGTACTAAATTATATGAACAACAGTACCTACTATTACCCCTTACGCGGTCCCAATAGCAACTTATAAGACCTTAAATTCTAATTCGCGCTAAAACAGAAGCACTAAGTATTGATATTTAGCATTGCACAAACAACGGTGTTGCGAAGTGCACTCCCCGACCGTTCTCTAAGGATTCCCGTACCGTGGAACTTAGCACTTAAATATAATTTACTGTTTGACATAGTTTAGTTAGTCTGCTGAGACTTTTAGGTCAGGTTTTTGTTATACTTAATCCTAACTTAATATTATAAATGCGAAATTAAGTTTGTTTGTTACCTTTTCACGACTAAACTACTGTACCGATAATCTTGTTTTGCATATATATTATGTTGTCTGGTGTACAGAAACGTACTTAGGGTATCTTTCATCCCGAAAAAAAGTACTGTTTTCGAGGAAGACAACAATAACGTTCTCATGATAATAGATGGCGCCACGTGTCTTTCGAATCATGATTGAATTATATTATTACAAGCAGAGTACAACCCGTAATTTTATGATATCTACTTACCTAAACAAATAAGTAATTTCACTATCAAATGCGACGTGAAACGAGTGTCGCGAAAGCACATTTCGCACCTTTAAAATGACGACGATGACGTAAGTGCAAAAGTTTCAAAAACTGACCTTTATAAAAAAATAAATGTTTCTTTGAAAGAAAAAAAAAATAATTCAGGTGTTTTTCAGGTCTATAAAAAGTGCGATTTGTGCGATAATTTGTACATTGTAAAATAAAGCTTTGATGTTGACAGGGCTTTGATTTCTGTGATACCTACTGAAGATTTCACGACAGTAATACATTATTATACTAAAGAAGTTGCAATGTATTAAAACTAGTTTTGTGAAATAAATGTTACCATGCATGCTAATAATTTAAGTTAAATGAGTTAAGCTAAATCGAGCTTGATTTTCAAGAGGCTTCGCCTTAGCAGCAATTTCATACCATGATTACGGTGGAAACCCCACTTTTCCACAGTAAAGCAGGGGTAATCAAGGAACGTTGTTGTTGTTCAGGTTAATATGATTAAGTGTTCTCAGAAAGGACGTTTGACTGAATAATGTACAATTATATATTAATTTATCTTCTAAGCACACCATTTTACAGAGGCGGACGTAATGCCTAAGGCATTTTATAATTACCTGTAAGTACTTCCACGAGTTACGGTACTTAAGGCGACGATAACCGACTTTTAATGATTTTAAACTGAAGATCACGAATGAGAAGTGTTAGAATGATTTGGAAAAAATGTATGTTAAATTAAAGCATTTTCTTAATAAATTAATATTATAACGCTAACCCTTTTCTAACCGCTCCCGCCACAATCCGCTCAGCCAATGAGGTCGAGTTGAAGCTTCTAGAAGGTTCTAGAAGCTTTCATTAAAACAATTGATGCGCAGTCTTGTCGTTGACTTGTGAGACGTATGTCAACCGTCAACAAGGCTGCGCACATTTTTAGATATTTACAAAACTAGATCTTCGCCCCGAACCCAAATTGTTTATATTAAAGCACTAATGTTTTTATGTTAAAATATGTTAATATTTTAGATTACATTTATATTACTTAAAGTGTAATTAATTTGTAAAGATAAGTCTAACGCGGATAAACACTGACAATCGCGCAAAAACTATCAAGCATATTTTTACAAAACCTTCACCATTTTAAAGATAATATACGAGTATAGGTGTTTTAATAGAATACCTTTTGTTTTATGAATAATAAATTAATAATGCGTCTAATTTGGGACAGCGCCCCTTGAGGGGCGAGTCCTAGTTATAGAATTAAAGATATTTATTCTCAAAAAAAACACAAGGTCACTTACATGAGAACAATGCTTAAAATTAAATTATAAATAGTTGTTACTGGCTGGACGTACGACGCGTTGCGTGAGCTCAGCACAGAACACGCAAGCTAACCACTCAAGGCCATTGGCATTTATCTGCGTCTTAAATGATATTAAAAGAGCTCTTTGATCGTTTTTCCTTGTAGTTGATCCATGTTTATTTTATTAATCTAGGAATTCTTTCAACATTTTCCCGCCTCTAAAAATAATTATAAGATCACTTCCTTATAAAAGACTTATAAGAGGTCCCTTGTCAATTAGATAGCCCAGCATCATCTAGTTTACCGACCAGTTTTCTCTATCAATTTTATTTACCCTCCACCGACAAATATAATCAGAGCTATCCCGCTAATGCACTTCACTTGATTTCTTTAGAAATTCAATTTCATGTTATGCTGGTTAAGAGGACCCGGTTCATAAGTCTTTGGGAATGGTGAGGGGTTGTCAACGTGGGTGAAGTATTGCAAACGATCTAAGTATAGAAACGTGTATTTTATTGTTTACTAGTAGGTACGGCACGACCTACTTTGTCATAGTATACCTACGAGTAATTGCCTACTACAGTCCACCATACTGTACAGTCAGTCTCAAAAATATGTGTATGTCGCAGCCAACAGCTTAGCTTAGCTATTAACATTGTTATTAAGTTTTATTTACTAATAAAATTGTCACTATACTAATAAGTATGCTTAGGTTAAGGTATGTATCTAGGTAGGTATGGGTCTTTGTTACCTGATAATTGTTACGAATTAAGAAAATAGTTTAATCAATAATATTGGAACGCATCTACACTGATTAGAACTGTCAACTGTCACACTTGTCAAAAATAGAAGTTGACAGCCCGCCTTTTTACCAACTTACTTCTCTTGTAACCACGCTCTGCTAATGGTGTACTTATCTTGTACTTTATTATATTATAGCTGATTTACTTTGGAATCCGTTTTTCCTTTAATACGACATAACCCACAATAGGTTATGGGCCCAGGCATGGAAATCACACAGAAGTAAGACAAGACACCAACAGACGACAGAAGAAAGCTCCGCGTGGGTGCTAGGATTACCGGCACCGAGCAATTGTACTGAACAGAAGAAGTCGACCGCTTCCGGGTCATTACAGACGGGAATAACAGAAGAAATCTACAGAAGACATAAAAAAAAATAGAAGATGGAAAGAAAAGACGGCGCATTAGTTCTAAATGATAACAATTGGGCACTATGGAGGTTCCAAATCACGATTGTACTAAGGTCCAAGGGGTGGTACGACGCGTTACTCAAAGAGCCGTCATCCACTGAAGGCAAAGAAGGAGACAGAAAAGCGCAAGAAATAATAGTAACAAGAATAGAAGAGAAGATACTTTCTTATTTATTGGCATGCAAATCTGCTTGTCAAATGTGGGAGAAATTGAACACAATTTATGAAGCAAAATCTAAGGTCGGAGTACACCTTATTCAACAGAAGTTTTACAGCACGGAGTTCGAGGAACCAATGGCAGCATTCATATCCAAAGTTGAGGAACTTGCCAATCAGTTAAGAAATAATGGAGAAGATCTTTCTGAGAAGATGGTAGGTAGTCACAAAGATTGTCATGAGCCTGCCTGATAAATACCGACACTTCATCTCAGCATGGGAGTCAGTACCTGAAAGTGAACAGAATATGAAGAATTTGACAGCAAGATTACTTGTGGAAGAGGAGCGTACAGGAAAGGAAACTCCGTCATCATCAGCCCTTATGGCAAAAAGAAACAACAAAAAATTACAAGTCAATAAAACTGAACTAAAGTGTTTTATCTGTGGTAAAGCTGGACACTTAAAGAAAGACTGTAAAGTGCGGAAGTGTAACTTTTGTGGAAAAATGGGTCATATATACAAGGACTGCAGAAGCAGGCAAGGGCAACATAAAGGTAATCACAATGCTTTTATCCTGAATAATTACAAATTGATCCAAAATAAAGATTGGGTTTTGGATACAGGGGCGAGTGAACATATGTGTTTCAAAAGAGAGTTATTTACAGACTATACAGATATATTAAAGAATAGATTTGTAATATTAGGAGACGGTAATAAACTGAAAGTACAGGGTATAGGTAAAATAAATTTTCATGGATACAACGGCAAAGAGTATGCACCTTATATAATGCTGGATGTTTTATTTGTACCAGATTTAACAGTAAATTTATTTTCTGTATCATGTTGCTTAGATAAAGGTTATACTATGACTTCAACAAAAGAAGGATGTCAATTTACTAAAAACAGAGAGGTTATGTGTACAGCAAACAGAGTAGGTAAATTGTATCACATGAATTTTAAATTTCATACTGAAGTGGCTTTAACATCAATTGCAGAATGGCATGAAAGACTTGCACACCAAAATATAGGTTATGTCAAGGAGATTTTAACCAAAAACAATGTAAAACATGAAGGGTTGACTGATCAATGCACAGCATGTTTGCAGGGTAAGCAAAGTAGGGTACCTTTCCAGTGTAGTGATAACAGAGCTAGTGTACCTGGAGAATTGATTCATATGGATTTATGTGGTCCAATGGAAGAAGTTTCAATAGGTGGTTCTAAATATTTTTTGTTATTCAAAGATGACTTTACGGGGTACAGGTTTGTATATTTTCTAAAAAATAAATATGAGACAAAAAATAGTATTCAAAATTTTATCATAACTTTCAAAAATGAAAGTGGGTACAAAATTCAGAAAATGAGATCAGATAATGGAGGAGAGTTTGTCAACAAAGAGGTAAGTCAAATATTGAAAGTGAGGGGGATTACTCACCAGACCACAGTTGCTTACACACCCGAACAGAATGGTCGAGCTGAACGAGAGATGAGAACAATAGTAGAAGCAGCCAGAACCATGCTCCACGCAAAGAAGTTACAGAAGGAACTATGGGCAGAAGCCACTAGCACAGCAGTTTATACATTAAATAGAACAGGTAAATCACCAATTCATGGCAAGACACCGTTTGAATTATTATATAAAAGAAGTTTTAATATAGAAGAGTTGAAAATATTTGGAACAGAAGTTTATGTACAAATACCAAAGGAAAGAAGACTCAAGTGGGATGCAAAGAGCAAGAAAGGAATATTTGTTGGATATGGGATAAATTGCAAAGGCTACAGAGTATGTTTTCAAAACAAAGAAGTCAACACATATAGAGATGTGGTATTCATCCAAGAAAAGACAGAAGACAAACAGAAGAGCAGAATAGTTCACATTGATTGTGAAGATGACACAAATAGCAATAGAAGAAAACACAGACAGCAGGCAGAAGACAGAAGAACAGAAAGAGATTTACAGAAGAGAGATGGAAAAACAGAAATCAACAGAAGAGAGACTAATATACAGCAAGAGAGTAATATACTTGAAGAAGGAGAAGAAAGAAGTGGACACAGAAGAGAAGAGCACTATGAGTCATGTGAAGAAACAGTAGATGAAAGTTCTTTTAGTGAGTTACCAGTGGAGAAACCACAGAAGACTAGGACAAGGGAAATCAAGAAGCCAACGAAGTATGGAGATTATTATACAGGATTTAAGGCATGCACAGAAGAACAACTAACTTATGACCAAGCAATCAAAGGAGAAGACTCACAGAAGTGGAAAGAAGCTATAGAAAGAGAACTGATAGCATTAGAGAAAAACAATACATGGATAGTAGAAGAACCACTGAAAGGAAAGAAAGTGATAGATACAAAATGGGTTCTTAAAATAAAGAAAGGAGAGAAGAATAAGGATATCTATAAAGCAAGACTAGTAGCAAGGGGTTTTCAACAGGAAGATGATTTTGACCACTCGGAGACGGTCACCACCACTCGGTTTTGACACCAGTGGCAAAATTGCCAACTTTGAGAATCCTTTTATCCATAGCCTGTAAGTACAACTTGAAAATGACACAGATGGACGTGAAGAGTGCATTCCTTTATGGGATTATAGAAGAAGAAGTATACATAAAGATACCAAATGGAATTGAGAAATATGATGGAAAAGTACTAAAATTACAGAAGTCACTGTACGGCTTAAAGAAGTCACCAAGGAACTGGAATGACAGATTCAATAATTATATGAAAGAGGAAGGGTTTATTCGAAGCAAGTCAGACTACTGCATGTACTACAAGGCGAATAAAAGATTCTACTTACTCCTATATGTCGACGATTTAATAATTATAGCAGAGAAACAGGAAGAAGTTGAGAAACTGAAACAATCACTAAAAAGAAACTTTGAAATGACTGACATGGGTAATAAGAAAATGAAATACTTAGGAATCAATATAACAGAAGAAGAAGACGGGCTTGAACTAGATCAAAGACAGTATTTAGAAGACCTACTTAAAAAGTATGGAATGGAAGAATGTAACCCGGCGATGACACCTATAGAGACAGGCTTAATACTATCAACAGAACCAGCCAAAGACAATGATATGGTGAAAAGATGCAGACAGGTAGTCGGAAGCCTTATGTATGCTATGTTGGGCACAAGGCCAGACATCTGTTTTGCTGTTAGTTATCTGAGTAGATATCAAGTTTTTGCAGATGAAAACCTATGGAAGGCGTTAAAAAGAATACTAAGATACATCAAAGGAACATTAGACTACAAATTAATTTTCAGAAGAAATTCTAAGGATGTACTAGTAGGATATACAGATGCAGATTGGGCTGGAGATAAGCTGGAAAGAAAGTCCACTTCAGGGTACATAATGAAGCTCTTTGGTTGCACAGTATCTTGGTGCAGCTCAAAGCAACAATGTACTGCTCTATCATCAACAGAGTCAGAATATGTGGCATTAGCAAAAGGGGTAGCTGAAGGTTGTTGGATTTACAATCTAGTAAAAGAAATTGGCGTAGGTTGTAATAATTTTATTATTTATATTGATAATCAGTCAGCTATTCATGTTGCCAAAAACCCTGAAAAACATCAAAGATTAAAACATATTGATTTGAAATATCATTTTGTTAGAGATAAGGTAGAAAATAATATTGTAGAGTTAAGATATGTAGCAACGGGGAAACAAATAGCAGATATGTTTACTAAAGGTTTAAATAAAGAAGTATTTAACAAGTTGTGTAGTATGTTAAATAATTAAATTCATGGATAGATAATAGTATTACTTAATGTGTAATGTAATTTCATATGATAGCTACAATAGAAGATATAAATAAATATAAGTTTGTAATTGTAAAGAATGCGTACCAATTTTATTGAGGAAGGGTGTTACGAATTAAGAAAATAGTTTAATCAATAATATTGGAACGCATCTACACTGATTAGAACTGTCAACTGTCACACTTGTCAAAAATAGAAGTTGACAGCCCGCCTTTTTACCAACTTACTTCTCTTGTAACCACGCTCTGCTAATGGTGTACTTATCTTGTACTTTATTATATTATAGCTGATTTACTTTGGAATCCGTTTTTCCTTTAATACGACATAACCCACAATAATGGTTGGTTGGTTGGTTGGTGGTTGGTGGAATGGTTTTCATTTCATTTAATTTAATTAGCCGTTTAATTAACAGCCTAGTCTTTAGAAGTAGCGCTCGCCAGCGGCTACCCCGGCACCGCTCGTTTCGCTAGCTTTTGGTTGCTCACAGTTCTAACCTTTTATTTTTCGTTTTCAGAGTGGAAATCTAATGGATGCCCTTCGCCCTGGGGTGGGCAGAGGGGTCTGTCAGACTCTTACTGACTAAAACCCCTCAGTATTCCGCTGCCCCGGACTAGTGATGGTCACGACCCTTAGGTAAGTAAGGTGTTGAACTCCCCCCGTTATGTCTTAGAGAGGCGAGTCTGATGGAACACTACGCGCCTCCATCTTGGGTCCTGTGGAATAAGGGGTGATGGAGTCCGTCGCCCCTGGACTGGACCCATTTAGGGCTAGAAGAGGGCATTTTCCGCCGACGCCCAGTGCCGCCAGTGTTTCGCAGGTCGAATCGTTCGCATCGAATTGGAGGTGTTCTTATTTTGATAGTCTCTTGAAAAGTAATGAAACGTAATGCAAAACCTCACAATCAAAAGTCGACCTTAAGCTCTCCATGCAATTTTGTCTTCAATAGTACCTAAATTATTTTGGTTTAGAATCAAAATTTTTGACTGAAAAAACAGGCGTGCTGCTGGGGAGTTTGTTACGCCACTTCTTCTTCCCAGCTAAAGCTAAGGGTGGGTGTTTTGGGGGACTGGCTTAGATAATTTTGACGTTCGAAAAGTGCTGATTCTCAGCCTAGTTTGAATAAGTGACTTTTGATTATTAAGTATTAAGGCTAGCGCAAATTATGAAGGGCCGCGCCGCAACGCAACGCACTGTAAAAATCCACCTTCATCACTTTCGTACATTTTCTATGAACCAACGCACACTATAGGCTTGCCGCACCACACTTTTCTGTATGAAATTGCGTTGCGCTGCGGTTCGTTGCAGCTTAATGTGCGCTTAACTTGGAACAAAGATCAACGTATACTTGTATCGTTCTTCTTAAGTTTGAATTTGCCGTGTTATCGAGAAAGGCTACATGCCTACCACAGACTCAGAACAATAACTAAAGCAACCACAGACGAGATGAGATGACTGACAGCTGTGACACTGACAGTTGACACATTCAGTGGACGAATATAAAAGAGTGGTAAAATGGCGAATTATAACTTTTTGTTTAAACAAGAACCGAAATAAAGGCCTTAAATGTTGTTTCTTACGTTTTTACAGAGTTACATTATTACTTACCTACATTATTAAGTAAGTACCTACCAATTTATTGAAGTGAAAGAAATAAACACTATTATAAAACAACATTGCATTTAAATCAAGAAACATGGAAACGTTTGATTTTGTTGCGAAACCAGCAACAGATGGAAAATCAAACATATTGTGCATAACTTCAATACTCAATAGCAACATCTCATGGACAGATCTCCATCTATCAGATATACATCTTTTTGAAGCTGACTGTACCTATTCGTATCGATCAAAAATTTCAATATCTCTAAAAGCTTTTCCGGTAAAGTATTTATTGCACACGAATGTTCTAATTGTCTAATGTTTAGAGTGACTGCAAATAACAGTTTTTAGTTTTCCAATAAGCGTTTACCGATGGTGGGTCAATTAATTTTTGCTGACAGAATTTTATGCCATGTAGTTATACGACTAGCAATTAGCTTTTGCCCGCAACTTTGCCCACGTGAAATTTCGGCCCCCGACCCACCACATCCCCATCGTCGGTCGCCCGCGCTGTTACTTTGTTTTCGTTCGAAACCATTTTTTGTGAATATTGCTATAACCGCGCATTAATAAATAAGTGTGTGGCGTCATCTACATCGCCACATATGAACTACGCATCAATGACATGACGTCATGCAAACCTGCATTGCGCAATTAGCGTTTACCACGCGATTAGCATATTATGTACAACGTCCCGACATCGACCGTCGGGCAGTAGCCCACCAGACACTGGCGTCATCTACATCGCCACATATGAACTACGCATCAATGACATGACGTCATGCAAACCTGCATCGCGCAATTAGCGTTTACCACGCGATTAGCATATTATGTACAACGTCCCGACATCAACCGTCGGGCAGTAGCCCACCAGACACGACACCCGTCTGGTCGGAGGATCCTCCCTTTTCAATAGAGGATGAGTGAACTTTACTCCCTGTTCCTCATGCCTCTATACTGGTGACCCCGAGCATGAACGTCAGCGCAGCCTTCGTGCAACTACATCAGCGTGACGACATCAGCATCACTTCCTCAAGTTTTCGAGCGGCGAGCCACACAGCCTGCCAGCATCCACGGCTTCAACGGGTATCCTGACCACCAGCATGCAGCGGACGCGCATTCCTGGTCATCACCTTCAGCCTCAACCCAGGGCTGTACACTCCAACTTACTGGAGCATAACGCAGCGCCACCCCGACTCACTGGGGTATCACAGCAGACAGTTCCGACTCACCCCAACTATGCAGCACCCGGTTCCGACTCACTGGAACCACAACTGGCACTGGCAAGCATCGCAAGATACACGGCTCAGCCCACTATCGACCTCCGGTCTCCGGAGGGGAGTGATGTGGCGGCATCTACATCGCCACATATGAACTACGCATCAATGACATGACGTCACGCAAACCTGCATCGCGCAATTAGAGTTTACCACGCGATTAGCATATATACAACGTCCCGACATCAACCGTCGGGCAGTCCATAGAAAAGGGAGGCTCCCTTTTCTATGGAGGATGAGTGAACTTTACTCCCTGTTCCTCATGCCTCCAAAAGTGCCAATAAATAGTTACGAACATCATATTGAAACTATTTCTCATACTTAAGATATCATTCACCCTTCATCTCTAGCAGCAACATTATTTCCCTCTCACCCCATAAACTCACTTACATACTCCTACACCCTACCTAAACTAAGGCTGTATATACACGTCAATGCCACCACTATCAAGCCCAGCTAATGTAGTATCGTTGTATGTGGCTAGAGTCGGTGGCACATCACTCACGATTCGCGAGGGAAAATTTGAGTGACATCACTACTTACTCGGGCAGGTTCCGAGGTAAACCGGAAAATGTACTTATTATTGTGTTATCGAGTAATCTGTGTATACTACTGGGAAATTTCATATGTTATTATATGGTTCTTTAGGGGTTCTTTTGAGGTAAGTTATTTTTAACTGACAATGGTGCCGATTCTGTTTTACACCGAACTAAACTAACTAAACTATCACTAAAATTCCTTACTTTTGGCTATGAGAATCTTAGAGCTATTCTGCAAAAAATACCTCTAAATTTAGAAAAAAATTTGACACAACTAAAATCGAGTTTGACAATCGTGACTCCGCGTGGTATAGTGCTCGTAGTATATTTGACCCGGTGGCTTTAATTGGAACTAACGAAATCACTATGAAAAGTGAGAAGGCTTGTCATATTTTGTTTACAGACATCGCTGCCGTTACCGTGTCAGATATTTTTTAGAGGTGGAGGGGGACAGGGAGGGGGCAGCTTCAACGTGTTTTTGTGGATTTTTTTTTTGGTACCTACGTGTTGAGTGTTAGGGGTTTAAGAGTTTTATAAAGGGGGGCCAAATTTTCATTGTTTTTGCGATAGGACACACCGTTTTCGAGATATAGGGAAAAGAAAAAAAAATACAGTACTGTTTTTGCACTTGAAGTCAAGGTGTTTGTGTGAATTTTAGTTCATGACAACTAATCTTATTCCACACCTTTTTAATCGCGATTAAAAATAGTCTGATTTAGTTTGACAATCAAAATTTTAGGTGAAAAAACGTCAAATTCAGAATAGCAAAATTGCCATTTTCACTAAATTATAATCTCAGTACAATCTTAGTGCTGTCAAACTAAAATTTAGTTAAGTTGTGTCACTTTAATCAATTTCAGAATGGGAAATCGTCGTTTGACAGGAATAAACTAAATTTTAGTGATTTTTAGTCTAGTTTAGAGGCATTTGTGACAAGAGAATCGGCACCAATGTAAACAAAAATTGAAAAGAGTATGCTTAGATGGTTTGGTCATGTTGAGAGGAGGAATGAATGGCGACCATAGATATAAGAAAGAAGGATATGTGCCCAGTATGTTAAAATGTATCAGAACTTCACTTTTTCCCTTTGTCACTTTCATGATTGTAAAGACAAATACGGTAAAATATGGAAAGTGATTCCATGACTTACATAGTTTTTGTTTTGGCTTCGGTTTTTACAAGATCATTGAACAATACGGCGCGGCGTCCTTAGAAATTGTCACGGTCACAGTCGAAAGCACACTAGTTCGCGGAGACGGCCATTTGACTATGAACGGCTCATACTGAGCATGTCGCGCGGATACAGATTCGCGCCCTTGCCACTTCCTCTGTTTTTTATATTTCTGTGATGGCGACTAACAAGGCAGATGTTAGTGGAAACGCCAAGAGGGGCGCCCTAGAAGGACATAATTTATAGTGACCTCAGTGGTGATGTTCTCCAGAGAGGTCAGATGCGTAGTATTCGCAACAAAATGCGTGAATGACCGTAAACGAAGCAAAAGGAGTACGTAAGGATCGTAGCAGGTGGCGTATTGTAGTTACTACCTGCCCATGGGAAGATTAAGGCGTGAGTTTATATTTGTTTGTATTTATTTTTTATTTTTTTTTTATTTAGTTCAGACACAGAGATCCATATTTATGTTAGTAGGTATACTTAGACAACTATGTTAGTAACCAACGGTAGTACTATGACAAACATACAAAAGGCCACAAACACTTAAACAAAAATATTGAAGTAGGGGTCCTGTACTTATCTAAAATCAAATTGTAAAAACTAAATTAAAAATTATTAAAAATTAATTCAATGTTATTATAAATTAAATAAATCAATAAAATTACATAATTAAATAAATAAATTAAAATTGTAAACTAAATTTAAAGAATATTAAAGTTCATTCCAATTAATGTCAATCTTAAAAATTAAATATTATTAAAAATTAAATATTATTAAAAATTAAATATTATTAAAAATTAAATAAACAAATATTACAAATTGGAATGGAAATTAAATTTAAATTACTAACTTAACAAAGGACCTCCAGAGCGGGGATGAGACCCTGTCAGCTAAAGTGTTCGAATTTATGCAGGTAGGAAGTGAGTAGGCAGCTTTATTGTTTTGTGTTGTTTATCCGAACGGTAGCGAGTGGGATGCTTTATAATTTAATTTTGGAATAGTTTTTAGGGTTCCAAAAAAGGAACCCTTATGTTGTCACTCATTCAGTCTGTCTGTCTGTCTGTCACAGCTGGATATCTCAAGAACTACTAATGCTATCAACTTGTAATTTAGAATAGTTTTAGATGACGTTTACCCAACTATTTTTCAAATAAGAAAGAAATTAAAATATTTATGTTTTTTTTTTGCAACAGGGACTGAAAGGGGGTCTTAAAAAATCAAAGTGGGGCTACTAGGGCATGTGGGATATCATATGAAAGAGCGCTGTTTGCATATTATCAAACATTGTTTTTCTTTTTTTTAGGCCGCATAGTTTTCGACTTCTGATGAAAAATGTAAAAAAAAATACCGTTCCCCCCCCTTATCTCCGAAGTTTGCAAAGCGAAAAATCTGAAATTATTCTATGTGATAGAAGTTTATGTAAAGATTACAGGAAAAATAAAACGATGTCTCTGAATAGCACACTTTTTCAGAAATCGGAACGGAACCCTCGGTGCGCGAGTCCGACTCGCTCTTGACCGGTTTTTTTTTTTTGGCAAAACGAAGATGAGAGGAGATCGTGGCTACGTAATAACAGCCTCACGGATCGATCCATCAGATTAAGCTACGCTTGCCGGGGTTGTCCGTGGATGGGTGACCATCTTTACATAACGAGACTCCTCCATGCTTTGGAAAGCACGATAAGCCGTTGGTCCCGGCTGTCATTTCGGGTCAGTTTTCGGGTTTTTAATAGAAAGTTAAATAAATTGTGAATCAATGTGATTTTTGAGCTTGCCTCGCGAGATTTGAAATCGTTCGCTGATGATATTTTGGCTCCTGCGTACCACTGGTGGCCGACCTTTGTTTAGGAACCACTGGTCTGTAGGCTGACAATGATGATAAGTGATAGTAGATAATGAGCCAGCCCAGTCAACTTGGTAGTCAGAATGAAACATCACACTAACTTTATAAAGGCGAAAGTTTGTAACTGTGTGTGTTTTTAAACACACACACACACACGCTCAAACGGCTGGACAGATATGGATGAAATTTGGTACGTAGGTAGCTTATTTCGTTGATTAACACATAGGCTACTTCATATGCGGAAAAAATGTAGTGTTCCTGTGGGATGAGCAAGGAATTCAAATATATTTGCTACTCTTTCAAACTCAAGCGGCTCGACCGATTTTGATGAAATTTGGCGTGGAAGTAGCTAACACTCTGGATTAACACATAGGCCACTTTATATCTCGAAAAAATGTAGTTTTCCCGTGGGATGAGCAATTTTTTGCGTCTAAAAATGTCAAATTTTTCTCACCGATTAAATAATACACGTTTTAGTGTATCTCATAAACCGCGGGTACCACAGCGGGGCGCAGCTGGTAAGTAATAATTTTATTTCCCTGAAGAGTTAAGCAGAGGCGAAATAAGGGTGTACTTTAATACACCCACATACGTCCCACACACGCAGGTACTATCGACAAAACAGACCTATACACCTTAAAGTTGCTTTTTGTATACACTGATTCACCCTGCCCCTATGGCCCTGGTCCTTTGTTTGTCCTACAATTGCAGCTTGCAACCAAAACTTGTTTCGAAATTGGAAAGGCCTGGCTTATGTTTAAGCCCCATGTAATAGGGGTCGAGCCTATTGCCATCAACCTGGCAGAAATCCAGACTACGGCCTGCTACTAAAAAATTCCTGATGGAAAAACCTAATAACACGTTGCCCGACCTGGGAATCGAACCAAGGACAGCAGGAGGATTGGTTCAGCAGGAGTTCTTGCTACCACTAGAGTCACTACACCAACTAGGCAGTAACATAATACTAAACAAAATATATATAATCCAAATCAGAAATTTCCGACTTTTACAAGAGCAACCTTTTGTGAATAGCTTAAATAAAAAATGTACTCATAAAAAAGTTTTCTCAATGCAACTGAGAAAAACTTTATACAACCTTTTATGTAAATGAAAAACAAACCGATCAAGTGCGAGTCGGACTCGCGCACCGAGGGTTCCGTTCCGATTTCTGAAAACGTGTGCTATTTAGAGACATTGTTTTATTTTTCCTGTAATCTTTAGATATACTTCTATCACGTGGAATAATTTCAGATTTTTCTCTATGCAAACTTCGGAGATAAGCCCGACCGGTATTTTTTTTACATTTTTCATCAAACGTCGAAAACTATGTCACCAAAAAAAAATTTAAATGTTTGAGAATGTGCAAACAGCGTTCTTTCATATGATACCCCACATACCCTAGTAGCCCCACTTTGAATTTTTAAGACCCCCTTTCAGTCCCTGTTACAAAAAAAATACATATTTTTATTTCTTTCTTATTTGCAAAATAGTTGGGTAAACGTCATGTAAAACTGTTCCAAATTTCAAGTTGCTAGCACTAGTAGTTCTTTAGATATCCAGCTGTGACAGACACCATAAGGGTTCCTTTTTATACGGAACCCTAAAAACACCTCATATTCTACTCACCCTTTTTAGTTGGAGACCTACACCTTTGTAATCTTCAAGATATATTCTGTGTACCTAAGTAATACAATGGTTTTACGTGAAATCTCTTTGTGGGCCCCTTGGGGGTATGTTTTGGGTCTAATGTGATTGACCCTTTACAGTATTTTCGCGGTCAATTTGATAACTTTGTTTTCACAATACTCTCTCGCTACATTACCTTGTAATGTACTTATTTACGGTATTTTGTTAAGGCTTCGTAATTTTTTTTATAGTGAAATTGATAGCCCATAGTTACCGGGGCTCGTGGTGGAATAATAACGGCCACACGAGTCGATCTTAAGGTTGAGCAAAGCTTGCCGAGGTCAGTCCGTAGATAGGTGACTATCTATAGCATACCGAGACTTCTCCGTTCCTGGCTTATTCCCATCCGATCCCACAATCGGATCCCACTACGCGGATAAAATGAATCCCTGCTTGAATCGATAAATGAAAACAAAACGTAAGTACATAATATCGAGATACAGTTATGGTCATATATATTAAAATAAAAATAAATATCACTTCAACAATATTCCAAGTAGCGTTGCCGGTGCACTGTTACCGACTTACTATTTATCTCGATATTATGTACATACTTACTTTTTGTTTTCATTTATCGATTCAAGCAGGCGATCATTACGTTCGGATATTAATTTTATACAAATTCCAAAGGAATCCCACAAATGGGCATCAGATTGGAACAAAATATTCATTTTATCCGCGTAGTGGGATCCGATTGTGGGATCGGATGGGAATAAGCCTCCGTTCCTCGGAAAGTATTTTAAGGAGGATGCGCTAAGGTAGCCCGCGAAATTCAAATTTTCTTTCTTACGTTTTTTGTTTAAAATATGATTCGCGGCCGTGCATGGCTTTACAGAATTATAATCATTAGAATCAGCAATATAACTCCTTAAGTTAGAATTATTGACCTCAAACCTCATGATTTCATGAAATTGCTAGATTTGAGGTCAATTCTAACTTATGGAGTTGTATTGCTAATTGTAATGATTATAATTCTGTAAAGCCATGTTATTAACGGCCGCGAATCATATTTTAATCAACATACAATCATTGAATTCTGCGGGCTACCTTAGCGCATCCCATTTAACTACATAGTAGGTCCCGGCTGTCATTCGTCAGTCACTCGTCATTGTTCTGTACAGCTGACAATCGTTACGGGACGTCAGAAGCCTGAAAGTCTGACAACCATTTATGTTAAGGGCGTATTACCCTCAGACTAAATAAAAAACCAAGAGATAGCAATGCTGCGAACAATACAGTGAATAATGCGCAAAACTACACCTCACACTGTGCATACACGCTCACACGCACACATTTACACTAAACTACACCTCATTAATATCAAGAACATAATATGGCGATTTGACATGGTACTTTTTTTGCAAAAGCTGCCAAACCGTAAATTTTATTCCTAAGAAGATATAAGTTTTGTGTCGATTGGAAAATCAGACTTTAGTTTTTTTAAACCAAATTAAAATGTACCTATGTGGCTATTATTTCAATCTCCCTTCTCTGCGGACGAGCAGGCCTTTTCATAAGCAGTAATATACTATACTATGTATTACAACAGTATTATAATTTATACCTTAATAATCTAAGGTTTATACCTATTAATCTTAGAATAGGTAGGTATATTGTTTAACGTAACGAGTTACCTACTCAAGCAAATTATGTAATGTGTGTACGTTAGGTAGGTACCTACTTGTATTAGGCCTAGCCCGCACTACGAAATCTCACCACGCGCTTTTTATTCGCGTGATTTATATTCAGTCAGGAATTGCAACTAACACGCACTGCGAATAAAATTCCTCGCGATTTTTATCACTTCACATCATGCAGAACTCAGCATGCAACAATGGACAACAGAACTATTACACAAATATTTCTTTATTTATTTTCCTCCCACAATCTTAACGTACCTAATAACTATATCGTGGTATTTCTTATCAAACTTGTCTCACAGTATAGCGGGGTACTACTGAGCGGGAAGTGCCCATTCGAGAGATTTTATTTCGCTACATGCGAGGAGCGTCATAGGTACAACCCCATAGACTTATAAAAAAAGATGGACTCCGCGCCGCGCATATCGAAAGTGAAGCACCGTACCGATCTATGTGTGCGTGATTTGAGTACCTGCAAAGACGCTGTCGCTCGTGTCACGTAATGGCGGCCGGTCGGCATACTATGATGTAAATGTGTGCGCGAGGCGTGTTTGTACATACTTACCTACTGTGCTTCACTTTCGATATGCGTGGCGCGGAGTCCATCTTTTTTATAAGTCTATGTACAACCCCTAAATATTATTCTCACTGCATCGCGTCAAATCTGAATCTGAAATCAGCGCGAATATTATATCACCAGTGAGCTACCTACCATGCGTTACAGAATTGAAATAAAAATTTCGGTCGATTTTTTATCGCAGTGCGGGCTAGGCCTTATTAGCCATGTTTGTACCAGTAAATCTCTAGTGTAAGCATGTTTTATTGTCTTAATTTAGATAAAATCTCATCTAATTTCTTGTATCTAGGCAATTTGGGTGAATAAAGTCTTTATTTGTATGGACCTACTTTTGCTGATTGGTTTTTGAACAAGTGTAGGATCTTTCTTTACTGGACTTTATTGTTATTTTTGAAGTCCCTGCTCTGTGTAGGGCTTGTATTCTTCAATAATACTACAGTAATATTTGCTATTTGCTACTGCAAAACTATTCCTCCAATATTTCTTGTAAAAAATCATTTTTTTCTTAGACCCTAAACGATCAATTATATTGCAAAATATCACGAATAACGCAATGTTTTCGACGGGTTCTTAATGAAGATTGCGCAATGATTGAACAAAAGTTTGAGCGAGTTTATATTGCACCATATTTTAAGTATTGCACACACGAAATTAAAGCTTATGTTCCGTCAATGTTATTGCGTGAGAAGAATGGATCGCTTGAGTGCAAGGAGTGCAAGGGCTGATCCAATCATATTGCTGTTGGTGTAGAGACCGCCTTAGGTAACACAAAAAAACTTGTAATTCGCTGACAATCCAAAATTCGAAAGGGCAATGATGCCAAATTCAAATAAGTCTACTTATCATGTCATTGGGTAGGTCCAGACGAGAAGCACATCAAGCTACTACAATCTGTCAAAATTTCTTTAATAGATTTTCATCTTTATCACTAAAGCATTAGGTTCAAGGTTGATTGGGAACATTTGACAGTTTTGGGTGGCTTGGCCTGCTGGCGTCTGTACCATTAATCTTTTACTCATTTTTAGCTTACAATAATTGCAGAGCATAATGTTCCCACTGCTGAGACACAAGCCGTCTCTCTTCGAGAGGGAATGGTCTACCATGCGGCCCCAGTGCTGGTTGGTAGGCTGTGTCACAAGTCTTAGAATTTTTGGTTCTAGGACATGTCGGTTTCCTCACGATGTTTTTCTTCACTGCTTACACTGCAAATAGCTTGTAATACCTTTTGATTAGAAACGATAAAATTATAGATTTCTTTACAAGTGTATCAGTGTGTAGAGTCATCTATTCCCGTAGCCCACCCGCCATTGCACGCCAGTCGCCAGCAGGCCATATCCGGGAGATTTAATCTGCGTTCCTGGAGCAGGGAGATTTTAAAATCGAATGTCCTTTTTCCGGGAGAATCCCGGAATTCCGGGAGAGTTGGCAACCCTTCGTACCCATGACCAACAATTCGTGAGTCGGGGCCGTTACTACTGGGCCACCACTGCTGTCATCTCATCTCCAATTATAAATATTTGTTCGCAAACATAAGAATTATCGACATGCTTGGCGTAAGGTAGAATTTAATAAATGTTATTGCTTTGATTCTCAGAAATAGCTCGAAATTTTTCCACAAGACTAAGTGAGTTATTGACAAACATCTAAGCCCCTATATTGTATATTATATACAATGGTTTGTTTTTTTATATTATAATATTAAATATGAAAACAGAAATAATTGTTCGAAGAATAATACGAGATCTATCTCTAAGAGATGTTTTGAGAAGAGAATACTAGAGTCGATATATAGAATAAGAAATGAGTACATAAGAGGAAATCTAAAAGTGGCACCGGTGACTGAAAAGTTGTGTAGAAGTCGGTTGAGGAATGAGGAAAATGTCGTGAGGAAAGTTTTGAGTTTGAACGTGGATGGTTATAAGAGTAAAGAAAGATACTAATAGAGAAGACATCATTCTCCTGTCCTTTTTCCGATTTATTTACTCAATTATTCGACTAATATAGGAGTACTTATGGAAGAAAAAGACAGGATGCGCCGACCCAAATAAATTGTGATATGGGCAAGATAATGATGACTTATACAACGTGCCGCTGCTTTGATGACATTAACTTGACATGCGTATACAGTTCCGCGTTTTCGTTTTGTAAAGATATTTTAATTTCATTAAACGTTTTATTATTTATTGATTTATTTACAATTTTCTAAAATAGCATCTTGGAGCAACCTGTAGCGCAGAGATGAAATTAAAACGAAAGAAAAAAAAGGTCACGCAACTCGAGTTTTTTTCTGGGGGTTGTGCACAAAAATATTCGTGAAGCTACTCACAGCTGGGTCTGAACAATAGACAAACGATGAACAAAAAAAAGGGTCAAAGCCAAAGACCTTCGAGCTGACATAGAACAATAGCTTCATGAATGAGTCCTTTGCATTTTATTAATTATTTTATGTTATTATAATTTTTATGATTACTGGCCACTAGCACTACCTGTGTCTTTAGTTAATGTCGCTATAGCGGCCACAAGTTGTATACAGGGTGTAATCGTAAACATTTTAAGGGGTCATTGTACTCATCATTATGAACAACTTTTACTATGGGACCAAACCTGAAATCGCGAAAAAAAATCTGCTATTCTGCATTGTAGGGAAGTGCTGATTTTTTTTCGCGATTTCAGGTTTGGTCCCATACACATACAAAAAAACAAACGATGCACTGTTTACACTTACACCCCGTATATTTAAGGGTGTGGGACAGACCATCAAACTGAACAACTTTCGCCATGGAACCAACATCGTAATCGCGAAAGATTAATCAGCCGTCCCATATATTTGGGTCGATTAGGTATTGACCACACACTGTAGACCACATCATAGTCTGAATTAATAAAGATTAAATTAAATTAAAATTTAAGTTTTGTATGGGACAGTTGATAATTTTTTTGGCGATTACGATGTTGGTCCCATGGAGGAAGTTGTTTAGTTTGATGGTCCAAATATGACCACAACTTTCTGATGATGTATTTATTTATTTATTTAATTGAAAGAGAACCAACAGCTATAACAGATAGATAACAATTGATTATAAAACATGGAGCCAATTACAGGTTCTCACGGGTAAAAACAGAAAAATTAGTAGAAATCTTAGGATCACTAACAAGCACGATAGAAAAAAAAAAACAATATTGTATACATACCTAATACATAAAAGGTACAAAAGCACTATGCACTTTTAAAGAAGTCAGCGTTCATCCGACTGCGTGCAGTATAGGTTTTGGTGACAAATGGGTCAAATGAGAACTCTTTACAAAGAACATTAAAATCACTGCTATATTTTAGACACAACAAAGTAACCGAACAGTTTACCGTGTATTATTTTTAATCACAATTTGAATATTAAACTTTGTTTTACGATCGCGAGTTAGTGACTCCGAGTTACAGTTTACAATAGTATCTACGGGGAAGTTTGTAACCAGGATCGTAGAAATTATGGAGATTCTAGATAGGAGAAAATATGAAAATACTTATTACAAATTTTGTCTATAAATCCAAGTGATGTAGTCTGATATGGTAGTCATTATCATCATCATCCTTTTAGCCAAAAGATGTGCATTGCTGGACATGGTCCTCCCCGAAGCATCGCCTCCTTGACCGGTTCTGTGCTTCTCCATCCAGTGGATTCCTACGGCCTTCACCAAGCCATGGGTCCACCTTGTGATGTAAACTTTGCGCTTATTACTGTGTCTATATGGTCGTATTTCCGCACAAATAGTACCCTTGTTTCGACGATCTTAAGTCGGAGACTTTGTAACAACACTCAAATAGTTGACGCGAAGTTATGAAGAGATTTCATGCGGATTTGTTACGGTCCGTGGCCTTATACTTAGTTTTGTTTAATGGCTGAATAAATGACGAGGATTTCAGGGGTTGAAAATGTTTAAAGCGGGTAATATTCACGGTTTTAGTTGTCATGATAAACGCTACAATTTTTTTTTTATGTAGGGCATCTCGTAGTTGTACCTTGAGAGGTCGCGATTACTTAACCGGACAATCGTGTGGGTGCCTTCAGCAAACTCAAAGCCTCCAGCCAGGGCATAAAACTAATGATAAACTAAGCGACTGCACGCTAAGGGCACCCCCTGTGGTGTACTAACCTCGGCTTAGGGCATCGCTGGGGGGAGGACAGTAATGTGGGACAGGCTGGATCATAACTGGATAATTATTACTATCTGGGAAATTTAAAGGTACAGACTCAGCTACGCCACCAGCTGGCACTTCTTCACCTACCAAAGGGTCGGTGAAGAAGTGCCAAGGGTCTGGTCGGAGGATCCTCCCTTTTCAATAGAGGATTGAGTGAACTTTGCCCTGTTCCTGTTCCTCACCACCCTGTTCCTCATGCCGCTATAATTTAAATCAATTTTTAGCTTAGTAAGGTCCTAACATATTTAAATACCTTTGATTTAAAGCAAACTTTACTGCGGAATAAGGAACTGTTTACGTATAATCGCATAAAACAGAAAATAGACGATGCTACTTGGTTTTTTTTCTATTTAAATTGTTTAAAAGTATTTAATCATTTTCGGTTTTAGTACAGAAGTAGACAATATAGTTAAATAACACATGAGGAAAATTCAAATGATTGAACAATATACATTTGGTTTTTTAGGAATTTTAAAACACAAAATTATCGACGTATAATATTTCTTCTACCTCCACTTATACTCCGGTTCCAACTCCAATCAATAAAATTTAAAACTTCCGCCTCCGGCTCTGGTTCCAGTAAAACGACCTCCGTAACATCTCTGATACATAATTATAAACAAAATAAAATTAGTCAGAGTTACCTATAAAAATAGGTAGAGGCGAAAACGAATCCAGCAAATCAGGGCAGGAATGATTCCGCCAACTTTTTACGGATACGGATACGTTCACGTGCTTTCACTTTTTATTTATTTTATGACACAAAACGGATCTAAAACGGCAAGAAAACAAAGGGCGAAGAAAATTACGTCTACTATGTAAGATTTCGTAGCTCCAGTTAGTTACATTGTAAGTTTACGAGACAATAATATATATCATGTGGTCCATTAAGTGTTTTAATATCATGTCACTTGCGGTGCTTCATAAAGTTTCGAGACATTGTGACGGCTCTTGAGACTTTAATACTAAGAGACGGTTAGTTCCATTGAAATATGAATTGTATTTGTAAGTACTTTACTTATTTCGCGATCCAAATACAATCTTCCTTTCAATGGACTACTAAAAGATGCTACTCGCTCATTTTTAAGGTTCCGTACCTCAAAAGGGAAAAACGGAACCCTTATAGGATCACTATGTTGTCCGTCTGTCTGTCTGTTTGTCAGTCTGTCAATACCCTTTTTCTCAGGAACGCGTGAAGAGATCAAGTTGAAATTAATATCAAATACGTAAGTTTATGGTCCCTTGGAGTTCTAAAGATTTCATGCTTCTAAGTCAACGTAATAAAAAGATACGGCTATTTATGCGACATATTTTGATACTCGCAAGTAAATCAAAATCTATAGGGTACTTCCCGTTGACTTAGAATCATGACACTTGGCAAGAAGCAAGTTCTCACAGCACAAGTAATGGAAAAAGTCCGAAAATTGATAATTTGTAATTTTATCATATAAAAAAATATGTTCAAGTATGTCAGTCTGTCAAGACCCTTTTTCTCAGGATCGCGTGGAGGTATCAAGTTGAAATTAATATCAAATACGTAAAGCTATAGACCTTTCTAAAAACATCAAGTTCTAAAAAAATCAAGCTTCTAAGTCAACGTAACAAAAAATACGGCAATTTATGCGACATATTATACTCGCAAGTAAATCAAAACCTATTGTATAACCGTGAAGTCTTTGGCCATCAACCAAAAATTTCCCATATCGATTACTTCAATGCCGTGACCTATAAACCGCTATTCATTCAAAAACCAATTAATCAGCAAATTCATAGATTTTTCACGGTAATTATTGCTGTGAGCAATTTACGGGATCATTAGGCGAATATCAGTGGAATGTCAACCGTTACGTCGTATTGCAAAGCAATTAATTGCTTGAGCTATTCATCAGTAAATATGAATTATTATGTACGGGATTGATGACTAATTAGTAATTAGGCTGATATACACCGATTTTAGATACATAGAACCTATAAGAAAATGATTTTCCGGTTTTTGCTGGATATAGAGTAGGTAAGTACTAGAGGCAATTATCAAAGGAAAATTACATTTAAAAACACAATATTTTTATTAGGTTTATCCCGATAAAGTTTAGTATTATATTGATCTAATTCGAGTACTTACCACAAACATCATTTGGTTAACTTATGGACCACATTTTTTTGTTTTTTTAAGGCTTCCGTTTTTTCCTTTCCGAACCCTACATATTATCGCCACTTATTGAAAATTTAACTAGTTTTCCTTAAACAATGAATATGGATCGTTTTGAAATAAAGAGCTGAATGAATTCAAATATATTCACACGAAACGCATCGCAGTATGAAACTAGATGAAACCGCTGAATATCTGAATATTCATCAAAATAAACATTAGATACGCGAGCTAAACTAGCCCCGAGGTAACTCTTATGTTATTACTTTTAAACTTATCTTGCGTAGAATCTTTTAAAATTCTAGAACGTGAAGGTTTTATGCTATGAAAACGTTATGCTCTAGATTATCTTTTATGAATCAAGATAAATCTTTTACTTTTTTTAAGTGTAAAGTTATAAGAAGCAGGATTTTAAAGGCGAAAGCGTCAGGGTAGCCAGCGAAAATTATACTTAAGTTAACGCTAGTTGGTTATTCTTCCATACAAACTAAGTATGGAGATTACTCGTCTGTTTGATGATTTTTTTGAAACCTAAAAATTATTACAATTTGTCTCGTCATTATTTAGCCATGTATGGAAGCTGAATCGAAAAAAATAATTGTTTTGGAAGTTATGAGCGTCGAAACTTCCATATTTCAACAGATTTTTGGGCGTAAATAAATAGCTCCCGGAGTATGAAAATGGCAAAATTGTTACCGTACAGAGATAGATAATTTATTCAAGAATTCAAATAACCTTATTTTGAATAAATACATCTAGAAGTTTTTTCATAATATCTATACGCTCAAAGGTCTGTTCATAAAATTTTATGAGGTCGTTTTCGTTATAAATCATCGTTTATCTCACTAAATAAATAAAAACTAAATAAATAAATGAACCTAACAGCATGCATATTGTCCACGCCACCAACGAGTTCGAGCCGCCGACTAGCGCAACCTTAAGCATTAAAATTATAAACAACTCTTGCAACTTCAAACATCATAATAAAAAATAACAAATTGGTAGTAGATACTACATCAATTTATCATAATCTAGGGTCTTTCTTTAGAATTACCTAGACTAGATATTTTGAAACGAATCTAAAACGATCATTTTTTTTCACTGAATTGTTAACTATAATGTATGACCAAAATACCTTATAAAAATAACAATTGAATAATGTGAATTTGCCATAAAATTAAAAAAGGTTAAAATAATTATTAAATAGAAAATACAAATATTTTACAAAATTACCAATTTTCAAAAAACCCGCCCCTAACTGTTCCTGGCGCAAAGGTGCCCATAACGCTTGCAGCATTGCCACGTTGGATGGCAATAGCCAACCTTTGCACCAAGAACGAGCCGGAGCGGGAGTCACCCGTTTTTTCACGGAGTTTGTGCCCTATCTCACCAATGAGCTTCCTGGCCTCAGTTCCCCAACAACCCATGGTCTCAACTGCTATCGGCACAAAATGATAACGGCTCGCCAACGGAGCGTACTTTACCCTCTTCCTTTCGGCAGCGTCTTCCGCTGCTGCCGACGGCGAGAGGACCGTGCGACCAAGGTGGCTGGCAGCAACAGTGCTGACGCAAGTTGCGTCCCAAATTAGGCACTTGCCGTTCTTCCAAGGCACCAGGGTCAGCCCATCTGGCCTCTTGCCGTCAGACCTGCTCAATCCCGGAGGCTCCAGCACGCAGGGGACATCTGCCGACACGAATGCCCTCCTCACAATATCATTGAGGGCATGGTGACGCGGGAACCTCCCCGAGCAACGACGACAACTCAAAGCATGATGGCCATCGGCCTCCACCGTGGAACCGCAAAGTTGTTAAAAACAACCTTATAAAATAACCCAAATCCATTCGTAACTCGACAGATGTCGATGAGAGGTTCTCAGCCAGCAAACAGTTCTGAGCGTGAACAGTTTATAGAAAGTTAAGTATTTGCTTTAGGTAGATATGTCAGAATATCATCCAAAAAAATCAATGTGCATTAACATTATTCCTGTAATTGGAATAAAAAATACTGAATCAGTCAGTCAGCGTAAGTTTATTACAATGGTTGCAAGACCAATTGTCAAGATGCCTCTGAAAATCAAGCAATTAGATCCGAAAACCTCTAGTGTAGGTACATAACTTCCACCTTTTTTAAAGACCTTTTATTCACTTGTACAGCATATTCTTGTTTAGTTTTACATAAAACTGTTGAATACAGTTTTAGTAACATAAACCTTATGCTTACTTTAATTAATTTAGGTGTTAACTGCAGCTTAATAGCATCTGAACAATTAGATGAACGTGTGAACACTTTGCACGGCAATTCATTAAACAAATAGCACTTGTGAGGCCGATTTATAATGAGGTGAGTTTAATGGTCTAGGGGACAAGAGGTATCGGGGGCGGGTATGTAATAAAGACCAAGAGAAGAGAGGTGGCGGTGGGAGATCTTTGATTGAAATGCACGTGGGAGTTAATTCTTGGGGAAACTAGACGAGGTCAGGTATATACCTACCTATTAATTAAATGTCCTTTGGACTTTTGCTTTAAGTTTAGATTAAAAAATAAGTCAGATCCGGTCAATATTACGGTCAGGAAACGAATCGCAAGCGCGCCACTGGCGACATCACGTGATCTACCCACACCTTTTTTTTTTTTTTTTTTTTTTTTTTTTTTTTTTTTTTATTTTTTTTTTTTTTTTGAGGGTGGGAAATCATCAAATAACTTCTCCCGCTCTGGGTGGAGCGGGAGGGCGTGTCAGACTTTTACTGACTAAAACCCACCCGTGTTCCTTCAGTTGCCTATGCCAGGGCCGCGATAACCCTTTCAGACAACCCGCGACCCCAGCGGCGTCGGCCCTATTGGGCCCCGTCACTTGCTGACATCTCTTTGAGGCGCGCGTGGAACAACACGCGCCGTCGACTCGGGCCTGGTCCTTACCGGACGGCGAGCTACCCGCTGCTCACCGTCCGCAGGCCCGCGCCTACGGTGGCCGGAAATCGCCCCGCGATTCCCGCCGCCCAGGGCGTCTCCTGCGGCGACTGAGGGCGTGAGGCTGCCTCTCCCTCACGCGTTCCGCCTCCTCCTTCGCGAGGCATCACTGCTTCGCAGAAGGAGGTGACGGCCTCCCATGCACTCTCGCTCCGCACCATGGCCTGGACCAGGCTCGGACGCGAGAGATCGCCGCCGCCGAACACCTAAAGCGCGCTTCTACAGAGTCGTGATGTTTTAAGCCCAAGGCGAGGAAAAAATTCTAGTGTCTGATCGCATCGGAGTTAAGACGTTGCGGAACTTGTGTTTTCATTACACGAAACCCATCTTCTGCCCACATGATGTCTGAACCTAACTGAGTAAATCCTGAAGATCCGACAAATATTAAATATAATTTAATAATTTCTTTGTAACTGATCCTTTTTTAGGTAAATACGTGCCCACTCCTACCAACTAAGCTACAATATGTGGATGTAAACAAAAAATAAGAAAGAAGAAGAAGAAGAAGAAAGAAGTTAGAGAAAATTGATGATTGATTGATTGATTGATTTGAGTTTGAGAAGATTGAAGTTGGATTTGTTCAAAATGTCATGATTTACGAAATCAAACTTAGAGAGAACAAATAACTTAGAGAGATGTTTTAATGATTCTTATGGTTATAATTATGTAAACACGTATTTGATACGGTCGCAAATCTTATTTTGATCAAGGTACAACCTGACACTAAAAATTTCGCGGGCTACCTGATGGTGAAAACCGCATCAAAACCCGTTGAGTAGTTTAGAAGAACAAAACGGTCATACAGAAGACACGAAACGTGACTCTTTTTTATTCTATGTATGGTATAAGTTATGAAAGAATCTTTTGCTTTTCTTCCACAATTTCACGCCAGTATTTGGAAAGAGTAACAAACACTGCAGTTAGCTGTGTGCAAGTTTGCCTTCCAGATTTCCGCAGTCATCCGCACTCTTGCATATTTAAATCCTGCAAGTTTCCAAATTGGGGTTAACAGGCATCCAAGCCAAGAGTTTGCGATTGAATTTTATATGTTACAACATAGTCAGCTGGGTTGGTCGACGCTTCATCCATATTTTGAAGCTATAGCTGAATCCATTTGAATCCAAATATCCATTTGAAGCTATAGCTGAAGTGTAAACAAAAAGTAGTAAAAAACAAAATCGTCTTTTTCTTGTTCCAGTAGATATTGCTTTTAAAGTTTCCAACCATTTTTTTTACTTTTGATCCAAGAACGCCTATAAAGTTCTTTATTTATTGACAGGTAACCATAGACGAAAAAAATGCCTTGCATCCTTGATTGGATTAATGAAGTTTGGATGTAAGGAAGTTTGTAACATTACTCCTTACTTGTGAACAGCCAGTTTAAATAGATCCTAAAGTCGTTACCCCAATATCCCAAACTATAAACTATATATATAAGTAGTCACGATGACTCAGGGAATAGGTAAATAACATGAAACACCAAGATATTCAGTCATTAATTTAATATGTTTGTCAACATGAAATATACTGATATTTCATTTTAAATCGATTAAAACTTCTTCATAAATAAAGTCTACTAAGTCTAATTTCTACGAAATGAAATCGGTAACGCATTAGGACATCACTAATTGATTAGTACCTACTTGAGCTATCAAGAGTAAAATAAATATTTGGAAAGATCCAAAGAGAACCAGTCAAACTTAAAGGAAATAAATCTAAACTTTTGCTAAGCTTTTTCTAGGCTATCGCACACATATCCTAAGCTGTCCTCCGGATCGGCATCACCTCACGTCATCGGCTCGTCGTCAACCAGTCGTCAACCTATACTGTCCTACGACACGGTTGGCGCAGTGGTTGAGTGATTGACTGCTGCGCAGCATGTCGCGGGTTCGATTCCCGCACGGAACAAATATTTGTACGACCTACAAGTATTTTTTCCCAGTCTGGGTGCTTTTCTATCTATAATATGAATGTATTTACAAAAAAAAAAAAGTATATAAGTAGTTTATCAGCCATGTCGTTACCATAACACAAGCATTAGGTTGCTTAGCTTGGAACTAGATGGCGTTGTGTGAAATGTCCAAGGATATTATTACTATATATTATTATTATTACTGCTGGGCAAAGGTGGGAGACCTTTGCCCATACTTTTCCATTCATCTTTATCTGCTGCTTTTTCCAGCCCGTCAGTCAAGAATGAGTCTTAGGTCGTCGCGCCAGCGTTTCGGTCTGCCTCGGTGACGACACCAGTCTTCAGGCACATTAAATTTTATTTTATTATTATATCTTTTATTTTATTTATTACGAGAAATGCAGCCTTTCTTACATACTTCTTTTGCTGAAATTGGTCTGCAATATTTTTTCCATAATATTGTATCAATGAGTAGCCACAAAACATATTACACATTGGGTACACAACAATTAAATTAATTTTTAAAGTTATGTTGCAGCTAAGTTACTGGTCTAATTTGCCGTTTAGGCCGCCTGGCCTTTTAACTAAACGGCGCGGCTTGAATGATATTCAATAGGTTACGTTCGAACTGTGACCAACCACGCGCGAGCTCAGGGCACCCCGACTAAATGGGTTAGGTTAGTCATCCCCATTTATTTTTACCCGCTATTAGATCAAATTATCTTAATGAAAAATGTCTGTTGCTGAAGACAGTTTTGAATCTTTTAGCCTTTGCCTTTTTTTGCGTAATATCTAGATTCTAAAGCTGTAGACGAAACAAAAACTGACTTGCTGACAATGTAATAATAAAGTCCAAAGTGCGTGTTGTCATACCCATTTATTTTCACCCCCTATTAGATCAAATTATCATAATGAAAAATGTCTTCACCAAAAATAAAACTTGTAAACTCATAAAAAACAAAAGTTTTCGAGCAATTTGTGAATTCTCTCGTAAATATGAGCTGGGAGGTAAAAACAAGGTAAAATTAGAATTGAATACTTTCGTTCCAACAAGTGCAGTTACTTCGGAATTGTTCTTGAGTTTTTAACTAACTGAGTGGCGCGTCCATCTTTAGGGAAGAATTTTAATTTCAGACGGGAACCGGGCAGATGTTTCTACTGTTCAAGAAATTCGATAAGCGTGTTTTTGGGATCTTTGTTCTTTTGGTTTACTGGACTATTAATGGTCAAAGAATCTTCGCTGTATGATTTTGTAGTGAGTTTAATAAAAGCATCTTTTTTGTCATTTGTGGAAAATACTTTTAAAATGAACGAAGCTAACGATTGCTGTCTATAGCAATTTCGATCTGTTTATAACCGAAGAAAAAAAAGGTACTCAAGTCGATACGTACCTATATTTGTTTTTTTAGGGTTCCGTACCTCAAAAGGAAAAAACGGAACCCTTATAGGATCACTTGTTTGTCCGTCTGTCTGTCTATCAGTCTGTCAAGACCATTTTTCTGAGGAACGCGTAAAGGTATTCAGCTGAAATTAATATCAAATACGTAGGTCTATGGTCCCTTGGAGTTCTAAAAAGATCAAACTTCTAAGGCAATGCAATAAAAAAATACGGCCATTTATGCGACATTTTTTGATACTCGCAAGTAAATCAAAACCTAGAGGGTACTTTCCGTCGTCCTAGAATCATGAAATTTGGCAAAAAGTAAGGTCTCACAACACAAATATAGGAAAAAGTCCGAAAATTGTTAATTTGTAATTCTCTCACATAAAAAATTATTTTCAAAGTTGTCAGTATGTCAAGAGTCAAGACCCTTTTCTGAGGAACGCATACAGGAATCAAATTGAAATTAATATCAAATACGTAGGTTTATAGTCTCTTGAAGTAATAAAAAACTGAAGCTTCTAAGTCAACGCAATAAAAAAATACGACCATTTTGCGACACATTTTGATACTCGCAACTGTCGCAAGTAAATCAAAACCTATAGGGTACTTTCCGTCGTCCTAGAATCATGAAATTTGACAAAAATTAAGGTCTCCCAACACAAATATAGGAAAAAGTCCGAAAATGGTTAATTTGTATTTCTCTTACATGAAAAAATATTTTCAAAGTTGTCAGTATGTCAAGACCCTTTTCTGAGGAACGCATACAGGTATCAAATTTAAATTAATATCAAATACGTAGGTTTATAGTCTCTTGAAGTAATAAAAAACTGAAGCTTCTAAGTCAACGCAATAAAAAAATACGACCATTTTGCGACACATTTTGATACTCGCAACTGTCGCAAGTAAATCAAAACCTATAGGGTACTTCCCGTTAACCTAGAATAATGAAATTTGGCAAGAAGCAAGGTCTCCCCTCCCAGCACAAGTAAAGGAAAAAGTCCGAAAATTGTGAATTTGTAATTTTATGACATACATTTTTTTTTTATATCCAAAGTTAAGTTTGTTTTTGTGATAAATTCTTTTCAACTACGGAACCCTGCATTGTGCGTGGTCCGACACGCACTTGTCCGGTGTTTTTATGTATGACCAGTATGACCACGCATATTAAGAAGTCCGATTTGAACAATTTTTGTTTTATTCGAGAACCATACCTCAAAGTTGGTCCCGTATAAAATGTATTAACGTTGCTTTGTTAGTTTTTGAGTTAGCTTCAATACGTGATAGGTATTTTTTCCCCATTTTTATGTGGATGATGTTCTAATTTCTTTTGCAGGTATTGGGAGTAGAATTTGTGTGGGGTATGTACCACAGCTAAAAAGTGAAAAATAAAAACTTTATTTACAAGAAAATACAGCCGACTTCCAAAAACAACTCTACAAAGTGAAAAATAACATTAATTTCGGAAGTCGGTGGCAAAAAAACAAAAATACATTAAGCCAGGCACCGACTTTCGAAATTAATGTTATTTTTCACTTTGTAGTCTCCTTTTTGGAAGTCAGTTGTATTTTTTTGTAAAAAAGTTTTTATTGTGACCTTAAACAAAATAAAAAAAAAACAATTAATTTCATTTCATATTAACACTTTAAAAACCTTCCTTATCGAAACTTATTGTGTGTCAATTAAAAAAATTTATCCAGGACTGGTGAAACACTGGTATGATTAGGCGGAAAAGCTATTTTTCATGTTAATTATCCTAACTTAATCATAATCATAATCATAATCATTTATTTATTTGTCAGAACATGGTACATTAAATGGTCTTAAGGTTAGTCACAGGTATCGTCACATTCTGCCAAGTGTGGCGTGCAAATATTAGGTAGGTACATACATTTATTACAGGACATAATATATTATTTATTTAGTATTATTAACTTAAATAACATCACGCCTGTATTCCCCGAAGGATTAAGCAGAGGTGTTATACTATAGTACACCCAAATTTAGCCAGTTTTGTTTTAGTCCCATGCAATAGGGGGCGAGCCTATTGCCATCAACCGGGCACAAATCCAGACTCCGGGCTGCTACTGAGAAATCCCAGATGGAAAACCCAATAACACTTTACCCGACCCGGGCATCGAACCCGAAACAACTCGGCAGTAACTTAAAGATATCTCACAACCAGGTTACCCACTCGCTACCCACTTCCAGAAACACCCCGTAAATTCAACTTAAATTACCTTTTCAGCCAAAAATGACCCATAAAAGTACATTTCTATCATTCTTCATTAACAGAACAACTTTTTATGGGCAATTGCTTACAGCAATAAGTGGACCCATATATTATGGTCAGAGACAACTGAATTGTCTGTCTGAAGGTGGCAACATTGCCAACATGATACCAACTTTGCCTTTTAAAATTCTACTAACAAATTAAGAAGAATGGTTCAAGTTAAATTAAAATCTTAGCCGACTCTGGCCGGTGAATTTATGCTTGTTGTCTACTTTAACCGGGTAGAGTTGATACCGGGTATTCTTGTTGAGTTATTAAGGTTTTGTGTAATGTTTTTTTGTTTTGAAAAATATTGCTGTAATAGAGAATTCATTAGAGGAGTTATGGTTTTATGTTTCTGTTATATTTATGAGTTTAACGGTGGATTATTTTTGTTGGTACGCTAACATATTTATAAATTCACTCTTTTTCCCATGGGGATAGGCAGATTACTATAGAACGCCACTTGCTAAATACTCCTTTTGCTTTGTTTATGCTCATAAATCTGGTCATACACGCACGTGTTGTCAATTTGTAATTTTATCACATAAAAAAAAATGGGATTGCAAACATAAATTTGCAGTTGGAAAATTTACCGTGACGTATACCAATGTATGTGAGAACATGTTTTTCAACTACTAATGTTAAGTTTGTTTTGGCATAAATTCTTTTCACTATGGAACCCTTCATTGTGCGTGGTCCAACATGCACTTGCCCGGTTTTTTTTCTAATCTTCGGAACTACTAATACGATTACAAAATTCTTTCACTTTAATAGCTTATTGCTGAGTGTATGCCATATGATATGTTTAACTTCACGCAAACGAAATCGGGGGCAGAACCTAGACAAAAAAAAAGGTGTTGTCAAGCGTCACTGCATGGGCTGTGGTTTTATACATGATCAAGTCTGCCAAGCCTTTTCCCAACTATGTTGGGGTCGGCTTCCTGTCTAACCGGATGCAGCTGAATACCAGTATTTTAGTATGGAGCGACTGCCTATTTGACGTCCACAACCCAGTAACTGGGTAATACGTTTGTCAGACTTTCAGGCTTCAGACGACCCGTAACGACTATCAAAGATCCACGAATTACAGCCGGGACCAACGGCCTAACGTACTTTCCGAGGCACGGAGTAGTCTCGGTATGTAAAGATAAGTATATATATCCATTGTACGGTGAAACCATACACCATCGCCGACTAAGCGATTTTACGAAACTTATTAATTAATATTAGTTGAGAAATCAGTACACGATTAGCGGTCATCGCGTGTGCTCCCTCGCTCCTTTATATTCAAAACCTTTGGTCCGTGAAATATATCTTTATTTTACCTTTAACTGCTGCGTAGTATCATTGACAATCTTCCAACCTTCTACATGGTCCTTCGAGCCATCGGGCGGGACCTCGCGAGTTTTGGTATTCGTTTTTCTTTGGGGAGTTACGTGTATTTAGAATCTTGTGAGTGATCTCGTTCGGAAATCAGCATATCGGATAACGGTGATACTTGTGAACTGAGGACATAGTTTAGCAACCGCAGAACTTTAGCAAAGTATTCGTAGCAAAACCCTATAGCAGCACAGGGCGGAGTTGCAATACTAGTGAATACGAGCAACTTTCCTGAGCATCCCGAGCAACGGAACATCAGAGCTTCAAGCACGAAGCAAACAGCATCCGGAAACCGGAGTAGCAAGCAGCAAATCGGTAGTTGCAACAGCAGCACTCGGTATCTACAGCAGCAGGACGACAGTGTCCAGTAATAGCAGAGCATCAGCATTCCGAGTGCGACAGCAGCAATCCGGCAGCAGTCAAAAGCCAGCACTGTTCAAGTAAGATCTTTCCTTTTTTACTTCAAAAACTAAGTAGCAGCAACATGGAGGATCTTTATTATCAACAACTTGAACTTAGCGACTTAATCCGGAAAATACCGATAAATATAAAAAAGGATAGCGCCGATAGGAAGTCGGACGACTATTTTAAGAGGCGATTAGAGTTGTTAGAGAGGTATTGGTCAGATTTTCAGAAAAATCATTTAGCTATATGTGAATATGGGGTCAAAGATCATACGTATTTCATAAACTCCGAGCATGAAACGGTTAGCAAGCATTATACAGCCGCCAAGTCTCTAATCAGCGAGCAACGCCTATCCAGCAAGCTTACGCCTTTGAGTACCGTTAGGAGTACTCAAGGGATACAGGAGCAGAGAGAAGCCGAAGAAGAAGCAGGGCCATCGGGTTATGATCAGCCAAGAAAAGTCAGCATTTTACGTACCATGGAGTCAAGAGGCTCGACTAGCAAATTAGATGACATGATACGTAAGCAAGCAGCAAACTTCAAAGCATTCAAGAGATCAGCGGGTTTTATCGACCTAGACTCCATGTCAGACAAATGGGAAATGGAGGACGCTTTACGAACTTTACAAGCGCGCTGGTCACAAATTGACTCTCTTCATTGGGAGATTGATAGCGAGATAGGTGGAGAGGACGATGACTACGAGGCAGTCTATACACAGCATGAGCGATCATATATTCATTTAAAGAAAATGATTAACAAAAAGCTTTGGAGTGTATCACATAGAGAGCACTCCACACCAAAAATGGATATACCTGTATTTTCAGGAAATTATCAGCATTGGACGTCATTCAAGGACCTTTCACCGAAGCTATTCACAGCAACCCTACCTTGTCGCCAGCGCAAAAAATGCAATTTTTGAAAGGAAAGGTCAAGGGCGAGGCAGAAAGACTCATTCAGCATCTTCCCATAAGTTCCAGCAACTATGATACCTGCTGGGAAATCCTAAACCATCGGTATAACAATAAAAAGCTAATCTTTTCAACAATTATAAATACTATGTTGGGTTTACCTAGTATGCAGCATCAAACGGTAGGTCATATTAAAAAATTGCATGACGTAGCGCAAGAAAGCTTGCATGCTATACGGAACTTAGGTATCGATATCAGCACCTGGGATCCGCTTCTCGTGCATTTATTGTCACAGAAGCTGGATAGCGAAACCTACGGAGATTACATAGACTCACTTAAAAATTCTAGAGAGCTACCGGTTTTGAAGGATTTTTTGGACTACTTGGAAAGTAAATTCACGAGTCTGGAAACATCCCGAAGAAAGCAAGATCAATCATCAGCCAAATCAAACAATCATACAAATAACGATCTTCCTGAAAATCAGAAAGCAAGACGACACTACTTTGCCAGCAAAAACAAGCCGCATTCGAAAGCCTTACACGTGTCAACCAGCACATGCCAATTTTGCGGTCAACAACATGCCATATCCAATTGCGAAAAATTTTTGCAGTTGTCAAATGAAGCGAAATTGAAAACAGCCGCAAAACTGAAACTATGTCAAAATTGTTTGTTTGACCATAATGGCAAGCAATGCATTTCCGTTAGGCGATGCCGCAAATGTGACGGAAATCACCACTCCGTTTTACATGACGCCTGCTCAAAAAATGTATCGCAAACGAATAGCGTCGCAACAACATCAGCTGACCCAAATCCACAAGACAATGTCGCAACGACTGCGCATGTGTCACAAAATCATCCAGGATCGAATGAAGTTTTGTTAGCAACAGCATTGGTTAAAGTAATAGCGATAGATGGATCTTATCATGTCTTAAGGGCTCTCATTGACCCTGGATCACAAGTTTCTCTGATAAGAGAAAGTGCAGCAAAAAAGCTAGGATTAAGAAGATCTAAGTTCAACGGATTGATATTCGGAGTAGGGGAAGTCGAAAACAACTGTAATGGTGTGGTCACACTAAGCTGTTTCTCTACACATAACGACTTTTCGTTTACCACCGACGTACTTATCATGAGCAACCTACTAAAAGATATCCCGTATAAATCCTTCGACACATCGAAGTGGTCCTACATAGAAAATATTAAATTAGCTGATCCATATTTTAACCATAGCCGTCCAGTGGACTTATTACTAAGCGCTCAAGTAAATGGCTTGATATTATTAGGAGGATTGATCAAAGGAGATAGCTTATCGCAACCTGTGTTACAAGAAACACAGCTGGGGTGGATCATATACGGCGGTGGCCAAATGTCATCACTTCAATGCAACGTCATCATGAACAATATTCACGACATTCAGCAGTTTTGGGAGATCGAAGATATAAGCGAAAATACAAGCTTATCGTTGGAAGATCAAGAATGTGTCAACTTCTATACATCTACAACAAAACGTCGTGAAGACGGGCGGTACGAAGTAAGATTGCCCCTAAAAGCAGATATAAATGAAAAACTAGGTTCATCGAAAGAGATGGCCATAGCACAGTTCCAAAATATGGAACGTAAATTTAGCAAAAAACCTATTCTAGCAGAACAATATAAAGCATTCATTAGTGAGTACATTGCCTTAGGACATATGGTACTTAGTAACAGCAAAAATAATAAACAAGCGCTATCATGTTACTTACCGCACCATTCCGTGCAACGAGCAGAATCAGCTACTACGAAGCTACGAGTAGTTTTTAACGCGTCAGCAAGGACGTCAAGCGGATATAGTGCGAATGACCTGATGTGTAAAGGCCCAAATTTACAACAGGACCTACAAGAACTAATTTTAAAGTGGCGCCAATATCGTTTTGCTTATACATCGGATATCGAAAAGATGTACAGGCAGATATTGGTGAGTGAAGAAGATCAGCAATATCAGCGAATCGTATGGAGGTATGAATCAGATCAACCTTTGCAAACGTACAACCTTACCACCGTTACGTACGGAACTAAATCAGCACCATTTCTGGCCATGATGACTCTGAAACGTCTAGCCTCGGATGAACAAATAAACTTTCCGGAAGCTGCGAAGATACTAGAAGAAGCATTTTATATGGATGACCTCGTCCATGGGTCACACTCCATCGAAAAAGGAAAGCAGCTTATCGATGATCTCAACAGATTATTAAAATCAGGAGGTTTTACACTAAGAAAATGGTCGGCAAATCAACCAGAACTCCTTCAAAATATACAAAACAGCAGCAGCAGCAATGGTGAAATAATTTTTAACTTTAAAACAGAAAGTACATCAAAAACATTAGGTCTTCGTTGGAATTCTGGTGATGACATGTTTACTTTCAAATACACCTTAGCTAATCCAAACGCAAAAGTAACTAAACGACTACTTTTATCGGAAATATCAAAAGTATTCGACCCATTGGGATGGTTGTCACCACTCACAACAAAGCTAAAGCTGATATTCCAAAAGCTGTGGTTAAACAAAATGCATTGGGATGAAGAAGTTCCTGTAAATATCAAAGCAGAATGGGTAGCAATTCAAGCGGACATGGAATACTTAAATCAATGCAAAATACCGCGCTGGATAGGGTATCGACCTAATGACGTCATAGAGCTGCATGGTTATTGTGACGCATCGACTAAAGCTTATGCAGCAGTAATTTACGCACGATTATGGAAAGAAAATGAGACATCAGTAGTACTAGTTGTTGCTAAGGCTCGATTAGTACCCGTTTCTAAAAGCATATCTTTGCCGAGATTGGAATTAAGCGGTGCGTATTTGTTAGCGAAATTAATGAATAAAGTTATTAGTTGTTATAGTGAGCTAGATATTAGAATTTATGGATGGACGGATTCCATGGTGGTCCTAGGGTGGCTGCAAGGAGAATCCAGCCGATGGAAACCCTTTGTTGCGAATAGGACTAAAGTCATAACAGCAATAATGAAACCAAGCTGCTGGCGATATGTTAAGTCTGAAGATAATCCAGCAGATGCAGCCAGTAGAGGCATCTCGGCCTCACAATTACAGAATCAAACTCTGTGGTGGCATGGACCGCAGGTGTTGAAATCGTTTGACGAAAAATTAGAAGCCAAGCAAATTATTTTTACCACTGATCAAGAAATCAAAGCAAAATCAGCAGCAAGCAAGGTAAATATTGTCCAAAATGATAGCAAGGACAGCATCATATTGCAACTGTTACTTAAGTTCAGCTCACTCAATAAAGTAACTAAAATAGTAGCATGGCTTCTACGAGCAATCAAAACAATACAATTTAGCAAGAATGTAGCCATGTCAAGCAAGCGTAGCTTACCCGAATTTCTTACCCTGTATGAATTGAGAAAAGCAAAATTACTCATTATAAAATACATACAACGAACGGAATTTGCAGCGGAAATAATGTCAATACGGAAACACGGTAAATTAAGTAGCAGAAGTAATCTATTAAAGCTTAATCCTTTCATTGATCACGAGGGTATTTTACGAGTTAAAGGCCGCTTGAGCAAAGCAAACATGAGTATGGACATGAAGCATCCTGCTATATTGCCTCATAATAGTCGGCTTACTACTCTAGTAATTCAACAAGCTCATCAGCTTACCTTTCATGGTGGACCGCGATTAACTTTATTTAACCTTAGACAGAAATACTGGATTATTGCTGGAAATAAAGCTGTAAGGAAAGAAGTGAGAAACTGCGTTACCTGTAGAAAACATGAGCCCAAAATACAGCATCAATTGATGGGAGAGTTACCCGTAGCCCGAAGCAACCCCGCTCCACCATTCTACCACACTGGAGTGGATTATACAGGTTATGTAGATGTTAAAAGTAACAAGGGACGTGGAATTAAGACAACTAAAGGGTATATTGCGTTGTTTATTTGTCTAGCGACCAAAGCTGTCCATTTAGAACTTGTATCCGACCTAAGTAGCCCGGGGTTCTTAGCAGCATTACGTCGAATGGCAGCCAGAAGAGGAGCACCTCGACATCTCTACAGCGATAACGGGACGAACTTTGTGGGCGCTAATAGAATGCTACAGGAAAGCTATCAAGATTTCGAAAATGTATATGATTGTAACTTTTTCGCGGAGCTAGCAGATTTAAATATAGAATGGCACTTCAACGCCCCATCTTGGCCTAGTGCCGGAGGTCTATGGGAGCGTGCCATTAGAAGCTTAAAACATCACCTCAAGCGAATAATAGGAGAACAAAAGTTGACCTTCGAAGAGTTAAGCACTATTTTAGCACAGGTGGAGGCTTGTTTGAACTCCAGGCCTTTATGTGCCTTATCGGAAGATATCGAAGATTTGAATGTCTTGACTCCGGCTCATTTCTTGACCGGAAGGAGCGGAACTACGGTAATTGAAACCGAAACAGATGCTCGAACTAGATGGTGTTTATCAGCTAAAATAGTAAACGACATATGGAAGAAATGGAGAACGGAATATCTAACTCAATTATCCGTAAGAAGCAAATGGCGAAGCATTGAGCGGAATATTACTATCAATGATTTAGTGACCATCCAGGACGACAATCTGCCACCTGGAAAATGGATGATGGGCAGAGTAATAGAAACTCATCCAGGTCAAGATGGATTAGTTCGGGTAGTAACCCTAAAAACAAAAAGCGGAATAATTAAAAGGCCAGTTGTGAAACTGTCAATCTTGCCGATACCGCCTGCTTCAAGTAATACGGTAGATAAAAATGTGGATCAAGCAAATAACGTCACCTCGAAAGAGCCTGACGTGTGGATTAGAAGCAGCAAAATCAAATCTAACTTTATATCATTAGCAATGTCGTTAATATTTTTTATTTCATTGATAACATCGTCTCACGCAGCTTTTAACATATCAGCGTTGCCTAGCAACAATTCGCTGTATTTCGAGTCAGTAGACAACATGCAAGTTATTCGAGACAAATGGAATCTAGTAGTTTATTACGATATGAGCCCTTACTGGGAAGGGAATACTGCCGCCACGAAGTTCTTGGACTATTTACAAAAGCTCTGTGCATCCCTAAACGATAAGAGTCACTGCAATATGATAACGCTACAATTAAATCACGACTTCAAAGAAATACAGCACTACAATCAACTTATGATTAATCAGCACTTTGATGAGCGCACGAGACAGCGTCGCGGGCTCATTAACGGTATCGGTTACGTGGCCAATAGCTTGTTCGGAGTATTAGACGAACGATTCGCCGAACAGTACAAAAAAGATATACAGCTTATAAAACAAAACGAGCGGCATCTTAATAACTTGTTAAGAAATCAGACCTCTATCATTGAGGCTGAATACAACGTATTAAAAAGAACCGAGAAAACTATCCAATTACAACATAAAACAATAAACAAACACTTGAATCAATTGGATAATGCTGTCGTTGCTATTAAGCAAGAAGTTGAAGGTTTAGCTAAAACGCAAGATTTTGCTCTGTCAGCAGTCACAACTATCAACTTGCTTCAAAACCTCAAAAGGATCCAAGATACTCTGTTACATATCGTCACAGATATTTACCACGGGAAATTCAACACTCACCTGTTAACTCCAGATCAACTACAGCGTGAGTTACAGTTCATTTCTGGACAACTAACAAAAGATACTACCCTGCCCGTGGACAACCTACAGTCTGACCTAAAATATGTATACAGTATGGTGAGGGTAAAAGCGAGAATGATGGAAGAATACTTCATATTTGAGATTACTTTTCCATTGACCAGCAGAGACAGCTACAAGATTTATAAAATCATACCCGTTCCTCAACAGGTCCAGAACGACATGATTAGCGTACTACCAGTTGCGGAGTTCGTAGCTATTAGTTTGAAAAAAGACGCTTTCTTCTCAATGTCGTATACGGAGCTCCAATCATGCCTACATAATGATCACTCATATTTGTGCCAAGCCAACAAACCAATTAATCATTTAAGCATCGATGAAAAATTCTGCAAACTCGATAACAAATTAAAACAATGCGTTGTAATTAAATCCCCTTGCCAAGACAGCTGGCTTGAACTAAACGATCCGTCGAGGTACATGTATTTTTGCTGTAATACCTACTCAGTGAGGATTATATGTCAAGATCAAGTTTCGTTCAAACAGGTGACTGGAGTTGGAATTATTGACCTAGGTTCGAAATGCATAATAAAAAGTAAAGATTTTACTTTGTATTCTCATGCCCTATCAGCAAATACAATTAAATCGAACTCTGAAATTCCGATCCCTCAGATAGCAGAATTAAATCATATGGTTAATATATCCTTATCACACTACACCGCATACGAAGATCCACTGAACAGCACATTAGTGGATCTGGGAGAACGAATAGAACAACTGAAGTCTGCCAATACTAACTTACCAGATTACACTCTGTCTACACATGACATTCATCAGTACATTATTTGTTACGGCTTGCTGGGTGTAGCCGTTTTATTGGCGTCATACTTCATATGGAGAAGGTGCCGTGCAGTTTCTTCAGTGGAACTATCACAAAGTGTAGCAAATAGTGTAGTGTTTTCGCGAAAGCAGAGCACGGCTGACCGACAGCCTAGTGAAGTGAATATAACTAGTGAGGACACTAACTCTAAGCGAAACGTATCTACGTCACCTATACCTAAACCATGTCGCGTTAGATTAGAAGATGTGTAACTTTTTGGCCCGGGAGCATGTACGGTGAAACCATACACCATCGCCGACTAAGCGATTTTACGAAACTTATTAATTAATATTAGTTGAGAAATCAGTACACGATTAGCGGTCATCGCGTGTGCTCCCTCGCTCCTTTATATTCAAAACCTTTGGTCCGTGAAATATATCTTTATTTTACCTTTAACTGCTGCGTAGTATCATTGACAATCTTCCAACCTTCTACATCCATATATGTATATATCCACGGACCAAACCCCGGCAAGCGTATATAGCTTAACCTGATGGATCGACCTGTGCGGCTGTTATTACTTAGCCACGATCTACTTTCCTTTATATACAATATGTAATTTCCAAATAGTTACAATAATTTCTAATATACGAGTAGCTGCTAAACTAAGTGCATCAATGTTAGAATAGTTTAAATTATGTAAAGGTAATATTCCAGTGATTCCGTTACGGTTTCCATTCGAGAGGGCCCGAAGTAAACAAGGATGCTACTATGTGTGCCTATCTACTGTAAATATGTATTCCTGGCATCTGTGTCCATGGTTACACGAGATTTCATAAAAGTAAAAACCTAATCTTATTTTTTTCCTAATGCCAGAATTATCTGAAACCGCATAGGAGTGTGATACTCCCTGGCCGCGCCACAGTGGAAAATCAAAATAATCAAAATAATAATAATAATAATAAATCGTAGTTTACTCTAATATTGTTGTGTGTTATTGTTTTTGTGTGCAATATACTCGTAGTTTGCAGCGTACGTCCAGCTACGTGTAGCTACGACATGCCATTCAAGATATTGTATTGCACCCATGACCATGGCATGGCATGATGATGACTATGAGACGAATCTGTGATCTAAATGATAGGTACTACATTACACTGATGTTAAGAGTAAAAGCTGGATAATTTAGAAGCAAATACGAAATATTACCTATGTACAGTGTGTTTGGAAAACGGTTTACTTTAAGGGCATATCACATACTCGTTTTTGTCAATAAATGCACTTTTATAAATACTCCTAACCCAACAGCCCGCGAATGGCAGCCATCTTATTTTTTTAATCGGCTGAACTTATGTTCAACTAGCTTGCGCCCGCGGTTTCGCCCGCGTGGATGTCGGAAAATATCCCAAGGGAACCTACTACCGAGAATTCCTTCCTTATTCCTTGTCTACAGTATAAAGGGGGTTCCCTTAACGATAACGACTTATAATATTTTGATTTTTTTTTTTTTATAATTTCTGACAGAAATAATTACTAAAACCTGACAGATAGGTAGCCGGAAACCTAGAAAACGACATAGGCTATCCTGGATATTTGAATCTGGATGAAATACAAAATTCACACGGATGAAATCGTGGCTTGTTAGAAAATAAAGCTTTCATTAGGATTCAGATTCAAAATTTAGAATGAGGTCTTACAGAATCACACGGTTGTTTACCTACATTAATTAATTTCTTCAACATCAATGGAAACACACTAGGACTTAGTTGCGGGCGCATCGGGTGCAAGTTCTCATAATAACAATTGTTTTACTGCTCACCTCCTTTCGGACAGTCCGTTATCCCAGTGTACAGTACGAATGCAAATTTATCCCGCCTTGGGAGCGCAATGAGCATTCGCTCTGCTTCCCTACAAATTATTGTGTCGGGTTGCTGAAGCTAGCTCTTTTTTCGCAGAATTTTGTTTAGTTCTTTGAGAAGGGAAATTGTGTTTAAGTATTTTAAGTGTCAGTTTTAAGTTAAGTCACAGATTAATACAGATGGGACACTCCACAGTTTAGGTATGAAGCGACAAGTACGCGGCGGGCTCCGTCCGCGGGGCTAATTCAGTAGGTCAGAAGGTATAACAGTTACGCGATAGAAAGAGAGGCAACTTGTACTTGAATATAACTGTAGGTAATAAGCGTTGTGTGACCTGAATTGCTCTTTATTGTGTCGTAGCAAGAGGAGCTCGTGGCTACGTAATAACAGCCGCACCGGTCGATCCATCAGGTTAAGCTACGCTTGCCGGGTTGGTCAGTGGATGGGTGACCATCTTTACACACCGAGACTCCTCCGTGCCACGGAAAGCACGTAAAGCCGTTGGTCCCGGCTGTCATTCGTGGATCTTTGACAGTCGTTACGGGTCGTCAGAAGCCCGAAAGTCTGACAACCAGTCTTACGAAGGGGTATCGTATTACCCAGTTACTGGGTTGTGGAGGTCAGATAGGCAGTCGCTCCATGTAAAATACTGGTATTCAGCTGCATCCGGTTAGACTGGAAGCCGACCCCAACATAGTTGGGAAAAGGCTAGGCAGATTGATTGTGTCGTAGCAAGAGTCGCTTTTTATTTAAATGATTTTGTGGAGTGTCCCATATGTATTAATCTGTGGTTAAGTGTGTGTTTTAAGGTAGAAACACCACCCTGCGCTTCATAACTCAAGTAGCAGATGTTGGAGAAAAAACAGCCAGGCTGAAGTTGGAGTGGACCGGACACGTCGCACGAATGCACCCGGAAAGATAGGTAAAGATCGTCACTCATTGAACGCCTGAGGGAGGACATCGCCGTCGAGGTAGACCACGGCGATGACGATCTGATAAGGTTTGCAGGTCCAACATGGCCAGAGATCGCTCAAGACAGGGAGGTTTGGAAGGAAAAAGGGCAGACCTTTGCCCAGCAGCGTAAGCTAATAAAAAGAAAGTGTGAATATGCAGTATGTATTAATGTGCAAACTTGCTAAGGACTTATTTTGGTTCAAGCTAAACCATAGTGCCTACGACCTGCCTTTCACATTCTTTTTGTTCGGATTTGTGGTAATTCTTAGATACATTGTCTCTCTAACTCTAATTTTCTATCTCCAAACGACTTTAGAGGCCTTGCTCTACAGGGTGTATCAAAAAGGTGTGGGTTGTGGTACAGCCATCAAACTGAACAACTTTCTCCATGGGACCAACATTTGGGTCGAGTACTAGGTATTGAAGCTTTGTATGGGACAGCTGATAATTTTTTCTCGATTACGATGTGGGTCCCATGGAGAAAGTTGTTCAGATTGATGGCCTTCTACCACACCTTTCTGATACACCTGACTAGGACATCCTAAACTGACCTCCATCATTTTTGCTCAAAGCATAACCAAAATACGTAAGCTCCACTTTTCATAGGTACTCAGCAAAAATAGACTCAAAATCCAATAGCGCTTAGAACTCTTACTAAATTAAAACTTATTACTAGTTCGATATTTAATGAAATTCCTATGTAAAAGGAATGTTCATCTAATTTACTACTGATTATTTGTCTTTGTGTGTGTCTGTGCGTTCGCTACATTCATTCCGCCGCTCGGTCGCGTTTGAATCGAAAACTTTTCTAGTTTCAACCGAAAGGAATTGGATTAAACTGGTAACGAGCGGTGGAAACCGGATTATTTGACGCCACCCGATTGGTTGGATGCACTTCTCGCTATTTGTATTAAAATAAATTATTCTGTACTTGAAATTAAACTTTTGTTTACGATGTTTTTGTAAGTTTGTTATTTGTGTTTGTTTTGGTATCGTAAGGTGTTTTGTGTGGTTGTTTGTTCGAGGTTATTAGGAGTTTAAGCTTATTATGAGTTTAAACTGAAAATTGTTTACGTAATCTTTGTTTATCTTCATAGTATCTGTGAGCATTTTAACTATCAATAATGTATACAAATTATTACTCTAAAAATAAGCATCCATTTCCTTACAATTAAATTACTAAATTACAGACTATACAGGATTATTTTCACGGATGAGTAACGCGACGCGTGTCCGTGTTCCCGCCGTAAGCAATGCTATTCTGTAATCATCTCACCGTGAAAACTTATGTGAAGTGAGCGTGGAGTGAGCTGTCAGTGTCACTCCACCTAATGCTAGGGATGGACCAAGCACATTTTTGCAGTCATAATCGAGATTTTAATATTTTTTTTTTACGCTATTCTAGTGATCATTTAGCTAGTATTTAACGGGGATTTTTAATAAAATATGAAAACAGAAATTCACTCACAAACTCAATTTTATTTTATTTTTATTTTTTTGCAAGACTAGTCCGTATCTACATAGACTGAGGTGTGAGCGCGTCAGGCTTGGACTAGTCTAGGAAAAAAAATTCAAAAAAACAAAATTGAGTTTTGTCTGAATTTCTGTTTGACTATTTTATTTTAAAACCCCCTAAATAGTAATGTTTAGACACCCTACTAGCTTAGAAATAATATAAAATGATTATGTTATAAAATTAGCATAAAAAATATAATTCAAATCTCGATTATGATTGTAAATGTAATTTGGTCAATCCCTAGCATCCGTGGGATGACACTGACAGCTCACTCCACGCAAGTTTTCACGGTGAGATTTTTACAGAATCGACCAGCGGCAGAGGAGGACACCGGGGAGTTTTAGTGGGTTAGAGTCCCACATAACTGCACTATCTCGCCGTGGTAGATAGAATAGATAGATAGATAAATCATTTATTTAGTGCACACAAAAGACATAGCACAAACACACAAAAGTACAATTAAATGGTAAAGTAAAATGAACAAGGTGCCAATAAAATAAAAATAAAAAAAAAAGAAGAATAACACAAATGAAAGGTAGTGCAGTATGCATGAGCATTTCTCCACGATAAAAAAAAGACTATTATAGAGTGTCCCAGAAATCAACCGACACACTGTAGGTGGTGATAGTTTTGGTCAAGCCCTCACAAAATAGCAAAACATATGTTCCGCAAAATCTTATAGTTTTCGAGTTATACTAGATTTTTTTTTTCAAAAACATTTGAAGAGAAAATCAAATAATAGTGAATTTATGTTGAATTTGTAAGTTTTTATGGAAAATCAAAAGTATTTACGGATAGAGTAATTATCCAGTAATATTTTTATGGAAAAAGTTATTAATAAAAAGATTTTATTTACACATGAGAGTCAAAAGAATGACGCGTGGCGGTTATTTTGATTTTTTTTTTCTTATTTGACTAGAAAAAGAAGTGAAAATAGTGGCAATACTTTGTGAAAGAAAAAAATGAAATTAATAAAAAAAAAAAATTTAATGATGAAATGTAAATTAATTTTAGCATGTTGTGGTGAGAAAATAAAAGTTGATTGATTGATTGATATTGGTCAAATGAATGAATTAATTTAATTAATTAATGAATATAAATTAATTATTTTTAATTAATTAATTAGAAAATACAAATATTTTACAAAATTACCAATTTTCAAAAAACCCGCCCCTAACTGTTCCTGGCGCAAAGGTGCCCATAACGCTTGCAGCATTGCCTCGTTGGATGGCAATAGCCAACCTTTGCACCAAGAACGAGCCGGAGCGGGAGTCACCCGTTTTTTCACGGAGTTTGTGCCCTATCTCACCAATGAGCTTCTTGGCCTCAGTTCCCCAACAACCCATGGTCTCAACTGCTATCGGCACAAAATGATAGCGGGTCGCCAATGGAGCGTACTTAACCCTTTTCCTTTCGGCGGCGTCTTCCGCTGCTGCCGACGACGAGAGGACCGTGCGACCAAGGTGGCTGGCAGCAACAGTGCTGACGCAAGTTGCGTCCCAAATTAGGCACTTGCCGTTCTTCCAAGGCACCAGGGTCAACCCATCTGGCCTCTTGCCGTCAGACCTGCTCAATCCCGGAGGCTCCAGCACGCAGGGGACATCTGCCGACACGAATGCCCTCCTCACAATATCATTGAGGGCATGGTGACGCGGGAACCTCCCCGAGCAACGACGACAACTCAAAGCATGATGGCCATCGGCTTCCACCGTGGAACCGCAGGTGCATCTGTGGGGTTCACACACCTTGCAGCCCAGGCGGAGGGCCACTGCCACACGCAAAGAGTCGTCATCAAGCAACGTGCCCAGGTGAGGCGAAGGAAGCGCGTGCAACCATGCCCCCGATTCCGGCTGCGATACAGCCCTGAGTCTGGCTAGATCAGCCCCCGAGGAACCTACCATCATCTGTTCCTGGATCAGCCTAGACGAGACGTCATCCCAAGCGCGCTGAACATGTGTTGCGTCAGGGCTTGCTGCACCCATGTTGAGGACAGACCAAGCTGACCCGGCATCCAACATAAAGGGTATGTTTGCCCCGTCACCATTGGAATCTAGAATGACAGTGACGAGGTCAGCCACCCCATGTGTCGACGCCAGGAAAGCCGGCAGGCCCACATCATGCACGCACCGCACCCCAAGCCCCCCGTGTCTGATAGGAAGAGCCGCCTGCTTCCACTGCGTATCATTAAAAGACACATTCAGGATCGACTCAACCGTTGATTTTAGAGCACAGTCAAAAGAACATACCTCCTCAGGACAAAGCCAAGTAGGGGCGGTCCGCAAGAGATATGTGATTTTGGGTAAGGCAAAACACATGCGCAATAACAAAATCGCAACGTGCGCAGAGAGATCCTTGAGACGTTCACGAGCATTGAGGAGAAGCTGTGTACGGGAGGAAATGGCTTCTGGCACTCCGTCAAGAAAAATGGGAGATCCCAAAAGGGAGAAAGAGAGAGGAGAAAGTTCTTTGAGGCCAGGTAAAAGACAACCAAAGAGTGAGAAGTGTGAACGAGCACCAAAACCACAGGGAAAAAATTCGCACTTGGAGGGATTCACCTCCAGACCCAATTCCTTAAGTTGAGGAACAAGAACCTCTAGGTCCTGGCAAACTTCTTCCAGTGATCCACCAATAATGCCATCATCAAGGTACCACAGGTTAAGAGAAGATTTCAAACCAGAGATAACTTTGTGGATTGCTAAATTAAAAACAAGTGGCCCCAATGGATCTCCCTGCTGCGCTCCCACTTGAGACGAAATGAGACTATCATTAAAGAAAAGATTAGAAGGTGAATAATATACCTGATAAAGAAAGGGATATAGAGAAGGAATTTTATCCTTGACCTCACTCAAAAGAACGTCTCTTTCTAGGGTGTTAAAAGCATTGCGTATATCGAGTTTCAACACCACGCAGTCCGAGTTCTTAGGGTCCATGACGAACGCACGTGTCGCATGTATAGCGGCCTCGCACCCCCGAGGCGTCCCAAATCCTAGTTGATGTGGCTGAAAGTATTCGGCCATATCTACTCGTACGGACCGGCACGCCAGCTTAGCTGACAACCTTCTGAATACGCTGCCAATGGCAATTGGTCTCAGTCCTCCGTCTTTTTTCTTAAGTGCGCAAAGAGAAGCACCATACAAATAGGGACAAACTACCGGATTGAGCTGACCACTCATTAAAAAGTTTACGAGCTTTGTCAAAGATTCCAGCAAACGCCGCCCGTTTTCACCCGCAGAACCAGATGTTAATTCCTTCAAATGCCCCGGTCGAATTCCATCCATGCCTGCCGCAGAGCCACTATTAAAAGACCTCAAAGCCAACGTGACGTCCTCCACTGACGCAGTCACCCTTGGAAATGACGAGTCCGGCGCCGATGGAAAATTAAGCGGACGCGATGGGCTTGGGTGCTTGACCGTAAGGGCGTCTAGCGTGCCAGGGTTGTGTTGCGCGAATGAGTCGTCTGAAACAAGCAAACGAACCGCTCCCCGGAGGTCACCCTCGAACACCTTAGACTCGATGGCTTTTCGAATCCCGCGTGGTTTAGAAAAATCTGCCACACAACTCGACTCATCCACAAACCGGTCAGCACCAACCGACTCGATGTTTGCCTTCACCTTTGTAGTCATGTTTCCAGGTGCGACCCTCGAAGGAACTCTGAGCCCAACAAAAGCAAAAGTGAGAAGCGCGCCCCATTCATCCACACCGTTACAGCTAACGCACTTATCTAAAATGTCACACAGCTTGCCCGCCGCCTGGTTCCGCGAACCCTTAGGAATATGCCTAAGCACAGGGGTACACATCTTCAAGGCAGAGAGCCTCTCCAGAGGGCAAGGGCGCGAAACCAGCGGCACCTGGCTCATAGGCTGGGAATCGGTGACAGTAGACGACGTCTGAGGAGTGGCGACCGGCTGTTGCATATGCTTGTGCATACGGCCTATATGAATCTTGATCCCATGTGAGCTAAATGTACGTGAAGACCCAGGGCAGTGAGGACAAGACAACATTGTGGACAGGGCACTCATTTGGGCGTCTAAAAAATACAAAACACGCATTAACAACAGATACAACAAATAAAAACTGGATACCAGCAATATCACAACTAAAAAATAATAATAATGATTTTCTTTACATAAAAATATATCTAACATGATTTTGCAACACAAAAAAAAAAATGTAGAGAAGGCATTTCCGTGGCTGCAGACTGCAGAAACCGATTCCTTAGGACAGGTGCTGCCGTCTATAGAAACCGGAACAGGTTGGCCGGAATGCAATTTTTAATTCTGTTTCAGGTCTGGAATGCAATTTTTAATTCTGTTTCACGAGCGTGTCGAGGGTATGACTCCTGATGAGGAGCAGCACGGCAGTGGCTTCACCATAGAACGATCATCCCGTTCCTCAAATATGCAAGTCACTCTTTGGGTAAACTAATATCACCACTATTCCAGTTACTAGTGCACTATAGCCGTGGATAACACTGCCACAGTTAGTTTATGTGTTAAGTTTCAGCTTGATACATATTACACAGTCCGTTAATTAATTTAACTATTTGTTTTATTTATTTTTGTAGGAGTAAAAATAATTAATTAATTATTATTAATTAATTATTTTTAATTAATTAATTATTATTAATTAAATATAATGAAAATTGCCCTGTCTATACGAAGTTTAATTTACTGTCGTATTGACGTCGCCACCCCGTTCAACACTTTTTTCGAAAAGACTTTCGAGGGATCGACTTCGGACTTCATTATTTATTTAGTTATAGTATTAGTAAGCAAAACTGTTTACCAATGGTCAGTAATAGTATTTATATAAAAGGAGCAATCGAATTCACTAAATGTATTAATGTACATTTGGAAATGGCGAACTGGCTCTATGCAAAATCTTTGAGACCTCAGCTTCCGGCTACCCGGTAATGAAATCAGACTCAGGAGATGAATCTAAATTTAGTTGACGATATTTTAGTGTATTTCTGTCCGTAATATGGTTTTAATTTGCGAGTTAGAATGTTATTTGGATAAGCAGGATGTTGTGTGGTTAAAAGCAGATATTCCAATGCTCGGGTTGCGTAACTTAAGTACTCAAATGAAATGATATAACGTACCTTTATGAAAATGTCATACTTTTGGAACGAATAGTATGGTCGGGCAACCTTTATACCTACACACCTAGGTTTTTACCTTTACACAACTAGTGTATGCAGGTGAATATAGATAAGTGAATGGGTACTAATAGTGTGTGGATAAAAAGCCGATACTTATGTGTAAATAATTTACAAAACTAGGCCTAGTAGTTGTATAAACAGGGTAATTGGTAAAACACCAGGTTTTATCAATTACCCACTACTACCCTCCTACCTCCTACATTTACTAGCCCACTACCTCTTAAAGGGTCATTGTACTCATTATTATGAAAAAGCCTGAAAATACGCCAAAATCGTAACAATTTTCGTTATTTTTGTCTTTTTCTTATTTCTTTTTCAATTTGCAAGTTTACTACGTAAAGTTACGATAGAGCTTTATCGGGGTACTATTTCATAAACAACTACGCTTTACTAGCTATCCAACGAGGTATAAACATTTTCGATACGTTGAAAAATGACTGAATAAACTAGATTTATTAGGAAAGAAAAATCAATCAAATCAATCTCATGTCAACTGCTTTAAAATATATATGTATATATATCGGCGCAACTACAATAGTTCGTCAATTAAAAATCAATCAAATCAATCTCATGTCAACTGCTTTAAAATATATATGTATATATATCGGCGCAACTACAATAGTTCGTCAATTAAAAATCAATCAAATCAATCTCATGTCAACTGCTTTAAAATATATATGTATATATATCGGCGCAACTACAATAGTTCGTCAATTAAAAATCAATCAAATCAATCTCATGTCAACTGCTTTAAAATATATATGTATATGTATCGGCGCAACTACAATGGTTCGTCAATTAAAAGACTTGATTTGACTAAGTTTAATAATTTGATTGTTTTAAATTAAATTCAAAAACTATTGATTGATTATTGAAAATTTAAAATGGTTTGAAAATGGTTTATTTGTTTTACAAGTAATATCTTAACAACTAGTGATTGGAGCCTCCTTTTAAGCAAATAAGCCTGTATTAGGAGACTCCGCTCTTCCAAATCAATTAGTCTAATTTACATGTTTTCTATAGTAATATAAAGAAAATTAAAATTAAATCTAAAATAAATAAAAACCTAAAACAAAAAAAAATACGCAGCCCGTACGCAGGCATGCGAGTGTGTGAGTGAGAGTGAGAGTGTGTGAATGTGAATGTGAATGTAAGTGTGAGTGAGGTGTGTTAGTGAAAAATGAGAATGAATCAGAGTGTATGCGTGAGGTTATGGATGGTGCAGGCATCAGACTGATGTGTAGGGTTATATATATTTTATTCCAGCAGCGTCTCCGTTTCGTCATAGGTTAGTGGTTTTATCCAATTAGTTACAATTTTTTTACATTCATTTTGTTTCTTATCGTATACGTAAATCTCTTAAATTATTACAATGTAAAATTTACGTTAAACAACATGTTTCTACTCCTCTTATTTAAAAACATTAACAAAATAATTATAATTTACATAGTTCAATACTTAACATAAAAATGTGCAAGTGGGGCGATCCCTATAAATACGGCCGCACTGTGAGCGCTCAGGTCTATAGTCCGGTTAAGCAGTCTCGACCCCAAGTGGTCACAATGCGAGATGCCATACAAAAAAAAAAAAAGCGCTCAGGTCATTCTTGTTCGAGCCGCTGGACAGTGCGGACCTCTCTGGGATATCGTCACGCTGTCATTTAAATAAACGAAGCTTTGAAACAAGTCGTGAAGTTTTCTTTTGAAGATCGAAGATGAGCGACCACCATGAAGACGACATCAGTTTTTAAAAATGCTACGGACGTATTTCCTCCGTCATATATTATATTTCGAAGGTGGTTCATTCTTGACCAGTTTTTACCCACGAGTGATTTGATACTTAATGACCTCTACTATCACCCCTTAAAGGGATCGTGACATGTAACCCTGTAAACTAGCGTTAAGGTGCGGCCAGATTATGTAACATAACACATAAACATTTGTTACCTAACACGTCCACATTATTTAACATTGCTAACCTCTCCATAGAAACATGTTATATAACAACGTTTTATAGCATGTACGTTATATAATATGTACCTACGCACCTTTTTCCTTAAACTAGATAAGGCCTGTTTATGAAAACAGGTGGGACCGTAAAACGGACATAACATCTCAAATTGTGAATTTACGTTTTGGCAGCAGCTATTAATTTTTGATTGCTTTCTGTATAATAAGTCTATTTGCATGCCTAATTCTTCTTTGTTTATTCAGAAGATTATGAGATTTATGGTTTCAAATTCGGAAGAATTCAATGCTAATTTCGTTCCGTGTGCTCCGAGTGGTCATGGTTTGTTCAACGAAATCTCCAAACGGCTGGTTGACACTTCCCATGACCCGAGGGCTGATTTTTACCTTGGCCAGAGGCTAAGCATTGCCATATAACGTGGCAATGTCGGCAGTGTCTTGGGTATATTACCAGTCGACAGCGAGGCGGAGGAATTTTTCGACGCCTTATTTTTTTTTTAATGGTTTTAGTCAGGTTAGGATAATATATTATGATAATAATCTGTTAGTAAATATATAAAAGAAATGCTAGTTTAGAAGCTATGTAGGATTTCCCATCGGCCGTACAAGAAACTTCCATACAAACTTTCATCCCTTTTATAACACAGTTAGAGGATGATTTTTCAAAAATCCTTAGTGCTTATCTTCGTTATTTATGGAACTCTTGAGCAAAATGTCAATCCAGCGGTCATAGGTCATGACTATGTATTGTCTGTCAGTGAACGATTTTATGATTGGATTAAGTAGAAGAGCATATACAATGCAATGTTCTAGGTAAGTTAGGACTTATATTTTTTTTAAATTTAGATCATGTACCCGACAAATCCATATACACGGTGGTCGGGACATCGCCGCACAACCCGTCATGGGTTCAGTAGTATATATATGATTCTGGAACCCCTGAGTTGAAATTTTTCGTCGGTAATTATATAAAAAATCTGCTGTTTCCTACAAATGTGCTACTAGGTCAAAATGTATGATGAACAGCTATTTTTTAAAATAACCGACGAAAAATTTCGACGCAAGTGTTCCAAAATCATGTACTGAATCCATGGTACAGTACGACACAACTTAGATGTAGCATCGGCAAAATTCGTAAAAACGGATCACGATCCGAATTGAGTGCGCTTCAAAATCACCAATATTTATTACTGATTTAGACGAAAATGATCTTTACACAAACGCAATAACTTGTAAAGTCATATAACCAAATACATTCGTAAAATTTTAATGAATGAATGCAAACTTTCAAATCTATGCTACATCTAAGTTGTGTCGTACTGTAACAGGTTGCGGGTCGATATCCCTGCCAGTCCTGTCACCATGTAGGTATGTCCCATATTTACGACACTCGATCGCCTTGACCTAATATGGGACCAATTTTAATTAATCTGCAGATGATTGGCTGGCGTATTTTAGTGTTTTTTTTTATGTGGAAATTAAACGTCCTTATCTTCTTCTCAGGGTCTTGATCAGTTTCTTACATCATCAAAAATGTAATGAACATAATAAGTACTTACTTCAACTTAAAGGTACTTATAAATTTTGCTGTCCAGAAGCCTTGGAATGGCCCTAAAGGTAAGCTAAGAAGTGTGATCAAATACACTTAGACAACAAAAAGTTCTATCTCTGAGGCCCATATTCATCACCCTCAAAATCCCTTCAAATACAAATACAGGGTGTTAGTGTAAACAGTGGCAATCTTTTAAGGGGTCATTGTACTCATCATTATGAACAACTTTTACTATGGTACCAAACCTGAAATCGCGAAAAAAATTAGCTGTTCCCTACATTTTCACGAATTATGAGAACATAAATGTACTGGACAGCAGATTTTTTTTTCGCGATTTCAGGTTTGGTCCCATAGTAAATGTTGTTCATAATGATGAATACAATGACCACTTAAAAGATTGCCACTGTTTACAATACACCCTGTAAAATATCCATATCCCATCCAGCTAAGATTAAAATCTAATTACATAACAATGCAACAGTACATAGCGAAGATCACACAAACTTTAAGAAAGCCGTCGTGTTTCAGTTTTACAACACCCAGAGCCCCGGCGGCATAGAGTAGAAAAAAAGATATAGAAGTGACACGCCTTAGAACGCATTCTAAATGCCTACAATCTACTGTTGGTAACTGTTTATGTAATATCGGAAATACTTACGCTGTTATGGCTGGTTTACACAGTGCGAGCTGCTAACTAGATAGTAGACAGCTGCTCGCACTGTGTACTCGCATGTTAGTAGCTCGGTTTGCCTTGGCTGTTTACACAGTGCGAGTTGCTGCACGACAGCTACCTACTCGGTAGGCCGACTCGCACGCTAGCTCGCACGAAAACTAAAAATGTTGTAGTTACTCGGCTGCGAGCTACTGTCCAACTCGCAAGTACAAATAATTCGTATGACACGTCCACACAATGCGAGTTGCTGCACTGCAGCTACTCGGTAGGCCGACTCGCACGCTAGCTCGCACTGGGTAAACTAGCCATTAGGGTTGTGAGCAACTTCGTCTGCAGCCCTAACTGGTCACGTTTCACGCTTTATAAGTAAAGTAAAATGAAAAGTTCACTGTCACAAATGACCTCATTCACAAGAATTTCGTACATAGATACAGTATTTATCTCGTGCCTAAGTAATAACAGCCACACGAGTCGATCCATCAGGTTAAGCCACACTTGTCGGGATTGATCCATGAATTGGTGACCATCTTTACATACCGAGACTCTGACGTGTCTCGGAAAGCACGTTAATCCGTTGGTCCCGACTGTCTTTCGTGGATCTTTGACAGTCGTTACGGGTCTTCAGAAGCCTGAAAGCCTGACAACTAGTCTTACCAAGGGGTATCGTGGTACTTTTAAGTGGGTTGTGGAGGTCAGATAGGCAGTTGCTCCATGTAAAATACTGATATTCAGCTGCATCTAGTTCACAAAAAATTGTTGGGAAAAGGCTAGGCAAGATTGATTACTATATAGGGGAGAAGGAGGTAAGACGGGGTAGCGGGTAAGACGGGGTACCCAGCAAAATTCACTGTTTAAACTGACTAATCACGCTCGTTCATGCATCGTTCGATGCCTGCTAGTCAGTCGCCTGGCCATTCATTGTTCGCAAGTGCACGCGTGTCGAAAAATCTTAAAAAGCTGTTTTACTGAAAATTGCTTATCATATTTTCTTCTGGTTTGACACGTGACTGTGGTTTATTAAATAATGAAATATAAATAATAAAATTTATCACCAGCTAGGGTGAGGTGCGGCTGTGATTTACGCTTAAACTAACCTATATTATGGTAGGCATTGTGTTTCCTTGAGATTGCCGACTGTTTTTTTTTTCTTTGATTATTGGTAGAAAATGGCTCGGCAGGCAAGATGGGGTAATGATTACTCCAGTATATTCTGCTTCCATTGAAGAGTGGATATCATGCTCACATTGTGGAAGATGGTCACATAATAGCTGTGCAGGAATGTAGGATGATGATGACGAAGCCATCCAGGTCTGCGTGTCCTGCCAGCCCAAATAATCATCTTTCTCTCTGATAATTCTCATCACCCAATCTTACCTCAGGGGGGTACCCCATCTTACCAGCACCATGGGGCAAGATGGGGCAAAACACCTTTTTTATTTTGATTTTTTTTTCTAAAATGTATGGCTAAAAGTTCCTGATGTCACCAAATATTAGAAGAGTAATAACTAGTTGTTAATTAAAAAATAAATATGATAGTCTCACTATGTAATTTTTTCTTTTACTGATCTTTAAACCTTACCATCTTGCCACCCTCTCCCCTGTTGTAGGTAAGTTTACAGTTTCGCTTCTACACGGTTTTCTCACTCTATTACCAAAAGTACAAAGTTTAGGAGCATCTCGAGAGTTCAACAATTAAACCGGCGAACTTATTCTCTTTAATACCGTGTCTGCAAATTATACAGTTTAATCTTACTGCTTAGCAAAACTTTACACTATGGAGTTTGTGGCGGCTTTCGTGAAATCATTTTGTTTGTATAATTTATTTGTGTGAATGCTCGGTTGGAAGTTACATGTTATGGATGAATTAATTAATGTTAAGAGATAAGCCCTTCACAATATAGGGATCCGGTTATAGATTCTCTACAATGTCCGTTCAGGTGGTATAATGGCTATAATGCTAGGGTCTTAGCAGTAAGTTTTACCTAACAATTACTTGTAATAGGCATGATGCCTGGGTGAAAAAAAAAGAAATTCCATTTAGTCCATCAATCAGATAATAAAAAAATAATAATTTATTTAATCGTATTTTTTGCTTTATATTTCCAGGGGTTTTTTAAGTTGTGAAGGAAAAAACCAACCAAAAGCAAATTCAATATCGAGAAAATTGATAGTTTTGTCACATAAAAAAAAATGTTTTTGGGATTTGGAGAAATGACCGTGACGTGTACGGGAGAACATGTTTTTCAATTACAATGTTAAGTTTGTTTTTGGGATAAATTTTTTTCAACTACGAAACCGTTTTGCATAGTCCGACACGCACTTGTCCGGTTTTTTTAAGCGTGTCGTCCCACTCACTGGCGAACGATCAAAAGAAATACTGAAGCTGTGGCAAGACAGTGCTTCCTTACCCAAACCATTCGTTCAATCTGTTGAAGATCTCCCACCTGGACTCGAGTTGCCTTGGGTAACCTGGAAGTCTTTAAACAGACTCCCGACCCAGGTTGGCCGAAGCAAGGAAAACCTGTTCAATTCTAGACGACTCCGCCTTGAAATTAATTAAACGATCCCAAAGAAGTGAGGGTCCTTCAGACCTTTACAGTAGGTACATTATTATTCATTCATTTATTTATTTCAGACCAAGTCCATAATTCACACATTTTATAATTATACAAAATTAAAATCACATAAAAAAACATGTCATTAAAATAATCAAAACAATAAAATAAAATTACACATAACATTTGAAAAAAAAAAGTCAATAAGTATACATACAATTCAATTAAATATACATAGATTAAAATTAATATAATACGCGTTAAACAATTAATAATAAAATTAAACAATTATTATCAATCTACCAAAATTAATAAATTTTAAATACATCTCAAATAATACGAGGAGAGGCGCTAACATGAAGCTGCATTGCTTGCAGCACTAATTTCAATCCTATCAAATCAAAATAATTTCAATCTAATTCAAATCAAAATATTACAAAAAAGTTCCACACTCCAGCAATTCACAAAAACAGTCTTGCAGCAAAAAGTACAGATAACATTTCGCTCATTCAAACGATTCCTTTAAAAAATAATTCAGTTTTCTCCCTGCATTGTTTGTGCACGTGTTCCTTTTCTTTTTTCCGCTGGCAATGATCAAAGGAGTCCGAAAATGAGTTTTCTACGGAAAACCGGTGATCGTTCCGTTTTATCTCGACCACAGAATAGATAGGTTCAGAAGGCCTGCTCCCGCTCCTTACAATGAGTGAAAACTGAAGAACGCACACATACAGACCGCGAGGTTTAAGCTGAGCTTTGCATTTGTGTGAGTGCACATAGATAGTGTATGTCCGACAATGAGCGCGATTCGTGCTTTGCTTCGTTTAAAACCGGTTTATGCTGCTTTTTGGGAATCAGGTTTTGTTTTTCTTTTAGTACGAGAGGCCATGACCAAAACCATGTCGCATCGTTGTAAATCGTAAAACGATAAGACGATTGAAGATTGTCATGTCATGGGCTCTCGTACCATTTTGGTACGAGAGCCCATGACATTTACTCACACAAATGCAAAGCTAGGTAGGTAGGTACCTATAGTCTGTTCTAAAAGTATCTGGTCTAAATGTAAACAAATGAATCAGAAAACTTATATGTGGATGTCAATTTGTAGTGCCGCTTACAAATACTGTAATCTTATGGGTAACTAGAGTTTTGAGCCTTTTGGGGTCGAAACACTCGGTTCTTTTTAAGGAAATTTCTCGCCGACGAATCGACACCTCACAGAGGGCTGTTTCGTTCAGTGAGCATGTCAAAGAATTAGCATTGCCATGCAACGTGGCAATGGCAGTGCTGCCTGTCTTCTGGGCAAGTTTCCGGATGACAGCGATGCGGACGAGTACTTCGACGCTTAAACCTTTTGTTTTTGTACCTGGTGTGATCAGTTACTTGTGTTGTAAATTGTTACTCCAGTTAATTTATAATTAAATACATACCTATATTGAGTGTTTTGATTTCATTATTTCAATACTTTAAACCCGAAATTCTAAATCTTAATAAAAAAATTTAAATCACCCTACAGAAGAGAAAAATATCTTTAGATAAGGTGATTTAAAATTAGAAATTCGGGAATTTCATAACCACAATTTTCGTCGATGACTTTTCAAATTCAATTTAATATTGTGATACAAACGGTAATTGTCAAAATATGTGGTCAGATAAAAAGTTGAAACCTTCTAAATACAGAGGAGATGAATGTGTTTAAGTCGCAACTAACTAGCCTATTTAGACTTTCAGCTAACAGCCTAGCCTTTTAACTGAACGGGCGGCGCCGTTCAACTACAGCCCTGAATGATATTCAAATTATAGTTTAGGTTGGAACTATGAACGCGATACGAATTGGTCGCAGTAACAAAGCCAGGGTAACCCGACATGGTGGACATCTCGTTCGCCAGCCCCGCTCTGTTGCCGCACGTGGTTGACTGGCGCGTCATGGAGGGGGTGGAGACCTATTCCGATCACCGGTACATCCGGTTTGACGTCTCCGCCCATACCTCGAGCGCGCCGGTCCGACAGGCCCCGAGTGGTCCGCGGTGGGCGCTGAAGAAGCTGGACCGGGAGCTCCTCCTGGAAGCCTCGATCGTGCAGGCCTGGGTGTCACCACCGGACAGGCCTGCCGACATCAACGACGAGGCGGAGTGGTTCCGGGAGGCCATGTCCGAAGTGTGCGACGTGGCAATGCCCCGGGTCCAGCCCAGTCGCGCCTTTCGCCAGGTGTATTGGTGGTCGCCGGAGCTGACGGCTCTGCGCGAGGCGTGCGTCGCCGCGCGACGCCTGTACACCAGGCACCGCAGGCTCCGTATCCGCCCTCCGGATACGGAAGCCATTCAGGCGGAGCTGTACGAGGGGTACAGAGCGGCGAAGACCGCCCTCCGAGCGGAGATCTTGCGGTCCAGGGATCTGGGCCGCGAGGAGTCGCTGGAGACTCTGAACAGAGACCCATGGGGGCGCCCCTACAAGTTGGTGCGGGAGAAACTCCGCCCATGGGCGCCCCCGCTGACGCAGAGTCTCCGGCCCGAGCTCGTGGAGGACGTGGTGAGCGCTCTGTTCCCTTCGCGAGGGGAACATACTCCCCCGCCTATGGCTCCGCCTCATGCGGTGCCCGCTGTGGACCACGACACCGACGACGACGTTGATGCTCCGGAAGTGACCGAGGTAGAGTTGAGAGCGGCGGTACGTAGGCTCAGTGCCAAAAATACCGCCCCAGGACCCGACGGCTTACCTGGAAGAGCCTGGGTTCTGGCCTTTGGGGCTCTCGGGCCTCGACTAGGGGGGCTCCTAAGCGCATGCTTGGAGAGGGGCCAGTTCCCACTTCGCTGGAAGACGGGGAAACTGGTCCTCATTAAGAAGCCGGGGCGCCCTGCGGACTCTCCGTCCGCTTACCGGCCCATCGTGCTGCTCGACGAGGTGGGCAAGCTCTTTGAAAGAGTAATTGCAGACCGCCTCGTCGGGTGGCTGGTGCAGGAGGGGCCGGATTTGGCGGAGACCCAGTTTGGTTTCCGCAAGGGGCGCTCTACGGTGGACGCCATCATGCGCGTGCGAGCCCTCACGACGGGGGATGCAGTGGCCCGGGGTGGGGTCGTCTTGGCGGTGTCCCTAGACATCGCCAACGCCTTTAATACCCTGCCCTGGAGTTGCATCAGGGAGGCATTGCGGTATCACCGGATGCCGACCTACCTCTGTCGAGTGGTCGAGGCCTATCTGACGGACAGGGCCGTCATCTACCCCGGTCATCAGGGAGAGTGGAACCGGCGAGAGATGTCGTGCGGTGTCCCACAGGGATCGGTCTTGGGGCCGCATCTGTGGGACATCGGTTACGACTGGGTGCTGCGCGCCGACCTCCCAAGCGGCGTCAGCGTAGTATGTTACGCTGACGACACGCTGGTCCTGGCGCAGGGGAGGTCGCACCAGGCGGCGGCTGAACTAGCGACACGCGGGGTTGCGATAGTCGTGGAGAGGATCCGGCAGTTGGGACTCGAGGTGGCCTTGCACAAGTCCGAGGCCATGTGTTTTCATGGTCCTCGGAATGCGCCACCGTCGGGTTCCGAAATAACGGTGGGAGGGGTTCACATCGGAGTCGGGTCGACGATGAAGTACCTGGGACTCGTCCTCGACAGCCGGTGGAACTTCGTGGAGCACTTCCGACGTTTGGCTCCCAGACTGGCACGGGCTGGGGCTGCCTTGAGGCGGCTCCTGCCCAATCTGGGGGGTCCAAACGCCTCCTGCCGGAGGCTCTACGCGGGGGTCGTGCGGTCCATGGCCCTTTACGGAGCACCGGTGTGGGCGCGTTCCCTAAGGCTGGGACCAGCCGGCAGGTTGAACGCGTCCCAGAGGGTCATGGCCATCCGGCTAGTCCGGGGATACCGCACGGTCTCCCGGGAGGCGGCGAGCCTCCTTGCCGGATTGCCGCCGTGGGATCTGGAGGCAAAGGTCCTCGCGCACGTGTGGGAGTGGTGCGAGGAGGCGAAGCGCCGGGGCGTAACTCCGCTGCCGCGAGAAATCACGGTACAGCGGACAGAGCTCCGGCGGGATCTCATGGCGGCATGGAGAGCGCGACTGTCGCAACCCAGCGCTGGGCACGCCACAATAGCGGCGATAAGTCCCCTCTTTGAGGAGTGGTTAGAGAGGCGCCACGGCGTCCTCACCTTCCGCCTGACGCAGGTCCTCACCGGACACGGTTGTTTCGGGAGATTCCTGTTTCGCATAAGGCGGGAGGAAACGCCCGGGTGTTTCCATTGTGTAGATCGCCCGGAGGACACGGTGGAGCATACAGTGGAGGTCTGCCCGGCTTGGGCAGAGCACCGCCGTGTTCTCACGGAGGCGATCGGCGGCGGCGATCTCTCGCGTCCGAGCCTGGTCCAGGCCATGGTGCGGAGCGAGAGTGCATGGGAGGCCGTCACCTCCTTCTGCGAAGCAGTGATGCTCGCGAAGGAGGAGGCGGAACGCGTGAGGGAGAGGCAGCCTCACGCCCTCAGTCGCCGCAGGAGACGCCCTGGGCGGCGGGAATCGCGGGGCGATTTCCGGCCACCGTAGGCGCGGGCCTGCGGACGGTGAGCAGCGGGTAGCTCGCCGTCCGGTAAGGACCAGGCCCAAGTCGACGGCGCGTCGTGTTCCACGCGCGCCTCAAAGAGATGTCAGCAAGTGACGGGGCCCAATAGGGCCGACGCCGCTGGGGTCGCGGGTTGTCTGAAAGGGTTACCGCGGCCCTGGCATAGGCAACTGAAGGAACACGGGTGGGTTTTAGTCAGTAAAAGTCTGACACGCCCTCCCGCTCCACCCAGAGCGGGAGAAGTTATTTGATGATTTCCCACCCTCAAAAAAAAAAAAAAAAAAAAAAAAAAAAAAAAAAAAGGGTAACCCGACAACTGGGTTAGGTTAGGATAGAACTGTGACCAACCGCGAGACGAGCGAGTGAAGCGAGCGGTGCTGCGGTAGCGGCCGGCAAGCGCTGCTTCTAAAGTCTAGGCTGCTATGGATAAATTAAGGTAGTTGGCTGAGAGATAACTACAGCTTCCCGTTAGTGAGTGATTGCTTAAGAATTTAACCTGAACAGGGTTTGTTTACATTTTTATCAGATACATTTGGAACAGACCATATTATGAAACGTGTCTATGTGGGCGTTCGTTGTCACACGGTGTATGGAGCTGATCTTCTGTACCTTCTTATTCTGTGTCTCTGCTCGCGGGGAACGAATTATGTTCACCATTTAATCTTTAAATGCTCGGTACAGTCTAAGGATAGTATGTTCGCGTCTAGTTTTGTCTGATTATTTTCAACGAGATATATTTGTCTTTGTTTTGAATAGGGGTTTTAAGTGAATAATGCTTATTTTTATTCGCCTTTTTGGTTGTTTGAGGATGGTAGAGATAGAGGTACTCTTTTTGTGGAATGTTGCGTGCAGACTTTTGTCAAAGGCGATAAAATATAGCAAATAATTATTTCCCAAATATACTTGGAAATTCGAGCATTATTTTGACAACATTCTGTATAAAGTAGAAAAGAAACAAATGAACATTAAGTAGTTGGCGCGTGAAAAATTATCGTTGTTCGTCATTGATTCTGGAATTTATAATTACCTAGTTTATTTAGTTTGAATTTCTGCGCATTATTTGAGAAAACTAAGTACTTACATACTATACAAGTATACAAGCCTTGGCCGCAACCAGGCATTGGTGGTCCTTTTGCAGGCGGCGGATATAATGTACCGTGCTAATTCACCAAAAATCTTAGGACACTCGTTTTTATGACATACAAGTCTTTTCTACCCAACCAACCCGCTTTTTAGGGTTCCGTACCTCAAAAGGAAAAAACGGAACCCTTATAGGATCACTTGTTTGTCCGTCTGTCTGTCTGTCTGTCAGTCTGTCAAGACCCTTTTTCTCAGGAATGCGTGGAGGTATCAAGTTGAAATTAATACCAAATACGTAGATCTATGGTCCCTTGGAGTCCTGAAAAGATCAACCTTCTAAATCAACGCAATAAAAAAATACGGCCATTTATGTGGCATATTTTGATGCTCGCAAGTAAATCAAAACCTATAGGGTACTTCCCGTTGACCTAGAATCATGAAATTTGGTAAGAAGCAAGTTCATACAATACAAATAAAGGAAAAAGTCCGAAATTTGTTAATTTGTAATTCTATCACATAAAAAAAATGTTTAAGTCTGTCAGTCTGTCATGACCATTTTTCTCAAGGACGCGTGGAGATATCAAGTTGAAATTAATATCAAATACGTAAGTCTATTGTCCCTTAGAGTCCTAAAAAAATCAGGCGTCTAAGTAAACGCAATAAAAAAATACACATACACATACATTTTGATACTCGCAACTGTCGCAAGTAAATCAAAACCTATAGGTTACTTCTCGTTGACCTAGAATAATGAAATTTGGCAAGAAGCAAGGTCTCCCAGCACAAGTAAAGGAAAAAGTCCGAAAATTGTGAATTTGTAATTTTTTGACATAAAACAATTTTTTTTGGGATCCAACATTCTTTTCAACTACGGAAGCCTTCATTGTGCGTGGTCCGACACGCACTTGGCCGCTTTTTTATAATATTTATACTTAACTAAATTTGCCACTCCTCGAGGTTAGGTTAATAAACCAACAAGGTGAAAAAAATATAGCACGTCGTTTTTATTATTAAAAAAGAATATTTTTCAGACCTCTATTTTGAAATTTATGCTATACTGCACTGCGTGCAATTTTATTTTGATATCGGGAAAAAAATCTACTGTAGTTTGGTACACCGAAAATTGTAAAAAGTGTAGGTTCCTACACAGTAGTGAAAGCTTTAATGATCAGAGTTTGGTAAAATTGTATATAGGACAGGACAAATATATTTCCATAGCATTTTTGAAGCAATAAAAGGGAGGGAATTTGAGCAGCATGGTATTGTAACAGATAAAGCAGTTCCAAGAGTTCGTACGGAGCAGAATATTGAAATTGTTCGTTAAAGTATAGCCGAAGAACCCACAATGTCTACCAGGCGAGCGACGTTCTCAACAAAGCGGAGTTAAGAGAAACGGTGGTTGATTAGCCCACAAGATCCCCGGATTAACAACTCCTGACTTTTTTCTGTGGGGCTATCTAAAGGGACGTGTCTATGCTAACAGGCCAATGAACCTTCAACAATTAAAACAAAATATCCGAGACACAGTCACTGAGATAACGTAGGAAATGTGTGAAAATGTCATGAAAAACGCAATGAAAAGGGTTCACATCTGGCATGCTGCTGTTGCTGATAGAGGTAGAAATTTGTCTGACATTATTTTCCAAACCTAATTTGCGGCCCTAAATACTATATTTAAAAATAAAACTTAATAATTTTCAAACTTCATAGAGTAAAATTTTAAAAATAAAGTGTGTAGGTACCTGTTATTTGCCCACCCTGTATTTACCACTTTTTAACCGACTTCTAAAAAAGGAGGAGGTTCTCAATTCGGATGTTTATAACATTTTTTTTTTTTTATATGTTTGTTCGCGCATAACTCCGTCGCTTGCCAACCGATTTGAAAAATTATTTTTTTGTTGGAAAGGGTATACTTCCCAAATGGTCCCATTTTTGTCAAAATCCAGTTCTGATGATGGGATCCTGGAGAAATCGAAGGAACTCTTCAAATATTATTGGCAAACCTATAGCGATGTGGGTATTTTTTATAATAGCTCGTGCATTTGGTCTCGGAAAGCACCACTTGGTGAAGTGGAACTGATGATGAAGACCACAGATGGCTACCGGAACTACTCAATGATAAATATTTCACGGGTTGTGATTCGATTACTTTAATATGGTTGCTAAGCAATTTCCGCTCGTCACACAATGCGTGTACTCACCACACGCATTGTGTGACGAGCGGAAATTGTTGTTGAGGTTGTTGAGGAGTTCTCCTGGGTCTTACCAGCAGAACTCCTCAACAATTAACGTCCCAGCATCGGGAAAAGCAATATTTTGTAACATGTGATGAGCAATTGACATTAGACTATTGTAACTTATACAAATTATAAACAGACCCACTAAAAAGCGAGAAATAAAAACTTTTTAACAAAAAAACAAAACCGACTTCCAAAAATCACTACAAAGTGAAAAATAACTTTGATTTCGGAAGTCGGTGGCAAAAAAAAAAGAAAGTAAATAAAAACGAAAGACACCGACTTCCGAAATCAGTTATTTTTCACTTTGTAGTGATTTTTGGAAGTCGGTTTTGTTTTTTTGTTAAAAAGTTTTTTTATGCATTTATAGATACTTACAGGATTAAGTACTAGCGTTGAAAGTTATGCAGTTGTTAGGGCATTGAATCAGCCATGGTCATTATAAAACCGGACAAAAAAACATCATTAGGATACACAATTAGTCACACAATACACACCCCACACTTAAAAAGAAGCCTTTTCTTTCCTACCTCGTAAAAAGTAGTAAAGACCCACCCCGTTCCCCCACCATTGTCATAAACAGTTGTCATGGCAACGGTACCGTTCATATTTTATTCATGTAGTGTGTTTGACCCTGGCGTTTTTACACATATGACGTATTTATTTACTAGTTAAGAAAAAGTGCCCACTGAATAGTTATATAATTTTCTTTTTGTGTGAAACTGATGATCGGCAAATATTAGTAGGTAAGCATCCAGTATCGTAAATGTCGATGAGTCATATAAATCTTTAAAGTAATGATTTCATCTTTATTAGGTATTATCAAACTGAAACTCAAAGCATTTAATTTAAATAAACTAATTACAGGCACTTTTGAATTGTCAAAGAGTCGGTCAGTTAGTCAGAAAGTTGAAGCTAGTTGTCCATTCCAAAACGTAGATATCAAGAAACTCCACGGATACTCTTTGAAATCAAGATAAGTAATACACCATCCTGGGTCTGGGTACATTATTCATGTTGCTACTACATGTGAAAACAAAAAAAAAAGTTAAAAACAATTCAAAATATAAGATTGTAATAATTATTACATCAGTATAGATAGGTATTACATTATTTACATTAAAGACAACATCACGGAGCTCGCGGCAAGTAACAACAGCCGCACGGGTCAGTCGCTACGGTTGCCGGGGTTGGTCCGTGGATGGGTAACCATCTTTACATATCGAGACTACTCCGTGCTTCGGAAGTCCCGGCTGTCATTCGTGGATCAGGCGTTAGGTAATACGGGCTGGTATCCGCAACTCCACGACAATGCGCGTATTTTGCGTATGGGTTTAACAGGCGTTACGGGTCGTCCGAAGCCCGAAAGTCTGACAACCAGTCTTACCAAGGGGTATCGAATTACCCAGTTACTGGGTTGTGGAGGTCAGATAGGCAGTCGCTCCATGAAAAATACTGGTATTCAGCCGGTTAAACTGGAAGCCGACCCCAACATAGTTGGGAAGACTAGGCAGAATGATTGATACCATCACGCCTGTATTCCCCGAAGAGGTTTATCAATAGTACGCCCACATTTCAGCATTGTCTATCCACTTTAAGAAACAATCATTACTTTACTATCAGTTCATAGAAATATTTTGTGTACAAGCCGTGTATTAGTGGCTAGGCGCCCCGTCACGCGCTGAAAAATTAACAGGACATTTCTGACGACGTCGCACGGGGAGGGGACCGCGTGAGTGGATAACACTTTGCCCGAAAGAATCGGACCCAGGACCTCATGCTCAGCAGCGCTTATGACTAATATACCTATGATGGATAAACTTAGGTACGGACCTTATGTAACATAATTTGTCGAGCGTAATAAAATTGTGTACCAATGCTGCTGTAGTGGCCCAGTGGTAACGGCCGCGACTTATAATGAAAGTTGTAGGTCGTAGGTTCGAACCCTGACGCATCATCATTGCTCTCAAAACGGTAAAGGAAAACATCGTGCGGAAACCGGCATGTCCTAGAACCAAAAATTCGAAGACATCTGACATCTACCAAACCGCACTGAGCCCGCGTGGTGGATTACGGCCCGCTCCCTCTCACAGAGAGGAGCCCGTGTCCCAGCAGTGGGAACATTATAGGCTGATTATAATTGTGTTCCAAAACAAACAAGCCTAACACCACCTTAACCCTTACCCGTAATTGAGATCGTTAAACCTGAGGTAGCAATACGACGATCCTTGACGTATTTCCATAAAATATTTACGGCAAAAAGATAGCCTGTAGCCGCGTACACCGAAATAAGCGAAACATTTTAGTGGTTTACATCCCGGTACGCAAATAACTCGTATTTTACGACTCTTAGTGCACGCATCTCGAATTCTAATATGGCAGCTTCGACAAAATGGCGGCGTGCGTATGACAGTATTGATGTGTCAAGATTTGCGCACGAGTGGCTTCAAGTGGGTTTGAGAAAGATTCTTTTTCAGTTTGGGGACACGCGTGAGTGGGGATGAATGTGATCGGGGGTTTTCGGGATATTTTCAAGCTTGTACGTTTGTGACGTGGTCTGAATATGTTGTTTATTGCCTGCTATGTCGAATTTGGGACACTAATAATATTTTTTTACGTATGGAAAAGATTACTGCGATTTATTGAGTTAAAAAATATGGCATGACGTCACGCCTTGCTAGATTTTATACGTTGAAGTGACGTAGTGACCACTTCACAACTTTAGTGCGTGTTATCTTGTCAGTTTTTATTAATATGATAAAGCAAAAAATATGTGTGTAATATTTTTTTATTATCTGACGGACGGACTTAATGTACTCGTAACTGTTAAACGTGAGGTCCTAGGTTTGACTCCTAGTTCGGGCAAAGTGCTATTATACAACGTGTTCTTGCAATGATGACATCAATTTGACAAGCGTATACGGTTCTTCGTTTTCGTTTTATAAAGATATTTTAATTTAATTTATTGTTATTACTTATTGATTTATTTACAATTTTCTAAAATAGCATCTCGGAGCAACCTGTAGCGCAGAGATGAAATTAAAACGAACGAGAAAAAAAGGTCACGCCACTCGAGTTTATCTCTGGGGGTTTTGCAAAAAAACATTCATGAAGCTACTCACAGCTGGGTTAGAACAATAGACAAACGATGAAATAAAAAGGGTGTCGGTCAACGGCCAGCTGATATAGAACAATAGCTTCATGAATGCATAAACATAAACATAAACAGTATAGTAGTAGTGTAGTAGTATATATGGCAAAATGTTAGCACATCTCCATGTACTTATTAACACCTTGCATGCATTTTTATTTTATTTTTTCTTTATAATTGTAGTGTATGTAGATATCACTATATCGCAATACGAGCCGATGACAGTATTGTGACGTTGCCTCAGACGCGTACGTCGCTCTGTTATAAATACCGGTCCGAGTGGTGGGGCGATGAGTTGTGTTCGGACTGTCCGCCTGAGCGGTGGTGCGTTGGTGAGTCAACTATTAGTGTTGTGATATGTGCATATTTTACAATAATTGTATGTACACACATGTTTGAGCAAATAAAGTACCTGAATCTGAATCTGAGTCCTTTGCATAGAGTGATCCTAATTATAACTAAAATTAGCATCACTCTATGCAAAGGACTATTCTAATATTTGGTTTGTTTGATTTTTATTTTCAATTTATTAATTATTTTTGTCTTACTACTGGACAGTAGCCCTACCTGTCTTTAATTAATGTCGTAATTACGGCAGCACGTTGTATAGGTTTTCCGTACCGCAGCCCGGAGTCTGGATTTGCACCTAGTTGATGGTGATAGGCTCACCTTCTTTAACATAAACATTACTAGCTAAAGGGTGTAGGTAATATTCGCTCTACGGTTCTGTCCTTTAGAGAATAGATACAAGCGTGAATGGGCGTGATGTTAAGATATCTTTTTTTGTAATAATCTAAGCTAAACAACAATGATGGAAGTCATTAAGTAAAAAGCCGCAGATCACCTTCAGCACTATCTAACATCGAATACCTACCTATAGAAAAACTATTAAATAAATTGTTCAAAAAACAGGAAACCATAATCAAAAAAAATACTAAAATCACCAATCCACTCAAACAAAACACGCAATACTTCCCCATCAAATTGAAATGGAATGAATTGGCAGTGGTGGAGGAACGGCCATTGTGTGACCGCTATCGAGACCAGGACATTGAGGCAGAGTAAGAATTTCTAGAAGAGACACTCACGCTCCAAACACATTCTAAATGCCTAAGTGCGTTACGTTGGAACGTTTATACCTAATTTACTAGCTATTGCTCACGAATCCTTTCGCGTGAAAATCATGTCGTAAGCTATACAACATCTTAAAATAACAGCTAAATTAATTTTTTTTTACTTCCTCGGCCCCCGAAGCGCGCTATTACTTCGTATTCGATTTCTGTTTTTTTTTTTCATTTTTGCTCAGCTCCTAAGGGCCGTAGCGTGATGTTAAATATTAGCCATACTCAAGAATTGGGATATTCAATGCAAAAAAAAAAATGTAATCCGAATGATAGTTTAGGAGATTAGCGCGTTCAAACAAACAAACTATTCAGCTTTATTTATTAGTAGTAAGTACATTATATGTAGATTGTGCACCAGAAAATACATAACAAAAAAAACCGGTCAAGAGCGAGTCGGACTCGCGCACCGAGGGTTTCGTTCCGATTTCTGAAAAAGTGTACTATTTAGAGACATCGTTTTATTTTTCCTGTAATCTTTACATTAATTTCTATCACATATAATAATTTCAGATTTTTCTCTTTGAAAACTTCGGAGATCTTTATCTCCGAAGTTTTCAAAGAGTTTTTTTTCCCTGGGGGGGGGGGGGACGGTATTTTTTTTACATTTTTCATCAAAAGTCGAAAACTATGCGGCCTAAAAAGAAAAAAAATGTTTGAGAATGTACAAACAGCGGTCTTGCATTATGATATGCCCCCCACATGCCCTATTAGCCCCACTTTAAATTTTTAAGACCCCCTTTCAGTCCCTGTTGAAAAAAAAATATAAACATTTTTATTTCTTTCTTATTTGCATAATAGTTGGGTAAACGTCATCTGAAACTGTTGCAACTTGATAGCATTAGCAGTTCTTGAGATATCCAGCTGTAACAGACAGACAGACAGACATACAATAGACTGAGTCACACCGTAAGGGTTCCTTTTGTACCATTTTGGTACGGAACCCTAAAAATAAATGAAACACTACAAAACATAAAACGGGCGGCCATAGTGCATTCTAAAGTGTCGTCGAGGCAACCTTGGAATGGACAGTGATTGCCTAGCCTGGATATTAAGTGGGATACACATAACCTTCAACATATTCAAGGTATCGTCGCTATGGTCTTATCACACCCAATCCAGCGTCGTCGATCAATAACATGAATCGACGTTGATAGTATGTGTATAGTAAGAACGGTTGATTCCCACCGATAGCACCGTCACTTCGACCGGCTCTTTGCTTCTCGCATCAAGCGGATTCCTGCGGCCTTTACCAGGTCATTGTTCCACCTTGTGGGAGTCCTTCCAACGCTACGTCTTCCTTTGAACCTTTTGGCCCCAACGGCCATCTGTTCTGCGAGCAAGGTGTCCTGCGCACTGCCACATAAGTTTGGCAATTCTTACGGCTATATCAGTTACCTTGGTTCTCATACGGATCTCTTCATTTCTGACGTAGGAAAACTCCAAGCTTATAGCCCTCTCCATTGTCCTTTGGGTGACCTTCTTATAAGGACCATTCATCCATCTTGAGCATCGATGTAGATCACAATTTCTAATTGTTAGAGACAGCGATCCTTCGAGTGGTAATACTAACGAGCTCATCGCTCGGTTATCGATATTACTGATTACTGGAAAACTATTTTGACTTGTGCAAGCGTGGATCACATCGAGTTGTCGAGGAGTCCTAAGAGGTTATTTTACAGGCATCAGAGTGTTACCTTCTACACAAATTTCTTACTCTATGCCCAGGGTCAACAAGCCAGAGTGCCCGTCAAGAGGATAGCGCGGGTATGGCGGTAGTGGATAGCAATATACACTGACATACTAGTGTCTCCCACTAAGTGGATAAGCGAGAGATTCTGTGTATTTTTGACAAAGAAACTTAGTGGTTTCTGTGTACGATATTATATTCTGGTTAGCTAGTATGCAGTTTAGACACGATTTTGCGGGAAAAATTCAAAGTAATTTTTGTTTGTTTTGGAAACTATACAAGTTATATTTCGTTTTCGTTTTTTTCGTTTTCGTTTTCCGGTTTTGTTTTGTTCCGTTTCGTTACCTATTACTTTTTAGTTGTTTGTAGAAAATTATTTTTAACCGACTTCTAAAAAAGGAGGAGGTTCTCAATTCGGATGTTTGTATTTTTTTTTTATAGAATAAAAAAGTTCTTTGATCAAGTAATGCTGCCCAAATCTTATGCTTTTTTACTTTTGTGGAAAATATCCCTTTTGATCTCCTGTTACTTTGAATTTTGCACCAATTATAGGAAATTTGCTTTAGAATAATGATCACTAAGTTTGAAAAGAACAACAACGATTTTCGTTTAGGCAGTCTTTACGCACAAGTGTGAGCAGTGGTGGCCGAGTGGTTACATCCGCGACTTACGAGTTGTTGGTCGCAGGTTCTAACCCAGACTTTACTTTGTGTAAATTATTTCATCACCAGTGCTCTCAAAACGGTGAAGGAGAGACAAACATCGCGAGGAAACCGGCATGTCCTAGAACCAAAAATTCGAAGACATGTGACATCTGCCAACCCGCGCTGGGCCCGCGTGGTGGATTAAAGATGATTTTTAACCGACTTCAAAAAGGAGGAGGTTCTCAATTCGTCGGAACCTTTTTTTTTTTCTTTTTTTTTTTTTTTTATGTATGTTCCCCGATTACTCGAAAATGGCTGGACCGATTTGGATTTTTCTTTTTTTGTTCGAAAGGGTATACTTCCCAAGTGGTCCCATGATCATCAAGTCAGGATCTGATGATGGGATCCCATGGAAATCGAGGGAAACCCTCAAATTTTATGGGCACACTTATATCGATTTCGGTATTTTTTATAGTAACTCGTGCATTTGCTCTCGGAAAGTACCTTTTGGTGAACTGGAACTGATGATGAAGACCACAGATGGCCATCGGAAATACTCAATTATATATAAGTATATCACAGGTTGCGATTCAATTACTTTAATATGGTTTATGCTCGTCAAAATGCATAATGGTGATGGTGACTTCACCATGAGCTCCAGTTTTCCTGGTTCTTACTAGGAGAACTCCTCAACAATTAACGTACCTGCATCGGGAAAACCAATATTTTGTAAAACGTGATGAGCGGTTGACAATGGGTTATTGTAACTTAGATAAATTAGAAACTGACCCACTAAAAAGTGAAAAATAAAAACTTTTTTACAAAAAACAAAACCGACTTCCAAAAAAAGCACTACAAAGTGGGCAAAAACCTAAAATACAGATCCAATGACACCGACTTCCGAAATTAAAGTTATTTTTCACTTTGTAGTGTTTTTTTTGGAAGTCGGTTTTGTTTTTTGTAAAAAAGTTTTTATAATTTTTTTGATAAAAAAAAAACTCAATTATTAATATCGTGATGATTTATATTTTTAGGAAATCAAAATGGGTCTATATGCCAATAACATTTGACTATTATGTTTTGATAAGCAGCATTCCAACAAAGAGAATTCCAGGAGAAGACCGCTTGGGTGGACGGCATTTGGTAAGTTAGAACTTATTTTTTTTGTCCCAAACGATCCCCCAGTGTCTAAAACCCCGTCTTTTCAACTGATATCCTGCCAACAATGACCTACGTTGCCGAGACATGGACGGTCACAAAGGAGACGGTCCACCGCATACGAGTAGCACAAAGGGCCATGGGGCGAGCCATGCTTGGCATAACCCTACTAGACCGAATGCGTAACACCGAAATCCGCCGTAGGTCGCAAGTCTTCGACGTCAGGGAAAGGCCATTGCGCCTCAAGTGGAGTTAGGCAGGACATTTAGTTAGACGCGGAGATGGCCGATAGAGTAAAGCAGTGACCGAATAGTGGCCAAGTTAGGCCAAGGAACCAGGGCCGTCTAAAAGCGCGTTGGGTTGATGATATCGTCAAAGATGCGGGAAACCACCTGGATGAGGAACCCACGGAAGCGAGAAGTATGGCGTCAAAAATGGGCAGGCCTGTACCCAACAGTGGGTGATTCCAGGCTAAAATGATGATGATGAATAACATATTTTGACAAAACCATATTATATAGCAACAGGTAGAATCATCTTCAGGCCCGAATCCTACTAAAGCCTACTCTACTTTGTACCAATCTCTTCTATACCGACCACATACATAAAGCAGATTGATAACCAAAATATTCCTCCTCTGATACCAAACCCCGTTTCACTGCTGCCTACAATTCAACGAAACGGCCCCCAAAGCTCACCCGTCGGATTTAAAGATTCTAATAGCTTTGTAACGATCAAAACCCGCCAATACAGAGCCGTTTGAAAAACTATTCCTACCAATGGATAGTCAAAGTCATACAAACGATGCAGTGGAACTCCCACTAAATTGCTTTATTGTCCAAAAGTCAGGCACTGTAAAATAACAGTTGGTTGTTAGCGGTGAAGTTATATTGCAGGGGAGATATGGGCAGTGAGGATGACGAGCATGTACGGTGTACTGACGGATAAAGGTTGGTAGAAGTGTGGCGGCCCTACAACGCGAACGCCGCGCTCGATTGGTGCTGTGAATTACGGCCAATGGTCCAATTCCAATACAGTACAAACATTTATATAACTTACACAATAAAAAATGATGGAGAAAACAGAAAAAAATATAATAAACAAAATTTAAAAAAATCGTAGTCAAGGCCAAAATGACATCCTAGATATAAAAAAAATAGAACCATAGTGAATAGGTGGGTGTTCCTAATAATTATAAAATTATACAAGTCCAAACAAATTCTGTTATCATCATCATGTTCATCCCGTGTAACGTGGGGCTGGCGCAACACGGTTTCTCTTTCCATTCTCCCCTGTCAACCGTCACGCTATCATTCACTCACTTCTCTTTCATATCATTCCTTACACAATACATCCGTCTTTTCTTGGGCCTTCCAAAAAAATATGTTGTTAAGGAAAGAAAACACCAGGACCAAGTTAGCTTTTCCTGGTTTTATACAGAAGAAAACGTGTTGCGCCAACCCCACGTAACATGGGATAAGGGCAGCACAACAAACTCTGAGATTTGTAGTTTGTGGTGCTGATCATTCTTGGCAGCAGTGTGTAGTGTTCATAGACACACCGCAATGAATTCGGAGCGATCGCTGCAATCCGACTGATATTAACAATCCATTCCTACATCTGTTACATTTACTAGGTTTCTCTTCAATTTTCTCGCTGTTAGTGATAGTCTATTTGTGAGAATTGATCTAAATAGGAGTTCCTATTTAATAATAGGTATAAAATAACGATTTCATCCAAAGAAGATGATATAGGTACAGTGGGCTGCATCAATTGGGTACCCCAGTTGTATTAAAAGTAACTTTGCTACAACTTTGCAATTCAAACAATACATCCTTAAGAATAATACAAAAAGTGTTTCTAATGCCCGGACGAGATTCGAACCATCGACTCATCGACTCATTGATTATACAATGATTACCGCTAGCTCTTTTTTTTTTTTTTTTTGAGGGTGGGAAATCATCAAATAACTTCTCCCGCTCTGGGTGGAGCGGAAGGGCGTGTCAGACTTTTACTGACTAAAACCCACCCGTGTTCCTTCAGTTGCCTATGCCAGGGCCGCGGTAACCCCTTCAGACAACCCGCGACCCCAGCGGCGTCGGCCCTATTGGACCCCGTCACTTGCTGACATCTCTTTGAGGCGCGCGTGGAACACAACGCGCCGTCGACTCGGGCTTGGTCCTTACCGGACGGCGAGCTACCCGCTGCTCACCGTCCGCAGGCCCGCGCCTACTGTGGCCGGAAATCGCCACGCGATTCCCGCCGCCCAGGGCGTCTCCTGCGGCGACTGAGGGCGTGAGGCTGCCTCTCCCTCACGCGGTCCGCCTCCTCCTTCGCGAGCATCACTGCTTCGCAGAAGGAGGTGACGGCCTCCCATGCACTCTCGCTCCGCACCATGGCCTGGACCAGGCTCGGACGCGAGAGATCGCCGCCGCCGATCGCCTCCGTGAGAACACGGCGGTGCTCTGCCCAAGCCGGGAAGACCTCCACTGTATGCTCCACCGTGTCCTCCGGGCGATCCACACAATGGTAACACCCGGGCGTTTCCTCCCGCCTTATGCGAAACAGGAACCTCCCGAAACAACCGTGTCCGGTGAGGACCTGCGTCAGGCGGAAGGTGAGGACGCCGTGGCGCCTCTCTAACCACTCCTCAAAGAGGGGACTTATCGCCGCAATTGTGGCGTGCCCAGCGCTGGGTTGCGACAGTCGCGCTCACCGTGCCGCCATGAGATCCCGCCGGAGCTCTGTCCGCTGTACCGTGATTTCTCGCGGCAGCGGAGTTACGCCCCGGCGCTTCGCCTCCTCGCGCCACTCCCACACGTGCGCGAGGACCTTTGCCTCCAGATCCCACGGCGGCAATCCGGCAAGGAGGCTCGCCGCCTCCCGGGAGACCGTGCGGTATCCCCGGACTAGCCGGATGGCCATGACCCTCTGGGACGCGTTCAACCTGCCGGCTGGTCCCAGCCTTAGGGAACGCGCCCACACCGGTGCTCCGTAAAGGGCCATGGACCGCACGACCCCCGCGTAGAGCCTCCGGTAGGAGGCGTTTGGACCCCCCAGATTGGGCAGGAGCCGCCTCAAGGCAGCCCCAGCCCGTGCCAGTCTGGGAGCCAAACGTCGGAAATGCTCCAGAAGCACCGGCTGTCGAGGACGAGTCCCAGGTACTTCATCGTCGACCCGACTCCGATGTGAACCCCTCCCACCGTTATTTCGGAACCCGACGGTGGCGCATTCCGAGGACCATGAAAACACATGGCCTCGGACTTGTGCAGGGCCACCTCGAGTCCCAACTGCCGGATCCTCTCCACGACTATCGCAACCCCGCGTGTCACTAATTCAGCCGCCGCCTGGTGCGACCTCCCTTGCGCCAGGACCAGCGTGTCGTCAGCGTAACATACTACGCTGACGCCGCTAGGGAGGTCGGCGCACCGCTAGCTCTTACCAACTAAGCCAGTTAGGTAGTTAATATCTCAAAAACTAACAAAAAAAATAAAAAGTAGGTATAATAAAATTATGTTCTACGACTACCTATGAAGTGCAGAATTGTCATAATGTGAGTCAGTGTGGTGAATGTTATGTGAGATTAGTGTAATGTGGTGTCATGCGTGGTGTGTTACGTGTGCTGTGTGTTATGTAGTTAATAAGTGTTAAGTATGTTATGTATGCGGCGAGTTTCGTGGGGTGTATCATATGAGGTGTTTTGTTTAATATGAAAAATGCGTGAGTCTGTGGTTTGGAATGTGTGTGCGAATGTTCAACACTCAAGGTGGCTTCAGTAGCTTTTCAATTTCTTCATAATTTAAGCTCATTAACCATTCAGTCATACAAGCCTTGACATTAGATGTCGTAAGTTGGAATATTTGGAGCATTTTATGACTAACATTGTACAAAAGAAGGGATGTGACATTGTAATGTCTCCGCGCTAATGCGGTGTTGTGCTTATGAGAACGAAGAATGTTTGTTACATGAAGTCTATTTGAGATGAATTCATCGTATTTAGATGAGTGCCTACGGAGCACCGCATGCAGGAAATAGAGTTTTCTAACTGACAGCAGCTCACAGTGATTGATTATTGAGTTATCATCTATAACTATATAACATTATTTTTTGTTTATACTAAACTTCTTAAGGGGTCATTGTACTTATCATTTTGAATTTTTTTTTCTATGGGACCAACCTTAAAATCGCGAAAAAAAAATCAGCTGTTCAGTACATTTTGGCGAGTTTGATGTAGATAAATGTACTGAACAGCTGATTTTTTTTCGTGATTTCAGGTTTGATCCCATAGTAAAAGTTGTTCATAATGATGAGTACAATGACCCCTTAAGAGGTTTAGTATAAACAAAAAATAATGTTGTATAAATAAAAAGAGATAAGTCCTTACTTACTGACTGACTCATCAACGCCCTTGAACCTAGAAAGCTGAAATTTTGCACAGAGGTTCCCTTTATTATGTAGACAAAAGATAAGCAAGCATTTCTCGGTAGTACGTTCCCGTGGGATATTTTCCAACATCCACGAGGGCGAAGCCGCTGGCTAAAGCTAGTTACATTTATTTGTAGAATAACAAAAAGCGTGAAAATGTTTTTATAACACATTTGCTCGTAAAGGGTCTCTTATTTCACCAATTTCAATATCGTAATGTATGTCATTACGTACTTGTGCGTTATCGTAATGTAAAACGCACGAGTTTCTTTAAAACGTAGGGTTTATCAAGATGCTCCGTCTAAAACGAACGGTACTTTTTAAATCTTAGCAAAGAGTTTTTATGTCAGAAAAGTGGTCAACATTTTATGAATAAAATTAACTTTGGGAGATAAAATATAAAAAATAAACATTTAATTCTTATTTAATTAATTTTATCTGTAAATTTATCTGTAACAAAAACAAAAAAATATTAATTTACTTTATTAGTAATACTGGCTGTTTTGTGCCTTTGCCTTAAAAAAAAGCGCTGATGCGCGCGCATCGCTAATTTGTGAACAAGTAAAAATTATTCCGCGCGCTTTTTCTTTTCGCTGTATTGTTTTTATTTGAAAATGTGGTCAAGTAATGATGAATTTATTAATTCGACACCGCCAGAAGTCTCAGAGGCAGCGAAAAAGGCTACTCTAAGCCTCTTGCCCGATAAATCGACCGATAGATACCTACTTACAAGCGTATCAAAATTTCATCTTATGGAAAACAAGCAAAGATGCAAATTCATTTTCAGAAAGTGTGTTTTTAGCTTATTTCATGGAACTTTCTCAAAAATATAAGTCAAGCATTGTGGTGCTACTATTCAATGCTATAAAACACTGTGAAAACAAAACATGGTATTTATATCAAGTAATACTCCAACTTGCTGGCATTTCTAAAAAGACGCTCAAGTGGCCATGTGAGTAAAAATTCGAAAGTATTTTCGGCTTTTTCTCGCAAATATGTTATAAAACGTCGTATGACATACGTGCGCTTTGATAATTACAGCCTCTGCTTTCTTGTAGCCTACGCCTACGGCTCGGGCTAGCAATATCGCCTCGGCTGTAATTTTCAACTTACCGCACTTATATCATAATGTAGGTACTATTACAACTCGGAAACCATAGTGACACAATAAAATAATTCACGTAATTTTATCGGCTTAGTGTAGTAGTAAGTAGTAATAATCGGCTTAGTGCTAAAGATAACAAAGAAGCTTTCAACAATAAATCCATAGATTGACAATAAAAAAATATTTTCCCAACAAACCTTCTTTCTCATACTATAAACGGCGGTTGTTCTAAAAAAAAAAGGATTCCCAAGCAACACTTGAGTGAAAGCCTTCTCGGCCATCTTATTGCCATTTTCTACTATAGTTAGCTAAAAGGTTCCAGCACAATAGTCTCTCTACAATAGTCTCTCTATGCTAGTCTCTCTGCCAACATTATCCTCTTCAAATAAGTATTGTGATATTCTGCAGAGAAGGGACGCTAGGCTACTACTCAGCTGTAAAGCGGCTGAGAGCAGCCGTATTTACAATTTCATAGGAAGTTTTATTGACTTGTTTGTATTTTCAGATTGAATAACCGTTTGTTGTAGGAAGATAAGAGTTATAGAGGTTCTGTTTCAATGCACTGAGCTTGACAAAGTAAGCTTAGAAAGTTTAAAATTCTTTTTTTAAAAAGCTTTTTTAAAAATGCCTTTTATGTCTGTATCTAGAAAGCTTTAAACATTTAACGGAATGGTTTTGGGTGCCCAAAAGTTTTAACAATGGCTCCCGAATCCTCATTCTTTTCTTAAATCAATTTTCTGATTTACAAGGTTTCACAAGGTTTGATTTACAAATATCCCAGAATTCAAAATTGATTTTGAATTCTGGGATATTTTGATAGCAAGTTTTGGAAATGGTAGAAAACTCCCAAGCATAATCTTAATAATGCTTGGCCTTCTAACTTAGTAGAAGCGATTTAATCCATCAGAGCATCGTTGAGCTCCTTAAGTTCTGAGAAGAGCTATACGATTTTTTTATTTATTTATTTATGCATAAGTTACTGACAAATGCTTGCAGTGACTGGACAGGTTCACTGAATCTGTGTGATTCTTTCCTCAAAAGACCATTTCAGGCACCATCTACATGGTCTTCACATGATCTGACCAAGATTATGTCTAGATTTCAAAAGAGACTGTGACCTCTGAGTTTGTTTCGGCCTTTCTTCTCAGAGTAGAGAAATGTCGACGCATCTAGTTTTTAAAATATGATTGACCTGTCAAAATAACAAAAAGTTCCTCTATCTCATTACCATAAGACTCTATGGAGCCACGTCCCTGCGATGAACGGTATAGTTGCGATTGGATCGCTTCAGCAGATTTTTTAGGAAGCAAATACTTTCGCATGTCTTCGACTAATGACTTTACGCTATCGTAAGATATTTTCATGCGTAGTTTTGCACTAGTAGACAATCTAGTTTTAAGGCCCTGGTTCCAAGCTTGGCTTAGCTCGGTGTGTAAGTGAAATGGCTTTATGGCTGTCTAGTTTGACGCACGAGATAGAAGATTCTCACGCGCACCGGAATTATGTCGTAAAAGTGCAAATAAAATCGTATAAAATTATAAATTAACTATTTAATAAAAAGTAATCCATCTCTGGATGCAGTTTGGAATTTGACAATTCATGGTATATTTTTAATTATAATTATAATTGCTAATGAAGGGATAAACAGCTTTTAAAGATTATTAGGAGGTATGTTTAAAGATTTTTTTTGTGCATTAAAGTATGTTTAATTATGTTTTGGATTCCATCACTGTATGCGAAAAGGACTTGAAAATATCATATTTTTTTTACATGTCAAAATTATTTACGGTTTATGAGATACACAGCTTTAAAAAACCACCTTTTTGATCGTTTTCAGGAAATCTGCGCCTTAAGGACGAAATTCAACAAAAGTGTTTGAGAGGTGTTGAAAAAGATGAGGAAATGGGCTGTGTAAAATAACTCAGAAAAACGGCAGTTTCAGGATAATATACTTTTAATAATCAATTTATCAACATAAACCAAACTCAGAATAATATCAGTTTATCACAAATTCACATACAGTAAATTATAATATTTCCGATACTTTTAGCAATATTTTATACTTTCAACGACCAACGGTCAATCAGGCCGAGGTTTCACTACTAGAACTTCTCGAGACGGCGATCGGCGATCGAATGGTCGAGTCTTATTTTTTTTTTTTTTTTTTTTGAATGGCATTCTCGCAGTGTGACCACTTGGGGTCGAGACTGCTTAACCCGGACTATCCTGTGGGTGCCTTAAGCGAACTCAAAGCCTCCAGCCAGGGGCAAGTTTTACTTATAAACTAAGCGACTGCGCACTAAGGGCACCCCCTGTGGGGTACGGACCTCGGCTTAGGGCGTCGCTGACTAAGAGAGGACAGCAAGGTACAATTGGCTGGCTCAAATCGGGGTTATTATTATTGACAGGGGAGTTTAAAGCTACAGGCTCAGCTACGCCACCAGCTGGCTCGTTATTACCGATCAAGGGAGATGAATTTACATTTACAGGGAAAGTTCGTCTACGCGGAGGACCTCGGCGGCGAGGTCGGAATGATGATTTTTGTGATCTGTGTTTGCGTACTAGAGTACTAGTAGCACTACTACTTTCCTGGAGGAGGGTAATAGGGTCATCAGGTTCAGAGAGTGCAAGTCGCGGACGGCGGACTTTACTGATTCGAGAGGGGACATAATTAGCGGACGCGACAACCAGCGGGTTGCGGTGCTTCGCGGCAGAGTCAAAGAAACGCTTGGAAAGGCGTTTCAAGAATTGACGGATGGTCGGGATTCTAAGGTCTAAATGGAGGTTATCGTTCCGAACGAACCAAGGGGCACCCGTTACCTTTCGGAGGCAACGGTTTTGAAGGGTCTGCATCCTATGGATGTGGTGGGACTTTGCGTGAGCAAAGACTGGGCCCGCAAAGGTCATGATGGGGCGAATGCACGCTGTATAAATACGCAACTTGCACTTAAGGGACAACTTGCTGCGTGCATTCATAACCGAATGGAGTCTACCAAGAGCAAAGTAGGCCCGCGAACGAGCCTTCTTTATGTGCTCTGAAAACGTAAGGTGCTCATCGAGCGTCACACCTAGATATTTGGCTCGCTTCTCCCAAGGGATCGGCTTGCCAAACATGGTGATCGGGCGGGGGGGTTTACATTTTTTGCTTCGCTGTCTCGTAAAGAGAACAGCTTGGCTTTTATCGGGATTGACTTCGATTCTCCACTTCCGAAACCACTTGGCGAGTGCATCGACAGCGGTTTGGAGAGTGCGAGAGATCGAGTCGCGAACCATGCCCTTGTAGTAGATGGCCGTATCGTCTGCGAACAGAGCCAACTGTGCCCTCTCGCTACGCGGGATGTCGCTAGTAAAAAGTGTGAAAATTAAGGGAGAAAGCACAGAGCCCTGAGGGACCCCTGCGCGAATAGGGTGGGGAGAGGAAAGCGCTCCTTCGATACGATAGCGAAAGGTGCGGTTTGACAAAAAGTCTCGTAAGATGAGCACGAGACGATCTGGCACACCAAGTTTGTAAAACTTATATAATAAGCCGTTGTGCCAGACTTTGTCAAACGCTTTCGCTATATCGAAGAAAACAGCACCAGTCATCGCACCGCGCTGGAAACCAGCGCTGACATGCTCGACTATACGGTGGACCTGTTGTACGCAAGAGTGTTGGGTTCGAAAACCAAACTGCTCGTTAGGAATAAGGCCCTTTGTCTCAGCATAATCCCTGAGTCGCTTATAAATAAGTCTCTCATAGATTTTGCCGAGGACATTGAGCAGACTAATGGGGCGGTAACTAGAGGGCTCGCGCTTAGGCTTGCCGGGCTTAGGAATACCGATAACGGTGGCCTGTTTCCAGGCTTGAGGAAAGATATTATTACTCATGGCACCATTGAAGATGATGGTCAAGAGCATTATCAGACGGGCAGGGAAGAGTTGGAAGACCTTATTCATCATCATTCCATCTGAACCAGGGGCTTTACGGGGTTTCAGAGCCTTGATTATCTCGTGCACCTCGTCTGGAGTGAGGGGGGCAGGGGACAATCAGGGTCTTCGACCGGAGGAAGGGAGGCTCTACGTTCGACTTCAGCGTCCACCTCAGAGAGGTGAGCTTGGTCTACTGGTTGAGAGCTGGGAGAGCATTGGGCCTCAAGACTATCGGCAAGGCATTCAGCCTTGTCGATATCATCGAAAGCGATGGTATTGTCTGGGCGGACTAGAGGGGGCATGGAGGTAAACTCCCGGGACCTGAGCTTCCTCTGAAGCTGCCAGAAGGCAAGATGGGTAGGCTCAAGCTCGCTCAGCATCTTATCCCAACCGGCGGAACGCAATTCCTCCATGCGTGTCTTTACAGATTTCTGTAAATAGCGCATGTGGACTTTGTTCAAGCGGCAGGGAAAGCTGCTGTAGGCGCGGACAGCCGCGTTCTTCTCATTCAACAGAGCACGTACATCGTCAGGCAATTTCCAGCGGTGGTCATCCACCGCAGGAACTTCCCTTGAACAATCGTTCATGACTGATTGTACGTATTCCGTGAATGAGTCGATCGCAGCTGTCGTGTCAGCGATAGAGTCAAAGTGGTCAGGTATGGAATCTAAGAGTGGGGATGTGGAGGATTTCAGACATTCGCTTACTTTCCTCCAGTCCGTCACTATACGGGAGGGAGGGGGTTGAGAGGGGTCGGGGCGACCGATGCGGGGGACCAGATTTAGAATAACGGGACGGTGATCAGACGATAGTTCATGTATCGCCTCTATAGAGTCCAACCGAAGGTTGATATTCTTTAGAAGCGCTACATCAAGTACGTCTGGGGTATGACTAGAGTCATAGGGAAAATGAGTGGGAGTCATGGGAGCAACAACATCGAAATGTAATCGCGGACAGAGGTCGAGCAGGTGTCTACCTCTGGTATTGGTGATGGAGCTATTCCAGGCGGAATTTTTAGCGTTGAGGTCCCCCGCTATGATAACGGAGTCGCTCAAGCTAAGAAGGGCAGAGAGGTCGTCAGACAGAGATTGGAAATTCTCTGTGACACCGGAATAGGGAGGAAGATAAGCCGATACAAGAGTGATCGGCTGGTGGCCTGTCATACCTAAGCGGCAGACGGACACTTCTAATCGCGATAGGGGGGGAGCATCCATAGGAATACAGTATAGGGAGGATTTATAATAAATAAGGGTTCCGCCCTTATGACAACGCTCCCTGTCATTGCGAACTATGCGATAGTTGGCAATTGACGGGTTACGATATCTGGGCTTCAAAAAGGTTTCCTGTATGAGGAGGATATCAATTTGGTGATCGCGGAGGAAAGAGGCGATCTCATCGCGTTGGCCTGAGAGGCCGTCGGCATTGAAAAAGCCTAAATTAAGGGACCTGGGTTTGAAACGCTCTTTAATTCCTCTATCCATTATTGAGTTAATTGTTGGAGTAGGAATTTAGGGCGCGCGTGATCTCGGGATACGCTTGATAGATCTTAAGGTTCTGAGGAAGATCGCGGGCACGTTGCGCGACTTGCAACTCCCTGGCCATTTGCCATGCTCGCGGGGTGTTAAAGGTCAGGAAGGTGGAGGCGATGATGCTGAAAGGATCAACAACATCGTCGCCGCTAGCCACTGGGGTGGGTGCGGGAGGGGTAGCCAAAGCGGCAGGGGCCGCTTTAGGAGCGGGTGGTGTAGGCACGGGGGCCTGAGAAGGAGTGGGAAGAAGTCCGCTAATTCTGGGGTCCCTGGTGGCTGGGGTAAGAGTGGAAGTAGGTGTGGGCTGAGAGCTCGCCAAGGCAGGGAACGCCTGCTTTTGGGGAGTTAGGAACCACGCATTAGGCCGCTGAGGGCTCAATCGCGTGTTCAACGGGATGTTAAAGTTATACTGAGGCTGAGGAGGAGGACATTCTCGCTGCTGGCGAGCGTTTGCACGCTTGGCCAGCTTAGAGGAGTGGGACTTAGGGGCTTTAGGACAGCCACGGTAATTGGCTGGATGCCCTGATTCGCCACAGAGCACACAACTCGGCAAATCAGTGCAGAGAGCACGATCTTTAGGGCGGGTACAATCAGAAGTACCATGATCACCCAGGCACTTGACGCACCTGGGTTTAGCATGGCAATTCCGTTGGGAATGGCCATATAATTGGCAACGGTGGCATTGACCAATGATGCCGCTTTTATGGGGCTTTTCAATCTCAATGCCCGAGAGATTGCAGATCGAACGGACCTGGGGTGATACCCATCGACGTGGGAACAGATGACGAGCACCATATCGTACGCGTCTCCGGTACGGGAGCGGTACATGCGGTGTACCTCGTCTACTGGGATATTTTGCGACTGAAGGTCGGCTTTTATCTCCTCAGCGGGGATTTCACGAGGGATCCTACGGATCACCACTCGAGTCTGACGTTCCTCCGGGAGGGTGTATGTGTGGAAAGACACATTCCTTTCCCTGAGGAGTTTGGAGAGTGCCCGGTAGTCGTTAGACGTCGGGACAGTCACCTTAATACCCGTTTGGGTAGAACGAGCACTGGTGAAGTTGATCCTAAGATCAACGCACCAGCGCGAGACGTCGGTCCACCTCGCTTTGTCTTGAATGTAAAGCGGAGGTGGAGAATTCTTCTTCTGTGAAGCAGAAGAAGAAGAAGTAGCGGTCAGGCTGGAAGGGACCCCAGAGGTTGGGACGGAAGGAGGGACTGCGGCAGAGGAAGCCACAGTCGGAGTAGGCGCTACGGTAGCGGGAACGGGGGCGGGAGCTGAAGGCGGAGGGGAGGGGATAACCCTTAAGGCCTCCTTCTTAGCAGCCGGGGCATGAGAGCTGGCTTTCAGCTTCTTCTTCCTCTTCCCTCCTTGGACGGTGGTGAAACCATCGTCTTCGGTAGAAGAGGAGGAAGAAGAGGCCGAAGCGGACGCGGAAGCGGACTCCTCAGCCTCCGAGGAGACGGAGGAGCCGCTTGAGTAAGGCGAGGTGGGACGAGCCGAGGACACCGACGCTGGAGCATCGGTGTCCATCGCGACGGTCGCGGAGGGAGAAAGCTCTAATGCATCGCTGAACTCAGCGATGCTAGAGGAAGAGGGGACGGGGGGGGGACGCTGCCTGCTGAAAGGCAGTGGCTATGCGCGCCTTAACATCGGGGACTCCAAGGAGAAGCCCAAGGAAGAATTCGGGGTCCTTGAATAGGTACCCTTTCGCGAACTCGAGAAATTCCGCGGAGTTAGACATGACTCAAAAAAGAAAAAAAAAGAAATCGCGGTCGCGGTAGACAATGGAACCTGATGGCCCTAACTAACTCCCCGGGTGGGAAGGCCCGGGGATGTGTGTCACTCCCTGCCGGGTGTAGGCAGGGAGGTGTGTACCTATGGTGTAACCTATAAGTGTGTCGTCCGTTGCCAATCTTAATGTGCAACGGGGCCCTGGCTAGCGACTAGCGCGAAGGGTGTAGACACACCCTAAAGACACTAGCTCCTACGCTGTTGAGGGAAAACTGTCATCCAGTGCCGACTAGGAGACCCCCCAAGGCCGGTTACCACTGGGACCCGTCCAACTGACTGCCTCGCCCTGAAGGGGTTCGGCGGGTGCGTTGGGTCAGCACCCCACTCGGCTTCGTTGGCACCGTAAGGTATCCACCGAGAGACCACGAAACTGTGGATTTGCCCAGAAGGGGCTTAGCGCAGGAGGAGCTCGCGATATGACGAAACCAGTTAAAGAAATATTCTGCCTTGAGAAAGGCACTTTTTTGACCATGGACCGACCAGCTAATTAAATAAATAATCAACTGATCGATGATCGGAGTAGCCGAGAGAGGCTACGAAATCGTTACGAGAGCGCAACGAAAGCTAACAAGACTCAGGACAACGGGTCATGAACGGCGGAGCAATGAACCCACAACCGTCCACAACGAGTGCCAAGCGTCAAGTCTCGAAAAGTCCGTCGAGTCTTAGCTGACCACAGAACATATATACCCTACGTAGCTGACTGAGTCTCACTACGGTTAGTAGGAGGGGTATGGTGGAGTGTTGCTAGTTAAATGTACACAATACTACTATATTTTGTAACAGCTCGGCCATCCGTTCGCCAACGAGTGCCTTCGTCGTCTTAGTAATTTTACTACTATATTATGTACTATATAAAAGGAAATACAGTTTAACTCGAAAGTAAATACTTAACTACTTCAGTCATCTAATACATTATCTATATTTGTAGTAATCAATCAATCACGGTTTTATCTGTAGCAATACAAAACAAACAACTCTCTAATTCTCCTTTTGTTTAAATTACATCTTATGAGGCAAAGTATCAGTATCTCACAATCAAACACAATTATATAATGAATAATATAAGTTAGTTTTAGCTACTGATTACATCACATAATATTGTTTATTGGTCTCCGTGGGCGGCACATCATTGTGCACATCATCATGTCCGCAATAAGTTACCCAAGTCAAAAATCACTAGAACCGCTTATTGCTTCTCATTGGGCGGCACATCATTGTGCACGTCATGCCCACAAAAAGCGGTCCAAATCAAGATCACTAAGACTACTTATTGCTTCTCCTTGGGCGGCACATCATGTGCACGTCATGCCCACAATAAGTAGTCCCAAACATCACTTCAGGTTGTCCATTGATTTATCCTTAGGCGGTACATCATTGCACCAATCATGCCCACAATAGACAGCCTGTCAATCATGCCATGCGACACCTTGAACATGAATCATTTCCTGGTCACGGTATACGCATGGACTTTTCACTTATATAATATTTTAACTTATAGTCTAAGCATTGGTGTCGAGTGAGGAGGTTTCGACTGGGTTCTTATCATGGTCAGTCAAATCGTCATTACCACATTAGCCATTTGAACTAAGGCTATCATTGCTATCGCTTTCTGGGATGGATTTAAATGATAGCCAAGGGTGCACCTTGACTAGCAATATTAAGGACAGATTTTTCCTTATAGTTTCTTTGGGGTATATTCGCTTTCGGGCATGCATTTGCCAAATGTCCTAAAAATTTACAGTGAGTACATGTTATCGTGGGCTTATTACATTTATAACTGGGGTGGCCGGGCTGATTACAATTAAAGCAAACCATGACTGTATCCTCTGATTTGTTCGTTTTGTTAGTTCCCTTTGTATCCGCGTGAATAGTAGAACGTTTTTCTTTATCTTTACTCGACCTATCTGGCTCCCTAGGAGTTCCCGGTTTTACATTTTTAAGAAATTTCAATAACTGTTCTGGCTCTGAAAACTGCGCCGCTTGAGCCCCTAACATTATACCTCGGTCCTCAATTCCATAGACTATACAATCTACAGCATTTTTACCAGTAATATTGCAGCGATTGAGCAGGTTAATTTTGGCGTAATAGTATAATTCAGGCGATTCGCCAAAACGCAGTTTCTTATTTAGCATCTCTGTAAGTACTTCTCCATAGTTTTGACTAGACGGAAATGTCTCTATTAATTTAGCTTTCCACTCTTCCCAAGAATGCAAGAGAGTAGGCAAACTTTGATACCACGTCTTGGCGATGCCCGTGAGTTTAGGTAGAGCGTAATGTATGACCTGTTTTTCCGACCACTCGTAAATTTGTCTACATTCTTCGACTTTACAAATCCATGCATTAATAGTTTGCTCTTTGATCATTGGGTCGAATTCAGGTATAACCTGGTTTAAGGACGAAAACCTCTCACTCGAACCAAATTTTGAAGACTTCATAATATCTAAGAATGACTCAATCAATAAAGTAGTATTTTGACTACTTACATCACATCTGCTTCGTTTCGCTTCATCAGCCTCACCATCACGCTCAAACGTCCTACGCTTCGCTCTGCCACGTTTCTGATGCTGGTCACCCCGACGCTTGCTGCCAAGTCGGCCATCGCGCCGGTCTCGTGACCGGCTCGGGCTGCGACTGCGTGATTCACTCGTCCGTACGCTGCGGCGCTTCCTGCGGCGCCGGCTTCGATGCTTGCCGGGGTTCTCATCACTGCAGTCGCTACTGTCACGTCGCTTGGAGCGCCGTTTCGAAGTAATGCTGCGCCGGTGCTTGCTCCGGTTGCGGCTACTGCATTGGTCATCAACCTCGCAGCTGCCATCCCGGCAACGCGACGGTGTTCGAAAACGCTCAGGTTCCATCGGTATACTGATGAAGACAAAAAAAAAACGCATCATTCCCTTTTAATTGGTTGATGTTGAAGACAAAGCTTAGCATTTGCGTGTGAAATTTTAAGCACTAGGAATCACTAACATTGTCAGGGAGTGCCATAATAAATGTTAACAAATTATTCTAACTCTTACATCTTTACACTACAATCACCGCTAAAATTTTAAATGTCTGTGGGCAAGTGGACGACAACAGGTAACGGACAATGAGAAAAGAAAAAAATAGAGACAGAAAATCTTATTTTCTTACCTTGTTATCGCGATCCCACTTCTGAGTTGTAAAATAACTCAGAAAAACGGCAGTTTCAGGATAATATACTTTTAATAATCAATTTATCAACATAAACCAAACTCAGAATAATATCAGTTTATCACAAATTCACATACAGTAAATTATAATATTTCCGATACTTTTAGCAATATTTTATACTTTCAACGACCAACGGTCAATCAGGCCGAGGTTTCACTACTAGAACTTCTCGAGACGGCGATCGGCGATCGAATGGTCGAGTCTTATTTTTTTTTTTTTTTTTTTTGAATGGCATTCTCGCAGTGTGACCACTTGGGGTCGAGACTGCTTAACCCGGACTATCCTGTGGGTGCCTTAAGCGAACTCAAAGCCTCCAGCCAGGGGCAAGTTTTACTTATAAACTAAGCGACTGCGCACTAAGGGCACCCCCTGTGGGGTACGGACCTCGGCTTAGGGCGTCGCTGACTAAGAGAGGACAGCAAGGTACAATTGGCTGGCTCAAATCGGGGTTATTATTATTGACAGGGGAGTTTAAAGCTACAGGCTCAGCTACGCCACCAGCTGGCTCGTTATTACCGATCAAGGGAGATGAATTTACATTTACAGGGAAAGTTCGTCTACGCGGAGGACCTCGGCGGCGAGGTCGGAATGATGATTTTTGTGATCTGTGTTTGCGTACTAGAGTACTAGTAGCACTACTACTTTCCTGGAGGAGGGTAATAGGGTCATCAGGTTCAGAGAGTGCAAGTCGCGGACGGCGGACTTTACTGATTCGAGAGGGGACATAATTAGCGGACGCGACAACCAGCGGGTTGCGGTGCTTCGCGGCAGAGTCAAAGAAACGCTTGGAAAGGCGTTTCAAGAATTGACGGATGGTCGGGATTCTAAGGTCTAAATACCTCCATTTTTTTGTATAAATACGCAACTTGCACTTAAGGGACAACTTGCTGCGTGCATTCATAACCGAATGGAGTCTACCAAGAGCAAAGTAGGCCCGCGAACGAGCCTTCTTTATGTGCTCTGAAAACGTAAGGTGCTCATCGAGCGTCACACCTAGATATTTGGCTCGCTTCTCCCAAGGGATCGGCTTGCCAAACATGGTGATCGGCCGGGGGGGTTTACATTTTTTGCTTCGCTGTCTCGTAAAGAGAACAGCTTGGCTTTTGTCGGGATTGACTTCGATTCTCCACTTCCGAAACCACTTGGCGAGTGCATCGACAGCGGTTTGGAGAGTGCGAGAGATCGAGTCGCGAACCATGCCCTTGTAGTAGATGGCCGTATCGTCTGCGAACAGAGCCAACTGTGCCCTCTCGCTACGCGGGATGTCGCTAGTAAAAAGTGTGAAAATTAAGGGAGAAAGCACAGAGCCCTGAGGGACCCCTGCGCGAATAGGGTGGGGAGAGGAAAGCGCTCCTTCGATACGATAGCGAAAGTTGCGGTTTGACAAAAAGTCTCGTAAGATGAGCACGAGACGATCTGGCACACCAAGTTTGTAAAGCTTATATAATAAGCCGTTGTGCCAGACTTTGTCAAACGCTTTCGCTATATCGAAGAAAACAGCACCAGTCATCGCACCGCGCTGGAAACCAGCGCTGACATGCTCGACTATACGGTGGACGGTCGAGTCTTAGCTGACCACAGAACATATATACCCTACGTAGCTGACTGAGTCTCACTACGGTTAGTAGGAGGGGTATGGTGGAGTGTTGCTAGTTAAATGTACACAATACTACTATATTTTGTAACAGCTGTTATCCGTAAATTAATTATTTACCTTGAAAATTAATGTATTTTATTATTATAATGGATATGAAGAAAAACACACTGTTTGACAGACAATACTAAGTAAGCAACTGACAGAAAGTAAAAAGAACAAAAACGATTTTAAATTTGAAATAGTAAAGAAAAAATATAAAAAACCAAAAAGTCCGTAACAGGTGTCATTTATCATGCTACTGTAGAGTAAAATTCCATCAATGAGTTTCGTGATTTGCTCTTGCCCTGACAGGTAACAAGGCTATTGCCGTCTTTAAATCAAACTGAAACATTTTGGTAATGTTTTGTCTTGTGTTTGAGTAAACGAATCTTCGAATTTGACTAAGCTTTGTATCTTATTATTAAAAAAAATTATGTGGTCCACTTAGTTATTGATAATTTGACTACTTAACTTGGTCTGTTCAATCTGAGACACAATATGCTGCACTTGATTTATCACGACGTGTTACTAGACTATCGACCATAATAATAAAATGAATATTTTTAAATAAAAATTACAACGAAATATTTAAATTGATTTCACACTTAACAAAATAATTAAGTACCTACATACTTAGCTACAGTAATGGGTCAGTTGCTTGAGGTCCATTTTGTTGACGGTGCAGAGTTGCGAACGATGACCGGGTGACGTGATGCTGTTGAAGTCTCGAGGCGTGCCGTGAGATTCTACCTACCCCATAGATTTTTTAGTAGACAGTGGAGCTAGCCTTTGTGTTTTAAAGTACGAATGGTTAGAATTAAACTCTCATTTCTTTAATAGTATGGTTCTAGAAAAGCTAACAATTAAGGGGAACTTCCCAAGGATATATTTATTAGAATTTATATTTCAATAAGTTAATTTTCAAAGTAAAATTTTACATCTTCCAAAACTTATGTTCAGCTAATGACCCAAATGCATTCGTCATTATGTTACCGCATATTAGTAAATGTAGCAGTACAACATTGAATTATGACATAATAATGGTTTACACGGCTCTAAATATTCCGCTCCATACACAGCTCTGACACTCGAGGATCTCGTGGCTAAGTAATAACAGCCGCACGGGTCGATCCATCAGGTTAAGCTACGCTTGCCGGGGTTGGTCCGTGGATGGGTGACCTATCTTTACATACCGAGACTTCTCCGTGCCTCGGAAAGCACGTCAAGCGGTTGGTCCCGGCTGTCATTCGTGGATCTTTGACAGTCGTTACGGGTCGTCAGAAGCCCGAAAGTCTGACAACCAGTCTTACCAAGGGGTATCAACCCAGTAACTGGGTAATGCGATACCATTACCCAGTTACTGGGTTGTGGAGTTCAGATAGGCAGTCGCTCTATGTAAAATACTGGTATTCAGCTGCATCCGGTTAGACTGGAAGCCGACCCTAACATAGTTGGGAAAAGACTTTTCTACGCTGGCAACACTGGCAGCCGGTCGTCAAAAAAACGATCTCTAGGTTAATTAGTTTAGAAAATTAATAAAAAGTGTTTTATTTATATTAAATTAGTGTTCTATAGTCGGATCTAGTTATTAAGTAGTATACCCAGCGATTATACAGTGTTTTTTGTCGCGAGAACTTCGCACAAAAAGGATACTAAACCGGCCTCGGCTGTCAACTCAACGGTGACGGATTTCAAAATATCATAAAACCCGGGGAGTATTTTGTTTTATTTTATCACAATAATAACACACCACTGAACATCACAAAATACTGCTCAGCCTCTGAGCTACGTCCATCACACATTGGCACGGTTTATGTCTCTTTTTGCTTGACAACTAGTGGAAGCAAAATTGATGACGAAAACATTCGCTCAGACAATAAACACTACACAATTTACTCCACAAAAAATTGGGCTCATTATAGCTTATTGATTGTCATTTATTCATGTATGTAACCAATAATATGGTTGGATTGTTATAATAATCAGTACGTGCCTACTTAAAGTTCAACGAAACCTAGTAGGTAATGCTTATGTAGTAAACTCTCTGAATACTTGGTACTTAAAATCTATAATACAATATTAGAATACACTACAATAAGAAAGTTGGTTTTTTCTTTTTATTTTTTTTGGATTGTTATCTTTAAGTACTTATAGTAAACTATTTTAATTTTATTTATTTTTTTTATGTCCTACCCACGTGAGGAAAAGTAAAATCTTATGATAATAAAATCATTGTAACTTGGTACTTAATCTAATCTAGTCACATTTCAATTTGACTCACCAGCCTACCTCATTTCTCCATAAAGCTCTAACTTTTCCCATTTTTTTATTTTTTTTGTCCTTTCATTTCAAGCTTTCTGTTTTTTTTTTTTTTTTTGTTTATCTGTCTAACTAATTACTTCTCACTTTTCTTTTAATTCTACTTTCAGTTCTTGTTCCTGAAACCATGCCTGTGATGACCCGTAAGACTGCTGCTCAGGAGTTGGAGCTCAAATTAAGAACGGCCATCCAGGATCTTAACGCTTCAAACAGCAAATGTCAACAGCTGTTACAGGAGATAGATGAAAGTGAGAAGGAAGTAGAGAAAGTCGTTTTCAAAAACACATGCTTAAAAAAGGAGCTAACAGACCTACATCAACAATACCTGGATGTTGTTGATGAACGGGACAAACTGCGGGTGGTCACGGATGGTTTCAACAACTGCAGTAACATATATGAGGAGGCTTTGTGTAAGGTTAGGGACCTGGAAGAAGAATTAATTCTAGCAAATGTACAGATTACTAAATTACTAAAACAAAAAGAATGTACTCAGGCTAAGCAGAGTAATATTAGCTTGCATGATGAGTTATTAAACATTAATTGCAACCATCATTCCTTAGTAACAATAGACCTTACTGAAGAGTCAATATTGACACATAATAATAGTAGTTTTAAAGTAAGTCAAAATAAAATAAAAAAATATGCAAAACTAAATAGAATGGTAAATAAGTGCATTAAATTTAGGAAACAACAAAAACACAGTTCCAATAATATTAAACTAAGGAAAGAGCGTGTTTTTCTTATAAATAAATTAAAAAACTATCAAATTAAATTAGAAGACAGTAAGAACATTTATGAGATTGACACTCAACGATTACAGTCTGAAATTCAGGTACTAGAAGAGTCAATTCATTCACTGTATAATAAGTATGTGAAGTCTGAAAAACAAATTCAGGAGCACATACTTGCTACAAGGGAGTTAGTGGACATGTGCAACGCTAATGCAGACAAAGTGGACCCGCTGACTCTTAGCAGCCCTCAATGTTCATTGCATAGAAAATCCAATCTTGGCACTTTTCAACCCGAGGTAACAGAGGACCCGTCCCAGTCAGGAAGTGCTCAGGTATCTATGTCTTGTCAAGATACACCAGATATTGAACTAGGTCCATTGCAAGTAGTTCAGACAGATGCTAGTGCTGTTCCTTGTAAAGTATGTTATAATTCCATTATGTTTTCTGATAGTTTTGGAAAAGGGTTAGGAAAATTACTTAGCAACAACCTGAGTCATTCTTCTCTAAACTATTGTATGCCTCAGTCTTCCTACAAACAAATAATGGCTTCAATAACTAAGAATGAATATGATCCTAATGCCATTATTACTATACTTATAGGTAGCAGCCTTAATGTTAAAAAAGATGATATTACTGATAGTGTCACCGAGCTATTGAAGTTAAATTGTAAGAAAATAATTTTGTGTGCTTTTCCATACTTTAAGTACTTGTCAAACAGACAAAACAACTACATTCACATGTTAAATAATTACATGCAATTCTTAGTTAGTCACCATAGTGACAAGTTTATATTTTTTGACACCAACATTTTTGTTGATAAGCTAAGCTCGACTAGGGATACGGTGTATCTGCCCAGTAGTTTTAGACATCAAATAGCTAGGCTATTAGCTTTTAATATTAACCCAGACATAATTAGTATGTCGAAGTCATCTTTAATTAGCACCACAGTTAGTAATAGTACTAATGTTAAGGTGGTTATTAATTTAAACTAGTTTGTAAGACAACAGAAAGTACCACTAACAGTATAGTTACACTTAATAACAAAAAGGTATTTTCTAGCTCTAAAATAGTTAACTGTAGAAAAGGGGCTAAGCAGAAATCCTTGAAATTATTTCATCAAAATATTCAAGGTTTTTCATCCAAACAATTAGAAATTGAATTGTTTTTAGAAAAAACAATGTTTGACATTATTTGTTTAACCGAGCATTGGTTAAAAGATTACGAAATGTTAATTAATTATGAGAATTATAGTGTGGCCAGTTGTTTTAATCGAACATCAATGGCGCGTGGTGGTTCATTAATCCTAATTAAAAATTGTATTAAATCGAAAAATCGTAAAGACATAGTTGATCTATCGTTTGAACATAGTATTGAACTTTCCTGTGTTGAGCTAGATAAGCATGTCATAGTGTGCGTTTACAGACCCCCAAATTATCAAAATTACTCTATATTCGAGTCAGTAATGGAGGAAGTTATGTCAAGACTTGCAGCTGGTAATAAGTCTGTAATTATCTGTGGCGACTTCAATATTAATATTTTAGAAAATAATTCAAATACCAGTAGATTATTAAATTTGTTTAAATCATTTAATTTATCAAACGTGTTTGTAGAACCTACCCGAATAACCACGACTACTGCCACATGTATTGATAATGTTTTCTGTTGTTGTGACTATTTAGATAAATCCATTGTTAATTATCTCCCTTCTGATCACAGTGGTCAAACCGTAACTTTTGAGTCCAACATACCTATGCAAAAAGTGCAGATACAATCCAGACCAATAACATCTGTTAATTTAAATAAATTTAATAACACTTTAATTTGTAAGTTAAATGATCAAGAACTGAAAATGAACAATGTTAATATTTTGTATAAAGAATTCTTTTCGGTAGTCCAAACAGAGTTCGATAATTCATTTAAGAAGATCACAAAAACCATCAGCCCTAAGTTTCTATTTAGTGACTGGGCAACTAAAGGACTCAGGAAAAGTAGGGAAAGACTTTTCGAGCTGTATGGCCTTAAGCCTTATATTAACACGGAAACTTTTAATAAGTATGTTGCTACTTACTCTAGAATTTTTAAGAACACTTGTAAGGCAGCTAAAGCCTTATACATTAGCAACAAGGTTAAATCAGCAGATAATAAAATAAAGACAGTTTGGAAAATTATCAACAATGAAACGAACAGGAACAGAAAGCATAATATTGATTACACACTGGAGTCGTCATGTGGTCTCATTTCCGATAGCAAAGAAGTTGCTCAAGAATTTGTAAATTTCTTTACCAGTATCCCACTTAAAACTACTGAGGTCTTAAACTCCTCGCCCTCGCTCTCTTTTGATTTAGTAAGGGCGAACGTTTCGGCCTGCCCGATTGAATTTAACTTTAAGCATATTAACCCCATAACAGTAATAAAAGCTTTTAAGCAAATTAAGATCAAACTGACCGAAGATCTTTGGGGAATGTCCATTAAAGTCTGTACCTCCATAATTGAGACTATAGCGCCTTACTTAGCCTTAATATTTAATTTTTGTGTAGATCAAGGAGTTTTCCCGGATTTAATGAAATACAGTAAGGTAATTCCACTTTTTAAATCCGGAGACAGTAAAGACAAAAATAATTATAGACCAGTATCCGTGTTGCCGGTTTTCAGCAAGGTGTTTGAAAAGGTAATGCTTAATCAAATGCTCAATCACTTTAACACGAATAAAATACTTCACGATCAACAGTTTGGTTTCACCAAAGGACGTTGTACGACCGACGCCGGTGTAACCTTATTAAAACACATTTTTAACGCGTGGGAAGAGGCACAAGACGCCATAGGCATTTTTTGTGACCTCTCCAAGGCATTTGATTGCGTCGACCATGAAACCTTACTCTTGAAACTTGAGCATTACGGACTTGGAAAACTTGCCCTCAGTTTAGTAAAATCTTATTTAAATGATAGACAACAGCAAGTTCAAATAAATGGTGTCAATTCACTCTGTTTAAAAGTTAAAATGGGTGTTCCACAAGGCTCGATATTGGGTCCTTTCCTCTTTTTAGTGTATATTAATGATTTACTCCATTTATTAAAAAATCAACCACAAATGGTGCTATTTGCTGATGATACTTCATTAATTTTTAAGGTAGATAGACGTGCTACAAATTTTGACGACGTTAATAACGCCCTACTGCAGATCCAAAATTGGTTCACTGCTAATAATTTAGTATTAAATGGGAAAAAAACTAAGTGCATCAGATTTTCTTTACCAAATGTCAAAAGTAGTGATTGTGAGATAGTATTGAATCAAGAGAAACTAGAATTCGTCGATAAAACCGTTTTCCTGGGGATTACGCTCGACTCAAGGCTACAATGGGGTCCTCATTTAATATCACTTGCAGGACGGCTAAGTTCAGCAGCTTATGCTGTCAGAAAAATCCGTCAATTTACTGATGTAGATACCGCGAGGCTAGTCTATTTTAGTTACTTTCATAGTATCATGTCTTACGGTATTTTACTTTGGGGACGGGCTGCAGATATCGAGTCCATTTTTATTCTGCAGAAACGAGCCATCAGAGCCATATATAATCTTCGCAGGCGCGATTCTCTAAGGGAACTGTTTAAGGATATTAACATCATGACGGTACCTTGTCAATATATCTACGAAAACATCATGTACGTAAGAAAAAATTTACATCTTTTTAATAAAAGAGGTGAAAGGCATAATTATAATACTAGAAATAAGGACCTATTAGCTCAACCAGGTTTTAGGCTGGCTAAAGTAGACTCATCGTTCATGGGGTACTGTTTAAAATGTTACAATAAAATACCTCCACACATACTTCAACTAAATGAGACGAAATTTAAAACTTGTATAAAACGCACACTATGCAGGCAGGCATATTATAAATTGGGGGATTACATAAATGATAAAAATGCTTGGCTCCATGCTGGTCCTGCTCCACAACCTCAACTAATTAATTAACATTTGAAGATACTGTTGGAACTGCTGAAGATTGTAAGAATAGCTTTGCATTGTGTAGACTCAATCACCTTGTATTGTATAATTGCTTAGCACATGTGTGAGTACTATGTACCTACTCTAAAGCTACCATTTACTGGGTACGTCTTTATTTGACTTGGATGTGCCCTGGCGGCTGAGAGTGTGTCATGCTCACTCTAATGCCTCGCTGATGGTGGCGCGTGTGTTGGATCATTTAACGAATCCATACGTCAGGTTCGTGAATGGGCGCTGTTGGTGGAGGCTGGTCATACCTTAGCTGCCACGGCTTATTTTAATTTTAATTTTGAATTGTTTTTTTATTTTTTTATTCCGGACGCTTTTAACGTTCATCGTTCTCACATGTATAATTTCAATATGAATGATGTAACCAATATTTTGTAACCATATTTTGATTTAAAAGAGTGTCCGTGGAGTTTCTTGCCCGTTCTTCTCCATAGATCTACGTTTTGGAATGGGCAACTAGCTTCAACTTTCTGACTTACCTACTGACCGACTCTTTGACAATTCAAAAGTGCCTGTAATTGGTTTAATTGAAATAAATGCTTTGAGTTTGAGTTTGAGTTTGAGCTAGGCAGATTGATTGACACAGCTCTGACACATTTTTTTTGTGCCATGAAAGCTCTGTTCACATCTACTGAATTACCCCATATCACGAGGCCATAACGCAGCACTGATCAAATATAACCATGATATGCATTAAGGGCTGTTTCTTTACTGGCCGACGTTCGCACGGACGTAAAAATATCGCGGCGATTTTTTTTCACACACTGGATTTTCAACACTCTGCTTAGCGCCGAGAGTTGAAAATCCAACAATGTGTTTTTTCGTCGCGCTGAGATACACTATGTTTGTTAGGTTGGATTCTCAATGCTCAGCTCAACACCGAGAGTTGAAAATCCAGTGCGCGATAAAATCCCACCGCGATATTTTAACGTCGGCTAACAGCCGTCTTTATAAACGTTAAACAAACAAATCCTCCAATCTTTCCCGCGTACATTACATAATAATTCTGCGCTATAAAACAACGTTTAAACTAAGTTATTTATATTCTCAAAGCGCAGACTCTGCATAATTCCAATGTATTCTGGTTTGTGCTACTCTAACTTCTTGGTTTAAGCGGATTTGCTTCGACGACAGCCACCTAAATATGTTTCATGTTTGAATTTCCGGACTGAGGTTGTTGAAGGTACCTGACGTGGAGTAGTTGTTAGATTTTAACTGTTATTGATGGTTCGTTGTTAAGAAAGACGAGATTTTCAGTGTCTGAGCAAAATGGTTGTTAATTTGGGTTCCGTACCAAAATGGTAAAAAGGATCCCATAAGGTGCGACTCAATCTGTCTGTCTGTCCGTCTGTCACAGCTGGATATCTCAATAACTACTTATGCTATCAACTTGAAATTTGGAATAGTTTAAGATGGCGTTTGTCCAACTATTTTGCAAATAAGAAAGATTTTTTTTTTGCAACGGACTGAAAGATGGTCTTAAAAATTGGAAGTGGGGCCACTAGGGCATGTGGGATATCATAATGAAACAACGCAATTTGCACATTCTCAAACATTTTTTTTTCTTTTTTAGGCATAGTTTTCGACTTTTGATGAAAATTGTAAAAAAAATACCGTTCCGCCCTTATCTCCAAAGTTTACAAAGAGAAAAATCAGAAATTATTCTATGAGATAGAAGTTTATGTAAAAATACTGGAAAAATAAAACGATGTCTATAAATAGGACACTTTTTCCGAAATCGGAACGGAATCCTCGGTGCGCGAGTCCGACTCGCTCTTGATTGTTTTTTTTTTTTTACATTGGTTCTAGTATTCAACGCATAGACAAAATCTTGAGATTTGTCACCATATTTTTCAGAAAAACAGTGTGGTATCGAGATGTATTGAGATGAAATGTTAATCTCTAAGAAAAACACCAAGAATAGGCAAGATTATTTAACCCCGCGTCCTAAACAAAAGCAGTAGTCGCGCGAATACGCGATCGTCGCGTTTATAATAGGTATGTCACTTTTCTTCTGTCGGCGCGGCCGCCCAACAAGAAGTGGCATTTGAACGCTACCATCGCGTATTTGATTGGAACAAGAGAGTCTACTTCCTAAGCACGAAGACCATAGTTTCAGCCTTCGTTACGGGCGTTCTTACTCCGTATCACCTACGGATGGATGATTGGTTCGGGGCCCGAACGAAGTATGAATGACAACACCATTTGACAGTTGTCCCTACTCCCGATGTGTTTTGGACAGTCCGAAAAATTTTACTTTTACACTGTCTTGTTTTGATGGATCGTCATGTCAGACGGACCGACGGACAGACGGACGGATGGACTTAGCGAGTAGACCCCAAGGGCTAACGCATAACAATTACAATCCAGTGACGTATTAGAAAAAACCATTATACAAAATCTTGACCTATAGTATAGTTAAAATCTCGCTGCAGACTTGGTCATAAATCATAATCGGAGTAGGGATGTGCGCTAGTTGCGCGCGCTCAAGGCCATTATCGATAACAGATGATGACGATGACTCTTATGTTTTATATATACGTTCTTTTGTTTATATATTTAATATGCTTTGTAGTAAATTTGGTAATAAAATAAAAAAAAAATGTGTATTTATTTCTATCACCCATTTATAAATATATAAAACTATCGATATCACTCATCGACTGCAGTAATGCATAGGACTACGTGTGGGCGTGGCCTGGCCATAAGGCCCGTGAGTGGAAAAGAGAGCGAAACACTCGAATGATTTATGACCGAGTCTGCAGCGAGATTTTAAATATACTTATAATAAGTAATCACATCCTGATAGACTGAGGAAAGTTTAAAAATGACAACATTTGAGCACCAATTTCCCAAATTTTCCCAAATCCCTACTAAATGGAAAACAGTCACGCTGCACGTCACCGTTAATGAAAGCCATAATTTAGACCAGTATTAAACCGCCACGTCCGTCGGTAGGAATCAATTAAAATTCCCACTGGTTTGTGTGTCCCTGCACCAATACGTCACAGAAGATAGCTGTGATGTGTTTGGCTGTTACTAAGATAAGTAGAAGTACAAGTCTGTGCGAGATTGTTAGAAAAACATCATGTAGGTGTCATGCACTTCAATCTGCTTCAATCGGCTTCCAGTCTAACAGGATACAGCTAAATATATACCAGTATTTTACATGGATCTGACCTCCACAACCCAGTAACTGGGTAATACGATACCCCTTGGTAAGACTTGTTGTCGTAACGACTGTCAAAGATCCACGAATGACAGCCGGGACCAACGGCTTAACGTGCTTTCCGAGGCACGGAGGAGTCTCGGTATGTAAAGATGGTCACCCATCCACGGACACAAAGAGTAGATTAACCTGGTTGATCGACCCGTGCAGCTGTTATTACTTAGCCACGAGCTCCACTTAGAGGTAAAAAAACGAATATAGGGTATTTTTCATGTCATGTAGACGAGTTTCGTACAGAATATTTTCTTATTCTCTACATTTTTCCAGTCATGAGAGTTTATGGGTGCATTACACTCGCTACGCTCACGCATGCGGGTGAGACAGGAAAAAGAGCCTATATTCGATTTTTTCATACCTAGGTGGCTTTTAAGAACCACTTCTTGAGCCTCGATTTAACCGCGTCCTTTAGTTCACCAGCAAAAAAATGGCCGTGGTACTTCGGCATCTTTTTTTGCCTCTTGACACTTCCCACAGGTCGCTCGTCCCACGGAATACGGAAATGGTGCGGCGTGCACCGGAAGCGACCCATGCGTTTGTGGCGACATCTATGCGCTTGCGTCGCTTCCGGTTACCAGTTATTTGTTCACCGGTTTATTAATTGGGGGTTGTCAATTTGTAAGTTAGTTTAATTTGTGATAGTAAGGATCTATTATGGTTATGGTAATTACTTTCTATGCTATAGGTTAGTTATTTAGGCTAATTGATTTAAAAAACACAAGTGACGCTACTTTCACCTTATGCAGACATAGGTAAGCTCCTAGTTTACCTTTTGGTCTTCAATTCCCGAGAACCGCATAACAAATATCAATCTGCCTAGACTTTTCCCAACCATGTTGGGGTCGGCTTCCAGTCTAACTGGATGCAGCTGAATACCAGTATTTTACATGGAGCGACTGCCTATCTGACCTACACAACCCAGTTACTTGGTAAGACTGGTTGTCAGACTTTCGGGCTTGTGACGACCCGTAACGACTGTCAAAGATCCACGAATAACAGCCGGGACCAACGGCTTAACGTACTTTCCGAGGCACGGAGGAATCTCGGTAGGTAAAGATGGTCACCCATCCACTGACCAACCCCAGCAAGCGTAGCTTAACCTGACGGATCGACCCGTGCGGCTGTTAATACTTAGCCACAAGCTCCTCTAGAACCGCATAACAAATGCAAAATAAAATTAACAGGCGCACGGATCGATAGATCAGGTTAATCTACGCTTGCCGTGGATGGGCGACCATCTTTACATACCGAGACTCATCCGTGCCTCGGAAAGTAGTCCCGGCTCTCTTCTTGGATCTTTGACAGTCGTTACGGGTCGTCAGAAACCCGAAAGTCTGACAACTAGTCTTACCAAGGGGCATTGTATTACTCAGTAACTAGGTTGTGGAACTCAGATACGCAGCCGCTCCGTGTAAAATACTGGTATTCAGCTGCATCCGGTTAGACTAGAAGCCGACCCCAACATAGTAGGGAAAAGGCTAGGCAGCTCATGATAGTGGTACCTAGTGGACTGAGTTCTAGTATATAAATTGCTGTTGAAATTACGGACACAAAAAAAAATTCACTTAGTCGTCATCTGAACAACTTTCTCCTTGGGACCAACATCGTAATCGCGAAAAAATTATAAACTGTTCCATACAAAACTTCAACTCGGCCCAAATAGGACGGGAGTCTGTACCACACCCTTAAATTTGACCACATTTTTCTGGTACACCCTGTATAACAAATTAGTAACGTAGAATTTTTGTCCGTTTGTCTATTTGTCTGTATGTAATGTATCGGATTGACACAAGAACGGCGGAACGGATTTGGATGAAATTTGGCACACAGGTTGTTTATAACCTGTGGGGGCAATCGCGTAAAGGCTCTTACAGACAGAGGCGATATCGCGGTCGCGACGCGATATTTCGATATTATATCCGTAGAAAAATATCGCGTCGCGACGCGATATCGCCTCTGTCTGTAAGAGCCTTAACACGTTTCAATCGGAATCGGTTTCATTTTGGCAATTCAATAACATTTATTGAGATAGTTACGTTCCACGAGGAACTCGTGGCTAAGCAATAACAGCCGCACAGGTCGATCCATCAGGTTAAGCTACGCTTGCCGGGGTTGGTCCGTGGATTGGTGACCATCTTTACATACCGAGACTCCTCCGTGCCTCGGAAAGCACGTTAAGCCGTTGGTCCCGGCTGTCATCCGTGGATCTTTGACAGTCGTTACGGGTCGTCAGAAGCCCGAAAGTCTGACAACCAGTCTTACCATGGGGTATCGTATTACCCAGTAGTGGGTTGTGGAGGTCAGATAGGCAGTCGCTCCATGTAAAATACTGGTATTCAGCTGCATCCGGTTAGACTGGAAACCGACCCCAACATAGTTGGGAAAAGGCTAGGCAGATTGATTGAGATAGTTACGTTGTTGAGCAGACACATTTTTCGAACTTATACATAACAATAGATTAGCAATTTGCTTCAAAATGATTCAGATTCCGATTGGTAGTGTTACGCAATTAGGGTGCAGAATTAACACATAACTTAGGGTATATTTTACGCAATCCACACTGGCGATGCCGCGGGCAATAGCTAGTACCTAGGTATTATGTTTATACACTAGACTAGGGTAGACTGTTTATTTTGAAAAAAAAAAAGAGACTGGAAGGAATTTATCTACGAAGATGTCGTAGATAAATTCCTTAGCGTATAGATTTCAGTCTTCCTACTTTCACACTCCGGCACTCCGGCACTCCTCTCAAGCAAACATACTCGGGATTCCTCTTAGATGACGCTATTTTGTCGCGTAACGTTTACTTCACGCTTAGCTTTTGTGGAACTCAATTTAAGTTATTTTTAAATGAAAAAGTATTGCATTGTATACTTAGTTTTATTATTCTTACAATGGGTGCTTGTGGCTAAGTAATAACAGCCGCGCGGGTCGTTTAATCATGTAATTTACGCTTGCCGCGGTCAGTCGTAGATGGGTGACCATCTTAACATACCGAGACCCATCCGTGCCTCGGAATGCACGTTAAGCCGTTGGTCCCGGCTGTCATTTTTGGATCTTTGACAGTCGATACATGTCGTCAGAAGCACGAAAGCTGACAACCACAGTCTTATCAAGGGGTATCCTATTACCCAGTAACTGGGTTGTGGAGTTCAGATAGGCAGTCGCTCCATGTAAATTATGTACTGGTATTTAGCTGCATCCGGTTAGACTTGAAGCCGACCCCCACATAGTTGGAAAAAGGCTAGGCAGATTGATTGACTTTGTTTTCTTAGTATTTCTTATAAATACTATATACATATACAGGGTTGCACATTGTACACATCATTATGAACAATTTTTATTAAGGGACCAAATCTGACCCCGCTAAAAAAAATCTGCTGTTCAGTAGGTAATCTACATCAAACTCGTCAAAATGTAGGGAGCAGCTGATTTTTTTTCGCGATTTCAAATTTGGTCCCATAGTAAAAGTTGTTCATAATGATGAGTACAATGACCCCTTAAGAGGTTGCTGGTGTTTTACCAATAACACTGTATATGTTCATAATTATGCCATAAAAAACACCAATGTAAACATAGATATAGAAACATAGAACATAGAAACTCAATGCATTTATTTCAATTAAACCAATTACAGGCACTTTTGAATTGTCAAAGAGTCGGTCAGTTAGTCAGAAAATTTAAGCAAGTTGACCACTCCATCGTTTATTAATTTAATCTACTTCAGAGATGTTGTTGGTCTATTGGTAGTAGGTAAGCAAGACTGCTGAGCGTCTGGTTTTGGATTCAATTCCCAAGTTGAGCAATTAGAGGCTTTTCCATCAGGTAAGTAATTCTCTGTAGTAGCCCTGAAGTCCGGGTCTACACACATACATTATCAGCCTATAATGTTCCCACAGCTGGGACATAGGCCTCCTCTCAGTGAGAGGGAGTGGGCCGTAATCCACCACGCGGGCCCAGTGCGGGTTGGTGATGTTATGTTTTCGAATTTTTGGTTTAAGACATGCTGGTTTCCTCACGATGTTTTCCTTCACCGTTTTGAGAGCAGTGGTGATGATAATATTTACATAAAGTAAAGCGCCTGCCTGGGTTCGAACTCACGACCTAGAACTTGTAAGTCGGGGCCGGGCCGTTACCACGGGGCCACAAGTCGAGCAATTAGGCTTTTTCATAAAGTAATTATCTGGTAGCAGTCCTGGAGTCCGGGTCTATCCCTACTTAAATGGATAGCACTCTCGCTTCCTATTAAATGAGAATTATATCATAACAGGCGAAATAAAGGTAAGTTAAATATTTACTAACATCTAGAATTGATACGAATTTTTGTATTTTTTAATTGGATCCAGTTGTCTGATAAATAAATATGTATATTATGATTAAAAAAACAGTCGCCTATTTTTGCGAAAACCAAACACTGCACCAACAGAATCCCAATTACAAAATCATCTCAATTTTCCTATAGCATCCAGGCGACTCGCAAACGAAGTAATATCAGAATCGATTGATGCACTCGTCTCGATTCCAACTAGTGATGGACGCAATCGATTCCGCATGGATGGTCACTCGCGGGTGGTATGACAATAGAGAATTGCTCATATCTCTCTGAATAATGGATGTTGTACAAGCAAACTGCTTTTGTTCGAAGTTGGTTGTAGCTAGTTGTTTACGAAGTCTTTTGTTTGAGAATTTTTGAGAAAGATTGTGATTTGTTTGGTACTTAGATAATATACATCTAGATCGAGCCACCGCGTGGCCGGTCATGAGACAGCAATATTAACAGTGAAAGTACTTTGTTTGGCAACATTTTTAAATTTTGCAATGCAAAGTACTTTGTTTGGCAACATTTTTAAAGCAAAAATACGGCACGCCGTAAGGGACAGAAGATACGATGCTTTGTCTCAATTTTCCTAATTATTTCGTATATATGTGTCTCACTTCCACACTTCACACTGTAATCATGGCAACGTCTAGATGTATAATGTCATTGGTTTGGTACATAGTTGATGCGAGGAATCGACCTGAGTTCGGGTCATAATTTTTGAAATGAAAACTTTAAAGAAGTTTTCATTTCACGATTTTTGTTAGGGGGAATCTTACGGGTCCCCGTCACCACGACACCGCGACATGCTATGCATAGTTGGCAGTCCGCGTGACAGCGATTTTTTTTTTATATTTAGGTTATTTTCAAGGATTGCAGAAGAAGAAAAAAATGAATTTTCAAAGTCGGTCCATAATTGACGGAGAAATCGGTGTCTAACTGAAGCATCAACGCCCAGCCCAAACCCATGAACCTAGAAAGCTGAAATTTTGCACAGAGGTTCCCTTTATAATGTAGACCAGGAATATGAAAGAATTTTCGTTCCCGTGGGATATTTTCCGACATCCAAGCGGGCGAAGCCGCGCGGAAAGTGCTAGTATAATATAATATTTGAAACTCTTATCTCATATTGGGGAAAAAAAAAAAAAAAAATTCTTAAACAATAGTAGACAGTCTATTCCGATGCATACACATGTATGATTTTTTCATAGCGAAAGTTGTTCAGTATGACAGGTAGAATCGCCCCCCTGACTAAAGCTGAACGTCCACTGATCCGCGCCGGCCGCAACGCACGCACGGCACGCAACAGCGAATCTATTCTGTAAAAAGCTCACCGTGAAACTGTAGGTGAAGTGCGCTGTCATTCCACCTGCAGTGGGCTTAGTGCGAGTTTTTATACTTACACGATCGCGTTTACGTTATCGTTACCTTATGTCAATTCGTATGGAATAATTGTGTTTCCCATTATAGTCACCAGGCAGCGCTTATTCATTTTCAGTACAAACTGACGTTTACGTTAACGTGATCGAGTAAGTATAAAAACTCGCACTAAGCCCACAGGTCGTAAGGATTGACACTATCACTTCACCTAACTTTTCACGTTGAGATTTTTACAGAATCGATCGGCAGGTTTCGGTTTGCTTTGTATGAATTCATATAGCACTGCGTCCACTATGGGTAACCCCCGCATTTTCATTTCTTCATACAACCAAACCAAATATCATTGCGTGTCGTGCGTGCGTTGCGGCCGGTGCGAAACAGTGGAAATTCACCTTTATCGCCACCTTTACATGGTCAAAATTCTGACAAAGACGTAGCTTACTTATGGAGGGTTTGTAGCTAAGCTAAATAAGTTAGAATTATGTATCTTATGTGTATAACATATTGAGAACTTATAAATGAATCATATACAAATCGGGTTATGCGATAACTTTAAACAATTCTCCATACATCGATTAGGTTATTCTATTGTAACTTGAGAAGCGCTGCGTCTGAGAATTTAAAATACAGGAATAGTAAAACGACCTTCCCTTCTTCCGAAGGGACCGCCCCACCATAAAATTATGTTGAGGCAGCATCCACATAGTTGTAACAATTCTCTGTCAAATTATGTTTTCCGTTATAGTTACTCAGTTCAGATGGCCCTTTGTTATATGTAATAGAATAATTACTAAGTAGGTAAGTAAGTTAGTAAGCACCCATGACCTCATGGGATTTTACAAACGTAAAAAGAATTTCTGGCTAAAGTTTGCAATTATTTATTCCGATCTAATACATACCGGATGACTTTTTTTAGCATCTCGAAAAAAATTGGGTATATTAGGTGAACGGAGTAGAAGTCTATGGCATACCTAACTTTTTTTTTTTTTTTTTTAAATAAAAAAATCAATAATTCTAATCATATGCAGGCTGCATATGATTTGAATTTCGATATTTTTAAACGATTTTTTTTTTTTTCATAATTTCTGTTTTTATGGTACAGAAATGAAAAGTTTACATCGAATTTGTAGCATTTATTGGTACTTTGATAATTTTTTCTGTCTAAGCCATTAAAAAAAAAACTAGGTATGCCATAGGCTTCTACTCTGTTCACATAATACGCCCAATTTTTTTCGAGACGGTAAAAAAAGTCATCCGGTATATAATATACCATACAACGGATACCAAAGTTGTTGGTATTCGTTCGCACATTAAATTTAATTATTTAAAAAGTGGTATCCGTTCGGAATAGAAAATAAATACAAGTTCAAACAAATACCTGTGGTATTAGTTTGTTGGTATTAGAACGGAATAAATCTTTGCAATTGGTAAACGATCCTGGAAAAACATAATTCCATTATTTTTTGTTACCACTACTTAATTGAAGTATTGAATTTATAATGGGTATTTTATCAACACCCAAATATATCACTTTTTGCTTTCCTAAAAATATTATTGAACTCTCTTGTGAACCACAAATAATTTACTTTTGGGGTCTTAAAAGTTCTAAATAACCAAGTAACTGCGATCAACTGAATATAGCACATGCCGGCCGCTGCAACGGCACCACTCGCTTCGCTCGATCGGCTCGCTCGCGGTTTGTTACAGTTCTAACCTAACCTAACCCATTTGGTTGGGGTGTTGTGACCAATTGTGAGAAAAGGGCAGAAAAATAAGAAGCTCGTTTATGAAAACAAAAGAACTATTAATTTTAAAAAACCGTATGACATTACAAGGTCAATAGGTTTTTAGCGGATCAGTTAAATATTTTATCCATTAAATTTTTTTCATATCATCTGCAAATATCTTAGAAAATGTAACTACTGCTTACTTTTCATTCCGTATCCAGTATCATCGAACCCAAGTTTCCATTCAGTAATTTGCTCACGTCTCGATTCCATTACAATAGTATCGGATCCAAGCAGAAACTCCTCACTACCTTAGCTCCTCAAATTTTGATCTAGTTATCATTCAGTCTGATAAGTTGGATCGTCTGTGTATTCAGGTATACAGGTATTGGTATAGAATTAACATGCGAATTGGTTTCTGGAAGTGTTTCTATTAAAAACTATACATTTTCTGCAGGAGCTCGTGGCTCAGTAATAAGTAAGTAAGTAATAACAGCGGCACGGGTCGGTCAACCAGGTTAAGCTACGCTGGCCGCGGTTGGTCCGTGACCATGTTTACATACTGCTCCGTGCCTCGGAAAGCACGTTAAGCCGTTGGTCCCGGCTGTCATTCGTGGATCTTTGACAGTCGTTACGGGTCGTCAGAAGCCCGAAAGTCTGACAACCACTTACCAAAGGGTGTGGAGGTCAGATAGGCAGTCGCTCCATGTAAAATACTGGTATTCAGCTGCATCTGGTTAGACTGGAAGCCGACCCCAACATAGTTGGGAAAAGGCTATAGGTGTATGGATTGACAATAATTGTCTACAGTTTTTAGTAGAATACTAGGGGCTCCTAAGCCCCAGCTCGAGCTTAGCTGTATTTTTCTTTTAGAACACAATTTTGAACTTATTCGCGTATTTTTTTTTAATCTTCTCAGGACCGTCATCATCATTCTCCTGCCCTTATCCAAATTTATTTGGAGTCGGCAACATGTCTTTTTCTTGCATGTACTTCTCTATTAGTCCTTATCTCGGTACATTAAGGCCCTAAATTAATTACTATAAAAAAGACGTTCTTAGGTCCACTTGAGCACAATTCAAATAACATTAGGTCACTGTCGCAGATGGATTGTAGAATCCGCTGTTTTACATAACCGCTAGCAGTTTTACAAAACAGCTCCGTTTTTTAAAACAATTGTTCTGTCTCACGACTGAACAAATGTTTGTGATGTTATGTTATGTGTTGAGATGCGATGTTATCTGATGTATTTAGTGATATATGGTGCAATTAGGCCTTAAACTAAACAAAAGAATCACTCAATTAAACACGATTTACCTAAATAGACTACACAAAAATACCCAAACAACTCGTTAGTTCCAACTTAAAACAATTTCCTTTGACATTTCAGTTTTCAAAAATTCACGAGAACGAATCGCTGTAAGGATTATGAAGGGTCGACCGACCACCTTAGCACCTCAGTTGGTTTGTCTCACAAAGGTTCAACTTTTAATTGGAGGCTAAATCTGAGATGGGTCCTTTGTTTTCGCCTTCGTTAATTTCTGTTCACCTGATTCCTTCCAAATTGGAGGACGAAAACGAAGGAAAACGTTTTTGTTTGAATACTTTTGGGAGTAATTTGTTTCATTGTGATTTTAGATCTGTTACCAGGCTAAGAGTTTAGGTCTATTGGTCTCTTTTTTTTCAGATAATATCGCTATGTGCCATATGGTAATATCGCTACGCGTCATGTGGTAATATCGCCACGCGTCATATGGTAATATCGCCCGTGGCAGAACTAATAGACAAGGACCCATTTACGAGTATATGGGCCTCCCATGGGATATTTTGAGTGTTATCAGCTAGTTTATAACCTCCTTTTATCATAATAAGTGTAGAACTATGGCATTATACCTCCCATCGTAAAATACTCCTGAAGCAACAAGGACGTAACGTTTTATGTTTCTATTCACCTAATTCCTTCGAAAATGGAGGACGAAAACTAAGGAAAACGGTTTTTTTGAATATTTTTGGGAGTAATTAGTTTCATTGTGGGTGGGAATAAAGTAGTTGTGATTTTAAAGATGTTGCTAGGCTAAGAGCATACGTCATCCATTGGTATATTTTTAGAGATAATATCGCCATGAGTAAGTAACATTGTCATGTCTGTGTGGTAATATCGCCTGCAACATTTTGGTGATATAGACAAGAACCTACGTATTTACAAAAATGTGCTTCCCATGGAATATTTTTAGATCTGTGGCGGTATCTACAACGCCACATGCGAACAAAAACAAACAAAAACAAAGACATCAAAGACTGACGTCACACAAATCTTACATCGCGCAAGCAGAGTTTACTGCGCGATTGGCATTTATACGACATCCCGACATTAAGGCGCAGATTTCCGGAAAACGATCAAAAAGGTGGTTTTTTAAAGCTGTGTATCTCATAAACCGTGAATAATTTTGACATGTAAAAAAAACATGATATTTTCAAGTCCTTTTCGCATGCAGTGATCGAAGCCAAAACATAATTAAACATACTTTAATGCACCAAAAAAATCTTTAAACATACCTCCTAATAATCTTTAAAAGCTGTTTGTCCCTTCATTAGCAATTATAATTATAATTAAAAATATACCATGAAATGTCAAATTCCAAACTGCATCCAGTGATGGATTACTTTTTATTAAATAGTTGCATATTGCATATCCGACATGGGTAGACTGTTGATCCTAAAACTGTTATGTTATATTATAAGATCTGATTGTACACAGTTACGCAATAAATAATTCTTATTCTTATTCTTATTCTTAGTTAATTTCTAATTTTATACGATTTTATTTGCACTTTTACGACATAATTACGGTGCGCGTGAGAATCTTCTATCTCGTGCGTCAAACTAGACAGCCATAAAGCCATTTCACCTACACACCGAGCTAAACCACGCATGGAACCAGGGCCATAACCGCAGCACCGCACTTGCCCACCAGGCACATTACCGGTCTGGTCGGAGGATCATCCCTTTTCAATAGAGAATGAGTGAACTGTAGATCCTGTTCCTCATACATCTATGTATACTTGTGACCCGGAAAATGAACTTCAGCGCAGTCGTCGTGCTTTACTTTAGCGTGACGTTAAATTGAAAAAGAAAACATTTTTCAAACAAACTTAACAATAAAATAATAACCAAAATTAGGATCACTCTACTGCAAAGGACTCATTCATGAAGCTATTGTTCTATGCCAGCTGTTAAAAGGTCATTGACTGACATTTTTTTTTGTTCATCGTTTGTCTATTGTCCTGACCTAGGTGTAAGTAGCTTCATGAATGAGTTTTTTGCAAAACCCCCAGAAAAAAACTTGAGTGGCGTGGCCTTTTAAATTCTCGTTCCTTTTAATTTCATCTCTGCGGTACAGGTTGCTCCATGATGCTATATTAGAAAATTGTAAATAAATCAATGAATAACGTTTAAAAATAAATTAAAATATCATAATAAAACGAAAACGCGGAACCGTATACGCATGCCAAATTAATGTCGTCATGGCAGCGGCACGTTGAATTTCTAAACAACCAAAAAAAAAACGTCAATAAACAGAAATCGAAACCCAAAACAACAAACATTGGTCCCAACATTGCCTCCTAAAAATATACCCAATATAAATGTTTAGTCCAATATAAATATATTTACGGGCACGTTTGCATACAGTGTGCCTATACCACGCTCCGTTTATTCCGGTCGTGTTGTTTGTTGTGGCGGAATTAGTCACTAGTCCCGAGCGGCCGTGCGATATTCATAGCGATACAAAACTCGCGAAGGGAACTTTTTGGTACAAGGTATAGGAGGTGAACGGGAGTCATGAGTTTCTTTCGCCTCTAGCACCACAAAGTTCTAAGGATTGTGCGTTTTGGAGTCTTCTTTTGTAACTTTTGCGTCAAAATTTGCTGTTTTTCGGCAATGCCTATATAATGAATAACTGTTGAGGCTTCTAACTTATAAATTATAGAATGTTACTGAAAATATTCGTATGAAAACTTAGAATGTTCTGTCCAAAGCACGAAGGCTCAAACTCCGAAGCATACTATTATGACCCCACCTAGACAAACAAATAAATGCTTAAAAATATGATATAAGGTTCACATAAAACAGAGACTTATGACATTACAGTTGATGGGCCAACGAACATAGATGCAGTAGTAACATCATGAAAACCCAAAATCATCTGCCAAAACCGCTTCCTCTTATAACTTAAACGCTTATCTAACAGTAATTTGAGTGTCATTCCAGATAACTCGCACACATCAGTTTGATTGCGGCTCGTCAAATACACTGAACTAAGTTAAATGTTTGATATTTCCGCCAGTTCCGGCATGTCCTCCACCCGCCAGCCGCCATGTTGGTCAACGATATCGCATTGAACGACCACTGACAGTGTGTTACGCACTTTAGTGGTTGTGTCTATACCAAAATCGCTTTAGCGTGGCAATAGCGGTCACTGACCCGCCTACATTTTTTTGCATTCTTTGTTTTAAAACTGAAATAAAGTCCGTTAGCATCCTGAAGCAATATCTATCGTGATCTTCAACATGTTCCAATACCGAAAATTTAATTATTGTTTGGATTCTTATGGAGAGATATTAGAGAAAGGGCAATGACCGTTATTGCCACGCTAAAGCGATTCGGGTATAGGATTATTACGGTTAGAGCGTTTTAAAGCTGTTGCATGCATTATAATTGCTGTATACTAGTCGTATAAGGAAAGGGCCTTCGAAATATAGGCGTCTTTCGTATTGCGATTATTTTTTTTAAGTACCTAGGTAGTCTTTGAATTTCTAGTCTCCTCATCTTCAGGCGAGATCGAGGTAAAGAGCAGACCCATATCGCATTAAAAAAACATGCTTCCAGTCTTTTTATTTATTTTGCGAACTTTCAGAATGCACCCTTAAAAACTTCATGCTTTACAAGAAAAAAAAAGAATGGCTGAATTTCTTGAGATTTTTAAAATACCTACGTTCAATTATGTTTATTTGAGGAGCTCGTGGCTAAGTAATAACAGCCGCACGCGTCGATCCATCAGGTTAAGCTGCGCTTGCTGGGTTGGTCAGTAGATGGGTGACCATCTTTACATACCGAGACTCCTCCGTGCCTCGGAAAGCACGTTAAGCCGTTGGTCCCGGCTGTCTTTCGTGGATCTTTGACAGTCGTTACGGGTCGTCAGAAGCCCGAAAGTCTGACAACCAGTCTTACCAAGGAGTATCGTATTACCCAGTTACTGGGTTGTGGAGGTCAGACAGGCAGTCGCTCCATGTAAAATACTGGTATTCAGCTGCATCCGGTTAGACTGGAAGCTGACCCCAACATAGTTGGGAAAAGGCTAGGCAGATTGATTGACGTTCAATTATGTTTATTTATTTTTACTTCTACAATTATTGTCTTTACAGATCTTGGACCTAATTCGATAGTGTGGCTATATTTTAGTGTGGATAGTGTGGATATATTTAAAGCGAAATATTTACATTATGAAACTATTTGGGAACGAAGCTACCCGTAAGTTCGTTTAGCTTCGCTCATGCATCTAGCGCGTGTTTGCATAGTTTGGTTCACATCGCGAACTGTGAACCGAAGTATGAAAAGACGCGGTATCTACATGAGCCAAGCTATAGGTACGAACTTAGCTTCGTTCTTAGTGGCAAAACAGCAAACCTACTAAACTTAAATTAATCAAAAATCTCTAACTACTAAACATAGGTGCATAATAAATTATTATGTTTGTTAGACTATTATTATTAATAATAGTCTAACAAACATAATAGGTACTTAACAACTAAACATACTTATCAATTTTATTATAAATTGTAGTCACTGACGAACTGAATCCCCGTTTCTGAGTCCAAAGGCCCAAAAAGGTATAGAAACACTCTGCATTCCAACGAATAACTAAGAAGAACTAATATTACCATCCCTCAACACCAAAACAGCGTAAGAACCAGCCATATAATCAGACACGAAATGTACAGTGAGTGACTTTACGATATTGCCGCTGAGTCAGCGTTCCCAACCCTAAATCAGACCGAATAGCTCTACTTATGTAAACGATTTGTGATACATCACTAGTCCTGATTTTATGTACCACTCTATTAGTTACTAGCGACGTCTGGGGAGGATGGTTTAGATAAAGTTGAATAATCTATGATGAACCTCATGTTCTGATAGCAATGGTTTTGTAGATTGGTCGACCGGTTAATTAATGGTTTTAGCATAGATATAACATACTATGAAACATTACATTTATTATAATTATGTAATGTCGAGTATAAAGTTTTTAGTTATTTTTTTTTTTACTCGACATTTAGACAATAGATAAATATTGCTACTTACATGTTATGTCCGTTTATTAGGGTTCCGTACCAAAATGGTAAAAAGGAACCCTTATGGTGTGACTCAGTCTGTCTGTCTGTCTGTCACAGCTGGATTTCTCAAGAACTACTAATGCTATCAACTTGAAATTTGAAACAGTTTTAGATGACGTTTACCCAACTATTTTGCAAATAAGAAAGAAATAAAAATATTTATGTTTTTTTTGCAACAGGGCTGAAAAGGGGTCTTAAAAATTGAAAGTGGAGATAACAGGGCATGTGGAGTATCATATGAAAGAACGCTGTTTGCCCATTCTCAAACGTTTTTTCTTTTTTTTAGGCCGCATAGTTTTCGACTTTTGATGAAAAATGTAAAAAAAAATACCGTTCCCCCCTTATCTCCGATGTTTGCAAAGCGAAAAATCTGAAATTATTTAATGTGATAGAAGTTTATGTAAAGATTACAGGGAAAATAAAACAATATCTCTAAATAACACACTTTTTCAGAAATCGGAACGGAACCCTCGGTGCGCAAGTCCAACTCGCTCTTGACCGGTTTTTTTTAAATATACTAATGCTTGTTTTCCCTTATGAAATAAAATAAAATAAAAATATCTAACGTTGTACCTACTTTATATCGTTTCAACTCTTATTACAAAAATCTCTACCTACCTAAACCAATTTCATAAAACTATTCTAAATACGACGCCATCTTGAAAATCTCGGCACGTAAAAAAGAACTAACCTCAACATCAACTCAACTCAACTTGTCGAACCTGACTTCAACATATTTCCATACAACTTTTTCAATTTCCTTTACTTACGAAGTAATTGTGTTATAACAACATTTTTAGTGTTTCTTATTTCTCAAAGAAATTTAATAAAAGCGACGCGACGGTCATGTGGGAACCACATAAAATAACCTTTGGTATTAATAACGAACTTTTTCAGTTAAAAATTTTGCCTCTCATGTGTGCGGTGGATATAACCCTTGGTAAGCCTTGAGTGCATTTATATGCAAGCAAGTGCAAAATAAGCATAATAAGCATATACAAAATCAGCTTATACAGGGTGTAAGTATAAACAGTGGCAAGATTTGAAGGGGTCATTGTATTCATAAATATGAACAACTTTTACTATGGGAACAAACATGAAATCGCGAAAAAAAAATTTGGTGTTCCCTACATTTTGACGAATTATGCGAACATAAAGTACTGAACAGCTGATTTTTTTTCGCGATTTCAGGTTTGGTCCCATTGTAAAAGTTGTTCATAACGATGAGTACAATGACCCTTTCAAATATTGCCACTGTTTACACTTACATCCTGTATGATGTTCCCACTGCTGGGACAGGCGGCGTCCACTCTGTTAGACGGAGTGGGTCGTAATCCACCACGTGGGCCCAGTGCGGTTTGGTGGATGTCACATATCTTCGAATTTTTGGTTCTAGAACATTCGTTCGGTTTCCTCAGGATGTTTGCTTTCACCGTTTTGAGAGCACTGATGGTGATGAAATAATTTACTCAAAGTAAATCACCTGTCTGCAATGGGTTCGAACCTACGACCTGCAACTTGTATGTCGATTAAGTGTAATAATAAAGGATTTTTAGTGTCCTGTTATTTTAGCAGAATAGCCCATTTGACCTTGGCTCGTAGCTAAAAAATAACTGGCGCACAGTCGGTTCGTAGATGGGTAACCATCCGATACATATCGAGACTTCTCCATGTTCGGAAAGCAAGTTAAGCTGTTGGTCCCGGAAGTACCCTAGCAGCAAAACCTCTACGGTTTTGCTTACTTGCGAGTATCAAAATATGTCGCATAAATGGCCGTGTTTTTTTATTGCGTTGACGTAGAAGCTGGATTTTTTAGAACTCTAATGGACCATAAACTTACGTATTTGATATTAATTTCAACTTGATACTTCTACGCATTCCTGCGAAAAAGGTCTTGACAATCTGACATACAGAAATACAGTCAGACAGACAGACGGAAAACGAAGTGATACTATAAGGTTCCCTTTTTTTTAAAAAAAAGCATGCCACTTGCACGCGTCAAAGACGCCTCTCATCGCGATACGTTTGTTTTACATTTACATTTTTCGTATCGTTTTGAAATATTGGAAAACATTGGTGAGGGCGTCAACGACCTTTATTGCACGATTATCTGGTGGAAGGTATAGTTAGTTTATTGGCACAGATTAATACAGATGGGACACTCCGCAGTTTATGTATGAAGCTACAAGTACTCGGCGGGCCCCGTCCACGGGGCTAATTCACTAGAAATGCCGCGCGCCGAAGGTATAAGAGTTACGCGATAGAAAGAGAGGCAATGTGTAGGTGAATATAACTGTAGGTAATTAACGTTCTGCGAACTGAATTGCACTTTAATGTGTCGTAGCAAGAGTCACTTTTTATTTAAATGATTTTGCGGAGTGTCCCATCTGTATTAATCTGTGGTATTGGTCGCAAACATATAACTGTAACTGATAACTGCTGAGCGTGGTCATGGATACGATCCCCCGGTTCGGGCAAAATGTTTATTGAGTTTTTCCATTAGAACAATCTCAATAGCAGAGTGGTCTCTGTACTCGTATCCGTTTAAAATGGGCAATAGGCTCGCCCTATTGTGCAACTCATAGCATCACACTTCACACTAATATTATATAAGGGAAAGTTTGTGAGTGTGTGTGTGTTTTTTTTTTCTCTATAATAATAATAAGTAATTTAATAATAATTTATTTATCACACCAAAAAATAATACAACGAATTACACATACTTATTAGGCTAGTACTTAGGAGGGAAAGTTTGTGAGTGTGTGTGTGTGTGTTTGTATGTATGTTACTTCTTCACGCTCAAAGAGCTGGACCGATTTGGATGAAATTTGACGATTGTATGATTTTGGATGATTTGATGTAGATAGCTTATACCCTGTATTAACACATAGGCTACTTTGTATCCCGGTCTACGCGGGTGAGACCGTGGGGCGTAGCTCGTAACTGATAATGATGGTGATTTCGTTGTAATGTTATGTTAGTTAGACTTTAAATTTAATAAATGTTTATTTTATATTAACCCAGACATCACTGGATAAAAACCTAGTTCAGAACTCCAATATCAATTATTCCGTTTCTCTATTTCTAGATTCAATAAATACAATATTTTCGATCCGAAGCTCTCAAAGTCCATTCCAATTTCACTTACCGACGTCAAAGAATAAAAAATATAACAATTTTATAAAGTGGACTCTCGCAATTGTAGGTAGAATTCAAACCCTGCCACTATACGGTGAGGCACGTACCCAGAAAATCGTATTTGTCCCGAGAACACGTAGGAAATAAACTGTTAACTTCGATACACCGGGACCTCTGTTTGCGGTTGCTAACTGAACTTATTTGGCGTTTGACTGTTTTGTATTTTCTATTTTCATTTAATTTTATCGTTTTTTTTTTTTTTGTGATATTGTGAGGAAAATTGCTATGAATTTTCAATTTCAAGTATTTTGGTCAGTGATATGAAGAATCTTAATAGGTAAGTAAGTACAAATTTTAGTTTTTATATTGATATTTGCGACTAAGACAGTCTTCAAAGAAAGATAAAAGTGCTAAGGGCCTATTTTACGATATCCGAATAACCAGTACAGAATAAATTCAAAAATTGAAAGAATTTGTATGAAATTATTTGCCAAGTAAGTTAATAGCAACTTAATCATAGGTGGTGGAAAAGATCAAGACTTAGCACTTTTATCTTTCTTTACAAATTCTACATAACCCGAACAACCAATAGCTACCTAGATACCTTCTAACATCAGATCAACTGCGACCAAAATCGAACAAAACAAACTAACAAAACATGCTTAGTAAACATCCCCCCCCCCCCGGGGGTTTTGGGTCTAAAAATAGCCCAAACTCAGACACGTGAGGGGTTAACATATAAACTACTTTTTATCCCGGTCTACGCGGGTGAAACTGCAGGGCGCATGGCGCAGCTAATATGATAATATTAAAAAGAGGAAAGATTTTTTGCTTGTTTGTACCGCATAAGCTTCGAATACTGTACCTATTTTAACCATTTTTTTCACCAATAGATAGCTAAATTATCAGGAAGTAACATAGGCTAGAATTTATTTTCAAAAAAATTAGAGATCCTTAAGAAAATTGCAATAATATAACTGAAGCCAGCAAAATTTTGCCTATACAATTGATTATTTGGCGTCCGCTGAGAAAACTATTGATAGAAAAAAAAAAAACTGGCCAAGTGCGTGTCGGACTACGCACAATGAAGGGTTCCGTAGTTGGGATGAAATTATTCCAAGTACAAACATTATAGTTGAAAAACATGTTCTCCCATACATTCCAACAGTGAATGTAGGTTTGTACTCACAATATTGAGAGATTTACCATGTTATTTTAAGACCACAAACTTCTTATAAATTTACCTGTAATGTACAGGTATAGAACTATTTTCTGTATTTTTTTTTAAATTTTAAGACCAGTAGTTTCGGAGATAAGGGGGGGGAATGGTCAATTTTCGTCTATTTTCGTTAATAACTTTAAAACAATTTATTTTAAAATATTAAAAAAAATATATTTGATACCCTCATAGTAAGCCCTTTCATTTGATATGTCACACGGTACAGTTTGCAAAACTTTTTTTTATTAATTTTCTTATTTGCCCCTAAAAGTGACCCCCATATTCAGAATACATTTATTTACTTTAGCCGTACGTGTTTGGGTCACAGAAATCCATATGAGTACCAGATTTCAACTTAATCGGTCCAGTAGATTCGGAGCAAATCGGCTGTGACAGACGGACAGACAGACAGACAGACACACGAGTGATCCTATAAGGGTTCCGTTTTTTGTTTTGAGGTACGGAACCCTAAAAAAAAGAAAATAATTTCGCGAGCTACTAATTCTTGAGGAAGGCTATTTAACACCACGCTAGGACCTTAGGAGCCGAGCAAAAAGAAAAAAAAAACACAGAAAGAACGCTGAGCAAAAACGAAGTAATATTTAGCATATGGGCACGGTGATGCGACGCGACGGGGTGGGTCGGGGCACAAGAAATTTCACGCGGGCGAAGTCGCAGGCAGAAGCTAGTTTCTTATAAAAATATGGTCACAACCTGCGTTTCAGAAACCGCCGTATACATACACCACTATTTTTTAATTAGTACAAATACTTAAAGGGCTTATTAGAGAAGGTCTTGTTATTATATATGTAAGGTCTCAATAAATAATATTCATAAACAGCAAAGTTATTGGCGTTTGTTGATATCCCAAAATGTCACTCAATGTATGGAAATATTGTACAGGCTATTCATAGTTGTATTTATTTTCTCGCTCTCGCATTCGCGTGCTCTCGCTCGAACTTGCCCCGCCTCCAACAGCTATTATCGTATCATAATCATGAATTTACCAATTATGACAAATTTTCGTGGACAATTTTGGTATTTCGTTTTTTTTACTTTTGACTACACAAATATGATCAGTAACGGGTACGGATAGAGCCCCATTTTTTTTTGTACTAATTTAAAAATAGTGGTGTATAGGTCAGGAGACAGCAACGATTTAGCCATAGATCCCACCAGCACCACTGCCCAATCTCAACTCAAATCGTTTCCTTATGACCACTTCTATACCAGTTTCTTATCCCTACACAATACAGCATTACCATGCATCCCTCGTCTCTTGTTCTTACAATCTCGGAGGAGGTCGCAATTACTCTTAATTAGGCCTGTAGCCCACCGTATTTGTTATGCAAACACGGAATCCACCATATGTCTTCATTGAGGACTAGGAGGCACGTAGCTAATCCTCTAAAGAGTCTAACGTAATGAGTGTATGAGACTCGGATAGAATAGTTTTCACACGTTTATCTGATAAGATGTGCTTTATTTTGGAGTTGTGTGGTTCGATTTTGTTGGTTTGGAAGGGAAGTTTCTGGAGTATAAAGTTTGTTTTTAACGCAGATAAGATACGCATTAATTTATTGTAGGAGTAAGTAGCTATAATTATCACACTGAGCGTGTCGTGTGTTAATTGTTTGTTTATATGTTTGTTACTTTTTCACGCTCAAATGGCTGGACCGATTTGGATGAAATTTGATATGTAGACAGCTTATACCCTGGTTTAACACATAGGCTAATTTTTATACCGTTCCGTTGCCGTTCTTCTATAACTCATTTTCATTTCAAGGTTATCTATTAATTAGCTGCGCACCGCGGTGCCACCCGAATAGTACGGGATAAATTAGCCTATGTGTTAATCCAGGGTATAAGCTATCTACATACCAAATTTTATCCAAAACGGTCCAGCCGTTTGATCGTGAAGAAGTAACAAACATACACACTCACAAAATTTCGCCTTTGTAATATTAGTGGGAAGTGGAATATTAGTGGGATAGTGGGATTACTAGACACCTGCATCGTAAGTGGACATCAGAACGTTTCTGCCATCCTCTGAATGGGCGCCTGTTACGTCAATCACAGGAGAAGGTAGGTGAGGTAGCTTTAACGCCAGGAGGTCACAAGGTCCACTGCGGCGGAGCCCTCACAGGGGGCTCAGGAGGGGCTGCAATGGAATGCCAGTAGTGGCCCCATTACGCCTCCTCCAGGCGAACATCAACCACTGCGCCGCCGCTCAGGATCTGTTGCTCCAGAGCATGGCGCAGTGGTCGATTAACATCGCCGTGGTCGCTGAGCCGTACTTTGTCCCGCCCAGTGATTACTGGGTGGAGGACCTGAGCGGCTCAGTGACCCTCATTTCGTCGGCCGCCGCCGGTACCCTGTCCCTTGAAGCCGTCAAGAAGGGACAGGGTTGCGTTGCAGCACGGTTCGGGGGGATTGTCGTGGTGGGGACATACTTCTCCCCGAACCGAACTCTCGCCGAGTTCCACAACTCCCTTGCGGAGTTGAAAACCGTCGTCGTCGGGTTTCGTTCCCTTCCCGTGCTTGTCCTCGGGGACTTCAACGCCAAGAATGTGGCTTGGGGTTCCCGGTATACGGACACACGGGGCAGGATGGTGGAGGACTGGGCTCTGGAGACAGGCCTGGTCGTCCTAAACCGGGGTTCTGTCCCCACGTGTGTGCGGATGCGGGGCGAATCGGTGGTGGACATCTCGTTCGCCAGCCCCGCTCTATTGCCGCACGTGGTTGACTGGCGCGTCATGGAGGGGGTGGAGACCTATTCCGATCACCGGTACATCCGGTTTGATGTCTCCGCCCATACCTCGAGCGCGCCGGTCCAACAGGCCCCGAGTGGTCCGCGGTGGGCGCTGAAGAAGCTGGACCGGGAGCTCCTCCTGGAAGCCTCGATCGTGCAGGCCTGGGTGTCACCACCGGACAGGCCTGCCGACATCAACGACGAGGCGGAGTGGTTCCGGGAGGCCATGTCCGAGGTGTGCGACGTGGCAATGCCCCGGGTCCAGCCCAGTCGCGCCTTTCGCCAGGTGTATTGGTGGTCGCCGGAGCTGACGGCTCTGCGCGAGGCGTGCGTTGCCGCGCGGCACCGGTACACCAGGCACCGCAGGCTCCGTATCCGCCCTCCGGATACGGAAGCCATTCAGGCGGAGCTGTACGAGGGGTACAGAGCGGCGAAGACCGCCCTCCGAGCGGAGATCTTGCGGTCCAGGGATCTGGGCCGTGAGGAGTTGCTGGAGACTCTGAACAGAGACCCATGGGGGCGCCCCTATAAGATGGTGCGGGAGAAACTCCGCCCATGGGCGCCCCCGCTGACGCAGAGTCTCCGGCCCGAGCTCGTGGAGGACGTGGTGAGCGCTCTGTTCCCTTCGCGAGGGGAACATACTCCCCCGCCTATGGCTCCGCCTCATGCGGTGCCCGCTGCGGACCATGAGACCGACGACGACGATGATGCTCCGGAAGTGACCGAGGTAGAGTTGAGAGCGGCGGTACGTAGGCTCAGTGCCAAAAATACCGCCCCAGGACCCGACGGCTTACCTGGAAGAGCCTGGGTTCTGGCCTTTGGGGCTCTCGGGCCTCGACTAGGGGGGCTCCTAAGCGCATGCTTGGAGAGGGGCCAGTTTCCACTTCGCTGGAAGACGGGGAAACTGGTCCTCATTAAGAAGCCGGGGCGCCCTGCGGACTCTCCGTCCGCTTACCGACCCATCGTGCTGCTCGACGAGGTGGGCAAGCTCTTTGAAAGAGTAATTGCAGACCGCCTCGTCGGGTGGCTGGTGCAGGAGGGGCCGGATTTGGCGGAGAGCCAGTTTGGTTTTCGCAAGGGGCGCTCTACGGTGGACGCCATCATGCGCGTGCGAGCCCTCACGACGGGGGATGCAGTGGCCCGGGGTGGGGTCGTCTTGGCGGTGTCCCTAGACATCGCCAACGCCTTTAATACCCTGCCCTGGAGTTGCATCAGGGAGGCATTCCGGTATCACCGGATGCCGACCTACCTCTGTCGAGTGGTCGAGGCCTACCTGACGGACAGGGCCGTCATATACCCCGGTCATCAGGGGGAATGGAACCGGCGAGAGATGTCGTGCGGTGTCCCACAGGGATCGGTCCTGGGGCCACATCTGTGGGACATCGGCTACGACTGGGTGCTGCGCGCCGACCTCCCTGGCGGCGTCAGCGTAGTATGTTACGCTGACGACACGCTGGTCCTGGCGCAAGGGAGGTCGCACCAGGCGGCGGCGGACTTATCGACACGCGGGGTTGCGATAGTCGTGGAGAGGATCCGGCAGTTGGGACTCGAGGTGGCCTTGCACAAGTCCGAGGCCATGTGTTTTCATGGTCCTCGGAATGCGCCACCGTCGGGTTCCGAAATAACGGTGGGAGGGGTTCACATCGGAGTCGGGTCGACGATGAAGTACCTGGGACTCGTCCTCGACAGCCGGTGGAACTTCGTGGAGCACTTCCGACGTTTGGCTCCCAGACTGGCACGGGCTGGGGCTGCCTTGAGGCGGCTCCTGCCCAATCTGGGGGGTCCAAACGCCTCCTGCCGGAGGCTCTACGCGGGGGTCGTGCGGTCCATGGCCCTTTACGGAGCACCGGTGTGGGCGCGTTCCCTAAGGCTGGGACCAGCCGGCAGGTTGAACGCGTCCCAGAGGGTCATGGCCATCCGGCTAGTCCGGGGATACCGCACGGTCTCCCGGGAGGCGGCGAGCCTCCTTGCCGGATTGCCGCCATGGGATCTGGAGGCAAAGGTCCTCGCGCACGTGTGGGAGTGGCGCGAGTAACTCCGCTGCCGCGAGAAATCACGGTACAGCGGACAGAGCTCCGGCGGGATCTCATGGCGGCATGGAGAGCGCGACTGTCGCAGCCCAGCGCTGGGCACGCCACAATTGCGGCGATAAGTCCCCTCTTTGAGGAGTGGCTAGAGAGGCGCCACGGCGTCCTCACCTTCCGCCTGACGCAGGTCCTCACCGGACACGGTTGTTTCGGGAGGTTCCTGTTTCGCATAAGGCGGGAGGAAACGCCCGGGTGTTTCCACTGTGTGGACCGCCCGGAGGACACGGTGCCGGTGGAGCATACAGTGGAGGTCTGCCCGGCTTGGGCAGAGCACCGCCGTGTTCTCACGGAGGCGATCGGCGGCGGCGATCTCTCGCGTCCGAGCCTGGTCCAGGCCATGGTGCGGAGCGAGAGTGCATGGGAGGCCGTCACCTCCTTTTGCGAAGCAGTGATGCTCGCGAAGGAGGAGGCGGAACGCGTGAGGGAGAGGCAGCCTCACGCCCTCAGTCGCCGCAGGAGACGCCCTGGGCGGCGGGAATCGCGGGGCGATTTCCTGCCACCGTAGGCGCGGGCCTGCGGACGGTGAGCAGCGGGTAGCTCGCCGTCCGGTAAGGACCAGGCCCGAGTCGACGGCGCGTTGTGTTCCACGCGCGCCTCAAAGAGATGTCAGCAAGTGACGGGGCCCAATAGGGCCGACGCCGCTGGGGTCGCGGGTTGTCTGAAGGGGTTACCGCGGCCCTGGCATAGGCAACTGAAGGAACACGGGTGGGTTTTAGTCAGTAAGTCTGACACGCCCTCCCGCTCCACCCGGAGCGGGAGAAGTTGTTTGATGATTTCCCACCCTCAAAAAAAAAAAAAAAAAAAAAAAAAAGGTCACAAGGTACGAATGCATTCAACAGTAAACGTTTGCTTACTCAACCATGATTGTGGAAGATTTTCAACATAGCCCGTTTACTTAAAAACTATTTCAACAAAGTGCACTGTCACCCAAAGACTATAAAACTCTACACTCTCTAATCGCATCACATACTTCCATTCCATGGACCGCGTCCCACACTGGGTGTTTATCTGGAGATATCGACAATCGAGGCACGTGCCGGGGGTCCGTTACCACACGATTCATAGCCGATAGATTACAGTCACCAATATGCCAAGATTGTTGGGCTCGTCTTCAAATTTTAATATGTTTTGTGCCTTTTTAGGATCTTTGTTTTGATATTTTTTTCTAGCTTTGGATTTGCTTATGAATTTCTCATAACAGGCTTGTAAACACCTGATGTTAAGAGGGGACGGGCCTGCGAGGAATTTGATAAATAGGTATTTAAGAATATATATAATAAGAATTTAAAAATATTATTTATTACACACACAAGATTCATGTAGGTATCACAAGAGCAGATGTACAAAACAACAAAACACGGATATCCACATAAATCTACACAGATCATTATTGTAACCCTGTCTCCTAAACTGGGTAGTCCTGTATTTTAGGGTACAGAAGACTTATATTTGAGAAACTATTGCCGTCGCGCTGCACCCGAACAGTGCTAAGAGAGTGCGATAGGGACAGCTGCAGATATCACAAAAATTTTGACGAGATCGCCGTTTCGTATTCCCCTTTTTTCTCCTCGAAAACTGAGCCGATTCAATTATTTTTTACATTAAAATTTTAAAAAAGATATAGTCTAGGTTCCTATCACTTTCTTTTAAGTTAAAAACTTTTCGAATTTGTCTGGTAGTCCTCTAATCACGGCCGTAATAAAAATGGGGTATTTTTTTTGTAATTTTCGTAGGGTCATATTTTCTTTACTAACTAGTTGCTAAAAAAAAGGAAATGGCAGGAATGTGTCTACAGCATGCCATGATTTTATGAGAAAAAAATGATTGCTCTAGATGCATTAATCAGGAAGAAAAAAGGGGAATACATTTGTATGGAGAATCGTAGGCCATGTTCCCTCTTAAATGACATATACTACGTATAATTAGTGAATCAAATTTTAAAGGAATGAAACCCGACATTGCATAAAAAACTGCTGCTCTATACATTTATGTTCGACTCTAATAAGTAATAACTCAACAAAATGTAGGGCAGCTTTTTTTTAGGGTTCCGTACCAAAATGGTAAAAAAGGAACCCTTATGGTGTCACTCAGTCTGTCTGTCTGTCTGTCTGTCTGTCACAGCTGGATATCTCAAGACCACTAATGCTATCAACTTGAAATTTAGAACAGTTTTAGATTACGCTTACCCAACTATTTTGCAAACAAGAAAGAAATAAAAATATTTATGTTTTTTTGCAACAGGGACTGAAAAGGGGTCTTAAAAATTGAAAGTGGGGCTACTGGGGCATGTGGGATATCATAGTGACAGTGCTGCCGGCGTTGATAATCTTACTCCAAAAATTGTTAAAGAAATAAGAAGTGAAATTTTAACTCCACTAACCTACATTATCAACCTAAGTCTTAGTACTGGTATATTCCCCGATAAATGGAAGGAAGCTAGAGTCACCCCTATATTCAAGAATGGATCAAAACAAAACCCTGCGAACTATAGGCCTATTTCGATATTAGGAATCTTCTCCAAAATTCTGGAAAAGATAGCGAACAAACGCTTAGTTTCGTTCTTAGAGTCGAACAAGCTGATCTCCAATAAACAATTTGGTTTCAGGAGTGGAAAATCTACTGAAGATGCAGTGAGCCGCCTGACCAAACTAGTAACGTCGTATCTAGATGATAACAAAAAGTGCTTGGGAGTGTTTTTAGATCTTGCCAAGGCCTTTGACACCGTTGCAATACCCATACTTTTAAAGAAACTGGAAGTCATTGGAATCAGAGGACTGTCGTTAGATTGGTTTAAAACTTATTTAACTAACAGACGCCAGTGTGTGAAAGTGGGAGAGAACATCAGTTGCCAAAAAAATATGATATTTGGAGTTCCACAGGGTAGTGTGCTCGGCCCTACCTTGTTCATCATCTACATAAATGATATACACCGTACATTAAATCAAAATGCAGATACCATATGCTATGCTGACGACACAGTCATTCTCTTTCATGGCAAATCCTGGGAATCCTTGAATAAGGAGGCTCAAAACAGTTTGACTAGTATCAAGCGATGGCTTGACTACAATCTTCTTTCATTAAATATTGAGAAAACCAACTACTTGTGTTTCCACAAAACCCAGGCTTCAGCGCCCATATTACCACTTGACATCAAAATTCACCGTGCAACCTGTGACCCTCTCCTGTGCACCTGCGAGAAAATAAAAAAGGTGGAATGGATTAAATATCTGGGGGTTTTAATAGACCAGCGGCTCTCTTTCAAGCCCCATATCGACCTGGTGGCCAAACGCACCAGAAAATTGATTCACATAATGAAACTCTTGCGTAACTCTGCCAACAAAAAAACTTTAAACATGGTTTATGTGGCATTATGTGAGTCAATTCTATGTTACTGTATAACAATTTGGGGTGGAGTGGGAATTACCACCATGATCCAATGCGAACGAGCCCAACGATCGGTCTTGAAGGTCATGCTTAGGAAGCATTTCAGATACCCGACAGCTCTTTTGTATAAAGAAGCCGCATTACTCAATGTCCGGCAGTTATATATCTTAAAAATTGTACTGAAACAACATAAAATTGTCTCACAGACGCCGGAATACTCGCAACTTCTCAAACGTCGAGTTTTTAAGTGTGCTTCGATAAGGACGCGTACAAAGTTCGCACAAAACATGCAAGAATTTATGCTCAGTCACATATACAACAAAGTAGTAGGGTTGTGTGACATCAGTAACTCTAGAACTAGCCTAGTCAAAAAGATTGTTCGCAAATGGCTGCTAGCCCAATCCTACAGTGAATCCGAATCTCTCTTAAAGGTAATTTCGTAACACACACACACACACCCTCACACACCCCCACATACACACACTCACACACACACACACACAAATCTCACGCACATAGCGTCAACATATTCTTCTTTTCGTTTTGATTCTTTTAATTTAACAGTTCTTAGTATATAAGATGTTTTATTTGCTTTATAATAATAATACTATCTCATCTGTCTCGATTGTAGCAATAACAAATATTTAGTGTAATGCGCATTTTTCGCAAGGTAATACCACCCAAGGACTCCACGAGACAGGCTTGACCTAGTGTGGAGTTCATAAGCAAAGTTTCCTTTGCGTCTTATGAAAAACCAATGTAAACCTATCTATTAATGTAGACTATAAGGAATTGTAAAGCACAGTTTATGGCAAAAAATAAACATATTATTATTATTATTATATGAAAGAACACTATTTGCACATTCTCATACATTTTTTTATTTTTTTTAGTCTGCATAGTTTTCGACTTTTGATGCAAAATGTAAAAAAAAATACCGTTCCCCCCCCCCCCCCTTATTTCCGAAGTTTGCAAAGAGAAAAATCTGAAATTATTCTATGTTATAGAAGTTTATGTAAAGATTACAGGAAAAATAAAACGATGTCTCTAAATAGCACACTTTTTCAGAAATCGGAACGGAACCCTCGGTGCGCGAGCCCGACTCGCTCTTGACCGGTTTTTTTTCCATAGTTCAAGTTGTTCATAATGATGGAATGAAATGAAACTGTAAATTAAAATCCGCCAGTCCGCCTTTGTATATTTTTTTTTCAACTTTATGCAAAGTTTTATATAAATAAAATGTTGGCTCAAGATTGCTTACAGTAATGTCACCATCCAGAATAGACCATTTTGCACTTCCATGCTGTAACTCCAAAACCCGCATCAACACAACCAATCCATCAATAAGCTCACTGTAATTGTGCAACCATTAAACTTTCACAATCAAACTGAATTTCATCTTACATTGCTCGCAAAGTTGGAAGACTCTGCAAAACACCACCCGTAGAGCTTTCAATGTAATTGGCTTTTTGTCACTCGATGCATTCTTGTAATTACCATCTATTGCGTGCTCTGCATATACATTGCGTTTCCAGTCTTTAAATCTTGTCTGATCTATATTTATACTGTTCTCTGGTAATTACTAGAGTGCTGTAATTAAGGCGCTGGTGGCAAGAGGTATTAGGTCTCCGCCTTATTAGTAATTATTCTGATCTAATCGTGGGTTGGTTGCTGATTGTGGGTTGTGAGCAAATGGATACGTAATTCAATTGGGATTGGAAGTTAGGTCATTACTTTTTTAGCTTTGTGGATTTTTGCTCCTAACTAAGTTTAGTATTATTTGTGCTAAGGGTAGGTTCATGTCGATATTGTAATGGGTACGGTTCCAAATCAATACCGGTCGTCAGGTCGACGTGACGCCTTACCAATTGAGCTATAGCATTTATTTTATCTTGGTTTAAGCGCAGGCCACACTGCATAGAACGAAGTAACACGAAGCTAAGTTCGTTTAGCTTCGCTCATGTAGCTACCGCGTCTTCGCGTCGCCGTCGGTTCATAGTTCGCGGTGTGAACCGAAGTATGCAAACACGTGGTAGCTACTCATGTAGCTAAACGAAGCTAAATTCGTTTAGCTTCACTCATGCGAACCACGCATGTTTGCAAACCAATAAATGATTTGATTTGATTTGAAACTAAACGAATTTAGCTTCGTTTCACTTCGTTCTCAGTATGACCTTAGCTCTAAGTAAATGTATCATAATATTAGAACTACTTTCTTCAAAATTTGAATCTCTGATCGATTTTATCTGGAGTAAGTATTCTTGGAGATTCTTTCTAATACAAAGAAGCTGAAAGAAAAAGAAATGATTGAATTTAGTTAAAGTCCACGTTGTACACATTTAAGTTACTGTAAAAGCCCCAACTGCGGTTAATCTTATGATTTACCGGTAAATCCTTAGATTTAGCAAGTCTCACCTGTAAAAGTCCGAATTATTGTTCCATAATAATCATCAATTTCTGACTTTAGATTTTTAAATAGAAGATTACTATAGAACAATTCGGACTTTTACCGCTGAGACTTGGTAAATCTTAGGATTTACCGGTAAATCCTAAGATTTACCGCAGTTCGGGCTTTTACAGTAACATATAGGTATACAAAAACTACAAGAAATATGTGTTTTATTAGGTAACAATATATTTTATTCGTAACGCATGTACGAGTAACCATGACAAGTAAAACAAGAATAAATATTGTATTATCATAAACAAAAGAAGAGAAGTTCAACTCAAATTGTTTTTTTTTTTGCCTTATGAAACTGCCTCGCTGATCTAGTGGTACTGCTGAGCTGAGGTCCTGGGATTTGATTCCCAGGTCGGGCAAAGTGTTATTAGATTTTTCCGTCAGTGATTTCTTAGAGCAGCCCGGAGTCTGGATTTGTGCCCGGTTAATGGCCCGGTTATGACATTAAAAAGGAAGACTTCTAATTCATGTATACTCCCATGTTTAACTTACGGGTGTGAGACATGGGCACTCACCAAATCTCTCAGAGAAAAGCTTGCCAAGTGTCAAAGAGCAATGGAGAGAAGCATGACAGGTTCAAAGAGACAGGATAGAATAAGAAACACAGATCTCCGGTCCAATACAAAACTAACCGATATTCTAACAAGAATAGACCAACAGAAGTGGAGGTGGACAGGCCATATGATGCGAGACACTAAAGAAAAGTGGAGCAGAGTAGTGACAGAGTGGTATCCAAGGGATGGCAAAAGAAATCGGGGAAGACAATAAAACGGAGGAAGAAATAAAGCTAACAGTTGGTCCAAACTGGATCTCCGGTATCTCGCGACAGACGACAATGGAAATTGTTAGGAGAGGCGTATGCCATGAGGCACACCGAAATTAGAGACTTTTGTGATTTTTTGTAAAACATTGTGGTAAATTCAGCTGTCTTATAATTTCGGAATAAAAGGCTTTTTATTTTTATTTTATTTATTTAATGGCAATAGGCTCGCCTTTTACATAGGACTTAAAGATAACTGGCAATATGTGGCAACCCTTACATCAATATGCTGTTCTGCTGTCCAAGAATGACAGTTGTGAATGGACAATTTAAGTTGAAAGTCAATTATTTTTCCTGACTTAGAAATTATCATAATATTAGACAAACTAAATCAAACTGCCTAGCCTTTTCCCAACTATATTGGGGTCGGTTTCCAGTCTAACCGGATGCAGCTGAATGGCCACCAGGGGCACCAGGGGCATAGGTGCCAGGGGGCCTAAAACGGCGACATTAAGCAATTCCTTTAAAAGCGATTCATTTCCTGAATTCCCAGCAATTTATTATGATTGTGATATTCAATAAAGCAATTCATAATTTGTGGAACATTTTACGAATCTCCATACAAAACTGTCAAACAGATGAATTGCGTGCTATGAATTGTACGCAGATATTAATTGTCAGTTTGTAACCGTTTTACGATTTCAAATATGATTCATAATACCTATTATCCTATTATGATTCTGCCAAAGTGGCCGTTTTAACACCCCAGTATTTTACATGGAGCGACTGCCTATCTGATCTCTACAACCCAATAACTGTGTAATACGATACCCCTTGGTAAAACTGCTTGTCATACTTTCGGGTTTTTGACGACCCGTAACGACTGTCAAAGATCCACGAATGACAGCCGGGACCAACAGCTTAACGTGCTTTCCGAGGCACGGATGAGTCTCGGTATGTAAAGATGGTCACCCATCCACTGACCAAATCCGGCAAGCGTAGTTTAACCTGATGGATCGACCATTGTTACTTAGCCACGAGCTAGTCTACTTAGCCATTAGAAATTATTCTTAAATTGTTATTCAAGAAAGATCATAAACAGTTTCACTTCTATAACTCATCTGTATAATACCCCACATCGAAGAGAATATATAGGTAGGGGTTGTACAATAAATCTGAGTCTTGCGGGATTGTCTAGACAAATAAATGTCAAACCATGTTATCGTATGATGTGTAACGTTGCTACGTATTTCATAGCGATGTGTAGAGCTTCGATTCGGGAATGTTTTATAGGTATTTTGTTCGCAACGATGCGTCACCAAACAGTTTTAAATTATAAGTACACTAGCTTTTGCCCGCGGCTTCGCTCGCGTGGATGTCGGAAAATATCCCATGGGAACGTTCATGTGGAAAACATAGGGCAGTGCGATATAACTGTGCAAACTCAAATCGCTACGATATATCGTTACCGTGTATAGTAGGCATAAAGCTACCAGTCGGCACGATTTTTTTCGACATCTTCAACAGTCGTCGTCATATTTCAGCCAATTTACACAAAACCACACTGAATCACTCCATTCATTGGAGAAAACCGTATGAAAATCCGTTCGGTACTTTTTGACATTATCACATTCAAACAGACAGACTTACGCGGCGGGGGGACTTTGTTATTTACTTAAAATTTATTATGCCAGTCACGCTCTAATAACAAATAACTTTTGTCCGAGTGTCCACTCGTTCAAATAATTTCCTCGTAAAAACGTCGAATAAAGACTAAATGTTACCTCAAGATTCGAACTATGACTACATTTCCAATCCCTTACATCTCTTAAAAAGAGGTAGGTATACAAACATTTGTCAATCCCTATTGTACCCCTTAGGGGACGATTTTTAAAAAACGCTGTACCATATATTTCTTTATTTCCTACCAAAAGCATAAATTTGAATTTTCATATCCCTAATTTAAGAAATGCTGGGTTTCCCATACAAACTTTCATCCCTTATATCACCCCTTGTAGGATTATGTTTTAGGACAAAAAGTAGCCCATGTCCTTTCCCAGGATGCTATCTATAGCCTTGCCAAATTTTATCGAAATCCGTGCAGTTTTATAAATTTTAAAATAAACCCCTTTTTACCCCCTTAGGGGATGATTTTTCAAAAACGCTGAACCGCATATTTCTTAATTTCCTACCAATAGCATAAATTTGTTATCCCTAACTTAAGAAATACTGGGTTTCCCTTACAAACTTTAATTCCATATATCACCCTGTGTAGTATTATTTTTGAAAAATATAATAATAGTATTATTCTTGCAAAATTTTATCGAAATCCATCCAGTTTTGTAAATTTTAAAATCAACCCCTATTTTACCCCCTTTGGGGATGATTTTTCAAAAACGCTGAACCGCATATTTCTTTACTTCCTATCAAAAGCATATATTTTAATTTTCACATCCCTAACTTAAGAAATACTGAGTTTCCCATACAAACTTTCATCCCCTATATCACCTCCTGTAGGATTATTTTTGAAAAAAAAAAGTAGCCTATGACCGTCCCCAGGATACCATCTATAGCCTTGCCAAATTTTATCGAAATCCGTTCAGTGGTTTAGGCGTTTAGGTGTTTCAGACAGACAGACAGACAGATAGACAGGCAGAGTTACTTTCGAATTTATAATATTATTATGGAATTATGGATATTATGGATTATGGATTGTTTTTATATTAACTTAGATTATTATAGGACAGTTTTAACAATACCTAGTTAGCATCAAAATAGTGTGGTGCTTTTACGTAAAACTATGTAAGTACAGACAACAGCACATCAGGTATAATACCAAACTGTCAAATTTCTCCAAACGATTTTAAACATCATTCTTCATCATCATCTTCATTCTTTAAAAAGTTGAAGGTTAAGTTCAATTTTACAGTTTGTGTTATGGACTTTTAAGAACCCCTGTCAGTACCTACTTGTTGCAAATAAATATATAGGTACAAGCTTTTGCCCGCGGCTTCGCCCGCGTGTGGGCGTTGAAATTATCCCACGAGAACCAGGATAAGAATAAGAAGTATAGATAGAAGTATAGTTATAAAATATCTGTGTGCAAAATTTCATACAAATCTGTTCAGCCCTTCTTGCGTGACTGAGTAACAAACATCCAAACATCTAAACATACAAACTTTCACACTTATAATATTACTAGCTTTTACCCGCGGCTTCGCCCACGTGGATAAAAATTGTGTGCTATGTGTTAATCCAGCAATGGTTCCTTTTTACCATTTTTGTACGGAACTCTAAAAATAATATTTATGAGTTAGAAACAGAAAGACTAATAGCATTAGGGTCAATTTGTTTTTGCTACTCCAACATTTACGAGTACTTAACTACCTTACAATCCTATTACTTTTATAAATGCGAAAGTTTGTATGGATAGGGATGTTTATTACTCAATCACGCCAGAACGGCTAAAGACATAGATTATAGCCTGAAATAGCACATAGGCTACTTTTTATCCCGGAAAAATGTACGGTTCTCGTGGGATAACGTGGAACGTGGTACGAGTGGGATACCCTACGCGGGCGAAGCCGCTGGCAAAACCTAGTGCCTAATAAATAAAGCAGAGCAGTGGTCGTCCAGTGGTAACAACCCCGACTTTCGATTTGTAGGTCGTGGGTTCTAACCTAGCCAGGCGCTTTACTTTGTGTAAATAATTTCATCACCACTGCTCTCAAAACGGTGAAGGAAAACATCGTGAGGAAACCGGCATATCCTAGAACCAAAAATTCGAAGACAGAGTGACATCTACCAACCCGCACTGAGCCCACGTGGTGGATTACGGCCCGCTAACAGAGAGGAGGCCTGTGTCCCAGCAGTGGGAACTTTATAGGCGCATAATAAATAAATAAATAAATAAATAATAATAAAAAAATAAATAAATATCCTTGGACATTTCACACAACGCCATCTAGTCCCAAGCTAAGCAACCTAATGCTTGTGTTATGGTAACGAGATGGCTGATAAACTACTTATATACATTTTTTTTTTGTAAATACATACATATTATAGATAGAAAAACACCCAGACTCGGAACAACTACTTGTAGGTCATACAAATATTTGTTCCGTGCGGGAATCGAACCCGCGACATGCTACGCAGCAGTCAATCGCTCAACCACTGCGCCAACCAAATCTTGATGTTTTGTAAAGTCGATAAAACCCGTACTAACCAGGGGCGGGTCGCTACAGTTTTATAATTCGGTACTTTTTTTTGCTTCAGAAAATGACCGTTCCACTTTACCTCAGGGCCCAAAAATGCCTAAAACAGCAATAAACCAATAACAATAAAAACATATATCAACGACAAGACAGAAACATTAATCCTGCATGGAACAGCTATGCGTATTATTAAATTGTCCATGATTTATTTGAGCTCAGCTCACCAAGCTCAACGCAATCGCATAGCTCAACGAGCTCAACATCACCTTGCGTTTGTATTGTGACAAATGTATGTGGGTTATTGGAGTATTAATGTTGGTGGTAGATTGTACATACATAGACACATAAATATAATAAAGCACATACAAAATAGTAGGTAGGAGCTTGTGGCTAAGTAATAACAGCTGCACGGGTCGATCAATCAGATTAAGCTACGCTTGCCGCGGTTGGTCTATGGATGGGTGACCATCTTTACATAACAAGACCCACCCCAACCTGCCTCGGAAATATCGTTAAGCCGTTGGTCCCGGCTGTCATTTGTGGATGACGAAAGTCTGACAACCAGTCTTACCATGGCGTATCGTATTACCCAGTACTGGGTTGTGGAGGTCAGATAGGCAGTCGGTCCATGTAAAATACTGGTATTCAGCTGCATCCGGTTAGACTGGAAACCGACCCCAACATAGTTGGGAAAAGGCTAGGCAGATTGATTGATTGATTTTGTCTGGATAGTGACTGTTTTGACAATGAAGACAGTGAGGCGCTGCAGGGGGTCTTCAATAAGGCTCTTGAATATGTTAACAATGAAGTTTATTCTTCCTTTTACAATAATTTTTAAAGTTAGTTTAACGTATGCACGATGCTGCTGTATAGAACACTGGCGAGTCGAGGGGCGCTCGCGCGCCGGGCGTCCCGATCTTTCTCGAACCAACCCGAGCGAGTAACTTTCAAGTCAAGCCGATACATGGCGCTGCTTGACGCAACAGTGACCGTGAATTACCTAATTATAGTTACCTACGCACATACGGGTATTTGAACCTTAAAGCTGGCCAAAAATCATTTTCACGAAATCGTTGATATTAAAAAATACAATGGGCGCTTAAATAGTTAAAGGTATTACGCATCACATAGCATATTGTATTTGACTCGACTCCCGCGTCGCTGCCCGCTGGTATCAGTCGGATCGGAAGTTACCGTTCGCTTGAAGTGGGCGCGTGATTGTTCGATATTCTCCCTGTGTCATCTCACAATAATTGTTATTATTTTGTCTTTTGAAACTGCATATAAAAAAAATTGTGATGGATCCGTCAAAACCAGGTACCTGTGTAGTTACATTTTAAACTATTTCTAGATAAATCTACTTTGGGTTTTAGTATTTATTGTAAAGAACAAAAGGTCATAGAAAATATGTGAATTTAGACGTTTTGAATATAATCTTTAACGGCCTTATTACAAAACGAGGTTTTTCTTCTGTCATGGTTTAAACCATCGAGCCAGTTTTTGTAATAAGAACCTATCTGTGATAGAAATACAGTTCCTTAAACAAAACTGAAAACTTAGCCCGGTACTAAGTTGTCAGTTTTGTAAAACTGACATCTTAATGTGTCGGAATAAAGTTTGAAATTCAAGGAAGGGTGTCCATGGTTTAACCTGGGTTTGAAGATGAACCTTGTTTTGTAATAAGACGGTAAGAGTTTTACTTAACTTCTAAGCTTTTCTATGCAATGAAACATACATACAATTGAAGAAGACCGATTCAGTAATACGCTTAATGCAAAATTTGCCGTGGAATACCGCGGATGTATTTTTCATGTATTTTTCTTTAGTAGAAGGGTAAGTAGGGAAAAAATTAAAATATTTTTTTTTTCTTTATTTTCTTTTAGGGCCGTCTGGTGTTAAATTCTTATCCCGGAAAGATAATTACAGATAATAACATGGTGAAAAGTTCACAGGAACCAAATTTTGATCAAAATTTTAATAAATTTTAATTTTGGTTTATTTTTCTTTTGTTTTATTTATGATGTGTGACGACATAAATGAAAATAACAATATAATAATAATAATAATATCCTGCACCAACCGGGGGTTGTACTTGGGTGCACTTGCATAGTAGTCCAGTAGAGATATAATATTTTTTCCATTTACCCTTCGATAATTCTAAAGTTTTTTATTTTCGCTGAGTGGATAACTATAGTGAATTCATTGCTATGTACAAAAATGCTAACAGTTTAGAGTTATGCTATAGGTATTAAGTAGGTATTTCCTATTATTTCGTGTTATAACAATGATATAATATTTAAATTAAAATACTACACTGTTTCTTAATTAGTACTGTCTAAAGTATATATTACTGAAAATGCTAACAGATAGGTACTGTGGAACAATGGAAATCTGAAAATGTCCTTTAACTCATTCAATAAAAAATTTAAGTTTTTCAAATCATTTCCTATACACTTAAAGGGATTAGTTATACCTTACAACAAAAGTTCTAACAGCTAAGTAATATGCTTCACAAGTAATTGTATTTTTACTTTGCAATTAGCGAAATATTGAATTTAAGTTTATAAATTTGCGCCCACATATTCGTGATAATAAGCTCTGCTACCATACAAAAGTTTCAACTTGTACGTGCTATGCCTTTTTGTTTAATAAATAAAATACAATTTGGATATTGTGGCGCGCGGTGTAGGTACGACAATTCGTGCAGCGCGACGCGGTGACAATCAGACCCACACTCACTGACCTCTCATTGTAAGGTAATCTTATACAATGCGAGATCAGCTTATACTGGATATGTATAGCTTGATCTGTAGCCGTGCGTACCTACCTCTATTGAATGAGGCGCAAAATCATTTCATTACAGTCACATCTCACAAATGACTAATACGAGTACAGTCAGCGTCAAAAATATCGGAACGAACAGACTGTTCAAAATGATCTCAAAAACTAAGAAAATTAAACTACTCAATTGGGTAAAGCTCTTGTCAGAATTACAGTGTAATATTATCGTATACTGTCTTCATTCTGAAAACAGTCTGTTCGTCCCGATATTTTGACGCTGATCCAATCCAGTCAGTTATTTTTTCTGTTCCATTCCGTGACCGTGACTTCGCCCGCGCGTAATTATCAACAATTGTCAAAAATAGTCAAAATCCCGGATTCCGGGATTCACAAATTTAGAGTTCTGATTATAGGATCGAATGTATATTTATGTATTGATCGTCAAAATGTCGTGATTCCGGAATTGATAAATTAAGTATTTTTTTTACCATTACTGGGTAACTTGTTTATCACTAAATTTTCACAGGGGATCATCTACTATGAACAACTTTCACTATGGCATCAACACGTAAATCACGAAAAATAAATCAGCTGGTCGAGTAGGTATTGAGCTTTTGTATCAAACATCGTAATTTTTTTCGTGATTTCAGAGTTGGTCCCATAATGAAAGCTGCTGAAACTGTAAATTCAAGATGGCGGCTGCGAATATTTTCTAATTTTACTCTAGTATGTACAAAAATGCTAACAGTTTAGAGTTATGCTATAGGTATTAAGTAGGTATTTCCTGTTATTTCGTGTTATAACAATAATATAAAATTTAAATTAAAATACTACACTGTTTCTTAATTAATACTATCTAAAGTATATATTACTGAAAATGCTAACAGATAGGTACTGTGGAACAATGGAAATCTGAAAATGTCCCTTAACTCATTCAATAAAAAAATTAAGTTTTTCAAATCATTTCCTATATACTTAAAGGGATTAGTTATACCTTACAACAAAGGTTCTAACAGCTAAGTACAACACAAGGCTTCACAAGAATGTTCGGGCTTCACAAGTAATTGTATTTTTACTTTGCGATTAGCGAAATATTGAATTTAAGTTTGTAAATTTTCGCCTGAACATTCGAGACAATAAGCTCTGCTACCATACAAAAGTTTCAACATATACGTGCTATGGCTTTTGTTTAAATTGCGAATAACTATTTTCCATAACAAGCCGCGTAAGTCAATCTGAGATACTCGTAGAAACAAATGACCGCACCAGTAGGACATACGTTCCAGTCGCAACAAAAATATTCCTCTGACAAACGAATAAAGGTTTCTGTAGTTAGACGATCTGAGACACAAGAGACCATATTATGGGCTGCCGGAATACATAACGACGATTGGAGCCAACAAGTAAGTTCTAGTTGTATTTATAATTCCTACTATCAATATCCTATACCCCATCTAATCCATTCTATTTTTCCTCTTTAGAGCCAACACCTCAACTTTAGGTAAATATGCGTCCGAACATACGATCTCTGGTAATAAATAAAGAACGGAATAGAACTCCGAGGAACGGAGACAAACAGTGGAGACTTCTTTAGGACAACATTTTTTGCGGGATAATTAATCTCCCAAAAGAGTAACATTCTGGAATGGCCTACTAGGCAAAAGAACAAGAGGTAGACCTATTACAAGATGGGAAGATGATATAAAAGCAATAGCTGGTCCAAACTGGAGAAAAGTAGCTGAAGACAAAGTCAAATGGGCATCACTGGAGGAGGCCTTCACCCCTTCTGGGGTTCCTGTAGATTAAATAAAAAAATGAAGTACCTAACTATAAATACTATGATATAATACATAGGATACACATAAAATTATACTAAGTAAGAGACAAATAAATAACATAGAATGAACTAAACAAAACTAACACATACATAGATTTTAAGGAATGTAAATTTACTGGAAATGAAAGGCTTTTTTATTTTTATTTTTTATTTTTTTATAATTAATCTCCCGGGTTTTGGGACATTACATTATTACTAGAGATCGGATCATCGGATGCGTATTAACCTAAAGTTGAGGTGTTGGCTAAGTATGGAGTGGGCTTTTGGATTGAAAGATCCCAGAATTCTGGTATCGGCAAATTTTGACTTCTAATTATAGAATCGAATGTTTTAAGTACTTAAGTTCAGATGTTAGTTAGTATGGATTGCACTTATACATCGAGAAAATGCCGGGATTCCGGAACGACACTTTTTAAGTTCTTATTTTGGAATCGAATGTTTAGTTAGGTACTTGCGTTCAGGTGTTGGCTAATATGGATTGCACTTCTGTCAATCTGCCTAGCCTTTTCCCAACTATGTTGGGGTCGGCTTCCAGTCTAACCGGATGCAGCTGAATACCAGTATTTTACATGGAGCGACTGCCTGTCTGACCTCCACAACCCAGTAACTGGGTAATACGATACCCCTTGGTAAGACTGGTTGTCAGACTTTCGGGCTTCTGATGACCCGTAACGACTGTCAAAGATCCACGAATAACAGCCGGGACCAACGGCTTAACGTGCTTTCCGAGGCACGGAGGAGTCTCGGTATGTAAAGATGGTCACCCATCCACTGACCAACCCCGGCAAGCGTAGCTTAACCTGACGGATCGACCCGTGCGGCTGTTATTACTTAGCCACGAGCTCCTCGATTGCACTTCTGTATCAAAAAAAATCCGGGATTCACAAATTTTGACTTCTGATCATAGAATCGAATGTATAATTTACTTAAGTGCAGATGTTAGTTAATATGGATTGCACTTATGTATCGAAAAAATCCCGGGATTCCGGAGCGACAATTTTTAAGTTCTGATTATAGAATCGAATGTATATTTACTTACGTTTAGGCTTTGGCTAATATGGAATGTACCTACTTTTGTATTGATCGTCAAAATGTCGGGATGCCGGAATTGATAAATTAAGTATTTTTTTACTACGAGTATTAGAGGATAACTTTTTATCAGTAAATTTTCACAGGGAATCTTCTACTCATGAACAACTTTCACTATGGCATCAACACGTAAATCACGAAAAATAAATCAGCTGGTCGAGTAGGTATTGAACTTTTGTATCAAACATCGTAATTTTTTTCGTGATTTCAGAGTTGGTCCCATAGTGAAAGCTGCTGAAACTGTAAATCCAAGATGGCGGCTGCGAATATTTTCAAATGTTTTATCATGGGTGTCGTTTTTATGGCTTTCGAGGGTGTTAAGGCCGATAGTGACGCTAAAATGTAAATCCAAGATGGTGGATGCGAATATTTTCTAATTTTTCTCAATGAGTGTCGTTTTCATGGTTTTCGGTGGTGTTAAAGCTGATAGTAACATTAAAATGTAAATCCAAGATGGCGGCTGCGAACATTATTAAATTTTTCGTCATGGGTGTCGTTTTCATGCTTTTCGAGGGTTTCAAAGGCGATTTACATTTTAACGCCACGTTAAAATGTAAATCCAAGACGGTGGTTGCAAAATTTTCAAACTTTTCGTCATGGGTGTCGTTTTCATGGTTTTTGAGGGTGTTATAGCCGATAGTGACGTTAAAATGTAAATCCAAGATGGCGGCTGCAAAAATTTTCAAGCTTTTTATCATGGGTGTCATTTTAATGGTTTTCGAGGGTGTTAAAGCCGATAATGACGTTAAAATGTAAATCCAAGATGGCGGCTGCGAAAATTTTCCGTCATGGTTTTAGAGTGTGCTAAAGCCGATAGAGGAGTCAAAATGCGTGACGCTTGGCTGATGCCTACTTAACTAACCCTGCGGCAGTGCAGCGTATCGCGTTACAACCTGAAAACACGTGTGATAGTAATTAAAAAACCATCAACATTTTTAAAGCAGGCGCTATCTTGTATTTACATTTTAACATCACTATCGGCTTTAACAGCCCCCAAAACCATGAAAACGACACCTTTGACGAAAAATTAGAATATATTCGCATCCACCATCTTGGCTTTACATTTTAGTGTCACTATCGGCTTTAACACTCTCGAAAAGCATGAAAACGACACCTATGACGAAAAATTTGAAAGTGTTCGCACCGGCCATCTTGGATTTATATTTTAATGTCACTATTGGCTTTAACACCCTCGAAAAGCATGAAAACGACACCCATGATGAAAAATTTAATAATGTTCGCAGCCGCCATCTTGGATTTACATTTTAATGTTACTATCAGCTTTAACACCACCGAAAACAATGAAAACGACACCCATAACGAAAAATTAGAAAATATTCGCATCCACCATCTTGGATTTACATTTTAGTATCACTATCGGCTTTAACACTATCGAAAACCAAAAAAAAGACAACCATGACGAAAAATTAGAAAATATTCGCAGCCGCCATCTTGGATTTACATTTTAGTGTCACTATCGGCCTTAACACCCTCGAAACCAATGAAAACGACACCCATGACGAAACATTTGAAAATATTCGCAGCCGCCATCTTGGATTTACAGTTTCAGCAGCTTTCATTATGGGACCAACTCTGAAATCACGAAAAAAATTACGATGTTTGATACAAAAGCTCAATACCTACTCGACCAGCTGATTTATTTTTCGTGATTTACGTGTTGATGCCATAGTGAAAGTTGTTCATAGTAGATGATCCCCTGTGAAAATTTAGTGATAAACAAGTTACCCAGTAATGGTAAAAAAAATACTTAATTTATCAATTCCGGAATCACGACATTTTGACGATCAATACATAAATATACATTCGATCCTATAATCAGAACTCTAAATCTGTGAATCCCGGAATCCGGGATTTTGACTATTTTTGACAATTGTTGATAATTACGCGCGGGCGAAGTCACGGTCACGGAATGGAACAGAAAAAATAACTGACTGTATTGGATCAGCGTCAATAATATCGGGACGAACAGACTGTTTTCAGAATTAAGACAGTATACGATAATATTACACTGTAATTCTGACAAGAGCTTTACCCAATTGAGTAGTTTAATTTTCTTAGTTTTTGAGATCATTTTGAACAGTCTGTTCGTTCCGATATTTTTGACGCTGACTGTACTCGTATTAGTCATTTGTGAGATGTGACTGTAATGAAATGATTTTGCGCCTCATTCAATAGAGGTAGGTACGCACGGCTACAGATCAAGCTATACATATCCAGTATAAGCTGATCTCGCATTGTATAAGATTACCTTACAATGAGAGGTCAGTGTAAACTGGAACTGCATAGCTTGATGTGTAGCCGCGTGCACGTTTGCAGTGAGTGTGGGTCTGATTGTCACCGCGTCGCGCTGAACGAATTGTCGTACTTACACCGCGCGCCACAATATCCAAATTGTATTTTATTTATTAAACAAAAAGGCATAGCACGTACAAGTTGAAACTTTTGTATGGTAGCAGAGCTTATTATCACGAATATGTGGGCGCAAATTTATAAACTTAAATTCAATATTTCGCTAGTTGCAAAGTAAAAATACAATTACTTGTGAAGCATATTACTTAGCTGTTAGAACTTTTGTTGTAAGGTATAACTAATCCCTTTAAGTGTATAGGAAATGATTTGAAAAACTTAAATTTTTTATTGAATGAGTTAAAGGACATTTTCAGATTTCCATTGTTCCACAGTACCTATCTGTTAGCATTTTCAGTAATATATACTTTAGATAGTACTAATTAAGAAACAGTGTAGTATTTTAATTTAAATTTTATATTATTGTTATAACACGAAATAATAGGAAATACCTACTTAATACCTATAGCATAACTCTAAACTGTTAGCATTTTTGTACATAGCAATGAATTCACGAAAGTAATCCACTCCGCGAAAATAAAAAACTTTGGAATTATCGAAGGGCATATTCTTTTGTCTACTGGACAGTGTATACAGGGATAATCGTCGGTTGGTGCCTCCTCATAATTTAAAATTGTCTAAGGGGCCTCTGCGAGTTGGCTTCGGCCACTCGTACGCCTTCCAAAAGTCCGGGATCGCAGGGTCCCGAGATAATTATGTCAAAGACACTTTAAAAATAATAATCATAATATTAACCCCACCGCAGTATCTCTACGTTGACGTCGTGGTGGGGCTTGCGTGCTCCGAATTCTAGGTCTGTGCCTGTAGAGTTTACTCTGCCGGAACAGGTCTAGGATGAGGAGCCAGACCAAGAGAGATACGGAAACCCGCAGGGCAGCATGTGGCGAGCTGTTGGGCAGTAGCGACCCCACGGACCCTATCTCCCGGGAGAAGTCTTGTTCCTTACCTCTCGCTTGCCTTTATTGGCCGGCTGGAGTGAACAATGACGGGAACAGAGCTCCCACCTCATCCTTGCCTTTATTGACTGGCTTGAGTGGAGATTCGCAAGAGCAAACGTGCTCGGAGGAAGGAAGTATTCCAGTAAGTGTTTGTAGGGATCTTGACCATCTTCCGGGCTCTGGGATTGTTCTGAGAACCGTGGAATACCTCTCCACTCCTCACAAGCAGCTCAGGACATGTTGCTCCCTTGCCGCTACGACACTATGTGCTAGCGACCGTTTTCGGGGGCCCATTATTGAGTGTGCAAGTCACACCCATTTTTTTTCCGTGTATAATAAAACATTGATCAGGCAGGGGCCATAGTCCTTTCATAGTTCTAGGTAACCAGTCCACAGCCACCCAAACCCATAGCCCAATATGTTTTGTTTCCATGTTCTGCAATAGTCCTACACCAACCGGGGGTTGTCCTTGGCTGCACTTGCATAGTGTATGTATACAGGGATAATCGTCGGTTGGTGCCTCCTCATAATTTAAAATTGGTACGCCTTCCAAAAGTCCGGGACCCCAGGGTCCCGAGATATGTCAAAGACACTTTAAAAATAATAATAATAATATCCTTGGACATTTCACACAACGCCATCTAGTCCCAAGCTAAGCAACCTAATGCTTGTGTAATGGTAACGAGATGGCTAATAAACTACTTATATATATTTTTTTTTTTTTTGTAAATACATACATATTATAGAATAGAAAAACACCCAGCCTCGGAACAAATACAATACAATACAAATACAATACAATATACAATACAATACAGTATATATTTAATCCTGTCTTCGATTTAATCAATACAATATATTCGTAATGATTGACATTTATAGGCCCATTTAGAGACAAAAGTATTTTTGCCCAGCTTTTAGGTTCAAATACCCGTATGTGCTACGGCTGGCCGCTCGGTAGATAAATACGTGTCCGTCCATGCGTAACTGCCGAGCGCTCGAACTGACGTAACTGAGACTGACTGAGATTTCGAAGCGCGCCGTTTCGGCCGTTTCCTATTAACACATTAGCTGCCAGACAATAGAAAATTAATTGTTTGAGGTCACCGGTGACCGGCCGGGGCGTGGTAGTTAACCTGCTGTGTAATACCCCTTAGTAAGGCTGTTTGTTAGCCTTTCGGGCTTTAGACGACCCGTAACGACTGTCAAAGATCCAAGAATCACAGCCGAGACCAAAAATGGCTTAACGTGCTTTCCGAGGCAAAGTCGGCCGGTCTCGGTAAGTAAAAATGGTTACCCATCCACGGACTGACCGCGGCAAGCGTAGCTTAACCTGACCGATCGACCCGTCTGGCCGTTATTACCTAGCCACGAGCCCCTCCTCATCATTTTCATCAATCTTTTTCCCCAATGTGAGTACCTATCTAAATCATTATCATTTTTAAACAGCCGTCAGCCTTTCGGCCTTTTTAGGGTTCCGTAGTCAAACAAGGAACCCTTATAGTTTCGCTATGTCCGTCCATCTGTCCGTCTGTCTGGCCGTCTGTCCGTCCGCAGCTTAGCTCAGAGACTCTTAGTACTAGAAAGCTATAATTTGGCATACTTAGTTATAATAATCACGCCGACAAAGGGTAAAATAAATTCAGGAAAAAAAAATTTTTTTAGGGTAACTTCTGTACCTACACGTAAAGTGGGGATGTTTTTTGTTTCTCGTCTACCCCATGGTGAGGGGTGTTGTTGGATGGGTCTTTCAAAAATATTGTGGGTTCGCTAAAACAATTTTTCGATTTAGGGGTCCGTTTCTGAAATATCAAGCTTTAAAGTGCTAATTTTTGCTCTAGTGTCAGTGTCCCCCCCTGCCAGCTAAACGGTTAGTTTTGGGTGGGTGAAAAAATTCACGGTAGTAGTATATTATATCGAAGTTAAAAGGAATACTATCACAGCTAAGTAGGCTTTTCAAGTTTACGAGTAATAGTCAAATATTCATGAAACAACAAAAGCCCTTATTGTGAAATTATTGTCCAACTATGGAACCCTATTACTGCGCGTGGCCCGACACGCACTTGGCCGATTTTTTACCTTATGTTTAATCAATCAAACCTATGAATGGTCGATTGTCACCTTCACACATATATTATTTTCGATCTACTATGGAAAAAGAAATACCTACCCCGAGGGCCTACCCCGAATACATTAGGATAAGACAGGAGAATGATAATAACTACTTCCTAGACAAATATATATTTGCAGACAGGGTTGACGCGACGGTGCGACGCGATTCTGGTAGAACAATTTTCATGAAGTTTTCATAGAAATTCTTCTACTGGAGTCGCGTCAAGCCTGTCTGCGGGAGCCTTTATGTGATATCTTCAGGCATACCTAATGTGTTTTACAAGGCACAGTGCACACAGAAATTATTAAACGATCTTAAGAAAGCACAACATTTATATTCCTAATCTTTATCGTAGGTCATTGTTTTATGATCGTATAAAGGTAAAAATTACCATAAAGTACCCTCTAATGTCGCGATTCCTTTTACCTTTTCCAATGTAAAAAAAACAACGGAATCTATTTTGCTTTAGTTACAAGAAAAAGGCAAGCTAATACTTATTTTTTTCTCAAACATGCTTGGAAATTCGAGCATTATTTTGACAACCTTCTTCGAGATAAATCGAAAATCAATGTTAGTATGAAAATTCATAGTGTAGTGTTTAGCAGCCGAATAAATTACTTTTTTTAAGACAAGTTAGAATCATATCGACGCAAGAAAGCAATCTTTTAGTATCTCGAAAAGTTGAACTTTACACCAGAGGCAAAAACTACATATTTCAAAAATTCATAACTCGTAAACTATCTGAATCAGAGAGGTCATATAGGGAACACGTATATCTTATTAAATAATGAACTAATGATAACATAGTAAAGATAGTCTAACATGCGATTTATAGTAGTTACAGCAATTGGTAATTCAATTTTAAGCAGCAATATTGCTGTATATTGTACTGTAACATAATTATGGCACTTGTGGTATTCCTCAAATCGCAACTATTTTTAAACGCAACCATCAGTTGGGTTGGACTGTACTTAAGCCTTCGGGACCCGGTGGGATGTGGGAGTAATAGGGTGGGGGAACACCATGGGACACTTCAAGGGCATTGACCAAGGTCAAAATTCTGAAAGTCAAGATCCGCGATTCTCCTAAGGTCACTGACCTTGACTTCAGGGTCATTGACCTTGAGTTTTTTTTTAATGTTACCTCTCACTTAAAATTAGTTAAACGGGCACGGGCAGCATGACTAGCCCATACCACTTCATTTTTACTGCATGTTTTAACGCAGGAGGTCCGAATCCGGACCACCACTTTCGTGCGGACAAAAAGAACAAAACGTAAGAGTAAGATGTTTGTTACTGAATCACGCCAGAATGGCTGAACGGATCTGGATGAAATTTGGCACAGAGATAGATTATAGTCTGGAATAGCACAATAGGCTACTTTATTTTGATCCGGTAAGTAGTATTTTCCCATGGGATAATTTCCGACATCTACGCGGGTGAAGCGGCTGGCAAAGAGCTAGTCATCCATATTCAAAAACAGTAATTAGCTACTGGTTTAGACAGACTCTCAATCAGACCAGCCAGACTGGATAGTAGTTACTGAACAGGAATGAGTGATACATCATCATTAATCGAGGCTGGAATGGACCGTATACAGTCTAAACTTTCCGGTGACTGTCGTATGTATTAGATTAATCCCTATGAACTAAATTAGTGAACTCATTGAACTATTGTACTAAATCAAGGTATCCATAGAGCTGTCATAATTAAACTGAGAATACCGATAGGTGCTCAGTAATTGAGATTTGGTGAATGATGATGACTTATTAATTTAGACTTACAAGACTATGGTTTACGATTACGGTAGTACTCACGTGTTTTCGGGAATTCTCGTCAAGATCGAACTCAAAGGAAGCCGTTTTTATTAAACGGTATGGAACGCACATACATGCAATAAATTAAACCACAAGTAATACTAGCCCACAGAAGTATAACAAAATTAAATATTATATTAAAAAGCGTAAATTAATAAAGTAAATTTTTCAAACTAATTAAATATCAAAATAAATTCAGTACAGTAATCACTCCGTTTAGACAACCGAGCTGGCCACCTGCTGCGGTGCACCACAGTGTCCAATCTATTGCTCGCCAAACATTTTTTTTTTTTTGTTAGCATTCATGTTCAAAGGATTCAAGTTCATTGACTCATTGACCTAGCGATGCAATTCTACAGTGTTCAAACTTGTTCAAAATTAAAACTCTACTTTTTGACCTAATTACTGGACCGAGTTCGTTCATTTTGTGTATATCGTCAGCACAGGCGATAAAAAGTATGTGGTTTAATTTATTGGGTACATGTGGTTTCTACACCGTATGTATTGTTCAAAAAGCAGCATGGTTGTGAGCACAACAAATAGAAGACAAGATTAAAAAAATAATGCGTTTAGTTCGAAGCAATAGTGTCGTAAATAAACGAAAAATGTAATATCAGCCTTAGATTTATTTAAATCTGTTAAGTTGTATACGTATATCTTAAATAAATAAAAATCTAGAAGTAGGTACATAGTGATAAAACCCTAACAAAGAACAAAATATTATAGAACACTGGAATTAGCTTTAGATACCAAGGATACCAACGCCTAACAACTTGTTATAATTAAATTATATAAAAAAAAATACAATAAAATAAAATAATTAAATTATACGAGAACATATGAACCTAATGGAAAAACTCTTATAAATAAATACTGATGTGCTAAATGGCGGGCTATTACTCATTTCACAAAGGAAACAGGAAATACAGGATTTTTAATAATCAGTTTCAGGTTTCAGTGAATTTCATTAAAAATTCAAGCTGAGGAATTCGTATTAGCTGTGCGGTGAGGGCCATGAAATAAGCGAGAGTAGAATATTAAGAGGATATTATATCGAAAGTTTAGCTCGGTGTGTAAGTGAATGTCTGTCTGGTTGACGCGCGAGATCACATCGACTCACGCGCACCGGAATATAAACGCGCTTCAATGTAGATTTATGACAAAATGCTATAGTTAAACCAATTTTTACCCGACTGCGGCGAAGCCCAAAAGGAGGGTTATGTGTTTGACCTGTATGTATATATGTATGTATGTATGTGTGTATGTCCGTTTCTTTGTTCCCTCGTAACTCCTAAACGAATGAACGGATTTGGATACATCATACGTCTTTAGATTCGTCTTGGTGGCGCGAGTGTCACTGGCTACGTTAACATCAAAAATAAAGTAAAATGGCGGATTTGGGGTGACATATTGTGGAGTTCGAAATTTTTTTGTCTTGTAATACCATCGAGTGGGGTATCAAAATGAAGGATTTTAAAAGGTGATTACAAAAATATATATAACTTATATGTTTAAAAGTAAAGGCTCTTACAGACAGAGGCGATATCGCGAGCGATATTACGTTATTATCGCGTCGCAACACCGCTACGCGACACGTCGCGACGCGATATCGCCTCTGTGCCTTAATTAAGCCTTAATTCGAAGTGACAAATTGAATTTTGATTAAAAACAAATTGCTTTGAGCAGAGTTAGGACCTCGAAGGCTTAGCTATTTGTGAACTTATCCAAAAAAGCTTTTAAATAAGCGAAATCTTTCACATTTGTAAAGTAAAAAGCTGGAAATAAAAAAGTAATTAAAAAAACTAAAAAACCCTACTACGTTAAAAACTAAAACTGAAAAGGTAAAAACAAGTCCATTTTAAATTTAATAAAAGTTGGAAGCAGGCGGGACTCATTCCATTTCTATATTTTCAAACTCAAAGGGGTCCCGCCTGCTTCCAACTTTTATTAAATTTAAAATGGACTTGTTTTTACCTTTTCAGTTTTAGTTTTTAACGTAGTAGGGTTTTCTAGTTTTTGTAATTACTTTTTTTTTAGCTTAGTATTAAATAACTTCGATTGAAAGCAAATTTGACTGCAAAATAAGGAACGTTTACGTATCACACTAATACCTATTTTATAGCTGAAAGTTAGTGAGTGTGTGTGTGTTTGTATGTTTGTTACTTCTTCACGCTCAAACGGCTGAACCGATTTGGATGAAATTTTGTGTGTATATATCTTATACCCTGGATTAACACATAAACTACTTCTTATCCCAGTCTATGCAAGTGAAACTGCGGGACGCAGCTGGTACATAGTAAATGCGAAAGTGAGTTTGTTTGTTTGTTATGCTAAAGCGGCTGAACGTATTTGGATGGAATTTGGCACATGGGTAGACCATGACCTGGGTTAGGACATAGAATACTTTTTATCCTGACAATTCTACGGGATCAAGACTTATGCGGGTAAACACCGCGGGGCACAGCTAGTACTCTATAATATTTATCTTACACCGTACAAATTACTTAGGTACATAGGGTGACACAATTAAAAACTATCTTTGGATGGATTTAAAGGGAGAAGGAGAGACAAAATTGCAGACTAGGTAAGTAATTCTAATTCTCACTTTCTTTGAAATGAAAACGCTTGATGTACCTGAAGGCCAATTCTCGTACCTAAAAACGCTCAAATTCAAGTCGCAATCTCATGCCAGCGACAATCAGATGTCAAAAATGTAGGTAAACGCTATACAATTTTTGACAGATTCAGACCGAGATGAGATTGCATACCTACGTTGTTAAAAATGCGGGAATGGCCCCTTTGATCTTGCTATATTTACGAGAAAAGATCTTGTCTATAAACAAATATGAGGGTGAATATCCCAGCGGCATATTTTACGTGTCGACGTTGAGAATCGAGGTGTTAAATGATAGGATGTTTCTGATTTTTTTTTTATAGTGAACAACGTAACTTGGTTCACTTAGGGCAATATCTTTTTTTGAAATAAGTGTATATAAATAATCAGGAAAAAATAAATCGCCTTAAAATTCAAGTTGGGTGGCTTGTTCCAGCTCCATTTTTTGATATAATTACATTCACCAAAGTAACAATTTAAGGTATAATAAAAAAACCCGGTCAAGTGCGAGTCGGACTCGCGCACGAAGGGTTCCGTACCATATTATATGTTTAACAATCGCAAAGATAACTTTTTACTTATTTTATAATGATACTGTGAATTACAAGGTTATTTTTTGCAGTTGCAGAAAATCACCCATGTTTAAACAAAATACCTTATGAATCGCCGTTTTCGGTATTGTTGATTAAATACAGTATTCATTCATGGTACTTACATGGTATAAAGAAGTTTCAAATTCCTAATTTGTTGAATTGTTGCGCTAGAGCTTGTACAAAAATGGTCTAAAATTTAAAACTTTTACGGCCCCCTATTTCTTAATTTTAAAAGATAAAAAAAAATATGTTTGTACTCTACTCAATGAGTTCTAGACGATGACACCCCAAATAACACATAATCAGCCTATAATGGTCCCACTGCTGGGACACAGGCCTCCTCTCGGTGAGAGGGAGTGGGCCGTAATCCACCACGCGGGCCCAGTGCGGGTTGGTAGATGTCACATGTCTTCGAATTTTTGGTTCTAGGACATGCCGGTTTCCTCACGATGTTTTCCTTCACCGTTTTGAGAGCAGCGGTGATGAATTATTGACATGACATAGATTAAAATTTTAATTTTTTTTTCAAAATGAAAAGTTTATTGTATGGGGAATTGGGGACCGACCCATTAAATTTTTAACTTTGCTTTATTTTTATTATTTGTTGTTATAGCCGTAATAGACAGCGGAGGCTTAGTAAGTTTGTACTGGGCTGTACGTGGTTGTCTGATTTCATGGATTTTAATTTTCTTGCGCGGTACCCTAATTATTTTTCTAAAATAAAAATAGCCTAAGTTACTCCTTAAAACATCAGCTATATGCCGTCAAAATCGGTGAAAATTCGTTTGGCAAGTTTCCTAACTTGACTCAAAGTACCATTTTTTTAATTGGACTGCGCTTTAAAATTCTTCTATACAAACTTTAACATCCCTAAACCTCATTTGAGGCGTAGTTTTGAAAAACTAATAATGACAAACATTATTACTTACTTATGCAAGTATTTGTGCTAAGTTTCAAGTTCATTAACCAAATTAATAAGATTTTTCATATAAACTGAATCTCTGTTTTCACGAACACAGATACCTAAAGAATTTCAAAAATCGTCTGGTATGTTTCCATAACTTGACTCAAACATTATTTACACCAATTTTTGGAAAACCCTAATACACGTTAGTCTTAATTTTTGGTCTGAAGTATAAAAACTGAGTTTTGAGTTAATCGGACCGCGTGTTAAAGCTCCTCCATACAAACTTTGACACCCCAATCCCTCCTTAGGGGGTAGTTTAGGAAAACTAAAAATGATAAACTTTATAATTTACTTAGATGAATATTCGTGCTAAGTTTCAAGTCTATTAACTCAAGGGATAGGATTTTTCATACAAACTTTCATCCCCTGTTTTACCCCCTTAGGGATGGAATTTCCAAAAATCCTTCCTTAGTGGATATTTACACTATATAAGGTATCTATGTGCAAAATTTCAAGTCTCTAGGTCCATTGGTTTGGGCTGTGCGTTGGTATATTAGTCAGTGACTCAGTCAGGACTTTGATTTTTTTATATTATAGATTTACCATGTTATTTTAAGACCACAGACTTCTTATAGGTTTTCCTGTAATCTACAGGTATAGAACTATTTTCTATATTTTTTCCAAAATTTTAGGCTCAGTAGTTTCGGAGATAAGGGGGGGGGGAATGGTCAATTTTCGTCTATTTTCTTAAATAACTTTAAAACAATAAATTTAAAAATTATAAAAAAAATATATTTGAAACCCTCATACTAAGCCCTTTCATTTGATATGTCACTTGGTACAGTTTACAAAACTTTTTTTTTTTAATTTTCTTATTTTCCCCCTAAAAGTGACTCTCATATTCAAAATTCATATATTTACTTTAGCTGTACGTGTTTGGGTCACAGAAATCCATATGTGGACCAAATTTTAACTTAATCGGTCCATTAGATTCGGAGCAAATGGGCTGTGACAGACGGACAGACGGACAGACAGACAGACACACGAGTGATCCTATAAGGGTTCCGTTTTTTCCTTTTGAGGTACGGAACCCTAAAAACAAATAATGTTGTTAGTCTATGCATAAGACACATTATCTAAAAACAAATAAACCATATTAGAAAATGTAATTTAAAAGCCCAGGACACTCGATCAAAGTTTGTTCCAGCAAAAATCTAAATTTTGGTAGCACTTTTTCAACTTACTACATGATGTTTCGTGCGTGTGCGATCAATCGTGTTTTATTATTTCGCATCTCTCAGTCGTGCGCTGGCAGTTGCAGGTAACAGGTGTGTGATTAGTGCTGTGATTTCCTGCCAAAAACGTAATTATCATCATGGGTGGCACGGGGGACAAGAATTGTTAAATTTTGGGTGGATCGATTTGCTGTTGATTTTAAAGTGTTTTAATAGTAAGCTACATGTCACAGGTAGTGATGTGAGTTACGCATAAATCAGTGGTATTCATTTAATTGTAACTTAAAACCCATACTTTTAAAGATTTTTTTAATGCCTGGTTCCAGTTTTGGTGGCTCAGTTTTGGTGGCTTTGGTGGCGTTTTTCCATTGATCTCGATAGTTCCAATTTTGGTGGCTCAATTTTGGTGGCTTTGGTGGCGTTTTTCCATCGATTGTCTGGTGATTAGAATAAGGCGATTTTCAATTTGGTTGGCCACACTAGACTTTGGACTAAAATATCTCAATAAGTTATCGAGATATTCTCAGACCTCTTGAAGATCCTTCTAGTTTGGAGTTTCTATTCTTAGATTAGGTCCTTATTTTTCACGAAAACTGAAGAAAAAATTTTGCCACCAAAATTGAGAAAAAATGCACTTTGCACTTTGTGCACTTTGTGAGCCAGGTTACGGCGCAAAGTGATCAGTCAGCTATGTAGAAATATTCGGGTGTTATAAGCTGTATAATATCTTGTCTATAACCTTTTAAGTTTTTTTTTTCTTAATTGGTTGAGATAAAGAATTCTGTATTATAAGAAAACCTATAAATTCAAAAAACTCAAAGCTCAAAGCATTTATTTAAATTAAACCAATTACAGGCACTTTTGAACTGTCAAAGAGTCGGTCAGTTAGTCAGAAAGTTGAAGCTAGTTGCCCATTCCAAAACGTAGATCTTTAAGGAGAAGAAGGATCAAGAAACTCCGGGGACACTCTTTTAAATCAAGATAAGTAATACAACATCCTGGGTCCATTATTTTTGTTGTAGAAGCAACAAAAATAATGGACCCAGGATGATATATGTGAGAACAATGTAAAAAAATACTTAAAAACTAAAGTCAAAATATAAAATTAAAAATAAGCCCTGGCAGATAAGAGATGACCAGGATTAGGTGCACAATGCCACATTCGCACAATGACATATTGGAATTTCGCAAAATGTCACATTCTCAAATTGTCATGTTCTCAAAACGCCACTTCGCAAAACGTCACATTAGCAAAATGCCATTTTCGCAAAATGCCACTGATGGCACGCTAGAAGTAGAAGATGCAGGCACAAGCCCAAATATCATGTTGTTTTCATAGCTAAGCAGAGGTATCTAAGGCGCGAGGCACACAGAAAAGACGTAAGACGCAGACGTTGCGCGGACAGCGACGCTTCTATACATTTCGTCCTCTCTTCCACGTCCTTTTCATACAAAATGTATAGACACGTCGCTGACCGCGCCCCGTCTGCGTCTTTTCTGTGTGTCCTGCGCCTAACGGGGCGTAGGATAATAAGTTTATTTGTTAAATTAATATTCATCAGCACGAACGCGGTACTGTCCCGCTGCTTCTAATTGAATATTACAATTTGATACCACAATACTTGATTGTGTTTCCTACTTCTGTAGGCACTGTTAGAAAGGGTAGGCAGGCACATAAACTTTTCTCACTGAGTTATCTTTTTACTACAGTGCCAAGAAGAGAGAAGAAGTAATCAGACGTAGGTATGCTACACCTTACCTATTTAGTTTCAGTTAAATCTTTCTTTGGATACCAGAGGGGCAATTCTCGTACCTAAAAACGTTCACAATCTCATGCCAGCGTCAATCAAAATGTCAAAAATGAAGGTAAACGCTATACAATTTCTGTCAGATTGAGTCTTGAGATGATATTGCGAACGTTGTTAAAAATACGAGAATTGCCCCTCTGAGTTCATACAGAAACTGCTTATAACACTAGTGATTATATAAATTGTGATACGTTATTATTGTATACCTACGCATGGTGTTGTTTGTAACTCTTTGAACGTCGATTGCATACCCAGGTGTTCAGATAACAATAGAAATTCTATTGTGTCTGCTAATTGTCGTGCGACGGGTTAAGTGTTTGATTGTTCAACCATTTTTGTTCAACAAAATCTTTATTTATTTATTTTATTTTTATTTTAAAAAGGCGTCTGTGTTGGTATGAAAATTTAAAAATCCATCTGTCTGAATAATATAAAGAAATATTTTATACTAGCTTTTGTCCGCGGCTTGGAAGTCGGAAATTATCCCAAGTGAATATACTACCGGTATAAAAGTATACTATGTCCTATTGCAGGTCATGGTCTACCCATGTGCCAAATTTCATCTAAATCCGTTTAGCCGTTTATAAACAAAAATCTCACATTCGCGTTTTAATATTCTAATTAGGATGAAGTCATCAAAGCGTTGTGAGCAATGATCAACTTTCATTCTTTATAAGATAACTCCTTTATAGCAAGACAATAACAAGCAATATTTTATTATAAAACCTAAACGAATAAATAACATACGTACAGTGGTACCCAACTGATAAGGCGTGAATCTTCGTTCGCACAGAAAAGAAAGTATGGCCCCGAAGATTAACGAAATAATGCTTAAAATACAATCAACCTTAGATCACTACTATAAGGTTCATCAAGGTAAGGTTAAGATAAGGTTAAGGTTCACTGCAGCTGTTAGTTAACGTCTCACTCGCAAGTATGGCGGCTGACTAACGCGGCGCACGCTAACACGGCGGCAGCTGCCGACCAATAGCGGTACAGGAAAAAGAAGCGCGGTGCGTGGAGCGTGCCGATTGCTCAAAGCATTTCCATCACTATGAAAATTTATCTTCTGCCCAGGTACAACATCGGTAAGCCATATTATTTGGGTACTACTGTAACACACGATTTATGCTCGGTTGGTGGCAAAAGGTTCGCCCCCTATTTTATGGGATGATGGGACTAAAACAGAACTGGTGAAATGTAGGTATACTATAAGTACACCTCTACCTGACCCTCCTGCGATTACAGGCGTCATATTATGTAACACACGAACCCCTCCATAATTCGCAATAATAAATCCTAACATTGTCTTAAAGAAAAGTAGAAAAATCTTTCTGGGCAAAGAAATGGCCGCAGCATACATGATTTATATTATTATCTATCCATTACCCAAAATGGTTTCTATCATTAACCCAATATCATAGTCTGAAGAGTGACAAAAACTATCAATAACTGTCCGAGGGAAATATTAATTATGTACGCAATCAGCGAAAATATGAGGTAGAGAAAATGTTTCTGTTTTCGTCTAGAACAAAGATGTTTTCTTGTCGTTTTTACTTGGTTATGTAACGTTATTAATCTAGCGAGCCAATTGAAGTACGCACGGCTACAGATCAAGCTGTACATTTCCAGTATAAGCTGATCTCGCATTGTATAGGATTTCCTTACAGTGAGAGGTTATATGTAAACTGGAAATGTATAGCTTGATGTGTAGCTGTGTGTACAAAGATGGATGTAGGTCTTGCGTAACATATTCGTTTTACCCCCTAAATATATATACTGACAAACATTGTCTTCCAATTATTTCCATTTATTGATAGACGAGAGGAATAATATTGTAGAATAAATACTGGTATTCAGCTGCATACGGTTAGACTGGAAGCCGACCTCAACATAGTTGGAAAAAGGCTAGCCAGATGATGATTGATGAGAGGAATAATATTTTTACCATCGGAGTAATCTAAATCTAAATCCTAAGACTAATTCTAACCTCCGACAGAACCGTGGTCATACATTCAGTTCAGCCAAATATCTTGGCATAACGCTTGACGTGAAACTACGCTGGAAAGCGCATGTTTAAAAAAAAAGACAGGAACTAGACATGCGTTTTAAAAACATGTATTGGTTGATTGGACGGAATTCCTGCCTATCGATTCATAATAAAATTCTATTATATAAGCATATTCTTATGCCAATATGGACATATGGCATACAACTGTGGGGCTGTACTAAACCGACCAACATCAAAATCATACAAACATTCCAGAATAAGGTACTCAGGAGTATTGTTAGTGCGCCCTGGTATATAAGAAATGACGACCTCCATCGTGACTTAAAAATGGAACCCGTTACCAACATAATTCAAAAATTTGCTGAGGCCCATGAACACCGACTCCACCAACATGTGAACATCGAGGCAATTCAGCTGTTAGACCAGACTAATATAGTGCGAAGACTAAAACGAACAAAACCTTTTGAGTTAGTGTAGTGTAAAAAGTGTAGAAATAATAGTGACAATGACACTCATATAACACATGAACAAAGTGTTTATATTATTATATTAGACTCTAAGAAAGTGGAACGGACTTGTGTAAAGTACAATGAACACTATTCTAAGTTTTAAAATAACTGTCACGTAAAAAATTAAGATAGATTAAAATTGCTTATTAGTCTTGTAGGCTAGATTGTAATGAATTATTAAGAACCTGGTTCTTTTTAATAAAGGATAAAAAAAAAATACATTCAGTTTTCTTATCAATAACTATTTATTTTTGAAGGTATTTTTATGACAGCTGGGACTGATACTTTATTCTAGTCACTCGAAGTGTACAGAACGGTCATCTATGTTCGGTCTAATCGCAGTAAGGAGGCTTGACCTCATGGAAGATATCCACAGCAATCCATGACCTACATACCCAAAACATTCCATAAGCAACATCCTCAAAAAAACATAAATAGGAAAGAAAAAAAACCGGTCAAGAACGAGTCGGACTGGCGCACCGAGGGTTCTGTTCCGATTTCTGAAAAAGTGTGCTCTTTAGAGACATCGTTTTATTTTTCCTGCAGTCTTTACATAAACTTCTATCACATAGAATGTTTTCAGATTTTTTCTCTGCAAACTTCGGAGATGAACGGTATTTTTTTTTTTTACATTTTTCATCAAAAGTCAAAAACTACGCGGCCTAAAAAAAAAATGTTTGAGAAGGTGCAAAGAGCGCTCTTTCATTATGATACCCAGCATAGTAGCCCCACTTTGAATTGTAAGACCCTTTTCAGTCCCTCTTGCAAAAAATATATATATTTTTATTTATTTTTTATTTATTTATAATTTTGTTTCAGAACATTGTAATTCCATAAATTGTTATATTGTTATATATATTTTTGTTTCTTTCTTATTTGCAAAATAGTTGGGTAAACGTCTAATCTAAAACTGTTCCAAATTTCAAGTTGATAGCATTAGTAGTTCTTGAGATATCCAGCTGTGACAGACAGACAGACAGATAGACTGAGTCACACCATAAGGGTTCCTTTTTACCATTTTGGTACCTACGAAACCCTAAAAAGAGCTAAAAAAAAACACATAAAAATCGTTTCCAGGAAAGAGTCGCAATTCGGGCAATTAGTGCTTATTGAGCTCGAGATTTCCGTGCTTTGCATAGTTGACGCCTTTGTGCTCTAACGTCCTCTTGAAATTATTATAATTCTTTAAAGGTATTTTTAACCATTTCTGTTGTTTTTGAGTTCTTTAATAGTGGTTATGTCTGAATTTTTTATACGTAGTTTGTTATATTTGTGAGTTAACTTTAATGCGTTTTATCTAAATAATTTTTTATTGGCAAAAAATACGTGTCAAATATTTTTTTATTGTCTGACTGACGGACTAAATCGAATTTCTTTTTTTTTTACCTAGAAATCACCCTGTAAAGCAAAATAGGTCGTATTCCTTTAAAAATAAAATCCAACTCCTATCTTTGCAAGAGTACCATTAATAGTCTAGATTTTAGATACAGAGAGTTTGAAACTAACATACATTTAGTAGGTAGTTCAAAATATCGGCTGCCATTACGGCGGCATCATGTCGACGTTTCGTCTATGCATGACAGTAAACTCGTTTAAAATAACTGGGACAACTATAAAGGGTGTAGGGAGGCCATGAGATTTTAGGCACCAAATTATTATGCTGAATATTTCCCTAACTAGTTCATACCATATCAGGTGAAGACAATTTTTTTTTAACTACTTGGCTATTCGACAACGGTTTTTGACTTGCATCGTGATTTGGCTTTCGCTACAAACCCTGGGGTTTATATTAAGAAAAAAAAAATCTATTTAAGAAACCGCTTCCATAATTTCTTAGTCAAAAATTAACTTTAGGTAAATTTGCATCCGATTATCCGATCTCTGGTCATCAGTGTTTTTAGATTTGCAGGACCGTTTGCAAATGTGATAGGTAATTTTCCATCAGACACACCTTCGAACTGTTTGCCAAATCTGTTAGGCCCTGTTTCACGATGTCCGATTAGCCATTACCGAAAAAATTTATAAATGGAACAGATAATTTCATACATTTTCATCATTTAATTCATATTTTTTTTTCAACTTCATTTTTTTTTTATATTTTTTTTTTATTTTGTATGAAATTATCTGCCAATTAAGGTTATAAGAAACTTAATCGTAGGTGGCTAAACAGGCCATAAGTGTTATAAAGAAAAACAATAGGTGCTTAGTTTGTGTGTCAAAGTTCTTCTATTACATAACATATTTTATGTTTTTAAAAAATGTTCTCAAGTAAGTGATATCTTTGTAATTTCTTATTGAGAGTAAAAAAAATACATTAACCATAATGTAACATAAAAAAAATATATTGTTAATAGGTAATCTTCAAAATGCGTCCAAAACATGGTGTCCTTAAAGAAAATGTATAAGTTTTGGGTATTTTCAGCGGAGTGAGCCTGCCGCGAACTGCACAGGTGTGCTGGTCGTTAAGTACGGAGACACTCCTCCAACTTTTGCCACTTCCAGGTTATTATAAAAGTGGTAACAGATTTTTGGTCTGGATGTTCGGTGTTCCGTGAATCTGTGTCAGATTTTGGATGAATGATGGTTCATATCAAGTCTGCCTTTTTATTTGTTGTGTTGAGATACATACACGTATAGTTTCTACTCTTACTTAACTTACAGGTAACTTTTAACTTAGATACGTTTAAGTAATGTAGAAGAAACAGTGAAAAATAAAGGCGTTTTATTACTTACTTACCTTTTGTACATAAAACTTAAAATAAATTACAAAAGTAGTAAATAATGTTCTAAAATTCATGTGCCATTCGAGAACTAAGTCAGTCAATCTGCCGAGCCTTTTCCTAACTAGATATATTGGGGTTGGCTTCCAGTCTAATCGGATTGCTGGATTTTACAAGGAGCGACTGCCTATATGAACTCCACAAGCCAGTTACAGGGTAATGCGATACCCCTTGGTAAGACTGGTTGTCAGACTTTCGGGCTTCTGTCTACCCGTAACGAGTATCAAAGATCTAAGGTCCGTATTACAGAACGTCACTCAATACTCAAGCATTACTTAAAACTAGATTAAAGCCATTTGGTTGGTTGAAACTATATTTAAACAAAGATCAGTGCTTGAGTTTCCTTCTGTAATACGGACCTAAGAGTCTCGATATGTTATGGATGGTCACTGATCTTCGAACCGACCGCGGCAAGCGAAGCTTAACCTTCGATCCGCAAGTGCGGCTGTTAGTAATTATCTATAGTATTAAGCATTCATTATTTTTAGAAATCTTATCATTTAATATATGAGTATGTGGCGGCATCTAAATCGCCACATGCGAACTACGCATCACACTGACGTCACACAAAATCCTGCATCGCGCAATCAGAGTTTACCGCGCGACTAGCATAATATACAACGTCCCGACATGAATCTTTGGGCAGTTTCCCATCAGACACAACACCCGTCTGGTCGGAGTATTCTCGCTTTTCTATGGAGGATGAGTGAACCAAACTACCTACATTTTCTTTTATAAATGTTGCTTACAAAATCAAGAAAATGTCAACAGTGAATGTCAACAGTGAAATAAATCTATCTTGTCTAAATAAGTGGTATTTGAAAGCAGTCCAAGGTAAGGTACACATAGCATATTTCATTAAACTTGCTAAAACATACCTACTCCATAATGTAGAATTTGTATCAAAGGATCCCATTGTCGAAATAGCAAAGTCTTGCCCGCTAATGGAACGGGCAAATAATGCACTATTGAGGCAGATCGCCACTTGCCCATGGTACTCATACTACCCATAGGGCTATAGAGGGCTGATAGCACTTATCTTCATGCCCATTTTCGCTTAGAAGGTAGGCAGAACTCTGAGTGTAATGGTCAATGTTTGCACTCAAGCCGGTTTGTGGATACGATAATCATAACGATAGCGATTGTGTGAAAGTTTGTATACAGGGCGTTTCTTTTAAGGTGTCAATCCAGTGCAGCAGTGCGAGCTGATAGAAGAGTAACGATAGTATATATGTAGTACCTATCGATTTAACACCCATGTATGTTATACGATTTTTTGTAGTTTTTTTTTGTTTTTACGGTACTTATACCCTGTGTATAGTGATTCAGTAGCTAATACTAAGGAAGTTTTGTTGAATTTTTCCAAAATCATCGGGTTATGTGATCGTCCATATTTTTCTAACAAATCGAATAATATCAAGCCAAAATAGGGGCTTGTTTGTGGCTATGTATTAACAGCCGCTCGGGTCGATCGATCAGATTAAGATACGCTTGCCGCGGTTGGTCCGTGGATGGGTGCATGAACATATTTACTTACTTACCAAGACCCCGGCCGTGCCCCGGAAAGCACGTTAAGCCACCCGGCTATCATTCGTGGATTTTTGACAGTCGTTACGGGTCGTCAGAAGACTGAAAGTTTGATAACCAGTCTTACCAAGGGGTATCGTATTATCCAGTGACCGGGTTATAAAGGTCAGATAGACAGTCGCTCTATGTAAAATATCGGTATTCAGCTGTATCCGGTTAGACTGGAAGCCAACCCAAACATCGTTGGGAAAAGGCTAGGCAGATGATGATGATCAAGCCCCGTAAACTGTTGACCATAGCCGCTTCATGGAACGGTGACAGGTGAAAATGCCATCATCACCATCACGCTTGGAAAACGGATTTGTAATCGCTCTATTTTTTCTACATTTATAAGTGTAATTTATATTCAAATTCAAATTCAAATTCTTTATTGCGAACTAAGTGTACAATTTTGAAGATGTTAACAAATATATAGGTTCTTAGAACTTAGTTGCCTGTTAAGAGTGTTGACTCGGTACGGCATTTCATACAAACTTTCAAGTCCTTTTTTATCGAAATGAATGAACCGATTTTAATGAAACTTCATACGCATAAGTAGTATACATAGGTCTAAAAAGTTAGTTAAGAACATTTTCTAAATGTCTTATTAACCGACTTCTAAAAAAGGAGGAGGTTCTCAATTCGGATGTTTGTATTTTTTAAAAAAAGATAAATGGAAATCTCTGTTTCTATGGAATATTTAAAATCGGTCTAATTTAGCTGCAACACTATTTTTCGAAAATGTTCTTTACTAACTTTTTAGACCTATGTATCCTGCTTATGCGTATGAAGTTTCATTAAAATCGGTTCATTCATTTCGATAAAAAAGGACTTGAAAGTTTGTATGAAATGCCGTACCGAGCCAACGCTCTTAAGGCATTGCAATTTAAATTGTTATAGATCAAAAAATATTACAGTTAAACAATTTACATTATATTAATAATTATCATTGTTCATACATTTTATATTATATCAGACTATTCTTACAGTTTATATCACATTATAATTATCAAGTATCAACAATCTTATAATATTATATAATTATTTTTCTTCAAGGAATTCCTTTACAGAGTAATATGCCTATGTGGTACATATATGTACTATATATGTGGTACATTATTCAATCTATCTAGGTATATCTATAGTTTTCTTTTGACGTACCTAATCACCATTTAAGACTCCAAACCACCGGGGTCCAGGTAAAGTTCTTCTTTTCCAAGAACTACGCTGAAGAAAATAGATCATTTTATCAAGAATATTTACACTTCGAAGAAGGATGGCGAGGTTGCATGTACAATGGGACCCACCGTTAGGAGTATCGTACAGTACGGAAACTTATAACTAGTTTTAGTGTTAACTATATAAAATTAGCAAAAAAGCTAATGGGCAGTAAGTCGTAGAGGCTGGGAGAAAAAAGATATGAAAGGTAAAAGATTATAACCTTTCGCAATTGACAATTCACACGGTCATCACACGGTTTCACACGGTCGGTTCATTTTAACGGGTAACTAAGTCCAAAACACTTGCAAATCGGAATCCAAAAGTAAAAGCGGTTGTCTAAGTCGGTACCTATGTAGAATATTTAGTCCAAAGGTGAAGCCAAGTCGTCAAGAATCCACAAAACCGCATAGAAAATAATAGCTATTCCCACGTTAGCCGTTGAAAACAATCAATGGAAAAACACTAATTGGTTTTGACACTGACAACCAACTCCTATTGACAGCATAACGTTATATTCTACGTTATCACAAATAGTGGTAATAATAATTATAATATTGTACACTTTTGTATAACAAATGTGAATGCATTTTTAATATTATGTCTGTATGTTTATTGTTTATATGTTTTTCTTATATTTTACAAGTTTTGTTTATTAAAAAAAAATGACAAGCGTCTAGTCTATGAAAGTAAATCTTCTAACGAGTAGGTTGGTTGCGTTTATTAACTGCATGATGACTTATGTACTGCATGATTACTGCATTTGAGTAAATATAAATCTTTTATAACTTTTAATTCCCAACACCTAGTGACTCAACGTTTTTTATATAATGCTACAAACTCTTAATTAAAGTAAATATTAAATTGCAAGTGAATGACACTTCGTTAATTTATAAATAATGTGGGTCCAAACTCGCCATCCTTCATCCATCATTACTAATATTACCTACCTAACTGTGATTTTACGATTTTAATGATAATCGGAAGCCTTACTTAGTGCGAGTTTTTATACTTACTCGATCACGTTAACGTAAACTTCAATTTGTACTGAAACTCAACAAGCGCTGTCTGGTGACTAGGTATAATGGGAAACACAATTATTCCATACAAATTGACGTAAGTTAACGTTAACGTAAACACGATCGAGTAAGTACAAAAACTCGCACTAAGGCCATAAGGCTGTTCTTTTTATTTTTTTTACCATTTACAATTAACCATTTACAACATGGACGCACAACATCAAACAGAAAATCCCGTAATAATTAAAAGGTGAAAACGATTCTTATACGCGGCTTCAGTCCCTGGAGGGACTCTAATTAAGATATATTCCGAAGGTTTGCCTCAAATAAGTACCTAATTACAGGGATTTTGTTTGCTTTAACTGTTTATTGCACGAGTCGATCTTGAATTATGTTGCTATAGAAGTATTTTATGGGTGTCTTTAAGGATATAAAAGGTAGGTTTTGATTATGAAAAGTAATTTACTTGCTGTTTCGTTCCCTGTGGCTCCGTTTGTGTGTAACGGTTGAATTTTCCGGGATGGAAGACGTATGATGAATAGGTCTTTTTCCAAGTGCTTAAGAAGTTAGGCACAGAAGCTGGCCTAGCGGAGTATGTAGTTTCAATAGAGTAACACCGGTTTACCCCGACCTAATTCGTTGGGTTATGTAGAACTGACACAAACTGCGCGCGAGCCGAGCGAGCGTAACTAGCGCTGCCGCGGTAGCGGCCGGCGAGCACTACTTCCAAAGGCTAGGCTGGCTAATTATTGGCTGCGGCATACGACCCTTAGGATAAACCGGTTTGACCTGAAATCTGGCCATCAGTAAGATATTATTATTAAAACTAGGTTTTGCCCGCGGCTTCGCCCGCGTGGATGTAGGAAAATATCCCACGGTAACGTACTACCGGGTATTCCTTCCTTATTCCTTGTCTAAATTAGAAAGGGAACTTCTGTGCAAAATTTCAGCTTTCTAGGTCCAAGGGTTTGGGCTGGGCGTTGATGAGTCAGTCAATCAGACAGTCAGTCAGTCAGGACTTTTTTTTTTTTTTTTTTTTTGTGAATGGCTTCTCGCAGTTGACCACGGGGGGTCGAGGCTGTTTAACCGGACTTTCCTGTGGCTGCTTTAAGCGAGAGCTTAAAGCCTCCGGCCAGGCTTAAAACTAAGACTTAAAACTAGGGGTTTGAGCGACTCTGCACGTCGCTGCGGTAAGGGTAGGGAGGACAGCCAGAGGGTTCAGGCTGGGTCGTGACGCGATAACATCCAAGGTACGAGGTACGAGAATGATCGGAGAGTTTATTGGCGGGTTAGAGGCCACAGGCTCGGCTGCGCTACCGGCTGGCGCAGCCTCGCCGAGTAGAGGGCAAGAGGGAGGTGGGCAATTACGTTTTCGACCTCGACGGCGGGGTCGGAACGTAGATCGTAGTTTGCGTTTGCGGAGCGTACTGGTGGCCTTATTACTCTCCTGTAGGAGGGTTATAGGGTCATACTCAGTCAGGACTTCTCTTTTTATTTATATATATATAAAAGATAGATATATTGGTATCTGCTTAAGCATCTTTAATAGTACATTATGATATAAGTGCGGTAAGTTGAAAACTACAGCCGAGGCGATATTGCTAGCCCGAGCCGTAGGCGAGGGCTACAAGAAAGCAGAGGCTGTAATTATCAAAGCGCACGTATGTCATACGACGTTTTATAACATATTTGCGAGGAAATAAATAAAACTCGGACTTTCTTAAACGAATAAATCTTTAAAAACACACTTTCTGAAAATGAATTTGCATCTTTGCTTGTTTTCCATATGATGATATTTTGATCCGCTTATAAGTATCTATCGGTCGATTTTTCGGGCTTAGAGTAGCCCTTTTTCGCTGCCTCTGAGACTTCTGGCGGTGTCGAATGAATAAATTCATCATTACTTGACGACATTTTCAAATAAAAACAATACAGCGAAAAGGAAAAGCGCGCGGAATAATTTTTACTTGTTCACAAATTAGCGATTCGCACGCATCAGCGCTTTTTTTTTAAAGGCAAAGGCACAAAACAACCAGTATTATTAAAGTAAATTAATATTTTTTTGTTTTTGTTACAGATAAATGGTTGTAATTTATTGCCAAAATTAATTAAATCAAAGAATTAAATGTTTAACATTCATAATCATAATCATAATCATAAATCATTTATTTAATCAATTTTTTATTATTTTATTTATTATTTATTTTATTTTTTTTTTTTTTTTTTTTTTTTTTTTTTTTTTTTTTTTTTTTTTTTTTTTTTTTTTTTTTTCATTTAATTCTTAAATTTAATTTTATGCCAAAGTTAATTTTATTCATAAAATGTTGACCACTTTTCTGACATAAAAACTCTTTGCTTTGCTTTCTTTGCTTTTTTTTTCTTAAGATTTAAAAAAGTACCGTTGGTTTTAGACGGAGCATGATAAACCGTACGTGTTACCTTATTAGAAAGAAACTCGTGCGTTTTACTTTACGATTACGCACAAGTACGTAATGACATACATTACGATATTGAAATTGGTGAAATAAGAGGCCCTTTACGAGCAAATGTGTTATAAAATATATTACATATTTTAGTCGTTAAAATCAAACAAGACAGTTTTTCATGGCTGGCTAGGTATGAAGTGGAAACGAAATAAGTATTGTAAAACTTATAAACAAAAAAATTTACTGGAGCAAAGCAAATTCAGTGAGTAGGTGCCTTAAACTTATAAGCAGTCTTTTATATTTAATCATTGACATTATTATTACTCTGTAAACACAAATAACTAGTTTAACAAGAAGTCTCATCAGACTAACCTCAGAGAATTAAAGCTTAGATAATGCCAATTACAATACGCGTAATGTTATGGGGAGTTGTCACTGAGCGGAAATGGGCGGTACAATTTAGAAAGAGGTTCTTCGAGAACATTATTGTATGCCGTCCACCATCACTGGCAGCCATTAAGTGATTGCAAATAAAAAATATCTAGTGAAGAATCTCGTAAGTGATATACTTTCTGAAATATTTGAGTTCAAAAACGTGGAAAAATAAAGTATTAAACTTTACATTTTTGAACTGAAATATCGCAGAAAGTATATCAATTACGAATTTTTTTTTTTTGTTTAGCGTCACTTACTCTGTCGATTGACACATGTTGCATCGCTGGCCGCCGAAACTAGTTTTTTAGGGTTCCGTACGAAAATGGCAAAAAGGAACCCTTATGGTGCGACTCAGTCTGTCTGTCTGTCCGTCTCTCACAGATGGATATCTCAAGAACTACTAATGCTATCAACTTGAAATTTGTAACAGTTTTAGAGGACGTTTGCCCAACTATTTTGCAAATAAGAAAGAAATAATTTTTTTTTTTTTGCAACAGTTACTGACTACTAGGGCATATGGGTTATTACATTAAAGAGCGCTGTTAGACATTCTCAAACATTTTCTTTCGTTTTTTAGGCCGCATAGTTTTCGAATTTTGATGAAAAATGTAAAAAAAAATACCGTTCGCTCCAGTTATCTTCGAAGTTTGCATAGAGAAAAATCTGTAATTATTCTATGTGATAGAAATGTATGTAAAAATTACAGGAAAAATAAAACAATGTCTCTAAATAGCACACTTTTTCACAAATCGGGTTGGAACTCTCTGTGCGCGAGTCCGACTCGCTCTTGACCGGTTTTTTTCAAAATGGCGGACGGTGTACAGGTATGCCAACGAGATTGGATGTTCTTTGACTAGTCATAGCAGTAGGTACGTATTGCTCGCTAGTCAGCAAATTATTAGAAAATGCTTTGATGAAGATGCTATTACTAAATTCATCACATTATGCAATGTGCAGCTTGTGAGGTCGATTACCTCAGATGCTGCCCATTGCAGTTTTCCGTAATGACTGTGGAATTAATAACTGCTGCCAGATTAACAAAACCTTTATTACTTCGCATTCTACCACATGTCAGAAGCAACAGGCACCCCGCACTCATAACAGATTATATTCGCAGCTTCACCGTAAGCAAATCTAAACGCCCCTTTACAAATACCAGAAATACAAACTTTGTGGTTATGCGCAAACTTTATCAAGAACTAAATAGGCGTTAATACTCGTATGTGTAATGGTGCGGTCGCAATGGCACAAAATGGATATGTACAGAAGGTTAGCTAATTAAATAATGTGCAAAAACAGGACCATGCACACATTCTTGGACTTTTAATAGTATTCAGTAACTAGACAGCAGAGATATCAGTTTCTGAAAAAAAAAATATCACTCATGGAGACTGCCGACATAAGTGAAAGCATGTCACGGTGTCGCGGTGACGCAGTGACGGGAACCCGTAAGATTTCCCCCTACCAAAAATCGCTCAATGCGCCTAAAGAAGTTTTCAATTTAAAAAAACCCGGCTAAGTGCGTGTCGGACCACGCACAATGAAGGGTTCCGTCGTTTGGATGAATTTATCCCCAGAACAAACTTAACATTATAGTTGAAAAACATGTTCTCCCATTCATTTCAACTGGTATTGTAAGTTTGTATGCACAATATTGAGTGAGTTACTTACCATGTTTTTTTAAGACCATATAAAACATTGTAACCTTATAAGTTTTAATTAAAATACAGAAAATAGGTTTTCAAAACCTTAGGCTGTACTGAGCCTAAAATTTTGAAAAAATACATTATGTTTCGGAGATATAGTGCGGGGGGTACTGTCAAATTATCTTCAATTTTCTTAAAAAACTTTGAAACGATTGATTTAAAAATTATTAAAAAAAATGTATTTGAGAGCCTCGCAGGAAGTGCTTTCATTTGATATGTCACATCGATACAGTTTGCAAAACTTTTTTATAATTTTCTTATTTCTTCCCCCAAAAGTGACCCCCATATTCAAAATTAATTTACTCGTGTAACGTTACACGTCCGTGTTTGGGTCACAGAAATTAATATGACATGTGTATTACTATCATTACTATGCCTATGACTCGTACGCATGACGACCTCAAACCAATGCCGCTCGCGAGTGCATGCGCACTCGGCTACACATCAAGCTATACATTTCCAGTTTACACTGAACTCTCACTGTAAGGAAACCCTATACAATGCGAGATCAGCTTATACTGGAAATGTATAGCTTGATTTCTGTAGCCGTGCGTAAGTGAAGCGTGTCTGTGTGCGTGTTTTCGCTCGTTGTATAGAGCCGACCTTCTGTAATTATCTATTTTATGGTAGTTGCGGGCGTTGCGGCAGTTGCGGGGTCATGATGCGGGGGAAGCACTTAAGTAAATGACGAATCATTAGCGAATGCTCTTAAAACTTTGTTGCTCGGGTGTTGTGCATCATAGTATGGGTTGTTATGGGTTTTGTTTCATGGTTGTAGGTAGTTCCGGGTCATTAAATTACTTATGTTTACCTACTTTGAAGTGTGGTATGGTATCGTTAATGATCTATATAAAAAAAAACTTGAGAGGTGTCAAGGGACACCCGGATGGAACGAAGTTCCTTTCGATTAATTAGTGAAGGAATTGTAACAAAATTAACGCGATAAGGAACTTCGTTCCAAAAAGAGAAGTCCTGACTGACTGATTGACTGACTCATACGCGCCCAAACCCTTGGACCTAGAAAGCTGAAATTTTGCACAGAGGTTCCCTACGGAAGGAATTCCCAGTAGTGCGTTCCCGTGGGATATTTCCCGACATCCGGGCGAAGCCGCTGGCAAAAGCTAGTTTAAAATAATCACATGAAGATTGATTGCCAAAACAAACTGTAAGCTTGTTTGTACTCACAATATTGACAGATTTACCATGCTATTTTAAGACCGCAAACTTCTTATAGGTTTTCCTGTAATTAACAGTTAAAGAACTATTTTCTGTATTTTTTTCAAAATTTTAGGCTCAGTATTTTCGGAGATAGGGGGGGGAATAGACACTTTTCGTCTATTTTCTTAAATAACTTTAAAATATTTAAAAACATAAACTTAGCTTAATTTTAAAATTTAAAAAATATATATATATGAGACCCTCAAAGCCCTCTCTTTCATTTGATATGTCACACGGTACAGTTTGCAAAACTTTTTTTTAATGTTCTTATTTGCCCCCTAAACCTGACCCCCATATTCAAAATTCATTTGTTTAGTTTACTCGCACGTGTTTGGGTCACAGAAATCAATATGTGTACCAAATTTCAACTTAGTCGGTCTATTAGATTCGGAGCAAATTGGCTGTGACAGACGGACAGACAGACACACGAGTGATCCTATAAGGGTTCCGTTTTTTCCTTTTGAGGTACAGTACCTTAAAATCAACAATAGATGTTCTAATACTCAACATCCATAGCTGATTTTCTTTTTTATTTTAGGAAGACAGGCTACTAACGACGCATGAAATCAGCTGTTCACTTTCTGTCTAGCTACAGAGTTCAACGAACTCACCGCATACCTAATACCTACCCCTCCCAACCAGTAACAGACGCTCCGATTCGTGCACAAAAACACAAACAAATCAGTTTTATTGGATTCCCTTGATGTTCCTGAAATAATTTCATGTACCGGTCATCTTATTATGATATACTGAATTCACCCCATAAGTCTGCGGAGGGCTGTCCCTTTCACCCTGTAGATTGTAGAGCCTGAAAATGATGAATTCTTACGACGGGCCATATTTTGAAAACTGTTTACAAACAGTGGTCTTAGTGCGAGTTTTTGTACTTACTCGATCGCGTTTACGTTATCGTTACCTTATGTCAATTCGTATGGAATAATTGTGTTTCCCATTATAGTCACCAGGCGGCGCTTATTAATTTTCAGTACAAACTGACGTTTACGTTAACGTGATCGAGTAAGTATAAAAACTCGCACTAAGGCCTCTGGAAATAACCGTGAAGATTCGATAATGTATATCGCACTAATATTATAAAGGCGAAAGTTTGTGTGTGTTTGTATGTTTGTTACTTCTTCACGCTGGCTGGACCGATTTAGATAAAATTGGGTATGTAGATAGCTTATACCCTGAATTAACACAAGGCTACTTTTTATACCGGTCTACGCGCGTGAAACCGCGGGGCGGTGCTAGTTAGATGATAGATGGAAATCCCTTCCTGTACTCATCAAACAAATCAATATCCTAATCACCAACAATGACAGATTAGCATAACAACTGAGAGGCATCCGTGGTCAGTGGTGACGTCACAGGATTTAACTGAGGCCGGTCCGTAAGCTAGCCGCTGATAACAGATAAAATCACGACACTTTTGTTAGAGCGCCCGTTCATGTAGGCGCGTTTGAGACGCTCCGGTATTTTCCTGTCCAATTTTCATCTTTCCCGGTATATGTCTGTAATAGAATCTTCCAGTTCCCGATTTCAGATTGAGTTGAAATTTTACTTGCATATGGAAATCGGTTGACAATGCAATATTATTATGGAGCTGATCTGATGATGAAGCCGGAAGGTGGCCATGGGAACTCAGTAATAAAACGACGCAACCCTATCGAGTTTGGACTAGTTTGATTCGTTTTGACAAGGACTCTGGTGCTAGATGATATCCTTTTTTTATTACCTACCTACACTTGTTCTGATCAATATATCAGTTAAGTATACAGTACTTGATATAAAACATAGCCGCTTTTTGCACAGTATACTACTTTTCGTGTCTGTCTGTGTGACCACGTTGTTCTTCTAAAATACGCAAAGGATTTTGATGCGCTTTTCAACATTATGTAGAGAATTTATTCCGGAAGGTATATGTGTATAAACATTAATATTTAACTTCGATTGGTATACAGTAAATCTCGACATTTTGACATATCACCACGTTAGAAGATTGCACCCAAGTGAAGCAAATAAATAATTTATGTTTACCTAAGCTCAGCCAGTACAAAAATTAAATTGAATGCTCACTGAACTTGAATAAATAACTTTAATTTAAAATAAATTTACCGCTTACAATATCAGTAGGGACCTACTTACTAATTATTTTGAAATTGTTGTTAATATATTCAATTAATTTTCACCAGTAATTGCTTTTTCAGTATCTTTTAAATTCACGATTTCGTGGAAAACTGGTCTGAATAATTGGAATGTAGACGCCATCGCCAGTTCGAAGTGAAACACTAATTAACACTTTGAGCGGAGCGACGTTATTATAATACGTAAAATTTGATAAACGCTATTTGACACAACGTTTAATCACGTCAGCAAAAAATATGTCTTTCTATAAAGAACGTGTATAAACGGCTGCGGCCTATACCAATTCCTTCAAGCTACGTCATCGCGCCGTATCACTTTAAATTTTCGGACTGCTAGCGCCACTCCACGTTAGTTTTGTTGTACACTTTTTAAGGCTAGTCACACACATACACTATAATTACGCGTACATTCGCAACGTCGACGTGTAGTAACGGTTGTGTCACATTTCATATTATCTTTGCTTGTATGAAAAACCAGAACGTCACTAATCGTCATATATTTTGTATGAGAAAATAGTGTGCCGCGCAACAAACATTTGAATACCCAGATGCTCAGCTGAAAGTGTTAAATCTGCAACATAACATGTAATGTTGACAATTTTTGATTTTTTTGATTTTTGGTCATTTCTTGGAAAGCCTTTTCCAAGCTTTCTTCAAACCAACTATTGTGACGGGGGACCAGCCCCGGTTTTCTTTACGGAAATCATTCATCGGAATTCAAGTCGTCGTCTTAAAGTCCGTGAGAGTGTCACAGACATTAACACGACGATATGAAAAAGATAACAAGGACGGAAGACAACAACATTTAAAACATTTAATGATTATTTTTTATAATATTAGTGTGATAAAATAGATTAATTTATTATTGATTTGAATTGATTTTAATTTATTACTGATTATTGAAACTAGTATGTTTTATTTCAATTAGCATCTAATATTGAAGCATTCATACACCGAGTCTTCTATACCTCACGTTAGGTATCTATGCATTGAAGCATTTTTACTACGAATCTTCTATCCCTCGCGATAGGCATCTATCCTACTTTTGAGAGGGTAAAAAAGACACAATTTCCTCAAAATCGATGAGACTTATGTAAAAACAAAAGGGGTACCATCATAAATTAAAGATCAAAGTTACCATATGCAAAAGACCAATAGATCCAATAGACCCCAATAGATCCAATATATCTACCAATAGATCTTTAATTAATAAGTAATGGCTCCCTATCAAAAAGTGTGGCACCTATCCTGGACTTACCTTAGAGAATACACAATAAAATTAAACTACGAAGTAAGCAATTTCCTCAGGATGTTTCCCTTCACAGCAAATTACGAACGTACGAAGTACGTCTAAATTATTATGAAATTTTAAAAGTAACATTGGTATCCGTGTATGTAACCTACTTACGAAGCTAAGAACCTACATACATGTGTATAAGGCCCCTTGTACGCACATTTTGTTGACAGACACGTCATTGACCTTGACCTCGAGGTGAAATTCCGGAAGACAAATTCTGGAATTCTCCGAAGGACCTTGACCTCAGGGTCAGGGTAATTGACTTTTACCTCAAAGTCAAAATTCCGAAAGTCAAGATCTGCCTCCTAAGGTCACTGACCTTGAACTCAGGGTCATTGACTTTAACCGCAGGGTCATTGACCTTGATCTCAACGTTAACATTGTGAAAGTCAAGATCAGCGATTCTTAGGAGCAGTAACAGGTTAATATTCATGGTTGGTGTCCTAGAGGTCAAGGTCAGTGACTTTAGGAGGAAGATCTTGACTTTTAGAATGTTTGTATCGATATGTTTTATTATACACCCCATCACTAGAAGCTACTGGCCCGTAGGTGCTCAAATGGGAATTCCTTGGGTGCTCTAAAAATCGGTGCTCAGAAAATAGGTGCTCAAACACGAATGCTTCGTTATTTTTACGGCACGGTTTAATACGTCGTACCGTTGCCGTGAATAAAGGGCCTTAAAGATTTTCTATAATATGTAAGTATCCACAGCACCGCATTCAACACTTTGAGAAGCTGTTCCTAAACTGTTCGAGCCACCACGCTTTAGGAATAAATCCCATCCATACAAATTATAAATGCGAAAGCACCTAACTCTATCTGTTTGTGACCTTTCAATATCCGTTTCGGCTGAACAGATTTCGATAAAATTTAGCAAACTACCTGTGTGCTAAATTTTATCAAGATCCAAGACGTGACGATCATGAACTGGACGTAGGATACTTTTTGTCCCCGTAGATATGTTCCCGTGGGGACCTTTACGTGGGTGAAAACGCGGCCAGCCAGACACTATTCCTATTATAAAATTATTGAAAAAAGCGTCTAACTGCAGAACCTTCACGAGAATCAAGTGCTCGTCGTCCGACACTTCGGCCAGGGATTAGCCTGCGAGTGTTGGACGAAAATCCGGGCCCCCGCTGCTAACAGCACGTACAAACGGGCCTTGCTAACTACTGCCACAGTGTGAACAGAGAAAAGAAACGAATTGCCCGAATGCGAGGGAGAGTTCTGCTCGTCTGTTTTTCAATGTGGCAAGCTATGCTGATGTGGATTTTGAATGACTTAAAACGCATTACCGCTGAGCAGTGGCGGAAATTGTAAACACCATTGTAATTTTAAACACCATTGTCCTTTTAAGGGGTCATTGTACTTATCACTAGGAACCACTTTTATTAAGGGAACAAACCTGAAATTGCGAAAAAAAATCAGCTGTTACCTACATTTTGTTTGTAAGAGCCTTTATGCCTTTAGCTGATTTTTTCTCGCGATTTCGGGTTTGGTCTCTTAGTAAAAGTTGTTCATAATGATGAGCACAATGACCCCTTAAAATGATAACGGTGTTTACACTTACACCCTGCATTTTCCCCAACATGTTCTGTTTTGTTCTTTCTTTGGACCGTGTTTACCGCAAATAAACGTAAAACAGGGTAAATAAATATTAATAAGAATGAAATGTAATTTTTCCAAGTAATAAATACACAATACCTACTTTTTTGAAAATGTAATTACAAAAGTTCGTGAAGGTAGGTATTATTCATCTTCACGCCTGACTCGAGTTGTTGAACAAAACGTCACCCACAGTGGTTTAGCGAGAAACGTTGCAAAAATAACAAACAAACGAATATACTCATAAAAGTAAATAAAAGTCTATAATAAAGTTTACCGTCGTCCGCCATTGTAGCATTTAGGTACAAAGACTGAATACAGGCTGTTTCACTTCAGTCAAATAAGTCCTTATACGTGGCGACCCTCAAAAGGCACGCTTGGCATGACCTCATGATGTGATATCATTTTAAGTGTTTCGTGTGCCTAAAAGTGAGTTTTATCGAAGAAGAGCCAACATACACTAGGTACTGTCTAAGTTAATACAATATATAGGAAAACATCGTAAATAGACTCAAAAGTCGCCATCATAATATCACACAGTGATCATGAGTTCCAAATTGAGGCTCGTTCGTTTTCACTATGTAAAGAAATTGCTGAAGCTGAACGTTTTTATTTATTTTTCTTGATATTATTTGATATTATTTTTAGGTCCCAACTTTGAATGTCCAACCAATAATTGATTTCATTTATTCAACTATCTCCAAAACTAAAACTTACTTTGAAGACACAGAATAAATCTTGACGTAACTAGCTAGAAACTAGCCATAATATAGCAGCCTGTATAAAATAAAGCCGGGTCCTCCACATCGAGTAATGTCGTGGAAGTAATGCCCACACATTGTGCGGATAACATGTGCTTTGTGCTTTATTTATACATATATTCTTACAACTAACATATTATACGGGCCCATACCTATTCAGTTTGGGATAGTTGGTAACAAGAATAGTCCCTTTTGCTGTTGTTAGCAAAAGTTTTTGATGATCCGTTTTTGCAGGATATCCTGTGTATGTAGAATTGTAGATACATCCTCATCATTTTATTTATTTAGTTCGGTATTCTTATCATAATGTCATGTATGTGCTCCCCAAATTGTTATGCAGAGACACATCCACATTTCCAGCTAGTGATAAAGTAAGTACCTATTCCAAAGTCTCATATACGATTCATAAACCCGGCAAAAACCAAACTCTAACTTCTGTCTTGTACAAAGAAAAAAAAATTAAATCGACTTCAAAAAGAAATTAAGTAACTCAAAATTATGAAATAACTTTAATTTCGGAAGTCGATGTCTTGGGATTTTTATTTGAGTTTACTGCCACCGACTTCCTAAATTAAAGTTATTTCATAATTTTGAGTTAATTTCTTTTTGAAGTCGATTTTTTTTTCGTACTTTTTAGTTTTAAGTAAAAACTGGAACATTTGTATGTAATAAGTAGTTAGCAGTTTTGTTGTAAATATTTCACTAGAATTTGACCAAGGTTTTGAGATGTTTTCTCTTTGACACCACAACCGGTAGCTCGTATCATTAAGCCAGGCCGTCACATGCCTAATCATGAAAACTGTTAAACCGATTTTGATGAAACTTGCACTGTTCTCTAAGTTGAAGTAAATGTAATCCAATAAAAAAAGGGCAAAATCCGATTAATAGTTTCGAAGAAATGCGTGGAAAATACATACATACAAATATAAAAATGTTAAAAAAAAAAATGTATATATTTGTCTGGAAGCCCTAATAGATTAACATTATGTCAATATCTTGTAGTTCCAATAATATTACATACAACGTACGAATTGATAACCTACTTTTTTTGAAGTTGGTTAAAAAGATATTGTAAGTTTTGTTCAAAATATGAACATTTTATAGGCAGAAACTACAGAACACGAGCCAAGATGCTGACATTTGCATCTTCTACATTTATGCATATTTTCTTAAGTTCGCCTCGTTGAGAGTAGGTTAGGTAGGTACTCCGCATGTAATTTTTGTAAAGCTCATCAACTCAGCTGAAATTATGAAACACCAGATGCCATTGCATCATTTGTTTAAAAAATATTTCATAGTTTCAATACTTTGTACCTATTATGCACTTGCTTAAATAATCAGCCGTCCCATATATTTGGGTCGAGTACCTAAGTATCGAAGGGTGGTATGGGACAGTTGATATTTTTTTCGCGATAACGATGTTGGTTCCATGGAGAAAGTTGTTCAGTTTGATGGTCTGTACCACACCTTTAAATTTGACCACACCTTTCTAATACACCCTATATAAATGCACATGCAGTCGGTAAACATGTTCTTAAAAAAAAAACAATTCCTTGTCAACAACAACTCAATCTGACTAGCCTTTTCCCAACTATGCTGAGGTCGGCTGCCAGTCTAACCGGATGCAGCTGAAAACCATTGTGCATGGAGCGACTGCCTATCTGACCTCAATAACCGTAATACGATACCCCTTGGTACGACTGGTTGTCAGACTTTCGGGGTTCTAACGACCCGTATCGACTGTAAAAGATCCACGAATGACAGCCGGACCAACGGCTTAGCGTGCTTTCCGAGGCACGGAGGGGTCTTGGTATATAAAGATGGTCACCTATCCACGGACCAAACCCGGCAAGCTTAGCTTAACCTGATCGATTGACCCCTCCTGTCAACAACAACTATTTTCATATGATAAATAAGTGCATTTAGTATTATTTTGACCTATGTATGTACATAAACTATTTTAACTTATTGCTATTTTGCCATCGCACAATATTAAATTCCTAGTTCTAACCTAGCAACACAAAATGAACCCGAAAATTATATACCTACTTCAGTTCAACCAGACTGAAAATTAAATCCACAGCCCTTCATTGTCTCAATTTTCAGTTTCCTCTAATGGCCAATTTACAAGCAATACAACTAAAACTAAACTAGAACTACTCCCATCAAAGCATTGTGAAGGGCCATCGGGGCTATTAACAGGGATGCCCCATTGCCCCAATTGTCCGGGTTGCCCCAAGTCTGGTTGCCCGAAAGTTGCTTTAATTTCCATACTAAGGCAATAAAGTGGGGGATACACGTCGACACTGGAGTTTTAATCCAGAAAAGTGTTGGGTGAAGGTGTAAAAGGTCCCATGGTTTAAACGAAATTGTTTTTGAAATAGTTAGGTATATGAACTAAAAAAATCCCAGAATTCACTAGGATTTTAAATGATTGTGGCTAAAATACCTTGTTGTAGTGTTAAGCACTGATTACATTATGGTAATCTCTGGGTAATGGCCAGAAACAATAGGGCTGACTAGGATATCAATATCAACGTATTACCAAGGCACAGATATTACTCAATAAATCAATTGGAACCTTAGCTATATATCAAGGATTTTTTTTTAAATCAATCTGCCTAGCCTTTTCCCAACTATGCTGGGGTCGGTTTCCAGTCTAATAGGATGCTCCTGAATACCAGTATTTTACATTTTGTGACTGCCTTACTGACTGACACAACCCAGTAACTCGATATACGATACCCCTAGGTAAGACTGGTTGTCAGACTTTCGGGCTAACAACTTTCAAAGATCCACGTGCTTTCCGAGGTACGGAGTAGCCTTAACCTGAAGGATTACTTAGCCACGGGCTCCTTAAGTCAAATAATAATAATATATTTCTATTATAAATAAAATAAATTCTTTCGAATCCACTCTGCAACGGAGTGCTATAAATATCAATGCTTGTTAGCATAGAAGTCGTAAATCAACCACAAGAAAAAATATTTTATTTTATAACTATGCAAAAAATGGCTCAGTTTCATAGATTTACGTTCGAATTTTTAATCCTCTTTGAACTTGAAGGAGAAGTTAAGCATAAACAGTGTTTGAGTTGGCATTCCAGAGTTTTATTAAAATACGATTATTTTTGCCCACTTGCATGCTAGTTGCATACTTGTAACAGCACAAGTCATCAAAATCTTCTAGGTAAAATTAAAAGTCTGAGGGCCTGTTTCACCACTTATGATTAAGTCCCTATTAACTTACTTGGCAGATAATTTCATAGAAATTCTGTTCCATTTTTGAATTTATTCGTTAAGATAGTCGGACATCGTGAAATAGGCCCAATATTATTTATTTATTTATTTTATTTCTTAACATAGGTAAAATATAAATAAATAGAGATCTTATGTTTGATGAACAGAGCGCTATGTTATGCCAGGAGGCGTACAAATATGGTTTGCAATAAAATCTAGCATAATATTATAAATTAAAATCTATTTAAAATAATTGAAAAAAATAGAAAAGAAAGAAAAATTATTAAACATGGTTACGTAACTTTAACACATATAAAAAAGAAACATGAAATATCGCAGATTTATCTAGGTAAATATGACCGCAGAAGTCGTAAAGGTAAGAAGATTTTTGAAACCATCGAAAAATTATTTGTATATTGGTAAAATTGGTATAAATTGAAATATTGGTAAAAAGAATTTTGATGTTGATAGTACAAATTAGAGCATCATTCTTGATACTAACGAAGGATGACTCAGATTCAAAAACGTAAAGCATTTTCATGATATCGAAAACATAAAGTCAGGGCTTTTCTCTACAAAACTAAAAAAAGTGAATAACTTTTATGCCAATCAAACCCCTTTCCTTTGTAGATTCATTCGCTTTTAGATTTTATTGTTTATTTATGGTTACTTTTGAGAGCCTTCATTCAATCGGCGTAAAATATTTTATTTCTGTAGGTTTTATACCTCTTTTGCATTGGTTGTTTCTTGGTCTATTCATTGTTATTTTTTATTATCTTTAATAATGAAATCGAATAAACCATAGGTTTGTGAGTGTAATGTTCTTAAATGTTAGGTAGGTAGGTACAGTCAGCAACAAAAGTCGACTATCACTTGAGTTTTCTAAATCTTAATTATTGAAAAAAATACTTCATTAAAATCGGAACATATGTAATTTTTAAAGAAGATGAACTCTTATCTAATAACAAATGAAATGCTAAAAAGCAGGTTATCGAATCATTTTGTGTTAATTTAGATGCTGTCAAAAATAGCAGTGTTAACCGACTTCTGTTGCTGACCGTACCTACATCTGCTTATTTATTTGCACTCACATTAACATTCATTGCTTTGAATGTGCATCATTGAAAGCAAGAAAGAAAGAGAGAACAAGTGTTCTTTTTTTTTTAAACAAGCTTTTATTAGTCTGGATATCATCTAGGACCCGAGTCCTTATCAAGACGAATCAAATGAGCCCAAACTCGATAGGGTTGCGTCGTTTTATTACCGAGTTCCCATTGCCACCTTCTGGCTTCATCATCAGATCAGCTCCATGTCATAATACTATTACATTGTCATCCAATTTACACATGCGTGTAAAATTTCAGCTCAATCGGAAACCGGGAAGTGGGTCAAATTTAACTTGCAAGATTTGACTACAGACAGACAGACAAACACCAGGACAGGTGAAAGTAAATAAAAACTTGTCAAAATACATTTATTAGACATATATACATTTATAGAGGATGCCTGTGTCCCCGCAGTGGGAACATTATAGGCTGATTATACATTCGGGACAAGTAGGTATTGAAGTTTTGTACGGGACAGCTGATAATTTTTTCTCGATTACGATGTTGGTCCTATAGAGAAAGTTGTTCAGTTTGATGGTCTGTACCACATCCTTAAACACCACACTTTTCTGATACACCGTGTATTTTAATTATGTTCTGCATCAAACAAAAGGTACCTGAAAAAATCATGATGAAAGACCGTCTCATTACTTTGGTACCTAGTCATTGACCTGTTTCCGTTTTTTTTTTTTTTAAATTATACGGCCTTACTTTTTCTATGAAGAGACAATTTTTTCCCTTGGGTGTCGTAAGTATAAAACTTAAGGATTGAGTATTAACAAAAGGATACGATTGTTATCGAACTTTGATTTATATTACACTTCATAGAACCTGTCGCTGACGGTACCTACATGAGGGACATGTCGTGAAAAAAAGTTTGAGTATGAATCTAGATGGCTAGAAGACCAAAGCAACGATGGATGGCTTTTTATAGAATACTAGCTTTTGCCCGCGGCTTCGCCCGCGTGGATGTCGGAAAATATCCCATGGGAACGTACATGTGGAAAAGATAGGGCCGTCCGATATAACTGTACAAACTCAAATCGCTACGATATATCGTTACCGTGTTTAGTAGGCATAAAGCTACCAGTCGGCATGATTTTTTCCGACATCTTCAACAGTCGTCGTCATATTTCAGCCATTTACTTTTTGACATTATCGCATTCAAACAGACACACTTACGCGGCGGGGGGACTTTGTTAATTACTTAAAATTTATTATGCCAGTCACGCTCTAATAACAAATAACTTTTGTCCGAGTGTCCACTCGTTCAAATAATTTCCTCGTAAAAACTTCGAATGAAATAAAGACTAAATGTTACCTCAAGATTCGAACTATGACTACATTTCCAATCCCTTAAATCTCTTAAAAAGAGATAGTTACACAAACATTTGTCAACCCCTATTGTACCCCCTCAAAAACGCTGTACCACATATTTCTTTATTTCCTACCAAATAAATTTGAATTTTCATATCCCTACCTTAAGAAATGCTGGGTTTCCCATCTTTTATCCCTTATATCACCCCTTGTAGTATTGTTTTTGAAAGTTTCCTGTGTCCTTTCCCAAGATGCTATATAAAGCCTTGCCAAATTTTGTCGAAATCCGTGCAGTTTTGTAAATTTTAAAATCAACCCCTATTTTACCCCCTAAGGGGATGATTTTTCAAAAACGCTGAACCGCATATTTCTTTGTTTCCTATCAAAAGCATACATTTTAATTTTCACATCCCTAACTTAAGAAATACTGAGTTTCCATACAAACTTTCATCCCCTATATCACCCCCTGTAGGATTATTTTTAAGACAAAAAGTAGTTCATGTCCTTCCCCAGGATGCTATATAAAGCCTTGCCAAATTTTATCGACGTCCGTGCAGTTTTGTAAATTTTAAAATGAACCCCTATTTTACCCCCTAAGGGGATGATTTTTCAAAAACGCTGAACCGCATATTTCTTTGTTTCCTATCAAAAGCATACATTTTAATTTTCACATCCCTAACTTAAGAAATACTGAGTTTCCATACAAACTTTCATCCCCTATATCACCCCCTGTAGGATTATTTTTAAGACAAAAAGTAGTTCATGTCCTTCCCCAGGATGCTATATAAAGCCTTGCCAAATTTTATCGCCGTCCGTGCAGTTTTGTAAATTTTAAAATCAACCCCTATTTTACCCCCTTAGGGGATAATATTTCAAAAACGCTGAACCGCATATTTCTTAATTTCCTACCAATAGCATGAATTTATTATCCCTAACTTTAGAAATACTGGGTTTCCCTTACAAACTTTCATCCCCTATATCACCCCCTGTAGTATTGTTTTTGAAAGTATCCTATTTCCTTTCCCAGGATGCTATATAAAGCCTTGCCAAATTTTGTTGAAATACGTGCAGTTTTGTAAATTTTAAAATCAACCCCTATTTTACCCCCTTAGTGGATGATTTTTCAAAAACGCTGAACCCTATATCACCCCCTGTAGTATTGTTTTCGAAAGTATCCTATTTCCTTTCCCAGGATGCTATATAAAGCCTTGCCAAATTTTGTTGAAATCCGTGCAGTTTTGTAAATTTTAAAATCAACCCCTATTTTACCCCCTTAGTGGATGATTTTTCAAAAAAGCTGAACCGCATATTTTTTTTATTTCCTATCAAAAGCATACATTTTAATTTTCACATCCCTAACTTAAGACATACTGATTTTCTCATACAAACTTTCATCCCCTATATCACCCCCCGTAGCATTATTTTTTAAGACAAAAAGTAGCCCATGTCCTTCCCCAAGATGCTATATAAAGCCTTGCCAAATTTTATCGAAATCCGTGCAGTTTTGTAAATTTTAAAATCAACCCCTACTTTAACCCCTTAGGGGATGATTTTTCAAAAACGCTGAACCGCCAAAAGCATACATTTTAACTTTCACATCCCTAACTGAAGAAATACTGAGTTTCCCATACAAACTTTCATCCCCTATATCACCCCCTGTAATATTATTTTTGAAAAAAATAGTATGCTATGTCATTCCCCAGGATGCTATATACAGCCTTGCCAAATTTTGTCGAAATCCGTGCAGTTTTGTAAATTTTAAAATCAACCCCTATTTTACTATATTTTACCCCCTTACGGGATGATTTTTCAAAAACGCTGAACCGCATATTTCTTTATTTCCTATCAAAAGCATACATTTTAATTTTCACATCCCTAACTTAAGAAATACTGAGTTTCCCATACAAACTTTCATCCCCTATATCACCCCCTGTAGGATTATTTTTGAAAAAAAAAGTAGCCTATGTCCGTCCCCAGGATACCATCTATAGCCTTGCCAAATTTTATCGAAATCCGTGCAGTTTTGTAAATTTTAAAATCAACCCCTATTTTACTATATTTTACCCCCTTAGGGGATGATTTTTCAAAAACGCTGAACCGCATATTTCTTTATTTCCTATCAAAAGCATACATTTTAATTTTCACATCCCTAACTTAAGAAATACTGAGTTTCCCATACAAACTTTCATCCCCTATATCACCCCCTGTAGGATTATTTTTGAAAAAAAAAGTAGCCTATGTCCGTCCCCAGGATACCATCTATAGCCTTGCCAAATTTTATCGAAATCCGTTCAGTGGTTTAGGCGTGAAAAGGTAACAGACAGACAGACAGACAGACAGACAGACAGACAGACAGACAGACAGACAGACAGACAGAGTTACTTTCGAATTTATAATATTAGTATGGATGGTATGGCTCGATTGAGTGTGAATATTGATATGACGGTTTAAGGCTCTTACAGACAGAGGCGATATCGCGAGCGACGTTGCGATATTATCGCGTCGCAACACCGCTACGCGACACGTCGCGCCGCGATATCGCCTCTGTCTGTAAGAGCCTTTAGTGAGGTGTAAAGGACCTCACACATTTATAGTCCGCGGACTGATGGCCGGCAGGCCGTCCACTCATAAAAACTGGACCGGCCGGCGGACCACTCATAAACACTGGTGGTCCAGTTTTTATGAGTGGACGCCCGCCCTGCCGGCCAGCAGTCCGTGGACTCTAAAGGCTCTTACAGACAGAGGCGATATCGCGGTCGCGACGCGATATTTCGATATTATATCCGTAGAAAAATATCGCGTCGCGACGCGATATCGCCTCTGTCTGTAAGAGCCTTAAATGTGTGGGGCCCCTAAGAAAGATGAATAATTGAAAAAAAAACGAAAAACCCGAATGCGAAAAGACATAACTGAAAAGAGAAAAACAAGCATTTATTATCTACTAGCTTTTGCCCGCGGCTTCGCCCGCGTGGATATCGGAAAATATCCCACGGGAACGTGCTACCGGGAAATCCTTCATTATTCCTTGTCTACATTATAAAGGGAACCTCTGTGCAAAATTTCAGCTTTCTAGGTTCAAGGTTTTGGGCTGGGCGTTGATGAGTCAGGACTTCTCTTTTTATTTATATAGATTTTAAAAAATATGTGGCCCTAATTGAACCAAGTTACGTAGTTCACTATAAAAAAAGTCAGAAACATCCTATCATTTAACACCTCAATTCTCAACGTGGACACGTACAATTTGCCGCTGAGATATTTACCCTGATGACGATAAGTTGTGTCAGCATCAGAGTGAATATCGCAGCGGCAAATTCGTCCATTTCGTTCTTCCATCGTTGTCCATTGTTAAAATAAATTCTTACAAATATTATTTTCCTCTCCTTCTTTTTATAGTCCCTATAAAAATATTTTCGATTCCCAAATAAACCCTATGTTTAACTAAAACAAAAAACTTAATACAATATTCAAGTTAAAATACCGAGTCGTTTTCCAAACTCATTAACACATTCCGACAGACAGCGACACTTGAGTCGCGAAGTTGAGCTTCCCGAAACTTGAGCTTGCCTGAAAGTTGTGCGAATTTCCTCCCGCGGTGCTAGGTAGGTTGTATACTGAAAGGAACACACTGAGTCTTTGTATCTTTCATTATCACCTTTAAATTAACATTGTGTTTTTTGGCTGAGCCGGGTTTTCACAGTACGAGTACTCTCGGACATATATAGGAGTCCACTCGGAATTTGGTTGACACTTTACGAGTTCAGCGTCAAAGTAGCATTTCATTTTGTCTCCTTGCACGTGTTAGATTGATATAGTATATTATAACTATAACTATCTATAAGTGTATATATATAGATACTACTCAAATAGCAATCCTTGAATGTCAGGATGGTTATTAGTTATTTTATTTACTGTGTATTAAAGTATTATTGTTTACTGTGTTTTACTGTGTTCTATGAATATGGTGTGTAAGGGAAGGATTTCATAATTAAAAGCACAGAAAGACAAGACTAGATATTTATATTTCTTCAATCAAGCTTGTCAATAATTATTCATCTTTAACGAGAAAGCTATTGTCCGTTCGCAAAACTAGGTCTTCGTGGAGAAGAACGAACAAGAAACTCCACGGAAACAGTGTTTAAGTATTTTATCAACACATTTCTTATTTCTTATATTTCTTTAAATTATAGTTATCTCAAACAGATAATATTCTACCTCTTGGACAATGGTCCAAGAGAACTCAGAATAATAGCAACATAATAACAATAGCTACTAAAATAACATGGTTCAATTAGACATAGTAACAATATTTAAGGTATAATATCAAATTACGTAACTTACGTGACACCTGGTAGGTAGGTCTATTTCACATCACAACGGCACTAGCACTAACCACTTGAACGTCCACCGAGCAATTGCCCCGAGAATGTCATTACAGTCCTTTTTATATCCTACTACCCACTCTTTCCATCAAACAACTAACAGTATTGTACCAATCGTTTAAAACAACCTATTATATTAAAATAACAATATAAATTCTAAAATATAGTCCAAGTACTATTAAATATTACATAATTATTTACAGTAATAACATCTATACGATTTTTACGAGTTAAGAGTCGTATATTTTATAAACACAATAACTAGTCAAATTAGACACTTCTATATTGGTCCTAAGCTTCGTAAATGTGACAGATGTCATTATCCAACAAACAGTTTTATCTAAAGGTGGTTTTACAATGATGTTACGAACCAACATCTGGAATCAAGGTAATCTCAATTTTACTTAATACTTAAAAATATAGTGCTAAAAATTATAAAAATAATTATCAAATATAACACACGCATCAAGATGACGAGTGATCAGCTGCTGCGAGATGTAGAAGTTGTAGCAGATAAGTTAATCGCTGAAGTTCAAAATCATGAAAGGAAAAAAAATCAAAGCAAGCGAAAAATTTAGACCGGGAAATGTATTTTAAAACTTTAATTCCACTTTTTCTTAGTTGTCGCCATTTTGTTTTTATAAAATGATCCGAGTGAACTTGAGAAAATAGAACCGCACCCGAGTCCACTCTGATTGGATACCGCTGTCCGAGTACGACCGGATCACGTGTTTGCACGCTACGAGTAGCGTCCGAGTAAAGGCTCTTACAGACAGAGGCGATATCGCGTCGCGACGTGTCGCGTAGCGGTGTTGCGACGCGATAATATCGCAATATCGCTCGCGATATCGCCTCTGTCTGTAAGAGCCTTAACTCGGTCCGAGAGTACTCGTATAGTGAAAACCCGGCTTTATTTACAAATCATTACTTAAACTTTATGTTTCGTGATGGCAAAATATCTGCCACCAACTTGGGCCACCTTTGAGTGTTGACAAAGACCTCCTTATTTACATTAAGGCGGTTTTCCACAGTCTGCGATATTGCAGATGGATGTGGACTAGCCCATGGACGCACCACGGGAAGAGTGTCGTCTGTGGAAGTCCGTAGCGGTGCACCCGATCCACCGCGAGTCGGTAACTTCAAAGGTGCGTTGCAAGCTTCTCTTTCACTTTGCATTTTGGGAATGACAGAATTGATCCAATCTCAAAACCCGCAATGTTGAAAGAGCCTTATTGGTGTACGGTGCGTGGCTGTCCGTGGTCGTCAGCCGTCGTATCCCCAAAATCACGGACCGAGCCGCCATCAGGATAGGCCAATGACAGCATCAGCTTAAAAAAACAAACGACGATTACCAATCCCTTTGCGAGGAAGCACTCTCACAGAAAGGAGGCCCGAGTCCCAGCAGTAGGCAGTTGATCACTGATCATCATCATCTGCCCAGCCTTTTCCCAAAGATGTTGGGGTCGGCTTCCAGTCTAACCGGAAGCAGCTGAATACCAGTATTTTACATGGAGCGACTGCCTGTCTCATGTATTTATATACATGAGGTAGAAAAACTGTTTATTCACGAGAAAGTGACGCACATTATTGTGCGTCACTTTCTCGTGAATAAACAGTTTTTCTTTCTTTCTTTTCTTTCCTATTTGACTTCCACAACACATTAATTGGGTAATACGATCAAAGATACAGATTGTCAAATTGTATCTTTGAAGATTATCAATAGGAATGATTATCAATTTCATGAGTAGTTACCTAGTACCAACTCATGAATTTTGTATTGTTCTCCTATTATACTTACAGACCTTACAGTTTATAAATTAAAAGCGATTTTCGTGTCTGTCTGAGTGACTGTATTTTTAGGGTTCCGTATCAAAATGGTAAAAAAGGAACCCATGGTGTCACTCAGTCTGTCTGTCTGTCTGTCTGTCTGTCTGTCACAGCTGGATATCTCAAGAACTACTAATGCTATCAACTTGAAATTTAGAATAGTTTTAGATGACGTTGACCCAACTATTTTGCAAATAAGAATGAAATTAAAATATTTATATTTTTTTTGCAACAGGGACTGAAAGGGGGTCTTAAAAAATGAAAGTGGGGCTACTAGGACATGTGGGGTATCATATGAAAGAACACTGTTTGCACATTCTCAAATATTTTTTTTCTTTTTTTTAGGCCGCATAGTTTTCGACTTCTGATGAAAAATGTAAAAAAATACGCTTCCCCCCCCCCTTCCCTATATCCGAAGTTTGCAAAGAGAAAAATTTGAAATTATTCTATGTGATAGAAGTTTATGTAAAGATTACAGGAAAAATAAAACGATGTCTCTAAATGGCACACTTTTTCAAAAATCGGAACGGAACCCTCAGTGCGCGAGTCCGACTCGCTCTTGACGAGTTTTTCTTCTAAACTACGCAACGGACTTTGATGTGATTTTCAACATCATTTAGAAAATGTATTCTAAAAGGTTTGTGTGTGTAATGAACATTAATAGAAAAACTTTAATACCTACTCGATGCAAATGTATGGGAGGGCTGATTATTTTTTCGCGATTACGATGTTGGTGTCATGGAAAAAGTTGTTCGGTTTGATGGTTTATACCACACCCTTAAATTTAACGAGGATGCAAAACGACACGTTGTATAAATTTAAAGAAATCTCAATGTTTTGTCAAGTCGTAAAAAATGTGCGAAGCAGGGTCAGGCGGGCTAAAACAGCCACTTTGGCAGAATCATAGTAGGATAATAAATCATATTTGAAATCGTAAAACGGTCACAAACTGACAATTCATAATTTATCTGCGTACAATTCACACAATTCACGCACGCAATTCACCTGTTTGACAGTTTTGTATGGAGATTCGTAAAATGGTCCACACAAATTATGAATTGCTTTATTGAAGTTTAATGTCAAATTGCACAATCATAATAAATTGCTGGGAATTCAGGAAATGTATCGCTTTTAGAGGAATTGCTTAATGTGGCCGTTTTAGGCCCCCCCGTCGCTACTCGAAAAAATCCAATAAATAATCAGCCTCACTTACTATTTACAAAACTTTCCAGCACATACTCTACACTTCTTACATAAAATCATATCGGTATACCTACTTAACAGCCCCAGGAGTTCGCACACGTAATTCCTGCTACTTGATTGCATACCACCGGGAGTATTGGATTACCAACTCTATTTAGTTTGAATCGATTACCTGCGTCCATCTGAGGCTGATGAATACTCAACCACGTAGGCTTAATGTGTAGGTCATGATTGAGTTGTAGTGTGTGTTGTATAATGGAAGTATGATTTATTATCTTTGTGGGAATACTTTTGAGGGGAGTGATACGTAGGTTCGAATGACGTTTTTGCGAAGGTCGCCATTTCGAAAAATTTTGCGAGTGGTACGCCAGTTCGAAAACTCATTAGATCGAAAACCGCTATATCGAAACACGTTATCGCGAAGGTCACCATTTCGTAAAATTTTGCGAGCAGTAGGTACGCCTGTTCGAAAGGCATGGTATCGAAATCCGATGTTGAGTTAATTTGTCTGGGAATCGAACTCACGACCCCAATGAGACGAGGCACAGAGAGCATGGTCTTTTGATTTGGTTTGGGAAAAAAAAAAAAAAAGTAAAAAAAAAAAACAAATGTAACTCAACATCGGATTTCAATACCATGACTTTCGAACTGGCGTACCTACTGCTCGCAAAATTTTTCGAAATGGTGACCTTTGCGATAACGTGTTTCGATATAGCGGTTTTCGATCTAATGAGTTTTCGAACTGGCGTACCACTCGCAAAATTTTTCGAAATGGCAACCTTCGCAAAAACGTCATTCGAACCTACGTATCACTCCCCTTTTGAGAATTGCTCAAGTTGCGACGGTTTTTTATTTAATAACAAGGGAGTCCCTGTAGTTAGTTATAATATACAGGGTTATCTAACTAACAGGGTTTCAAGGTCAGGGTCTTCTAAGGGTTTTCTGGGTTTCTTTTCTTCTTATAAATGCGAAAGTTTGGATGGATGGATGAATGTTTGTTACTCAGTCACGCCAGAACGGATGAAAGGATCTGCATTAAATTTGGCACAGAGATAGATATTATAGTCTGGAATAGCACATAGGCTACTTTTTATCCCGAAAAATGTACAGTTCCCGTGGGATAATTTCCGACGCCACGCGGGCGAAGCCGCTGGCAAAAGCTAGTTCTGAATATTTCCTTGAAAGACATCCCGCACAATAATAAAGTCCTGTAAATTTTAAAACACATCCAAACAGGTATATTTTCGCTCTCTGGACAAGTGACTACAAACTGTCAACCAACCCCCGTCTCGCTGTCGCCTCCGGGAATGCCCAAACCCTTGTAACTGCCACGGCTTTTTAACATGTTCACTGTTTAAATACCCCGGTCGTGTTGGCTGGACCAGAGAATTAGAAATTCATATAGAAGCGAATAACATCGTGAGAAAACCTGGACTTATTGTCAACTAGGTTCCGCCCGCGGCTTCTACCGCGTGGTATGTCGATGAAAAGTAGCCTATGTGTAAATCCAGGGTGTCAGCTACCTCCATTCCAAATTTTATCAATATTGGTCGAGCCGTTTGAGCGTGAAGAAGTAACAAACGTATACACTCACAAACTTTCGCCTTTATAATATTAGTTTGATACAAGGCTGAGATCGCCACCCCAAGTCTTTATAATATTAGTTTGATACAAGGCTGAGATCGCCACCCCAAGTCTTTATAATATTAGTTTGATACAAGGCTGAGATCGCCACCCCAAGTCTTTATAATATTAGTTTGATACAAGGCTGAGATCGCCACCCCAAGTCTTTATAATATTAGTTTGATACAAGGCTGAGATCGTCACCCCAAGTCTTGAGCAAACATGGCCATGGTGATCATTGCTCGTTGCCTTCTGTTCGTGAAAAGAAGCTTTTTCCTGCAGTGGGACAATAGGAACAGGCTGGTATGTATTATTATATTATTATTACTAGCTTTTGCGTCACACCCCATTGCATCGCATCGCCCACCCGCGCATTTACTTCGCTTTCGCTTAACGTTCTTTCTGACTTTTTTTCTTTTTGCTCGGCTTCTTTGGGTCGTAGCGTGATGTTAAATAACCTATATATAACCTTCCTCAAGAATTGTGCCATCAAATGCAAAAAGATTTTGTCACTTCCGACTGGTAGTTTCAGAGATTAGCGCGTTCAAACAAACAAACAAAAAAAAAACTCTCATCAAGTTTTGGAACAAGTTGGACGTTGAAGAGCGTCAGCTCGGTTACTGATATGGTACCACATTTTGCCTAATAGGGGGCGAGCCTATTGCCATCAACCGGACACAAATTCAGACTCCGGGCTGCTACTGAGAAACTACAGATATCAAAACTCACCTGGGAATCGAAATAGGACCTCATGATCAGCAGTAGCGCTGGCGACCTCTAGAACAACAAGGCAGTCGGAGAAGACAAATCGACAATAACGAAATGCATCATTGTATAATAATATATACATGTTCGATATTGACTCATGATAGCACAAGTTTTTAAACCTTAGTGGTTTTTGGTTGCTATTTCATATGAATAATCCTGTATTATTTTGTGTAAACGTTAAATAAAAAAAAAAAATTAAAAAAAAAGAGCTGTCGCTTCTGTATCACATTTTTATTCTGTGACCGGACCTCTGTTTTGTTTTGGTAAGCATTTGACAGTTACTTTGTGCCGTCGATTTAATTTGTCGTACGGTGGTGGTTAAATGGTACTTATTTATTTAGGTGACCTACAGGGGTCTTAATTAGTTTAACCGATTTGGGGGTCTTTAAATCGAAACATTTGTCAGTGAAGTACTTTTATAATTAATTGCTCGAAACCAATAAGGGTTGAATTAGAATGTTATAATCGTTTTTCTTGTTTAAATACTCCTTATTTCTTCTTGTTTACTCTACCGAGTTTCTTCAGCTTGTGAACTAGGTGGAGTTTGAATAAAAATTTTACATTTTTATGCTCTTTGCATAAATACATCTTTTTTTTTTTGATGGTGGGAAATCATCAAATAACTTCTCCCGCTCTGGGTGGAGCGGAAGGGCGTGTCAGACTTTTACTGACTAAAACCCACCCGTGTTCCTTCAGTTGCCTATGCCAGGGCCGCGGTAACCCCTTCGGACAATCCGCGACCTCAGCGGCTGCATAAATACATCTGACTTATTTTTCGAAAAAAAAATCAAAGATCAAAGCTATTCATAGTGATGGCTGTGTGTTATTTTTAAATTACACCTTGTATAATTTTACAAAAACAAAAGGACACTGCCGGCAGTATCATTTTGCACCACAATCTATATTTAAAAAAACCGGTCAAGAGCGAGTCGGTCTCGCGCACCGAGGGTTCCGTTCCGATTTCTGAAAAAGTGTGCTACTTAGAGACAACATTTTATTTTTCCTGTAATCTTTACATAATCTTCTATCACATTGCAAAACGATTTTTCTCTTTGCAAACTTCGGAGATAAGGGGGGGGGAACGGTATTTTTTTTTTACATTTTTCATCAAAAGTTGAAAACTATGCGGCCTAAAAAAAATAAAAATTAGTTTGAGAATGTGCAAACGGCGCTCTTTCATATGATACCCCACATGACCTAGTAGCCCCCTTTAAATTTTTAAGACCCCCTTTCAGTCCCTGTTGCAAAAAAAATATAAATAGTTTTATGTCTTTCTTATTTGCGAAATAGTTGGGTAAACGTCATCTAAAACTATTCTAAATTTCAAGTTGATAGCATTAGTAGTTCTTGAGATATCCAGCTGTGACAGACAGACAGACAGACAGACAGACTGAGTCACACCATAAGGGTTCCTTTTTTACCATTTTGGCACGGAACCCTAAAAAGGCAAAAGTGATCGACTGATGTATCAACGCACAGCCCAAACCGCATGGTCTAGAGATTCCAAATTTGGCACGTAGGTTCCTTATGAGGTCTAGGGGTGCACTAAGAAAGGATTTTTCAAAATTCATGCCCTAAAGGGTTGAAACGGGGGTCCAAAATTTGTATGAAAAATCTTATTCCTCGAGTTAATAGACTTGAAACTTCCACGCGGGCGAAGCAGCGGGAAAAAGCCAGTTATGAATATAATGATTTTAATGTCCGAAATCTCACCTCACACAAGACGACAAGTAGGTACTACCACCAAATTTTTTCCATTTCACACTGCAGTTTACAGAAAAATCTCTTATCCGGTCCGCACTACAAGCTGTATAAATACATTGTATATTATTAGCTGCAAAAATCCGGATAAAGTCCTCAGAGGAATCCATAACCGATGAAACGGGAGAAATGGAACGTAAAAATATTTCCTCGATTTTATTATTTGTGAAATGTTTCGACGACATTCGTATAAATTGATACGTGTGTAAGTAAGTAGCAATCGCTGTTGATCAACACATCTTCTGGTTGAATTAACTGGTAGGTAATGTTTTTTATTGTTATCAGTACTATAATAGACCTGTAGTAGATAGGTACACCTATGTAGGTACTTCCGTTTAGATGATTCCAAATTATAATTATGAGTTTTGAAATGATTAAAAAAAACCGGTCAAGAGCGAGTCGGACTCGCGCACTGAGGGTTCCGTTCCGATTCCTGAAAAAGTGTGCTATTTAGAGACGTCGTTTTATTTTTCCTGTAATCTTTACATAAACTTCTATCACATAGAATAATTTCAGATTTTTATCTTTGCAAACTTCTGAGATAAGGGGGGGAACGGTATTTTTTTTACATTTTTCATCAAAAGTCGGAAACTATGAGGCCTAAAAAAAAATAAAAAAATGTTTGAAAATGTGCAAGTTTCATATTTGCAAAATAGTAGGATAAACGTCATCTGAAACTGTTCTAAATTTCAAGTTGATAGCATTAGTAGTTCTTGAGATATCCAGCTGTGACAGACAGCCAGACAGACTGAGTCACACAATAAGGGTTCCTTTTTTACCATTTTGGTACGGAACCCTAAAAAGACAATACTTATTTTAGATGTTTAGATGGGCAGATATTTAATCGACCGACATAGCAGAGTCAGCAAACTGAAGTGGCAGTGGGCTGGCCATGTTTGTCAAAAGACCGATGGCCGGTGGAGCAGACGAGTCCTGGAGTGGAGACCGCGTACCGATAAGCGTAGTGTGGGACACCCCCCAGCTAGATGGACCGACGACCTGAAGAATGTGGCTGGGACAGACTGGATGCGGAAGGCGGAGGACAGGGTGTTGTGGCGCAGCCTGGGAGAGGCCTATGTCCAGCAGTGGGCTGCGACAGGCTGAGTTATAAAATTAATTTGAAACTTTTTGTGAACCTCAAATAATTCCTATTTTGGAATCGTAAAAAAATCTAAATAGCCAAATAACTGCGACCAACTTGGATGTAGCGCGGTTGATCACAGTTCTAACCTAATCTAACCCCTTTGGCTGGGGTACCCACCCTACTCTTAACTCTTAGGTATGTATGCAGTGTAATAGAGCAAGATTCATTATTTTCTTACTAGCAAAATGTATGGGATAGAGTATTGTTAGTGTGTACTTTGAACGTACGCGTACTAGCTTGGGCCGACGGCCAATTTTCAGATATCAGGTACCAAAAGTTACGTAAAAATATTACTCACTTTTCTTAAAGTCTGACTGCTGATTTTTATGTAGGTATGTTTTACAGTATATTGTTAATTATAAATAATCAATACTGTCGAACACACTTCCCGTCGGCGATTTTTTCCACCAGACGATTTGAAGCTGTCTGGGGGATATGACTGCTGCTGGTTGTTTACAAATAGTTCCCCGAGTATCATTAAAAAAGGGATAAAACCGCCTACGGGAAGTGTAGTTTTGATTATTATTAATTATTAACAATATTCTGTAAAACATAAGTCAGTCGGGGCAAGTGCGCCGACGGGGTAAGTGCATCTACCATAAAAATATCGAAAACTACAGATATTATACAGCTAATGACATCTTACATTCATGCAACAAACTAAAACACAGTTCCACTTCACAATCATAGATGCCTCTGTTCACCATAACTTGATATATCCGCCATTTTAGTTTTAGTGTCATTTAAACCTGTTATCAGAGATGAGCACGTTTTATGAATCCCTTTAAATCTTAAAATATTTTACGTGTTGCGGCAAACCAATGAGTACAGAATTTAGATGTTTTTCTTTAAATCTATGTTTGTATTTTACTCCTAGATAGTGAAATTAATGTTTTTACTATAGAATTTAAAATCTTAACCTCTAAAAAGTCAAGTGAGGCAAGTGCACCTAAATTGTTGGTAGTATGGCGCACTTCCCCCGAGACAGAAGTCGTTAACTTTTATGATTCAGATGTTTTCTTACCCGACTGCCCCTGAACGGTAATGGTTTTTTACTGAGAACCTACTGTCTGGATGTGTTTAGGGTTTTGTGATGGAGACGGAGGATGAGAAGTCGTTGGGTGATGGGTTTATAGTAAAAGCCTTGTATTTAGTGCTACGATTTTAAATTACTTAATTTGATTTTTATAACAGTAAAACCATCGTATTTGTCATTTGCTTTGTTCTTTACTTTATAGGCGCCTACAGCCCACCTAAGCACTTTGGCGCGATCAGTCCATGGATGGGTGGCCGGTAAACCATCGGTCCCGGTTGTTATTATTCAACATCTAAATACCAGGTTGCCCACAGACCTCTCGACAAGAAGCTGTTAGACAGTTGCCGTAAAGTCCACACCCAGACGAGTCCATACTTACCATAATTAGTCCTAAAATTATTGTTTTTTCAGATGTTCTTGAGTGGCATTCACTAGATTCTAAGTATTTGCATCCTATCGCGTCGATGGAAAAATTATTACCTACTTTTGTATTTTTAAATAAATAAAAGTAATATAATAACAGTCCAATTTGATTTATTATGAAAGATATCTATTATTCCAGCCAAACTAACCATTTTTACATAAATACAACAGTGTTTACATTGTATAAAAAAACATCAATAAAGGTTTAGAACCCCTGATTGCTAATTTATGGCTTACTTGCCCCAAATTTCTTATGGAAGCAGCAGTAGCATTTAGTACGTAGTAAATTTAAAAAAAACCAAGAATAATGCGTTTAGTTGTTTATTGAATAATTATCCATTTTTCTGGTAACGTACGATTTCATGTGTTTCTTTTATATAGGCGCAATTGCCCCGTTTCCAGGGGCAAGTGCGCCTATATCTATGTTTCCCAATTTCTTATAAAATATCGTAAAATTATTTAGGCGCAATTGCCCCGTTTCCAGGGGCAAGTGCGCCTATATCCATGTTTCTCAATTTCTTATAAAATATCGTAAAATTATTGATAGATTTGATTGAATCGACGTTTCTTGCAGCTACAAAATAATAAATATTGTTAATTTAATAAATGTACACTCATAAGTCTGCATTTAAAAAAAAATATTTAGCATCGAAATCATCTAGGTATGCAAAAAATATGGCGCACTTGCCCCGACTGACCTAAAAATCAGCAGTCGGACTTTAAAAAAAGTGAGTAATATTTTTACGTAACTTTAGTTACACCTAAAACCCAGAAACCTTTTTTTTTATACCTGAAAATTGGCCGTCGTCAGCCCAGGCTAGCAGGTACGCGTAAGTTCAAAGTACATACTAACACTACTCTATCCCATACATTTTGTTCATCAGGAAATAAGTAAGGTCTGGCGGCTTTGGTATCTTGGACTATAATTGAGTAATTACACGAGTTGCTTCTCCAAGACCGCTAATGATCTAAAAAATGCCGTTAAAACTATCTCCTATCAATGAAGCTACTTACAAACTTAAAACCAATACGCTACACAAACATAGATTGATGAGTGCTTCGTCTCCCATTATAGTTTCGATACTGGCTGGCAACACCGACTAAGTTTGATGTGAAACCTGACAACGTTTACAAGTTGTAGACCGCAGCAGACTTCTTCACTTAGTTTATTGTTAGTACTAGAGTTTATAACTTAGAAATACGTTTTTCTGAAGGAAAGTAATGTTTTAAATGTGGGTCATAAATATTATGCGTACGTGGAGAATTTGATGATTGACGTGCGCAGATTTTTTTTCATGATTTCAGAGTTGGTCCCATAGTGAAAGTGGTTCATATTCATGGGTAGAATACCATGTGAAAAGCGCACAGGTTAAAAACTTGTCCAGTACTTATATCAAATCAACCAATCTGGCTAGCCTTTTCCCAACTATGGGTCGACTTCCAGTCTAAGCGGATGCAGCTGAATACCAGTATTTCTCCAGTACTTATATAAATAAATATCATTGGACATTTCACACAACGCCATCTAGTTCCAAGCTAAGCAACCTAATGCTTGTGTTATGGTAACGAGATGGCTGATAAACTACTTAAATATATACATTATTTTTTTTGTAAATACATACCTACATATTATAGATAGAAAAACAGCCAGACCCGGAACAAATACTTGTAGGTCGTACAAATATTTGTTCCGTGCGGGAATCGAACCCTTGACATGCTGCGCAGCAGTCAATCTCTCAACCACTGCGCCAACCGTGTCGCCTATATATTTAACGAATTAATAAAAAACCGGTCAAGTGCGAGTCGGACTCGCGCACGAAGGGTTAAGTACCATATTATATGTTTAACTATCGCAAAGATAACTTTTTACTTATTTTATAATAATGTTCCCACTGCTGGTACACAGGCCTCCTCTCGGTGAGAGGGAGTGGGCCGTAATCCACCACGCGGGCCCAGTGCGGGTTGGTAGATGTCACATGTCTTCGAATTTTTGGTTCTAGGACATGCCGGTTTCCTCACGATGTTTTCCTTCACCGTTTTGAGAGCAGCGGTGATGAAATAATGGCATGACACCCCACATGCTAGATTAAAATTTTTTTTTTTTTTTTCAAAATGAAAAGTTTATTGTATGGGGACCGACCCCTTAAATTTTTAACTTTGCTTTATTTTTATTATTTGTTGTTATAGCCGTAATAGACAGCGGAGGCTTAGTAAGTTTGTACTGGGCTGTACGTGGTTGTCTGATTTCATGGATTTTAATTTTCTTGCGCGGAACCCTAATTATTTTTCTAAAATAAAAATGGCCTAAGTTACTCCTTAAAACATCAGCCGTATGCCGTCAAAATCGGTGAAAATTCGTTTGGCAAGTTTCCTAACTTGACTCAAAGTACATATTTTTTTAATCGGACTGCGCTTTAAAATTCTTCTATACAAACTTTAACATCCCTAAACCTCATTTGAGGCGTAGTTTTGAAAAACTAATAATGACAAACATTATTACTTACTTATGCAAGTATTTGTGCTAAGTTTCAAGTTCATTAACCAAATTAATAAGATTTTTCATATAAACTGTATCTCTGTTTTCACGAACACAGATACCTAAAGAATTTCAAAAATCGTCTGGTATGTTTCCATAACTTGACTCAAACATTATTTACACCAATTTTAGAGTTAATCAAGCCCCCAATAAAATCCTCCGCTATACAATTAACTTTTCACCGCTTAGGGTTAGATTTTTGGAAAACCCTGATACACGTTAGTCTTAATTTTTGGTCTCAAGTATAAAAACTGAGTTTTGAGTTAATCGGACCGCGTGTTAAAGTTCCTCCATACAAACTTTGACACCCCCAATCCCTCCTTAGGGGGTAGTTTAGGAAAACTAAAAATGATAAACTTTATAATTTACTTAGATGAATATTCGTGCTAAGTTTCAAGTCTATTAACTCAAGGGATAGGATTTTTCATACAAACTTTCATCCCCTGTTTTACCCCCTTTTTTTTTTTTTTTTTTTTTTTTTTTTTTTTTTTTTTTTTTTTTTTTTTTGAGGGTGGGAAATCATCAAATAACTTCTCCCGCTCTGGGTGGAGCGGGAGGGCGTGTCAGACTTTTACTGACTAAAACCCACCCGTGTTCCTTCAGTTGCCTATGCCAAGGCCGCGGTAACCCCTTCGGACAACCCGCGACCCCAGCGGCGTCGGCCCTATTGGGCCCCGTCACTTGCTGACATCTCTTTGAGGCGCGCGTGGAACACAACGCGCCGTCGACTCGGGCCTGGTCCTTACCGGACGGCGAGCTACCCGCTGCTCACCGTCCGCAGGCCCGCGCCTACGGTGGCCGGAAATCGCCCCGCGATTCCCGCCGCCCGGGACGTCTCCTGCGGCGACTGAGGGCGTGAGGCTGCCTCTCCCTCACGCGTTCCGCCTCCTCCTTCGCGAGCATCACTGCTTCGCAGAAGGAGGTGACGGCCTCCCATGCACTCTCGCTCCGCACCATGGCCTGGACCAGGCTCGGACGCGAGAGATCGCCGCCGCCGATCGCTGTTTTACCCCCTTAGGGATAGAATTTCCAAAAATCCTTCCTTAGTGGATGTTTACACTATACAAGGTATCTATGTGCAAAATTTCAAGTCTCTAGGTCCATTGGTTTGGGCTGTGCGTTGGTATATTAGTCAGTGACTCAGTCAGGACTTTGATATTTTTATATATAGATTTACCATGTTATTTTAAGGCCACAGACTTCTTATAGGTTTTCCTGTAATCTACAGGTATAGAACTAATTTCTATATTTTTTTCAAAATTTTAGGCTCAGTAGTTTCGGAGATAAGGGAATGGTCAATTTTCGTCTATTTTCTTAAATAACTTTAAAACAATAAATTTTAAAATTATAAAAAAAATATATTTGAGACCCTCATAGTAAGCCCTTTCATTTGATATGTCACTCGGTACAGTTTACAAAACTTTTTTTTTAAATTTTCTTATTTTCCCCCTAAAAGTGACTCTCATATTCAAAATTCATATATTTACTTTAGCTGTAAGTGTTTAGGTCACAGAAATCCATATGTGTACCAAATTTTACCTTAATCGGTCCATTACATTCGGAGCAAATTGGCTGTGACAGACGGACAGACAGACAGACACACGAGTGATCCTATAAGGGTTCCGTTTTTTCCTTTTGAGGTACGGAACCCTAAAAACTAATAAAAAATCCTTAAAAATACTGGTATTCAGCTGCATCCGGTTAGACTGGAAGCCGACCCCAACATAGTTGGGAAAAGGCTAGGCAGATTGATTTTGAAAAAAATCCTTGATATATAGCTAAGGTTCCAATTCTATATACCTATACTATATTCCACGAAACTGTCATTACATATTTTCAAATTGAAAGGGAATAAAAGTACCTATTTTCTCTTACAAAAACTGATAGTATCCAGTTCAGCTACATATTATATCAGTGTTCGATAAATAATGATAACTTCACCCCTCTCTCTCTATTACTGTCACGTATTCACCTCTACGTCTTCGGATTACAGAAGGATAGTTATTTATATTCAATTTATTTTTGACACATATTCGGTCTTCTTCTTTCATATCGGCACGAGTTACTTATAATGCGCCGGCGCTCAATATGTGACTCAGCGCGGCATGGCAAAGGACTTTCGCAAGCGGAAATTATTTTTAACCGACTAACAAAAAGAAAGAGGTTATAATCATGTTCGACTTTATTAATCTTGTTTTCATACTCTTAGCACTCAGGTTTCGTTAACATCGTCACAGGGTGGTTGGTATACCTCGGGAAGCTGCGGTATGCTGCTGAAGGCTTCGGCATACCGGCCAAAGAAATGTTAATTCTTTGCTGTGCCATGCTACCTCTTGCTAAAATATTAGTCATTTAGCCAATCAACAGCGAAAGTGTTATCATACAGGGTGCCAGAAGTAGGTACTGTTGAGATTCTTGACCTGCATGGTTTTAACATACAACATTTTTATTTTTCCTGTAATCTATACATAAACTTGTATCACATAGAATAATTTCAGATTTTTCTCTTTGCAAACTTCGGAGATAAAGGGGGGGGGGGGCGGTATTTTTTTTTACATTTTTCATCAGAAGTCGAAAACTATGCGGCCTAAAAAAAAGAAAAAAAAATGTTTGAGAATGTGCAATTAGCGCTCTTTCATATGATACCCCATGCTCTAGTAGTCTCACTTTCAATTTTTAAGACCCCCCTTCAGCACCTGTTGCAAAAAAAACATAAATATTTTTGTTTCTTTCTTATTTGCAAAATAATTGGGTAAAAGTCATCTAAAACTGTTCCAAATTTCAAGTTGATAGCATTAGTAGTTCTTGAGATATCCAGCTGTGACAGACAGACAGACTGAGTACACCTTCAGGGTTCCTTTTTTACCATTTTGGTACGGAACCCTAAAAACCAAACAATACCATGCTTTTTCCATTCGTGTAGTTTTAAATGCACAACCAAACTAAGATTGATAACTCGCGAATTAAAAACATTTTATCCTAAAGACAACTAATTTAGAGTACCTAAATGTAATTAAGCTATTAATTATCCTTTGATTAGTCTGTAAGTGGTACTTAAAACTAGAACCTAGCATTATTATTATTTGAATATTAAACACTTTCAGAGATTGAGATTAGATTTAGATTTGCTAATAAAATTAATCAACGGCATTTAAAGTGGATATTTCTGTAGTTGTGTGTATTTTGAAATGGTTGTAAAATGTTTATTTACTTACTAAATTACCATTTCAATAGTTTTAACAACAAAATAAATTTTGAAAGATTCGTCTCCATTAATAAATGCTACTTATTTGAATTTACTACATAGCTACGACATATTTGTCTTTTTCATCCATACTTCTCTATTAGTCGTCGAGGGGCTTGTGGCTAAGTAATAACAGGCGCATGGGTCGATCGATCAGGTTAAGCTACGGTTGCCGCAGTTGATCCGTGGATGGGTGACCATCTTCACGTACCAAGACCATGATCATGGATCTTTTACAGTCGTTATGTGTCGTCGGCACTCGTCGGGAAGCCCGAAAGTCTGACAACCAGTCTTCCAAGGGATATCGTATTACCCAGTAACCGGGTTCTGGAGGTCAGACAGACAGTAGCTCCATGTCAAATACTCGTATTCAGCTGCATTCGGTTAGACTGGAAACCAACACCAACATATTAAGGATGATGCGCTAAGGTAGCCCGCTAAATTCAAATGTTCTTACGTTTTTTTGCAATTTGCAGGTCAGTGTCAGGTTGTATGTTGATTAAAATATGATTCGCGGCCGTAGCTAATATGGCTTTAATACAGAATTATAATCATTAGAATCAGCAATACAACTACATAAGTTAGAATTGACCTCAAATCTAGCGATTTCATGAAATCATGAGGTTTGAGGTCAATTCTAACTTATGGAGTTGTATTGTTGATTGCTTGAGTTGTATGATGATTATAATTCTGTAAAGCTATGTTAGTTACGGCCGCGAAACGTATTTTAATCAACATACAAGCTCAAAATGACCTACAAATTGCAAAAAACGTAAGAAATTTCGAATTTCTCGGGCTACCCTGGCGCTTTCGCCTTAAGGAAAAGGGTAGGCAGATGATGACTTTTCTATTAGTCGTCATCTCAGTAGTCACCCACTTTCGAGCCATATCGAGGTATGTGAAGATTCTTTGGTCTTCCCCTACTCTTCTAGCCATCCAAATTCATACTGATAAAATCATAGTCTGGTATTATAGTATCTTAAGTATGTATTTGTTCCAATAAATTCGTATGGACAAGTTTTCTAAGAACAGTAGATAACTTCGTAAATCCTTACAATTAACTTTGCTAAAAAGTTAGGACAGGGGAACTTTTACTTAGTACAACAACTAGTTACTAGATCGAACCATTTGTTATTACCTACCATCTAACTTTGTACTAATCAGATTTTCGCCAATATACTTTAAATATTTCGCGTGCGCATGACGCCATAAAATAATGAAAATAAAACTTATTTTGTAAAAATGTTATTATTAAACTAAATAAATACGTTACATAAAAATATACACAATAATACTGATTTTTGTTTTTGCAAACGGTACCTACCCGACTTTCCCAAACGTCAAACAGTCAGATTTGTCGACTAATCTAAAAAATGCCAAAAAAAAAAACAGCCAGTAAAGTCGCCGCACGCACACAAGTGTTGCAATAAGTATTTCCTCTCACACATTGAAATAAACAAGTTTTGTGGAGGGGCGTTCATTAGGGTTCCGTACCAAAATGGTAAAAAAGGAACCCTTATGGTGTGACTCAGTCTGTCTGTCTGTCACAGCTGGATATCTCAAGAACTACTGATGCTATCAACTTGAAATTTAGAATAATTTTAGATGACGTTTACCCAATTATTTTGCAAATAAGAAAGATATAAAAATATTTTTATTTTTTTTTGCAACAGGGACTGAAAGGGGGTCTTAAAAATTTAAAGTGGGGCTACTAGGGCATGTGGGGTATCATATGAAAGAGCGCTGTTTGCACATTCTTAAACTATTTTTTTTTTATTCCGCATAGTTTTCGACTTTTGATGAAAAATGTAAAAAAAATACCGTTCCTCCCCCCCCCCCCCCCTTATCTCCGAAGTTTGCAAAGAGAAAAATCTGAAATTATTCTATATGATAGAAGTTTATGTAAAGATTACAGGAAAAATAAAACGATGTCTCTAAGAAGCACACTTTTTCAGAAATCGGAACGGAACCCTCGGTGCGCGAGTCCGACTCGCTCTTGACCGGTTTTTTTTATTTAGAATGGTTCAGCTCTACACACCTTGCTTAACCTTCGGTGAAATAAGGCGCGTGATGATAATGTAAACATGATTTTCCCCACATTAAAACCTCATAATGTAAACTTCACATACACATAAATCAAAGGGCCTGAATGATTCAATACACCATCAATTTGTGTACAAAATCTATTGTGTTACATTATCTGTTCCAATGCTGTTATGTGTATAATGTAGCAATTTCGGGACAACCGCGTGAAATCTTTGGAATCGTTTAGGTGAATGCTTCGGGCGCCTCACTGTGCAGGCAAGTAGCAGAAGAACAAGTCTGCTAAATATTGATCCCACAACGAGCTGCTTCTCACACAGACAACTGTACGTCGCTTGCTCCTGCGTCAGTCTTGACTCTCTGTATATTTCAGTTGCTGAAACCAAAATATTAAAAACGTAGTAAACAGGAAAGAAATCACGTTTGTTGTATGGGAGCCCCCTTAAACATTTGTTTTATTTTATTTTAATTTAATTATTTATTTTTAAAGTGCATTTAAGTATACAGGGTGTAAGGGACAGCCCTCCGCAAACTGATAGGGATTCAGTATGTCGTACTAAGATGACCGGTACGTGAAATTTTTTCAGGAACGTTATGGGAACCCAATAAACCTGATTTGTTTGTGTTTTTTTGCACAAATCGGAGCGTCTATTACTGGTTGGGAGGGGTAGGTAATAGGTATGCGGTGAGTTCGATGAACTCTGTAGCTAGACAGAAAGTGAACAGCTGATTTCACGAGTCGATTCGAGTCGACGAGAGTATTTCTACATTCATTGCTGGTTTTTTGTTTTCAGTTTTGTTTTTTGCTGTTTTTTTTTACATAAATGGAGTGCTGCGAACACACAATGTAATTTTACATTGAAATAAAGAACATGTAACTGAAAAAAATATTTAAAAAATGAAAATTTTCCTGAGAAAATTTCCGGCGGAATATGATTCAAAATGAGGAGCTGAATGCACCCTGTTAGTTTGCGGAGGGCTGTCCCTTACACCCTGTATATAACTTAATGTTCTGTGAATATTCCAAGCGTCTAACTGTGGCCGTTATCAATATCGAGCAAAAACGAGCAAAAATGTCAAGTTTGTTGTTTGGGAGCCCCCTTACATATTTATTTTATTCTGTTTTTTTAGTACTTACTTATTTATTGTTATAGCGGTAACAAAAATACATCATCTGTGAAAATTTCAACTGTCTAACTATCACTGTTCATGAGATACAGCCTGGTGACAGACGGACAGACAGACGGATGGACAGTGGAGTCTTAGTAGCAGCACAATATAATAGGGTCTCGTTTTACCCTTTGGCTACGAAACTCTAAAAATGTGACTGTTATTCTAGTTATGTTGTGGTATCTTACAGCTTCCACGCGAACGAAGTCGCGGGAAATAAGCTAGTTCTATAATATTTTCCTTCAAAAATAGTCTCTTTCCTTTAACTTTCTCATTGAATTAAGTGGGTACTCACAAAGGACGTGGACATGATCATCAAATATTAGATTAAAATTCGCAGCATGTAGCTTGTAACAAATTTGCCCACGGCTTGGCCCACGTGGAGGTCACCATAAAGTATACTAGATGTCCTAACCGAGCGAGGTCATGGTCTACCTCTACCTGTATGTCAAATTTCATATAAATCCGTTCTGCCGTTTTTGCGTGATTGAGTAACAATGACCTAAACATACAAACATTCCCATTTAGTACGATAGTTTTTTTCCACAAGATTACTCTTACTTTATGATGGCCACCAGACAAACTTAAGAAAGCCTTTTGACCTAATTTGCTAACCTTCTCACCATTCTTCTGCACAACGATCCCTCTGATGTTAGATCCCTGAAACGTTTACCGTTGATTGTGCTTCGCCATTTATTTCACACACTGCGCCTCCTTTGATATTCCGAAGGTGATGTGTTTACGAGGCCTCCGAGGCCTCGTATCATCAAAATTGAATACGTGATAATCAAAAAGCTGAAAAATGTTGATTTTCATTTTTTCTCAGGAAATTGTCAGACTAGAGTTGATTGAAAAGAAATATTATTTGAGATTGTTTTCTTGACGTGCATGTAAATTGGGTGAAAAACCTTTTGTTCTATAAATACAATTATTAAGTCTTCTGTGGTGTTTTAAACCTGCAGCTTGGCTTGATGTTGATCAGTCGCCCTTATTCTGAAACTGATGACAACATAATTGTGATTAGGTATAATATAAATACATCAAGACAACACGATCGCGTCCACGAAATTTTTAAAATTTTGAATTAATTCTGATTTTAATATTAAAAGTATTTCTTTTGACTATTGTAGTACCGACTGAGTTCGTAGATAGCCTATCAATCACAGCGCATTGCCGCGTGCCGGTCAATGGCGGAAATCATAATGGCGGGAAAACCCCAGTTTGGTTTTCGTGCCAGTCTTGCGAGTCAGTCGTGCATAAATCGTCGTTTCATTGTTAAGTAGTACAGTTGTGTGCAATAAAAGTGTTAGCAAGAAAAGAGTAATTTTCTTTATAAGACATACCAATTAAAATTACATTTTAATAAGTCAGAATAGATTTTTCACACCACCTGCTCGAAAATGTCAAATTATATGTCAAGCAACCTTAACCTAAAGTGAGTCATTAGTGGCCGGGGGCACAGCCGGTCAATAATGTTGTACTGGATTTCATTATGACCCGCTGGTCAATAATGTGATTTGAATTTGGAATCTCACATGCTCAGCTAAATTGGCAGTATAGTACTAACAAACACCCTTTGGTGACAGAAAGAGGAAAGCTATTCTCGAAACCCTTACTACGCGTGGATGATATTCTCGATTTCCTACAAAATCATAACGACTGCTTCTTCATATCGTTGCCATGTTTTCGAAGACATAATATTGTAAGAATAATTAGATAAGTACGAACCATTTTTTTTTTTTTTTTTTTATTCCACATCAACATCTATAAACGTACCAAATAAAAACTTAACTTTATCTTTGCACAACTGGACTAATGTCTCAAATGTTACCGTTAACTTCAATTAATATAACTAACTAGTTCTAAATATGTTATTCTTACTGTTTGTTTATTTAATAAATACTTTGTTTTTCGTACTATGGCTATTATTTTCTCACAGTAGGTGTAAAAAGTAGAGTATCCTCCTCTGGGCTAAAGGTGTCTTTGCCTTGGGCTAGCTTGAATCCCTCGCTGCATTCAGGATTCTTGTATTAACTCCCTCGCTTCGCTCGTGAGTTAAACTCTTAACTCCCTCACTATGCTCGGGAGTTAAATCCCGAATCCTTCATTGCGCTCGAGATTCAATATGACGCCCGTGACATAAGACACAACTTTAGCCCCTCGGTGCATAATCTACTATTAAATAATTCGGTACTTTAATATTTCATTAACCTACTTCGGCAATAAATAATCCCATAATCCTTTAATGGTAACAAATAACATCAAACTATGGAAGCGTAGGGTTCTGTACGCACCGTTTCATTCTGATCCGTTAAGAGGAAACGTGGGTGCTCTTTTCTCCATACAAAAAGATACAAACGCTCTCGCCTGTTTTCTTTCTGGTTAATGAGCATAAAGCAATGATTTTTTACAGAAATATAAATATCAGCTACTTGTATGCCCCTATGTTTTCCTTTTTGATGATATATTATTTTTATAAGAACTAGAACCCTCAAAAAATGCTCAAAATTGCCTATTCAGACCGCTGTCAACAGACGCCTAGTGTACCAATTTGACAACTATTAACGAAAAAAAAATAACATAGGGGCATAGTATATATCCTTCTTATTCAGTTTATGAAATATCTTTTAAATTGGTCCAATATTGGAGGAGGAAATAGGCGAGAGCCAAACCTCGAAATGTGACTTTTTACACAGGCTATGTAGTCGAATCTGCAGTTGTCCTAATCGCACGAATTCGAGGGTGGAGCGCTTGCAGAGCGACAGCAATACCTTCTTAAAATACCTAATTTTTCGCCCCATTTCTTCTTAAAATGAGATTCCGTTAAATTACCATAATATTACCTTCCTGCCTATTAGTAAGCTCTGTAAATATTTTTCCTGCTAACTTTCTTATATCTCAGGAATGTAAAGTTAAGAGCAATTCTTCATAGTAAATAGTATGAATGGTCAGCATGAGAAATAAAAGTGTGAGTGTGTCAGCTCCGACGCACGGCTGGAGTTTAAGACCATTAAGGTTGATGCGCCAGGGTAGCCCGCGAAATTCAAAATTTCTTACGTTTTTTTTTGCAATTTGTACGTCAGTGTGAGCTTGTATGTTGATTAAAATAATTATGATTCGCGGCCGTAGCTAATATGGCTTTACAGAATTATAATCATTAGAATCAGCAATACAACTCCATAAGTTAGCATTTATCTCAAATCTAGCGATTTCATGAAATCATGAGGTTTGAGGTAAATGCTAACTTATGGAGCTGTATTGCTCATCCAATATATATTCTCATCCAATTTCAAATTCTCAATACCTATCCTGCAGTCTCCAAAATAATATTTAACTCAAAACTTTGCAGTCCACTACGCCTTTGTTAAATCACAAATTCTGTTGAAACTGGCAAGATGCAAGTAAGGAAGTGTCTATTACGGAAGTCACCATCTGCTCCCGGCCAGTTCGGCGCTGCGACTTCGTATTTTGGAAACCCTCTGATGAATTTAATATCGAAGCCGAAAATACTTCGGTGCAAAGTTACTTCGGACTGAGCTGGAGAGTTCATGTTGGGAAGACCCTTTGTTTTCATCTGCGTAGGTGATTGTCATTTGTTTAATTTGGTGATTAATAGGTATTAAGACCATATGCACTATAAAAGTTTGATACTTTAAAAGTTGGGGGTAGTAAATGGTATATTATAGGTCTTGGTTGGTTGGTCTATGGTTTGGTCTATATTCATGCAGGAAATGTCAGGAGTCATTCTATTTATCATTATGAACAACTTTTACTATGGTACCAAACCTGAAATTGGGAAAAACAACATCAGGTCTTCCCTACAGTTATCTTCGCATAACTCATCAAAATGTAGGGAAGAGCTGATTTTTGTAAACTCCTTTTAAAACCCTTCATTTTGATACCGCACTTGATAGGTTTGGGAGATTTTTTTTAAGACTTACATTTTGGCGTCATAAATCCGCCATTTTGATTTTATACTATTAATATACCCAGTGACACTCGCACAACAAAGCCGAATCTAACGACATATCACTTTTCAAAATCGGTCAAGCCGTTTAGGCTACAGGAGGTCACAATACTCACAATGGAACGGACATACATACATATATAACATTACACTCCTTCTGGACCAGTCGGGTAGAAAAGATGGTTAATTTACCTATTGTGTATATTTAATTTGCATAAACTATACTATAACAATTTCGTTGAACACTCAACATTATTGAAGTCTGTATCAATTATTCAACAAATTATTAACAAAGATAAACATAAACTATTTTCAGTTGTACTTCAAACTCTCAAGAACTACTAAATTATTGGTACTTAGTCCAAAGGTAATATTTTAAAAGCACCTGAACAAGTTAAAAATGTATTCAAAAGTTTTCGTTCAAAAGCTGCACAGTTTTGCACCTGAATAATAAATAATGTTCTTAATTAGAAATTAGTATTTTGTGTTAATTAGAAGCTCGTGGCTAAATGATAACAGCCGCACGGGTCGATCGAAGGTTAAGCTACACTTGCCACGGTCGGTTCGTGGATGGGTGACCATCACATAATCGACACCACGTTGTGCCCCGGAAAATACTTTTTAAGCCCTAGCGCGGATTAATACAGATGGGACACTCCGCAGTTTAGGTATGAAGCTACAAGTACGCGGCGGGCCCCGTCCGCGGGGCTAATTCAGTAGGTCAGAAGGTATAAGAGTTACGCGACAAAGAGGCAACTTGTAGTTGAATATAACTGTAGGTAATAAGCTTTGTGCGACCTGAATTGCACTTTATTGTGTCGTAGCAAGAATCGCTTTTTATTTAAATGATTTTGCGGAGTGTCCTATCTGTGTTAATCTGTGGCCGTAGGTCCCAGCTGTCAGAGGGGCAATTCTCGTATTTTTAACAACGTTCGCAATATCATCTCAAGACTCAATCTGTCAAAAATTGTATAGCGTTTACCTTCATTTTTGACATTTGATTGACGCTGGCATGAGATTGTGAACGTTTTTAGGTACGAGAATTGCCCCTCTGATCTTTGACAGTCCTTATGGGTAGTTACTTAGATAATAGACATCTAGATCGAGCCACCGCGTGGCCGGTCATGAGACATAATTATATGTGTCTCACTTCCACATTTCACACTGTAATCATGGCAACGTCTAGAGGTTCAATGTCATTGGGTAGTTAGATGCCCAAAAAACTTACAACCAGAAAGCAAGGGGTATTTACCTGACCTGCCGTAACCCGGGGATTTTTCGCACTCCCCGTCCCGCCGCCGCGCCGTTACCGTGACCGCTACCTTGACCAGGAATAGCGGGACCACCGGGAACGGGGGGTTGTTTTGCACTTAAATCATGGGAGGTTTATGCCCATAGTCACCACGCTGGGCATGCGGGTTGGTGACCGCAGAGACCCCTCCTTTCGCAACGATGACGCTGCTGCCCGTCATCGTTCTGAAGAATTTAAGAAGTTGGATGGTGATACCACCATCAGTTGGTCGCCAGCGCCTCGTCCTTTAGTGGCAGGGTGTACCGCGCGCAGGTGAGGTTGACATTTGGGGAGTCCGGTTGTTGTATGCTCCCCCTTACACCCCACTATCGATACCTAAACATGACCAAACTGTTGTCAACTTGTCACCGTATAATATGAACTCCGTTAGTTTACAATCTATCGGTTTTATTTCCGTTAGGTTGAAAACTGTCGAAAAATTTTAAACTGCAACAAACCATTTAGGTACAATTTCACGCATTATTTTTCGATAGTTTATGAATTATGATCTATCCATGGGAAACCGACAAATTGTGAACTGGTATCAAACTTGCTTGCGACGTAACTCACCTACCGCTAATACTAAATGGCTGCCTAGCTGCGATCAACTTTCTTGGCTCCAGCGCGGTTGGTCACAGATCTAACCTAACCTATCCTAACCATTTTGGAACGAATAAAAACTACAAAGTGACACGGCAAATTGTATTATAGCGGAGCATTGATCAGCCGCATTGCAGAACGCGATGCGCTATCACCATGCCACGTACCTACCTATGTTTATTTAGCCGTAATACCTTTTGGCAGAACGTCAATCAGCCGTAATATTATTATTATTTCACCCAGTTCACAATTTTTCGACAGTTTATAATCTAACGGAAATACCTAACCTACTGATAGACTAGAAACTAACGGTTCTCACAAGCTTACGATGACATAATTATACGTTTAGCGGTAAACATATTTAGCTATGTATGGTGCAAGCGAGCCTTACTCTTAAGGTTGATGCGCCAGGGTAGCCCGCGAAATTCAAAATTTCTTAAGTTTTTTGCAATTTGTAGGTCAGTGTGAGCTTGTATGTTGATTAAAATATGATTCGCGGCCGTAGCTATGATGGCTTTACAGAATTATAATCATTAGAATCAGCAATACAACTCATTTACCTCAAATGTAGCGATTTCATGAAATCATGAGGTTTGAGATAAATGCTAACTTATGGAGTTCTATTGCTGATTCTAATGATTATAATTCTGTAAAGCCATATTAGCTACGGCCGCGAATCATATTTTAATCAACATACAAGCTCACACTGACCTACAAATTGCAAAAAACGTAAGAAATTTTGAATTTCGCGGGCTACCCTGGAGCTTTCGCCTTAATACAAGATTAACTCTTCCTAACAATTCTACATTCGCAGTCACCTTCAGAACAACAGCCACACCGTTCCTACGCCTGGTACTGACAGCAAGGCATGACAAACGAGGCGTATCTCTTAAGCTGTTACCGTCCTTAACAGACTAAGTTTATAGCAAGTACAATACAACTATTTTCTGAATGTCCCTCGGCAAACTTCGTGTTTCGTCAGTGGTCGGATTTCTTTGCACTTGGTGCAGACCGGACGAAATACGAAGTTTGCCGAGCAATCAAGTACAGCTTGCTAGAAACCTTAACAGAAACTTAACTGACTTGTAACAGTTCTATATTAGAATATCATCGCATGTTCGTATTTCCGAAGATAGACGATGATTGCCGAAGCGCATACGTTTTCTGGGAGATCTATACAGGGTTACCTACTTGTAATTCGACGTATTCCTTGCAGGATGTCATAGTAGGGATAAAATGAAACAAATTAAAGCCACCAAATGTTCTACCGAAATTCAATAGTTTTTGAGTTAGTTAGATTTTTAGTTTTTTATGAAAAATACAATTCAAAAAAGATTTACGGCGCGACTTTACTGGAATTTAAGTTATTATCATAGCTGATGCCGTAGCAGATCTTTGTTAAATATTAAAAGTTGAAAAATGCCTAAAACTTTGGCAAAGATCACTAATTACTTAAACATTTTATTTTTAGTCATTTTTGTCTTAGACAAAAATTTCAAAAAAAAAAATTGAATTTCAGTAGAATATTTGTTGGCTTAATTAGTTGCATTTTAATGAGAATGAATATAACAAAGATGGTGATAAGTAGGTTCAATGGTGGTGCACACATACATGTTGGTGCATGCATGTGTTTAATGTTTTTTTTATTAATTATTAATTACAATTATCATTATGATTATTATCACCCCTGTCGCCACTTAAGGCGCGGCCAACTAGTTCCACGCGCACTATAATAAAAACATGTTGACCAGAAATGAGATAATGTCCGTGTACACGTGCCGTTCAGTATTCTAAGCGCATACGAGTACTCGTAGAAGCTTCCTCATAGGGAAAAGTCTTTAAGCCCCTAATGAATAGGTACTTTGGCTAAGTGTTTCTGCACGTCAACAATCCTTGATATGTTTTGCAACGCAAATGAACTTAATTACTTACTTACTTTTGTTTTATAATGTGTACAAATCGCGAAAGTTTAATTGCATTGCAAATGAACTTATCAAGACATTTAATATACCTATATAATTCACCATCATCATTTTTAGGGTTCCGTACCTCAAAAGGAAAAAACGGAACCCTTATTGATCACTTGTTTGTCCGTCTGTCTGTCTGTCTGTCTGTCTGTCAGTCTGTCAAGACTCTTTTTCTCAGGAACGCGTAGAGGTATGAAGTTGAAATTAATATCAAACACGTAAGTCTATGGTCCCTTAGAGTTCTAAAACAATCAAGCTTCTAACTCAACACAATAAAAACATACGGCCATTTATGCGACATATTTTGATACTCGCAAGTAAATCAAAACCTATAGGGTACTTCCTGTTGTCCCAGAATCATGAAATTTGGCAAGGAGCAAGATCTCACAACACAAGTAAAGAAAAAAGTCCGAAAAATGTTGATTTGTAATTTTATCACATAAAAAAAAATTAAGTATATCAGTCTGTCGAGACCCTTTTTCTCAGGAACGCGTAAAGGTATCAAGTTGAAATTAATATCAAATACGTAAGTCTTTATTCCCTTGGAGTTCTAAAAATATCAAGCTTGTATATCAACGCAATAAAAAGATACGGCCATTTTGCGACATATTTTGTTACTCGCAACTGTCGCAAGTAAATCAAAACCTATAGGGTACTTCCCGTTGACCTAGAATAACGAAATTTGGCAAGAAGCAAGGTCTCTAATCACAAAAAAAAAGAAAAAGTCTGAAAATTGTTAATTTGTAGGTAATTTTATGACATAAACAAATATTTTTTGGGATTACAATATTAAGTTTGTTTTTGGGATAAATTCTTTTCATTGCGCGTGGTCTGACACACACTTGACCGGTTTTTTCTTTTGCAACAGGGACTTAAAGGGGGTCTTAAAAATTCGAAGTGGGGCTACTAGCTACCAGGCATGTGGTGTTTTTTTTTAGACCGCATAGTTTTAGACTTTTGATCAAAAATGTAAAAAAAATACCGTTATCCTTATATACCTTATCTCCATAGTTTATATAGAGAAAAATCTGAAATTACTCGTATGTGATAGAAGTTTATGTAAACATTACAGGAAAAATAAAACGTGGTCTCTAAATAGCACACTTTTTCGGAAATCGGAACGGAACCCTCGGTGCGCGAGTCCGACTCACTCCTGTTTTTATTATTATGTGATCCTTATTTAATAATCGCCGGATCACATGATAACAATCGACAACACAAAGGGTAAATACACGGCATAACCTCCTCACCATTGTTAGATCTTCAACCTCCTAAGATCCTTTAAACCCCTATCATCAACCGAAAGGGTTACCACAATACAGGGTTGATCTACGACAGATGATCTGCCTTCAAATTAATCGTAAAGGCGTTCGCACACCATGACAATGACGGATGTCCCGCGCGCGTTCGCGTAATCTCGGTAAGGCGCGGCTTATGGCTTAGGGACCCACGCGACGTGCCCGAATGTGGGTAGTGTTGGGCTTTTAAGTCGGGTTTTGAGCGGATTTTCGGGTTGTTGTGACGACGGGTTTTTGGTAAACGCGTGTATGTTGTCAGCAAGAGTGGTAATGTTTGAAGTTGTAAGTCGAAAAATCTGTGTGTTTTCAACACTTTTAAAGCCAGGAGTGCTTTTTAACAATCACTCCGCTTTCAGCAACTCTTATCAAATGATTTTTTGTGCACTTTTCAAGGCAGATTACGATGGCTGTGTGTGATAGATGCTTTGGAGGCGTTTATTAATTACGTGAGGCGGTTGTGGCGATTTTTCGACGTGAGATGTCGTGAAAGACTCTTAAGAAAATATTTGTTATTAAAATATTATTTTACCCCCTCCCGCCCCCCTAATCTCACGTGAGATGTTTAAAAATGCGTATTTTTTAGTGTAAATACGTTATTCTATGGTTGATTATGTTTTATTTATTTAAATAAACATAATTTGCTTAATTATTTTTTATAATAATGACAATGAATGAATGAATGAATGAATAATGATAATGGCTTGACGTGATATTTGCCGATACCCCATCTCCCTCACGTGTGACTGGATGAGATTCGGCTCGACGTTCTCTCCCCCCCCCCCACCCCCCCGCCTCCTAAACGGCTCAAGATATTAATGAATCAAAATTCCTTTTGATTTAATATAAATTAATTAATAGAAGAAAGTTTACGCACTGTCCAAATGAAAATCACTTCGGGTTTTTATCTGCAGTTTTATAATTGTCTAGGATTTTTGGTCAAAGATAGCGTGTGTTCGCGTAATATCGTCAAAACACACATACCTTTACATTATAAGTACTTTGCTTAAATCTTTATCAATTACCACAAAACCGCTTATAAAACCCGCTGGTTTTAAAGCTATAACCTCAAGGGGCAGTACCCACAGCCACAGAAATATAATCATTGTGAGATGCTTTCAAATACACCACTCGAACGCGAGCAAAAGGAAAGGGTTACGAAATACCTCTCTGCATATTGTTACTTGTTACCTTTATGTTACAAAGATGTAGGTCATACTAGATGCACATAGTTTTCGTCAAAGACCGGGTGCTTCACCACAGTGTACCTATGGGTGCTATAACTTAGTTACTGCGACCAATTCGGCTCGCGCGTGGTTGGTGTCAGTTCCAACCTAACTTAGAATGAATATTATTCAGACCGCTAGTTGAACGACACCGTTTAGTAAAAAGGCTAGGATGTTAACTGAAAAGACTGACAAAAAGACTGTTCTAAGTTAGGTTGGAACTGACACCAACCACGCGCGAGCCGAATTGGTCGCAGTAACTAAGTTATGGCACCCCGAACAAATGGTTTAGGTTAAGAGCCTATTATACTAGCCTCAGGTTTTTATCTCGCTCGCACGGTACTGCTCGCAAACTAAGTGAGAGCGAGACTGAGTGCGGTGCTGGACGCCGATAATTTAGGTAATTGTTTTTTACGGTGAAAATAATGGTAATTTGAAAAAAAAATAAACATAAGACCTGCTTTATAGTTTGTTCAGTTAGTATGCAAAGTTCCATGATCTAATTTGAAGTACTTTTTGAATACCAGCGGTTTATTGTGCGGTTTGGACGTAACTTTAGATTTTTTTTTGTATCGAGAAAATTTGGAATCGTGTATTCGTCTAACATACTCGTAGTACCGACCTAACATTAATCCTCAACTTTACCATATATTTATTTCAAAATTAATGCTATAGTATTTTAAACTTATCGGAGGATCATGCTAAGCCATTTGACGTAGTATAGGCCCTTAACTTAGAACTGTGACCAAAGCGCGCGAGCCAAGCCAGCGAAGCTGAGCGGTGCCGCTGCAGCGCGCAGCGGCCGGTGAGCGCTACTTCCGAAGGATTATGCTGTTTATCTAAATAGCTAATTAAGGTAGTTGGCTGCGACATCTATATGTACTAATATTACAAAGAGGTACAAGTGAGTTTATAATGGATAATCTTCGGAACTACTGATCCCATTCCGAAATTTATTTCACTAATGGGAAGCTACATTTTCCCTAAGTCTCAAACGATATGTTTTAGGTCCCTATTTGCGGTCTCTGGTCGAAAAAAGAAACCATTGCTTTAAATGGATTGGTGATTTAAATTGTTAAGTATTTAGATCATAATTTATTATCACTATGCCCTGTGTTGGTAGGTCTCTCCCAACGATAACCATAATGAAGTATGCTTTATTGTTTACTAATAACTTACATAACATAGTTAATACCTTTTCCATTAACCACTGCAGGCCTACATACAAATACATAATCAACAGTAAATTCAACAGAATAACCTATAAACCCGGAACCGGGTAGTTCATAATAATTTCATGGCATTATTAATATTTACATCACCTGCCCATCGGACACGACGTCGGCGGTAGTTGTAAAGGTTAAGCCATGTAAATTATTGCGAACACTGTTATCAAGTGGCTAAATATAGCTTGATTCATGTCTTTCAGGGTATTGCTGAAGTCACTATTGGCCTATCGGCCCATCGACCTATCGGCCTATCAGCCTTTTCCCAACTATTTTTGGGATAGGCTTCCAGTCTAACCGGATGCACCTTAATACCAGTAATGTACATGGAGCGACTGGCTATCTGTCCTCCACAACCCAGTTACTGGGTAAGACGATACCCCTTGGTAAGACTGGTTGTCAGACATTCGGGCTTCTGACGACCCGTAACGACTGTCAAAGATCTACGAATGACAGCTGGGAGCAACGGCTTAACGTGCTTTTCGAGGCACGGAGGGGTCTAGGTAAGTAAAAACGGTCACCCATCCCCGGACCGACCGCGGCAAGCGTAGCGATCGACCCGTGTGGCTATTATTACCTAGCCACGAGCCCCAAAAAATAATGAAAATTAATTTGAAGCAAAAGTGGCCACAGTGTAGTCTTTACCAACGCATCAATTTGAAACTGCACCCATCTCTTAAAAGCTTCTATCTTCTAAAAGAATATTTCAACTGTAAATAAAGTAAGTATGTCATAAAAACTCATAATTGAACGAATGAAAAAAAAAAAAAATATCATGGTAATATACCACCAATAAAGTGATAATAATTTTGTGTTTGAACCAACATTTCAAACACAAAACGAACCGTCGCCGTCGTATGAAAATAAAACATTAAAAAAATAAAACCTTTTGAAATAGAAAAAAATAATACTTACTTACCTATAATAAAATGAAATGATAAAATAAGGTTTTGAGTTTCCTTTGCCATTCTCGTTGATGAAAGTACTAAAGTAATGGCTGATTATTAAAAAAATACGAACTGAAATAAATCCTCTTTTCACAGTTTTAATTTTTAATTATTCGTGTCTTCCAAACTGTTTGTGAAAGGAGCTACTTCTTATGTGAATAATTTATGAGTTCAATGAGCAATGACTATCATAGTACCTACTTGTTTAGATATGGCACTGACAAGAGATAAAATGTTGTATGTAAACTTGTCTTAAAAAAAAAAAACAAAATTTCCAAATCTATACAATTTGTGGTAGCGGAAAAATATATGTTAATCTTCAATATATTTTTCTGAACTTGGTTGTTATCAAAACAAGTACTTATTGAAAAAAAAAACTCGATACAAACGGTAAACTAACCTTTTTACCTTGAGTTCCAATCTGTAGGAAATGTAGGTTATGATACTTCAATAAAACGAGATAATGGGCTTTTTTAAAATATATATATTATTATTACCCAATTAAAAGTCACTAGGAAGTTTATACGTCCGTCTTGATCAAAGCGCAAACGAGAAGTGAAGTAATAATAATGGTGGGTAGTATTTATATAATAAGGAGGTACTTACAATGTATCGATTATTACAGAATCGACTAAAGATTGATTTTTGTAAATAATTAAATCAATGAAATCAACACAATCCAAAATATCTGTATTAAAAATATCAACATACGTTGTTAATGTTATCTATTTAATAACAAGAACGTCATAATTTAATGCAGAATTTGTTTGTTTTTCACATAACACATAATACAAGATCAAGCGTGTAATCCCCGAAGGTTTAGGCAGAGGCGAACCTACACTACACCCCATTTCAGCAGTTATGTTTAAGTCCCATGTGGGCGAGCCTATTGCCATCAACCGGGCACAAATCTAGACTCCGGGCTATGAATGGGGCTTTAGCCTCTTGCGTTGGAAACTCTTAAAAGATTAATCTATGCGTGTGCAAATACTGAACCCGCATAGGTCATAATTGGGAGAATACACGCTGTATAGATGGGCAACTTGCACTTAAGGGCGAGCGCACACTGAGTTGCGTTTTTCTAACGCAAAATCTGTGAAGTATAAAATGTCTTTGAAGTGCGCGCACTGCGGTCATGCGTTTTGTTACTGTAGGCCCCGCCCAGTGCGGCAGAACTAACGGAAACGCAGTGCGCGCTCGCCCTTAGTGACAATTTGCTACGTGCATTCAGAACGAGACTGCTTTATGTGCTTCTATAGGTGCTCATCGAGGGTCACACCTAGATATTTGGCTCGCTTCTCCAAAGGGATCGGCTTGCCACTTGCCAGACATGGTGATCGGTCGGTGCGGAGACACGGTTTCAAAAAGAGAACCGCTTGACTTTTGTCGGGATTGACTTCGATTCTCCACTTTCGAAACCACGCGCCGAGTTTATCGACTGCTGTTTAGAGAGTGCGAGATATCGGGGCTTGGCGTTGGCTGGAATAGTACCTAAATGATAATATAATCGTACCGTCTGCGAACAGAGCCAACTGTGCCTTTTTACTTTTAGGGATATCGCTGGTAAATAAAGTGGAAATCTGCAGTGCGATTCTGTAACCATCTCACCGAGAAAACTTAGGTGAAGTGAGCGTGGAGTGAGCTGCCAATAGTGTCAATTCCTAGCAAAAACAAACTCACTTCACCTAAGTTTTCACGGTGAGATTTTTACAGAATCGACCGGCTGTAGTGCTATTCTGTAAATACCTCACCGTGAAAACTTAGGTGAAGTGATCTTAAAGTGACCTGTCAATAGTGTCAATCTCTAACATTGGGTGTAATGACAGCTCACTTCACGCTCACTTCACCTAAGTTATCACGGTGAGATGTTTACAGAATAGTATTGCAGTGGAGGAAGCGCAGAGTCCTAAGGGAAACCTGCGTGAATGGGGTGGGGAGAGGATAGCGCTCCTTCGATACGATAGCGATAAGTGCGCAAAGACAAAAAGTTTCGTAAGATGAGCACGAGACTGTCTGGCACACCGAGTTTGTAAAGCTTATTATAAACCGTCATGCCGATTTTGTCAAACGCTTTCGCTATATCGAAGAAAACAGCACCCGTCATCGGACCACGTTGGAACCCAACGCTTATGTGCTCGTTGATGTGGTGGACCTGTTATACGCAAGAGTGTTGGGTTCGAAAACCAAACTGCTTGTTAGGAATTAGGCCCTTTGTCTCGGCATAATCTTTGAGGCGTTTATAAATAAGTCTCTCATAGATTTTGCCGAGGACATTGAACAGATTGATGAGGCGAAAAAAAAAACGTGGGGGGACCCGGCTTAAGAAATTTCTGATTTGACCCCCCTGGCCCAAAAGCTGGGTACGCCCGTGTTATACATATATCTTTTCCCAACTGAGTTGCGAGTTTGCTTCCAATCTAAGAGATTTAATAAAGATCATTTAGCTATATCTCCTGCTCTAACCTGTATTCCCCAAAATGAAAGTAACTTACCCCAAAAATATACCCCGTTTTAATCAGCCCTTTCACAGATATTTTAATATTTCTTCCTACCATTTTATTATCTATGTAGGGGGAAGACTACATCGCAATTCGTGTACCAAATTATGGGGTAAAGAGTAATCCCCAGGGATTGGTCGTACGTTTAATATAATCATTGATTTGAACCGGAATTATATTGTAATGTGTGTATTGTGGTTTGATGTTTCCATGATGCTTCTAAATTAAATGTCAAAGAGGATTGTGTTTGTTCGAGCGATAAATCCACAGTATAAAGATATATCTTTACCGTGACATGACTGTGTTTGTTTTATTGGTTCAATACGATACATATTTGTGGGGAATTTGATTATTGATTAAAATATTTTTATTCTGAGTGGAATATTTTCCCATTGCTGAGTCTTTATTAGTTTCACGAGTTGCCCTACGAGCGTTCATCCCGCGCGGGCTGACTAGGTCGCATTTCTGGAGGTTTTTCGTGATTATTTTATTAAAAAATCAAAGTAAGTATTTTTTTTTTCGGCAAGCTTATAAATAATTGAGAATAAATATGTCAATATTAAAACCAAAATAACTGTCAAAAATAGCACCAACGATCTACTTGGCCGAAAAAAATGGTGCTTTGATTCAGATTTATTAAAATAATCACGAAAAACCGCTAGAAATGTGACGTTGCCAGACAGCGTGGGATGAACGCTCTTAAATGTGACGTTGCCAGACAGCGTGGGATGAACGCTCTTAATTTGATATGTTAGTGTAACTCTTGATTACTTTATTATTCAGATAATCAGTTGAAGCTTCTTCACATATCCTCTAGTTCTTGAGGTGTTTACACTAATCAATCAAGAAGAAGCCCAAAAAGTCTGACAACCAGTCTTACCAAGGGGTATCGTGTTACCCAGTAACTTGTGGAGGTTAGATAGGCAATCGCCCCATGAGAAATACTGGTATTCCAGTTAGACTGGAAGCAGACCCCAACATAAGTTGGAAAATGCTAGGCAAATTGATTGAATTACTATAGAGGCATGAGGAATTTCTAAAAATCTTCCCTTTTCTATAAGATAAGATAAGATAAGAGACATTTATTTGTAGAAACACGAGTATACATACAAGGCATGCAGGTATGCTATGGATATATGGGTGGCTATGGAGGATGAGTGAAGTTTTACACCCTGAACTTCACTCATCCTCCATAGAAAAGGGAAGATCCTCTGACCAGACGGGTGTTGTCTGGTGGGCTACTGCCCGACGGTTGATGTCGGGATGTTGTATATAATTGCTAGTCGCGCGGTAAACTCTGATTGCGCGATGCAGGATTTTGCGTGACGTCAGTGTGATGCGTAGTTCGCATGTGGCGATGTAGATGCCGCCACATTACATACTCATTTCATTGACATAAAATAACAGTACAAATGAGAGGTAGTATTTACAAGGCATTTATAGTGTTTTTGTAGGAAAACAAGACTAATTTTGTTCCTAACTACACTTGTCTAACCCAAATGTGACCACAACTTCAAATCTCCTCCATACTTACATTGTCACAAGTTATTGTTGTTTGTTGACTCGAAACTTGAATTCGCTTCAAGCTCAAATACAAGTTACCTACAATGTTCAAGTAACAGTTTTACACAGCAAACATTGGCGACGCTTTTTAGTTTGATTCTTGTAAATGCCACCGTATAATTATGAACTTCGATAGTCTACAATCTGTCTCGTGAGATTGTAACCTGACGATAAATTGTGATCGTACCATACTGCTTACAATGTAAAGTATTAATTTTCGATAGTTTATAATCTATCCATGTCAAACCGTCCAATAGGAATGATGCCTGGGTAAAAAAAAAGAAATTCTATTTAGTCCGTCAGTCAATAATAAAAAAATATTAGACACGTATTTTTTGCTTTATCATATTAATACAAAAATACTTAGCTATAACGCATTAAAGTTGGGGAGTGGGGGCTCGCTACGTCACTTGTACGTATAAAACCTAGCTACTCGTGACGTCATGCCATATTTTAACTCAATGTAGCGCCGTAATTTTTTGATTACGTAAAAAAAGAAAAATTACGTGTCCAATATTTTTTAATAATCTCTATGACGGACAAAATAGTAGATTATGCACCGAGGGGCTAAAGTTGTGTCTTATGTCACGGGCGTCATATTGAATCTCGAGCGCAATGAAGGATTCGGGACTTAACTCCCGAGCGCAGCGAGGTAGTTAAGAGTTTAACTCACGAGCGAAGCGAGGGAGTTAATACAAGAATCCTGAATGCAGCGAGGGATTCAAGCTAGCCCAAGGCAAAGACACCTTTAGCCCAGAGGAGGATACTCTACTTTTTACACCTACTGTGAGAAAATAATAGCCATAGTACGAAAAACAAAGTATTTATTAAATAAACAAACAGTAAGAATATAATATTTAGAACTAGTTAGTTATATGCACTTACATATTAATTGAAGTTAATGGTAACATTTGAGACATTAGTCCAGTTGTGCAAAGATAAAGTTAAGTTTTTATTTGGTACGTTTATAGATGTTGATGTGTAATTTAAAAAAAAAAAAAACTTGAGAGGTGTCAAGGGACACCCGGATGGAACGAAGTTCCTTTCGATTAATTAGTGAAGGAATTGTAACAAAATTTTATTTTTATACTTATCATCATCATCATCATCATCATCATCATCATCATCATCATCATCACCATCATCATCATCACCATGTTCCTTTCGATTAATTAGTGAAGGAATTGTAACAAAATTTTATTTTTATACTTATCATCATCATCATCATCATCATCATCATCATCATCATCATCATCATCATCATCATCATCATCATCATCACCATCATCATCACCATCATCATCATCATCATCATCATCATCATCATCACCATCATCATCATCATTATCATCACCATCATCATCATCATCATCACCATCATCATCATCATCATCACCATCATCATCATCGCGACACCACACTGTTCAATGGGAAATAGAAATGAAAATATCTGGCTTGCTTTCTATAAGAGAGAGAGAGAGAGACAGACAGAGAAACATGCGCACGCCGCACGGCTTACAATAGCTACCTATAGCAAAAAGTGTCGTGACAACTTTTCGTGAGACTTTTTTCCGTCTAGCCCCCTTTCACAACGCGCGATAAGGAACTTCGTTCCAAAATGAAAAAAAAAAAAAAAAAAAATGAAAAATGGTTCGTAGTTATCTAATTATTCTTACAGTATTATGTCTTCGAAAACATGGCAACGATATGAAGAAGCAGTCGTTATGATTTTGTAGGAAATCGAGAATATCATCCACGCGTAGTAAGGGTTTCGAGAATAGCTTTCCTCTTTCTGGCACCAGAAGGTGTTTGTTAGTACTATACTGCCAATTTAGCTGAGCATGTGAGATTCCAAATTCAAATCACATTATTGACCAGCGGGTCATAATGAAATCCAGTACAACATTATTGACCGGCTGTGCCGGGCCACTAATGACTCACTTTAGGTTAAGGTTGCTTGACATATAATTTGACATTTTCGAGCAGGTGGTGTGAAAAATAAATTTTTAGTCATCATCCATATTGTAAACAAACTCTAGACTTAACGACAGGGTTCAAAATCTGGCCGATTTTATCACTCGTAAAATTGTGAACCGTCCCTCATTGGTCGGTCTTAGCGGTAGCTCGTTCTGTGTCTTATAGGAAAGGCACATTTAATTGTTTGAGATCAAGTTCCGGTTAGACTGGAAGCCGACCCCAACATAGTTGGGAAAAGGCTAGGCAGATTGAACTACGTTCGGCAACTAACAGTTTTAAATCACTGAAACTTCACTTGTTTGTTTAATCGTAGTTTAATAACTCTATTCTAACTTTTAGTTATTTTCAATACGACAACTATTAAAAACTACAAAAACATTTGTTTGTTTATGTTCGGTGACTAACGAATGACAGCGAATGACAGATGACAGCCAAGATAGCGGCGCGGGGCACATGACGTTCAACCACTTTCAACCAATCAGCGCACAAGGTGCGTTCAGTCGCATTCAAGTATGATGCCAGTTCATAGTTTGACGGTTTGATGGATATAGATTATAAACTATCGAAACTTAAACCGTTATATTCGCAAACAGTATGGTACAGTCACAATTTATCGACAGTTTACAATCTCACGAGTTAGATTATAAACTAACGAAGTTCATAATTATACGGTGACGTAAACATAGCTGCCTAAGCTTTTATAATATATCATTATAATAATATCCATTCGCCATCAACCTAGACTGTTCCCAACTATGTTGGAGTCGGCTTCCAATCTAACGAGATAAAGCTGAATACCAGCAACTTACATGGAGCGACTGCCTATCTAACCTCTACAACCCAGTTACTGGGTAATATGATAACCCTTGGTAAGACTGGTTGTCAGACTTTCGGGCTCCTGATGACCCTCAACGATCCACGAAAGACAGCCGGGACCAACGGCTTTCCGAGGCACTGAGGGACCTTGGTATGTAAAGATGGAAGAAGAAGACCCATACACGAACCAACCTCAGCAAGTGTAGCTTAACCTGATCGATCGACCCGTGCGGCTGTTATTACTTAGCCACGGGCCCCTCTTCCCACTCTCTTCTTCCTAATCATCTCTTATAGAGACTACCCACATTTTGCAAGGCTTTAACATATTTGGATATTTATAACAAACTATTTTTCTATCCCTTTCATTTTTGAAGCGTTGGAACGGGATGAAAGACAAACATTCGACGCCGTAGAATGTGGGGAAATAAAAGGGATCCCGAATCCTGAAACAATTCGAGATAAAAGGTTGTTGGAACTTAAAACCCCATTGTTTTTAGGACGGTTTGGGAAAACAAAGATATGGTGTAGTACTTTGTAGTGGACCGAATTGGTTTTACGAATTGAAAATTGATGAAACGTTTTAACTTGATTGCGGATAATATAACACTATTTGCGGATCGTATTTTATTATTAGTGAAATAATATGGTCTTAGAATATTGGTGATAGAGGAAGACTTCCGTAAAATGTGTGCAAATTTCGCGTGTTTCAAATATTTGCATGGCGTAGAGATCATAGTAGGTTCAGTACGTCGATTCTGTAAAATTCAAACAACAACACGCTATTCACTCTCATTGAGCAGAAGCTATTGTTCTATGTCAGCTGGTAAGGTCTTCGACTTTGAACCTTTTTTTTGGTTCAACGTGTGTCTATTGTTCTGACCCAGCTGTGAGTAGCTTCATGAATGATTTTTTTTGCACAACCCCTTGAAAAAAACTCGAGTGGCTTGACCATTTCTTTCTCATTCATTTTAATTTCATCTCCGCGCTACAGTTTGCTCTAAGATGCTATTTTAGGAAATCGTAAATAAATCAATAAATAATAAAGTTTAATGAAATTAAAATATCTTTACAAAACGAAGACGAGGAACCAAATACGCGTGTCAAGTTAATGTCGTCAAAGCAGCGGCACGTTGTATATGTATAAGTTTTAAACTAGGTATCCTTTTACACATAGGTATATCCTGACTCACCAGTAAGAAATAGGTACCTAACCAACCATCCAGTCGCGTTCCCACCAGTAATGAAGTCAGACATAAACTCGGACAAACAACATTACCCGTTAGTATATATAGAGATTTACGAGACACCGACACGGGAACGATATTTAGCAAACATGTCGTACTGGGATTTAGCTTTGTTTTCAACGATTTTTGTTTTATAACATCCATTTTGAAAAGTATGGTGACAGCGAAATGGTGTCTGTTTGACTTGTTTATTATATAATTTTGACTGCCTTTTGCTCGTTTTCACTTAAATTAGGATGTGTAGGAACACCTATATAGGTACAGATAGCGCGCGAGTTGAATGCAGTCGGGGTCTGAGGTAAAGAGCGCCCCGCTATCCGCACGCCCCACCTCACGCGCCTGCAGTGTAGTGCTAATTATAATTAGGTCACAGCACTACCGCATTTATAAGCTCTGCATTCAACTCGCGCGCTATATGTATTATTGCACTGTTGGACTATAAATTAATAGTAAATAAATATATTATTTACTTGCTGCGACCTGCGGTTTCACCCGCGTAGACCGGGAAAAAAAGTAGCCTATATGTTAATCCAGGGTATAAGCTATATACATACAAAATTTCATCTAAATCGGTCAAGCCGTTTGAGCGTGAAGAAGTAACAAAGACACAAACACACCCACAAACTTTCGCCTTTAAAATATTAGTGTGATGATTTTTCTTTAGAGTATGCTAAGATGGTTTGGTCATGTAGAGACGATGAATGAAAGGCAACTTAACTTATTCTTGGAAATATAACTGCAAGTGCCTACAATCAAAACAAAGAGGAGACTCCGACGTTCTACTGCACCTGACGCTAACCTGCAGACGGCTGTTGTTTAAATGACAGCAGGACGATGTAAAAGGGAACCTAGAAATACCGGGAACAGCATTCAGCTTTGCAGAGGGGCCCTGGTGACTGAGGTATAACGTTCATTTCTATTCAATTGTCCATACAAATATAAATTGCATGTACTTATTTTATTAATGGAACCTGATTTTTTTTCCCAATTTAAGGTTTGGTCCCATATTAAAAGTTGTTCATAATGATGAGTACAATGACCCCTTAAGAGATTTCGTGTATGAATAGCTAGACCTTATCTATCGAACGAGGGTAACGAGGTTTTTTTTCTGTCATGGTTGAAACCATCGAGCCAATTTTTCTAGAAATACAGTTCTTTATACAAAACTGACAACTTAGTCCGGTACTAAGTTGTCAGTTTTGTAAAACTGACATCTTAATGTGTCGGAATAAAGTTCGAAATTCAAAAAAGGGTCCATGGTTTAAACCTTGGTTTGAAGATGAACCTTGTTTTGTAATAAGACGGTTAATATTTATGAGCACTAAGTGCTGCAAAGCTTTCCGATCAATGTATGCAAGATCATAAATTACTTACTCATATAAGTCATTCAACGCGTTCTGAATTCAAAATGGCAATAACCCCTCATCCGAAGGTGTCGATTTCGCAACACGCAGCACACCCTAATCACACTTAACCCTACGTTGCCGTAGTTTATATCTACGCCGTAAAGATTTTTACAACCAACGATCACCAACGGTCTCTAGGACCCAACCTATCGCCAATTGCCAATAAACCTTCGAGCTTCAGGATTTCAATGAAAACCGACACAGTATATTGGCTCTTACTACAATCTGAACGGGATTTCGCGTTCTTGAACACCAGAATCATCGCTTTGATGAACGACCAACTGCCTAACCGATTCGATGCGACAATTTCGCTTTAGCGAAAATCTTCGCAATAATACTTGGGTTCGATTGACCATTGGGAGGTTGCAACTATATTGCTATCTGTAATATCTTGTAATAACCAAAATCCCTAAGGGAGAAATGTAATACTAAGACTGGTATTTCGTACGTGATGGTTTCCTGCACAGCAACAGTGTACAGTAAACACGTCGGATGACGTGACAAATGGCAAAAGTGTAATTATTTATTTAGGCACTGCAATAATAACTTGTGGGGAGGTTCAAAATGTTTCTTTAATAATACACTGGCTTCTCGACCAATATGCTATTTGGTTTATTACATTTAATTTTTGATATAGAGTCTATCAAGCGAGTCGTGTCCACGACCATTTAGCTGATTTCTTATAATGGCAATACTATTATCTGTCAAACGGATTGTCACAACTTCTGTACTACTAGGCTACAGCATTTTGATACTTTTAGCTCAATTATCTTGTTTGTATTAATGGAAAAAGAAGAATGGAACATAAATATATTTAATGGAATAATGCACAGATCACACTATTAATGTAGAAAACAAATATAAAGTAAGGAACAGGATAACCGAAACGGAGTTGGAACCCTTCATCGTTTTTGTGCGTGATGAATACCGACAGTGATTTATCTTAAAGACTTCGCTCTGGACATATTCCATCAAATAAGTTTTATTACTTAATGAGGAAAGCTTTGTCTCCAAATTGTGATGACTGTGGAGTGGTTGATGATGTCTGTCATATTTTGATGGAGTGTGTCCGGAATGAAAATATTAGAAGTAATGTTTTCGGACGGTATAAAAGTTACGATATTGGCTTTTGTAATTCCATCCTTGCTTTTCCAGTGTCCGATAAGGCTAAAGAATTGTACAAGTTAGTTATTAGGTAGATTATAATTAATAATTTTGTGTTTTTCTGCACTGGGCGATGTGGTCGCTAAGCGACAAAGCCCTTTAAATAAATTAAAAAAAAAAAAAAAAAAAAAATCTTATGAAAGCATTGAATTTCTAGATTCTGATTTAAGTCCTAATTTTGACTAATAAATACCTACACTTTTTTAATTTATACCAAAGAAATTTTTTATCTACAAAAATTCAAGTATCAAACATGGTTTCAGAGTACTATATCAGTGTTGACACCTGTAAGATTTTTTAATTTGCCGCCTTTTTCATGGGACACGACTCGCTTGACAGACTCTATCTCTCTTTGTGGGGCGTTTCGTTTTTTAACCGACTTCTAAAAAAGGAGGAGGTTCTCAATTCGGATGTTTGTATTTTTTTTTTTTTTTTATGTTTGTTCGCGCATAACTCCGTCGCTTGCCAACCGATTTGAAAAATATTTTTTTTGTTGGAAAGAGTATACTTTCGAAATGGTCCCATTTTTGTCAAAATCCAGTTCTGATGATGGGATCCTGGAGAAATCGAAGGAACTCTTCAAATATTATAGGCACACCTATGGCACACCTAGCGATTTGGGTATTTTTTATAGTAGCTCGTGCATTTGCTCTCGGAAAGCACCACTTGGTGAAGTGGAACTGATGATGAAGGTCACAGATGGCTACCGGAACTACTCAATGATAAATATTTCACGGGTTGCGATTCGATTACTTTAATATTATGGTTGCTAAGCAATTTCCGCTCGTCACACAATGCGTGTGGTGAGTGGTTGTTCAGGAGTTCTCCTGGTTCTTACCAGCAGAAATCCTCAACAATTAACGTCCCAGCATCGGGAAAAGCAATATTTTGTAACATGTGATGAGCAATTGACATTAGACTATTGTAACTTATACAAATTATAAACAGACCCACTAAAAAGCGAGAAATAAAAACTTTTTAACAAAAAAAAAAACCGACTTCCAAAAATCACTACAAAGTGAAAAATAACTTTGATTTCGGAAGTCGGTGGCAAAAAAAAAAGAAACTAAATAAAAACGAAAGACACCGACTTCCGAAATCAAAGTTATTTTTCACTTTGTAGTGATTTTTGGAAGCCGGTTTTTTTTTTTTTTTTTGTTAAAAAGTTTTTAGGGTTCCGTCCCTCAAAAGGAAAAAACGGAATCCTTATAGGATCACTTCGTTGTCCGTCTGCTGTCAGTCTTTCAAGACCCCTTTTCTCAGGGACGCGTAGAGGTATCAAGCTGAAATTAATATAAAATACGTAAGTCTAAGGTCCCTTGGAGTTCTAAAAAAAACCAAGCTTTTAAGTCAACGCAATAAAAAGTTACGGCCATTAAGCGACATATTTTGATACTCGCAAGTAAATCAAAACCTGTATGGTACTTCCCGTTGACCTAGAATCTTGAAATGTGTCAAAAAGTAAGGGATCACAGCACAGAAAACTCCGAAGTTATATTGTAATTTTATCACATTTTTTTTTTTGGTATTACAAACTTAAATTTGCAGTTGGAGAATTGTCCGTGATGTATATCAATGTATGGTAGAACATGTTTCTCAACTATAATGTTAGGTTTGTTTTTGGGATAAATTCAATTCGTCGTAAATTAAATCGTTAGAGCTGTTTTCGAAAACGTGATTACAAATACCTATACAAATATTGCTCATAGTGTCTAAACACACTATGCCGAAGTTTCGCGACGGAAGTTCCGCGGCTGATGTTACGTTCCGACTTGTTCGGCTGATATGACACACCATAAGTGCCGAACTTACGCGGCGGAAATTCAGTTGCGGAACTTCAGTGTCTTGAACACCCCCGTCCCCGTCCCCCGACCCCGCCCCGGATCTTCTTCGGTAATCGAACCGAACTTCGGTCGCGTATAATGTGTGCTCTACAGAATACGTTGCCGCTGAATTGCCGCTGAACTTACGCCCGACCGAAGTTCGGCTGTACGCTAGAACGCAACGTAATTTCGGCATAGTGTGTCGTCAGTAATTCAAATAGCATTGCAGGCGTAATCATGCCGAACTTCGGTCGCGTAACTTCGGCATAGTGTGTTTAGACACATAGGATTAGTGTTTTCATCTATTGCCTTCTCACTTTATTGACATAAAAAGACAGCTTTTCAATTTTCATTAATACCTTTTTACAGCTGAACAATTAATAAACCAAGCCAACTCCAACAAAGTCACAAAATCCACTGACATGGAGGCTCCTAGCTGGTGACCGGTCACAAAGGCGATGATCCGTGAACTCCGCCATTTAATTCGGTACAGTAAGCAACGTCTGATTGGAGATTACGAGTAGCTCGGGTCTGCGAGAACCCGTCATTAATTTGACGCGTTCCGACAGCCTACATTTACGGGTTAAAGATTATCTTGTACCTAGTAGAATAATGGTCGAGAGATAATTGATGCGGAATACACCTACTTACATAATTATTTATGAATAAAAAACTGGCCAAGTGCGAGTCGGACTCTGATTTCTGAAAAAGTGTGCTATTTAAAGACATCGTTTTATTTTTCCTGTAATCTATACATAAACTTCTATTACATAGAATAATTTCAGATTTTTTTTACATTTTACATCAAAAGTCGAAAAATTTACGGCCTAAAAAAATAAAAAAATGTTCGAGAATGTGCAAACAGCGTTCTTTTATGCCCTAGTCGCCCCAGTTCGAATTTTTAAGACCCCCTTTCAATCCCTTTTGCAAAAAAAACAAAAATATTTTTATTTCTTTTTTATTTGCAAAACACTTAGGCAAACGTCATCTAAAACTTCAAGTTGATAGCATTAGTAGTTCTTGAGATATCCAGCTGTGACAGACGGACAGACAGAGTCGCAACATAAGTTCCTTTTTACCATTTTGGTACGGAACCCTAAAAACCGGCCCAGCCTAAAAACCTGCGTGCGTGTATGACCAGCACCCTAATTGCGTAACACATAACCAATCGGAGTTGGTTTCATTTTGACAGTTCAGCAACATTCATTGCGTTATTTACGTTGCCGAGCAGACAAATCTTTCGAACATATGAAGCAATGGATTAGCAATTTGTTTCAAAATGATTCAAACTCCGATGGATAATGTGTTACGCAATTAGGGTGCAGGTGTATGAACGTAAACGATGCAAAAGGAGTATGTGAGGATTGTAGCAGGTAGCGTTTTATAATTTCTGCCTACCCCAATTGGAAGAAGGCGTAAGTTTATATAAGTTTAAATAAAAATTAGATTTACGAGTATTTGTCTTGCAAAATATAAGAAATAGCGACATAATTTCGTACTTTAGACTTAAAATTTTAAGACACTTCCAGGGTTCTATGTTCTCAGGTACTGAATAGAATGTTTTCCTTTACAATTTTACAACTTTATTACAATTGATATCGATACTCAATGAGCTATACTTACTTATCGATACTTCTATCGACAGTTCGCCTCCAAAATCGAATTAATTGGCTTGGCCCGATTAAACCATAACTACTAAGTGTAATTGAGTTGTGCAAATCTCGTTTACTAACGCACGGTAAACACAAATAAACAAAAGTAAGAACATTCGCAGATCACCGAAGACCATTGGGCATCTCTGGGCTAATCAAAAGTTGCCCGAAGCGACGGTAGATCTCAGTTTACCAAACTAACTAAAAGTTCCGATTAGTTCTTGTATTGTTCGGCCGCTTTGCCTATTGATCGATTGCACGGTTCAGTTATGGAGTCGATTTATTTGTATAATCGATTAGATCAATTAATCTATGAGTGAGACGTTGCGTGTTATGATCGTGTGTTGAAATAATAGTCACTGACGCGATGGGGATCCCTACTTGAAATCGAAGGACGTAAGATCGAATAACACTTGCTCGAAAACGTTAGCTCGATAGTACTTGAAATCGATCAATTATGAGCGCGACAGTTCACTACCTCGATGCATCAAAATCTCGAGTAACTATAGCTCGAATTATCGGCAGCGCGAAGGCCCATTATCTTGAAACATCATTTCTCGAACGACCATCTAATCGATTTACATAATAGTTTCAAGGATTTTTATTTGAGAACAGATAATGGAACAATATACTTACCTACCGTTTTTGTTTACTCTAAACCCGAAAAGGGCTCGCTGTACTCATCATTTTGATTTTTTTTTTCCATGGGACCAACCTTGTAATCGCGAAAAAAAAATTAGCTGTTCCATACATTTTGTCGATTTAAATGAACACAAATGTATGGAACAGCTGATTTTTTTTTCGCGATTACAAAATTGGTCCTATAGAAAAAATTGTTCAAAATGATGAGTACCTACAATGACCCGTTTTCGGGTTTAGTGTAAACAAAAATAATGTTGTATAGATAAGGGGCTCGTGGCTAAGTAATAATAGCCGCACGGATCGATCAATGAGGTTAAGCAACGCTTGCCGCGGTCAGTCCGTGGATGGGTGACCATTTTTACATACCGAGACCCCCCCCGTGTCTCGAAAAGCATGTTAAGCCGTTGGTCCCGGCTGTCATTCATGGATCTTTGACAGTCGTTACGGGTCGTCAAAAGCCCGAAAGTCTGACAACCAGTCTTACCAAGGGGTATGCCATTAGGTACCCAGTAACTGGGTTCTGGAGGTCAGATAGGCAGTCACTCCAGATAAAATACCGGTATTCTCAAATAAAAATCCTTGAAACTATTATGTAAATCGATTAGATGGTCGTTCGAGAAATGATGTTTTCTAGATTATGGGCCTTCGCGCTGCCGATGATTCGAGCTATAGTTATTCGAGATTTTGATGCATCGAGGTAGTGAACTGTCGCGCTCATAATTTATCGATTTCAAGTACTATCGAGCTAACGTTTTCGAGCAAGTGTTATTCGATCTTACGTCATTCGATTTCAAGTAGGGATCCCGACGCGACGACTATTCATCGTTTCCTTTCAATAAATAACTGACGTTTAAATAATCTGCCACTATTGTTTTAAACTTTAGTCGTTCGTTAGTCGAGGCACCGATTTTTCAGTATCGACATCCATATTTATATCATCTGCGACGGACAGCATAAATGAAAAAATCGATATAAACATGGCATAAAAACCGCAAATTTTAAACATAGAACACTAAAAATTCATAGCAACAACATGAAAAATGTTGTTCGTCAGTGGCTAGTGCGATGTTTTGGCGCGAAATTCGTATTTCGAATGGGACGCTTTATTGCGCGTCACTTTGATGTGTCACTTCCTAGTGATTGCTGCATTCCAATTGGAATTTTAAAAAGTTCGCACAAACAGATTGCATGATTTTGATGGCGTCAGCCGTTGTCTATGTTGGTACAGGCTATTTGTATTTTGAATGCAGGTTTTTATGGCGCGGCTGCTATCCCAGTTTTTAAGATTTTTGATAAACAATTCATGTTGGTGCAGCGGTATGAATAATTTGCTATCATAAATCAGCTTAAAGGCTCTTACAGACAAAGGCGATATCGCGTCGCGACGTGTCGCGTAGCGGTGTTGCAACGCGATAATATCGCAATATCGCTCGCGATATCGCCTCTGTCTGTAAGAGCCTTAAATCTATTCACGACAGTAAAACCTACTTCAAATATTATAATACTTAAGGGCAGGTACTCGAAGACATTTTAGGTATGTGTGACTAAACAGAGATACAAACGAAAGAGCAATCAGAAACAATTTAAAAACTAAAAGAAAAGCACTTCGCACTTGCAAAATATTATATTCCCATTTCACAAATACCACAAAAAATTTCAGACCACCCCTAAAAATACAGAAAAGAAAATAACGGACATCCCTACTTAGATTACGTCACTTCGTCCTGCGGTTATTATTTTTTAGTGTGGCAAGCTCTCATATTTCGTGAGGACGTGAAAATTCCTCGCTAATAGGAGACGGTTCATTAGAAACTCGTCAGAATTCCGCTCGCTCGCTCAGCTTAATTCTGTTAACTATTTTCGTGTCCAAGACTGAAACGAAATTTTTTTAATTGGTAGGTATTTACTACGCAGGGCTTGGTGTCAAGTTGTAGATGTGCTAAAATTTTGTCACACATTACACCTATGTTTTTGACACGAAGTTTTACAAAATTGAACGATAGTTTCCATCGCGACGGTACCTTTGACTCTCTATGTATCTCGCACTAGACAACGTCTTATAAAATTTTCCACGACAGACATAAGTACTAGTTTTTTAATAGACACGTACGTCTTTTTTAGTCCAAAACAAAACTCGTAAAATGAGTCCACTCAGGTCAAATTTTACTTGGCAACCCTAAAAAGTCCGGACCCCGCGTGCGCCCTAATTCGCCTTCCTCTTCATTTGCTCACAACTTTTGTGTAATAAAACCTTTTTCCACGTATGTACATGATTTTTTTAATTATGAGCCGTCCCGTTGTTCTACGTGTGTCGAGCTTCCTAGTCGCTGTAATAAATTCGTGTTTACGTTAATAAAGTGATGCTGAGCTTTAAAAATATAATAAAAATCTTAGCAAGGAAGTTTAATATAGTCTGTGGTGTCATAAATCTTTGAGGTTATGTGGTTATGTCGCACGTTTTAAATAATTGTGTATGTAGCATTTTTATGTTGAATTATTCCATTTTTAAAAGGCAGGGGAAGTGGTCGTGTAGTTTTGACGCTATATAGCTATTAATAAAAATAAAAAATAAAATAAATAAAAATGAATCCCTATTTCCCTTGGTCACGCCATAACTTGAGAACGACTTGACTGATTTGAATATATATTTTTTTGTTTTGTCCTGCTCTCAAAACGGTGAAGGAAAACATCGTGAGGAAACCGGCATGTCCTAGAACCAAAAATTCGAAGACATTGTGACATCTACCAAACTTGTGAAGAAAGAATACAAGTTAGCTAAGTTATAAACTTATAATAAGTAGGTAGGTAAATAAAGTTCTAAGTTTTACTCACAAACATTTTGCCAGATGCCAGACTCCACTTCTTTAAACAAAGGTACTAAAGAAGACGAACACAAAAACAATTTATCCAAAACTTTAGGGAGGGTAAACATTTTTAAATCGTTCTCAAGTTGTAAAATTCTTCCGTAAGTTGTAGATGTCAGCACTTTAGCTGAGCTATCGGTACATCTGTTATTGTCTTACTTGAAGCCAGTCCGCTTCGGTATCAGTTACCGTATCCCGTACAAACTTCCCGCGTTACCGGCGATCATAAAAAGGAATGAGAGCGGTTCCATCACGGAGGGGGTTCAGGAATAGAGGGGGCAATCTGCTGTACTCGTGCTTCGAACAATGCTGCAATGTGATTGGTTACTTCCCTAGGTATTGCTTTCATCAGTTTTTAGATTTCGAATCGGAGATTCTTTTTTTGAATGAAAACTGTTGCGCTTCTCTGAGGCCGATGTGCAATTTGTGTTTTTGGTGTTTCTAAGCACGTTAAACTCCTAATATTGAGTTCTGCCGGCAGATGTTTCGTAGAAGGGAGAGAGGGGGGGCTCGACACAAAGGCGACGCATTCCCATAAATGTACCTGCAACGCATAGTAAAATAATTTTCGTAAATATACCTACGAAAAACACGTGTTTGTGGTGATGATGATACCTATAGAGCTACCATTAAATTATCTATATCTATACATATAATAAATCTGTAGACGAGGCGTTTCTGTACATTGCAAATATTTAAAAAAAACACAGTTGGGGTGTTAAAGAATCACCAACAGATGCCATTTCTACCATTTTTGCCATTTTTGTCTGTTTGTCTGTTTGTCTGTTCGTCTGTTTGTCTGTTTGTCTGTGAGAGTTCTTAAATTTTTGTGCAAGTATCACGCCAAAAGTACAAAACCAATGTAGTTAAATTTTATACTCAAATATTGTGTGTAACTCAGAGTTTTACTTAGTTTTTGTTTCATCGCAATCGCTTCAGTCTATCAAAAGATATATGAATTTAAAGTGTTCAGGAAGAACTTTTCATTACGGTGTCTTCATACACGTAACGACATCTATTGATACCAAATGGTACTAAAAATAAAAATCGCTTTATAGGGGTGGTTAACCTGATGGGTTGATCCAGCAGGTTAAGCTACGCTTGCCGGGGTTGGTTAGTGGATGGGTGAGCATCTTTACATACCGAGACTCCTCCGTGCCTCGGGTCCCGGCTGTCATTCGTGCATCTTTGACAGTCGTTACAGGTCGTCAGAAGCCCGAAAGTCTGACAACCAGTCTTACCAAGGGGTATCGTATTACCCAGTAACTGGGTTGTGGAGGTCAGATAGGCAGTCGCTCCATGTAAAATACAGGTGTTCAGCGGCATCCGGTTAGACTGGAAGCCGACCCCAACATAGTTGGGAAAAGCCTAGGCAGATTGGTTCTATTGGTGGTTGATTAGTAACGCTAAAAGAATTTCAATTATAAAAAACCGGCCAAGTGCGTGTTGGACCACGCACAATGAAGGGTTCCGTAGTTGGGATGAATTTATCCCAAGAACAAACTTAACATTGTAGTTGGAAAACATATTCTCCCATACATTCCAACTGTAAATTTAAGTTTGTACTCACAATATTGAGAGATTTACCATGTTATTTTATGACCACGACTATTCTTATAGATTTTCCTGTAATCTACAAGTAAAGAACTATTTTCTGTATTTTATTTTCAAAATTTAGGCTCAATAGTTTTGGAGATTAGGAGATATATTGGTAAATTTTCATCTATTTTCTTAAATACTTAATATAATTTTAAAATTATAAAAAAAAATATATACATATTTGAGACCCTCATATTAATTAAGCCCTTTCATCTGTTATGTCACACGGTACAGTTTGCAAATTTTTTTTTTTTAATTTTCTTATTTGCCCCACCAAAGTGACCCCCATATTCAAAATCCATTTATTTACTTTACCTACCTGTCCGCGTTTGGGTCACAGAAATTCGTAATTATGTGTACCAAATTTTAACATAATGGGTCCAATAGATTCGGTGCAAATTAGCTGTGACAGACGGACAGACAGACAGACACACGAGTGATCCTATAAGGGTGCCGTTTTTAGGTGTTTTGGGTGCGGTTTTTTTTTTAAAAGGAACCCTTATGGCGTGACTCAGTCTGTCTTTCTGTCTGTCTGTCTGTCTCTCTGTCTGTCACAGCTGGATATCTCAAGAACTACTAATACTATCAACTTGAAATTTGGAACAGTTTTAGATGACGTTTACCCAACTATTTTGCAAATAAGCAAGAAATAAAAATATTTTAATTTTTATTGCAACTGGGACTGAAAGGGGGTCTTAAAAATTCATAGTGGGGCTACTAGGGCATGTGGGGTATAATATGAAAGAGCGCTGTTTGCACATTCTCAAAAAAAAAAAAAATTTATAAGCTGTACAGTTTTCGACTTTTGATGAAAAATGTAAAAAAACTACCGTCCCCCCCCCCTTATCTCCGACGTTGGCAAAGAGAAAAATCTGAAATTATTATATGTGACAGAAGTTTATAGCACACTTTTTCAGAAATCGAAACGGAACCCTCGGTGCGCGAGTCTGACTCGCTCTTGACCGGTTTTTTTTCTTTTGAGGTATGGAACCCTAAAAATGGACTAATAGTTATTAGTATTAACTATCATCTTATAATTGTAAGATGATAGTTAATACTAATAACTGATGTGGTGTTCTGAGTGAAAAAGAATGCAATGTCAGATATAATAATCCTATCAACTTTTCATACACAGAGAAGGTGAGGGGGAGGGTTTGAGAGGGTAGGGGCAGGGGGACGCGGTGAGAGGGAGGGAGAAGCAGTAAGGAGGTGTGACGGGGAGGAAGTGGGAAGGGGATGTGGTGAGGGGTATTAGAGGGGAGGGTGACAGGGGGGAGAAGGAGGGGGGTGGTAAGATAAGGTTGAGAGGAGAGTTAGGGGAGGAGGGTTGAGAAGTTGGGTGAGAGGGGGGGTGACGAGCGCCTTAACACCTTAATCTTGCTTTTTGACCGAAAAATAGAAAGTCGGAACGGCACAAAAAAAAGGAGTACCTAAACGCCAGTCGTCGTCAGAGCTGACACACACACTTTTTTTTAAATCAAAGTAGGTACCTTTATAAGTTTATTTATTGTACGCAGAGCGAGCTTCCAGTTAACCACTGTATCCGATAGATGTTGTATAGACGGAATCGCGGTGTCAAGATTTTCCGCAGAAGAGTTTCAGAGCTTTTTCAGTCATAAAATAGATGCTGTCCTGGAATTCCGGTCTCTGGACCTGGATTTCTCGAGGTCGAGATTATTTGAGGCATCTTTATAACTGACTTCAAAAAGAAAGAAGTTTTCAATTCTTCTGTTTTTAGGGTTCCGTAGCCAAATAGTAGGTACATAGAAAGGGAAGTCTTATCATTACGTCCTGTCCGTCTGTCCGTCCGTATGTCAAACACCTTATGTTTGAAAAGTTTTCTCCAGAGATGGTGAAGATCAGACAGTTGAACTCCTCAATAACGTACAGTAGGTATACGTACTGTGATTTGGTACAGAAATCAAAGAAAATTACTGGCTATCCGTGGTCAACTAATTATGGACTTCGATCGTTTTTAAAAGTTTTGCCTCCATAAACATGGATGTTCACGGTATCAACGAAAGACAGTTTGATGCGCAGTCCAAACCGCACAGATCCATCCGTGGTTTGGAACGCAGTCCACAGATCCGGGGTCCAAACTGTAGGTACGTCTAAACCCCGCTATTCGTTCTTTCCGAAACGATAGTTTCGAATGGCGCTTTGTGTTTCCAGCAGTCCGAATACGTGTTAAACCCCGCTATCAGAAACCGCAGTAACTGCAGGGCTGTGGTAGAGAACCCCAGGTAGCGGTTCCCACCAGGCAAGATCGCAAGATTCTTCATTTTTATTGGAGGAGTGATACCTACACCATATCTAAGCGACACATTATGTATTGATTTCCGACATGCACGCGAACGAAGTCGCGGGCACAGCTAGTTTTAAAATAAAACTTAAGAAATGGCTCATGTGTTCTGTAGGTGAATCCTTGAATTATAAGTTAAATACAAAATAATTAAACTAACTTATATAAGGTAGGTATATTTAAATTCATCATTATGCTAAGTAATAACAGCCGCACAGGTCGATCCATCAGGTTAAGCTACGCTTGCCGGGGTTGGTCCGTGGATGGGTGACCATTTTTACATTATCGAGACTCCTCCGTGCCTCGGAAAGCACGTTAAGCCGTTGGTCCCGGCTGTCATTCGTGGATCTTTGACAGTCGCTACGGGTCGGAAAGTCTGACAACCAGTCTTACCAAGAGGTATCGTATTACCCAGTTACTGGGTTGTGAAGGTCAGATAGGCAGTCACTCCATGTAAAATACTGGTATTCAACTGCATCCGGTTAGACTGGAAACCGACACCAAACTTGGTTGGGAAAAGGCTAGGCAGATTGACATCTTATTATCTTATTATACAACCCAGTAACTGGGTATTATGATACCCCTTGGTAAGACTGGTTGTCAGACTTTCGGGCTTCTGACGACCCGTAACGACTGTCAAAGATCCACGAATCACAGCCGGGACCAACGGCTTAACGTGCTTTCCGAGGCACGGAGTAGTCTCGGTATATAAAGATGGTCACCCATCCACGGACCAACCCCGACAAGCGTAGCTTAACCTGATGGATCGACCCGTGCGGCTGTTATTACTTAGCCACGAGCCCCTATACAGCAAGATATCTGTACGCAAAAAAAATATGAAGCTTCTCACGAGTGGGTTATAAAGTACAGTGGAGCAAATAAAAATCCTCATAGAAAACTAGACACCTATCAAAAACAAAAGCACAAACTTTGACACTCGCATATTTTTAGCACAAACTAACAGTTCGTAGACTTTGTAGCTCAGACATTATGTTTCACCAGCCCGCGAGACACTGTCTAACATCACACTAACACTGAATGACAGGACAGCTGCGGCTAAATATAAATAAATAACGAACGATCGCTTCGTCTGGTGTAGACTTAGATAATAGACATCTAGATCGAGCCACCGCGTGGCCGGTCATGAGACAGCAATATAATATTTTTTCTAGGTTATGTAGCATGAGACATGAAGTTTAACGTAAGAAATCTTCCATATTTTGGACTGAAACCCATGTCAAAACATACGCACAATGCAAAAACTGTCCAAAAAAGTTAAATTAATCAACGCAAGATAAATTTTGTAACAGTGAAAGCACTTTGTTTGGCTAGCATTCAAAAGTTCGCTAAGTAAAAATACGGCACCACGTAAGAGACAGAAATACGATGCTTTGTCTCAATGTTCCTATTAATTTCGTATATATTTGTCTCACTTCCACACTTCACACTGTAATCATGGCAACGTCTAGAGGTTCAATATCTTTGGGTGTAGACGTGGTCGTGCAGTCACTGTCAAAGTGTGTGTTCAGTAATTGAAGCTAATCTGTTGGTTTGGATTCTGAATGACGGTCGTGACTTGGGTGAAAAATATGTTATCGCCGATATCGCGCTGAAAAAGCATCGCAGAGGTCTGAAGTTTTTTGTAAAACCTAGATTTGAATTTGTCAAAACTTGTAAAAATACAACAAAAAATCCTAGGTTTATATTTCAGGAGCCGCGCCATTGAAGGCGCGGGCACGGGGTTTTAGTCTCACAGCTCCTAAAATATTAACCTAGGATTTTTTTCTATATTTTTACAAATTATTTACAAATCGAATCTGTTATTTACCAAAATTTCAGGTCTGTGCAACGCTTAGTTTCTTAGATCTCCGTGGCCGCGCGGTTCTCCGCGTTTCGATGGCGCGGCCACGTTCAAACCCTTCTAACTTTTTAACCATAGCTTTGACAAATTTGTGGTTTTGGGAGTCAACTTTTACAAATTGTTACAAAATGTTGGCATAGTTTTTTTTTTAACGCCATGGCCGCGCGGTTGAAATGAACACCAAGAATCTATTGTCACTTTGTAGTTAGTTTTTAGACTCTTCTCTAACAATAGTTAAATGTGTTGCTAAGCGCAAAACTCGAGAACGGCTGGACCAATCGACAATTTTTTTTTTTCAAATATTCGAAGTCCGTTCTTATGAAAAGAAAAATTGGCAAAATTGCACGGAAAAACGTAACAACCACATTTTTCTTTTTCCCATACAAACTATTCCTATCTGTCAATTCTAGCGATGGCAATCAGAAAGCTAATTCTCGTACCTAACTAAAAACGTTCAATTCTAGACAAAACAAACACTGCTACAAGAATCTTTTGGCGCTCAAATCACGTTGACAGGGGCCGCAGGGCACACAATGCTTCGCAAGGAATGCATTTCCACAGCATATAATAGTCTACTTTCTTGCTTCTTTTACCACACCCAACGTTTTTTTTTATTTTTTCTGTTTTAGTTTTATTGATGGTCTGACATTTTGAGTACTTTAAGTGACCTACCCAAATTTTGGTAAGATTGGTATTGTTCATCGATCTTTTGTTCTTATTGTTCGTCGGTCGTTCGTCGATAATCTTTGGTATTGTTCGTCGAGTTATTAGCTCCTTAAATCCTGAGTTGAGCTACACGATTGTTGACAAATGCTTGCACTGACTGGACAGGTGCACTCAAATTTGTATGGTTATTTCCTCAAAAGACCATTTCAGACATGGATCTACATGGTCCTCACGTCATGATCTGACCATGATTATGTCTGGATTTTAAGAGACTTTGACCCCTGAGTTTGTTTTGCCATTTCTTCTCAGGGTAGTCAGATAGGAAATGTCGACTTCATCTAGTTTATTTTTTTAAATATATATATATTTAATATGACGTGTAAAAGTGATTGCGATATCCTGTTTACGGAATAAACAATTTCATTTCATTTTACTTTCATTCATAAGCGTAGGCCACCAATCAATCTGCCTAGCCTTTTCCCAACTATGTTGGGGTCGGCTTCCAGTCTAACCGGATGCATCTGAATACAGTATTTTACATGGAGCGACTGCCTATCTAACCTCCACAACCCAGTAACTGGGTAAGTAATACGATACCCCTTGGTGAGACTGGTTGTCAGACTTTCGGGCTTCTGACGACCCGTAACGACTGTCAAAGATCCACGAGTGACAGGCGGGACCAACGGCTTAAAGTGCTTTCCGAGGCACGGAGGAGCCTCGGTATGTAAAGGTCACCCATCCACAGACCAACCCTGTAGCTTAACCTGATGGATCGTCCCGTGCGGCTGTTAGTACTTATCCGCGAGCTCCTCAAGCGTAGGCCACCACCACACCATTATGAACAGCTATAAAGTCGAGTCGAGTTATAGTCGAGCCTTTTTGGACATCAACCATTCATTTACTCTCCTGTCCACATCTTCATCAATCTTTACAGCTATACATTCTTCATCCGAAATCTCATCTCACGACGTATTAATGAATGACAGGAATACCATTCATTTCCCACAGACAGTCACAGGCGACACAATGCTAGAACATTCTAGTTCACAGCCCACTGCATCACGATTATTGCACTAATCCAAACGTTACCAGTATAATACTGTCAAATGGCGAGGCATTTCACGTTATTGTTGTTGCAGCAAACGACTGTGTCTCGTAAATTAGCAGGATTATATCACGGATATTGCCAGCTTAACAGCTGTTTGTAACATGTTTGTTCTAGAAAAATATTGTTAAGTACAATGTTTTCGTTTGTGTTTTCTTGGTTTGTTAAATTGGTTGTAAGTATTGTGTGGCTTGGAGTGTGTGTGAGATATGAAAGAAGAATTGTGAAACTAATGCACCATGGTTTGCATAACTTAGAAAAAAATTTAGACAAGTTTAAAAAAAAAAATTGTTTTTTTCCAATTTCTTATTAGATGTTTACAAGTTTTACAACATAAAAGCTATGTTTGGAGTTTCCTAATGCGACATTTTGTGAAAGAGATATAATGCGAAAGAGGCATTGACCTTTTGAGAAGGAGAGAAGGAGTCATTCTGCGAAAACGACAATATGAGAAAGCCACATTATGCGAAAGAGACGTTTGGCGCCTGAGTCTTCTAAACCTGTTAGAATTCAAACCTGGCTGGTGCTAATATGACTTTTTGTCGCCTTAACAACCACCTTATGTCGTAAAAGCAAGGGTCAGTTTCGTAGTGCAAGTGTTACCGTTAATGTGCACTTGACACGTTTGCACACCGAAATTAAAGGCAGAATAACAGGACAATTTTATACTTTTTACCAACGTTCTGTACCTTATACAACGTGTAACGTTAAATGCGCAAAACCTCTTAAGGGGTCATTTTACTCATCAGTATGAACAACTTTTACTATGAGACCAAAACTGAAATCGCGAAAAAAAAATTAACGAATTATGCGAACTTAAATGTACTGAACAGCTGATTTTTTTTCGCGCTTTCAGGTTTGGTCCTATAGTAAAAGTTGTTCATAATGATGAGTACAATGACCCCTTAAGAAGCTTTGCGCATTTAAGGCTACACATTGTATATGTAGTATATGCAAATAAATGTTTTTTTTTTTTTTTACTGTATCTACTATAGTCCGGCCGTCGAGAGAATGCGTTTCTGACTCCTGTCAGTTGGACAATTTGTAGTAGTAATAAGGATCAAATTCGCAAAACACATTCATATTCGTTAGTATGAAACTGACAGGGTCGTGTCAAGAACGCATTCTCTCGTCGGCCGAACTGTATCTAAGATTTTTTTTTTCCACTAATAAGAAAAGTGTAGTAGGGAATGGTCTTATTTTATTTTATTTATTTGGGACAAAAAACAGTTATACTATACAGCATTTATTGGCAGATAATTTCATACAAATTCTGTTCCCTTTTTTGAATTTATTCGGTAAGTAGTGGCTATTCGGACATCGTGAAATAGGCCATAATAATACAGAATGCTAATCCAATAAAACTGCCAACATAAAAAAAACGAAATACAATTGAACTTGCATTTTCCACGGCGAAAAAAAAAACAATTGCCAACAACATTTGAATACAGAATCGATCGAAACTTCCACACAACTCCACATACCTTCAGAATCGATAGAATTCTATGTAAAAAGAATCTAGTCCCTATCATTTGATCCCCATAAATACTGGGGTGGTCCCTAAGGTACAAAAGGGACTGTCGTATGGGAATGACAGACCCTTTGACAGTTTGGAAGTTGTATACCTACGAGAGGCGTTTAGAGAGTCTTTTTCGTTTTCGGTAATCTAGTGAAAATGGTCTTACATGTACACCCTTACCTATTGTAGGTACTTATCTATGTTTGTGTTGTATCCGTTTCGGAATGTTTAAGATATTATGAAGTAATAGGACGGCCGCGGCCGTCCTATTACTTCATACTTTACACTTCGTTCGTTTCTTTCGTACTTCATACTTTATACTTCATTACTTCATGCAGACGGCCGGTACGGGACGGCCGGCCGTCCCGTACCGGCCGTCTGCTGAGAATTTGAAGTTATAACTAACCATGCTCTGCTTTACGCTAAACGCGATACAATTTAGAAGTTTTATTGTTATGACGTCTATAGGCGTCTAGCGCTCGCGAAAGCGAACGTGAATATAACTGCTAACAGTGGTGTCACTATTAGAAGTTATTGAGAAAAAAAAAGGATAAGTCAATTAGTCAGTCAGTTATTATGGTACATTTTGAAATTTCCTATGCTCACATTTTTAGTCCAGATGAGGTAGAAGTTATAGCAGTTAACGTTAAGAAAGGTGCTCTTTTTTCCCGACTGCGGCCAAGCCCAAAAGGAGGGTCATGTGTTTGACCTGTATGTAAGTATGTATGTATGTATGTGTGTATGTCCGTTTCTTTGTTCCCTCGTACGTCTTTAGAAATTGTCTTGGTGGCGCGAGTGTCACTGGCTACATTAAAATAAAAAAAAAAACAATGTAAAATGGCGGATTTGGGAGCCATATTGTGGAGTTCCAAATTTTTTTTCTTCAAATACCATCGAGTGGGATATTAAAATAAAGGGTTTTAAAAGGTGATTAAATTTAAAGGCGCTGGAAATAAAAAAGTTATTAAAAAAACCGGCCAAGTGCGAGACGGACTCGCACACAAAGGGTTCCGTACCATATTATATGTTTAACAATCGCAAAGATAACTTTGTATTTCATAATGATACTGTGAATCACAAGGTTATTTTTTGCAGTTGCAGAAAAACGCCCATATTGAAACAAAATACCTTATGAATCGCCGTTTTTAGTATTTCTTGATTAAGTACAGTATAAGGTACATTATATAATAGAGCTCGTACAAAAATGCTATAAAATTGACAACTTTTACGGCCCCCTATTTCTTCATTTTAGAAGATAAAAAAAATAAAAATATCTTTGCACTCTACTCGATGAGTTCTACACAACAATACCACACACACAGGTTTTTTTTTTTTTTTAAATGAAACTCTCGTATGGGGACCGCCCCCTTTAATTTTAACTTTACTTTATTTTGATTAATTTTTGTTATAATCTTAATAGAAATACACAATCTGTGAAAATTTCAACTGTCTACCTATTAAGGTTTATGAGATACAGCCTTGTGACAGACGGACGGACAGCGGAGGCTTCGTAAGTTTTACGCACAATATTGAGATACTGGCTAGACTGCCCGCGGCTACGCCCGCGTGGATGTCTTATTTCATGGGTTTTAATTTTCTTATTATTGTTTATTTTACATCGAAAGTAAAGCTGAGTCTCAAGTTCAATTCTTCCATACAAACTTTAACATCCCTAAGCCCCCTTTGAGGGGTAGTTTTGATAAACTAATAATGACAAACTTTATTAAATAAGCAAGTATTTGTGCTAAGTTTCAAGTTCATTAACCAAATTAATAAGATTTTTCATATACCTAAACTGTATCCCTGTTTTCACGCCCACAGGGGTAGAATTTCAAAAACCGTCTGGGATGTTTCCATAACTTGGCTCAAACATTATTTACACCAATTTTCGAGTTAATCAATCCCCAATAAAATCCTCCACTGTAAAATTTACTACCCCTTTTCACCCTTTAGGGGTAGATTTATGGAAAACCCTGATACACGTTAGTTAGTCTTCATTTGTGGTCAAGTACAAAAACTGAGTTTTGAGTAAATCGGACCGCGTGTTAAAATTCCTCCATACAAACTTTGACACCCACCAATCCCGTCTTCTGGGGTCGCGGGTTGTTCGAAAGAGATACCGTGGCCCTGCCATAGTTTTTAGGGTTCCGTACCTCAAAAGGAAAAAACGGAACCCTTATAGGATCACTCGTGTGTCTGTCTGTCAGTCTGTCCGTCTGTCACAGCCAATTTTCTCCGATTCTAATAAACCGATTAAGTTGAAACTTGGTACTTACACATATGTATTTTGGTAACCCAAACACGGACATGTAACGTAAATAAATGAATTTTGAATATGGGGTCCCTTTTGGGGGGAAAATAAGTAAAATTTAAAAAAAGTTTTGCAAACTGTACCGTGTGACATGTCAAATGAAAGGTCTTACTGTGACGGTCCCAAATATATTTTTTTATAATTTTAAAATAAATTGTTTTGAAGCTATTTAAGAAAATAGACGAAAATTGACCATTCCACAAACTTAAGGGGGGGGGCCTTATCTCCGGAACTACTGAGCCTAAAATATTGAAAAAAATACAGAAAATAGTTCTTTACCTATAAATAGATTACAGGAAACCCTATAAGAAGTTTATGGTCTTGTAAATCTATATATATAAAATTCAAAGTCCTATAATCAACGCACAGTCCAAACCACTGGACCTAGAGACATTAAATTTTGCACATGGATACCTTATCTAGTGTAAACATCCATTAAGGAAGAATTTTTGGAAATCCATCCCTAAGGGAATAAAATAGGGGATGAAAGTTTGTATGAAAAATCTTATCTCTTAAGTTATTAGACTTGAAACTTAGCACGAATATTCATCTAAGTTAATTATGAAATTAATTATTTTTAGTTTTCCTAAACTACCCCCTTTTTTTGTGGATGGGAAATCTTCAAATGACTTCTCCCGCTCTGGGTGGAGCGGAAGGGCGTGTCATACTTTTACTGACTAAAACCTAACCGTGTCCCTTCAGTTGCCTATGGCAGGGCCACGGTATCTCTTTCGAACTAATTTAATGAGTTTTTCGCCAACATACCTATTACTACGACTCGCTCCTTAACCCCTCAAGTGTCGAATGCACCCCATGTGTGCATAAGAAAAACCCTTTTTTTGTTAGGTATATAAGCTTATATCACATATATATAAATGTAAAAAAACATCATCCGATGGAAAACCAATAATCATCATTAGTTGTGAACCTATGAAGTTCGCAGCTAACTCCCCCTCCCCCCCCCCCGCGTGTCAAATGCACCCCAAGTGTGCAAAAGGACAAAACTTTACATAATAGGTATATAAGCTTAGATCACATATATATAAACGTAAAAAAACATCATTTGATGGAAAACATATCATCATCAGTAGTTGTGAACCTATGGGGTTCGCAACTAACCCCCAACCCTCCCCACTCGCTGGGGTTTTGGGTCTAAAATTAGCCAAACTCAGACACTTGAGGGGTTAAATTCGTCCCCATCTAAAGCTGAAAACTTTTTGCATAGTAGTGTGCCCAAATGTAGTCGCTTATTTAGCTTCGAACATGTAACACCTCGTGATGTAGTTAATGTTTTTAACACACTTAAGTCTAAAAACACTGGTGATTACTGGGGCATCTCCATTAAACTATTAAGTAATATAATATACATCGTAGCCCCCTATCTAGCTGTTACTTTTAATAAATGTGTTGATTTAGGAACTTTTCCTGACCTCATGAAAAGTAGCAAAGTCATACCATTATTTAAATCCGGTAATAAAAATGACGTTGGAAATTTCAGGCCTATTTCTATCTTACCGGCATTTAGCAAAATATTTGAAAAGTTAATACTCAAGCAGTTGCTAAAACATTTTAATTTAAACAGACTGCTTCACGATGAACAATATGGCTTCACTAAAGGTCGTTCGACTACGGATGCGGGTGTTGCTCTGCTGAAACACATATTTAACGCTTGGGAGAACTCGCAAAATGCTATTGGAGTTTTTTGTGATCTCTCCAAAGCCTTTGATTGCGTGCACCATGACACGCTTTTGCGTAAATTACGTCATTATGGTGTCCAAAACGAAGCTCTCAAATTAATAAATTCTTATTTACATAATAGGTTCCAATGTGTAGATGTTAATGGTGTGAAATCTTCCGGGCTACCAGTTCAGTTAGGTGTACCTCAAGGCTCAATACTGGGTCCATTCTTATTCCTAGTGTATATTAATGACTTACCATTCTATTTAAATGGTATCTGTGATGTTGTACTGTTTGCAGATGACACCTCTCTTATTTTTAAAGTAGACAGAAACAGACATGATTTTGATGATGTAAACAGTGCACTCTCAATGGTTACGGATTGGTTTACGACAAATAACTTAGTTCTCAATGCCAAGAAAACTAAATGTATAAAGTTTGCCTTACCGAATGTTAGAAATCTGGGACCCAACATCGTCTTAGATGAAGAGGTACTTAAGACTGTAGAATCAGCAGTTTTTCTGGGTATAACAGTAGATGCTAAACTTCAGTGGGGCCCACATATATCAAGCCTAGCGGGAAGGCTCAGTTCAGCCGCCTACGCCGTCAGGAAAGTAAGACAATACACTGACGTTGATACAGCTCGGTTAGTCTATTTTAGTTATTTCCATAGCGTTATGTCCTACGGTATTCTGCTATGGGGCAAAGCGGCTGATATTGAAAATATTTTTGTTCTTCAAAAACGAGCTGTTCGAGCAATTTACCAGCTAGGAGCTAGAGTTTCTCTGAGAGAATTTTTTAAGGATATTGGTATTCTCACGGTGGCATCACAGTTCATCTTCGCCAACATCTTATACATTAGGCAAAATATACATTTGTACAGTAAAAACAGTGATATTCACAATATTAACACCAGAAATAAGGACAAATTACGTGCTCCATTTCATCGGCTTCATAAGGTTCATAACTCATTTGTTGGTCTTGGTATAGCTTTTTATAACAAGCTACCTTCTTCTTTGCTAGATTTGCCTTTTAATGCGTTTAAAATTAAAGTTAAATCCAATCTTTGTTCAAAGGCATACTATTCTATCAACGATTACTTAAACGATAAGAATAGTTGGTCGCTGTGATTAACTCAAGACAATGTTTATGTTATGTTCTTTCTCCAGGATCAGCTTACATAATGACAGGTTACATGAGTTAAGTACTAAAATTGTTTATTTTATTTGACAAAAATATAATTTAATGTATTGTGTTGCGTAAATTATTTTGCATAGGTACTATTGTATAGAATCTAGTTCTTCTAACTGAACAGACAGCTGTGCTGCTGGGGAGTTTGTTCCGCTACTTCTTCTTCCCAGCTAAGGCACTAGGAAGTGGTGAAGGGCGGGCGTTTTGTGGGGACTGTCTTACTGTTATTTTGACGTTCAAAAAGTGCTGAATCTCAGCCTAATTTGAATAAAGGACTTTTGATTTTGATTTTGATTTTGATTTTGAACAACCCGCGACCCCAGAAGACGGGATTGGTGGGTGTCAAAGTTTGTATGGAGGAATTTTAACACGCTATCCGATTTACTCAAAACTCGTAACAAAACTAACTAACGTGTATCAGGGTTTTAACTAAGGTTTTAACAGGGTTTTAACTAACGTGTATCAGGGGTAGTAAATTTTACAGCGGAGGATTTTATTGGGGATTGATAACCTTGTAATTTATAGTATCATTATGAAATACAAAGTTATCTTTGCGATTGTTAAACATATAGTATGGTACGGAACCCTTCGTGTGCGAGTCCGTCTCGCAATTGGCCGGTTTTTTTTTACCTTAAGTCTTTTACCGCAGTCGGGTTTTTTAGTTTTTTTAATAACTTTTCTTTGTTAGGGTTCCGTAACAAAATGGTAAAAAAGGAACCCTTATGGTGTCACTCAGTCTGTCTGTCTGTCCTGTCTGTCTGTCGGTCTGTTCGTCTGTCTATCTGTCACAGCTGGATATCTCAAGAATTACTAATTCTATCAACTTGAAATTTAGAATAGTTTTAGATGACGTTGACCCAACTATTTTGCAAATAAGAAAGAAATAAAAACATTTATATTTTTTTTGCAACAGGGACTGAAAGGGGGTCTGAAAAAATCAAAGTGGGCTACTAGGGCATGTGGGGTATCATATTATTATGAAAGAGCGCTGTTTACACATTCGCAAACATTTTTTTTCTTTTTTTTAAGCCACATAGTTTTTGACTTCTGATGAAAAATGTTTAAAAAAATACCGTCCCCCGTCTCCGAAGTTTGCAAAGAGAAAAATCTGAAATTATTCTATGTGATAGAAGTTTATGTAAAGATTACAGGAAAAATAAAACGATGTCTCTAAATGCCACACTTTTACAGAAATCGGAACGGAACCCTCGGTGCGCGAGTCCGACTCGCTCTTCGCCGGTTTTTTTATTTTCGTTTGGTAACCTAATGTTGATTTTTTTTGATACAAAAATTTCATCTCATCTGACTAAAAATGTGAGCATTATAGGAAATTTCAAAATGTTCTATATCTCCGACTTATCAATTTTTCAATGGTGGCGTTGACGGTTAGCAGAGTATGATGATTCCTTCACACATACACACACATAATAACCAAGTAGGTAAGTAAGTAATCAATAGTGTAATCTTTCTTTTTTTCTGGTTTTATATAACATAAGTACATACATACATACATAAACTCACGCCTTTATCTCATAGGGGTAGGCAGAATTTACAGAACTCCACCTGCTACGATCCTTACATACTCCTTTTGCCTCGTTAACGTTCATACATCTGGGGCCGTATTATGACGTGTTAATGCCATCATGATTCCGTTGAGAAAAAAGGACGGTGCTATCGGTCGTATATTAGCTCCGTCTATCTCTCACAATGGAACAATGATGGCTTTAAGAGGAAACGTGGGTGCTCTTTTCTCCATACAAAAAGATACAAACGCTCTCGCCTGTTTTCTTTCTGGTTAATGACCATAAAGCAATGATTTTTTACAGAAATATAAATATCAGTTACTTGTATGCCCCTATGTTTTCCTTTTTGATGATATATTATTTTTATAAGAACTAGAACCCTCAAAAAATGCTCAAAATTGCCTATTCAGACCGCTGTCAACAGACGCCTAGTGTACCAATTTGACAACTATTAACGAAAAAAGAAAAACATAGGGGCATAGTATATATCCTTCTTATTCAGTTTATGAAATATCTTTTAAATTGGTCCAATATTGGAGGAGGAAATAGGCGAGAGCCAAACCTCGAATTGTGACTTTTTACACAGGCTATATAGTCGATTCTGCAGTTGTACTTATCGCACGAATTCGATGGTGGAGCGCTCGCAGAGCGACAGCAATACCTTCTTAAAATACCTAATTTTTCATGTGTCATACACGCACGCCGGTTTCGAGTACTACGCACCTGACCTTTCTGAAGAACATCACCAATAAAGTCACTATGTCTTTCTAGGGCGTCTCCTCCCAGCGTTTCCACTCACATCTGCCTTGTTAGTCACCTTTCGTTCATCCTCTCAACACGACCAAACCATCTAAGCATACTCTTTTAATTTTTAACCGACTTCAAATAAAGGAGGAGTTTCTCAATTCGATTGTATTTTTTTTTTTGTAAGTTTGTTACATCAGTACTCCGTCATTTATGAACCGATTCAGAAAATTCTTTTTTTATTTCAAAGGGTATACTTTCAGATTGGTCGCATTTTTATCAAAATCTAGTTCTGATGATGGGATCCTTGAGGAATCGAGGGAACCCCTCAAATATTATAGGCATACATATAGCGATTTTGGTATTTTCATCAACAAATCAAGCGTTTGCATTCAGAAAGCATCATCTGGTGAAGTGGAACTGATGAAGAAGACCACAGATGGCCACGGGAACTCCTCAAGTATTTCACGGGTGGCGATAAGATATCTCGATTAAAATAGTTAAGCGACTATGACGAAGCTTTAAATAAGTGGTTCTGATGAAAATGGTACCAACGAACCGATCTGATGAAGAAGCCGGAAGGTAGGCATCGGGACTCAGTAATAAAACAATGTATCCTAGCCGTGTTTGGGCTTATTTGAATTGTCATGAGGTGCACTCTGGCTATAAATTATTTAATGGTATTTTCCCATTTAGTCTAAGTGGATGATGCTCTAATTTTTTTTTTCAGAGTGGTATTCAGATTTGTGTGGGATAGGCTCTACTAAAAAGTGAAAAATAAAAACTTTTTACAAAAAAAAAACAACCGACTCCCAAAAAAACACTACAAAGTGAAAAATAACTTTAATTTCGGAAGTCGGTGACAAAAAAAACGAAAGTAAATAAAAAACCAAAGACACCGACTTCTGAAATTAAAGTTATTTTTCACTTTGTAGTGTTTTTTTGGGAGTCGGTTGTTTTTTTTTTGTAAAAAGTTTTTATTTGTCACTCGGTACATCTTCTTTTTAAACCGCACCGTTCCCTTATCACATCATTCCTCATCCTATCATTCATAGTCACACCACACATGCTTTGCAAGTATGAGGATGTAAGGATCGCAGCTGAATGGCGTTCTGTATTTTCTGCCTACCCCCATGGGAACAAGGAGCTAGTTTATGCATGTATGTGACGCAGTAAAATGGTTGTAGCCGTGATATATAACTATCTCAAGGTTTATAGCTATATCCCTAGATATCCCTTGGGGATATACTTAACTATGTCACGGCTACAACTATCACAGCGACATATCGCTCATTTGGAGAAACATCGACGTAACTGCTTCTTTAATTTTTTTCCTATGCGCAAAAAAAAAATATATCGCATAAATGACCGTATTTTTTTATTGCGTTAACTTAGAAGCTTGATTTTTTTAGAACTCCAAAAGACCTATCAATCTGCCTAGCCTTTTCCCAACTATGTTGGGGTCGGCTTCCAGTCTAACCGGATGCAGCTGAATACCAGTATTTTACATGGAGCGACTGCCTATCTGACCTCCAGAACCCAGTAACGGGGTAATACGATACCTCTTGGTAAGACTAGTTGTCAGACTTTCGGGCTTCTGACGACCCGTAACGACTGTCAAAGATCCACGAATGACAGCCGGGACCAAACGGCTTAACGTGCTTTTCGAGGCACGGAGGAGTCTCGGTATGTAAAGATGGTCACCCATCCACTGACCAACCCCGGAAAACGTAGCTTAACCTGATGGATCGACCCGTGCGGCTGTTATTACTTAGCCACGAGCTCCTAAAAGACCTATATATTTGATATTAATTTCAGCTGATACCTTTACGCGTTCCTGTGAAAAAGGATCTTGACAGACTGACAGACTGTCAGATAGATGGACAACGAAGTGATCCTATAAGGGTTCCAATTTTCCTGTTGAGGTACGTAACCCTAAAAATCGTTTTATTAATCTGCCAAAAAAACATCACAAAATCTTGTTTACATACAAAATCCCTATCTACATGGTTCAAGGCGGTTCACCCTTCCTTACTAATTGGATTCCTGTGGAGATGTCCCGAAGGCAGCCTGTCACTGGACGTGATTCCTTCCCCCCCCCCCCGCCTTAGTTAATATAAACTCAAGAATGTTCATGCTGATTTTTCATTAATTTAGATTTTTCTGCGGGCTTTTTGCATGTAACAGCTGTTGCGTTGGTGTATCTTGATGATATTGTTAAAGTGAAAAGTCGTTATAGTCTGCGTTTCTTTACTCTATTTGCGCCATCCGGGCTTTTTTTCAGCATCGTAGTTATACAGGGTGTAAGGGACAGCCCTCCGCAAACTAACAGGGTGCATTCAGCTCCTCATTTTGAATCATATTCCACCGGAAATTTTCTCAGGAAAATTTTAATTATTTAAATAATTTTTTCAGTTACATTTTCTTTATTTCAATGTAAAATTACATTGTGTGTTCGCAGCACTCCATTTATGTAATAAAAACAGCAAAAAAACAAAACTAAAAACAAAAAACCAGCAATGGATGTAGAAATACTCTAACGAACGACGCGTGAAATCAGCTGTTCACTTTCTAGCTACAGAGTTCATCGAACTCACCGCATATCTATTACCTACCCCTCCGAATCAGTAATAGACGCTCCGATTTGTGCACAAAAACACAAACAAATCAGGTTTATTGGATTCCCTTAACGTTCCTGAAAAAATTTCATGTACCGGTCATCTTAGTATGACAATACTGAATTCACCCTATCAGTTTGCGGAGGGCTGTCCCTTACACCCTGTATATTTACAGATACAAAGCTCACAAACATAAACAGAATTAAGTACCAAATACGTACGAAACAATATCCGAATCGTACTTCGGCCAGCAAGTTTAAGGCTCGTATTTATAATCAAAGTAATTTCTTGCTACTAATTAATTTCATACTTGAGGGTAGAATTCCTAAGTAATGAAAATGGTGACTATTACTTGGCTAAGAAAATTCTAAGCTTTGATAGTTCTAACTTCAAGCTAAACTATAGAAAGAAAAGCATTGCTTGAGCAATTACATAATAATTACTTTTACTTGACTATAAATACGACTGTAAGAATAATCAGCCTATGATGTTCCCACTGCTGGGACACAAGCCTCCTCTTGGTGAGGCACGCGGGCCCAATGCGGGTTGGTAGATGTTACTTGTCTCCGAATTTTTGGTTTTTATTGCGTTGACTTAGAAGCTTGATTTTTTTAGAGCTCCTTAAGGACCATATACCTATGTATTTGATATTTTTAATTTCAACTTGATACCTCCGAGGATCCCTGAGAAAAAGGGTCTTGACAGACTGACAGACAGATAGACAACGAAGTGAATGAAGTAATCTAATAAGGTTTCCATTTTTTTACCTTTTTCAAAAATATTTGAAAATTTATTTATTTCAAAAAGTGTGGTACAGTCTGTTACAATAAGTATTATTTTTTCAATTTAGGAAACGTCTTAAAGAAAGTAACACAACAACACAACCCAATTACAATACCCACACCACAATACCACATTACAAAATATTAATAATCACATCATAACCCTTAACTTACCGACGACACAGCCCCATATTCCCGAATTGTCCACAACTCAACCCTCAAACAGCAATAGAACACTTACACGGACGGGATATAAATTAGAGCCATTTTTGGTATTTCTTTTCTCCTCAAAGATAATAGGCTCCCCTCTAGCGGCATATAACGAAGCTCCACGGGGTATTTGTCCCGGGATATTCATCCCAGCAAATTGTACGGGACTTGTAACCGAACGCTTTTTTATCGTGAAATCGAAAGCATTAGGCCCTTAATCGCTTCACGAGTGGTATTTTGGATAATCTCAGGGGAACGCCTTTTGTTAGTCTTGAGGTAGGATAATAGGATTCGTATATGAACTGTTTTTATTTAGGTGTTTTTGGTGAACAAAGACAGAATAGAGCTAGAATGTTTTTTTTTACCTTTATTTAAGCGTGCAAACAAAAATGGTGCTATAGTCATTAACAAGGACAGGTAAGTAGGTAGTTTTAATTATTACGTGTGTTGAATCATTAATAAACTTTTATGCAAACGTTTTTAAGACATAGGTAATACCTGTAATACTTAACACTACTGAAAATATACGTAAAAGTATACGTACGTAAGTGTACGTATAAGTATATGTGATGAAAAACTGGCATTTTCGTCCACGGAAAAACATCACTTCAGTCACTTATTTTTCCTGTAATGTTTACATAAGCTTCTATCACATAAAATAATTTCAGATTTTTCTCTTGGCAAACTTCGGAGATTTGGGGGGAATGGTATTTTTTTTTTACATTTTTCATCAAAAGTCGAAAACGATGCGACCTAAAAAAAATTAAAAAATGTTTGAGAATGTGAAAATAGCGCTCTTTCATATGATACCCCACGTGCTCTAGTAGTCCCAATTTGAATTTTTAAGACCGCCTTTCAGTCCCTGTTGCAAAAAAAATATAAATATTTTTATTTTTTCTTATTTGCAAAATAGTTGGGTAAACTTCATCTAAAACTGTTCCAAATTTCAAGTTGATAGCATTCGTAGTTCTTGAGATATTCAGCTGTGACAGACAGGAGCTCGTGCGCGGCTAAGTAATAATAAACAGCCGCACGGGTCGATCCTTCAGGTTTTAAAGCTACGCTTGCCGGGTTTTGTCCGTGGATGGGTGACCATCTATACATACCGAGATTCCTCCGTGCCTCGGAAAGCACGTTAAGCAGTTGGTCCCGCTGTCATTCGTGGATCTTTGACAGTCTAGTTAGTCAGTTAGATGCCCAAAAGTCTGACAACCAGTGTTACCAACGGGTATCGTACCTATTAAACAAGTAGGTACCTGTTTACCTCGTAAAAAGGAATATTGCGATAAGACCCGTTCTCGATAATATTTTATAATGGGTATTTACCCAGTAACTGGGTTGTGGAGGTCAGATAGGCAGTCAATCAATTTGCATAGCCTTTTCCCAACTATGTTGGGGTCGGCTTCCAGTCTAACCAGATGCAGCTGAATACCAGTATTTTACATGGAGCGACTGCCTATCTGACCTCCACAACCCAGTAACTGGGTAATACGATACCCCTTGGTAAGACTGGTTGCCAGACTTTCGGGCTTCTGACCTATAACGACTGTCAAAGATCGACGAATGACACGAAGGTCAGATAGGCAGACGCTCCATATAAAATACTGGTATTCAGCTGCATCTGGTTAGACCCCAACCTAGTTGGGAAAAGGCTAGGCAGATGATGATAATGATGAAATAGGTTCCTTGTCATACAATACTAAGCTAGCCTTTCCATTCATATCACATCTTACTATCCATCATTAGCCTAATATACCTCTAGCTTGATTTCCCACAGATCTCGTATAATAAACTATGCAAAGGCGAGGTTATCCCTCAAAGGGTTACATGAGCCGTCACTAAATATCAGTAAGTACTAGGCTGTCAGGAGGAGTAGGATATATCCAAGGTTTACACAAGTCTAATTGATATCCTAGAGGTGCGAGGATTCGGCTCTGATGTAGAGCTTGTCTACTCATACATATACATACACTACGCGACATTTCAGAATATTAGACAATGTCTACGGGTTGTAGTATCAAAAAACTTTTTTACGCCTTCCAAAAAGAAACACTACTTACAAAGTGAAAAATAACTTTAAAGTTGGTGGCAAAAAAACGAAAATACAAAATTAAAGACGTACTTACTTAGTGTTTTTTTGGAAGTCGGTTTCGTATTTTGGTTTTTTGCCACCGACATCCGAAATTAAATTTATTTTTTAATTTGTAGTATTTTTTGTCATACATATTATGTTCTTTAAAAAAAATACTGAAAAACAGAATGGGGTGTCCAACAAACTGCAGAAGTCTGTACCTACATTCAATTACAGTTACAGTTCCAAAAGATAACCGAATCTGCGGTTTAAGTATCCTTTCGCTCAGCCGATTAGCCAATCAAGGAATAATACTCGAGAGCAATGAATTAGGGTCACATATAAAGATACCTGAAAGTGTCGGAAACTGAAATAAATTGTGTTTATAAGGCATCCTGGGCAAGGCATAGGCTACTTTTTTTCTCAAAAATAATCCTACAGAAGTTAATATAGGGGATGAAATTTTGTATGAGAAACCCAGCATTTCTTAAGTTAGGGATATGAAAATCCAAATTATTATGCTTTTGAATAAAGAAATATGCGGATCAGCGTTTTAGAAAAATCGTTTTTTTTTTAAATTTAATAAGTATAATACTTATTTTAAAATGTTTGTGTACCTACCCCTTTTTAAGAGATTTAAGGGATTGGAAATATAGTCTTAGTTCGTATTTTGAAGTAACATTTAGAGCATTTAATTGTCTAACAAACACAATTTATTTCATTAAGCTAGCATTTTAGTTTCCGGGACCAGGTGGGTATCTTTTTGTGACCCTAATCCATTGCTCTCAAGTATAGTTATTCCTTGATCTCTTTTTATTTATATAGATTTGCTAATCGTTTATAGTTTTAAAAATTATTTTTTCTCGACAAGCCATATTAACATCTTAAATTGCTTTAAAACCACGACAGAACCACATCTCAGGGAAATACGCAGATTCGCAGCGGGACAAGGATGCTTATCGGGAAACTCCACACGTTATTGCATTTTTGTCACTGTAGGTATACTTATTTGTATAATGAAGAATTTGGGTTCTGGAGAAAGTTTTAGCTCCACTTGCACTAAAAATCACTAAACACGTTTTATGTTTCTGTCAATCGGTTGAATATGACAGAGACGCAATAATGTTTTACAAAGGTTTAGTGCTAAATGTATTTAAACTAAATGTATTTAGACGAGATAAATTTCTTGATTTTGGGATTTAAAACTTTAACTTAATTGCGTATGGTTCAGTTCCATTACAACTTGACGATGACGACGACGTCTTGATGACGTTTAACATAATCGGGTTGGTAGATGTCACATGTCTTAGAAATTTTGGTTCTAGAACATGCCGGTTTCCTCATGATGTTTTCCTTCACCGTTTTGAGAGCAGTGGTGCACTGCTTAACACTCTACATAGTTAGATAGTTTTTCATCAAAATCCAACTTAGATTATTTGAATTTAAAGTTGATATTTCTATAAGTTGCAATTTTATGTATTTATATCTCTGTATCATTTAGTGAATGGAACAAATTAACAAGCGATTTAATGTTGGACGGAAACAAAAAAAGGGAATTTACTTTTCTAAAAAACACTAAACTTGCAGTATTGGACCCTGCCCTGCACCAGTAGGATTAACTGAAGAATATGCAAGAATCGGAAACTGTGCGTATTTGTATGTTTTTCGCACAGAATTTACGTCTACATACACGCATTGCTTTCCGATAATACACGTTTCAAAGCAACCTAAGAATACTAATCACTATTTAAATTTGGTATCCGTTTTTCACAGAATTCCAGTCCACAAAATTCGTAAATACTTCCTCAGATTAAATAAAAAACCAAGACAAGCGCAGCGAATAATACAGTGAAGCATGCACAAAACTACACCTCACTAAGTGCACACAATCATGTTTACGAAATCCGAAACGTGAGGCCTCACGTCACTGTTGACAGCGCTGTCTTGGTTTTTTATTTAGTCTGAGGATACTTTGTATAGAATTCTACCAAACTAAAATTCCAATTCATTAAAAAATACTTAACCCCATTCTGCCAAGTGGCTTCAACCAAAAAGGATTACGTATAAAACCTTTTTCCACGTTTGAAATCAGTGCATTTTAAAATCGCATAATGTACAGGAGATGCACGTCGACACAGTACTTTGGTTGAAAGAAGAGAGCGTTTCCCTGTACTAGTGCTGTAAAGAAAGATTTTTACGGTTTTGTGGGGCAAAGAGGGGTTAAGAGAGAGGGGGTGGGGGGTGAAAGACGTATATCCTTATTTACTGGGACGTGACCGCAACCTTGCATTCTAAAAGGTTCCGTAAAGTGAATTAACTGAGAATTTATTTAATTAATTATGTTAAGTAGCTTGGGTAATGTTTGCCGTAGAGTTTTAATTATGTAAGATTTTCTGGTGAACAGCATATGCGACGTAATTTTTAATTATCTAGCTTTTAAAGGCTTGCCTTTTACGCAAAGCTTTAAGTAATCGTAGAATAAAAGCTGATAATTAAAAGAACTTAACATCACGCCTGTATTCAACGAAGGGGTATGCAGAGTACACATTGGGCAGTACCTACACCCATATTTCGACAATTATTTTGAAGTTCCAGGCGAGCAATTACTGTCAATAATCAGGCACTGGTATTTGGAAAAACCCAGTAACACTTTTTACGACCAGCGAATCGAAACCAGGAACCTGCGCTCAGCAGTAGAGTTCCCGAATACTCATGAAAAATTATAAATAAGTAGGTACGTATCAAAAATAATATTACGATCAATCAATCTGCCTAGCCAGCCTAGCCTTTTCCCAACTATGTTGGGCTCGGCTTTCAGGCTAACCGGATGCAGCTGAATACCAGTATTTTATATGGAGTGACTGCCTATCTGACCTCCACAACCCAGTAACTGGGTAACACGATACCCCGTGGTAAGACTGGTTGTCAGACTTTCGGTCTTCTGACGACCCGTAACGACTGTCAAATATCCACGAATGTCAGCCGGGAACAACGCCTTAACGTGCTTTCCGAGGCACGGAGAAGTCTCGGTATGTAAAGATGGTCACCAATCCACTGACTAACCCCGGCAAGCGTAGGTTAACCCGATGGATCGACCTTTGCGGTTGTTATTACTTAGCCACGAGCAAAAATAATATCACGAATACCAGTTAAACTTAATGCGAAACCCATCTGCAGTAAAATTTTCTTTTACACACAATATATCTGGGACGTGATATCAGTAAATAAAATCACCATTTTAGTTCAAAACTACATCCTAACTTTATGGCTGAAACATACTGCGCGACTTTTACCACGACGAATAAAGTAAACAAGCAATAAACTTGAATATTTTATTAAATAAAACTCAACAATGATTTCACAAAATAACATAAAAATGAAACAATACTTTGTTACAACTTAAGGACCATGCATCTATTTTATTTTGTTATGTTATGTAATAGACAAGAAACTTTATAAAACACACCTCTGTTTTTTATAATGCGGTTATTTGTAGCTTTTAATAAATAGATAAGGTAATATTTAGGGCTAAGTAAATTAATAAAGCAAAACGTGTACAAACTAATGCACATAAAACGATCTTTTTTAACAAAAGACGCAATGTATCATGTGTACACTCTAATAATACAATTAATTTTTATGCTTACAAATATTGTTACATGAAAATTAAAAATAATTTTGCTTCATTCAACATTTTCAAAAAATCTAAATATATTTTTAAGCTTAGAACAATAAACAATCACTGCTCGTTTTTAAGGGTTAAAAAATATATCGGATTCATTGTTATAATTTGAATTTCGAAGCCATTGCACAGCAAAACAATTTTTAAAATTCGAGCAATATAAATAAATGCTAATTGTAATTATTAAACTTAATTTTGAAGTACAAAATGAAGCAGAAAATGCATTGGTGTATTTTTATGTTAAAGAGCTAAGACTAGCGACATTCATGTCTCCATTGACTAGGTTAGAACAATCAATAATACAAAAGATTTATCACAATATCGCGCAGTTTCTCCATACAAAAGTGATATAAATGAGACGAGAGAAATAAATACTTGAAAACATGCATTTAGTACGTATAACAAGGCACGGGCCTTGTTATACAAACTGTATGTACATTATTTGAAAAAGAAAATTAATTACAGACAAGATAGAGATTTAAAAGAACTTATCTAACAATTTACAGCACCTCACAATCGATTCGTTTCGATCTATACACGACAAATATTCCTTCATCGACAATCGCTATGAATTCGGTCTAGAGAATTTTAGGATTATCTTCTAGGATTTCTTTAGTCTACCTACAGTTGTCAAAATCACATTCCTCAATTTACATAAATAGAATATTTCTTAAAAACGATGTTCATAACTTTCGAGTAAAATTAATATTTATAGGAGGCTTAAAATTAAGTTAGTTCTAAATGGTTTAATTTTCAGTGCCGGTGATCCATTGCAGGTATTTGAAGGATCTGGACTGCAGGGGGCTGGCACGGGACTCCCGGCACACTCGTGGCTGGTACGAAGTCGGTTGCTCTCTGAAAATAGCGAACATCGAGGTTATTTTGAGAAAACGTTTCGGTTTCAGTTCAACAATGATGATCATTTGAAGGAATGTTGGGAGCTTTAGTTGTTGAATCTGGACTTTTAAATAGTGCTGAGACTTCCTGGTTATACAAAAATAATAATTAATGGGTGTTTCTTTAATTCCTATTACTAGCCACCCGGCCCTGCTTCGCACGGTTTTTAAGACTTGACAAAACATGAAGGTTTCTATATTAGATACAGGGTGTACCTAAGTGTAAACAGTGGCAATCTTTTAAGGGGTCATTGTACTCATCATTATGAACAACTTTTACTATGGGACCAAACAAGAAATCGCGAAAAAAAAATCAGCTGTTCCCTACATTTTGACGAAATATGCGAACATAAATGCAACATTTAGCAAACACATAACAGCTGATTTTTTTTTGGCGATTTCAGGTTTGGTCCTATAGTAAAAGTTGTTCATAATGATAAGTACAATGACCCCTTAAAAGATTGCTACTGTTTACAATTACACCATGTATAAGTTATAAAACGTGTCGTTTTGCATCCTTGTCAAATTTCAGATTGTGATACACCCAACAACTTTCTCCATGGGACCAACATCGTAATCGCGAAAAAATTTTCAACTGTCCCATAGAAAACTTCAATACGTACTCGATGCAAATGTATGGGACGGCTGATTATTTTTTCGCGATTACGATGTTGGTGCCATGGAAAAAGTTGTTCGGTTTGATGGTCTATACCACAACCTGAAAATTTGACGAGGATGCAAAAGGACACGTTGTATATTAATGTATTATACATATAAACCTTCCGGAATAAATTATAAATGATAGTGAAAAACGTGCATCAAAATCCGTTGCGTAGTTTAGAAGAACAACGCGGCCACACAGATAGACACGAAAAGCAACATTAATTTATAGTAAATGTATCTTAGATGAGTCTATGCTACTTGAATTAAATAATTTGAATTTGAAAAATACTTGAACTTTTATAACGTCGCGTCGCATAGATGACAATCATAGATTTCTTAGAAAAACCTAAAAAACCTAATATATTTTATTTGGATGGGTTGTGTGAGGAATGATATGAAAGAGAAGGGAGTGCATGATAGCGTGACGGTTGACAGAGGAGAATGGAAGAAGAAAACGTGTTGCGCCGACCCCAAGTAACATGTGATAAGGGCAGGAAGATGATGATGATGATTTTGTTGTGAGACGACAGGACAAGCAGGAGTATCACGTAAGTGCACATGGTGTAGTGGTATCATGGATGTAAAGTAACTGCATAGTAAAATTGGTTTTAACAGATCTATCTATCTGCCTAGCCTTTTCCCAACTATGTTGGAGTCGGCTTCCAGTCCAACCGGATGCAGCTGAATACCAGCATTTTACATGGAGCGACTGCCTATCTGACCTCCACAACCCAGTTACTGGTCAGACTTTCGGACTTCTGACGACCCGTGATGACTGCCAAAAATCTGCGAATGACGGCCGGGACCAACAGCTTAACGTGCTTTCTGAGGCACGTAGGGGTCTTGGTATGTAAAGATGGTCAATAATAATAATATAACAAATATTGTGTCTCACTCACCTTGGTTCAGCTGAAGCACGAGTATGATACGCAGGCACGTTCGGGTTGTGGTATCCACCGTGCGGCACCGGGGTCGTCAGTGTATGCGCCTGCACAGGCGGGTGTTCCGACGGCGAGTGGTAGCTCACGGGGTTGTACCGGTCCACCGAGACACCTCGGGTCCTCTCGGGAATCGGCGCGTCCACACTCTTGCAAATGGTACTCAGAGGCCTGCCCCTGCCCAAAGTATTAGTAGTCTTCGGCCACTCTTGCGACACATAATCAGATTCGAAACTCCTCTCGCGGAAAGAACGCGGTCTTAAGGTCTGACTCCACGTCGGGGTCGGAGTATACGCTACGGACGGATTCTTCAAATAATTAACTTCTGCTTGCCATGGAGGCTGCACGTTTGTTTGCTCTGTAGTTGTAGTCGTAGTTTGAGAAGTCTTCTCAGTAAACTCCCTTAGCTCCCTACGCCATTGAGGCTCAACCTCCTCCGAAGGTTCGTTGTTATCGTAGTAGTACTGAGGGGACGGATCCGGCTGTGGCTGGTACTTGGTCTCCGACGGGATGTAAGTAGACTCCGGGACAGTGATGTACCGTCTTTCATATTCGCTGTAATAAGTCTTACGTCCAGGAGTTCTGGAAGGTTCAGAGACAGAAGCGGACCTAACAAAGGATTGGTTCGGTGCTGGTGGTATATAGGCAATTGGTGTGGTTTTGGAGAATTTTGCTGGAGGTGGTTTCCAGCCCGCGGCAGGAGCGGAGGGATTGAACGATTGGGTTTCGGGCAGTGGAGCCGGTGCGTAGTAAACTTGTGATGTGTTATTGACAGATGTGTAACTGGTATCCTGCTCCCATGGAGGAGGGACGTAGCTTGAGGAGTACTGCTGTGTAGACTTTAGGTAGCTGTCTGAAGTGTCTTTGTAAGAGTATTGATTAGATTGTGTGGTGTTCTGTTGTGAGTCAGTGTTGGATGCCCATGTAGGTGTAGGTGTGTATGTAGAGTAACTTGATGGTGCCCTTTCGGGGGCGGGTTCTGAGTAAGAGTGTTGGTACTGGGGAGCAGAAGATGGCTGGTATTGGGGCTGGGGGGTCGGAGAAGGCTGATATTGGGGCTGTGGTGTAGGTGAAGGTTGGTACTGTTGTGTAGGTGGCTGGTACTGCTGTTGGGGCTGATGCTGAGCCTGATAGTGAGGCTGCGGCTGGTATTGCTGCTGCGGCTGAGGTTGGGACTTAGGCTGAGCCCAAGGCTGACCAGTAGGTGTAGGGGTAGATGAAACATTATTGTAAATAAGATTCTGGTTCGTTTTTTGGTACCACTGCTGGTCGCTAGTTATCGAACTAGGTTTCACATTGCTAACAGTGAGAACCTCAGCCCGGGGTTCACTTGGATTCTGATTCTGATCGTAAGACTGATTATTCTGATTACCATATTGGTAAATGTCTGAGGGCATTTGACGTTCCATGCTAAGCCTTTCTAAGAGTAGACTGTGACGTCTCTCAGTAGTTGGTTCAGGGGGATATACAGGTTGGTAAGGTCTTGAAGGCAAAGGGGAAGTGGAAATTCTATCTATACTAGGAGGCGGAAAATATGTCCTGACGGTCGGAATACCTTGTTGCGTCAAATTTTCGTAATTATGATCCAGAATCTTTGTAGTGCGGTTCACCGTAACAATGTTTTCAATTTTGTTGTATTCTGTCTGTCTGCTGAGTCCACTTGATGGGTCGATTGTGCTAGTGATAATTTCAGTGTTTTCTGTGTGAGTTTTAGAAATGATTGGTGAACTTCCAATAGGTTTGATCTCAACATCTTCGACTTTGTCAAGAGGAATGGATGGTTCCCTAATAGGTATATTGTACTGTGCCTGGGGCGCTGGTTCAGGTTTTTCTTCTTTCGGTTCCTCAGGTGGCACTACTTCTACTTTAATCACTTTCTCTTCTGGTTCTTTTGGTGTTTCTTTGGACTCTTCAGCAGGTTTTTCTGAGACGGCTTCTTTCTCTGAGACTGCTTCTTTCTCTTCTTTTACTTCTTCTTCACTAGTTTCAACCTCTTCTTCCTCTTCTTCTTCTTTGGTTTCCTTAACTTCAGTCTCTTTTTTAACTTCTACTTTGGTTTGCTCCTTTTCTTCGGCTTCTTCATATTCTTCCTCCACTTCTTCTTCGTCTTCCTCTTCCTCATCTTTAGGAGGAGGTGCTTTCGCTTCCTCTTTTTTCACTTCGATTACTTCTTCTTTTTCAACTTCCTCCTCTTCTGGTTGTATTTCTTTCTTTGCTTCTTTGGGTGCTGGCCTTTCTTCTTCCTCGGGTTCCTCTTCAACCTCCTCCTCTTCTTCTTCTTCTTCTTCTTCTACTGGCTTGGATTCAACTACAGATGGCTCTGGTGTCACTGGTTTCTTCAGAACGACCGTCACTGGTTCTGCTTCTTCAACGACCTCTTCTTCAACTTCCTCTTCTTCTTGTTCTTGTTGTTCTTCTACTTCCACAGATTGTTTTTCTTTAGGAGAGTCTTGAACTACCACCACTTTTTTAGTCGTTGTTGTCATTGATTCCGACCTTTCTTCGGTTTTTACAACTTTGCTCTCCTGCCCATTTTCTTTAGGAGAGGCACCTGTTGTCGTCACTGTTGTTATCTTAGGTTCTTCGTCTTGAACTTCTTCAACCTCTCCCTCCTCCTCCTCCTCTTCTACGACTTCCTCTTCAGATTCATCTTCCTTTGGAATTATTGTTGTTTCAGTTTTTGTTTTAATTTCTGTTCTTCCGTCAATTGTCGTTTTTGTTGTTGTAGTTTTCACTTCCTCGACAGATCCATCAGGTAGAGTTTTCTTCACAACTTCTACTTTAGTCTCAGTTTTAGCTGCTGATTTCTTAGTTGGCAATTTTACAGTCATTTCAGCCTCAACGTTTGTATCTCCATTCTGACTACCATTTTGTTCCTCTACTTTATTTTCTTTCTTAACTTGTTTCTTTACCACTTTGACTTCTCTCTGAAAATTAAATGAAAACAAATTATAATGGTTGTATTGTTTCTAAAAGTTCAAACAGTTTAGTAATGTTTATTAGATACGTAACAACAAATAAATGTATAAGTAAGTAATGTGTGTTTGTGTATAAGTATAAATATAATTAAATACAAATAACAAAACATTTAAACTCACAATGAGAGTTCGTTAGTATGTTCCCTATAGTTCCGTAATGTTGTATAGTAAGTATGTATAACAGACAACGTAAACAGACATATAAATATAGACATAATAAGTATACAGTAATTTTAATTGAACCTGTTCATTTTCAGTCCCTGCATTTTCTTCAACAGGCTTTGTTACAACGGATGTAGAAGATATTGATGGAATAGTCATTTCTTCTGCGGATATAGGAACCATAATCGGAATAGACACTTCCTTTGTTAAAACCGGTGTATCAACAATAGTCGGAATAATCACATCATTTGTTACTACGGGTGTAGGAACAATAGTTGGCATAGTCACTTCCTTTGTTACTGCTAGTGTAGGAACAATAGTCGGAAAAATCACATCATTTGTTACTATGGGTTTAGGAACAAAAGTTGGAATAGTCACTTTAGCTAACGGATTGATTGTTAAATCTAAATTTGTTTCCACACTTTCATTAATAGGAAGTTTGTCTTTTTCTTCACTTATTTCCAACTTAGGTAACTGTTCAGTTGCACTGTAAAGTTTCGGTGGGGCACGGAAATACTCGGCCTCGTAACTAATTTCCGGAAGTACAGGAGCCGTATATACATCGCTTCCATAATTCACTCTCGGTAAATTGTAAGTATTTACCGGCGCCGGCGCGGGCGGTGTGTTATACTCATACATAGACACAGGTCTGTTATTGTTTACCTGCGAGTACGCAGGCGTATATTTATTATTGTTATTATATGAATCATTATTATCAATTCGTGAACTGTTTACAGTGGATGGTACAATCCTTTGAATCGGAGTTTCTCTGGGATCACTCCTAGTTCTGAGTAAAGATTTTGGATTTGCTGGCAAGTTGAACGTTGGGAACACTTGAACTGGCAAACAATTGAAGTTCGGGAGTGCTACTGGAGCCGATGTATTTGACTGCGAGTGAACAGAATGCACTGGCGTTTCAGGGACTCCTTGATTCATTGCATTCCTCATTAGCCGTTTCGCCATACGCTCGGACTTAATCTCCGAGAGATCGAGTCCACCCGGGGTGTAGGTGAACGGCTTGCGGTCCCGGCTCATTGCGCCGTGAAGCGCTGATGGTGGATTCATTTTGCTGAAATAAGTTTTCTTACGTTACTCCAAAGCCATTGGTATACATGATAAAGTTTACGATGGAATATTATATGTAACATAATTTTTAAAACGCTAAAAGCTCGGGACGCGTTTTGGCAAATTGACAAAACAGAAGAAAATAGATACGAAATACTCACGAGGTCTGATGTTCACCACAAAATGTTACATGTATTTACTTCCTGCAATGCAGTGTGAATTACGAATCTGAGAGCGTATTTGTTTATCCAGCGAGCACATTTATATCTGACACTGCAGGTAGCACACTAGTCGTAGATCAATTTTCACATCACAACTTTCGGGAGACGGATCACTTATTTTTGTGACGGAACATGCAGATATTAATCTGGTCGCAGCGGTTAAATATAGCGCGGGTGTAGTAAACGAGCCGGTACATTTGAATCCGAGAGGTGGTGCGCGCGGTCGGCGCGTACGCCGCCTGCCGCCTACTGCCGTATGCTCCGCCGCCGCCATGTATTTTGGTACCGACCCCAATAACGGGCGCCTCGTCTACAATTTGTCTTGAGAAAATCTTCACAACATCTATAATACTTCCGACAGTTTCGCGATTATTATTTATTGCAATCCTACGCCTCCATTCATCCGCGATGTAGCTACCGTTCATCTTACTTGCACCATTGCGATTGCATCACGACCGATCACTGACGTGGGTCTCGTCTGAATTCTCACCGCTTTATATTTCATGGCATAGTTCATCCACCTCGAACACCGCTATTATATGACATTGTCCTATTTTTCTATTTCTGTTTTCCGCCTTTCGGAAAAGTTTAAAATAAAGCGATGATTTTATATTTCTGTATTCCGGTGTACTTGATCTTTACAAGGATTCAAGGCGGGTGTTGAATTTTTTTAACAGTAATGTTGTTACCTTTTTCTTGTATGTCTTTAAAGGCGGAGCATAGTTTTGATTTTGAAAGTAAAATATTTATATATGTGCAGCTTTATCCCAAGATTTACAGCCGACAGCGGTTGCTCGTTCAAATATCACCCCGCTATTAATGTTGGCTCCAAACCAAAACTTTCTGGTTCGACATTGCTTACATTTGCTACTGAATCGAATGTTATTCACAAATATACAGAATATTTTATATTGGATCTATTAGATATTTACAATATTTCGTTTCGATGCATTTCTTGAAGATTTCATGCACTCGAAATAGTGTAATCATTGCATTGAAGTAACATTTAAATGATTTAATTTCGTCTATAGAATTTTGTTTGTGGAATTTTTTTAATGAGAAGCTATAACTCAGAAGTTGGCACTAATAGCTGGATGCATCTGTTGTGTCGATACGCACGACTGTATGTCTGTGTAAACAAAGTCAATTCGAGTGTCTTTTAAAGAGTTGTCAAATAAAAGGCCTATAAATCCAAAGGCTTTCGCTGGCACTTTCGTGTCGGGAATAAAGTTCTTGGCTTTAAGTGGTGTGCCGTTAAGTTGGCTCAGAGAAGTCATAGGGTCTAATGAAGAATAATGTTGTGCGACTTTGGCTAATCCAAGGTTGCGTATTTACAATTTCACTGTACGCCTTCGTGTTGTTGTTTGTTGTCGCAAAGATGGATTATACTGTAATGTCAATGAATTCGATACTGTCATTATTCTGCTATACAATAGGCGTTCTGTAAATAACAAATTTGATTGATATTCTTCGATTACTGTTTAGTCAAAATAATCTATCTTTAAAAGTAAATTGACTGACTCATCAGCGCGCAGACCAAACCCTTGAACCTAGAAAACTGAAATTTTACACAGAGGTTCCCTTTATAATGTAGACAAGGAATATTTCCCGGTTTTACGTTCCCGTGAGATATTTTCCGACATTCACGCGGGCGATGCAGCAGGCAAAAGCTAGTGATATTATATTACGTACGCAGCTCTGGTAATTGCTAATTTAGGATGACTTTGCATTCCATTTTTATACAATTAAAACTTTAATTTCCTTTTTGAGATAAGCTCATGTTTTATGAAACGGAAAGATAGGTAAAGGAAGGATTGAAAATTGAATTTAAGAACAAAAGAAAGATAAGTATCCTTCACACATCTAAGTGAAAAATATTTAACAAAATTTGGAAACTAACAGTTTCATTGGTTCATCATGACAATGATCTAAATTCAACACTATTAAAACAATTCATGCATACAATTTATTGACCTAAATAAATTGTGCTGGATAAAAATTGTGTCAGCCTTCTACAAGCAAAGAAATACTTCGTTCATAAAAATTTAATGAATTAGAGAAGAAAGTTTAAAACTTTATAATCTTTTGATTGATCACCTTTATCTAGGCGTTGATAGGACAAACAAGCATCTGTTTTAATTAGGTCGGTCGTTGCTTTTAACATTTAATGACCAACTAAATTGCTTTTCTGCCAAAATAAATCAGTAGGTACCTACATAATAAATTGTTATACCTGCTTTGATTTGATCTTGTGGGATTTTAAATTTATTTGGATAAACTTCGCAGATGTGATGGGTATTGCTGGCATATCTATATAAATACAAATGAATGGCTAAATGTGTTATTAAGCGCACAACTCGAGAACGGCTGGACCAATTTCGGCAATTTTTTTTTAATATTCGTTGAAGTCCGGGTAAGGTTCTTATGAATTGAAAAATTAGAAAAGGTGCCGAGAAAATTTGAAAATTCGGGAAAACTGAAAGTGCATTTTCTATGGCAATTTTGTATGAATGATTGAAATTTAGACAGGACAATATTTGTCAGGTCAGCTATAGCTATAGGAATAAAATACAAAAAAAAAATTAAATCATAATTAGTAACCACTTTGACACGAAGTCGTGAACCATCAGCGGTTTAACACAACCGCTGATGTTGCGTTTTTTCCATGGCACATGGCAAGCTGAACATTTTTTCGGGATTACGATGTTGGTCCCATGGAGAAAGTTGTTCGGTTTGATGTTCTGTATCACTATCACACTCTGAAATTTGACGAGGATGCAAAATCACACGTATTTACGCAAATTTAAGAATTTTTGTATTTATTTATGATCTGTCATTTCGTTTAAAAATGTTCCCATTTGATAGCAAAATGACAGTAAAAATTACATTAGAAGTGTAATTTGACTGCAGCTAAATAAAAGTCCGACTATAGGCTTGCATGAATTTAAGATAGTATCTCATTAATAGGTATTAATAAGTATTTCTATTTGTACACATATATTTACCTACATAATTATATAGCCTATGTCCATCTGGAATAATTTACCTTTCAGATGAAGAAAGATTTTTCAAATTTAAGCTCGCTACCGATGAATTAGATACACAAACTCACAAAATTCGGTCTCTTTATGATATTACTAGCGGACCTGACAGACGTTGTCCGAGCTGAACGATCCTAGAACCCGTCTGCAGCGCCACCTACCAGGTCCAATTGTGTTTTCAAACCATCCAGGAACCCATTGAAATATACCTACACAAAAATTTCATCTAAATCGGTCCAGCCGTTTAGGAGGAGTTAGGTGACAAACACACGTACAGAAGAGTTATATATAATAAGATTATTAATGTTCTTTTTTTTTTGTAAATAACAGATACAAGTTTTCACACCTAATTTCCACTAAATACTTTCAAATTCCACTGAAAAACAACTCACTGAATCCACATTTCAATAACAACCACTCTTTGCACTGATAACGGCCGAACAGTCTCATCACAGGTTTCATACCTATTTAAATAATAAATAAATATCCTTGGACATTTCACACAACGCCATCTAGTCCCAAGCTAAGCAACCTAATGCTTGTGTTATGGTACGAGATGGCTTATAAACTACTTAAATACAATTTTTCTGTAAATACATACTAGATAGAAAAACACCCAAACTCGGAACAAATACTTGTAGGTCGTACAAATATTTATGAGTATGTATAATACTATATGTATACATTATCGTATTATAGTACCTATCTGGCATTTTTCCGTGCCCCAACGGCCCTAAACCCGCAACAGTACCTACACCTGTCGTCTGCTCCTGAATATGTCTTTAATAATTTATGAGTATGTGGTACCTTGATGGAGGAATTATTTGAGTTGGTACCAGTATCGCTTGCTTTGTATTTGTTACATAATCAGGAGCATACATAATATTCAAGTAGATGTTGCTTGAAATGTGTGTTTTATGGTTGATTTTTTTCGAAGAATCAGGCATTACTTAATACACAAGTAATGCTTGATTCTTCGAAAAAGAATCAACTTCACAACACAACTGTTGTTGTTATCTTTTGTATTTATAATTTACAATTCAAAAAATAAACACAAGGTTTTCATTAGCGGTGCATCCGATACCGATACCGATGCCGATATATCGGCGATACTTCGGGTTTGCCGATGTATCGGCATCGGCGATATTTTTATTGCCCTTACAACGATAGTTTTCAAACGCACTTCAAAAAAGCAATGTAAACGTGCGTGCTGTTTCGTCTATTTCGTTGCAAACGAGGTAAGACCAATGACGTCTTATACCCAAACTTGAAAAAAATGGCGCAGAAATACTTTAGATTCCATGAGTTTTATCGCATTTGAGCATTGAGTTATAAGTAGTACATTATAACTCAATGCATTTGAGAGACTATTTTCTACTGCAGGTCTGATTCAAACAGACTTGCGAAATCGGCTATATCCGCAAAACTTGAGAATACTTTGATTTTCAAACAAAAACCTTAATAATGTTAGTTTTAATTACTAACACCATTAACCAAACCTTAATTAGTAATTTTACTAACTAACAATCTCATTATAAGTCTGTAATTTTTATATTAAATTATAAAAATTAAGCCAACTTGTGTTATAATTGTTTTACCTTCATTTAAATTCAATAAGCGTATCGGCATCGGTATCGGTATCGTCGATATTTTTATAAGAGTATCGGTATAGTATCGGCAAAAAGAAGTATCGATGCATCCCTAGTTTTCATCAGTAACTTGTATTGAAAAAAAAAAAAAGATAGGCAGATGGACTTCTGAAAGAAATTAAAAGTATGAAATGCGCAACACGGCATACTCATAGTTAGAGATATACTGTTAACATTAGAATGTCGGTGACGCGAATCCATAAGATTTTCACCAAAACTGCTCAACATAAAGAATCGCATAAAGAAATGTTCACTTTAAAAATGCTGAAAAAGCAATAAAAACTGTAGGACTTGTTTCAGTTGTCACATAAAAAAGATCTCCTATTTATTAGTTACTTACATTAAAATGTACGAGACACTTTGTTATCACAAAATCCACCATCAACTTCCATGGCTTCACAAAACGACTTCTCTAAAAAGATTCAAGTTACTTTTCACACCATTAACTCCCAACATTTTCTAGTACAAAATCATAAACAACAGAATCTCTTCCTCATTTCTACACCATGTATATTGTTAAAGTTTCTACTACATTCCTCGAATTTCCTCCTAAGATGGAAAAGTCAATTAATGGTTCGTGTTAAAGTGGAAAACTTTTAATGTATATTTACTTCTTAAGTACCTAATTTGCATGGTTTCTATAAGCATTATTCTTTGGGGTAAACTCTCTTGCATAAAGATGGCGTTCTCGTCCAGTTGTCAACAGATTTCATTCACGTATCTTTCTACAGTTAAGTGCCACCTCCAATCAGCACGGTGAAGCTTTCGTATAAAATTCCAGCCCACACGTGTATGGAGCCTCCCCCGTATGGCACATTCTCTTCAATGCAAGCTTGGTTATAGCGCTATCCTGGTCTTCTGTAGACTCCTCCCATCGAGCGTGTATTCTTTTACTTCACAAAATATCGATAAGTACAAATGAATACGCTTAACTTTGACTTTGACCATTTAAATTACTATTTTAGCGCAAAAGTGTTTTGAATTTTGGCAGGGAACCAAAGAACAAATCCAAATCAGGTAGGTGGTTTTCAGTTGAGGTCGTTTTATTAAATATAGATTGGCGATTGTACTCGTAGTACCTACCTAATTTTCATGGTTTAAAAAGGCGTTTTTTTTTTGGGTAAGATCGGTGCGATGGGCAAAATAAATACTTATTAACTAGGGTTGGGATAAGCTAAGATAATTACTTTTTTTATTTTATTACATAATTATGGTACATTTCATTTTAATTCTGAATAAACCTATTTCTAAAATAAACTATTTTCACATAATATCTTATAAAGTACTAGCTGAATGCCGTCATTACAGACACAATTAAAAAGCTATTGTGTCTGTCGCGGATCCACGTTACCGGCATACGAAGGGTTTAATGCCTTGTATAAATGTATCCTGCCTTATATAAATTGTCTGTTATACATACCTACTAATATTTGCAAGTCCTATTATTTTTAACATTACGTAAAATTACGCAAATTAACAGTAGGTAGTAATTAATACTCACTTTGACTTCTGTTTTCACAGATTCTCCTTTTGACGCCATTCTGTAAACAAAGGAAGTGTATTTTAGTCATATTTAGTAGAAAACTAGACTAGACTTTTGGAAAACACTTTCAGACACGTTTCTAATATTTTTCAAAAAGTGACTGAAAATAAATATGATTAAAAAAATACAATAATTCCGAAAGTGCTATATTTGTGGCATCGATCATGCTTTCCCTAATAATAAAAACTATTTACAAATACAAAAAAAAAACTATTTTCTTCCTACTACTACGCTCTAAATAGAGCAAATGCATAACTTAAGGCGAAAGCGCTAGGCTAGCCCGCGAAATTCAAAATTTCTTACGTTTTTTGCAATTTGTAGGTCAATGTGAGCTTGTATGTTGATTAAAATATGATTCGCGGCCGTAGCTAATATGGCTTTACAGAATTATAATCATTAGAATCAGCAATACAACTTCATAAGTTAGCATTTACCTCAAACCTCATGATTTCATGAAATCGCTAGATTTGAGATAAATGCTAACTTATGGAGTTGTATTGCTGATTCTAATGATTATAATTCTGTAAAGCCATATTAGCTACGGCCGCGAATCATATTTTATTCAACATACAAGCTCACACTGACCTACAAATTGCAAAAAACCTAAGAAATTTTGAATTTCGCGGGCTACCCTGGCGCATCAACCTTAAACAAAAACAGTAGCGTTTTGCTGTTTTGTTTTACATTTTCCAAAAATAAGATGCCATTTTGTAAAGAATATCCGTCTGTCATATCTGTCACATCTACGTGTCGTTTTACATCCGCGTCAAATTTCAGGGTGTGATACAGACAGAACATCAAACCGAACAACTTTCTCCATGGGACCAACATCGTAATCGTGAAAAAATTTCCAACTGTCCCATAGAAAACTTCAATACCTGCTCGACGCAAATGTATGGGACGGCTGATTATTTTTTCGCGATTACGATGTTGGTGCCATGGAAAAAGTCGTTCGGTTTGATGGTTACCACACCCATAAAGTTGACGAGGATGCAAAACGACACGTTGTATAACTTTAGTATTAATTGTAAACCAAGCCCATTTATGCCCACTATTGGACAATTTTGTGGGCTAGGAATACAGTTAGTTTGGTAAAAATTGGCTGGTTGGTATTCAGTTTTGGATTAGTAATGAAATGAAACTTTTATTTCTGTAATTAGACCTTTTAAGAGTGTATAAACGTAAACGAGGCAAAAGGAGTATGTGATTATCGTAGCAGGTGACGTTCTTTAGTTTCTGCCTACCCACATGGGAAGCAGGCGTGAGTTTATGTATGTATGTATATGTACGCACGGCTACAGATCAAGCTATATACACCCAGTATAAGCTGGTCTCGCATTGTATAGGATTTCCTAACAATGAGAGGTCAGTGTAAACTGGAATTGTATAGCTTGATGTGTAGCCGTATACAATGTTTTTCGATCTTATAGCAGTTTCCTACAGTCAACGGGTATTTACTTTTTCAATCATTCTAAAGTCAAGATTATGACTAGGCAGTAAATTCTTATTACGTAGAGTGAAAACAAAAAAAAACATATAAAAACCTTAATAAATACCGTAGCTACGTAATAACAATTTACTGCCGTAGTCATAATCTTGACTTTAGAATCAAAGATAGCATTAGCATTTTTTTTTAATTATTATAATTATATTAGCTCAGGCCTAAGCTCTTTCGTTCTGCAGTCACATCTTGCTACTCCCATGAGGATTTCCTGGTAAAAGGCGTGAAGCCAATATACAATAGCCAATGTAAATAAAGTCTATGCACGTCTATGCAACAGCCCTATTCAATTTATATTTAGCCGGAACATGCCACGGGTACCAAAGGTTAGTCTATGCATTTCTTTTAGTATACTCTTCAATCCAATACGGGAGCAATATAAAAACTTTTTTACAAAAACAAAAACCGACTTCCAAAAAAAACACTACAAAGTGAAAAATAACTTTAATTTCGGAAGTCGGTGTCTTTGGATCTGTATTTTAGTTTTTTGCCACCGACTTCCGAAATTAAAGTTATTTTTCACTTTGTAGTGTTTTTTTTTGGAAGTCGGTTTTTGTTTTTGTAAAAAAGTTTTTATTTTTCACTTTTTAGTGGTGCAGTTTGTAATTTATCTAAGTTACAATAACCCAATGTCAGCTGCTCATCACGTTTTACAAAATGTTGCTTTTCCCGATGCAGGACCGTTAATTTTTGAGGAGTTCTCCTAGTAAGAACCAGGAGAAATGGAACTCATGGTGAAGTCACCATTACCATTATTTTGACGAGCATAAACCATATTAAAGTAATCGAATCGCAACCTGTTATATACTTAGATATAATTGAGTATTTCCGATGGCCCTCTGTGGTCTTCATCATCAGTTCCAGCTCACCGAATGGTACTTTCCAAGAGCAAATGCACGAGTTACTATAAAAAATACCGAAATCGATATAGGTGTGCCTATAAAATTTGAGGGTTTCCCTCGATTTCCATGGGATCCCATCATCAGATCCTGACTTGATGATCATGGGACCACTTGGGACGTATACCTTTTCGAACAAAAAAAGGAAAAACCCAAATCGGTCTAGCCATTCCGACGAATTGAGAACCTCCTCCTTTTGGAAGTCGGTTAAAAATAAAACAGTAATGGAGTATAAAGTAAGTTTTATAGTAAAAGAAACATTTAAAACACATCAAAATTGTTAAACAGCTTTGAGTATCTTTTTGATTAAACTTGTATTTTTGCTCGTCCTAAAATAATCAATCTTGTTTGTTTTTGTTTTGAGTCAGAATTAAAAAAAAAATTGTTAAAAGATTTAAAAATATGAACCCGCCTAAAAATTGGCTTTTGGCATATTTTACCTACCAATTACATTTGAAATTATTTAAGAGATAATTGTAAAGGAAAAGCTCGGTCAAAAATCATAAGTATATTAATAAACAAAAATATATTTCTATTTATAATGTATTAGCGAAATATCAGCTTAATATTTCGCTAATACATTATAAATAGAAATATATTTTTGTTTACTACCTAATAACTACGCGCAACGAATAACTACGAAATTTGGCATATGCTAGGATAACAAACATTAACGGGAATTACGCTAGTCGTAAAATATTTAGTAGATATTCAGCCAGTTTTACGCTCCTGATAACTAAGTACATTGCACGAACTGTTTTATTTGTTTGATAAAGTTTCACGTATAATTACTTTTCTAATTTATATAAAAACTTGTCTAATTTATTCGGTTCATACATAACTCGATATATTGCATATTTACACATTGAATTTCAATCAATTTGCCTACCCTTTTCCCAACGATGTTGGGGTCGGCTTCCAGTCTAACCGGATGCCAGAATACCAGTATTTTACATAGAGCGACTGGCTATCTGACATCCACAACCCAGTTACTGAGTAACATGATACCCCTTGGTAAGGCTGGTACGATAAATTGAATATATCGAAGGGTTTTATTTTATTTTGTGGAATAAATGGACACAACATATGTTTCAGAATGTAAACGATATTTTGGAAAACCTGGAATACATCATTATGTAAAGTAAGTACTCTTATATTAATTTAATTTTGTTTAGATTCTGATATACATTGATTGTAATTGAATTTAATTTTGATCTTATTTCTAATTAAATTTTTGTTTCGGATTCTAATTTTGATTTTGTTTTTTAATGTAGTTTGGATTTTGCATTTGATTTTAACTAAATTTTTTGTATTTTAATTTTGATTTTGTTTTTAATTATGATTTTTGATTTGTGTTTTAGGTGTAGGTACTAACATAGTTTTTGTACCTAAGTATGTAATACGATATGGATGTTTTCCGAAATAAATGTTTTGAATTTGAATTTTGAATATAAACACAACACGCGTTTATAACATAACATAACACCATGGCTTTATGAAGGGGTAGGCAGATGTACCTAATAGTACATCCATATTTCACTAGTTATGTTTAAGTCCCATATAACACGGGGCGAGCCCATGATGTATAAATAAAATAGGGAAGATACGGTTCGCGCTCCTCGACGTGGACCGCTTATATTGGGCTCACGGGCTCAATTTACCTTAGTCACAATCGAACTGGCGTTTGTCGTTTGTGTAGCACGTTAAGGAAAATTGCCGTAATCGTCTAAATAAGCAGCAACAATGCCTTCCTGTGTTTTCACAAATAGTTCAAAAACCAAAAACAAGTTCCACTGTATTACTTTTCACTCATAAATACAGACAAAAATGTTAATTTTGTTTGCTGCGTCATGTTGGTGTTTGTGAGAGCGCCGGCTCTTATCTCTGTCCTTGTCTATCGATAGCTGTAGCCTGTAGGTTTACGACTGTTATCACATATATGTGAATTTCGTTGCATGTACCCGTGTGCCGAGCCCAAGTTTAGTGATTGCGATGTTAGCGCGTAACATATCTTCCTCTAATATATCAGTGGGCGAGTCTATTGCCATCAACCGGCCACAAATCCAGACACCGGGCTGCTAATGAAAAGTTTCATGGAAAAAAATCAATAACAGTTTGTCCGACCCGGTAATCAAACCCAGGACCTCGTGCTCAGCAGTATCGGTTGCGACCACTAAAGTTAATCACAATCTAAGAAGTCCGATTTGACATGAGGGTGTCCCTCTTTGTCCCGCTATGTTTGTCTCTCTTTGGCATATGAAACGATATGGGCTGTCAAAATGGACCTATTATTTTGTAACAACTAATCAGCCTATAATGCCATTATAATCAGCATATAATGTTCCTACTGCTGGGACAAAGGCCTCCTCTCGGTGAGAGGGAGTGGGCCGTAATGCACCACGCGGACCCAGTGCGGGTTGGTAGATGTCACATGTCTTCGATTTTTTGGTTCTAGGACATGCCGGTTTCGTCACGATGTTTCCTTCACCGTTTTGAACACTGTAGTACTTTTTAATAACAGTATATTAGCTTTTAGGTTTATTTCACACTCTATTAAAGTAGGTATTCGATTTACTTCAATCGATGATGGTAATGCTAATCAAATCGAATTTAATGATTGGCATTATAAACTAACATTTCAAATGTTAGTCTGTAATTGCCAGAATTACGTATATCTGCGCGAATTTCAATTACGTAACTGTTTTTTAATGTGACTTTGAAGATTCATTGATGATGAACCGATTTATCTTACACGATTCATTTCTAGGTTGAATCTGAAGGAATGGAAAATTGAGAAAAAAAAATGGTCAAGGCTTCATGAGCTTCATTCATTTCGGAGAAACGTATGCAAAAGGTTGATTAGATGTTGGTTACTGCTGGTTAGACCTGCATCATAATCTCTTGCGTAATCTCTCCTCATAACTTATAAATCTTTCAATCAAGGATGGTTTTTTTTATTGCAAAAGCATAATAATGTCAAATAATTTTATTTTTTTTCTGTATTTTTTTTTTTTGACAAAATATGTCATTCAGCTCATTTTGCTTCAGGTTCAGAATAGGGACGATGCCTGGGTAAAAAAAAATCTATTTAGTCCGTCAGATAATAAAAAAATATTAGACACGTATTTTTTGCTTTATTATGCTAATAAAAAATTACTTAGGTAAAACGCATTAAAGTTGGGGAGTAGGGGCTCGCTACATCACAAAAATACGTGTCCAATATTTTTTTAATACTACCTTATGACAGACAAAAAAAAAATGCTTAGTCAATCCCTCATCAAATAATATTGATTTTTTGAGTTCTTCAAATACCTGCAGTACCTACCTGCTGTATAAATGATGTAACCTTCAACCAATTTCATAAACAACACCAAAATATTCAACAAATAAACCTGCCATTGACGAGTAAACCAATAGGAAAACGCACTCAATTCTAGCGCCATAATCTCCAATTTAGTACTACTATAATCTCAAGGTTTACGTTTAAAATTAACTTTTAACGTTCCTAAATAACTTTTGTACGAATCGTCGGTATTTTCAAAAGGCCCGGTCCCTATTTCATAGTTATTTTATCTGTATTACGTTCTAATCTGAACGTTTAATAAATTCCGTCGAACAATTAGAAAGGTAAAGAGGTGAAGAGGTAAAGTTTCATGAAATTAAGCTTCGGGGTTTCGAATTAAGAAATGGGTAAATTAATAGTATTGTTTTTCAGTTGGTTACAATAGTTAATTTAAAGGTTTTTTAAGATAGTCTATTAACCTTCCATCTCGTCATCTGTCTAGCCTTTTCCCAACTATGTTGGGGTCGGCTCCCAGTCTAACCGGATGCAGCTGAATACTACATGGAGCGACTGCCTATCTGACCTCCACGACCCAGTTACTGGGTAAAACGGTATCCCTTGGTTGTCAGACTTTCGTGCTTCTGACGACTCGTAACGACTGACAAAGATTCCCTCAATCATAATAAACCCAGATGTTTGATTATTAGGTAGTATGATGATTATTGTTATATGGATGGGTGACCATCTTTACATAACGAGACTCCTCCGTGCCTCGGAAAGCACCTTAAGGTTGATGCGCCAGGGTAGCCCGCGAAATTCAAAATTTCTTACGTTTTTTTGCAATTTGTAGGTCAGTGTAAGCTTGTATGTTGATTAAAATATGATTCGCGGCCGTAGATAATATGGCTGTACAGAATTATAATCATTAGAATCAGCAATACAACTCCATAAGTTAGCATTTATCTCAAATCTAGCGATATCATGAAATCCTGAGGTTTGAGGTAAATGCTAACTTATGGAGTAGTATTGCTGATTCTAATGATTATAATTCTGTAAAGCCATATTAGCTACGGCCGCGAATCATATTTTAATCAACATACAAGCTCACACTGACCTACAAATTGCAAAAAACGTAAGAAATTTTGAATTTCGCGGGCTACCCTGGCGCTTTCGCCTTAAGTAGTAGGTCCCGGCTGTCATTCGTGGATCTTTGACAGTCGTTACGGGTCGTCAGAATCCAGAAAGTCTGACAACCATTCTTACCAAGGGGTGTCGTATTATCCAGTAACTGGGTTGTGGACTCGCTCCATGTAAAATACTGCTATTCAGCTGCATCCGGTTAGACTGGAAGCCGACCTCAACATAGTTGGGAAAAGGGGCAGATAATGATGATGATTATTATTGTACAGTCAGAGAAAATAATTCTTAGGCAAATTCACAACCTTTAGTTTGCCATGTTATAGCCATTTCACACAAGTGTCAAAGAATGACATTAATTTATGATTTCAATATACATAACACGGACAATTTTAGTTGTAAGTTAGTTTCCTTGACTTTACCTATACATATATCCAACTTCTGTATTTGTAGCTAGTATTTTCTTTGTGTTTTAAACAGTGTTTGCAAAATATTATGCATTAAAGCCGATTTGTACTTCAACATGGAAAATCCTTTTTTTTTAATTTAACATATTTATTTAATCAAAATAATTACCATTATTATCTATACATTGCTGCCATCTAATAGGAAGGTCATTTAATTTTATGCCTTTGCGATAGAACTCTCCTGTTCTATTATAGATTCGACAAACTGTGTGAAAGCATTTTGTACTGCCTCCTGAGAAGAAACCTTTTTATCACGTAGAAAATTGTCCAAGTCACGAAAAAAATGGTAGTCCGTTGGAGCAAAGTTTGGCGAATACGGAGGGTGACGAATGGTTTCTAATTGCAGTTCCTGTAGAGTTTCCACCATCTCTATCAATTCATTGTTATTCACCTGTGTGGGCGGTCTTCCACGTGGTTCATTTTTCAAATCAAAGTTTCCATCACGAAAGCGTTTAAACCAAAATCGCACGGTGCGTTCATCATCGCAAACGCAACATTGATATTGCGAGCTGTTTCTGCCGCGTTAGTTCCGCGACGGAACTCGTATTCAAAAATAACTCGAATTTTCGAAGTATCCATCTTTCTTGTCTAAGCTGAATAAAAAAAAACAACTGAAACTCGATAATCGAATGTTGCACATTTCTTAAAAGAAGAACTTCCTAAGTACCATGTGAAAAAAGTTTCACTCAAAAATCTCAAACCATGAAGGTTCTATGTCAATTCGAAGTACCTAATACAATAAAACGGCAATTTCATACTTTGACCCCTATTACAAGCTATAAACTAAAACAGCCGTCAGTAGGTATTTTATGACTTTATGATAACACTCAGGAAACTGTAAACATTGTTGTAGAAACAAAGTTGTTTACAATTTCCTGAGGGTGTAGTTTTACTCTGAATTCCTACTGCAATTACTAATGGCAAACCACTAGCAGGTTTACTAGGTGGCTTATGTTTTAAACGTCCTATATACAAAAACTAAAACAATTTACAACTAACCCTCTCTTCGTTCGAAAAGTATGTACAATATTTTTTTCAACTTGTTTTTTTACAAATTACAAGTTTTAGGAAAACATAGAACATAACATCACGCCTGGAATCCCCGAAGGGTTAGGCAGGGGTGTATCTATAGTACATCCATATTTCACCAGATATGTTAAAGCCCCATGCAATAGGGGGCGAGCCTATTGCCATCAACCGGGCACAAATTCAGACTCCGGGCTGCTACTGAGGAACCCAGGACCTCACCCAGACCAACGAGGTAGACCTGTCCAGTCCAGTCTGTTAACGTAACTTCAGTAAAATAGGTTATAAAATGTCTATATTGTGTTTAATACAAGTGTTTCTCCTTCCTCTTTACATAAAGATGTTGTTCGCCGAATTTAGTTTAAATCTAATCTAAAACATTCATACAGCACTCAATCGAACTAACACAACCATTAAACCTTATTTCTTGGATTTATTACAAATTAAGACGAATACCTTATACCTTTGCCCAGAGTCCGTACAGTCGGATCCGGCGTCGGCTGCAACAACATTTAGACGTAATATCAACCTCGTTCTCAGATCTCGATACTGCTTGGGGGCCATCCCTTAATCACGTGACATTTTTTAGGTCACTTTTATACCCCCTTGATGATACGTCGTGAGGTTTTAGGCTACCCCTCCTCCCAGCATACCGTGTATGTTTTATTATTGAAAAAATCTCAGAAATAAAAAAAAACTTAAAACACAAATTCGCTCGCTCGGGTTTTTATGTGGTAGCACAACTCTCTTTCAATTCATTATTGGTATAAAATATTTTACACGTCACACATTAAGTTACATTTTTTTCGGCGCACGAATAATAGACTGATTGTCACACTATACCTATCGTGATTAATCGTGTTTTTTTTCTGATCCACTCCTCCCTATCCAAATCTAACGTGATTAAAGGATGACCCCTTGTCCGGCTATCCAGTTCTTACGGATCCGCCGGATCAGCCGGAACTACTATACCGGACGTTTGCGATTCTATTACTGGTTTATTATTGCTTGATTGTATTCTTTGATAGAGCTGGCGGGAAATCGAGGCAGTATGTGTTTAACTCGATTCAGGGAAAATTTGATTAAGTTTATTACACGACTGCCCAGAAAAGGAGTGTAATGTTTTCAGGGTTTATGTATGTAGGTATGTATGTGAGTTTCTTTATTCCACCATAACTTTTAAATGCCTGAACAGATTTGGATGTATGGTATCGTTAGAATTCTTACATCATCCCGAGTGACACTGGCTATATAATTTTTTTTTAAGGCCCTGGTTCCAAGATTGGTTTAGCTCGGTGTGTAAGTGAAATGGCTTTATGGCTGTCTGGTTTGACGCACGAGATAGAAGATTCTCACGCGCACCGGAGTTATATCGTAAAAGTGCAAATAAAATCGTATAAAATTAGAAATTAACTATTTAATAAAAAGTAATCCATCACTGGATGCAGTTTAGAATTTGACATTTCATGGTATATTTTTAATTAATTAATTAATTAATTATAATTGCTAATGAAGGGATAAACAGCTTTTAAAGATTATTAGGTATGTTTAAAGATTTTTTGGTGCATTAAAGTATGTTTAATTATGTTTTGGCTTCTATCACTGTATGCGAAAAGGACTTGAAAATATCATATTTTTTTTATATGTCAAAACTATTTACGGTTTATGAGATACACAGCTTTAAAAAACCACCTTTTTGATCGTTTTCAGGAAATCTGCGCCTTAAATCAATATGGCGGCAGTATGACTCAATTTTATAAAATAATTAAAAAAATCGTCAGTTATTATTATTACAATATGGGTAAGTATTAAATTGAAGGCCTTGATGATCACATTCCCCAAAAAAACTATAAAAAATTGGCATACATTTTATATAAGTAGGTAGGAAGTACATACATATTGTACATGCAAAACAAACATTTCATCTTTGGCTGCAAATGATTTAATCAGACTTTAGAAAGACTGCGAATGTCTAACTTATCACTAAAATGTATAAAATAAAAATAAATAATTAAAAACAAGACTGCCCTAGATTTTCTTACATGGGATGTCATTGCACATTTTTTTCAAACCGGCTGCATAGGTCATGATTTGATTAGAGATATAATCCCTCGAGTGAACGATAAGTAATTAATTTTGAAAGTTAGATTTTTTGTTGATGTAAATATTTTGGAAATTTTAGTTACAGGGGATAGAATAGAGAGAGATAATGTGTATAATACTGCAGTAGGTAAGTACAGTCATAATGAGAACTTAAGTAGTACTTATGGTACCTAAATTAAACCTGAAGATTATTTAGAAAGAACCAAAAGTAATTTATTAAAACAATTCAATCAGCACTTTCATAAGAAAGTCCTCCAAACCGCCCCTTCATCACTTTCTAGGGCTTTATCGGGGAAGTAGAAGTGTCGCAAAAAACTCCCCAGCAGCACAGCTGTCTGGTAAGTTAAACGTTATTGGTACATGGTTTGGTTTTTCACTATTAGTACAACATTAGAAACATTCTTCTCCACGTCGATAACAGTAAAGAAAAACAAAAGCCGCTCATCAAGAGAACATTAGGCAACAATCCAAGGAAGGTCCGTTAACCTCGCTTAAAGTGTTCAAGCGATATCACAGCTCCATACGAACGAATCCGAATAGAAAGCTTTACGTCATACGTCATAATAAACTAATTTTTCGCGAGAAAAAGGAACGTAAAAATAGATCCCCGCGCTTCCACATAAATCGAGTACGAGAGCGCTGCACTATTTTATATCGCAATCGCAACGGACAACCGGGTGATTCAAAGCACTTTTTTCTCCCAGCTTTTAAAAGATAATGCTGTTAAAATATAGCTATGAAACTGCAAGAAAATACCCTTGGTTCAGGCACGTTGGCTTGTTTGTAGAGGATAGACTGGGAGCAGTAACTTGTATGAAATAATGTCATGCCTTGCGGAAAAATCTTGCCGGCTTGAAAGGCAAATTCTGTTCCGCGAGATAGTTTTACCAGAGAGTGGCGTCTGTGTCTGCATAATATGATGCGGGTGGAGCCATCTTTTGTTTGTTTTAGGAATTTTATTATTTTTGGTACAACTTTGGCTGTCGATTCTCGTAAAATGCATAGTCTTGTGGAGTTATTGAATGTTTACCCACAGATGAATTTTGTGGAAAATCTTTAAATATTTGTTTGTTTGGGGGTAAACTTCGGAACTACTGATCCGGTTCCGAAAATTATTTCACTAATGAGAAGTTACAGTATTGCCGATAGTGTCATAGGATAGGATATATTTTATGTTATAACAAGAAATTTCACGCGGACGAAGTGGCGGGAAGAAGCCGGTGGAAAATAAATTGTTGCTACTGATGGCATTTTTAGGGTTCCGGACCAAAATGGTAAAAAAGTAACTCTTATGGTGCGACTCAGTCTGTCTGTCTGTCCGTCTGTCACAGCTGGATATCTCAAGAACTACTAATGCTATCAACTTGAAATTTGGAACAGTTTTAGATGACGTTTGCCCAACTATTTTGCAAATAAGAAAGAAATAAAAATGTTTTCTTTTTTTTTTGCAACAGGAACTGAAAGGGGTCTTAAAAATTCGAAGTGGGCCTACTAGGGCATGTGGAGTATCATATGAAAGAAAGCTGTTTGTTTGTTGTTTGTTTATTATCTTTATTTGTTTCAGAAATCATCAACAAAAAAATTACATATATGATAGTACGGAATCCTCGGTGCGTCCGACTCGCCCTTGACCGGTTTTTTTAGCTACAATACAATTTCTCCTTATAATATTCGAAAAATATTTATAGATGATATCTATGTATCCTAACAATTACGTAAAACCAATTCCCATAGCTCATAAAACTAAATAATCCAGTTTGAATAACACACATGAATGCGTGAGCCGAACAAATATAAATAAACCTTCAAATTAAGTTCCGATTTAATCTCTGGCCGTTCATTGTAATTTTAATAGTTGATCCTATATCGATAAGTTAATCGGATTATTTGATACACACTTAGTTTCCATTGCAGATTAATCCCGTTTACAAATAAAATTCACAACTCGAATAAATAAATTCGATGTTTCGAATAAATTATTATTTGACTAAAATAAGTAAACTGTAGGAGAACAGATTAAAATCTTCTATAGATTTTTGTGTTTTTATAATTATTTATTAGTTGTTTATTTATTTATTTATTTAGGTAGGTTAGGTATAGGTAGGTACATACCTGTGCCCTACAATGTTCCTAAATTGCTTGACAAGAACGTGATTCTGTCGTGTGTGTGTAGTTTTGAGAACAACCTTTTTGTTTTGTTTTTATTACAATAATCTTTTCATGTTAACTATACATTAAAGGCTGCCGCAGACAGGCGCGTCGCGACGGCGTGACGCGATTCTGATGGTACAATTTTTATAAAAATTGCATGGAAATTGTTTTACCAGAGTAGCGTTGCTCCTGTCTGCGGGAGCCTTATAACACCTAATTTTTAACAGTTACTACTTACAATAAAAAAACTCAAGTAATTTATTTAAACTGCGCCATTTTGTAAAATGATTTGTTCAACAATAAAAGTCAACAGCGAAATAAATATAATTTATTTTAGTTGTAAACCGACATACGTGGGCTGTCATGACGGATTTTATGAATATAGAGAAATAAATAACAAGTTGGTCCACTTTTGTCCCACTGAATGATAAAGGAGGCCCACTATCCATCTTAGAACTCATAACATAAACATCACGGTTGTAATCTCCGAAGGGTTAGACAGAAGTGTACCTCTAGTACACCCGCCGACGAGAACCGACTTTTAATGATTTTAAAATGAAGATCTCGTCTAAACGAGTAGTGTTAATGATTTGGAAAAAGTATATGTTAAATTAGAGCATTTTCTTAATAACTTTTATGTTTATATTACATAGTGTAATTAATTTGTAAAGTTATGTCTACCGCGGATAAATACTAAGAATCATCAGAAGAGGGTTTTCCTAATTTTCTTTTTTCCTAAAGTGGTTTAGGAAAAAAGAATAGGAAAACCCAAAGGAACAGCCGAAAAATCAAAATAAACTAGTAACGAGGCGAGCAAAACAACAAAAAAAAAATCTATATAATACACGGCTATTGATTTTTAGGGTTCCGTACCTCAAAAGGAAAAATGGAACCCTTATAGGATCACGCGTTGTCCGTCTGTCTGTTTGTCTGTCTGTCAGTCTGTCAAGACCCTTTTTCTCATAAAAACATGGAGGTATCAAGTTGAAATTAATATCAAATACGTAGGTCCCTTGAAGCTCTAATAAAATCAAGCTTCTAAGTCAACGCAATAAAAAATACGGCCATTTATGCGACATATTTTGATACTCGCATGTAAATCAAAACCCCGGGTACTTCCCGTTGTACTAGAATCATGAAATTTGTCAAGTAGCAAGGTCTCACAGCACAGTAAAGGAAAAATTACGAAAATTGTTAATATCACTTCAAAAAATTTTTTTTGGATTACATTGATAAGTTTGTTTTTGGGATAAATTCTTTTCAACTACGGAACCCTTCATAGTGCGTGGTCCGACACGCACTTGGCCGGTTTTTTACATAAGTATACAGTGTGGAAACTTTTAGCGGGGCAGTAAGGGGAAGTACCTTATCCGTTGCAGCTACGCGAAAGGTCTTAGGAGACTATCCATATTTTTTTATGGAATTTTGATCCCCATTCACAGATTTTCAAAAAAAATTACAGTTAGCAAGAAAATAGCCATTTTACACAATTACATTTTTTTATGCCAATCGATCCTGTTTCTAATACTGATCAAAAACTTCTGTAGGACGAACCATCGTTGGAGTACTCAAAAAGTCACAAATTGCAAAAAACTTTTCCCGTACATTTTGTATGAAAATTTTACGCAAAAGCTTTTTTAGTGACGGTTGGGATCTTTTTGTTGACTGAATAAAAAGATAAGTTTAAAAACAATTCAAACTTCGAACTCGTTATTATTAAGTAGGTAATGGCAGTTTGTTGCGTCAGAAAAGCTCTGAGTGTGTTGTGAATTTTACCAGCTATTGATAAGAGCAAAATGATCTCCAATTTAAAGAAAAAAAGAAAGAAAACTTGTTTATTCTGCACAAATAAAACGCACATAGACAAAGAATAATAATAAAACAAGAATAAAAACAATATTTAGAACGTTTAGACTTTTTGATATGTGTAAAATTCTACGTGATCTTGTCTTTTATTTGTTTAATTTTTTAATTTCGGTTACCTACACAAATTCTTTACAAAATGTAAGGGAAAAGTTTTATGCAATTTGTGACTTTTTGAGTACTCCAACGATGGTTGGTCCCATAAAAGTTTTTGATCAGTATTAGAAACAGGACCGATTGGCATCAAAAAATGTTTTTGTGTAAAATGGCTATTTTCTTGCTAACTGTAATTTTTTTTGAAAATCTGTGAATGGGGATCAAAATTCCATAAAAAAATATGTATAGTCTCTTAAGACCATTTTCGCGTAGCTGCAACGAATAAGGTACTTCCCCTTACTGTCCCGCTGAAAGTTTCCACCCTGTATAGATTGATAGTACCTACAGAATTTTTCAGCATTCTAAGCACACAGCAAATTCTTACACTAAAGACACTTCCCCTAGACTCGATAGCAATATTTCTTATAACATTTGTTTTGATCGCTCCCTCGCTTCAAATAAAACATGATAGCATGGTCCCAAGATTGAATATTGCAATCCCAGAGCAAAGGGTAACTTAGTTTACGATTCGGGAGCAGAGTAATGTGTAGTACCTATGGAGCCACTTTCTACTGACGTAACCAGAAATTGTTATAGGAGACACATTTTTAGTGAAATGTGGGAGCGATGGAGAAGTTTTGGTTGATTTGTGTAGCTACACATACATTATCTATCCGCTGAGTCATTTTACATAAGGCCCTGTCTCCTGTGTTACAGTCATTTGGAACTTGGAATACATATACATATTTTCATACAACTGTCAAAGAATGAATGTTTTGATTAGCATATTATGGTCACTATTTAATTATGTACCTACACTTATAGTAATTTGATATAAAAATGTTTTTTCAATAAACTTCCTCGAAAACCGGTTCATATCGCGCTACGATTAGGTTCACAATGCAATGTATTTCACACCCGTGCGATTTTTCATTTTCCCACATGTGTGCGGAACTAAAAATTGCCACACTGGCGAAAGCAAAGCACGGAAAAAAAAGACAATTTAAATCATAGTTTCCTAATAATTCATGACAAAAATATTTTTCGTTATTTTATTTTATTTCTTCAAAAGTGTATTGAAAAACGTCGTTTGATACACGTGGACATTTGTTATTACAAACATTCTCCACTTGTATCAAAATGTACTATTTCTGACTTTACAGCAGTACAGATATTAATGTAAAGTGACTTGTGGCGCAGATACGCCTTTAAAATACTAGATTTTATCGTATTAGCGGATAGACCTATGTTGCTGTAATCAACCAAGCCTAACTAACAGACAGCCAATCTGATGCCTGAGAGATATTTCTCCCCGGCATTTGAAGCCAGTGGTAACAACGGCCCCGACTTACGAGTTGCAGGTCGTGGGATCGAATCCAGGCAAGCGCTTTAATTTGTGTAAATAATTTCATCACCACTGCTCTCAAAACGGTGAAGTAAAACATCTTGAGGAAACTGGCAAGTCCTAAAAAGAACTAAAAATTCGAAGACATGTGACATCTACCAACTCGCACTGGGCACGCGTGGTGGATTACGGCCCACTACTTCTCGAAGAGAGGAGGCCTGTGTCCCAGCTGTGGGAACATTATAGGCTGATTATTTGAAACCAAGTCAGAGGCCCATGGGTGGCATACACACTCTGACACCACGAAAAACAAAAAAAAACCGACCTAATTAACCCAACACTCCTCCAATTAACACTAATACGAGTTTTATAAAGGCGAAAGTTTGTGAGTGTGTGTGTGTGTGTTTGTATGTTTGTTACTTCTTCACGCTCAAACGACCGATTTGGATGAAATTTGGTATGTAGATAGGTTGTACCCCGGATTAACACATAGGCTACTTTTTATCCCGGTCTACGCGGGTGAAACAGCGGGGCGCAGCTAGTTTCTCTTATAAACCGAAGAATGTAAAAGTTAATTTAAGCGATCGAGCAGCAATTAATTTATACCTATAGGTTATTAAACTTTATAGCTTAATGAACGGGCTGACCTCTTTCCTACATTTATATTAAATTTTCTCATTGAACTGCTAGATTATTTTAACCTGAGCTACGGTACCTAGGTCCATAATTATTAACAAGGAATATTATTTCGTAAATTAATAAGTTTGTGGAAGAAGGTAATTTTTGGCATTTAATAATATTTTTGTAGGTTGATCTGTGATGGCGGAAAAATATGGCTGAAATCCTTCGCTTTTTCTTCTCTGGGAAAAGTAGGTTTTTACAGTGGTCCTGAAAAATATATAATATGCCCGACGCATTTTTATGCTTCGTCACATTCATACGTAACAACTTTTTTTAAATATTTGTTATTAAGAGTACTAGTTGTCTAGAAAATTAGAAAATATTGCTATTAAATATACTAATATTATTAGAAAGAAATAACCACTTTCATCAACACAAAAATCAAAATCTCTCTTCACAAGTACAAAAATTACAACCATTTGTCACTTTTCCAAAAAGTTTTGTACGCAAGTACATTCCTGTTAAAACTATGTACAATCGAGTACAATAGACATAATACACAGATAATGTGTTATTGTGAAGGAATCATTTCGGGACTTTGGCCTTTTGCCACGACGAGATGTACCGACTGACTACCTACGTACCGGTCAGGGATGAGCAATTTTTTTCATTTTATTTATTCAAATCAGATTTTTATATTTATATATAAAAATTATTTGGATGTTTTTTCTTTGAATCTGAATCTGTTAATATTTTTATCCAAAACATGTTTTCAACAATACATTTTTAAATATTCGACTATCATTGTCGTATTTACCATGTTGACCATTGTTCCTATTTTTGATAACCACATGTTGATTTAATATTTGACACATATTTCTGAATTAAAAAAATATGTTTATTATTGCAACTGCTCTTAATTTTCATTCTGATCATTGCAATTGTTTATATTTTCTAAAAGAAACTACTCAATATGGCAGTATTTTTGTTTTTCTTTGAATTTATTTATTTTTATTTAATTCAATTTAAATCGGCCAGCCCTGTTACCGGTACAGTCGCGTACTAAATCGTTAAATGTGATTTAACGAACCTCTGCCAACGTTTGGGTAAGAAATCTATTCTTGTTATTAGAATTGCTTCATTGGTTTAGTGGATATAAGCTGTCCGGAACTAGAGGCCTTGAACTCGATTCTCTGGCCAGTTCTTAATTAGATTATTTTTATTGGATTAATTTTGATTTTGGAATTTAAGTTCCCAGACATTCAGAATTAAATAGATAGTTGTGTTTTTTGATCTCTATAAATATTGTAGTTAATATACCTTATAAAATAATAAAAAAAAGTATTGCTGTTCATTGATAAGCGCATTACTTGAGAACAGCTGGACCGTTTTAGCAAATTTTTGTTTTAAAATTTTTGTAACAGTCCGAATCAGGTTCTGACGGAAATAAAAATGAAAAACTTTCCGGGTTAATTTTGAAATTCGGTAATGCACTTTCTATGCGAATTTTGTATGAATTATTGAAATTTGCACAGGACAACGGCTGTCGGGTAGTTGATAGTATTATTGAATTTATAATAACGATACAAAAACGACGTCTTAGTATCTTTCTTTTCTACTTATTTCAACCCGGAACTGTGGGTCTACTCCCTAAGCACGGAGCCTTCGTTACGGGCGTTTCCTACTCCGTATCACCTACGGATGGATGATTGGTTCAGGCCCCGAACGAAGTATGAATGACAACATGATTTGACAGTTGTTTATAATCCCGATGTGTTATTGCCCGTCCGAAAAAAATAACTTTTACACCTGTTTCGATAGATCGTAATGTCAGACGGACGGACTGACGGACGGGCGGATGGACGGACGAAGTTAGGGAGTAGACCGCCTGTGCCGGGTTTAGGCCTATACTTTCTATTATTCCACGATTTGCGGTGTCGTCAGCCATACACGTTTTCGGAATTCCCGAGTACCTTTAACCTGATTTAAAACCGTTTACTAAATTTCCAAGCAATGTAAAACGCTATGTATTACCTATTTACATAAATAAGATTAATAGCAACTTGGTATCTTTAATATATTCATTGTATTTTAATTCCAGTTCGTAATAACGACCCAATCGTTTGAATTATTTGCGAGCATCGTATCGCATCGTTTGAAATTCAAATTTTAAGATCATTTTGTCGCCATTAACGCACTTGGTATACCAAAAGGCTTGCTCAAAATTCCTCGTTAAATATGATGACATTTTCTCTGTCTGTTCAAAAATTAAACGGTTTAATTATTTTGCCTCAAAGGTGTTTGTAATTACGAGTATGTTTTACATTTGTTCATGTTTTATGCATGTTTTAATCGTTGTTTTACCAACAGCCGTGTGGTTTCTGACACTTAGATAGAATGGTTAGCTTAGTTAGGAGCGACTGCCTATCTGACCTCCACAACCCAGTTACTGGGTAATACAATACCCCTTGGTAAGACTAATTGTCAGACTTTCGGGCTTCTAACGACCCGTAACGACTGTCAAAGATCCACGAATGACAGTCGGGACCAACGGCTTATCGTGCTTTTCGAGGTATGTGAAGATGGTCACTCATCCACAGACCAACCCCGGCAAGCGTAGCTTAACCTGATGGATCGACCCGTGCGGCTGTTATTACTTAGACACGAGCTCCTCCCGTCCTCCTGTTTCAGAAAAACCATTCAGCTATTAATATCTAGCTCTACTAAAAGCGTAGTATGCACTTTCATCAAATAGCTTCTGGACTCAATTTGGTCTCAGTTTGACGCACGTTGATGGATGAGTAGATAACTAGTCAGTTTGATGGATCTCTTGTAAACGAATAAAGTGGTGGTTTTTAATGTGTTCTTATAAACAACACACTGCAGAACAGTAACTAATGTTAGAGTATTCTACCATAGCTGAATAAAAAAAACTGCGAGAAACAATAAATTTTTGTTCGCTACGGACTGACTAAGGGTCAGTCTTTAAATTTCACTGAATCATCATCATTTCCCGCCCTTATCTCATGTTACTTGGGGTCAGCGCAACACGTTTTCTTCTTCCATTCTCCACTGTCAACCGTCACGCTATCATTCACTCCCTTCTCTTTCATATCATTCCTCACACATTCTATCCATCTTTTCTTTGGCCTTCCTCTCCCTCTCCATTCATCAACATGAATTTGAATGATTTCACTGAATAAGTAACCGTATCAATATTGACTTTTAGTATAAAATTCGACTGAGACATCAAGTGTTTATCAAGTGTGGTGCGAATTCTGTACTTAATGTCAACATTGATACAGTTACTTATTCAGTGAAATGTAAAAAGTGCGCGAGTATCCGCGAGGATTTTTCCGCTTGCTGGAGACTGTACCTAAGTAGGTAAGGCAAATTCTCAATACTCTGTTAGTCACTAATTTCCCAGTAAGCATCTTGGCTCACTAGTCACTACGCAAAACAATCACAGCACCAACCGACAAAATGCTGATGATTTACATGGCATTAATAACTTACACATAGCCCTTTAGTTATGGATCAAAAACTTAATTTTTACAGCATTTAATCCAACTAACTATCTACGAAGTAACTCTAAAAAAATATATAAAATACATGGTAAGTATATTATGCATGTGATGTCACAATTCTATGTATGCATATTTCATAATTTATAATAATTACTTACAGAGGTTTGTGAAATTGGCTCATAATGTAATTGTAGGGTTTGAGAATCAATCAATCAATCTGCCTAGCATTTTCCCAACTATGTTGTGGTCAGCTTCCAGTCTAATAGGATGCAGCTGATGAATACCAGTATTTTACATGGAGGGACCCAATCTAGTAAATGGTGAAGCAAAATATCGTACCTACTACTGGCTAAATACCTACAGGGTAAAAAGGCTACGCACAAAGATCAAACATGATGATCAATTCAAATTTCAAAGTTATTTATTAATAATAGGTATTTATTTCAATGTAATATACAGGGTGTAAGGGACAGCCCTCTGCAAACTAACAGGGTGCATTCAGCTCCTCATTTTGGATCATATTCCACCGGAAATTTTCTCAGGAAAATTTTCATTTTTTTAATAATTTTTTCAGTTACATTTTCTTTATTTCAATGTAAAATTACATTGTGTGTTCGCAGCACTCCATTTATGTAAAAAAACAGCAAAAAAACAAAACTAAAAAAAAAACCAGCAATGGATGTAGAAATACCCTAACAAATGACGCGCGAAATCAGCTGTTCACTTACTGTCTAGCTACAGAGTTCATCGAACTCACCGCATACCTATTACCTACCCCTCCCAACCAGTAATAGACGCTCCGATTTGTGCACAAAAACACAAACAAATCTGGTTTATTGGATTCCCATAACGTTCCTGAAAAAAATTCATGTACCGGTCATCTTAATATGACATACTGAATTCACCCTATCAGTTTGCGGAGGGCTGTCCCTTACACCCTGTATACATAACCTATATATAGCAAAATTATATCCTAACTAAAACTATAAAAAAAAAACTAAAATAGGGCGTCGAAAAATTCCTCCTCATCGCTGTCGACTGGTAGAGTACCCAAGAGACTGGCGGCATTGCCACGTTGTATGGCAATGCTAAGCCTCTGGCCAAAGTAAAAGCCAGCCCTCGGGTCACGGGATGTGTCAACCAGCCGTAATAATAAAAGGTTGTACAAGAGCAGATTGGACGGTGACCACCAAACGAGACATTTGCCTGTATCTTGGTGGTCGGAGTTGCAACATTTTCAGAGTTAGGGATAGTACGTAGGTAGTGATTATTGCATAACAGGTAAACATAACCTAAAATTAAACTAAATTGATCAACGCCAATGTATCTTGGCTACTAACTAATTGGTGGAAACCATCCAAATTATAACTCTTACGCGTTAATAGTCATGACAATTATACAACATTAAACATAAGTCTCCAATATTTTGGCACTGCCATCAACTCAGTGCGACCCTTCATAGATCACTTACATTTATGACTATAATAACTGCCATATCACAGGCCGACTGTGACAATAATGGCCGCGGGTGACATGTCACTCTCGCCGTACATTGGGCAGGACGTGTAATGGCAGCAGACAGTGTAACCCAATTGATGTGCAAAAGCTTTTGGTCTATAATAAACGTTAAAGTGTGGCATGCAAGCATTGTTTACATTTAAAAGTCGCTAGTTTTGGTTCTACTGTTTTTCAAGTCCTGTTTTTTATCTGTGGATATTCTTGAGACAGTTTGACTGTGACAATAATGGCCGCGGGTGACATGTCACCCTTGCCGTTTGGCGGGACGTGTAATGGCAGCAGACACTGTAACCCTATTGATGTGCAAAAGCTTTTGTCAATAATGAACGTTAAAATGTGGCATACAGTTTTAGTTACATTTAAAAGTCGCTAGTTTTGGTTCTACTGTTTTTCAAGTCATGTTTTTTACCTGTGGATATTCTTGAGACAGTTTGTCTGTGACAATAATGGCCGCGGGTGATATGTCACTCTCGCCGTACATTTGGCAAAACGTGTAATGGCAGCAGACAGTGTAACCCAATTGATGTGCAAAAGCTTTTGTCAATAATGAACGTTAAAGTGTGGCCATGCCAGTTTTAGTTACATTTAAAAGTCGCTAGTTTTGGTTCTACTGTTTTTCAAGTCATGTTTTTTACCTGTGGATATTCTTGAGACAGTTTGACTGTGATAATAATGGCCGCGGGTGACATGTCACCCTTGCCGTTTGGCGGTACGTGTAATGGCAGCAGACACTGTAACCCTATTGATATGCAAAAGCTTTTGGTCTATGATAAACGTTAAAGTGTGGCCATGCAAGCATTGGTTACATTTAAAAGGCGCTAGTTTTGGTTCTACTATTTTTCAAGTCCTGTTTTTTATCTGTGGATATTCTTGAGACAGTTTGTCTGTGACAATAATGGCCGCGGGTGCCATGTCACTCTCGCCGTACATTGGGCAGGACGTGTAATGGCAGCAGACAGTGTAATCCAATTGATATGCAAAAGCTTTTGATCAATAATAAACGTTAAAGTGTGTCATGCAAGCATTGTTTACATTTAAAAGTCGCTAGTTTTGGTTCTACTGTTTTTCAAGTCTTGTATTTTTTTATCTGTGGATATTCTTGAGACAGTTTGACTGTGACAATAATGGCCGCGGGTGACATGTCACCCTTGCCGATTTGGCGGGACGTGTAATGGCAGCAGACACTGTAACCCTATTGATATGCAAAAGCTTTTGGTCTATGATAAACGTTAAAGTGTGGCATGCAAGCATTGGTTACATTTAAAAGTCGCTAGTTTTGGTTCTATTGTTTTTCAAGTCATGTTTTTTATCTGTGGATATTCTTGAGACAGTTTGTCTGTGACAATAATGGCCGCGGGTGATATGTCACTCTTGCCGAATTTGGCAGGCCGTGTAATGGCTGCAGACAGTGTAACCAGATTGATAAGCAAAAGCTTTAGGACTGTGATAAACGGTAAAAGTTAAAAATGTCCTATGCCAGTCTTAGACTGGGTTGCACCATAATATTAGTTAAAGGTTTATGTGAAATTTGACAGTAACTGTATCGTTGACCGGTTACTGCAAAATGTGTTTCACCGGCGTTTTCATCAGCTTAGTTTTTAACATACAAATATTTAACATTAACCAGCGAAGCGGGGGCGTTAAGGTTACGGTTAAAGTTAGCTAACAAATTGTCAAATGGAGCAACCCATTTTTTCTCTAACAAGTACTTTAACTGAATATGCGATGTTTGTTATTGTTAAAGTAAGATGGTGCAACCCACACGTAGAGAATAAATAACAGCATCCAATAAATACCCTTTTGATTTGTCAAGGAGTCGGTCAATCAGAAAGTTAAAGCTAGTTGCCCATTCCAAAGAATAGATAGATTCTTATGGAGAAGAACGGCCAAGAAACTCCTTGAGCACTCATTTAAATCAAAATATTGAAACAAAATATTGGTTACATCAACAAAGTTATACTTCGCTCCATTTTTGTCTATAAAGTCCTATACTAATTTTAGTCCAGACTTCAGAAAATGGTATGCCACGTGAAGTTCATTTGTATTCAAGATTTATGTATATGTGTTTATCAAGATCACCAAAGTATTTAAAGAGCATGAAACTAAAGCGGTAGTTTTCGCAAGTAGGTAATATTCCTTAATCACTGCCTCTTCATACGGAAAATACATTTCTATCTTTGAACTTATGATTACCCAGGAACAACCAACAACATTTATATTTAACATTTCAGGAACAACATTTATGTTTTTGCAATAACTCATTATGGATCTGTGAAAACATCTGCAAATTCTCTCAAACTCTGAATCACCGGACACATTCCTAGTAATGACTAAAATACCTAAAAAAAACTAAAACCAATATACCTTTATTGACACATCACTATTTCAGGATCATTGACTTGTCGACAGGTTAGAAAAAAAAATCTAGGGCTATGAACGAAATCCCATCAATCAAAAACGGTTATTTGAGTAAAATGGGTCTTGTGAGTAACTATTAGCTAACTAGTCTTCGGTGATGTGCCCTGAATTAGATAGTTGTTTGATGTTTAACAATGACAAAGCTGACCTACGTGCCTAATTACCCCCCCACCTAAGCCCCCCACCCAGATCACAAAAGGAGACTGGGCAAAGTATGAGAACGATGGTATAAGGACGGTAGTGGTCCAAATTTAAGGGGTATGGCCAATTCTCGTACCTAAAATCGTTCACAATATTATGCCAGCGTCAATGAAATGTCAAAAATATAGGTAAACGCTACACAATTTTTGAAAGATTGAGACTGAGATGAGATTGCGAACGTTGTTAAAAATACGAGAATTGCCCCTCAGATATTCAGCTATCACATACTACAATTTGAACCATTTTTTCCTAGGTCTCAGAATATTTTTTTTTTTAATGGCAACATGCTTTATTACATTTTTTTACATTTGCATGTGTGCACATGCATAAACAAAATTTTAAAATAATTTCATTTATAGAAACTACAGCTAAATCAGTAAAGCAAGGTGTCAATTTTTCTAATAATAATTTTAAAATATTTTATTCTAAGACTGGAAAAAAGTGGTTCAAATTGTCGTATGTGATAGTTGAATATACGGTGTATCGACCCCATTGGACCACTATTTACGCCACACCCTGTATTTTGCCTTATTGCAGGCAAAGACCTCTTCTTATACGAAGAATGGACCAGCATTCTCAAGGTGGATTGGCGATTTCAGATTTTTTTCTTTTTATTTTTGATATGCTGTGTTTTTCTTCCAACACACCAATAATAGTGCCACAAACTAACTGAACAATGTTTATTCGTGCAAAATCGTAGTTTTAACGAAAGATTTTATATTGTTTATGTTAAAAGTTTTACTGGCTTCCGGTTCTGTTCAAAGCTGAAAGTTGAAAACATTTTGCTTCCGTATTCGTCTAAAATTAATACTATCTAAAGTTTAACACCAGAGCACCTGCTAGTAATTAACGTTTATATTGTACATTAAGGCCGCGTCACATTTTAAAGCGATCGGTCGAGTACATAATAATATACAGGGTGTAAATGTAAACAGTAGCAACCTTTTAAGGGGTTATTGTACTCATCATTATGAACAACGTTTAGTATGGGACCAAACCTGAAATCATGAAAAAAAATCAGCTGTTCAGTACATTTATGTTCGCATAATTCGTCAAAATGTAGGGAACAGCTGATTTCTTTTCGCGATTTCAGGTTTTTTTTTTTTTTTATTTATTTAACGTTTACACAAAAGAATACAGAATTATACATACAAATAGCAACCAAAAACCACTAAGGTTTAAACTTGTGCTATCATGCTTGTGCTATCTCAATATCGAACTGTATAATGATGCATTTCGTTATTGATATCGATACAATTGCTACTTAACATATTTAGGTCTTTTTATTAGAGTTACAATGATTCCTACATAATACTTAAGTAATATTGCTTAAGTTTACATTTGATATTTTTATCTGTAATACATTTGTTTATTTCTGAGGGTAGACTATTAATAAGTCTCGGTACAATATAGCCGGTAGTGCGTTCGCCATACATATTGTCGGCGCGCTGTGTACGAAGCCTATTCTCAGAAACTGCCCGAGTGCGTACAGGATGTTCGATTTTATTTCTTAAAGATTCATTGAAAAATTTTTCTTTTAAATAGTAAAAGTTGTTCATAATGATGATTACAATGACCCCTTAAAAGCTTGCCACTGTTTACACTTACACCCTGTATAGGAAATTTCATAATGTTCTATATTTCCAGACTCCAATTAATTAGGGTTCCGTACCAAAATGGTAAAAAAGGAACCCTTATGGTGTGACTCAGTCTGTCTGTCTGTCTGTCTGTCTGTCTATCTGTCTGTCTGTCTGTCACAGCTTCATATCTCAGGAACTACTAATGCTATCAACTTGAAATTTGGAATAGTTTTAGATGACGTTTACCCAACTATTTTGAAAATAATAAGTAAATAAAAATATTTATAATTTCTTTGCAACAGGGACTGAAAGGGGGTCATAAAAATTTAAAGTAGGGCTACTAGGGCATGTGAGGTATCATATGAAAGAGCGCTGTTTGCACATTCTCAAACTATTTTAAATTTTGTTTTAGGCCGCATAGTTTTTGACTTTTGATGAAAAATGTAAAAAAAATACCGTTCCCCCCCCCCCCCTTATCTCCGAAGTTTGCAAAGAGAAAAATCTAAAATTATTCTATGTGATAGAAATTTATGTAAAGATTACAGGAAAAATAAAACTCAAACACTTTTTCAGAAATCGGAACGGAACCCTCGGTGCGCGAATCCGACTCGCTCTTGACCGGTTTTTTTTTCAATGGTGGTGCTGCGCGCTGCCTGTTAGCGGCAATACTCGCCTTAAAAAAAGATCAAATCTAAAAAAATATACAAAAATAGAGCAACCTGTATTGCTAGTAAAATTTAAGGCCCTACATCCAAGCGTGGTTTAACTCGGTGTGTAAGTGAAATGGCGTTATGGCTGAGACAGTTTGACGCACGAGATAGAAGACGCACGGAATTATGTCATAAAAGTGCAAATAAAATCGTATAAAATTAGAAATTAACAATTTAATAATAAATAATCTATCACTGGATGCAGTTTGGCATTTGACATTTTATAGTATATTTTTAATTATAATTATAATTGTTAATGCAAGGAATAAACCGCTTTTAAAGATTATTAAGAGGTATGTCTGAAGATTTTTTGGTGCATTAAAGTATGTTAAAATAAGTTTTGAGTTCCATCACCATGCGAAAAGGACTTGAAAATATATATTTTTTTTATTTGTCAAAATTATTTACGGTTTATGAGACACACAGCTTTAAAAAACCACATTTTTGATCGTTTTCAAGAAATCACCGCCTTAAACTAGCACACTAAAATGCTTGATCTCCACTACAAAAACTAATACGTAACTACAAAAAAAGCAAGCAGCATGTCAGAAAACTCTGCACGTCTCTGGAAAAAAAAACAACTTCGTAGTTCTGAAATCCGAGGTTATCCGAGATCTTCCGAAGTCCCGAACACAAACACGGAACTCCAGACTCACAAAAACTAGAAACTCTGAGGTGGACGCACTCTCTAAGTTCATTACCACTTGGCAGGAGACACCTGTAAAACACCTTTTACCACCTACGGCTTGGCTGCCTGCCAGACCTACCTATACATCCATTCTCCATTCACTATGAGGAATCTTAGGACGCCTGCAGACCGCCGACTGCTTAAAAAGCGCGGTCACTGTCGGACTGCATAGAAAAGAAAGAGAAGCGCGATGACACAACGCTTGCAAAATATGAAGTAATTACCGATTTACAAAAAAATCTATTGATTGGACTAAAAAAGTAATCACATGAAATCATTCCTTATTATTTTGTGAAGAAATGAAAACTGTAGGAGTAATCATTATGGTAAAAACTCGAAAAAATAGACAGAAATAGACCTGAATTTAGTTTTTTTTTTCCTTAGTTCTACAAACTAAAATACATTTCAGGACAAATGAAATCACTTCTTATGTATTGTAGATTACTGTGTAATTTTTTTCAATCAAAAATATGCTATAGTTACTGTAAAAGATGGACACAAAGTTACTTAGTTTCGCCGTATCTTGGGAGGACAAGCCTTAAGGAGTTAGCCTATCCAGTCGACTATCGTCTATCGATGTCTTCGAACTATCGACATCGATCAAACACTAGGTAGTACTAGAATATTCTACGTCGCCGACGATCTAAGTCAGATCGATCCTTGAAAATAACGAGAAAACATCGATCCTTGTTGGTCCATTTGTAATGGTTGTTATACACATTAGGGTGACTGGTAATTAGTGACCGATAATTAAACACATGATCATAATATCATGATAACAAACAACTTTTACTATGGGACCAAACCTGAAATCGCAATGACCCTTGAAGAGATTTCTTTGCAGGAATAGATAGACCTTATATAGTTGGTCTAACAATCGGCGGTCTGCGGCCGTCCTTATATGCACAACTCAAACTTAAAGATAACACAGTATGATTGATGACGGGTCTCCGTATACATAGGGGTTGGAAGGTATTTATACTATTTGTGCTAACATGTACAAAGGTAGGCCTCTAGGCGGTTGAAAGGACTTAGAATTTAGGACGAGAAATTCATAGTATATCGTGTGTGGATAAATCTTATGTTGGGTATTTTGTTGTAATGAAGGAAATTGATAAGAAGTAAAATTCCATAATATTATAGTTAAGAACATTATTAACTTAACGTATGGAACTCTGAATGTACAGTGGGCTGCATCAATTGGGTACTCCAGTTGTATTAAAATTTTAATACAACTGGGGTACCCAATTTATGCAGCCCACTGTACCCACAGACATTAAATGGCGAATAAACCCAACATTCTTGACCTAAGAACCTAAGTAAGTAATTAAAACTTTTTTACAAAAAAAAATAAAAAAAACTAACTTTTGAAAAATATTTCATTTTGGAAGTTGGCCTTTGGTTTTGTATTTTCGATTTAAAGCCGTTCAAACAAAAACATATTTTTCTAAATCATTCCAGCCGTCTTCGAATAATCGGGGAACAAACAAATAAAAAAGATTCCGACGAACTGAGAGAGAACCTCCGCCTTTTTTTGAAGTCAGTTAAAAAGAACAACATGTGTTTTCCATTGGTCTGACATGACGTCGGGACTTTCCGGCCAGGGACAACTCGACCGGAAAGCAATGAGTATTCCCCTAAATAAAAGATCTACCTCAATCATTACGAATTAAGCAGGTATAACTAATTAGCAATGTAAATTCTCATCCAAGTCGCAATCAATTAGGAATCGGCTGAAGTAACGAAAGTTATCATGATTATAACCGGGGTCAATGTACCGACGTTTCACGATAACCGAAAGAGTCGTTCGTTCACCTTACTAATAATTCGTCAAATTCTCCGGAACAAGGGTCACGCCGCAAAAGGGTCATAGGTATAAAGGACTAATCCTTTCTTATTCCTCCTAAAGACATGTACCGGACATCTTTGAATTTTCCTGAAGCTTTGTATAACAGGTAACAAAACATCACGTCTGCTGCAGAGGTGTTTGTGGGGCTAAGTAATAACAGCCACATGGGTCAATAAATCAGCTTTCCGTGGTTGATCCGTGGATGGATGACCATCTTTACATACCAAGACCCCGTTGGTCCCGGCTGTCATTCTTTGGCAGTCTTTATGGGTCGTCAGGACCCCAAAAGTCTGACAGATAGTCTTACCAATAGGCGTATCGTATTACCCAGTTACTGGGTTCTTGAGGTCAGGCAGGCGTAGACCTTCCCTAATTGATATTAATTTCAACTTGATACCTCCACGCATTCCTGAAAAAAAGGGTCTTGGCCGACTGACACCGTCTCTCATAATAAAGTAATCCTATAAGGGTTCCGTTTGTTTTCCTTTTGAGGTACGGAACCCTAAAAACGAACGAAATGAACGCCACACAAAATGATTGACAAGAATAGCATCAAATTCTGTAGTTATGAACTCCAGGATCTACAATAACAATGGACCTACATAAACACAAAACAGACAACGTAGGTATAGATAACAAATATGAAAAAGCAGTAAGCTAAAATTCGGTTAAGGCAAACTAAGCTCGAACTAAAACAACAGGGAAGAGAGAAATCCTACAAAATGTTACACAAGATGCGCGTCCGTGATGTGAGATAAAACATACTGTTTTGTTGCTGAGCATTATGCTGATAACGTTATAACTTAACATATATTATGATGTGGTGAAAACTACGAGAGTACTGTAAGTAAACTTGAGTTTTAATTGTAAACGTAGTTCATGTTCTAGATTTTGCTTCCAGTCTTTTTGTTTTTCTCACAAAAACACATTATCAGTTGGAATCGGTTTCATTTTGACAGTTCAACAACATTCGTCAAAAATATTTATTTATTATTATTTATTTATTTAAATGTCTTAAAACTACCATTACAGGACTTAACCTAATGCGATAGCCAAGTCACACACCCAAAATTAAAATTAAAGTACAAAATGAAAAAAAAAAAAAGTATATAATTAAATAAGAGTAATTAATTAACAATTTACTTCAAAATGATTCAGATTCCGATTGGCGGTGTGTTACGCAATTAGGTTGCTCGTTTGTTTAAATTATCTGGAATGTATATACGAGTAGATGATAGGCAGGTTGAAAATAAGCTCAATAGGTATGATGACTAAAATTTTTTTTTTTCTGTCCGTTATGTAGGTACAGATGACAGCAGGTTAAGTCACCCGAAACTGTCAAATTTTCCCAATCAACCTTGAACCTAATGCTTTAGCGATAAATATGAAAATCTATTTAAGAAATTTGACAGATTGTAGTAGCTTGATGTGCTGGCGTCTGTATGTACATTAATAAAAATATTGGACACGTATTTTTTCTTTTTTTACGTAATCAAAAGATTACGGCGTTACATTGAGTTAAAAAATATGGCATGACGTCACGCCTAGCTAGATTTTATTCGTAGAAATGACGGAGCGAACCCCCCAGTCTCCAACTTTAATGCGTGTTATCCAAGTATTTTTTTATTAATTCTGATAAAGCAAAAAATACGTGTCTAATATTTTTTTAATATCTAACGGACTAAATAGAATTTCTTTTTTTTACCCAGGCATCATCCTTATTCATGTATGATGGGGCGTGTGATGACCACAACATTGATGCCCGTTTTCACTAACAATAGTTAGTGATAACGAGCATTAGAGGATCAAACCTTACGCACAGACCATAGACATACTAGGTAGACAAAGTAGAAAAGTCTCAGCAAAGCTGTACTATAGAGAGCTTGTTTTCCATAAATATGGAACATAGCAATAATGTTCGGAAAGATAAATTTTCTCTTACAACTATTAATTTATGAAGGCAGTCATAAATTTGACCTATCAGCCTTAGAGATAACAAACAACTGTCGATTTGATAACGGGAAACAAAATAAGTACTCAAGTAATCAAAGATAATAATAAAAGTAATAATGGATAATGTGGACTCAGCAATCATTGTGCCGATAGTCGTATCAGCCAATGGCTTCATTGTCAAGAGCCTCGACCAACACCTAAGGAGGCTCTCGTTGGGCAGCTGGACATGGCCCGCATTGTTAGGAGGTTCCTCTCTCTGGAGCCCTGACCGCCGGTAGCTTGGACCCTGTTCCCGATACCGGTGGGTTACTATTTTTATATTTTTAAATGTTTTTATATTCTTTTTATTCTAATATTTAAAAATGAAAACAATATGTGTAAAGTTAAATAAAAGATAATGAAGTAATAATAAAAGAGGTCACAGATCATATTTCATTCAACCAGTGATAAACAGCTGCAAACAATCCATTTTAGTGATTTTTCTAGCAGATTAACCATCAAAATAGTAAGAATAATAATCAGAGATGCTTTAACGAAAAATATATCAATAAAAACTAGAGACGAGGAAAATTTGTTGGAGGCCAGCCAAAGTTTAATAGAACTCATTTAAATTAATACTGATGAACCCAATCTTCTGGGCTAATAACAGTAATTTCCGAAACACTTTTAAGCTTATATTCTGCTTTTAAACTTTATCATATTTTTGACAGTTTTAATAGGTTATGTAAAACTTGTGAGAAAAGCATTTTTAATATTAATTTTGAGCATTGTAGCTGCATCAGGATATTCCAATTGGTGGATCATGTTATCGATATAGGCTTTGGCTTCCTTTGGTTAAAAATAAATATCATAAGCTTACCTTACCCTTAACATCATGTTTGGCAAGATTTGAAGATCGTAGTACCAACTCGCAAATCAAAACCAAAACTTGGCCAATGTATGTGAAATGAAATGAAATTAAATTGATTGTTCTGTAAATAGGACAACGGAATCAATTTTACACGACATATTAAAAAAAAATATTTTTTTAAATAAGCTAGATGGACTCGACATTTGCTATCTGACTACTGACGATATCTGTGATAGCTATGAAAAGGTCTACATTGCAAAGAGACGAGCAACCTGCTAGTAGTACGTTTTGTAACGGAATTCGTATAACTTCAAGAGTTTTTACCTGTTCAATCCGTGTTCAATTCTCCAGAAAATCTGCTACCTCTATGGACAGCTTAATTCAGCTTTCCGCATCGTTCCATACAAAACAGTTTTTTTCTATGGATAAAAGCTGAATTGAGCTGAACAAGTGTAGTTAGTCCTTAAGCCTTAACTAGAGACTGTGGACTATCTCAACTGGCATTATATCTTTCCAAATGGAAAATTCAACTCATTCATAATTCATAGAACTCTACATTGCCACACTACCGGTAATCCCGTAACAAAACATTCAGAAAACGTAAATAAACACAATAATAAACGTGATACGCCGGTGAGTCGTATCATTCAGACTTCGTGATGACGTGACGGAGTACACCTGTCTAGCGGCGCCGGCGCAGGTGACGTCATCAAAGATTTATAGCGCACGTAGACACGACACCTTTGAGACGTAGGAGCAAGAATTTCACCTTTGTTTGCTTTGTTAGCCTAGCGACCGCCAGACTGGGTCTAAGCTAAGAATAATCTTTATTGCACATACCAAATAAAGGAAAAACAAACGGATTCTACAATAATAAACCGGTCAAGAGCGCTGAGGGTTCCATTCCGATGTCTGAAAAAGTAAAGTATTTATCTCTCTAGCTGTATCGTTGGCCTAAGTTTAGTGAATGGAACAAATTAACAAGCGGGACTTAATGTTGGACAGAGACAAAAAAAGGGAATTTTCTTTTCAAAAAAAAACCCGGTCAAGAGCGAGTCGGACTCGCGCACCGGGGGTTTCGTACCATTTATATGTAACTTTTGTTGATGATGTCTGAAAAACTGTGCTATTTAGAGACGTCGTTTTATTTTTTCCTGTAATCAACATAAACTTCTATCACATATTTCAGATTTTTCTCTATGCAAACTACGGAGTTAAGGCTCTTACAGACAGAGGCGATATCGCGTCGCGATGTGTCGCGTAGCGGTGTTGCGACGCGATAATATCGCAATATCGCTCGCGATATCGCCTCTGTCTGTAAGAGCCTTTATGGGCCGGTATTTTTTTTTTACATTTTTCATCAAAAGTCGAAGACTATTAAAAATACGGAAATTGTATGTGTCACCTTTCTACATCCAAATACGGTTTATTTACTTTACCATGGTTTTTGAAAGGCTATTCAATTTAATCCTATCCTGTGACGAGTCACGACACATAGGTATTATTCACAGCGATTGTTCAGGACTATTGTGTCTGCCTGGTGAACAGTGAAACTGTTAATCCATTGTCTTTCAAATTAGTTAGGTATAATGAAAGGTTATCGTGATTTAGGTTTACCAGTCACAAAAGCTAATTAATTAGAGATGTGACAATAGATCTGCTATTACTCGATCAGGCTTTTGTGTTTTGAATACGACAAACAGATCGATTAAAGTATGTCCGCTTAGCTGGTGTGGTCATGTTAAGAGAATGAATGAAAGGCGGCTAACAAAAGATATTTACAAGGCAGATGTGAGTGGAAACGCCTGCAGGGGACGCCTTAGGGGGACATAAATAGTGACCTTACTGGTGATGTTCTTCAGAAAGGTCAGGTGCGTGGTACTCGCAACCGGCGTGCGTGTATGACCAGGGAGCTTACTATGACGTATTAAAGGAAGTGTGAGAGAGAGACCGAGCTATATATAACCGATAGCACCATCCTTTTTTCTCAACTGAATATGATGGCATTAACACATACGTCCCCTGATGTATGAACGTAGACGAGGCTAAAGGATTATGTAAGGATCGTAGCAGGTTCGGGTTCAGCCGGTCGATTCTGTAAAAATCTCACCGTGAAAACTTAGGTGAAGTGAGTTTGTTTTTGCTAGGAATTGACACTATTGACAGCTCACTCCACGCTCACTTCACCTAAGTTTTCACGGTGAGATGGTTACAGAATCGCACTGCAGGGTTCGTTCTGCCTACCCCCATAAGAAGAAGGCGTGAATTTTAAGTATGTAAAGTCTGTTCGCTATTTGCAACACTTTTTTCTATCTCTTGAAGCTCTATTGCTCTATACCATCACATAAAGGAACTATTTCATTGGTGTTTTAAAAAATGAACTTTTCTCGTGTAGTGTGGGTAAAAAAAAATAGGTATAGCAGACGCCATGGTTCTCACGCTACAAAAGTTATTCTATAAGGGCGGGAATACACATGCCTGTAGCTGGTACAAAACTATGCAACTAGCTTGCATGCCAATGTACCTTAAAGGCGAAAATACACTTGCCTGTAGCTGGTACAAAACTATGCAACTAGCTTGCATGCCAATGTACCTTAAAGGCGAAAATACACTTGCCTGTAGCTGGTACAAAACTATGCACGTAGCTTGCATGCCAATGTAACTTAAAGGCGAAAATACACTTGCCTGTAGCTGGTACAAAACTATGCAAGTAGCTTGCATGCCAATGTACCTTAAAGGCGAAAATACACTGGCCTGTAGCTGGTACAAAACTATGCAAGTAGCTTGCATGCCAATGTACCTTAAAGGCGAAAATACACTTGCCTGTAGCTGGTACAAAACTATGCAAGTAGCTTGCATGCCAATGTACCTTAAAGGCGAAAATACACTTGCCTGTAGCTGGTACAAAACTATGCAATTAGCTGTGGCATGCCGTGTGTCATAACAACTTCTGATTGGTGAACGGCACAATGGCATGCCAGCTACTTGCATAGTTTTATACAGTCAGCGTCAATAATATCGAGACGAACAGACTGTTCAAACAACAATGAAAAAACTTTTTTACAAAAACAAAAACCGACTTCCAAAAAAAAACACTACAAAGTGAAAAATAACTTTAATTTCGGAAGTCGGTGTCTTTGGATCTGTATTTTAGTTTTTTGCCACCGACTTCCGAAATTAAAGTTATTTTTCACTTTGTAGTGTTTTTTGTTTTTGTAAAAAAGTTTTTATTTTTCACTTTTTAGTAGTTCAGTTTGTAATTTATCTAAGTTACAATAACCCAATGTCAGCTGCTCATCACGTTTTACAAAATGTTGCTTTTCCCGATGCAGGGCCGTTAATTGTTGAGGAGTTCTCCTAGTAAGAACCAGGAGAAATGGAGCTCATGGTGAAGTCACCATTACCATTATTTTGACGAGCATAAACCATATTAAAGTAATCGAATCGCAACCTGTTATATACTTAGATATAATTGAGTATTTCCGATGGCCCTCTGTGGTCTTCATCATCAGTTCCAGCTCACTGAATGGTACTTTCCGAGAGCAAATGCACGAGTTACTATAAAAAATACCGAAATCGATATAGGTGTGCCCATAAAATTTGAGGGTTTCCCTCGATTTCCATGGGATCCCATCATCAGATCCTGACTTGATGATCATGGGACCACTTGGGACGTATACCCTTTCGAACAAAAAAAGAAAAATCCAAATCGGTCTAGCCATTTTCGAGTAATCGGGGAACATACATAAAAAAAAAATAAAAAAAAAAAAAAGGTTCCGACGAATTGAGAACCTCCTCCTTTTGGAAGTCGGTTAAAAATTAAATATTAACTCAATGACACAAGGAATGTTTCAGAATGAAGACAATATACGACAACTGTCATTCTGACAAGAACAATAATAATTGAGATATAGTTTAACTTTCTTAGTTGTTAAGATCATTTCGAACAGTCTGTTCGTCCCGATATTATTGACGCTGACTGTACAAGCTACAGGCATGTGTGTTCTCGCCCTAATATCTAGCTGTTTACTGCCACTGTTTAGTGAATTGGCAGCTTGTCACAGTAAATGGCACTTTTAAAAAGTGTTTACTAATGTCCATATTTAACATATTTAACATTTAAAAGTGCCATTTACTGTGACTACGTATTTAATGCCAAACTACGTGTAAGTCGTGTTCTGGCACTTAGTTCTTATGAAGCAATTATGAACAAGATTTTATGACCTGAAAATTAGAGCCAAGACTACATGGCAGATAGTGTAGGTATACACTATCTGCCATGTAGTCTTGGCTCTAATTTTAGGAAGATGCTACTAAATGGTGCTATTATGAAAATGGCCAGAATTAACATCTGCGTACTTACTGTTTATTTCAATCACTACTCCCTTCCTCGTGCATGGACCATTTATGTTCCTTATGTCGATAATGACATTGATGATGAAACTATTGTATTAAGGAGCCAAAATCAATTAAGTGCAAAATTTTATTGAAGTCTGGCTTCAATAAAATTTAGCACTTAATTAAGAACACTGACAACAATCTTCCAAGTCTATTTTGATATTTCGATAAAACATTATTATAATGTATACGTGTCTTTACGAATTGTCTAAGAATCTTAACGAGAATCATAATAGCATCCAGGACTATAGACAAGGTATCACTGTACATATTATAAATTAAAAATCGCTTTTCCTGTCTGTCTGTGTGACCGCGTTGTTTTTCTAAACTACACAACGGATTTTGACACGGTTTTCACGATCATTTTGAGATTTTATTAATAAATTTTAATATATTAATATTAATAAAAAATAAATGTATCATTGATAGGTACACTCGACTTATGCTAGTTAACGACATAGATAGCTGTTGCAACCTGCACCCTTACAAAGTTATAAACTAACATGTATCAAGGGCAGCGGCAAGCCCATACATACTTCAATTTCACATAAGAGTAAATTGTAGGCAGAACAAGTGTTTAATATTAAAGATAGATAGATAGATAGATAGATAGAATACTCTTTATTATGCACACCATAAAAATTACAGATATAAATGTTGAAATTTTACATAGGGTGACACAATGGGCGGTCTTATCGCTAAGAGCGATCTTTTACAGACAACCTTTGGATGGATTATGGGGAGAAAGGAGAGAATACTGTAGGTAGTCTGATTAAACTTACCTACATATACTTAATAAGTATTAAACTTACCTACATATACTTAATAAGTACTTGATGTTTTGTCAAGTCGCAAAAATCGTGGCAAACAGGAACAGTGGGCTTAGTGCGAGTTTTCATACTTACTCGATCACGTTAACGTAAACGTCAATTTGTACTGAAACAGAATAAGCGCCGTCTGGTAACTAAAATAGGAAACAAATTTATTCTATACAAATTGACGTAAGGTAACGTTAACGTAAACGCGATCGAGTAAGTACAAAAACTCGCACTAAGGCCACAGATCACTAGTTACCTTAATGACACTTTTATCAATCAAAATCTGTACGTTATCATAGAATGTTTAGAAAAAACAAGACGAAAACTACATCACTTCTTATTTTAACCAATTTCTCATTCAAACTAAATGTACAAAGTTCCTGACGTAACCAGACCGAAAAGTAGAGACAGACCAGTTATAAATCTCTATGCAATCCATTACCTAATGTTGATTTACAAGTTAGACTTTTGGCAATGCAGACTAGTCTGATTGTGATTGAATAAACTAGTACGTGTGCAAAACGAAGATATGTACTGATGAGGAAGGAACTATATAGAATCTATATAGCTGCTGGATTTGGGAACTGGAGTCTTTCTTTATTATTATCGTCCTAGTTTGAAACATTTGTTTAGGTTGCAACACTGCTCTTAAAGTCAAATTCAAAGCAAATTCTTTGTTTTTAGAACAAGGACACGTTTTTCTTATACCAATCCGTATTCCCTAAAATAACCAGGAAATTCCTAGCACAGTTTCCAGTCCCTCAAAAATCGTCTCGTCGTTCCGAAGAAAGTTGCTGAGTAGTATTTGACGCCAGCATCAGACCGCCAACAAACAAGAGGCCTAAAAATTGGTCCTTCGAGCCGGATACAATTGTCGTTCAGGAGAAATTTGTTAAGCAGTATCAGACCGCCGATAATCAAGAATACCCGCCTACTCAATAACAACTCTACCCAAACGGTCATCGGCTAATATGACCAGTTCTAATAAACAATGACAATAATGATGCAACGATGTTTCAAAACCACATAAAACTTATTTTGGAATAAACTTTGGATAAAATATAAAAAATAGAACTGCGATTTCTAATAAAAACAAAGTATCGAAAACATTACTCTAGTTTCAAGATGCTAAAATCACTTCTTAGTTATTAAAACTCATCTTATAATATACGAAGGTGACCCAAAAGTGTTTAGCATGTTCAAAAAGTCTGGTTTCCAAAAAATAATAATTTACAATTTGAATGTTTGTTAGAGAATAGTTTATGAATATTGTTAGCACAGCAACGCGGTGAGATCACTCACTCTTCCGTTCGTGGCAGCGAGCCGAAAAACTGTTTTTTTTTCTACCACACTCCAAAGAAATAAACTATTTAACCGTCAAACAACGTGTGTATCGATAAAAGTGTTTAAATACGATATCTAGATGGCTGCAGATAGATTGAAAATCGCAAATCAATCGCAAATCGCAAACGCTATTGTTTACCGCAAATAAACGTATTTCTTCTTCTTCTTCTTCTTCTTCTTCTTCTTCTTCTTCTTCTTCTTCTAAAATGAATTTCTATGGAGATCAGCATCAGCAGATCGTGAAAAGCCCTAATCTCAAAATAAAGCTTACTACACCAATAATTTCGATGTCCGTATACAATGGATTGAAATATCATAAAGTAACTCTCCTTTATTTTGATTCTGATAATAGACTTGGGCACAAGTTTATACTTTAGCATCATAATATCATAGTGCTTCCCAAGCCAGCTTTCCTTACGTTTTATTGAAAGGTCAAAGAAAAATTCTCAAGGATTTTTCCTCTTGGTTTTAATTACTTGCAAGAGAAAGAAGATAGCAATCTATCGCTTAAAGCTTTCCCTTTGAATCTAAACAGTTTTCTTTCCCTGTGGACGCACCTTTAAGTTACCAAAATGCGTGACAAATCACGTATTTATCATGAAAAGCATTGTTTTGACAAAAAAAATGCATTACAAAGGATATATTCATTAATTTTCAGACGGAGACGTAATCTATTAGCATTGTTATAAACTTATAACACATGAGATCATACATGTCGAAATGCAAGGCTGAAAACAACATAAAACGAGTTAAAAATATTTGGATTAGCTGGCGGGATCTTCCAAATATCCGAAAAGTTATTACATTCAGTCGGAAATCCAGTGGCGGAGACGACCTTCGGTGTACAGGGTCGTGGGTTTAATTCATGCAGTGGCAGTAATGTTTGGGTGACCTAGAATTGTATGTTTATCAGAATTGTGTATGTTTGTGCATGACAGAAGTAGTACTAATTGCAGTAGTCTCCAGAAAATTGATACAAAATATACCTTTACACGTCAAAATGAAAACTAAGTGTTTCCTAGCTCTACACAGTCTCTTTTAAAAATCATGGTCAGGCCATATGAGGACCATGCCGGTTAATATCTGAGATGGTCTTTTAGGAAAAGAACCATACAGACTTGAGTGGACCTGTCCAGATAGTGCACGCATTTGTCAGTAATCGTGCAGCTCAACTCAGGGAGCTCAACGATAAATGCACATATGAAGATTTATATCTTTGTGATGGGTCCAAAAGTAGGCGATATTTTTTTGGACTTTGGTAAGTATTAGGTGGTGATTAATAGTCGTTCCTACGCTTTAAAGAGGAAGCTTTGATCTATATAATTACAGTCTACAGACACATAGACACTTCAACTATGTATTTCGTTGTTTTGTGTAATGTTTTCAATCAAAGTGATACAGATTTACATACACATACATAAACTATCGCCTTCTACCCATGAGGATAGGCAGAAATTACAAAACGCCACCTGCTACGATCCTTACATACTGAGTATATCAAATAATAATAAAACATTTCTGTTCCAAAAATATCACAGCTTTTACGAGGAATGTTTGGTTTTAGTTACAGTATATTTAACGAATTAAACTATTAACACGGCTCAAATAACCGAGCCCTTTTCCAGTAACATCTGTTACAACTTAACTAACAGTCAATAAAGAGAACTTTGAAGTTTTAACTGTTTATTTGAGTCTAAAGTATCCCTGTCCATCATAGGAGCTGACATATAAAAATTATAAACATTTTGTTTTTAAAAACGAAAAGCTCATTGAGCCAGTGAGATTTATGTTGTGCCTAGAAATAGATTTGATATAGAATGTACTGCGCCAACGGAAAATGTTACAAAATGTCTACTCCCACGCAAACTAATAAAAATATCCTATCATTTCTCGTAACTAACGAATAACACTGTATAATTATATTATTTGGGAATTTTCTTGAATATTTGAAAAAGTCTTTGAACATACGAATGTTAAGAGTTTATTAAATATTCTGATTAATCAAGATACTTAATTAAATTAGGTTCGGAGAATATGAAATATTTTTGAGGAAAATCATCAAATTAACACCGTTCCAGAATAGTTACAAAGCTTATTTCTGCAATTATATATATAAATTACAATTTTCAGTTGAAAAACGCAATTAAATGAATGTAACTTTTGATATCTAGTTTCAAAATTAGAAAAATCTTTCTCATTTCACTAGAAAACCAAATTCACTCCACCTTCAAGTAAAAATCTCAGAAAAAACACAAACTGCATTCCATCACATAAGAAACTTAATTAACTACATATTAAAGCAGGTTAAGGCATTAACTAGATAAGAGTCGACAGTTTTAATTAAACACAAACTCAATCGGTCCAAGTCAAACAAACACTTTCCTCTGGACCCAACAGTCACCACTTCCCGACTTCCCTACTCGTTAACATATTTCCCACTCCATAATTACTTCCTGTACACTTTAACTGCAAAATGAACTCGTGTTTTTCCGTGCCAACGACACACCGGTGAATGGCCGGTGAGTTTCGAGCTTTGTTATCCACGTCTGTTATTATAATAGTGATAATGACATTGCGTTAGGTGAGACAGGTGTACCTGTGAGCAGTCTCGAGTGGTTGCGCCTGCGCACCGCACGCCTCCAGACCTCCAGAGAAGAACTACGCAGCTCCCTCTCGACACACGCCCGCGAGCCCGAATCGGCTATTTATAAACGTATCGCTTATAATTTTATTGTTTGAGCGAAAAGCCAGAACGCGACAAGTACGCACGGCGGTCGTAACACTAATGCCAACTCGAATGTTTCCAGTTTCTCCGCGTTCCCTACGTAGTACATTGATAATTCCAGCAGTGTTGATATTAAAGAGACGATTGAAAGGTTTCCAAGTCATCGGCGACCTTCAGTTGGGCCGCAGGAAGCGACTTCAATTGGTTCGCTCGTCCTCAACCGACCCCGATCGGCTATCGCGCTCAATGTTGGATAACCTAACATGTAGGTCAACAAAGTCAAAACGAAAGTAAAAAAAGGATTCGAACATAAATTTTAGAGCAACGGCAGAGTTTTAGTGAAAAGTTACAAAACTGCCATACTTCACAGTGAGATGAAATTGAAAAAGAGTTCGCGTTTCACTATTGATTTTTACTAAAACATTAGAGAGATGATGCTTTGAATATTTTAGAAGGTTCTGAGATATTTGAAGTCCATTGAAACTTTTCACTTGTGTAGAAAGCAAAATATTAATAAATTATTTGTTTAGAACTGACAGATGTTTATTGATATGAATTTTAAAATGTGGCTGCAGTGCTATCGATATTTCGATTCCTACTACCTATGAAAAAAATATAATCCCCATTAATTGCTTGCTATTTTAATGATAAACTTAATCTCTACTATTAGTACCAAATCTTTAAACTACAGTATTTTTTTTGAATACTGGTGTTAGACAAACAATACTTATGTGCTTCGAGAATCTAAAATGTTGCCTGACCTTTGGCAATTTATATCACGATTTTGAAAACTCGTTGCAGGCGTGTTTTGAGTGTGTATTTTGTTATTTTTCCAAAGCAAAAGAATGTTGTATATTGCATAATCTACAGGTGCAGGGACGCCACTCATTTTCTGCACAACATGTCAGGGTAAGTAACTGAAAGATGAGAAAAAATTATGAAGCGAATATCAAAAACCGTTATGTATGACGTAGATGTTGTAATTCAAGATTCTAACAATCGAAATCTTATAATCGATGCAGTTAGCTACCATGATACTCTTCGGCGGATGTACTGGTTACCAGGAAAAGGAAAGAAAGGTGGAGAACCAGGTTTTTTAGTGCAATTTGCTATGTCCAGCAAAGGTCTTCAATATGCCGATTTTATTGATGTTAAATGTTCCAAACTAGACACTAGGCAAAATATTGGTATTGAAGGCAATTCAAGCCTAAAAAGCTTTGTTTTAGACTGCTTTGTTTTAGGTATCAATATCATAATTTAGTTCTATAATTGAAACAATGTAACAATCAAAGAACATATCGAACATATATCATCGAACCACGAAGTTTGCCTCTCTCTTACCATAATTTCCAATATAACCTTGAGTTTACAGTTTAGCTCAAGAATTTAGCCAGAATTTGGCAAGCCGTTAGTTCTTTAGCAGTTCCAGGTTTGGGAACTATTCCGAACTATCTTGTGACTTAACAATGTCGATCAAACTTCGACTGGCGTTGAATTTCTGAAGTCTGGTTGACGGGGCGTCAATAAATTTGGCAGTAATTCGGTATTTTGACGGCATTTTGCGGTGTATTGTATAATAGTTTAGCGTGCGTGCGTCTGCGAGTGTTTGTCGTGTTGTTATTTGAAATAATGATCGACTGGTACAGGTATTTACTCTCTGTTCATAATTACAGAAGTATAGTAGTAATAGTTGGTATCTACGTGGTTTTTCACGCGGTGTCTAGACAGTTTGATTAAGTTGCCTGAAACACTTTTCATCAATTTTCATACTTACATGGATTTTATAAATCAGTGGTTACAAAGCTTAATTTGAATAAATTTCATTTTGTTTTGATAAAAACTCGATAGTTAATAGCTAATACCATAGCATAATAAATTAGCCTGTAATGTTCCCACAGCTGGGACACAGGTCTCCTTTCGGTGAGAGGGAGTGGGCCCAGTGCGGGTTGGTAGATGTCACATGTCTTCTAATTTTTGGTTCTAGGACATTCCGGTTTGCTCACGATGTTTTCCTTCACCGTTTTGAGAGCAGTGGTGGTGAAATAATTTACACAAAGTAAAGCGCCTGTCTGGGTTCAAACCAACGAACTGCTAATAAATAATAGTATAAACCTAATAGTTAACCATTACAATTAATGCATAATTAACAAATACATGTCAAAATTCCAATAGAAATCAATGCAAACAATTGCAGCGACAGCTTGCAAAACGATTACGTTTAAATACAAGTTAATTTAATTAAAAATAATCGCCCATATCATATACCTACATTAGTATTGCATTTGACCGCATGTATATAAATGAGTAGTTTGCAACTGATGTTCATGTCACTGCAACAAAGGTCTCTCTTTTTAACCGACTTCAAAAAAGGAGGAGGTTCTCAATTCGGTTGTATGTTTTTTTTTTTGTATGTTTGTTACCTCAGTACTCCGTCATTTATGAACCGATTCGGAAAATTCTTTTTTTATTTGAAAGGGTATACTTCCAGATTGGTCCCATTTTTGTCAAAATCCAGTTTTGATGATGGGATCCATGAGGAATCGAGGGAACTCCTCAAATATTATAGGACATATAGCTATTTTGGTATTTTCATCAACAAATCAAGCGTTTGCATTCAGAAAGTATCATCTGGTGAAGTGGAACTGATGAAGAAGACCACGGAAAGCTACTGGAACTCAACGATGCTAAGATGCTATGCAACGATGATAAGTATTTCACGGGTGGCGATGAAATAGTATGACGAAGCTTTAAATAAATGGTTCTGATGAAAATGGTACCATTGAACCGATCTGATGAAGAAGCCGGAAGGTAGGCATCGGAACTCGGTAATAAAATAATGTATCGTAGCCGTGTTTGGGCTTATTGGAATTGTCATGAGGTGCACTCTGGCTATAAATGATTGAATGCTAACTATATGCCGCTTCAAATTGCGCTACTTGAGTTGTAGTGTCACCACTAAAAAGTGAAAAATAAAAACTTTTTACAAAAAAAAACAACCGACTCCCAAAAAAACACTACAAAGTCAAAAATAACTTTAATTTCGGAAGTCGGTGGCAAAAAAAAGAAAGTAAATAAAAAACCAAAGACACCGACTTCCGAAATTAAAGTTATTTTTTACTTTGTAGTGTTTTTTTGGGAGTCGGTTGTTTTTTTTTTTGTAATGTTACACTTTATTTATGATACGCTGCATCATACATAGAGTATGTATTTTACATAGAGCGACTACCTATCTGACCACAACCCAGTTACTGGGTAATACGATACCTCTTGGTAAGACTGGTTGTCAGACTTTCGGGCTTCTGACGACCCGTAACGACTGTCAAAGATCCACGAATAACAGCCGGGACCAACGGCTTAACGTGCTTTCCGAGGCACGGAGGAATCTCGGTATGTAAAGATGGTCACCCATCCACTGACCAACCCCGGCAAGCGTAGCCTAACCTGACGGATCGACCCGTGCAGCTGTTATTACTTAGCCACAAGCTTCTGTACCACACCCTTAAATTTGACCACACCTTTCTGATATACCTACCTTGATAATCTAGGTGTTTCATTCTAAATCAGTACCTAACCTAATTGCGTAACACACTATCAATCGGAATCGGTTTCATTTTGACAATTCAACAACATTCATTGCGTTCTTTACGTTTACGAGCCGACAATTTTTTCGAACATAAGAAGCAATAGATTAATTGCATAACACACTTCTTATCACAGTCCGAAGAAGAAGAATAGGAGGCAGGAAATTTCCTAATCTTTCGCTTAGGTTTGAAAAATTCGTCTGCTCTCTACAACGACGCAATGAATATTGTGGAACTGTCAAAATGAATGACATTAATAATATTTCTCTCAAGTGCAGCTGAAGGTTACTCTAACCTCATTTTATCTAACAGTTGCCGTTCAATATATAAATAAAATTTGTAGTATACGGCTATTTCCATCTTGCCAATCCTATTATGTCTGAGTACGTGGACAATATCATTATTATCAGTATAATAGACAATAGCAGCTGAGCACTAATTCATCACTGCACTGCGACCATGAATCCGCCTGCCAGCGTACTAATTATAATATCACTGAACATGTTTATAAGCTACTAATTATGTTGCTAACAACAAATACTAAGTTCTTCTAGAATTTATTCAGCGGTGGTAATATAGTTGAGCAGCACAGAAAATTGTGATAACAGACAAATACATAGAAAGGTAAGTGGAAATGAAATAGCAGGGGACGCCCTAGAAAGACATACCTTATTGGTGATGTTCTTCATAAATTGCAGGTGCGTAGTACTCGCAACCGGCGTGCGTGTATGACCAGAGGGCTTAGTGCGAGTTTTTATACTTACTCGATTGAGTTTACGTTACCTTACGTCAATTTGTAGGTATAGAATAATTTTTTTTTCTATTTTAGCCACCAGACGGCGCTTATTCTGTTTCAGTACAAATTGAATTTTACGTTTACGTGATCGAGTAAGTACAAAAACTCGCACTAAGGCCACAGAAAATGAATAAGCGCCGCCTGGTGACTATAATGGGAAACACAATTATTCCATACGAATTGACATAAGCTAATGTTATCGTAAACGCGATCGAGTAAGTATAAAAACTCGTACTAAGGCCACTGATGTATGAACGTAAACGAGGCAAAACGAGTTTGTAAGGATCGTAGCAGAGGTGACGTTCTGTAGTTTCTACCTACCCCCACGAAGAAGGCTTGAGTATATGTGTATGTGTGTACAAGATATGGCAAATTTTTAATGTGCTGATAAATATAGTTGTGACCCTAAACCTTCAACTGTCCGATAGGAGACACAGTTAAATTTATATTGTTACCGGCCTCTAGGAGGCTGATCGGCAGTTGAGAGAGAAAAACTGCAGCTTATTGTATGTATATAAAATTATTGTCACACTCCCCTACTACACAATTCAAAAATAGTTGATTTCAGTAGTAAGATTTGTAGTTTTATCGTTATTCTTATTAGTAACAAATATCACCAATTTGTTGCACAATTTTTTTCACAAAAAGAGAGTATTTTGTATTTGTATAATCTTTCATACGATAAGCGTATTAAAACGGAAAACAAAATAAATGGAGGATAGAGGGCCCGAATTTTGTCAAGGTCATAACTTTCAAACAACAAGAAGTGGTGACCTGCTCTTGCTTTCACAAATTTTCACAATTTATTTAGTATTTATAGGATTACAAACAGTTGCTATAAATTAATGGTTTCATTTTATTTGCGTGACAAACTTACGTCTGTGAGGATTGAGGGACTATTTTGAACGAAGATATACTAAGAAGGACAGTGTTTTGCGATAATATCTTGTTTTCACAAATTTTGTTTGGTATAAGCTTAGATTTTGGCATAAAGACTTTATCTGTAGTGTCCATAGTTTATCAGGTACAGGTGGGCCCTCAATCCTCTATGTGAGAACTGAGGGCCCAACCTTACAGTCCATATCTCGCAAAGTTGACTTTCACAAAATCTGATTCCAACTTTCACAATTTTTTTGGGAATGGGAATTTAAATCCTAAGCATATTTTGAAAGGGTTTTCAATAAAGTGGCACTCACACCACACCCTTAAGGTATATTCACTCTTTGTAACAACAAGGCATTAAATCTGTTCTATGGTTTTAACATTATGAATCTGTAAACAATAGTTAAACACTTTTTACGTGTCAATAATTTCACAAAAAAAAAACACATACATTATTTAATGCCATAATTACCGATAGCTTGGGAAATAAAATGTTCCTCTTCATTCCACGTTTAAGTTCCAACCGCTGAGATTAACTTTTTTTTGTATATAATAATAATTATAAGAATTCGCTAAACGACTGGTTGTTCCAATTTTTTTTCTCGGACAAGGCCACCTCTCTATTTCCTTGTCATCAGCTATAGTCTATCGTTTTCCGACTAGGGCAAAGTTTTTTACACCATTAATAGGTACACAGAATAGTTAAGCTTTATCAATAGGTATAAAGTTAATGACGTAAACATTACAAATTTTATTTGGTAAACTAACAAGGAACGGAAACAGCAATGAAAATCCAGTAAAATTCTTCATTAATCAAACTACAAAGTTTATGCTTATGTAATTAACGCCCACTGTCAGATTAGTGATTAAATAATCGTTATTATTTTATAGCCAGTATCAATAATAACATTGGAGTTAACAATTTCAGTGGCGCTCGATATTAGTACCTTTAAATCTTAACGAAACAGCCTTTAATTCTACGCTATGCCTTACTTCAGGTACGGGCAGCGACCAAAAGTCGATAAACTCTACTTTTACACATCAAATAAATTAACAGAAAATTTTTCTTCTGCTCCGGTTTTAATGAAATATTTAGTTCAATAAATAAGATTTAAAAAACTGAAGTGTTAATTGACTGTTGACTGTACGAGGTTACAGAGTGTGCTCCGTTTTCCCCTTTCTATCCCCTTTCTATCCCCTATCGATATTATATTTATGAATAGTTCATAACGTGGAAGAAGGTGTTTACAAATTTACTCGCGAGCTCCTCTTGGAAATCTGTCTGAGGCTATCCTAACGGTTAATAGTGATCTGGCCCGTATATGCGAGTGGAGCAAGATGTATGGACTTGTGGTCAAGCCCATAAAGACGCAGGTTGTGGTGGTAGGCAGTTCTAGGTCGGTCTCAAGGATCGACTGAACGACTCTCCCCCAAGTTTCTTTTGACAACTCAGTTGTTCCTTTCAGTGAGAAAGTTAAAAACTTGGGGATATTCATAGATAAGAACTTCTCTTGGACTGCCCAGCTACAGGAAGTTAGCCGCAGGCTATTTGCATCTGCTGCATCTTTGAAGAGATTGCGTAATTTTCTACCGACTGCCACCAAGATTGCGCTTGCACAATCGCTTCTTCGTCCCATACTTGACTATGCTGACGCCAGCTATCTTGACCTGACACAAGACCAACTCGATAAACTTGAGCGGCTTCAAAATGTGTGTATAAGGTTCATATTCGGTTTGCGCAAATTTGACCATGTTTCTGAATATCGTGTGAAGTTAGTGGTTACCAATTCGCCTTCGCCGGAATGCTCATATGCTTTCCCTTTTGTATAATGTGCTCTTTTCCCCTTCCACCCCTCTCTATCTCAAGAAACGTTTCCAGTTTCTTTGCGACTCCCACGCGAAATTTTTAAGGTCATCAGATAACTTGAAGCTCAAAATGCCTATGCATTCCACAACTTTCCTCGACAAATCCTTTACTGTCCAGGCCGCTCGTTTGTGGTATGCATTGCCCGTTCAAATTAAACGCGCGCAGTCGTTACCTATGTTTAAAAGGCTCGTAAAGGAACATTACTAAACTTGTCGTTGTGATCTTGTTCTCATAACTGTAAAATTAAACATCTTTAGTCCTCATTAATTTTCGTTGCTTAAATATTTAGTATGTATGTATTTATGTATCTATTATTTAGGATATGTATGTATCTATTTTAGTTTAATATTGTGATTTATCATATCCTGATAAATCACTGTCCATCCTAAGGTTGCCTGGAAGAGATCGCGGAAAGCGATAAGGCCGCCCATTGTATGTTTTGTAGTGTATATGTTTTCTTTTGTTATGTATTTTTGTGGTGTACAATAAAGCATATATAAAGAAATAAATAAATAAATAAAATAGAAATACAGGGACAAATTAAGTTAGCTAGCGGAACTCCGCAGACGTGATGGGTATCGATATCTAAACACAATAAAAGAAAAAAACCGGCCAAGTGAAAAGAATTTATCCCAAAAACAAACTTAACATTGTAATCCCAAAAAATGTTTTTTTATGTCATAAAGTTATAAATTAACAATTTTCGGACTTTTTCTTTTACTTATCCTGTGAGACCTTGCTTCTTGCCAAATTTCATGATTCTAGGTCAACGGGATGTACCAAGGTTTTGATTTACTTGCGAGTATCCAAATATGTCGTATAAATGGCCGTATTTTTTTATTGCGTTGACTTAGAGCCTTAATTTTTTTAGAACTCCAAGGGACCATAGACTTACGTATTTGATTTTAATTTCAACTTGATACCTACACGCGTTCCTGACAAAAAGGGTCTTGACTGACTAACAGACTTGGAAAAATTTTTTTACGAGATAAAATTACAAATTAACAATTTTAGGACTTTTTCCTTTACTTGTGCTGACCTTGAAGACCTTGCTTCTTACCAAATTTCATGATTCTAGGAAAACGGGAAGTACCCTTTAAGTTTTGATTTACTTGCGAGTATCCAAATATGTCGCATAAATGGCCGTATTTTTTTATAGCGTTGACTTAGAAGCTTGATTTTTTTAGAACACCAAGGGACCATAGACTTAGTTTACGTATTTAATATTAATTTCAACTTGATACCTCCACACGTTCCTGAGAAAAAGAGTCTTGACAGACAGACAGACGGACAACGAAGTGATCCTTTATGGGTTCCGTTTTTTCCTTTTGATATACGGAACCCTAAAAGCGTCTGTGTAGTTTTGCTAGCAAATTTAATTCGACTCTATATAAACAAGGCGGTAGGAGCGGGGTCGCCTTGGTTACGCTGGACGTGCATTGGGATTAATCGTTTAGCCGGAAAACTTGCCAGCAGCGAGACAAACAGTCTTACTTTTATGTATAAAATGAGTACGTTTACAAGTACCGGCACACGCGATCAAATGATAGTGGCAGTATTTTAAATTAAACCCTGATAAAGTTAACACTTCACACGCCGGCAGAGAGTTCCGTACTTCCAAATTGGTAACATAACACTATAATGTTCACGCCACACTAGCAGCCGTCTGCCAAGCAAGTGTATCGATTACCTTATAGCGTGAAGTACTATGTTATGCAACAGAGTAGGGAGTAAACAGAGTGCTCATTCATTTTCGTCAGTAGATAATTCAGTCATTGAATTTGTCAGAATAGGGGAGGAAATTTTATTGCCAGTTGAGCGATCGTCTTTCAGTACCTATAGGTATGTCGACCTCGTAATTGTTTTATCACCTTTGACAACAATTTAAAACTTGTATATGTGTGTGGTGCAAATTGTTAATATAAGTTCGTTATTATGCACAATGCCATACTTAGTTGAGCTTGTTTTAGTTAGTACCTAAAAAAAAACTGACATACATCAATAAAGATACATATTATTTTATATCTTTATTGATGTTTGTGTATGTCAGTTTTTTGTTATTTTTTGCACTTAAGTCAAAGCTGTTTTGTTTATAATTTTGATTTTCATTTTAATTAATAATTTAAAATTGTTATAATTTACGAAGGTTGCTTTGTTTTATGTGAATGTCGTGTACACTTGTAATATTGGTATATACATAAGAACCCATACCTGTCAATTTTTAGTATTTAATGTGCAATGTATATGCTGTTGGCGTACCTATTTTAAATAAATAAATAAACACATGATCACTCCATCCGCTCAATACTCCGTGCCCTCGCATGTATAGTCTGTACGAGGCTTACTCAGCGACTCGACGTAACTTTAAGTTTCTGAGTAATATCGCATCTTGAGCGATTTCTGCGAAGTTTATGAAAGGCTAAGTGTTGTTCCACGCAGACTGTATGCATATGCATACTGAGACACCTATCGCTTATACCAAGTTGTCGAAAGTTGGTAGGAGATTTTGTGCCAAAGCGGGAGAAAATTATGTTCTTCAGTGCCTTAGCAAACCTCCACCGCGAAACCGTGAGACCGCCAAACTTCATGATATACCGCTGATATTCCGTTACTCGAGTAGAGGAACATCAATCCATGCGAGTCAGTTGAATTGCACTACTACGGATTCGCTGCTATGGTTTCTCGGCGAAGGTGTGCTAGGCCCTTAAAAATGCTTTTCAAAAACAAAACAATTCAGGATATTAAAGATAATATAGGCACTTTCTTCGGAGCGGATGACTCTCAACATAATAATATTACTATGTATGGTAACCCGGGGTTTACTTTGACACTAACCGTCTTATTACAAAACAAGGTTCATCTTCAAACCTCGGTTTAAACCATGGACCCTTTTTTGAATTTTGAACTTTATTCCGTCACATTAAGATGTCAGTTTAACAAAACTGACAACTTAGTACCGGACTAAGTTGTCAGTTTTATTCAAAGAACTGTATTTCTATCACAGCTATGTTCTTATTACAAAAACTGGCTCGATGGTTTAAACCATGACAGAAGAAAAACCTCGTTTTGTAATAAGACCGAAACGGTCTTATTACAAAACGAGGTACTTTGATAACAACTTTTGACTTACAAAAACTAATTTTATTCGGTGTGTGAATAAAAGCTTTTGATGCCTTCAAAAATCTATCTAACCTAGAGATTTTTTCATAGGGCAAAAGCTGTAAAGTAACCCTGGTTTACGGTAGTGAACGAATAGTCGTCATCCATCAATGGCGGTCAATAGACTGAAAAAATGAAAATGCATTTTTTTAATTGTAGCTGCTCTTCTGTGATTGTTGCTCTGTCATTTCAACGATTTATTCTACTTTTATTTTACTTTAAGAGGGCTGTCGCATTTTCACCTCACTTGCTCAAACGACGAAAAGCTTCGCTAAATGCTCTTCCCTCAGTAACATTCTAATCCGGAGTTACCGCAAAATTCTTAGTACTTGCAAAGATACAGCAGTATATTTCCACCAATGACAATCAAGACACGAATCGGTCATTAAGATCAAAATAAACTAAATCTGTTTATAACACATTTGCTCGTAAAGGGCCTCTTATTTCACCAATTTCAATATCGTAATGTATGTCATTACGTACTTGTGCGTAATCGTAAAGTAAAACGCACGAGTTTCTTTCTAATAAGGTAACACGTACGGTTTATCATGAATTCATGATGCTCCGTCTAAAACCAACGGTACTTTTTTAAATCTTAAGAAAAAAAAAAGCAAAGAAAGCTAAGCAAAGAGTTTTTATGTCAGAAAAGTGGTCAACATTTTAAGAATAAAATTAACTTTGGGATAAAATTAAATTAAAGAATTAAATGTTAATCATTGAATTCTTCGATTTAATTAATTTTGACAATAAATTACAATCATTTATCTGTAACAAAAACAAAAAAATATTAATTTACTTTAATAATACTGGCTGTTTTTGTGCCTTTGCCTTTAAAAAAAAGCGCTGATGCGTGCGCATCGCTAATTTGTGAAGAAGTAAAAATTATTCCGCGCGCTTTTCCTTTTCGCTGTATTGTTTTTATTTAAAAATGTCGTCAAGTAATGATGAATTTATTCATTCGACACCGCCAGAAGTCTCAGAGGCAGCGAAAAAGGCTACTATAAGCCTCTTGTCCGAAAAATCAACCGATAGATACTTACAAGCGGATCAAAATTTCATCGTATGGAAAACAAGCAAAGATGCAAATTCATTTTCAGAAAGTGTGTTTTTAAAGATTTATTCGTTTAAGAAAGTCCGAGTTTTATTTATTTCCTCGCAAATATGTTATAAAACGTCGTACGACATACGTGCGCTTTGATAATTACAGCCTCTGCTTTCTTGTAGCCCTCGCCTACGGCTCGGGCTAGCAATATCGCCTCGGCTGTGATTTTCAACATACCGCACTTATATCATAATGTACTATTACAACATTGGAATTTTAATTTGCAACAGAAATGCGGTTTCTATATTTATAGCCACAACATTGTTAAGTGCAATTTTTTTTTTGCTTGTCTGCATATTCGGTACCTACTAAAATGTTGATTTGTCAAAATGGGTTGGCCCAGTCCCTCTTATAGGGAAAAGCAGTGAGAACAATGTCGGTGGTTCACGGGAGTCATGCTCAAAACTTGGGGCCTTCGGCTGAGCCAAGTTGACCCCCAACATCTTGGGCTGCGAGAACTTTCCGATTTACTTTGTGTTGTTTGCAGATGACACTTCACTTTTATTTAAACTCAAACGTCAGCAGCTGGTTACTGACAATGTAAATAGCGCCCTCGCAAAAGTAGTTAACTGGTTTAATGTTAATAACCTACTTCTTAACGAGAAAAAAACTAAGTGTATTAAGTTTACTATACCTCATGTTAGACAAGCAAAAACTAGTGTTCTCATAAAGGGTGAAGAGTTGATTCCCGAAGATACCACAGTGTTCTTGGGCATAACTTTGGATGCCAAACTTGAATGGGGCCCCCATATAGATAAATTGTCGAAAAAGCTTAGCGCTGCAGCATACGCCGTTAGGAAAATTCGCGATTTAACTTGTTTAGAGACAGCCCGTTTAGTTTACTTTAGTTATTTTCATAGTGTGATGTCGTACGGTATTCTGTTGTGGGGAAATGCCGCCGATATTCAGACAATTTTTGTTTTACAAAAAAGGGCTATTCGTTCAATTTACAAATTAGGTCCCAGACACTCCCTCAGAGATAAATTTAAAGTAATTAATATAATGACTGGGCCTTCTCAGTATAAAATCTTTTGTATGCTCATAAAAATATCAATTTGTTTAAAAAATACAGTGACGTCCATAATGTGAATACTAGAAACAAACACAAATATGTTGTTCCTACAACCAGGCTTAAGAAAATAAGTGGTTCGTTTAGATGCCAATGTACTAAGCCTTAATAAATTCAAAAATTGTATAAAGCGGAAACATTGTCAGAAAGCCTTTTATACTACCAAAGACTATATTGAGGACAAAAAGGCTTGGGATTGAACTGCTCCAATAAATTTACACAATTAATGTTGATTTAAATACCTTTTTACATATTCTATACAATGACATGAATATTTACTTTGTAAAGTAATACTTATACTATTTTTAATTATTGTGAATGTGAAGACTACGTGGATCATTGTTTTTTATTTATTTTATCATTTTCTCAGTTTTAGTCATAGTCTGGCAGTTTGAGTAATTTATGCGGCCTACCCAAATGTCTTTTCTTTGGTATTTTTCGTCGAATCGTTAAGTTTTGAGTTGACCTGCACGATTACTGACAAATGCGTGCACTGACTGGACAGGTCCACTCAATCTGTGTGGTTCTTTCCTCAAAAGACCATTTCAGACTGCAATCTACATGGTCTTCACATGATCTGACCAAGATTATGTCTGGACTTTAAAAGAGACTGTGACCTCTGAGTTTGTTACGGCGTTTCTTCTCAGAGTAGTCAGATAGGAAACGTCGAACTCATCTAGTTTTAAAAAAAATATGTTTGACGTGTAAAAGTGTTTGTACAAACCTACTTACAAAACATAAATCATTCATAATTTATCATTTATCATTTACTGTGGAGATCATAAGCATATTGTGGAACTAGGTAAGTATAAATGGTAAATAATGATATAACGATGTCCATTTCAATTTACATACAAATTCGTTCACGGAAATGTAGGGCTGTAAGAAAAAATCTAAATAGTTTTTATAAGTAACAAACTTTGTGCCCGATAGAATTTCCATCGCCAAAATATACGAACTTCTATAATATATATTATCTACCTACCGGTTACACTGGGAGCCGACCCCAACATAGTTGGGAAAAGGCTAGGCAGATGATGATGTACGCGTGGAGGTATCAAGTTGACATTAATATCAAACACGTAAGTCTACGACTCTACGGTCCCTTAGAGCTCTAAAAAAATCAAGCTTCTAAGTCAACGCAATAGAAAATACGGCCATTTATGCGACATGTTTTGATACTCGCAAATAAATCAAAACCCTGGGTACTTTCCGTTATCCTAGAATCATGAAATTCGGCAAGAAGCAAAGTCTAGGAAAAAGTCCGAAAAACGTTAATTTGTAGTTTTATCACATTTTTTTTTACATTTCGCACCCTTAGTTAGTAAAGGTCTATTTCAAAAATATCAATTAACCTTTGGGAAAACGTGTGAGATTCAGGAAATCCAATGTTTTTACTTATTATATTCAAAAACTCAAAAACTTAATATTTCGAGTTGTGCCCTTACATTACTAAGGGTGCGATTTGTACTTTGGAGAATTGACCGTGACGTATATCGGTGTATGGGAGAACATTTTTTGAGAATGTTAAGTTTGTTTTGGGATAAATTCATCCCAACTACGGAACCCTTCGAGACGCACTTGGCTGGTTTTTTACCAAATAAAACATTTTAGGAATACACATTACACCAGAATTCGGTTGTCTTATTTATTGTCTTGCATAGCGGTTGCGATATAAGACAACATAGGTACTCCATTTTATTATGTAGACGACTGTGTTCTGTTCGTAGTACCAGATATTTAATAAAGAGTTCTCCGAAGTACAAGTATTTGTGCTTTTGGAGAAGCATTCCTCCTTTTTTGTGATGTTGGGTAACAACGCATAAATATCTCAAAGTACGTACTGTTCTTCTTAGAGAAATGAAATCATACGAATATTTTTAGAATTTGTTTGATTTTAAAGGGTGGTGGAAAGTGTACAAAATATGTACCAAGTAATTATATTTTTTTAATAGAAATAATTAGCCTGCTGTTACATGGGTCTTAAACATAAAGAACTGGCAAAATGTGGCTGCTGTTACTGCAGCTGCCATTGGTCATGCCACCAACGCAATAGAACTCAAAATCGGTTGAACGAACTGTAAATAAAAAAACCGGTCAAGAGCGAGTCAGACTCGCGCACCGAGGGTTCCGTTCCGATTCCTGAAAAAATGTGCTATTTAAAGACATCGTTTTATTTTTCCTGTAATCTTTATAAAAACTTCTATCACATAGAATAATTGCAGATTTTTACCTTTGCAAACGAAGTTTTACATATTTTTACGGTATTTTTTTTTACATTTCTCATCAAAAGTCGAAAACTGTGCGGCTTAAAAAAAATAAAAAAATGGTTAAGAATGTGCAAGCAGCGTTCTTTCATATGATAATCATCCCACATGCCCTAGTAGCCCCACTTTGAATTTTTAAGCCCCTTTTTCAGTCCCTTTCTTTCGTTACAAAAATATATATATTTTTACTTCTTTCTTATTTGCAAAACAGTTGGGTAAACGTCATCTAAACTGTTCCAAATTTCAAGTTGATAGCATTAGTAGTTCTTGAGATATCCAGCTGTGATAGACAGACAGACAGACAGACAGAGTCACATCATAAGGGTTCCTTTTTTACCATTTTACCCCTGAACCCTAAAAAGGTTCATTCTTAATCTTACATCAAATGGAGAATAGGTAGCTGCTGCTAGGTAGGTATAACTGCCTACCAAACCCTTAATCTTCCTCCTCCCCTGAACTATGGAGAAGTATTATGGAGAAGGAAAAAAATTACCTGCTTCGCAATAGGTACTCTACATCCTTGAACTCTAGAGATTTTCTTCTAATTCAAGATTTTGATTCTAGACTTGCTGCACCCCGCGGTTTCACCCTCATACACCGGAATAAAAAGTAACCTATGTATAAATCCGGGGTGTCAGCTACCTCCATACCAAATTTGATCAAAATTGGTCCAGCCGTTTGAGCGTGAAGAAGTAACAAACACACACAAATTTCGCCTTTATAACATTAGTGTGATTTTCTGATCCTTTTTTTTAGTCTTTATTTATTTAAGGGATTTTTGTACGCATATGCGACGATGTCAATCCCATCGTGCTTTTACAAATTACAACTAACTCTCAAATTAAAAAAACTAATGTTAGTCCCACAAAACTTAACTTTTAATCTAATTTATTATTTACCTATTTAATAAAAAAAGTATATAATATTTTAGCCGCTTCAGAAGTAGGCTTTGCTAGAATGTAACCGTGGCATATTCCAACATCCATTACAGACAGTTTCAAAGATTTAAGAAGTGTGTTTCTTTTGTTTGTATATGGGACACATTCCACCAACACATGCTGTACATACTCTATTCTACCACACACCTCACAGTTGGGAGAATCCGATTTTCGCATGAGAAAAGCAAAGTTGTTTAGCGGAATATGTCCTGACCTCAAACGATGCGCGATATTTACTTAAAATTTCCGAATAACTTGGTACCCACCCTTGGTACACCCCGTGTTTGTATACCTAAAAGAACTGCTTCTTTGGCTAACCTGTCAGCCTCCTCATTACCCGAAAGTTCAACGTGGGACGGCACCCACTGGATAACTAAGTTATTACCTGTTTGGTTAAAACAATGGATTTGTTTCAAAATTGTGTCTATGCTATAGCTAAACCCTTTGAACTGTTATGAACACATTTATAAATATGTTGTAAAGCACTCTTACTGTCGGTACATATCACCACTTTATTCTCATTTAATTTTACCGCATATTTCAAGGACTCGAAGAAAGAAGGAGAAATGGCAAATAGTTCTGCTGTCATAATGGAAATATGATTACTCATTTTATGAGTTCTATGATACTTATTTGCTAAATCACAATATGCTGCACCCACTCCATCTGATGTTTTGGACCCATCTATGTATAAGACATGCCACCCAGTGTATCTTTCCCGTAGTTCTTTGAGGGTATTATACTTTAGAGAATAAATGTCATAATGTGATTTTGGAGCAGTGACTCTAACCAAATTACATCTAATTATATCCTTAATATCTATTTTTTAACCCCCGACGCAAAAAGAGGGGTGTTATAAGTTTGACCGCTATGTGTGTGTGTGTGTCTGTGTGTCTGTCTGTGGCACCGTAGCGCTTAAACGGGTGGACTGATTTGGATGCGGTTTTTTTATTTGAAAGCAGGTTTTCCAGCGATGGTTCTTAGACATGTTTTATCAAAATCGGTTCAGCCGTTTCAAAGTTATTTGCTCTTTTGTTAGCTGCGGTAGGGATCTTAGACGCGTAATGGGTATTTACTTTACTTTCAAACCTTAGTGTGACCTAAAATTTGAAACATCCATGTATGCTATCTATCTATGCAAGATTATGGAATTCTTGGTCTGATGCTGCAGCCAGGATATCCAGCACTACTGTGCTGGATACACTCTTGAAAAATTAATAGCAGAAATGTCGTGTTTGGATTCATTTACATCAGTATTTGATTCTATATACAATGCAATGGTGGCAACAGTATGAGCTGATGCTGCAGCCAGGATGTCCAGCACACTAGAACACTCTTGAAAAAGTAATAGCAGATATGTCGTGTTTGGATTCATTTACATCAGTATTTGATTCTACATACAATGCAATGGTGGCAACACGATGAACTGATGCTGCAGCCAGGATGTCCAGCACACTAGAAGACTCTTGAAAAAGTAATAGCAGATATGTCGTGTTTGGATTCGTTTTGATCAGAATTTTATTCTACATACAATGCAATGGTGGCAACACGATGAGCTGATGCTGCAGCCACGATATCCAGCACACTAGAATACTCTTGGTAAAATAATTTAGCAGATATGTCGTGTTTGGGTTCGTTTTGATCAGTATTTGATTCTACATACAATGCAATGGTGGCTACACGATGAGCTGATGTTGCAGTCAGGATATCCAGCACACTAGTACACTCTTGAAAAAAAAATAGCAGATAGTAGTGTTTGTATTCGTTTTTTTATCAGTATTTAATTCTATTTGCAGTACGATGGTGGCATCATTATAAGTTAATGTTATGTGCAGAGAAACTTAACATTCTGCAGTAATAAAAATGCATTTCTGTATAACAATACCCTTTTAAACATTTTTAAACTTTTTAAACAATTTAACAAAATTGTTTAAAAAGTTTAAAAAGGTCAAAATAAAAATTAAATTAAAAATTTAAAAAACCCCCAACGCAAAAAAGAAAAGAGAACATTTAAAAAGTCAAAAATAATACCTATCGTTGAGCCATCAAATTCGATTGAGTAATACCTATATATATTTTAATTACAGAAATTGATGGATGGCACGATAAGGTTTGCTCATTGAAATGGCGCTATAATGTCACGGCGGGGTACCGCATAAGTAAGTCTGACCCTTCACTTGATTGACTATGTACATATGCGGTACCCCGCCGCGAAATTATAGCGCCAATTCAATGAGCAAACCTTATCGTGCCATCCATCAATTTCTGTAATTAAAATATATATAGGTATTACTCAATCGAATTTGATGGCTCAACGATAGGTTTTATTTTTGACTTTTTAAATGTTCTCTTTTCTTTTTGCGTTGGGGGTTTTTTAAATTTTTAATTTTAGACACCCATGTCTCCAAAGTGAACATTGAGACTGGATAAGAAAATGAAATCTCTTCAGCTCCCACCATAGTATGTGAAGCAACTAGTAGAGGTTTTCTCTTCGCATTCCAGTACCTATTCTGAATCTTGCTACTCAGTTCTGAAACCAAAGTTATAGAACCATCATTAGTCCTGGATTGCAGCTTTAAACAAATTTTTAAAGAGAGATATTGTCTTCTTATTTGCCAAGTAGGTATACTCAACTCGCTTTCCATGACATGTATCGGTGTCGTTTTAATAAAATTATTCTTAAAGCTAGATTTTGTAACTTGTCCAATTTATAAGTGTGACTAATTGCAGAGTTATCGTACAAAAAACATCCGTAATCAATTCTGCTCCTAATAACAGCCATATAAAGTCTACGCATGTATGTAGGATGAATACCCTATGACGATCCTACAGACTACCTACTTTGAGCAACTGAATTTTTTTTTTTGAGAACCCTCTTACACTTCGTTAATATGCTTCCTCAATCTTAAACATTTCTCCAGCCACATTCCTAAATATTTAATGTAGTCAACAGTTTCTAAAGCATTGTTGTTGACTTTAATATCAAATGAAAGTCTTCTACGACCTCGGGTCCTATCCTGTAGTAGATCCTGTACAAACCTGATAAGAATGTTTGACAGGTCAGGTTTGCAGAAACCTTAGGAAAGATATGAATCCCTCTTTTGTATCCTTTACCCAAATTCCCAGAACTTTGCACACAATAACAATGCATCTTACTTTAAAAATTCCTAGCATGCCCCGAGCTGCAGACTGTTAACTTTAATTTATAATGGCTTTTAAACCAAGGATAGATAGTGCTTTGGGAAAATAAAATTACAATATTTAAATCTCAGATGCTTGCTTTAGAAGGCTATCTTTCATCTTAATGCACAGTTAGGGACGTTAATTGTTTCTCAAATTGACACAGTACGTTTCCTGTGTTATAGAGGAGCTTGTGGCTAAGTATAGAGGAGCTTATGGCTAAGTAATAACAGCCGCTCGGGTCGATCGATTAGGTTAAGGCTACTCTTTCGAAAAAAGCTTAAAAACAGCGTGCAGATGAAGCAGTTTTTCGCCGGAACCTACAGAGAAATTACATCTGAAAAAAATTGTTAGTAATCTACATGATATGAACCGTAATTTGCTTTAGCCATCATTTTTCTATCGGTATCACATAATAAGAAAAAAAAAACCCCAAATCACCTCCAAATCGTTAAGATGAAACCATTTTACTCCTTCATTTTTTATCAAAAGAATATAAAAAAAATATCTACTACTTTGCAATACAAACGAAAATGATTTGGTTTTGTTACTTTTTAAAAACATGTATATTTTTTATTATAATAAATTAAAAATGCGTCTAATTTGGGACAGCGCTCCTTGATGGGCGAGTCCTATTACTGGCTGGACGTACGACGCGTTGCGTGAGCTCAGGCCAGAATGCGCAAGCTAACCACTCAAGGTCATTGGCGTATAGTTCGGCCTTAAGCTGCGCTTGCCGAGGTTGGTTGACCATCTTTACATACCAAGACCCCTCCGTCCCTCGGAAAGCACGTTAAGCCGTTGGGTCCCGGCTGGCATTCGTGGACCTTTGACAGTCGTTACGCGTCGTCAGAAGCCCGAAAGTCTGACACCCAGTCTTACCTATAGGGATATCGTATTACACAGTTGCTGGGTTATGTAGGTAAATGATAAATGTTAAATGATTTATTTTCTGTAAGTAGGTTTGTACAAACACTTTTACACGTCAATCATATTTTTTCGGCGTTTCCTATTTATGTGCATATGGATTGAGGGCCCGTTTTTGAACCCTTGCGAAACTAAATAAGACATAGGGGATTTAGTTAAAAATAGTAAAAACTTAAAGCAAAGATCCATAAATTTCTTAAACGTGAATTAAAACTTTTACGATTAAATAACTTGTGCCCTCAATCCAGACGCCTGCATAAACTGGCACAGTCCAAATCTCAGTAAGTACCTACTATCTCTGGGTAAATAATTTTTATTTAAGAATTTAGTTAAGAATTTCTTAAATATTTTAAGAAATTCCCCAATTCTGTAGAATTACAGATTTATGGCGATATATGTAGGGCCCTCAATTCATTATTGTCTGTACTGAGGAATCTGCAAAACATGAATTTATCTGAAGAAATACATAAATACGACTTTAACATATTTTACTTAGATATATAGGTGAATTAGTTACAAAGAAATAATGACACAAAAGAATTAGCATTGCCATCCAACGTGGCAACGCTGCCAGCCTTTTGGGCACATTTCCCATTGACAGCGATGTGCCCTATGAGCTCTTCCCCTTTTTATTTTCTATTATATACTTGTACATAATATGTAAATAATATATTAGTGTTAGTTTATGATAATAATGTAATTCCATATTGATTATTTGAATAAACAAGTACATTCAAAAAAAAAAAATTACACAAAAGTTAATTGTTAAGAAGTAAATGAAAGTCGAATTTTACTAAAACGTCTGAACTGAGAGCCCAATATTTTCGTGCTTAATTGACTAGGCTCGACCTCATAGATGAACACAAATTAGAATAAGATTTTTAACTATTTCTTAATTAAATTGTAACATATCGTCCGTCCTTCTAAATATTATACTTTAAGAGAAAAATGATTTTTAACTTGTTATATGAGAAACATTTGTAGGGTGACCATAATGTTGTACCTGTACATTTTGGGAATTTCTTAAATTATTTAAGAAATTCTTAACTAAATTCTTAAATAAAAATTATTAACCCAGAGATAGTACTTACTGAGATTTAGACTATGCCACTTTATGCAGGCGTCTGGATTTAAGGGCCCAAGTTATTTAATCGTAAAAGTTTTAATTCACGTTTAAAAAATGTATGGACCTTTGCTTTAAGTTTTTACTAATATTAACAAAATCCCTTAGAAGTAAGTCTTATTTTGTTTCGCAAGGGTGCAAAAAACGGGCCCTCAATCCATATATATGCACATGTTTCATATCTGACTACTCTGAAAGTCGAAAGAAGAAATGTCGAAACAAACTCAGAGGTCACAGTCGCTTTTAAAGGCCAGACATAATCTTGGTCAGATCATGTGAAGACCATGTAGATTGCTGTCTGAAATGGTCTTTTGAGGAAAGAACCACACAGATTGAGTGGTAAGATAGGCAGTCACTCCATGTAAAATACTGGTATTCAGCTGCATTCGGTTAGACTGGAAGCCGACCCCAAAATAGGTCTAGAATCATGTGCTGAATTCATGGTTAGGTACAGTTTGTGCGTCGATGTCCCGCCACCCTGTATAACATTGATGAAAATATTCGATCGGTAGTTGAGTGACCCTTCATTAATTCCACACAAAACACATCCTTTCATCCCATCACACATAAAGGAATATTCCATGCCTTAGATGTTAAATCGCCAATCTCATTTGTCATAGGAATCCCGAATAGTTTCGTCTAAAGTCCGGGAGTCTGACAATCAATCAAACTTTAGGATATTGGAATTGCTAAGTAATTGTGTCACAGATAAATGACAGTCACTCAGAATTTCTGATTCAGGTGAATCTAGTAAGTTATCAAGACAAGAATTCCACACAAACATATGTGGCGGCATGCCTCTTACATAGATAACTTAAAGATGTTCAAAATGAATGAGTCCAAAATTACGAAAACGTAACAAAATAGAATAAAAAATAAAAAAAACGAAACGGCGTTTTTTCTTTTTTATTTGTTCCATAATGTCGACTTTTTCCGCTACAAAGGGAGTAAAGACCATTTTGGCCAAATTCACTTTTTGATGCAGTCTTACTTAGTTGACTGATAAGTAGATAAAAGACTGCATCAAAAAGTAAATTTGGCCCAAAATGGTCTTTACGCCCTTTGTAGCGGAAAAAGTCGATGTTACAGTTGTGACACGTTGTTGTTGTTGTGAGTGTTGTTTCACTCTTATAACATCTGCCGAACTGCAAAGCAAATTGTTGGCAGTCGGTTCTTTGCTCAAGTAAACATATAAGTTTTTAAACTGAACTCGTGGCTAAGTAATAACAGCCACACGGGTCGATCCATCAGGTTAAGCTACGCTTGCCGGGGTTGGTCAGTGGATGAGTGACCATCTTTACATACCGAGACTCCTCCGTGCCTCGGAAAGCACGTTAAGCCGTTGGTCCCGGCTGTCATTCGTGGATCTTTGACAGTCATTACGGTTCGTCAGAAGGCCGAAAGTCTGACAACCAGACTTACCAAGGGGTATCGTATTACCCAGTTACTGGGTTGTGGAGGTCAGACAGGCAGTCGCTCCATGTAAAATACTGGTATTCAGCTGCATCCGGTTACACTGGAGTGGAAGCCGACCGCAACATAGTTGGGAAAAGGCTAGGCAGATTGATTAGTGACCACTAACATTATTATTAACACAAACTCGATAATCTAGGTACCATGTTTACTGTTCATTCAGTCAACATGGTAAATATCCCGTTTGTGTTAATTATCAAGTAAACATGATTAAAATTACAATGAAATATAAAGTTAAAACTAAGATTATGTCTCTGTAAGCAACTACTTCGTATGTACATAATGTATGATATAGTGTGAACATTAATCACACTACAAAATCAGTTACCCTGCTGCATTAAAAACCAATAGGTATACGCCAATCGAAATGCTAACAAATCCATCGACGCGACGCGACGTTGAAAATACGTTAACAATTGCCGCTAAAAACCGAAATAGAAAACCCTTGGACAGTGCTGGCAACACAAATAGTCGACAATAGTTATTGACATGGCCGTTGACTGCCAATAGCTGGCAATACAGAGTTTACAATCCAGTTTGGCTTAGATATATAACAGGTTTTTTTAACTGAACAACTGTTTTTGATGCTTGTTGCATTAGAAGTATAAAATGGATGTGCGTTTTCAAAAATACTATGAAAAATTCAGGTCAAGCATTAGTTTGACAACCAATTGCAGAGATTGATAACTCAGAATGTGTAACAAACGATCATTCATCAATCGGCATATCAAGCATAGCGCGATTGATCTATGCTATAGCAATTTGACCTGCAACCTAATTCCACCTCTTTCAATCACAATCTCAATGATTTTTAAGGATACTGCTAATCCATTGCTCCATTTGTTCGAAAAATGAGTCTACCCAACAACGTAAATAACGCAATGAATATCGTTGAACTGTCAAAATTAAAGCCCCTGCAACAGTGTTTAGTGTGTAACGCAATTACCCTCTGTATTCTAAACTAATTTGTCTCTGGTTTCCGACAAGTGATAATGATAATGACGCCTGTGATACAGCCAAACTGTCTGATCGAAATCGTTGGCTCGGCTCCTAAAGTGCACGTTATTAATTGACGATTGAAACTTGAATTAATTTGTTTTTATTTCACTGATTTTCTTATTTTAAGCGTCCACACTGCTAATATAAGGCGCTAAGCAGACAATGGACAATTTGTCCGCGGACACTGTGCGACAACAGAACGTATGGAAATCCCGACAGTCTATAAGTCCTACTTGTGCGTATTGCAGGATTTCTATACGTTCTATCGTTGTTATCCGCGTACAAATTGTCCACCGTCTGGTCAGCGCCTTATGCACACCTAGAACAAATAGATGTCGGGATTTCCATACGTTGCGGGCAAAGTGTACACGGACATGACTACGGACACATCGTCTGCTCAGCGCCTTAAGAGCATTTTAGCAGTGGGTACGGTGAAACAGTGGTCTACATTGGGTCTGGCAAGAGCTGGAAGTCATGGGGAGAGGCCTTTGCCCAGCTTTGCTCAGTAACCAATACGTTGAACTGATTCCTAAACTTGCTCATCGCGAGCACGAATTTTTTCAAATGAATGGAAAATTAAATGAAATTGTGTGTTATATTATTATATATATTAATAATTTTATTTCAATCTTATCCCAATTCTAACTAAATTTTATATTATTTTATCTACATCCATGCTATAAATCCTCTATAAAAGTTTCTGAAACAGTTAGCTTATTGCCAACATTAAAACAGCCAGTGTCATAGTAACCATGGTAACCATAATAGCATCCAAACGGGTGTTTTGTACTGAATTTCATAATGCAACTCGTTTTCAAAAAAAGAACATTGTAATGCACGCGCGTTTCACTACAACAGCGCCGTAATTTAAAAAACCGGCCAAGTGCGAGACGGACTCGCACACAAAGGGTTCCGTACCATATTATATGTTTAACAATCGCAAAAATAACTTTGTATTTCATAATGATACCGTGACAAACAAGGTTATTTTTTGCAGTTGCAGAAAATCACCCATAAAACAAAATACCTTATAAATCGCCTGTTGGAAATCTAGGTTCTAACACTTTAATAAAACGAGTTATGGGCTTTTTAAAATATAAATATTATTATTAGCCAATTGAAAGTCACTAGGAAGTTTATACGTCCGTCTTGATCAAGGCGCAAACGAGAAGTGAAGTAATAATAATGGTGGGTAGTATTTATATAATAAGTAGGTACCTACGACATATCGATTATTACAGAATCGACTAAAGATTGATTTTTGTAAATAATTAAATCAAATAAATCAACACGCCCCCTCAAAAATTAATCTACCAATTATACAAACAAAAATAAGTCATAGTACATACTACCTAATTGACCGGAACATATTCACTTCCTAGTGTTTGCTGGGAAATACATGTGGTCCAACATTTGCTGCCAAGGATTAAGGGAAACCCAGAAAACCTTAATCAAACCATTTCATTAAATTATTCTTAATAATAACTAAATTAATCATAAATCATATTATTATGTAGAATCACTGAACATTCAATCAGTATCTTATTCTAAGGCCATTTTACTTCTCATCTCTTGAAAAGTGATAGCGGGTAATGCCTTGGTCAGAACATCTGCCAACTGCTGAACTATTAGAATGTAATTTTATTTTATTACATTTTTCTCAATCTGTTCCTTAGAAAAAATGATACTTTATATCTATGTGTTTTGTACGTTTGTGATTGGTTGGATTATTTGCAATGCAGCCATTGTTATCCTCATAGAATATGATAGATTTAATGATATCTATTTTAGTACTAACTGCTAGTGATTTAAGCCCTAAAGCCTCCCATGACAGTTTCATACAATGCCATACAATCTGCCTCAGTTGAAGAGGCAGCAACTGACATTTGTTACTTTGTACTCCAGGTTTGCTTGCAGCTTGAAATACCCAGTTGTACTTTTCCTGTCATTTGAATCACTGCCACCCCAATCTGAATCTACGTAGCTACATATAATGTTAGTGTAGGCACATCTTTTACCTATAACTTAATTTTAAATCAACAGTACCTTTCAAGTACCGAAGCACTCTCTTTAGACACTGTCAGAGTTCTTTACTATTTTTGTTCGTATACCTACTCAGTATATTAACGCTTGTAAGTAATTAAATCTGGACGAGTCATAACATGACATACATTAAACATTCTATAACGTTTCAACATGGATCATTATAGATAAAATATAAATAAATATCCTTGGACATTTCACACACCGCCATCTAGTCCCAAGCTAAGCAACCTAATGCTTGTGATAAGGTAACGAGATGGCTGATAAACTATTATATTTTTCTTCAGAGTTTAATGCGTCATAATTAAGTTTATTTTCCATTGGTGTATTGACAGGTTTACAATCGTGCATATTAAATTTATTTAATACCGTTTATATGCACTTTGATTTAATGCTATTTCATAAAATTAAAATTATTTCATCATCATCATTAATTTCATTCATCGTCATTTTAAATTTACTCATTAAATACCTTTTTTTTTATAATTATTTCAATATCAACGCATACTATATTTATATGACCTATATATAAAACGACAAATATTTTTATCTACATCTTCATTGTCTAGCTTATATTGACACCTATTCGACTGAAGAATTTTGAAAACGTTCTTATTTACGAGATTGTTTGAAAATTTCAAACCAACATCTAGCTGCCTGCATAATTCAGCTTTATTTAATTCACACATATAATTATCTAAACAAGAGATACCCTCAGGGACTTTCATATAAATATCTTCCTTTAATTTGTCATTTAGGAAGGTAGTTTTGACATCCCTAAGACGAACTAGCAAATTAAATTGATTCGCAAAAGTAAGATGCATGTGAAATTAGCTCATGCTTATACTGGTGCGAAAGTTTCATTAGGTATAGCCCGTGAGGTTTCTTGACTGAAACACCTTGCAACAAGTTGTGCCTTTTTTTTTTATCGTAAAGGTTTTCCAAATTCATCATGTTTCATAGGAAACATCCATTTACAATAAATTGACAATGTTTTTATTTTCAGGTCTTGGTAATAAAGTCCGTATTATTTAGTTTTAGAGAATTTAGTTTGTCCCTAATTGCACTTTCCCACTGAGATCTGTTGTCTCGATTTTTGATGTCTACTAATGAATTTGGTATTTTACATAGAATAGACTGAGCACACAAAATGGCGATCATCGTCTTCATTATACGACATAGGTATATGATATTAGAAACTATTGCTTCATCTAACGTCTGGATTTTATTTGTGTTTTCTTTTGGTGAAGAAGGGTTATCAGAAAGTATATCAACTATTTGCTCCGATTCAATTTTATATTATATTATCATGGTTTAATTTGCGAACTTTACTAGGACACTCGTGTTCATCAGATTTAGACCATAGACGTATCTGATTTAGAACTGTCAGAGTTATGAGACTTTACCGGCACTGACTTGGATATTACATCATCAGCTTTGCCGTGAGAATTTTTTAATATTCCCTTCAGACTTGAGGTCTGGCCTGGATTGAAGAAATCCAGTCTCATTAACAATAACATCCCTGACTACTATGTAATTTTTTCGCACTCTGGGTTCCAAACTTTATAGCGTTTGGTTCATAACCCACAAGTATCCCATTCCATGATTTTTCATCAAACTTGGTCTTACTGCTTTTATTATGAACGTAAACAGTTGAACCAACCTTCAAATTTTTTTTTTAATTTGAGGTTTTGTATCATGCCACATTTCGAATGGTGTTTTTGAAAACTTTCAAAGTTTTAATTGGGGTCAAATTAATCAAATAAACAGCAGTTTGTACTGCCTATCGCCCCAAAACACTTTGTCTAATTTAGCACCGCTTAAACGAGCTTTTCCATTAAGTAATGGTTCTGACCATACGTTCAGAAACGCCATTCAATTGTGGTATTCTCGGAATTTTTAAATGTTATGATATCCCTCTCTCTACACAATAACTTTTCATTTCAATCGATAGAAATTCGCCACCACTATCGCAGTATAAGTTGACTAATTTTAAATTAAACTTAGCCTCGCTTTTAGCCACGAAATCTTTAAAAACAGCAAACACGTCTGATTTACAGGTTAAACAGGTACTAAACAAAGTAATGCTACTCATCAACAAAAAGTAAAGAGTAGTTTTTTATTTGTCGTTAGTTGGGGGTATAAACAGTAACAATAGTCCACAAATATCTGAGTGCACAATAAATAATAGCTATTTGACTTTTATTTATTTTTTTTTTTTGACCTGATATGAACGTAAATCGACTTTGTTTCCTATTTATACAGGCCTCACTTCCGTGGGCCTCACACAATTTATCATCCAGGCTCGCATAACAGTTTCGATTTGGCTGGTGTCATCAACCATTTTAATATTTTTTTTAATTTCGATGAATTAATTATTTTTTATTATGACCAAAGCCATAGTTTGTACATATTTTTATTACTGCATACTTGAGAAACAGATTGACACTTATTTACAGATGCCATTAATTCTACAGCAATTAATTTTTTTTTTTTTCAACATACCTTGCATGATAGTTTTATTAACCTTACATATTGTGCTCCTTGCTGGTCGAAAATGACTGTCAACCCAGCACCTTGCATTTTCGTTAAGAACCGCACCACACCGCACCGCACCGGTGGTACCGCAGCATAGGAGAACACGTTCTCCAAAACTTCTTGAACGCCCATGTTGCTGGTCACATACATCGTTCCCTGAAATAAATTCAACATATTAAGCAATAGAAATTTTAATGGCGTTTGCAAGACAGTGTGACTAATGAAAAGATCTTCCCTGTTTATAATATGGTCCGATGCTCCAGAAACCAACAGGAAAGTAACTTTGCTTCCATCATGATCCGCTTGATAGTCTGCCATCATAAAAGCAAAGCCAGAAAATTTGCTCGACGTGGATGGTTCATGGATGTGGATGGATCTCAACTGCCTGGACCGTCCTTCTCATATCCGTATTTTCTGCTGCTGTCGTTTTTCACATGCTCCTTGCGGCTACAGTGATAACACTTCATGAACTGAGACTTATTCTTCTGCTTGTTAACTTCCTAGTTGAAGCTATTATTCCCTTTATTATTTTGAGAACTATCGAATTTTGTTTTTCGAAATTCCTGTCCATTTTTCCCTCAAATTGCAAAACTTTTGACACTGGTATCACTGGACTCATTTTTAAACTTTACTTCATGATCCAAAAGCCTTGGTTTAACGAATGCTAGCATTAACTTATCATCTGTTAAAGTTGCAATCGCAATTATCACGCCATCATAAGTTGAGGGTAGGTTGAACAACAAATGAGCTACCTCGCGTGGCGTGGTTTGGCGGCGGCGGCGGCGTGCCGGCTAACAATTCGATGATCAAATCATCAAAAATTGTTAAATTTTATTATGAGTATGCCGTCACCTACTCGACGATAACATTGGAACTTTTTTTATTGCGTCCATTTCACTTAACAATGCCCGTATTTTTTATTTAAATTTTAACCACTTATATTGCAGTAAAAACGTAACCTGGGCCCATAACCTGTTGGAAATCTAGGTTCTAACACTTTAATAAAACGAGTTATGGGCTTTTTAAAATGTATAGATTATTATTAGCCAATTGAAAGTCACTAGGAAGTTTATACGTCCGTCTTGATCAAGGCGCAAACGAGAAGTGAAGTAATAATAATGGTGGGTAGTATTTATATAATAAGTAGGTACCTACGACATATCGATTATTACAGAATCGACTAAAGATTGATTTTTGTAAATAATTAAATCAAATAAATCAACATCGCCGTTTTTAGTATTTCTTGATTAAGTACAGTATAAGGTACATTATATAATAGAGCTCGTACAAAAATGGTATAAAATTGACAACTTTTACGGCACCCTAGTTCTTCATTTTTAGAAGATAAAAAAATAAAAATATCTTTGTACTCTACTCGATGAGTTCTACACAATAACACCCCAACACTCTGTTATTGTTAAGTTGGATTCTCAACATTTGGCTCAACACCGAGAGTTGAAAATCCAGTGCGCGATAAAATCCCGCCGCGATTTTATTACGTCCGTGCGAACGTCGACTAACACCCCACACACAAGCTATTTATTTTTTTCAAAATGAATACTTTTTTGTATGTGGACCGCCCCTTTTAATTTTAACTTTACTTTATTTTTATTATTTGTTATTATAGTCGTAATAGAAATACACAATCTGTGAAAATTTCAACTGTCTACCTATTAAGGTTCATGAGATACAGCCCTGTGGCAGACGGACGGACGGACAGCGGAGATTTAGTAAGTTTGTACGTAAAATATTGAGATATTGAGATACTAGCTAGACTGCCCGCGGCTTCGCCCGCGTGGATGTCTGATTTCATGGATTTTAATTTTCTTATTATTGTTTATTTTACATCAAAAGTATAAATACTGAGAATTTTCGAGTTAATCGGACTGCGCTTTAAAATTCTTTCATACAAACTTTAACATCCCTAAACCCCCTTTGAGAGGTAGTTTTGAAAAACTAATAATGACAAACTTTATTACTTAGCAAGCAAGTATTTGTATCCCTGTTTTCACGCCCACAGGGGTAGAATTTCAAAAATTGTCTGGGATGTTTCCATAACTTGGCTCAAACATTATTTACACCAATTTTCGAGTTAATCGGACTGCGCTTTAAAATTCTTTCATACAAACTTTAACATCCCTAAACCCCCTTTGAGAGGTAGTTTTGAAAAACTAATAATGACAAACTTTATTACTTAGCAAGCAAGTATTTGTATCCCTGTTTTCACGCCCACAGGGGTAGAATTTCAAAAATTGTCTGGGATGTTTCCATAACTTGGCTCAAACATTATTTACACCAATTTTCGAGTTAATCAATCCCCAATAAAATCCTCCGCTGTAAAATTTACTACCCCTTTTCACCCCTTAGGGGTAGATTTTTGGAAAACCCTGATACACGTTAGTTAGTCTTTTTTGGTCTCAAGTACAAAAACTGAGTTTTGAGTAAATCGGACCGCGTGTTAAAATTCCTCCATACGAACTTTAACACCCACCAATCCCGTCTTCTGGGATCGCGGGTTGTTCGAAAGAGATACCGTGGCCCTGCCATAGGCAACTGAAGGAACACGGGTGGGTTTCAGTCAGTAAAAGTATGACACGCCCTTTCGCTCCACCCAGAGCGGTAGAAGTCATTTGATGATTTCCCATCCACAAAAAAAGGGGGTAGTTTAGGAAAACTAAAACTGATTAATTTTATAATTAACTTAGATGAATATTCGTGCTAAGTTTCAAGTCTAATAACTCAAGAGATAAGATGTTTCATACAAACTTTCATCCGCTATTTTATTCCTTTAGGGATGGAATTTCCAAAAATTCTTTCTTAATGGATGTTTACACTATATAAGGTATCTATGTGCAAAATTTCATGTCTCTAGGTCTAGTGGTTTGGACTGTGCGTTGATTAGTCAATGAGTCAGTCAGGACTTTGAATTTTATATTATAGATTTACAAGACCATAAACTTCTGATAGGTTTTCCTGTAATCTATAGGTAAAGAACTATTTTCTGTATTTTTTTCAAAATTTTAGGCTTAGTAGTTTCGGAGATAAGGGGGGGGAATGGTCAATTTTCGTCTATTTTCTTAAATAACTTCAAAACAATTTATTTGAAAATTATAAAAAAAATATATTTGAGACTCTCACAGTAAGACCTTTCATTTGATATGTCACACGGTACAGTTTGCAAAACTTTTTTTTTAATGGTACTTACTTTCCCCCCAAAAGGGACCCCCATATTCAAAATTCACTTATTTACGTTACATGTCCGTGTTTGGGTTACCAAAATACATATGTGTACCAAGTTTCAACTTAATCGGTTGATTAGATTCGGAGCAAATTGGCTGTGACAGACGGACAGACGGACAGACAGACAGACAGACAGACAGACACACGAGTGATCCTATAAGGGTTCCGTTTTTTCCTTTTGAGGTACGGAACCCTAAAAAGAACTTATTCGAATTCACGTCGTATACTATGACGCCGGCCGCCATGTTCGATTCGAGTATTAGTATTACAAAAAACTGTTTCAGAACCTTTTATAGAGGATTGATAACATGGATGTAGATAAAGTCTTGTATGCAACTGTACATAATTAGGTATTAAAACACTCAAGTATGTTTAATTACTATCATTGACCGATAAACGTGTGGTGTAAACTGTAAATATAAGTTGGTTATTAATTAATAAATTTCAAACGTGGCTAGCAACGGAATTTTCACAACCACATGAACCATGCACACTAACTTTTAGGCGCACCCTAAAATAAACAGTAGCAACACTACATTATTCAGTAACTGTACTACTTCATTGACAATAAAATAAAAGGAACATCAAAATCACTCTACAAGTCTACAATGTTGTGATTTTATTTCAAAGTGAACTCAGTCATACTAAAATACCGTATTGTATTGTTATTTTTACATTGTTGAAATACTTGTATATGAATGTGTGGTACACTATGAAAATTCCGGTAAACTGTAGTACCCTTTATTTATTGTGTACCATACCTAGCTCTCCGCACGGTTAGGACATTATTAAGAAAATGTTGCAGAGGGCCCACATCACGTAACTCATAAAAAAGTATCTACCACTGCAGTAAGCATGCATTTGGAAACTTGCGCCAAAATTATAATAGTAAATTATGTTAAACAATAATTCAATAACAGTTTATGTGAAAATTTTATTATAGTAAAAACATTTTTACTCACGTTCCGGATCGTTCCTGGTGCAGAGGCTGGCCATCGCAATCCAGCGTGGAAACGCGGCGAGTGTGATGGGCACTTTTGGGCCGGGAGCGGTCAGGGACTTTTAGTGTGTAATAGTGGTTTTTTTTTTTTTTTTTTCATTTATTGTTATAGTTTTAGTTTATTTATTAAAAATGACTTGTATTTTTTTTTAATCCTTTAAAACCAATAAATAAAATAGCTTGATGTATTTTAATTCAGACTACATAGAATGTTAGTGTATGTTATAAACTTATAATAACAGTAAAACACACGCCACAGGCAGCAATAGTTTTCAATACTAATTTACGTCAATTGGAACTTAATTTCAAACACCAATCAGCGCAAAGTAATGTCACCCAATAAACTGGTTCAGTTAACTAAGCCGCTTCAGTAGTACATTAAGGCCATTTAATTTTTTCAGCTCGTTTTTCAATCGCAAACAATTCAACTAAGATTCATCTAACTGCTAATATAAACGTCAAAACATCGTGTTTCTCAGGCAATTATGACTAATAATTAACGTGCAGCTAAGCTGATAATTTAGCTGCACATAATCTTATCCTTGGTCGATCAATCAGACAACCAGTACTACCTCTCAGCATTACATCTACTTGAGGAGAAAAAACAGTCAGAGCTAGATTATTATCTTTATATTTGATATTGTAATGAATTAGATTTATGGTCTTTCAGTTAGCCAATTCAATTCCTTGCCCTGATCACAATTTATATGGGGTCGGCGCAACATGTCTGTTTCCTCCATTCTTCTCTATTAGTCGTCATTTCGGTAGTCACTCCCTTTCTCGCCATATCATCTTTCACGCAGTCCATCCATTGTTTCTTTGGTGTTCTCCTACTCGTATACCCACCGACATTCATACTCAAAACTTTCCTGACGACATTTTCCTCATTCGTCCGCATCATATACCATGACAGCATATTTCTACACAACTGTTCAGGCAATAGTCGCGGCAATTCTGTTTGGCTTCGTTTTCAGTTTCTTCATCTATGGCTTTCACTTGTCAGTACGAGAACGAGCCTTCTCAATTTTCTCTTTTCAGTGGTTCCGAGTGCAATACATATTTTCCTCCGAGAATAAGTGACTCAAATGTTGCACTACTATGTTTGTACATCTGTTTTCTTGTTCTTACATGTTCTGACCTAATTCTTTTTAGGTACCTACTTCAGTATAATGCTGTGTTTATATCATAAAAGCCAGATTTAGGTAAACGTTTTAAAATCCATCGTTGTTTATTTTGAGTTTATACCTACTTGGGCAGTTTGCTTTTTAAAATCAAGTGAAGTATTTTATTTCCTTTGTATGTTTGTTATGGTATGAGTTGCCATTTAGCATTAGGACATCCATCAGCTATTTGCAATGTCTAACATATAATATTTCATAACGCCTGTAATCTCCTGAGGGATAAGCAGAGGTGTACCCATACATAGTATATAACATAGCCAGTTATGTTTTAAGTTCCATATAATAGGGGGTGAGCAATGGAACCCCATTGCTCGCATACAATGTCTAATACTTAAAAAAAATATTTTTTCGCGCTTTCGCTAATTTCTCCTGAAAAACAAGGAGTTAACCACCACAATGTTGGGGTATCGTGATGTTATACAGTAACTGGGTTGTGGAGGTCATACATCCGGTAAGACTGGAAGCCGACCTCAACATAGTAGAGAAAAGGCTAGGCAGATTGATCGAACTACCATTTCTGTTCGTAAACTCGCAAACAATCTTATTTAACTATTCGACCAAAATGAATATTCAGATAAAATTCAATTCAATCACATTTCACTATGTTGCATGGTACGCACTGAAATAGTAGAGCTAACCAAAATAATAAATTAATTTACAAAATATGAATATGCGCAGTGGCCTCCATTGGCAAGATAATTACTTTTCACAACAAAATATTGCAGTTTATAAATAAAATCCAGCCTGCAACAATATGTCTGTTCCGTTATATTAATAACTAATTTAACATTCAACATGTTAAAATATTAATGTCAGGGTTGTCGACGAAATCTTTAGAAGCAAAAATCAATTTTGATTTGTCTGGCTAAAAGGAAGCATTCAAAATAAAGAATTCGTTTCTTAGACATGTTAAAAACAAAAAAAAACACAAACAACTCATAATAACTGACAAAACAGTAAAAAAATAACTTGTATTTTAATTTACGTTTTACAACAATGTCATTTTGACAACATAACAAATGGTTGTTTTAATTCACATTCTGTTTTCGTTTAGAAAGTTCACCCCTGCGGCTGCGCGTGGGCAAGCGCGCGATCTATCAGTGTCGTCACCAAGGTCGATGCGCGGACGCACGAAACAACTACGGTATTTTCAGAACTGAATTGCGTAACACACGCCGACTTTTTGATTTTCAAACTGTAAAAGTTTTCGTCGCTAATTAGCATCGATTCTTCCGCTTTCACGCGTCATCGTTGACGCTTTTGAAATGTCAGAAAAAGTAAATGTTCCTCATTTCCGCTGCTTTCCATATTCAAATGTTTCTATTAGAACGAAATTTGAATTTCGTCATAAACAAAATACGATCACATTTTCCCAACCTTTTTTTTAACTTTGAAATATCGAACGTCACTTTTTTTATTCGTGGATCTGTCAGTTATTTTGACATTACAAGTATTGGTCTTTACACCCGGGTGCATTTTTTTTATCCGTTCTTCTTCTTAATGGTTTTGTTGGCAGCACGTAGACTACACGTGGGTGATGGAGCTGCATGTCAATGATCTCGCATCACTCGCATACTAGAGCCCGCACATACCTACCATACATATATAACATAATATGTAATGCATGCCTAGAGAATTCCGTGCGATTCCGCCAACGTTTTTATCGTTAGACACATTTATTTGCCAATGTATTTATTGCAATTCGGACTTTAATAATATCGGAATTACTCGTAGATTTACGAGAGAGGTCCACCTAGAATCTAGGTGGACCTCTCTCGTAAATCATCTCGTAAATCATCTCGTAAATCATCTCGTAAATAATCTAGGTCCTACATTCAGCAACAATAGATCTACCATAAGAGGGCTGTCGCATTTTGTCACCTCTCTCGCACACACTGGACCAAATTTTCAAGAATGTTAAATGAAAAGATGCTTTTTTGAAAAATGCAATCAATTAGCGAACTAGTAAATAATATCAATTTAATAGGTAAATATTAAAAACACATTTTATTGTGGCATTTGTTTAACTCGTCTCAAAAACAGATAATATTACTTTTTAACCGACTTCTAAAAAAGGAGGAGGTTCTCAATTCGGATGTTTGTATTTTTTTTTTTTTTTTTTTTTTTTTTTTTTTTTTTTATGTTTGTTCGCGCATAACTCCGTCGCTTGCCCACCGATTTGAAAAATTATTTTTTTGTTGGAAAGGGTATACTTCCCAAATGGTCCCATTTTTGTCAAAATCCAGTTCTGATGATGGGATCCTGGAGAAATCGAAGGAACTCTTCAAATATTATAGGCACACGTATAGCGATTTGGGTATTTTTTATAGTAGCTCGTGCATTTACTCTCGGAAAACACCACTTGGTGAAGTGGAACTGATGATGAAGACCACAGATGGCTACCGGAACTACTCAATGATAAATATTTCACGGGTTGCGATTCGATTACTTTAATATGGTTGCTAAGCAATTTCCGCTCGTCGCACAATGCGTGTGGTGAGTGGTTGTTGAGGAGTTCTCCTGGTTCTTACCAGCAGAACTCCTCAACACTTAACGTCCCAGCATCGGGAAAAGCAATATATTGTAACATGTGATGAGCAATTGACTTTAGACTATTGTAACTTATACAAATTATAAACAGACCCACTAAAAAGCGAGAAATAAAAACTTTTTAACAAAAAAAAAAACCGACTTCCAAAAAGCACTACAAAGTGAAAAATAACTTTGATTTCGGAAGTCGGTGGCAAAAAAAAAGAAAGTTAATAAAAAAACGAAAGACACCGACTTCCGAAATCAAAGTTATTTTTCACTTTGTAGTGCTTTTTGGAAGTCGGTTTTTTTTTTTGTTAAAAAGTTTTTTTGAGCTGAGTTTATTAGATTACGTAGAAATGTGTTTTTAAAATTAGGTAAGTAGGTACCTATAAATTAATATTATATATACGGTGTGAAATTTAAAACATGTTCCAAATCGAAATGGGAGATTGTGCTCATCATTATAAACAACTTTTACTATAGGACCAAACCTGAAATCGCGAAAAAAAATCTGCTGTTCAGTACCTACATTTTGACGAGTTTGACGTAGGTAGATAAATGTACTGAACAGCATATTTTTTTTCGCGATTTCAGATTTGGTCCCATAGTAAAAGTTGTTCATAATGATGAGTACAATCTCCCATTTCGATTTGGAACATATTTTAAATTTCATCCCGTATAATAATAGCTCGCACTTTTCTTTACATTGAAAATAATCCTTTTTCCACCCACGTGGACTAATTCCACATGACCCATTTTCTCACAAAAATACAGTCAAAATTAGCACCTTACTGCAGTTCCAGTAACCGCCGTAAAAGTGAGAATAGTGAGATCTTTGAACGTTAATGTGTTATTTCGCACTAAATGCCATTGTGTGTTCAAATGCGCCTGAGCATTGAAATAAAACAAATATACCTACACAAGAAAATTTCGCATATGACCGGTGTGTTTGATAAATATACTGGATGTCGTAAACAATAGGAATTGTAAGGTTTATGTATGTGTTTTGTGTGAGGAGACATTATGATGTTATTATTTTAATGACGTATCTAGAAGGTATTAGGAGCTCGTGGCTAAGTAATAACAGCCGCACGGGTCGATCCGTCAGGTTATGCTACGCTTGCCGGGGTTGGTCAGTGGATGGGTGACCATCTTTACATACCGAGATTCCTACATATACAAGGTGTTTCTTTTAAGGTGTCAAGCCAGTGCGAGCTGATAGCAGAGTACCATACCTCTCGATTTAACCCTCATGTATGTCCTACGATTTTTTGTAGTTTTCGAGTTATAATTTTTTTGCGATATTTTTCCTGATTCAACGATGGCTTTCAAAAATATATCTTTTTTTGGGTCAACTTTGAACAAGAATGTACTAAAAAGGGCATTATTTGCTGAAATCTGTCGTTGAAAGTGGTGTAGGTATCTGAAATCTTGTGAATTTCATAATTTATAATTTATTATTATCTTTGCATATTTTTGTCAATCCTGATATTTACTATTCATCTACGTTTAGCAGAGCTCAGTTGATAATCAATCTGCCTAGCCTTTTCCCAACTATGTTGGGGTCGGCTTCTAGTCTAACCGGATGCAACTGAATACCAGTATTTTACATGGAGCGACTGCCTATCTGACCTCCACAACCCAGTAGATGGGTAATACGATACCCCTTGGTAAGACTGGATGTCAGACTTTCGGGCTTCTGACGACCCGTAACGACTGTCAAAGATCCACGAATGACAGCCGGGACCAACGGCTTAACGTGCTTTCCGAGGCACGAAGGAATCTCGGTATGTAAAGATGGTCACCCATCCACAGATCAACCCCGGCAAGCGTAGCTTAACCTGAGGGATCGACCCGTGCGGCTGTTATTACTTAGCCACGAGCTCCTCTGATAATAAAAACATACATTTTATACCTACTACTATTCTTAACCACAACCATTGCTATGAAATGAGGGATCCAAAATAACTCGAAAACTACAAAAAATCGTAGAACATGTACAATGTTAGGTCTGTTTTTGGGATAAATTCTTTTCAACTACGGAACCCGTCATTGTACGTGGTCCGACACGCACTTGGCCAGTTTTTTTTGACAAATATACCGCATTATCAGTTATAATGGTGATGATGATGTGATGGCAACAGACTCGCCCCCTACAGAGTACACACATGAAACTTAAACATAACCGGCGAAATATTAGTGCAGTTTTGTACACACGGCTACATATCAAGCTATACATTTCCAGTATAAGCTGATCTCGCATTGCATAGGATTTCCGTACAATGAGAGGCCAGCTTATACTGGAAAAGTACAACTTGATATGTGTACCTACAAAAAGCAGGTTCATAAACCTTCGGAGGCGTTTTAATATGTCATCTAATCCAGAAATACGCGTCGACCTTACCACCGAATTTATTTAGTTCTTCGTAATATTCTTAGCGCCGCCGTCATAATACTGCGCACGCGTTGTTTCTTGGTTCTCGGCATAGATATAAGAAAGAAGGAGATATGCACAGTATGTTAAAATGTATCGGAATCCTGTGTCTCCACTTTTCCCTTTGTCATTTTCATGATTATAAAGACAAATACGGTAAAATACTACACTTACATACATATGGAAAACTATACTTACATATGGAAAATATGGAAAGTGATTCCATGATTTACATGGCTTCGGTTTTTACAAGAAACCACTGAACAACACGGCCATGGGCGTACTCACGGGCGGGGGGGGGCTGGACTTTGCCTGTGCAAATACTGTAACCGTATAGGTCATGATTGGGAGAATACACGCTGTATAGATGCGCAACTTGCAGTTAAGTGACAATTTGCTACGTGCATTCAGAACGAGACTGCTTTAGGTGCTTAAAGGTTACACAAGGTCATCGAGGGTCACACTTAGATATTTGGATCGCTTCTCCAAGGGATCGGCTTGCCAAACATGGTGATTGGTCGGTGGGGCGAGATCGATTGAGACGCGGTTTCAAAAAGAGAACCGCTTAACTTTTGTCGGGATTGACTTCGATTCTCCACTTTCGAAACGAGTTTATCGACTGCAGTTTGGAGAGTTCGAGGTGTTGGCGTTGGCCGGAATATTAAATGAAATGATACTATAATTATAATATAATCGTAACGTCTGCAAACAGAACCAAAGCCGACTGTGCCTTTTTATTTTTCGGGATATCGCTGGTAAATAACGTGGAAATGAGTGGAGAAAGCACAGAGCCCTAAGGGAAACCTGCGTGAATGGGGTGGGGAGAGGATAGCGCTCCTTCGATACGATAGCGAAAAGTGCGGAAAGACAAAACGTTTCGTAAGATGAGCACGAGACGGTCTGGCACACCGAGTTTGTAAAGCTTATTATAGTAAACCGTCGTGCCAGACTTTGTCAAACGCTTTCGCTGTATCGAAGAAAACCGTCATCGAACCACGTTGGAAATCAACGCTTATGTGTTCGTTGATGTGGTGGACCTGTTGTACGCAAGAGTGTTGGGTTCGAAAACCAAACTGCTCGTTAGGAATTAGGCCCTTTGCCTCGGCGTAATCTTTGAGGCGCTTATAAATAAGTCTCTCATAGATCTTGCCGAGGACATTGAGTAGAGCTGATGAGGCGAAAAAAAAGAAAAACATGTGGCCAAAGAACCCGGCTTAAGAAATTTCTGAATTGCCGCGCTCTGGGCCAAAAGCTGGGTACGCCCATGAACACGGCATACTTATAAATTGTCACGGTCATACTGAGCATGTCGCGCGGACACATTTTCGCCCGCTTGCCACTTCTCCTGTTTTTATATTTCTATGGTTCTCGGTTAATTTAGCTTGGAGCCGACCTTATTTATTTATTTACACGTTGTAAAAGCGTAGAATTAGTGCTGGTTTATTATAAAATGTAACTGTAGTAATTTACTGGAGTAAGTACGCGTAAGAAACTGTTGTAAGAGCAGACAATTAGAGCTGTTTCATTATAAAATGGAATTGTACTAAGAAATTAGCAGAATTTAGTGTAAGAATATAGTCTGTTTTGCTTGTAATTTGTACGGTAGCAAGAAGTAAATGTTCATCCATTACTTTTTCGGACAGTGAGTAAACAATAGTCGAATCTATATAAGGTATAGAAAGTATCTTAATTTTTTTATACAACGTGTCGGTTTGCATCCTCGTCAAATTTCAGGGTGTGATACAGAACATCAAACGGAACAACTTTCTCTATGGGACCAACATCGTATTCGCGAAAAAATTTTCAACTGTCCCATAGAAAACTTCAATACCTATTCGACTCAAATGTATGGGACGGCTGATTATTTTTTCGCGATTACGATGTTGGTGCCTTGGAAAAAGTTGTTCGGTTTGATGGTCTATACTATACCACACCCTTAAATTTGACGAGGATGCAAAACGACACGATGTATAGTTAGATAGTGACCTAATTTAATAAACACGTTGATCTTTAAAAATAACATGTTAGAGAAAAAACAAAAAAAATATTTGCCAAAAATATAAAGCCTTCGAAACCTTGTTGGTTACCAAAGTATACTTTACCAAAGATTACCACGAATAAATAAATATCTACTACACGTGAAACTATAATCAATGATTATCTAAGTTTGCGCAACTAGTTTCGTAATGTAAATCTGACTTTAGGTAGGTACCAAACGCGTTCCCTAAGGCTGGGACCAGCCGGCAGGTTGAACGCGTCCCAGAGGGTCATGGCCATCCGGCTAGTCCGGGGATACCGCACGGTCTCCCGGGAGGCGGCGAGCCTCCTTGCCGGATTGCCGCCGTGGGATCTGGAGGCAAAGGTCCTCGCGCACGTGTGGGAGTGGCGCGAGGAGGCGAAACGCCGGGGCGTAACTCCGCTGCCGCGAGAAATCACGGTACAGCGGACAGAGCTCCGGCGGGATCTCATGGCGGCATGGAGAGCGCGACTGTCGCAACCCAGCGCTGGGCACGCCACAATTGCGGCGATAAGTCCCCTCTTTGAGGAGTGGTTAGAGAGGCGCCACGGCGTCCTCACCTTCCGCCTGACGCAGGTCCTCACCGGACACGGTTGTTTCGGGAGGTTCCTGTTTCGCATAAGGCGGGAGGAAACTCCCGGGTGTTTCCATTGTGTGGATCGCCCGGAGGACACGGTGGAGCATGCAGTGGAGGTCTGCCCGGCTTGGGCAGAGCACCGCCGTGTTCTCACGGAGGCGATCGGCGGCGGCGATCTCTCGCGTCCGAGCCTGGTCCAGCAGCGGCTGGGCAGGCGGAGCGAGAGTGCATGGGAGGCCGTCACCTCCTTCTGCGAAGCAGTGATGCTCGCGAAGGAGGAGGCGGAACGCGTGAGGGAGAGGCAGCCTCACGCCCTCAGCCGCCGCAGGAGACGCCCTGGGCGGCGGGAATCGCGGGGTGATTTCCGGCCACCGTAGGCGCGGGCCTGCGGACGGTGAGCAGCGGGTAGCTCGCCGTCCGGTAAGGACCAGGCCCGAGTCGACGGCGCGTTGTGTTCCACGCGCGCCTCAAAGAGATGTCAGCAAGTGACGGGGCCCAATAAACGGACTACAATGTACGTTAAATCTAGAGGATGCAACACTGAAGTATAATAGTATTTTCACACCACCTGCTCGAAAATGTCAAATTATATGTCAAGCAACCTTAACCTAAAGTGAGTCATTAGTGGCCGGGGGCACAGCCGGTCAATAATGTTGTACTGGATTTCATTATGACCCGCTGGTCAATAATGTGATTTGAATTTGGAATCTCACATGCTCAGCTAAATTGGCAGTATAGTACTAACAAACACCTTTTGGTGCCAGAAAGAGGAAAGCTATTCTCGAAACCCTTACTACGCGTGGATGATATTCTCGATTTCCTACAAAATCATAACGACTGCTTCTTCATATCGTTGCCATGTTTTCGAAGACATAATATTGTAAGAATAATTAGATAACTACGAACCATTTTTCATTTTTTTTTTATTTTTTTTTTTTATTATTTTTTTTTTTAATTCCACATCAACATCTATAAACGTACCAAATAAAAACTTAACTTTATCTTTGCACAACTGGACTAATGTCTCAAATGTTACCATTAACTTCAATTAATATGTAAGTGCATATAACTAACTAGTTCTAAATATGTTATTCTTACTGTTTGTTTATTTAATAAATACTTTGTTTTTCGTACTATGGCTATTATTTTCTCACAGTAGGTGTAAAAAGTAGAGTATCCTCCTCTGGGCTAAAGGTGTCTTTGCCTTGGGCTAGCTTGAATCCCTCGCTGCATTCAGGATTCTTGTATTAACTCCCTCGCTTCGCTCGTGAGTTAAACTCTTAACTACCTCGCTGCGCTCGGGAGTTAAATCCCGAATCCTTCATTGCGCTCGAGATTCAATATGACGCCCGTGACATAAGACACAACTTTAGCCCCTCGGTGCATAATCTACTATTATAGTGTGATAATATTAGTGTGATGATTTGAAACTCTAATGGAGCTTTAGAACTAAATAAACACCTTTTAACCACCTTTTATCTGTATTAACTGTCATAACTTCTTCTGCAAGTTCATGCACTAGTATCGACAAAAAGCTATAAATAAAAATGTACTACGAAATTCAAAAACAAGGTATGCATTGAACCAACCAATCTGCCTAGCCTTTTCCCAACTATGTTGGGGTCAGCTTCCAGTCTAACCGCATGCAGCTGAATAATACTGGTAAGTATACATGAATGTGTGGGGGTATGTATGTAGTTTACATGGAGCGACTGCCTATCTGACCTCCACAACCCAGTTACTGGGTAACACGATACCCCTTGGTAAGACTGGTTGGCAGACTTACAACTTACGTACTTACTTGTTGTTGCACATTACCAATGATCATGTGATTATAAAAACCGCAACGTTACGATAGCTCTATAAATATCCGGTGATTAAACTGTTTAAACATGCCACGACTATGTGTTCAAAAGCTTTCAATACTCAAATATTAAAATATACGATAGTTTAATAAATTTATATGTCTTTCACACATAGTAAATCTATAAATACTAAGAAAATATTATTAAAAAAGCAAAAGTGTCTTTTTGTTACATTCAATCAATCAGCTCAGCCTATCGCAGCCCACTGCTGGACATAGGCCTCTCCCAGTCTGTGCCACAACACCCTGTCCTCCGCCTTCCGCATCCAGTCTGTCCCAGCCACTTTCTTCAGGTCGTCGGTCCATCTAGCTGGGGGGCGTCCCACACTACGCTTACCGATTTGTTACATTGTGACGCCATAAACCCTTAAACTGATTTTGATGAAATTCTGTACACTTAAAAATAGCTTCAACGTTGAGGAAAAACATAGACATTTTCTCTCTAGTTGCAGTTTGCATAGAAAATTCGAAATCGCGGGTAAAAGCTAGTATTTAAATATATATTTGAAAAATTAAATCGTGTTATAAATATTATTTGTAAGTGACATGAAATTATCTTTTGATGCATTAATTCTAAATTGTTTGAAAGACGGGAATTTTTGGCGGCTATTGAAAATCGGGCGACGTATATAACATGTAAACATATTTTTTTACCAATCTATTCCAGGTCTATCTGCAATTGAGAATGTCGTTGGGTCATTGACTTGCAGATTTTTAGCACACCTACTGCATGTTTTATACTTTTTTACGAGTAGGTATACTCGTATCGTAAATTAAGTATACTTCATTTATCCGGATAAAAAGTATTTCGTGTGAACGGAAATCGGATTTACCCAATAATTGGGTTTCGAAGGTCAGTTGGCACAAGCGTCAGGTTTAGTACCTATATTACGCCTTTCCGGTTATGTAGAAGCCGACCCGATCCAACGAAGTTACAGAAGAGAATAGAATCTAATAGAAAGTACACATAAGTAAATATTGTTTTAAATCTCTGTTAAGTGATTATCCAGTCTTTCATTTCTTCCAAGTTGTTGTGTCCATACATATTTACAAATTCACTAATTAACATGAGATATTGGACGACAAATGACGTTGAATAAAACTGCCTTCATTTCTGTATTAACTCTCCATTAACTAGTGGTTTAATTTCTTCTTAAAATTTTACATGAAAAACCACTTAACACCAAGCTCAGTATCAATAAATAAAGAAAACTACAGCATTATTCAACTTGAGCCCAGTTAAATGTGAATGTTTATAACGCGGAGTGCCCATGCGCACGATGACGTCACACGCGTGAGCGCGTACGTGATGAATTCTTTGGCCCTTCATAAATTAATGCGATGAATTTTCTTTTTATTATGGTGTAGGCGTTTGCTATCAGACTGACGTCTCTAAGGGATTGGTTGCTGTACCTGAGAAACACGTTAAGCCGAAGATTTTTGACAGTCTTTACCGTCATGCAGAAGCCCGAAAGTCTGACAAGTTTTTTTACCAATTTGTTGAGGGAAATAAAAACGGAATGAAATGAAATGAGGTTTCTGTAAATACGATATTAGAATCACTTTTTCAAATATTTTTTTTTAAATAGGAGAGTTGCTCCTGATGAGTACTAACTCTTTCCTGCCAGATCATCCTACACCTCATAGTTTTGGAAACTGATTGTAACATAAGCCAAAGAAAAAAAAAAAAAGAAGATAAATAAAGTTAGATGGAGTCGACCTGACTACATCTGAGAAGAAATGGCGAAAAAAACTCAGGGGTTTAAGTCTCTTTTAAAGTCCAGACACAATCTTGGTCAGATCGGGATATCGTGTTACCCAGTAACTGGATTGTGGAAGTCAGCCAGTCGCTCCATGTAAAATACTGGTATTCAGCTGCATCCGGTTAGAAGAAGCCCATCCCAACATTATTGGGAAAAGGTTAGGCAAACGCGATGATGGTGATGATGAGATGTTGCCACTTAGTCACCTGCAACACCCTAAGGAGTTTGTCTTTTATTTTATTTTTCGTGAGGTTATCCTCTGACCGGTGAGGCGAAGGTTTATGTGATTACGTCAGAATCTTACCAACCATACGCTTTTCCTCTGGCTGCCTGTGACCTGGGTCCAGGGTTCGCTCACTCATTTACCCTTCCCCCGTGTGAAGAAAGGTTTAAATATCTCCTAGCATTCAGTAGGGATGACGACTAAAACTTTTTTTTTTCGTCATGTAGATGATTAAAAAAATATTGTTATCTTTTTTTACATAATCAAAAGATTATGGCGATGCATTGAGTTAAAATGTGACATGTGGTTACTCCTTGCTAGATTTTATATGTACATAGTTAGTCTTAGCGTGCCCCCACTCCCCGAACTTATGCGTTTTATTTATGTAATTTTTTATCTATATGAAATAAAGCAAAAAATACGTGTCAATTTTTTTTTATTATCTTACTGACGGACTAAATAGAATTTCTTTTTTTTAACCCAGGATACATGGCTATTGTATCGGTCATCGAGAGACCTAAGTATGTTCAAGAATGTACTCTTGCAGACCATGTAATGATCTTCTATCTATCTATATAAATAAAAAGAGAAATCCTGACTGACTGATTGACTGACTCATCAACGCCCATCCCAAACCCATGGACCTAGAAAGCTCAAATTTTTCACAGAGGTTCCCTTTATAATGTAGACAACAGGAATAAGGAAAGAATACCCGGTAGTATGTTCCCGTGGGATATTTTCCGACATCCACGCGGGAGAAGCCGCTGGCAAAAGCTAGTTAAGTATTGATATTACAGTAAACCATGCATCCACTGACATGTTTAGTTTATAGTAGGGCACACACCACCCACACCCACAGTGGTTTGTGGGTTCCACAAACCACTTCAATGAATGGTTGAAAAATCAGCACACAATAAACACAATAACAGTACTTATTCCCAATCGACACAGTTTTATCTACAAGGCCAGGTTTTATAGCATTATTACCGAATAGTTACGAGTTACGAGCAACCTCGGGAACTGTGAATACTGGAGTTACAGCTGTCCATGCTGTGCTGGATTATTTTAAGAATTATTGGTACCGAACTTTTATTAAGGAAGCAATATAGCTTTTCTGTAATCTGTTAAGAACCTATACTACCTCAAATGGCTTAGCATGACCTCTGTTATGTCGAAAATACTGCAGCATTAATTTTGAAATAAATACGGTATGGAACTTACACATGCGTAACAAATTAAACTACGGGTAATACTATTCCACAGAAGTATAGCAAGATTAAATAAGTATTAAATTAAAATAGAAAAAAATCCAAAGTTACTTCCAAACTAAACGATAAACCGCTGGTATTCAAAACATACTTCAAATTAGATCATGAAACTTTGCATACTGACTGAATTAACTACATATAAAGCAGGACTTATCTTTTTTTATTTTTTCAAAATAACCATTATTTTCACCATAAGCCACTGAAAAATTCCTAAAGGGAAAACCAAATAATACTGTCCTACTGGAAATCAAAACCAGCTTCAAAACCACCAAAACCAACCAGCTTCAAAACCAGAGGAGCTCGTGGCTAAGTAATAACAGCTGCACGGGTCTATTCATCAGGTTAAGCTACGCTTGCCGGGGTTGGTCAATGAATGGGTAACCATCTTTACATACCGAGACTCCTCCGTGCCTCGGAAAGCACGTAAAGCTGTTGGTCCCGGCTGTCATTCGTGGATCTTTGACAGTCGTTACGGGTCGTCAAAAGCCCGTAAATCTGACAACCTGTCTTACCAAGGGTTATCGTATTACCCAGTTACTGGTTTGTGGAGGTCAGATAGGCAGTCGCTCCATGTAAAATACTGGTACTCAGCTGCATCCGGTTAGACTGGAAGCCCACCCCAACATAGTTGGGAAAAGGCTAGGCAGATTGATTGATAGATAGACAGATAGATAGATAGATAAAACATTTATTCGATGCACACAAAAGACAGCACAACCAATGACGTATTATAGATAGACGCGTCATACACGAACATCAGTGCTTTCAAAAACAGCGTAAGCCATGATGTACCAACATACCAGTATATACTGGCTGCAAAGAGAGGAAAGACGCATGCCGATACCTGTTGTAAGAAAGAGATGAATATACTTCTTTAGTTACGTCACTAGCTGCTGCATGTTCACTGGCGCGCGTGCGTGACTGATATCACGCCGGGCAATTACCCTTCATTTAATTTCCCATTTTTGAGCCCGGGTAACGCATCTAAAGGTAATATATCATTGAGCACAACACACAAAAGTACAATTAAATTATTACAATTCACATGAATAAATATAAAATTTAAAAACAAGGTGCCAACATACAAAAAAATAAAATAAAGAAAAACATACATAAAATATGGAAATGAAAGTGGCAACAGGACATAACATACATAACTTCAAATAACGATTATAGGTAAGTTACACAGTGCGGTGTGCGTCTGAAGGTTGCATCAAATGGGAGTCCAGCTCAGCATGTGTCAGGCAAGTATTCCTGACGCTGATATTCTGCTGGATCCCTGCAGTGACGTACGGACGCTGAGCAGTCATGATTATGTTGGTGTGATAAAGTGTCATGCGCGGAGTAAAATTAAGTAAATATACCCGCAACTCTAATTATATATTCAGTAACGTTTTGCATATATATTACTTGATTATATAATAATATATAATACAATTATCTATACTATATAATTATCTAATTGATTGGAAATCAGAACCAGCGGGGTAAATGCGTGACACACTTATATCGGTAACGTCTTTCATTTTGACAATTAAACAATATTCTTTACGTTATTTACGTTGTTGAACAAACAAATTTTTCGTAGGATTGATTGAACGTGTGTTACCCAATTAAGGTGCTGTGCAGTCACGCTTGCGAGTTTGCAACTAGACCAACGCAACGAGGCAATCGAATAAAATAATACTTAGTACTTTAATAGGCTTTTTATATTACTAAATAGATAGATTATCTATCATCACTTTATTATGTAATATGTACACCATAAAGATCTATATATAAAAATCGATGTGTGTATGTATGTTCTCTATGCACTCCTAAACGGCTCACAGTGGAACGAGTGTATGGGAGAGGTTGGACTTAGGCATTTCCGAGAAAAAAAAGTCTAATTTTGAAAAACGAATAATGTCATCGTATTTAGCTATCAAATGCCTTCAAAACTTGTGCTGAAGAATTTCTTTCTATCTCTCGTATTTCAGGAGTTATTTGAGAAAATGTGAAATTTTACTATGAAAATGACTGTATCGAGCTCTTTGCCGCCTGATTCCGGCCTCGTTCCAAGTTGTGGGCCTTACTACTTACTTAATTAACTCCTGAAATACGAGAGATAGAAAGAAATTCTCCAGGACAAGTTTTGAAGGCATTTAATAGCTAAATACGATGGCATTATTCGTTTTTCAAAATTAGACTTTTTTTTTGGAAATGCCTAAGTCCAACCTCTCCCATACACTCGTTCCACTGTGCGGCTGGAGCGATTTTAATGACATTTTCAGACAATGTTCAGATTAGCCCTCCTTTGAAGTCTACCTTACAGTTACATATATAAATGTAGAAATTTTACATAGGGTTACAAAATGGACGTCTTATCGCTAAAAGCGATCTTTTACAGACAACCTATGGATGGATTAAAAGGAGAAGGAGACAATACTGTAGGTAGTCAGTGATGTATCATTTACATATACAATAAATACATAATACATACAAATATTATAGAGGATGTTTACCAGCCAATAAAATGATAATGATTATTATTCCTAACTCCCACATTGCAGTTCTCCAACAATATTATTCAATCTGCAGATCTGAAAAGCCTTTTAATCGCCATAGATCAACGTTACTACCAATAATGATGTACGATGTATATGAACATTAATCCTGAAACTATAGTATTTCCGCTGTCTTACCATAAACAATACGATATGATTCATGGCCCAAGAGAAACTTGCAACTGGAAACCATTAGTTGGAAATGATGAGATCATTATTTACAGGGTGTAAGTGTAAACAGTGGCAATCTTTTAGGGGGTCATTGTACTCATCATTATGAACAACTTTTACTATGGGATCAAACTTGAAATCGCGAAAAAAACCCTACCTACATTTATGGTCGCATAATTCGTCAAAATTTAGGGAACAGCTAATTTTTTTTTCGCGTTTAAAGTTGTTCATAATGATGAGTACAATGACCCCTTAAAATATTGCCACTGTTTACACTTACACTCTGAATTATTTTGAGATAGTCTGGTTTCAGTAGTTAGCGGAGTCTTGACAAACTTCTACAATCCATTCACCATAAGATTTGACATTTAAACAAACCTTTTTACAGTCCGTTCAACCGATTTTGACTTCTATTGCGTTGGTGGCATGACAAATAGCAGCTGCAGTAAACAGTTGGTATTGTAACCACTTATTTGCCTTTAATGCCATCCTTAAGCCTACGGAACAGAAGTCAAAATCGGTTGAACGGACTGTAAAAAAGGTTTGTTTAAAGGGGAATGCCTGAAAAATGATTGAAATAGACAGAAACTACTTACAGTCCTTAATTCTGTTTAGAATAAATTAGGTATAATGAAATAATTCTCAAGTTTGTATACCTAGGGTGAAAATATAACGATCTTTAAAATATTTAACTTGATATCCGTCTAATTCCTTCTTATTTTATCATGGAGGTCAGTGTTTATTTGACATGAGTAATCGACATTCAGCCAAACAGGAATCGTCAAATAATCTTTAACGAACTATTTTATAGAATTATTGCACAGTTATCATTCATTTAATATAATTCGACCTATTTATACCGTAAATCTAATTAAAATAATATATGCATGTCAATATTAATTAAAATCAAATTATTTTCAAAATAGAAAACGTATCGTAGGCTGTATGCACCATAATGTCCTTTGCCTTACTGACACTTTGACATTACTGCATTTAATTTTTTCGATTGTTGATTTGATCGATTCATGGTTTTGCGTTTGCGACTTGAGTTACTAGTATATTACTTTTTAGTACCTATATTTAACGACGACTTTGGCCATTTTTTAAGGATTTTGATTTTACTTCTGTACACGTTACCCATTTTTGAACACGGGCTTAGATTGGACCCGCCGAAACTTCGACTCGGCTTTTTGACGACGGACCTGAACCTGCTTTATATTATACGACGCTGCTATTATTTCGGACTTGTGCCGTGTTTATTTAAAAATGGATTAGAAACGTACACTGTGTTAATTGCTATCTCGATATTGCATCGATGAGACGTAATCTTATATCAGTGCAAAATGATGAAGTAAGTCGTTTAATACAGGCATGGATAACACCACAAGCTGTAAGTACTGAGATTCCCTAGGTGTCTTGCCTATTTATGTTGAACGCACTGACATACAACAATAAGTACATTATGTTTTGTTCTTTTCTACAGGTTGAACTTGTTTGTGATGCATGTCTAAGATTAGCAATTCAAACTATCACCGAGACACCAGGAACTGTTTATTCTGTAAATTGTTTATTCTGTAAATAGGATATCGAAATCACTTTTACACGTCATATTTTTTTTTTTTTTTTAATAAGCTAGATGAAGTCGACTGAGAAGCAAAAGGAGTGTGTAAGGATCGTAGCAGAGGTGACGTTCTGTGGTTTCTACCTACCCCCATGGGAAGAAGGCGTGAGTGTGTACAGACGCCAGTAGGTCAAGCCACCCGAAACTGTCAAATTTTCCCAATCAAGTTTGAACCTAATGCTTTAGCGATAAAGATGAAAATCTATTAAAGAAATTTGACAGATTGTAGTAGCTTGATGTGTCTGTACATTCGCATAATTTTCAGCATAATTAAGGACTTTTGTTCATGGGCAGACATAAAAATCTGTGAATTCTTATGCAACTTTCAGCATTGACAAAATATGCAATAGGTATTAGATCTGAGTTTTCATTCAAAAACTACAAAACCAATTTCATATCACTCATACGCACTGCACAGTTTTCAGTTTTACATTATAAAAACTATGGGGCTTAAATTTTCCATTTTAAAAGTGCGTTCGTATTTCAAAGCGTAGTGACAATTAACAATCGGCGCTCGTCGGGCGAGCTCGGCTCAGCTCGGGCGCTATAGGCGCAAACGCCGCTACTACCGAGTTAATTGAGCTTCGGCGACACAATCCGATCAGTTTGATTGTTTCCTCGTCAATTCGTATACCTGTGGAAGCTATTAAATATGGCAATAGGAATTGTGGGCTATTGCTATTGCGGTTTGGGAATTGCTATATCTTATTCTTATTTTCAAGTGTTAGAATTAGATATAATGCCAAACCTAACGATGTTTTTCTAGCAATGCACACCATGTCATTAAAAAAAAAAGACAAACAGACAGACAGACGGACAACGAAGTAATCCTTAGATAAGGGTTCCGTTTTTTCCTTTCGAGATACGAAACCCTAAAAAACAAATCGACCTTCATCAGCCTGCATTTGCTACCTCCCAATTATTCGAAGATAATCGATTTACTTTTCTTTGCATAGTTATAATTCAATTCAATTAACTTTTAATTATATACTCAAGTTAAACATTAAACAAAAACTTTAGACGAGTGAGGCACTAGAACAAACTCATAAGACAACTTAGCCAACTAAGTTAAATTACTTAGTTCAGACAAGTGTAATCTTTTTAGATTACCTGCAGCGAACTTAGTAATACTTTTACTTAAACTGTTAAGTTTTTATGTCAAGAATAAAACAGTTAATTGTAATTGCGATAATCATCGATCAAATTATCGTCTGTCATTATTTTCTACAAGGTATGATAGTTATTTTTTTTTTGTCTGTCATGTAGATTATTAAAAAATATTGGACACGTATTTTTTCTTTTTTTACGTAATGAGTTAAAATGTGGCATGACGTCACTACTATGCTTATATTTGTGGCGTAGCGAGCCCCAACTCCCCAACTTTCGGGGCACCGAGCTTTTTGTACACACAAACACGTTTTTATAACCGTTGCGTTGTTTGAAGTTAAAATCTAGGGAAATATATTGGTATTATTGGGTTATATACTAGACAGTATACGATGGAAACACGATTTGATAAAGTTGGCTCGATAGAATAAATTCGCAAAATTACCTATTTTCGAGTAATTTATTCCTATATTTTTTTATTTTTAGGGTTCCGTACACGTAGAGCTAAAGTAAATAAATAAATTTTGAATATGAGGGCCAACCTTTTAGGGGGCCAACTAGAAAATTTAAAAAAAAAGTTTTGCAAACTGTACTGTGTGATATATCAAATGAAAGGACTTACTAGTCCGGTCAATTTAGACCAAAAAATGAGAGTGAAGTTACATAAAGTCCCAACAAGCTGAATTTCAGTGAAATTGTTCAAAATATAATTATAAACAATGTCTAGAAGTTCCCCATCATTCCCCTGTAAGGAAAAAATTTTATTCAAGGTCAAAGGTCAAAAAAATGAGTTTTTCGCGATTTTCAGCAAAACGGTAAGTTTTATCATAAAAGTACCTCAGACAAAAATTGTAGATCATAAAATTATCTATAAAAAATGTACCAATACTTTTTTCTTACGAGCCACCGTTACTGAGATATAACGATTCAAAAAGTTATAAAAGTTGTTACCGTCATAATATACATGAGTACGCCACGTATATACATCTAGAGTTGTTATTTAAAAAAAAAAAAAAAGAAAAAAAAAAAAGAAGCTGAAGTTTTTAAAAAGAGTAATTCAACTCAACAAGAAGTTATTACCAACGGCATCCGCTTTCTTCTTTCTATGTACGGAGCTCCTAAAAAAACTACCTGTTTAGATAAGCATCGATATGCATGTTTCGTTAAAAATACTAAAAATAAAAAACAAGTTCAATTAGCTTGTCTTCCTCCAACCTCAGTTGCTGCTCACCAACATCTTTTTCGAGTATATTACCAAGTTCAATTGTGGCTTGGTTATCAGCTAGACCCTACAGACTGGGGTTGGAAGTTGGTCAACAATATATTAGAGCCAGTTCAAACTTTACTTCCACCTGCGCCGGAAAAACTGCTGAACACTATTTTTTGCAACTGCAAAAAGGGATGCAGTGCTAAATGTGGTTGCAAAAAAGTCGGACTGCCTTGTTCTTTGGCATGCACAAATTGTCAAGGCCGGTCGTGCTCTAATATTGAATCACAAACAATGGAGGATTCGTTTGACTCCGACGAAGTATCATGCGATACATCGCTATTGACGCAATTTACTTGCATCCAAAATGAAGATGAAGAAGAAGCAGGAGAAGAAGAACAAGAAGAAGATCAAGAAGAAGAACAAGAATTTGAAACTTACGAATAAGACGAATAAACTTCAACACTTTTTTTTTAATTTACATCGCTTTTATCTTTCCCAATCTTTGAAAATTTCCGTTATTATGCAACAGTTTTACATTAAACAGGATCACAACTGACCCGTGGAGTAGGCCTACTGGGGAAACCACGTTAAAAAAACGCGCTAAGTACACTACCTCATAGGTGGCGTGAAAACGTGTGCATATTATGACGATAACAACTTTTATAACTTTTTGAATCGTTATATCTCAGTAACGGTGGCTCGTAAGAAAAAAGTATTGGTACATTTTTTATAGATAATTTTATGATCTACAATTTTTGTCTGAGGTACTTTTATGATAAAACTTACCGTTTTGCTGAAAATCGCGAAAAACTCATTTTTTTGACCTTTGACCTTGAATAAAATTTTTTCCTTACAGGGGAATGATGGGGAACTTCTAGACATTGTTTATAATTATATTTTGAACAATTTCACTGAAATTCAGCTTGTTGGGACTTTATGTAACTTCACTCTCATTTTTTGGTCTAAATTGACCGGACTATATAAGAAGTTTGTGGTCTTAAAATAACATGGTAAATCTTTCAATATTGTGAGTACAAACTTACATTTACTGTTGGAATGTATGGGAGAACATGTTTTTCAACTATAATGTTGAGTTTGTTCTTGGGATAATTTCATACCAACTACGGAACCCTTCATTGTGCGTGGTCCGACACGCACTTGGCCGGTTTTTTTTTAAATAATAAGTATTTTTTTACTATTTACTCATTTACTAAAATAAAGTTCATGGATGACTGGAGCGTTTATACACGATAGTTTTTTATTTAAGAGCAATAAGATGAAAATAACAACGAAAAACATTGAAAAAGTGCAAACGTGTGGTTATTTTCTTTTACACGTAAAGAAAAAGACAGAGAAGAAGGAAAAGCTCGGTGCGCCCTTAATGCGTTTTATCTTTACTAATATGATAAAGCAAAAAATACTTGTTAAATATTTTTTTATCATCTGACTGACGGACTAAATAGAATTTATTTTTTGTTACCCATGCATCATCCCTATTGTTAGTAGTTCGCCTATTCTATAGGTTCAGCAGTACCCTAGGTACTGCTGTGAGTTTCTGGACACACATGAGTTAATAAAAAAATAACATACCTACATTATCTATAATTATCTACTGCTAATAATAAAGCTAAAGAGTTTGTTTGTTTGTTTGAACGCGCTAATCTCTGGAAGTACCCATCGGATTTGAAAAATTGTTTTTCATTTGATAGCCCAATTCTTGAGGAAGGCAATTTAACATCACGCTAGGACCCTTAGGAGCCAGGAAAACAGAAAAAAAAAGACAGAAAGAACGCTAAGCGAAAAGGAAGTACTAGCGCGGGCATGCGCGATGCGATGCGAAATTTCACACGAACAAAGTCGCCGGCAAAAGCTTGTTTACATTTAAGAAACCAAAACTTTATTACGATTCATACATCCGTAATACCTTGTTCTGTTTCCTCTCTATCGTTGGCATGGCCTAAACTTACATCACTGCATCTGCCTTATTTCTTAATGCGATTTCAGACAATCAACTCCAGTTCGTTACTAAGACAACCATCTCATCTGCCTAGCCTTTTCCCCTACCCCTTGGTAAAAATGGTTGTCTGACTTTCGGGCTTCTGACGATCCGTAACGACTGTCAAAGCTCCATGAATGACAGCCGGTACCAATGGCTTAACGTGCTCTCCGAGGCACGTTCCTTACTAAGACAACCCTTTAATAACAATCTGCCAATACAATAAAAGACATCCTAATCCTTACCCCACAGAAAGTAATTACATCCTTATATCCCCAAGTTACAGGTTAAGATCCTCAATAAAGACGGCCGCCATTTTATGGGGATCTATTTGCCATTAACATAGGTAATAGTGTTGGGCATCATAATCCCGCGACGATGCCCATGAAATTGTTAATTAACGGACACGGGGTGGCCAGGTGACATCGTTGCTTTATTGTATACAAGTTTCATAGTTTTTGGAGTTGTTTTTGTTAATTGGTTGTGTAATTTCTCGATGTATATTTGAGACTCGAGTTTATTTTGGTACTTAGATAAATTTTTACACAAAAATCTTCCTTACTACATAGTTCGACGGGACACTATTCAAATTCAAATTCAAAAATTTTATTTCTAGCGAAGACTCATATAGGGTTAGTAACATTGTCCCTTAAAACTAAGTGTTAGTAAACAACACGAAATGATGGCACATGTAACTGACAGCAGTGGATCATTTTCAGAACCCTGTTAGGGCTAGCCATGACTCGAGCCACCATCGATGCTGCGCGCTTGCGCATTATTGTGTAAAAACAATCTACTGATGCTGAGCAGGATATCTGTTTGCTGGCATTATTGACTACGGTCGCAAAGCTGGGAGAGTTGTGGCTTCCTCCTGCAGGACTGTTAAAATATGAATCTCCATTAGGAGGCCACAGACCAAGACAGAGAAAGGAAACAAATAGTAAAAACAGTTCAGAAATATTTGCGTATGTGAGATTAGTATTAGATAGAGGCGATTTTGCGGAACATATGTTTTGTTATTTTGGGAGGGCTTGACCAAAGCTGTCACCACCGTATGCGGTCGATTTCTGGGACACCCTGTATACTTAAGAAAAGCTCATCCTGTGGAAAAAAATAGGCCCTTTATACACGGCACGGCTTATTTACGATACGACGTATAAACCGCGCCGCAGAAAAAACGTGTCTGACACAGCGCAGGCAGCGGGGCAGAGAAAGACCTAACGCTCAAGCTCGTTTGGTCGGGGAAGTGCCTTAATGCTTCCAATCCCGATGACATACAGATATAAACAGCTAGTCGTTAAAATTCAACCTGAAAATCACTATGTTGAAATTACCCTTTCAATTCCAAGAATTAACCCTACAAATCCGATCGAAGGGTAACAAAACGCTGTTGACGATCTACGGTCAATAAGGGCAGGCTCTTTATACCCCGTGTTACAGATCACTGACGACGGCCATTAGGTTCGTGTTCCAAGTAATTGAGTTTGTCTCACTGGAATTAAGACAGTTAAAGTTACTGATTAATCTGAGAGGTTATGGTCGAATGTCTTAAGGTGTGGGATATTTGGTCAACGGTTTAATACTTAGGCCACTTAGCCACTTTATTATAGCCTTGCTTAACCATTGTTAATTCAATTCAATTCAATTTCTTTATTTCAGACTAAAGGTGTCCATATAGTGTTAGTAAATACATGTAAAAGAACTTAAAAATAAATGTTAGTATATACAATAGGAACTATTATCTAACGTGGATGCGTATCCACTGCCTCCATAGAGGACTTTCTACCCTCTCAGCAATGACCTTCAGGTAGCCGTTGGAACTGTCCCTCACCCTGCGCATCAGCGATGCCGCTCGCTTACGGATTATGGCATGGAAGCCATCCACTTGTGCGTCAGCAAACATCGCTGATGCGCTGCAATACCTAGGCAGTCCCATCAGCAACCTGAAAGCATTGTTGTACTGCACCCGCAGGGCGCTGACGACCCGCTGTGTGTAACTGACCCACAGGCTACAGGTATAGTAGGATTGGCAGTAGGCCCTAAATAACGTCTTTTTTACCTCCCTACTACACCTATAAAACCTGCGGGCCAGCATATTACACCGAACCGCCAGCCCCCTGCGTTCCCGCTCTATATCCGGATCGTCAGCCAGGTCCTCATTTACCACATGGCCAAGGTACACAAACTGGCTGACCCTATTTAACGCCACTCCTCCCAGCGTCACGGGCGGTACACAAGAAGGCGTCATGCGCCCCGCCCGAAACACCAGCAGTTCGCTCTTCTTGACATTATATGTCAATCCGTGCGTCTTAGCATATTCCTCACAGATGCCCAGCAGTCTCCGCAGGGCGCTGATCGATGGGCTCAACAGCACCATGTCGTCAGCGTAACTAATGTTATTCACAATCTGACCATCTATAGAACATCCTACCCTGGTGCCATTGAGCTCACGCACCAGCTCCCTCACGTAAATGTTAAAAAGCGTAGGGGAGCTTACTCCCCCCTGCCTCACACCACCCTCCAACTGATAGGCATCTGAAAAAGACCCCGCCCACCTCACATAATTCGTCTGATGGCGGTACCAGTACTTAAATATACTAGTAACACCCTCAGGCACTTTGTTCTCCCTAAGCTTATCCCACAGTCTATCATAATTTACATGATCAAAAGCCTTTGAGAGGTCCAAAAAGGCAGCATATACTGGCGTCCTACGGTCAGTGTAGTACCTGACGGTATGCTTCAGGACTAATATAGCACTCTCAGTAGAGAGGCCAGGCCTAAACCCAAATTGGGCGTCTTCAAGTACTACAGACTGAGAAAGATGACCATTCAGCACACCGTTAAGCAAGGCTATAATAAAGTGGCTTCGATGAAATTCGCTCCTTGTTTACACACAGAATATACGAACAAAGAAGGCCTTAAAACATTTGGAAAAATCCTATACAAGAAGTAGCGCTAACTACGATTTTTGGAAACATAATTGTTTAGTTAATTATGATATTGGTTTAGTAGTATTTTTCGTTTCGTGACTATCTCAGTATAAGTCTGTGACTATCTCATTAATGTGCTACATAAGAGGTACAAGAGGCGCAAATTGGTCTCCAGCTGCTATATGGATTGATGACATAACTATGTAGAAGCGATCGCTTTTTTGTCATTGTAACAATCGAAATACAGTAGACCGTAGGTACTTTCACCGTTTTTAAAGCAGCTAATATTATTGGCATAACATTGTCTACGTACGCGTGCTGTGTCTCGTAAAGTTGAACTTTACACCAGGTAAAGTTCAACTTTTCGAGATACTACAAGATCGATATCAATCAAGATCAAGATCGTTCGGTTCTTGCATCGATATTAACGCGACGATCGCGTATTCGCGCGTCGCTTCGCTTTTAAATCCAGCCTATCCCCGCGTCCTAACCGAAAGTGATAGTCGCGGAATACGCGGTCGCCACCTTAAGGCCGAACTATACGCCAATGACCTTGAGTGGTTAGCTTGCGCATTCTGGCCTGAGCTCACGCAACGCGTCGTACGTCCAGCCAGTAATAGGACTTGCCCATCAAGGAGCGCTGTCCCAAATTAGACGCATTTTTAATTTATTATAATAAAAAATATACATGTTTTTAAAAAGTAACAAAACCAAATCATTTTCGTTTGTATTGCAAAGTAGTAGATATTTTTTTTATATTCTTTTGATAAAAAATGAAGGAGTAAAATGGTTTCATCTTAACGATTTGGAGGTGATTTGGGTTTTTTTTTTCTTATTATGTGATACCGATAGAAAAATTATGGCTAAACCAAATTACGATTCATATCATGTAGTACTAACAATTTTTTTCAGATGTAATTTCTCTGTAGGTTCCCGCGAAAAACTGCTTCATCTGCACGCTGTTTTTAAGCTTTTTTCGAAAGAGTAGCCTTAACCCCATCCGTTACCTCGATCCCTTACCTGCTTACCTTACCCCGGGCCCTAACCGAAATCAGCGTTTGCGCGAATACGCGATCGTTGCGTTCATAAGTTGCTCATTTCTTTGGAAAACCAGAAGGCGCCCTCTGCGACGACACCATGCGTCCGGCTTTGCCGAACAAAATGAAAGCGACAACGCATACTCGCACGACGATCACGTTGGTAAGGACGCGGCCTTTGACGTACACACGTGATCAAGTCGCGTGAGTATATCAGAATTCATGTAAACGGTTGCGTAACCGCGTATTCGCGCAACAGTCACTTTCGATTAGGACACAGGGTTAGAACGATGATCACTGATATTTTATTTTTAAACTAAAATGTTGAATAAGTGTTTTCACATTTTTCATAAGCCCCGTAGCGATTAAACGACATTCATAAACAACATTCAGAGTATAAAAGTACTATCAACATTCAACACAATATTCGTTTTAACAAATATTGATCGTCAATCATCGAATAATTTTTGGCACTCAGTGAGTTCAGACGCGCACATTTTCTTAAGACAAAACTTTTAAGGGGCTAGTCAGCGTTATATAATGTAAAATAAACATTTAATTCAATCACTTACTTGATAGATGAATGAACAATATTGTCCACCAGCAAAAATTTTTTTTCGTGATTTTTCAATTAATTATGCAATAGTTAATTAGCAATTTTTTGCTGCTTGAACATGAACATTGCAAGTGAGATAATTGCTATACTATAAATCTGTTTTTTTTTCCTTCCTTGGAGCTATTCTTGAAAGGATTATTCTCGTTGAAAAATAAAAAATTATATTGTTCAGTTTTTTATTAACAATTTACGTAGCTGAGCTGAACCATCATTTACCGCAACAAATCAAATATTTTCCCAACCGTATACCTCCACAACATACATACACACATATATAAACACTAGCTACTCTAGCCTCCAACTCGTATCTTTTCTATTTGCATCGTGTGTGGGATGGAGTTAGTTTCAATTGCAGCAGATAAGACAAGACATAGAGATAGTAGACAATATGAATGTACGTCACAGTTCCGTTGGCAAGCCGGGGGCAATTGGTTCGTGTGTTGACGTAGAACGACTGGATGCGCCTTAGTGACAGAGTAATAATAAAATAAATATTTTTGTTTTCAAAACTCAAACTCAAAGCATTTATTTCAATTAAACCAATTACTGGCACTTTTGAATTGTCAAAGAGTCGGTCAGTTAGTCAGAAAGTTGAAGCTAGTTGCCCATTCCAAAACGTAGATCTATGGAGAAGAACGGGCAAGAAACGCCACGGGCACTCAAACTTTTCACACAAAATTACAATAGAGATGATGCCTGGTTAAAAAAAAGAAATTCTATTAGTCCGTCAGTTAGATAATAAAAAAATATTAGACACGTATTTTTTGCTTTATCATATTGATAAAAAATGACTTATATAAAACGCATTAACTTTGGGAAGTGGGAGCTTGCTGCGTCACAACTATAACAAACTACGTATAAAATCTAGCAAGGAGTGACGTCATGCCACATTTTAACTCAATGTATCGCCGTTATCGTTTGATTACTTAAAAAAAGAAAAAATACGTGTCCAATATTTTTTTATAACCTACTAATGACCGACAAAAAAAAATTTTTTGTCATCCCGGTTGGTATAGCTAAAAAATAATAGAGAGTTCAGGACCAGCTATGGGTGATCTTATCTCCGAAAGACATTCAGATTCAAAGCAGGGCCTACACATTGTACAATAATTTGATTCTACTACCAAATTCGTAGACCTATAATCGCCTACTCGTGCTGTACACATAATCAGCCTATAATGTTGCCACTGCTGGGACACAGCCTCCTCTCGGTGAGAGGGAGAGGGCCGTAATCCACCACGCGGGCCCAGTGCGGGTTGGTAGATGTCACTTGTCTTCGAATATTTGGTTCTAGGAAATGCCGGTTTCATCACGATGTTTCCTTCACCGTTTTGAGAGCAGTGGTGATGAAATAATTTAGACAAATTAAAGTGCCTGTCAAGGTTCGAACCCACGACCTACAACTCGTAACTCGCGGTCCTTACCAGCGGGCCACCACTGCTCTCACCCGTGCTATACTTAAAACTTAATTTCTCATACAAATGAAGGTTATGTAGGCAAAGGCCATGATATTGAATGTTGTATTGTATGGCTAACTTTGTTTGAATCTCCTTCAAAGTCGATTATTCTCATCTATGCCTCAGTTATCAACATCATTTAAAAACTTTTCGTCTATCTATCTATTTATATAAAAAGAGAAGTCCTGACTGACTGACTGACTCATCAACGCCCCGCCCAAGCCCTTGACCTAGAAAGCTGAAATTTTGCACAGAGGTTCCCTTTATAATGTAGACAAGGAATAAGGAATGATTTCCGACATCCACGCGGCGAAGCCGCGGGCAAAAGCTAGTATGCCGTAAAATTACAATTAAAAATCCATTGTCTCGCGTAGATCTGCGTTCCCATCAACAACTCAGACACAAGACACGATCTCAAGAAATTCCGACAAACAAAAAAATCCTGTCGTCATTTTGACGTCACGTTATCGCCTCGCGAATAAACGACAAACGTCGACGTCCAAAATAAACATGTCCTACTCCTAACCTGTTTGTGAAAGAATGTGGGCGAAGGAATAATTGGCCGGTTATATATGTTGCTCGGCTATGTAACATGGCCAAAGATCGTGGAAGTAAGGGAGATATGTTATCAGTTATCATTGTAAGGAATACGTTTTGTATTCAGCTGTTGCAAGGAGGAATACCAGCCCAAGTGCATGATTTCTGTATGTTGTAGTTTGCTATACAAATAGAGGAAAAATTACCGGTTGTATCACTCTCAGCGTTCAGCAGTACATTGCTAGACATAGGCCATTTACGCGCACATATCACACTATTATTATAAAGGCGAAAAATGTGAGTGTGTGTGTGTGTGTTTGTACCGATGTGGATAGAATTTGGTATGTAGGTATACTGTAATGCCCTGGATTAACTCAGGCTACTTTTTATCTTACCTAGGCTTTTATTTACCTATATAGTGCACCCATATTTCCCCAATTATGTAAAAGTTCCATGTAATAGGGGGAGAACCTATTGCCATCAACAATCGACATCATCAACAAATCCAGAGATGGGCAATCCATTGCTTCATATGTTCGAAAAAATTGTCTAAAAGTTTGAAAAACACCGCAATGAATGTTGTTGAACTGTCAAAATGAAACCGATTCCGATTGATAGTGTGTTACGCAATTAGGGTGCTGTGCTGACTGCTACTGAGAAATTCCAGATAGAAAAACCCAATAACACTCAGTGATAAAAAAATAATATTTCATGCACATAAATAGCAACAGGTATTTTTTACTCCATGTTTTCCTTTGCCGGTATTCCAGTATAGGTATATAGTTTAGACCCTTCGCCCACCACTAGAATATAAGTATGTATGTGTATGTGTATTTAGACTTAGGTAAAGGCATTTAGAGGCTCTTGAATTAACAAGTACGTATCTTCCTACTTGTTCATTTTTCTGATCGAAAAAACGACATTTTTATTTCGGCTTTTATTTTATAACATAACATCACGCCTTGTTTCCCCGAAGGGTGGGCAGAGGTGTACCTATAGTACACCTACATTTCGCCAATTATGTTTAGTACCATGTAATTAGGGTTACCATATCTCAGGATTTGTCCTGAGACCTCAAGATATTTAGGCTCTTCTCAGGATTGCAGCCGGATTTTGGAAATGTCGGGAAATCTCAGGATTTTTTGAATTTTCAATAAAATAGAGTAGATTTTAGATCTTTTAGATTTTAGATTTGTTTTTTTAGATCTTTTTATTACAAAAACAAATAATAATCTTCTTTATATAGACTAAGTAAGTTAAAAAAAAATCAACTTTGGTCATGTGAATTGCACAAATAAAATCAACACGTAAAATCTATGAAACATATCTAATCATTAGTTTTATCATATTTATATTGCGATGATATCTTTGATAGAAAAACATTTGCATTCTGGGCTGTAATAGCAAATAATTATTGACAAATACGCATTATCTCTGGTAATCTGGAAACACCGATGGTCTTGAAAATGGTTACCCACAATGTATGAAGTGATAACATCAAAAAATTACGTTTGCGAGAGAATTCACAAAATTCGAGAAAATCTCAGGATTTGCAATGGAAATCAGGCTTTTTCTCCGGACTTTTAAATTTTCTTTCCGGTAACCCTACATGTAATAGGGAGCGAGCCTATCTAGAGGTGTAAAAAAACGGTTTTTTTTTCTGAGATAAAAAAAAAAGTTAAAAAAAACATTTTTTTTCTGGATTAGGTTTTTTTTCAAGAGTACCTACGAAAATAAAAATATGGTAAGGTGGTTGGGTATATGAGTTGATATTACATTTTTTTTGTTGAATAAGAAGATACCATTTTTTTTTTTTTGTTTATCAAGAAAATACCATTTGTTTTTTGTTAAATAGTACATATTATGTCTTCAAATAATTGGTGACACCCACTAAAGTTTACATTTACGGACGGGGATTTCGTGATCTTCGTTTGGTTATGTTTTGGTTAAATTGCGTGCATACTGCTGAAAGCTTGAGACAGTGAGAGTTCGTTTTTGTTGAGTGTGAGTGTTAAGTAAACATTAAAATCGTATTATTTAATGTAATAAATTGATTATATTTTTGTAAATATGCCGAAATGGGTCGGTTCAGGTCTAAAGACTTCAGTCATGGCAAATCTTTTTATTTAACAATGTTGTTTCCACTTCGAAAGTACCTAAAGTAGAAAATATAAATTGACTTTAATTAAGAATAAAACAATCAAATTAGTGTTTTATTCCATTTTAGATATTCTGTTTCACTTTTTCTGAAAAAAAAAACAAATTTTAAAAAAAATGAGGGTGTCAAGTTTTTGAAAAAAAACTCGTATTTTTTCAAGTTTGTGAAAAAAAACATTTTGTTTTTTTTTTATTTACATCTCTACTATTGCCATCAATAGGGCACAAATTGAGACTCCGGGCTGCTACTGAGAAATTCCAGATAGAAAAATCCAATAACACTGCCCGACCTGGTACTCGAAACCAAAACCTCATACTCAGCAGTAACGCTTCTTACCACTAGACCAATCGAGGCAGTTTAATTTTAAAATTCATTAAAACTAGCTTTGACCCACATGAATGCCATGGAATCTTGTTTACGGTACCAAAATGGCCTTGAAACTATTTGAAAATTAGTGACTGATAAAAATAAAACTACTTTCGATGTAAACACCCTTCTGTCTAGATGTTAGAGATATCAGTGCCAAGTTTCGAAACGCTTTGATATGGATTTAGATATACGACAAAATAAAAACAGCTGTTAAGTTTTGATGGCAAACGTAGCTTTTATTACGTATGTGCGCGTCCAAAACCCGTAAATTCGGGCGTTTTTCGCATACTAAGGTATACCTATATTAGGATTTTTCTTTTTGACGTCAAAAAGAAAAATCTGTATTCGAAATTGCCCCATGTATGTTTCGGGATTTTATATAGTATAGGTTTCGAATTTTCGATTCATTTTTGTTTTTGTAATTATTTACAGTTTTCTGCCGGTGGAACTTCAAAAATTCATACCTTTTTTTGTAGAGGGTATTTTTCAGAGTTTTTGTGACATTGTCGACTTCAATGTTACTTTAATGTCACAAAAAAAATCTGGAAAAAACAAAATAAGTACAAAAAAAATATACCTTATATAGTAAATTTTTATCGCGATTGCGATGTTGGTCCCATGGAGAAAGTTGTTCGGTTTGATGTTCTGTGTCACACCCTGTGACGAGGATGCAAAACACCACGTTGTATAGTAACTTCCTAAAATATCACTTAGTTCTAGTTGGGCAAAAGCCTCTTCGATTCTACAGTGCAGGATCGTGCACAGAGCGCAGTGACTGCTCAATGGGTTTTGGCGTTCAGGATACTCATGTCGCTTTCTCTCACCGTACCTAAGTTATACAAGGTCAAATTAAAATAGCTAACGAAACTTCGGAGACGTGATGGGTGTCGATATCTAAACATGACAAAACAAAAAATAAATAAAGATGATTTTTTTGTGGGTCACTTAAAATGTCAGTTTAAAAAAACCTTTTTTTTTGTGTAAACTTCTCAGACGTGATGGGTATCGATATCTAAGCACGATGAAACTGATATTCTCAACTCAAGTAACAACATTATCAGAGGTCATTTGACCCCCCAAAAAAACATAAAATCTTTTTTATTTTATCGTGTTCACATATCGTTACCCGTCACGGCTGCAGAGTTTTGCTAGCTAATTTAATTTGACCGTGTAGATACTAATTAACATAGCAGAAAAAGTTCGCTAAAAAGTCTTCTTCGTGTTCAGAATGTAATTTTTCGATTTTACTGGTATGAACTTTACTCTACTCCAGCTCTCTGCAAATCATCACTCACCGTAGGACAAATAACGCCTAACCCAAAAGGCTTTACAAACAAAACAAATTAAGAAGCAGCCATGGAGATGCATGTTACTCATAAAAAGGTACACCTTGACACATCTATCCTTAAAATTTATTAATATAAAATCTATAAAACCAAATATATATGGTTCAATTATTTGGACTTTTCATATGTTTTATTTGATTATATCTGTACTAAAACCGAAACATGATTACTTGATATTTTTTCTATAGAAAAAATATCTATTTTATAAGATTATACGTAAACAGTTCCTTACTGTGCAGTAAAATTTGCTTTAAATCGAAGGTATTTAAACATGTGAAGAACTTACTAAGCTAAAAATTGATTTAATTACCTATAGCATTATTAACTATTATTAATCGGAATTTAAACGAAGCGCGTTTAAATTCCGGTACGCTTGAGAGTCTCTTATCTTTCGCGTCAAACTAGACAGCCATAACTTCATTTCACTTACACACTGAACTAAACCACGCTTCGATGCTTCGCTGTAGGGCCTTAATAAAAACAGCGCTTACTTACCTGCCCTTATCGAACACAGTGGGACAAAAATAAATGAAACATGGACATAAACAAAAAGCATGTTCATCACATAATCTGATACGTGCGTACGTCAAGCCATAAAAAGTGTTTGTTATCGAGACCACTGTTCGTACATATGTTAAATAAAAGAAGTTTTATATGTGCTTTTTACTGCCTCGGCGGGCATCGTAAATATCCATTAGGCTAAATCAGGGATGTCACTGGCTGATAAAACTGATTAGTTGTGTCCTTAAGGCCCAGTGAGGGGTTGCAGGAAGTTGGTTTTGGGGTTGCTGAGTGTATTATGTTATAGCTATTAATAGTGACCTTATTGGTGATGTTCGTCAGAAACGTCTAGTACAGTCAGCCACAGCATTAGCTGCCCCACCTTGAATAAATGTTTGAGATTTTTTAGAAAACGAATCGATAGAATTTTATAATTCTTTTATATTTTATTTACTATAGGTATTTTAATAAAATATAAAAGTATTATAAAATTCTATCGATTCGTTTTCTAAAAAATCTCAACCATTAATGCAAAGGTGGGTCAGCTAATGCTGTGGCTGACTGTGCGTAGTAGGTACATGATCAGATCTATAATCATAAACGTAGCAAAAGTATTATGTAAGAATCGTAGCAGCTAGATAGCGTTCTGTAGTTTCTGCCTACCCTAGTGGGAGAAGGCATGATTTTCACGTCGAAGAAGGGGTGGTCAAAATATCTCAAAAAGTTAGGGACAGTCTCCTAAGACTGTTTTCCTGTACATCAACAACAACAAAAACAACGGCAACAACGGTTAAGGTACAGTACGACACAACTTAAATGGTGTCGACCTCAGGACAAGCTTCTTCTCACACGGATAACTAACTGTACAGCACTTGCTCCCGCGTCACCAGTCCATACTCTCTGTATATTTTGACTGCTGAGACCAAAACTACAAACGTCGTATATGTACATATTAATATTTATGTAAAAATATGGCTGTATAACGTGAATCCTTTTCTAACCGCTCCCGCCACAATCCGCTCGTCCAATAAGGTCGAGTCGAAGCTTCTAGAAGCTTCTAGAAGGTTCTAGAAGCTTCCAAAAAAATGACGCGCAGTCTTGTCGTTGACTTTTGAGAGAGACGTATGTCAACCGTCAACTAGGCTCTGCACATTTTTAGATAAATTTACAAAACTAGATATTTCCCCCGAACCCAAACTGTTTATGTTAAAGCTGTTATTTTAGTACATTGTAAAAGCTAGTATAAAAAATATTCGTGATTGACTGACAGACGTACAGCCAACAGAAACATAAACATAAGAAGGAATAGTCCTTTTACGGTGTGGTGCGGAAAGCAAGTATTTTTCGAAACTTCACCCCGGAGCCCTCTACGCGACTTCGTAGCTCGTAGCAGTCGTAGCCGTCGTAGACTCGTAGCTCGTAGCCAACATGAAAATCTCCACTTTTATACAGGGTGTAAGGGACAGGCCTCCGCAAACTAACAGGGTGCATTCAGCTCCTCATTTTGAATCATATTCCACCGGAAATTTTCTCAGGAAAATTTTCATTTTTTCAATTTTTTTTTCAGTTACATTTTCATTATTTCAATGTAAAATTGCATTGTGTGTTCGCAGCACTCCATTTATGTAAAAAAAACTGCAAAAGAAACAGCAAAATCAAAAAACCAGCAATGGATGTTGAAATACTCTAACCAACGACGCGTGAAATCAGCTGTTCACTTTCTGCCTAGCTTCAGAGTTCATCGAACTCACCGCATACCTATTACCTACACCTCCCAACCAGTAATAGACGCTCCGATTTGTGCACAAAAACACAAACAAATCAGGTTTATTGGATTCCCTTAACGTTCCTGAAAAAATTTCATGTACCGGTCATCTTAGTATGACATACTGAATTCACCCTATCAGTTTGCGGAGGGCTGTCCCTTACACCCCGTATTTGAAGAAGACGATGCAAGATGCAAGATGGTAGAAACTAACGGACTGCATTCAATGGTGTTCAAATGGTGGGTGGTGTGTGTGTAATGCTGTGTTGGTTGGTGTTTGGTGGTGTTGGTGGTGGTGTTGTGGTGTTGTGTGCGTAACACATTATACCTTCCGCCAGACAACCGTGCAGTAAATCTCTAATATGTATTCCAAAATTCCAACACCAAGCAGTGCCTGGCCGGGCCGCTCGCAGCGCCGCTGCCGCCGCCGCCGCCGCCCCGCGCCCGCTGACTTCGTGTCCGTGGCCTTATGATTTCCCTTGATTATGAAGCGTGGTACTTTAATCAAATGGAACTCAACCACAGATTATGTTATATTAATTGAAAAATTGTATTGTCTTGTGACTGATAATAGTAGGTAGTAGGAGGAAATAAAATTAAATAACAATACTCAAGTATTTTTTTAAATGTGTATATTAATCAAAATCGTCTCTTACTAATATGCCATCTAAAAAAGGTGCAGGTGGGGAAATATTGTCTAATTGAAAAATTGTATTGTCTTGTGACTGATAATAGTAGGTAGTAGGAGGAAATAAAATTAAATAACAATACTCAAGTATTTTTTTAAATGTGTATATTAATCAAAATCGTCTCTTACTAATATGCCATCTAAAAAAGGTGCAGGTGGGGAAATATTGTCTTGATACCGTGCCCATCCCAAATACCAAACAATGGTAGCAACATGAGCACAACTACCAACGGTCCTCTTGCCAATAATGCAACTACAATAGTAAGCACAGATGCTCTCTTGCCAGTCATTAGACACCGTGTCCAATAATATGTAGGTGTAGTACAGAGTGCGGCTGTGGTAACGTGATCTTATCCTGCCTCTAATCAAGATGGGCTCACTTGTGGAGATACCTGGCACACGAAGAACATTTAACTCTGTACTCACTTCTACCATAAATGAACCATTTGCTCGGATATAATAAATAAATAAATAAAATAAATATCCTTGGACATTTCACACAACGCCATCTAGTCCCAAGCTAAGCAACCTAATGCTTGTGTTATGGTAACGAGATGGCTGATAAACTACATATATACATTTTTTTTTTTGTAAATACATACATATTATAGATAGAAAAACACCCAGACTCGGAACAAATAACTTGTAGGTCGTACAAATATTTGTTCCGTGCGGGAATCGAACCCGCGACATGCTGCGCAGCAGTCAATCGCTCAACCACTGCGCCAAACGTGTCGTCAAGATATGTTCCCCATAGTATGACCGAGCTTGTTCCATTTGATATGTTCCCAAACAAAATAAAATTAAATCTGACATCTGCATCATGGGGAACATATCCAGGGCTGGTATTTGTGAATTAATGTTTACAAAATGGGCACGGCTTCCATTTAATTGATGTTCAATTACATGGTCGGCTAAATAATTGGGCATATTTCGCCTTTCTAAAGCTCTGATTAAAATCAACTGTGCATCAATACTGTCGGTTATAACGGGATGAAAATGGTTGATGATTGCAGCTGCATTTCGAAAATCTGTTATAAGATGTCTTGACATTCTGTTAAAATATTCAGTTCTAAAAATCTTGTAATCCCGTTTGAACCGACCGTTTACAACTTCTACGATCCACCTGCACATTGTGACTAATCTGGATTGATTCGCTTGTCTCGTTGTTAATTGATTTAGTCCTGCATTCATAGAGTGTGGTTTGTATACAGAATACCCAAGAGAGGCAAGTAACATTAAGGAGTCCCGAAATCCTCTGTCTAAAATGAAAATATCATTAGGCTGGAAATATTGTCTCAACTCCGATGCCTCATTTCTAAATAGACTGTTCATAACGTCAGCATCGGAGTCTGTTGCTGCATACGGCCCATACACATCTATTATGTATCCATCTGTTGTCACAAACAGCATTGGTTTCACCAAGTTTCTATATTTATGAAGACTATATGATTTTGTTTGAAATAAATAATTTGACGATTTTTGCATATAAATATAACTGCCGTCACATATTACTAAAGGGTTTCTCGCCTGTGTACCAAAAATGCCTTGAGGAATTAACAGATTTCTGGTTGAAATTCCATCTCTGGTAACATGCTGAAGCCCCAGGTGCAGCGGTACATAATGATCTTTCATACAATTTCTTACATTTTTAACATATGTTTGCGCCATTGTTTTTGACAGAGAAAACATACCGGCGATTCTTGCAAATGACTCGCCAGTTCTAAGTTTAACTAAATAAATACCCAGAGCTTTTTTGGGTCTTTTGCACAATATGTTAAGCTGCATTTGAATTATATTAAGAATTGCCAAAAAATTAATTACAGTTAAACCTGTCCAGTATTGACAGACAGTATCGCTCATGTGCTCTACATTTTGAAAGTTAATATTGTCTTCATTATTTTGTGTCAATTCTAACATATTTTCTATGTCTACATTACTGAAAGTATGAGACGTAAATTCAAACTGGTCTAAAAAATCCCAATCGTATACTGCAGAGTGTAATGAGCAAATTCTAGAACCTTCTGTTACAAACAGTTTTTTCTCCTTCAATATTTTTTTCCTTATGTACATAGGCACACGCAGACGTTCAGCATTATTACACTCTGGCACAAAACAGTGGTTAGGCGTATTAGGAGTGCGACAATAGTTTTTTAAATGGATATACTCCCTTTGGGGCATTTCATTTTGGACACCTCCTAATTTAGATTCATCTATTACTGGTTCAGCTTGAGCCACTGGTTCTGGTGCAGGAATTGCTTGGTCAGCTTGGGCCAATGCTGGTTCAGGTGCAGCTACTACTTGATCAGGTTCGGCTACTGCTGCTTCTGCTTCTGGTTGGACAATTGGTATATTGGCATGGGCACGCTGCCAACACCGATTGCACGCTCTGGCATTGGCAGGAACCTATAATAAAATAATTAGCATTAGGATAAAATATTTTGTTCTTTGAACCTGAAGAAACAATCAAAATCATAAAAATGATTTTCTTTATAAATCATGATAACCATTATCTTGTACCCTGATACCCTGAGCAATACTCTTAAATCAACAGAATAATACAAACCTGACGTGGATGAATTGATAATGCAATATATTCTCTCTCCGGTCTGCCCATTGGTATCAGACGAGAATGTCTTCCTGTTTGCCGTAATAAAGATATATCACAACAAATGCAGTGGTTTGGATTTTCATTTACAGCCATGTCTTGTCTGTCCAATTCATGAAGAATACGATTAAGGCAATTTTGACACAAAGTGTCACCATCAAGAACCTGAAATCATAGTGCCGCACTGTCATGTCACATTGCTGAGTAAAATTGCTTAATTTTTTTAAGAGACAAACATGTTCAGTTACGAAGCAACCACACTTTCTAATAAATAATAAAAAGGCACGCAATAATATCCTGATGGTATTGTATCCTGATGGTATTGTCAACTCTGTGTTGACTCGGATCACATACTCCTCTTTGGATTTTTGGCTTTACGAATGGTGTGAGTAACACGTGTTTGCAGTGGTTGCAATGATAAATATAATCTAGGATTCTCCCTCGCTATGTGTAAAAGCGTTGTATGTGTACCTTTTTATTTTGATTCTCCATTATTATTTGACAGTGGCGAAATTGGGACTACACAGCAGCCATTAAATAAAAAATAAATAATTTAATTTTTCTCTTCTGAGCTAGTTTAAATATATTAAAACAACAAATACAATCAGACTTCACCTTGAAGCCCAGTTATAGGAAATAAAACTAAAGAAATATTAGACTAGACTAGACTGGTTAGGTTTTCTTGGCAATTCAAAATATGGTATTTTTAATCAAAACTTACCTCTTCATTTCTCCATTGATCAACGACACGAATAATATCAGGACCCATGTCTAGGACATGATAAAGTACCTGATTAGCTGCTGAAGGTTCATTGCAATTGCAGCAATTCATAGTGAAAAATCTGAAATGTAAAATGCTAGTGCCACTTTAACAGAAAGTCTCATTTGGGTTGACACAACATAAGTATGCTCAGATCAAGTGCATTACAATATTTAACTTATTGGATAGATAAGTGAAGGGAAGGACTGCAGAACCCCAATTAATTTGCTGTTTTATTTTGAAGTTATGTTGTCTCGCAAGTAAATAAAAAGTCTGAACACCATGATCCCCATATCAAATCGGCTTCAAGTTGAAGTGCAGTATAACTATAATGAAGATTACAAATCTCGTTCAAGTGCTCTCGTTAGGTCTCCAAGAAGACAGCGTACCGTATGTGGGTACTCACCTACAACGATTTAACTACGCTGAAGCAAGGCGAATTTCTATAATCTCGCGGTCGGCCGGTCTGGGAGTGTCTTGTCGGGAGTATATAAATAGAATAGACAGCCATCATTGCACCATTCAAGAAATGAAACATGTTGAATATGTACTTACGTCCAGCAAACAAAAACACGAATTTTCCCAATCGTCGAAAACCAAGTCGTGCAGTTAATCGTAGTCCAGTGTAGCGAGCCGGTAGGTTATCGTTCACAGAATCAATCGAATACAAAGTAAAGAGCCAAAGTTGTGAGAAAATAGGATGAGATCAAATGCACCGAATCAGACACCGAACATAACGCACGCAGTCAAACAAATGACTAAATACCTGTCTGACTGACGGACTTATCTATCGTGACAATGACATCTAGCTTTTTTCAAATGTCATTCAACGCAGTGCGTTCCGAATCACGCTGAATACATTCTCAAGTAAATCTGCTCATCGCACAAACATGTCGGTAGGTACTACGGTAAGGGAACTATAGAACTGTAGAACACCACCTGCTGCGATCCTTACATACCTACTCCTTTTGCTTCGTTTACTTTAAATTAGTCTGGTTTTTATACTTGTTTCCGTTATTTATACAAAGATGGCGGCACTAGTAACAATAACGGTGGCGGTGGCCACTTGGCCACACTGTGTAATACAACGGACTGGTCACTTAGAAATAACACTTGAAAACTACAGGTGGAGCCACTTGATCATTTCAACCCGACGTTGTCCTGTCAAAATTTCAAATTCTTTTTTTTTAGACCACCCCAGTAGAGAGGTGAATAAAACAAAAAAAAATATTCAAATCGGTCAAGCCGTTCTCAAGTTATGGCGGGACCAAGGGAAATAGGGATTAGAGAGATTTTGTATATACAGGTATAGATAATACCAACATAAAAAAAAAATCATCATCATCATAACTATTGAGTGCTTGATGTTACTTGTTTATTTATTGTTTGTTGTTGTTTATGATAAAATATATTAACAAGTACAACAAACAAGTATTTGTTGTACTCGATAATATATTTTATTATAAAAGTTAAACTTGTAAAATCAAAATACTATAGTTTAGGGCTACAGGAACGAGGTGAACGATTCTCTTTCTTTTCTGCTTAAATAGCTACAAATACATTAAACCCCTTTTTAATTAAAAAAAACTAAAACGCTCTATAAATAAACCTATTTTAATTAATTATAGAAGTGTTTTGTCAATTTCTTTCGAATTATGATTTGAGTTTCAAAAAAGACAAAACACTTCTATAACTATAGTTTTTTATTAATGAGGTGGAATATGTATCATGAAAGCTCAAAGATATGTACCTAATTATCAACTAGCTGCCACCCACAAAAATCAAAAACAGAGACAATTTTATAACGTTTTATTATAAAATTAAATTCTACTTAAATATGTAAGTACTATAAAATATGTAATAGGATTAAGCAAAATATAAAATCTATGATAATTTTAATATAAAATAAATTTTATAATATCTAGGCGTATATGTATAATAATATACGTAATATACTTAAGAAAGATCACACTGACTAGATTGCCACACCCCTCGTCTGATTTCAATATGTTTAAAACAATATAGTGATGATAACTGGTCATAAAATAATATCTAATAAATGTAAAGTGTACTAATAAATATACATCGTTGACATAAAAAAGCCATTCTTTATGTTTGGAAAGTTCCCTATTTAAAATTAATTTAAATACTTACATAAAATAAAATAAAAACTATACATTACAATTATATAATCGATTTCTAAAGATAGAAATCTATAAATTACACGTATATAATAATTATGAAAGATAAATAATAACTGTAAAGAGAACAATGAAATATATCAATTTTACCAACCAGTCACATCACTACAGTGCTAAACAATCATTTTTAGTTAATCACAATACACAAAAAAATTTTTTTTTTCGGGAACTTCGGAAATGCCAACATCATTATGAAAACACGAATCTTCCAGAATTAATTTGTTAGTATCCATAACTTCGTTAATCCGGTCCAAAAACAAAATATATATATTTATTAATATATTATAAATATGGGAATTAATTAGGGATTAGTAAAGACTAATTGAATTATGAGGAAGAAATAAATGTATAATATACCTATTTAAATATATATAAAATGCATTCAATAAATATATAAAAAGGTGCATTAGTAACAGGAAATATAAATTCATTATATTTAACGAAATCTAAATTTAGAAAAGTAAATAATAAATTTGGTAACTTATAAAACAACTATTATAGCTAATAATTAACACCTACACTTATACCTATATATTTCGAAACTTTAATTTAAACATTATTCCGATATATTTAAGAATAATTTATTAATTATAACTAAGATTTCTTTGGTAAGCTAGCTGTGTTCATGAGCATTAGTAAAATACCGTAACTAAAACATAATATTTCGGTTCGCCATTATTATTCGATTTATATACAATACGTATAATTATTCGTAAGATTTATACATTAAATAATATAATTATATCGTTAATTAAATTAATAATACGTGTATATTTCTGTACTCCTTCATTTATTAATACAATTATAAAGTTTATTTACGAAAATATAAATTACATCGCTAATTTTGGATCTAAAATTATTTAATAAAAATAATTTATCATCATTCCGACTCTAGGACAAAATATAATAGGTTCTAGAAAGTTAAAATTAGAGGAACTTAGATCCAAGTCGTATAATTTAGACAACAAGTTATTCATAATATATGCGACTTAATTTATAACCTTTAATACTATAAGTACACAACACTAGCAAATGGATAGTTAATAAACAATTATTATTCACATAACATAAAATACATGTTCGTGATAAAATATGCAACTTTAAAAATGTACCTATACTCACGTGGATTGCCTTATTATATTTATTATGACTAACACCAAAAATATATGATTATACCTATTAATAAAATAATATATAATTAATTATATATTTACATATAATTTTTATAAATCGGTGTAGCCGTGATGTTTTTCGATCACTTGGATGTTGTCCAGATCCTCGGTACCTGTGATGATCTGCAGAACCCTGAATGCCTTCGATTGACGTGGGGGCCCCTCATGTGTAAACTTGTGGTAGTATACGCTGGAAATGTATAGTATAATTATTATTATTAATTGATATATAAAATGTATCACTTTTAGATAAAGCATGATTCTATAAGTGTGACTATGATGTGTATTTTAGAGAAGAGATTTTAAAATTTTTGGTTATTTCTAATTAATATTTTATTATAATTCAGTTTTTTACGTAATATTCATTTATTTTTACAGAAAATACTTTTTATTAAATAGAAAAATATTAGACTGATTTGTTTAGTATTTTTTTATTACGAAGATTTGCTATAGAATTTCTTGTAATGTTTTGGTTATTAACGATATTTTTATTGCTAATATCATATTATTTTAGAAAGAAAATACAAAATATAACACAGTTTTAAACAAAATACAAATTAGTTAAAAAGCGCAAAATTGAGCAACAGATGTATTATGCACCTAATATTAGGTACAATTTAAGAAAATAGCCGTGACCTGCAATGGTTTATTAAAGATCGTGATTGTGAACAATTAATTAAGGCAACAGCGTTAGAGAATGATTCGATTAGTGGAAAATAAAATTAGAACGTGTTGAAGAGCACGCTAAATATAAAGCAAGCGAAACACTGAGTCATTTGGAAGCGGTGCAGTAAAAACTGTTTACTTTGGACCAGTAGCTCCCTTAATACCGCCCACCGAAGCTGAAACGAGGATAGACAATTGTAATGTGATATTTAATTGAAGATATTTGTATAATTCTGGATTTTGAGACGTTATTTAAATGGCAGTGACGTAATTTGGTGTACTTGGATTTCACTAAAAAAGACTTGAAAAATCTTTTTTTATGTTATACAATAACATCGTTTTTGTGCCTATGCTGTGGCAGTAGCAGACTTAAAAGTGTTCATTGTAAAAGGTTTACCATTTAATCGTCCTAAATATAAAATTCCAAATATTTACCTCTTGTTTGCCCCGCCATTTCCACCTTCAATCTGAATCGGAATTATCCTCGTCTTTGGCTGATTGTCTTGGAAACTTCTGTTTAGGGTCGGCAGATCTGGCTGTTGGTTTGAGTCTTCTAACCTCACTAGTTGTGGTGACAACACCCTCATGATGCGTTGGGTTGGTGGCGAGAATGGCGCACGAGCGTCTGGATTCTGGTTCATACCAATTGTAATCCTCAGTCCAGGCTGGGGATGACCGCCATGCCTAGAATCTCTCGTCTCCGTTGTCGATACCTCCATCTGAATAGGAATGACCCTTGTTTCTGGGGAACCTGGTGCATTATCCCTTGGCAAACTTTTACGGTTCTCTGAAGGCCTTGTTGACCACGACGGTTGTACAGTCTGCTGGTATTTAGGAGGGCTGATCACTTCACGAGCACTTTTTTGCATTTCGTTACTCTTTCTAACCCATTCTGGTTCCTGGTTTGTGTCTCGAGGTGGTGTGTTCAGATCCCTAGAAAGACTTTTCCTGCCATCTAAAGGCCTTTGAACCCAAGTTGGAGGAGGAGTTTTCGTCTTTTCCTTTTGTGTTTTCACCCATGGGGGAATAGACTTTGGACTTTCAGGACAGAAGTATACTGGCTCCTCATTCACATATACTACCTCCTTTTGCGGTGCGTTATTATATTCCGGCTGTGGGTTTTGTTTCCTAGGTGTCACAGGAATGGACATCGTCGATTGGTAACGAGGTTGTTCTTGTTGGTTCGACTTTGGTGGTGATGACGGAGCCTCGTGAGTTCTCCAAGGTGCAGAGTTATTCTCTTGAAGCCTGTGGTTATTAGAGTCCTGCGAATTTATCCATGGTGGGATGTACTGCTGTTGAGGTTTATTTTCTTGCTTCCAGGCAGGAACATGAGTATTTTCGTTATTTGCTGCCGTGTTATTATTCTGGTTAACTTTCCATGGAGGGATGTACTGCTCTTGATTCGAGTTAGTATTATTATAAATGGGTTGTTGGTTTTCTTGCTCCCTAGGATGTCTATTTAGGGTAGCTGTCCTCCAAGGAGCTGCATTAGAGTCAATTGGAGGACTTGGTTTCGCGTTATTATACACCACATTGTTGTTCTGCGGTTCTGCGTTTCTTTGGCCGGCTCTGGGTAAGGTATGGAAAACTGGACCTGAGTTGGAAGGTGGGCTTTGGTTTTGGTGACTAGGGGCATACTGCTGGTTATTTGGTGAATATTGCTGATTATTTGGCGAGTACTGTTGTGTGTTTGGTGAAAAGGGACCACGATTTGAGTGTACGGATTGTGGGCTGCTGTGAACATTGCTAGCAGGAGAGTCCCTTTTCTCTGGTTGCCTCCAGTTGTTATTTGGGCTAGGTGAATAGGGCGAGCTGTTTGAGGAAGGCATGCCAGCATATGGTTGAGGGCTCTTATTGAATTGTGAGTCCTGTCGTTGTAAAATTTCTCTCGTTGGCGGTGACCCTTGTGGGGAGGCAGAATGTTGGTGAGCATACTGAGCTTCAGGCTTATAGATAGGGCTTTCAGGGTTACGTTGATTGCCGTACGGAGAACGTTGGAAGTTATTCTGCGATGGCGGTGTGTAAGTCTGGGGCTGCTGCTGCGTGAAGGAAGTAGGAGGCATTTTCACCGTCAGAGGACTAGGTACTTTATCTACGTACTTAGGAGTATTTCCTAACTTCTGTAATTCTGCCTTCTCAACCTCCCAGTGATAAGGGCTGTTCGTTTTTCGTAACATTCCAATGGGATTTTCGGGAATTACAATTTCGGGGCGTTCGCCGGGTGCAATGGGTTTGGGGGATTTCGAGTTTGGTGCTTGGATGACTATTGGTGGTGGTGGAGGCGGAGGAACGGGCATTTTTGGTGGTGGAGGTGGAGGAGGAGCTGGTCCTCCTTGGGGATGGTAGCCACCATTGGTAGGTTGTTGAGGGTAGTACTGTTGTTGTTCATGGTCTTCCTGAGACCGCTGTCTTGCCATTCTTCTCGCCATGCTGGGAGTTTTAATCTGGGACAGATCGAGGCCACCTGGTGTGTATGTGAAGGGCTTCTTATCCTTCGTCATCATGGCGTTTTGAATGCATGCTGGTGGCTCGTAGGCACTCACTGGCTGGAAATTACATAAAAGACGACGTTAATATTTAAGGTTACAAATAAAAAAACTTAAGATCACTATTTTTTTTTTAATGTCACTGAGCATGTCTAATAATGTCTAGTACAAAAACTATGGCATATGGACATGAACACGAAAATTATATTAATATTAAGTTCAAAAACTTCTGTAATAAAATTCAACACATTCAGAGAACTCCCATCTCCCATCATCCATCATCACAAACAACGTATCAAAATTTAAAACTTACGTTAACATGAGTCTTTCCGTAGTTGGGAATTCTGCCGATGTGTCCAGCGGTTGGGCCGTACCTGGAAACCAGCCAAGATTCACGTTATTTTTACATGGACTGACATCGTGGACACTAGCTTACTGCCCGTCGAGGGCGACTGATGTGACCTATTCCACTTTTAAGCCAGTTATCCGGAAATTGTTGTACAATCATCAAAATAGAATACTTTTATTAATCGTGGTATTGGTGTGCCCATTTCTCATTCTGATTTGGAATAGTTTGGTTGAAGATTTATATGCGATCAAGCTTTAGTGGCTTTGCATGATGTCTGAGGGGCAATTCTCGTACCTAAAAACGTTCACAATCTCATGCCAGCGTCAATCAAAATGTCAAAAATGAAGGTAAACGCTATACAATTTCTGTCAGATTGAGTCTTGAGATGATATTGCGAACGTTGTTAAAAATACGAGAATTGCCCCTCTGGAGTCATAAACGTCGACATTCATTTCGGAATTTGAAACAATAATACAATAGTTATTGAAGTCCGCTGTTTCACGAGAAATATTTATGTCAATCATAACTTTTAAAAGCCAACCTTGCATTTCTGAAGCAAACAAAAACGTTTTAAAAAAATTAAAATTGGAAAACTTTCTTACCCGTTTTCAGCCATTTTCTTCGATTTCGGATGCAGTCAACAGTCCATACAAAAACGGCTCTCGTTCCTGTGAAATGAGATCACGCCTTGTAATCGTGTAAACACATGTTTTTCGGAAAGCTCGCCTCATGATCTATACCATATGCTTCGTTTGGCCAAGGTCGGAAGCTAGGGGAAAGTCTATTTGTGGAAACTGGAGCAGTTATGTTATGCAGTTTTGTTTAAGCCTTTTGCATCTTCGATTATATGCTTCTTATAGATATATCAGTTTTGAAATAGTGTGAAGGGATAAATATATATTCGATGGCGGTACCTAGCTTCTTCTAATTTTTAGCGTAACAATGTGGTTGTTTTTGTAGATATCTACTGTGGAATAGTAAGCAATTCGGACCTTTAAATTGTTGTGATTTGTGTCGCTTTTTGGCAAACAATACTGCTTTTCTCTTTTTTTGTCAATAACATTATACTGTATAATATGTTGGCACGCACAATGGTCCACATAAAGGACTAAGTGCGGAAACCAAATCCTTAACATAGAACATAGAACTGTACAATATACATAGTCGAATCTTCTCGGACCAAATACACACTGCTCTCACCGGCCAAATATTCAGTATCATTGTCACAAAATATTTACGTCCTAGCATACACTCATTAGTCACAGTCCAGGACTAACGCATGTCCATAAAGTATTGATGCCAGACATGGCATGTAATGCTAATAGAATTTTGGCACTCTTACTATAATTATAGTGCATGGCTTAACGCCAAAATTATATTTAGGTTCTAACTGCGTCTTCCCATTCCTATAACGTGTGTTATAATCTTCAAAGTTCTTTTGAGTACGTGTATCGATTTTTTTTTAATGTTTTAACTTTGTCAATTGTATTTATTCAATTGTGTATTGGCCGCCATTTTCATTTCTTGGAGCTTCGAATTTTATTCAACACTGGAAATTATTGCATGGTCTTTCACGTGGTGATTTAGTATTAAAATATAAATATTATTTTTATAATAAATAAATGATACATTGGGAACTATTTAGGGCAAGATAATGCAATAATAATACATCTTGCTGGCATTATTTCAGTTTAAACACAACGTGTCAGAAAGTGGGTGTGAAACAAGAAAAGATGGCGCACGCTACTGTAATAAAATATATTGGAGTTATTATTATGTTTCAGGGCCACATGACATCCTACTTATAAACACAATAAACATTCTCTATGTTCCTACATAGGTACCGACTATCCAGGCAAGTGTGTTTTGCCAATTTCAAGCATGAAACACGTTGGAATCTACCTACTAAATAGTTACGGCCATTATAAATATCAAGTGGGTTGTACTTACGAGCAATGCCTATTATAAGTTCCAAAACTGCTTATTATCTACCTATTTTCACAATAAGTTCTTTATGATTTTATTTTTGCCATAAGTTACTTAATAACAATATAGGTCAGAAAACATAATTTTCGCAAGATCTTCAGCATGTAAATTAAGCTTGCATGAAACAGTTTTCGACTGATTACAAATTTATTGGATTTACCGAAATATTAATAACGATCATATTAGGTATAAGTTCCCTTTTTTGCAAAGATGAAATCAAAAGTGCTATCCACTCCCTTTCATCGAAACACTTAGCACTATGCACTGTTATGAAACTTATGATAACGCTGGCAGCAGCGCGTTTAGGGACTATTGTTAGCCGAGGACGTGCAACTGGGCCGTGCGCCGGCGCAGGTGAGGTGAGGAGCTTTCGCACTGGACGGTATGATCGGCCGACCTCGGCGGGAGTTGCAGAGTGTGAGGATTTTAATTTGTGTAGTTATTATGCCTTGTGCCTAACGTTTTGTAACAGTTTCAAGCGGATTTTTGCATCATTATTTAGTTAACGCTTTAAAATAGGCTTCATGAGTAGCGATACGTATTTAATCATCATCTATAATCTTGAATACTGGCTAATGTTTTTACCAGGGCATGAACCTATGTTTTTACCTGCAGTCATTTGTGTCGATACAAGAGAAGAAGTTGACCCATGGTTATGTTTAGCTGTGGGAGGCTAAGATCAGTTTCTTATCTAAGTATATGATAGTAATTATAGGGATGATGACTAAACACTTTAATAATAAAAAATATTAGACACATATTTTTTTTTAATGCAAATAAAATGTGATAGACGTCACTCCTTGCTGGATTTTATACGACTAATACTAATATTTATACTAATATTATATACTAATATTTTTTTATTATCTGACTGACGGACAAATAATCTGGGGGAATTTCTTTTTTTTTTTTAACTTGGCATTATACATAGGTACGGTAATCATTAAAACATGAAGTAACAATGGTTAATAAACTAGGACTTTCCCCAGGCTAACACAAGATAGGAGTTTGTTAAGCCCCAATGTCCAATTTGTATTTTCTATCATTTTGCTATTATTTATCCCTTGCTCCCAATCTTTGATCATATCAATCACAATTTCACAAACCGTTTGTCAATAAGTTTATTCGTGACTGTTTGATGGGTGACGATGAACGGTGTAGAATGCAGATGATAGCCAACTAATAAAACGTCACCAAATTATAAACACTCAAATTACACACACTACTGTTTATACTTAGTACTTTATAAGAAAAAAAAACCGCCCAAGTGCGTGTCGGACCCGCACAATGAAGGGTTCCGTAGTTGGGCTGAATTTATCCCAAAAACAAACTTATCATTATAATCACAAAAAAAAAAACATTTTCGGACTTTTTCCTTTACTTGTGCTGTGAGACCTTGTTTCTTGCCAAACATGATTCCAGGTCAACGGGAAGTCTAGGCACGCCACAATTGCGGCGATAAGTCCCCTCTTTGAGGAGTGGTTAGAGAGGCGCCACGGCGTCCTCACCTTCCGCCTGACGCAGGTCCTCACCGGACACGGTTGTTTCGGGAGGTACCTGTTTCGCATAAGGCGGGAGGAAACGCCCGGGTGTTATCATTGTGTGGATCGCCCGGAGGACACGGTGGAGCATACAGTGGAGGTCTGCCCGCCTTGGGCAGAGCACCGCCGTGTTCTCACGGAGGCGATCGGCGGCGGCGATCTCTCGCGTCCGAGCCTGGTCCAGGCCATGGTGCGGAGCGAGAGTGCATGGGAGGCCGTCACCTCCTTCTGCGAAGCAGTGATGCTCGCTAAGGAGGAGGCGGAACGCGTGAGGGAGAGGCAGCCTCACGCCCTTAGTCGCCGCAGGAGACGCCCTGGGCGGCGGGAATCGCGGGGCGATTTCCGGCCACCGTAGGCGCGGGCCTGCGGACGGTGAGCAGCGGGTAGCTCGCCGTCCGGTAAGGACCAGGCCCGAGTCGACGGCGCGTTGTGTTCCACGCGCGCCTCAAAGAGATGTCAGCAAGTGACGGGGTCCAATAGGGCTAGTCAGTAAAAGTCTGACACGCCCTTCCGCTCCACCCAGAGCGGGAGAAGTTATTTGATGATTTCCCACCCTCAAAAAAAAAAAAAAAAAAAAAAAAAAAGGTCAACGGGAAGTCACCAAATATTATGTAGTATCAAAATATGTCGTATAAATGGCCGTATTTTTTATTGCGTTGAGTTAGAAGCTTGATTTTTTTTAAGCTCCAAGGGGCCGTAAACTCCCGTATTTTTCAACATGATACTTTTACGCGTTCCTGAGAATAATAAGGGTCTTGACGGACTGATAGACACACGAGTGATCCTATAAGTTTTCCGTTTTCTCCTTTTGACCCTAAAAATGACAGATATGTACATTTATGAATTACAAATTAAACTATTGTTTGTTTCAGATTTCTGTTTACAAAATTACCTGAAGAACAAAAACTTGCGGTGTTGAAAGAAAAGTAATGTTATTATACTTTGTATATTGTAAATACCTATTGTTTAATGTCGTATCCATGTCGTATCTATAAAGTAAAGTCGGCTTTGAACTACTTAGAAAGATGGAGTTTACTTTGACCTGCCATCTTTCACGGCCTAACCCCTTGCGCCGTCACCAGTCATAAAATTTCAGCAACGCGTTACATAAATATCTTTTGTTTTTATATCTTAATATTTTACGTTATCTTTCCTATAACAATAAAGCCTGGTGGTTTATCGAAATTCTTTTATAATGGAAATCTAGAGCCTGACTGAATTCATTGGCAATCTTTCAGGGGTGAAAGTCCCCATAAATATGAACACTGGGACCAATTCACAAACAGCGGAAAGAAAAGCATACATTAGACATTACTGTATAAATCAATTGATATTTCATTACATTTTTCAACTTGAAAATTCATGAATACTTACACGCCTTCTATAAAAATGAAAAAAAAAATAATAAAAACTACCTATCATTTCTTTTGTCCAAAATGAATCAATATTCTATACATACAAATAAATAAAATTGAAGTGTTTGTTTTTAATGTCAAAATAACAGCTTTTTACTAAATTCATATGAAAGTGTACAGCGCGTCCCACGGATATGCCACATGGAGGGAAAGTACCTTGAATATTGTAGATGGAACATTTTACTGAAAGAAGACATTATTTGAATTTAAAAAACAATTTAAACTGCATTCATAGATATTTAAATAATTACATGGTTGAACAAATAAAAGGAAATCCATGAATTTTAACATTTGATGTGTATTCAACAGGAAGGGACTCATTTTGAACATTTGATAAATTGATTAGTTTTGTATTAAATATGTTAAAATTCATGGTCTTCCTTTTATTTGTGACACTATGTTATTTAGCAAAATATAATCCTCATGATGAAACCTTTCGATCTGTATGATAAAGCTACAGAGTGATTATTTTTCTCATGTAACGGGTTTGATTTCCGGTTCAACCATGTAACTAATTATTTAGGTAAATATCTATGAATGCAGTTTAAATTGTTTTTAAATTCAAATAATGTCTTCTTTCAGTAAAATGTTTCATCTACAATAATCAAGGTACTTTCCCTCCATGTGGCATATCCGTGGGACGCCCTGTATACTGTACTTCTAACAAAAAAACTATTTTTATATTTTGTGCCTGCGTCTGTTTATTCCGACTAATCTCCGAAATGGCTGGACCAATTTTGACGGGACTTTCACTGGCAGATATCTGATGTTAAAAAGGGAAACTTAGGCTAGGTACTTTTATTTTTAAAAAGAATTAGGCTTCCGCGCAAAAAAATTAAAACCCATGAAATTATGATCAAAATCCGTTTCAAATAGGGAAGTATGGACATCCACATAGGCGAAGCCGTGGGCAACAGCTAGTTATAAAATATATGTAAACATTTTCCCAACATTGATTCTCCGAATTATTTTCAACTCCAAATGAAACATGTACCTACGTTTGTACGTCCTCTTTACGACAGGAAATATCGTAATAATATCAGCGGTCTGCCGTGTGATTCTGTAAGACCTAATTCTAATCTTAACTTCGAATATGAATCCGCTGTGAGTTTCTTGATTGGCATTCTAAATTCAAAGTGTCAAATAAAAATCAAGTGAGAAGAAGTGATGCGAAGTGAGAGTGAATAGCGATGTGAGATGCGAGTTGTTGTTTGAATTTTACAGAATCGACGTACTGGCCACGAATACAGCTGAAACTTCAGGTGCTAACGGTTATTACAGTCACAAAATGGCCGACTTATTAATTACATGCACCTGTGCCAAGACCTCTTTACAGACGGATTTAATGGAAGGAAGAAAGTTTTGTAACTAAAGTGCTACTGTGCTATTATTATAAGGATAAAATTAAAGGTGGATTTCGTAAAACTCGAGAAAAATCATCTGCCTAGCTTTTTTCTTTTCTGTCTTTTTATTTTATTTTTTGTTTTGGTGTCGGCTTCAAGTCTTACCGGATGCAGTTGGATACTAGTATTTTACATGGAGCGACTGCCTATCTGACCTCCATAACCCCGATACCTCTTAGCAAGACTGGCTGTCAGACTTTCGCGCAACATAACCTATCACAATACAACAACACAACTCAACATAGCCCAGCTACTTATGCTACGATGTAGTCATGAACGAATTAACCACTGCCGGTCGATTCTGAAAAATCTCACCGTGAAAACTTAGGTGAAGTGAGTTTGTTTTTGCTAGGAATTGACACTATTGACAGCTCACTCCACGTTCACTTCACCTAAGTTTTCACGGTGAGATGGTTACAGAATCGCACTGCTGGACCCGACATGAAACACAAATATATGAAAACTCGTCCAACCACATTACATTTGATTAAATTTTGTGACAAATAACAATAAATGTAATAAAATAATGTACTTACAAGTGAAAAGAAAGAGTGCTGCTTCCGCCGCTATAGTTTTTACACCATTTAACTGAACATTTAGTAATTTTTGGGAGATGTTTTGTTGACAAGTAGTGCATGAGACTGACGCAAAAACAAGCGACCAAGGCTAGAATTTCCTGGTTACTGACAAGCCCGGTAAAGGTACGTCCGCTTATATGTCGGGTCCAGTGGTTAATTCGTTCATAGCTGTCTGTAGTTTACCCGAAAGAAGATAATTCATTATTCATTTTCTTCTATCAGCGAATCTATAATGACTCGCATCGCGTCATGGTAAACAAAAGTAGTCAGCTAGCAGTCCTCTCACCCACGGCATTGTACCTACCTCGTAAAACAATATTAACTTCCCTTGACTTTCAGTATTCTGAATTTAATCTAGCCTAAAGAAACATCTTTATGGTCACTGGACCAATGGGCCTTACAGCGTCCTCGTCATATAAAATTAAACCCTCACGACATTTAAGAGGGCTGTCGCATTTGGTCACCTCTCTTGGTCACACGGAACAAATTTTTAAACATGTTAAATGATAAATAATATTTATTTAATAGGTGACTATTAAAAACACATTTTTATTACTCATCATGGCATTTACATAACTTATCTCAAAAACAGATAATACTTTTGAACTGAGTTTATTAGATAACGCAATAGAAATGTGTTTTAATAATTAGGTACCTATTAAATTAACATTATTTACTAGTCCTTTAATTGATTAAATTTTTCAAAAAAGCATCTTTTCATTTAACAATCTTGAAAATTTGGTCACGTGCGAGCGAGAGGTGATAACCTTACTGTTCAAGCAGTATTCACCAATCCACTATCCATCATGAAATCCAGGTAAATCTCAACACAATGATCAGAAAACTTTCTGGGAAGCAGTTGTTTATGTCTGTTTGCGCACGCGCGCACTTCTCAATCAGATCCATCGTGACGTCACTTGCTTCGAGCTTACATGATGCGTTAATGTGTCATTAACTCACTAAACAACGTTATTTTGAATGTATCTGTCGTTGGGGCGACATTTTGAAGTCAACATCATGGCTTTGAAATGTAATTGCAATGTGATTGTGATACATCGTGGTGAGGAACTATGTGTAACGCCCACTTCTCAGTGAAGACGTAATGACAACACAACAATTAATTGTTTGCGGTGATCGAATTGTAATCACCAATTAATTTGAAAAAAAACCGGTCATAGAAAAAAAAGAACATGGCTGACAGTTTGCTAGAAAGTGTACCTTCGATGCACAGTGTAGCCAAAAGACATTTAAGTATGAAAACAACTTAACGATTCAAGTAATTGGTAAAGTTTACCAAATTAAGTTACAAGCTTATTATTGATATAATATTCAATGCAAAGTTCCCCTGACGATTTGCTAATTACTTAGGTACTTACTTAGATTAACAAACAAATTACCTGTTGTGTTTTGTTGTAGATACTCAAAAACAACAACAAGAATTAGCAATAAGTAGATATTTGTACTTAATTATCTAATTACTTACAAATAAACTTACTTAAAAGATAAATAAATTAAATTGACAGAATTGCTTATTTTAGGAACTCATCAGTTTTCTTTGAATTCAGCCTGTAAATATATAATATATCTACTGCTGAACCTGAATCTCCTAAATAATAACAGACGATAAAAGTGTGGTCTATAAAGCCATTTTATTTTATTCACGAATTTTATATCACAATTTACGAAGTAATGTCTTGAAGCTTCCTGCATACCTCGAAGGGCGAGCGCGCATTGCGGTGCGTTTTTCTACCGCATAATCTGTGAAGTATGGAATGTCTTTGAAGTGCGCGCACTGCGGTCATGCGTTTTGTTACTGTAGGCCCCGCCCAGTGCGGCAGAACTACCGGAAACGCACCGCAGTGCGCGCTCGCTCTAAAGGCGCACGGGTTGAACACATGTTATGCTACTCCACGCTTTCCCTAAAGTAATGAATTTTCTAAGTTAAATATGACTTTGTGCTAATATTTCAGGCATAAAAGCACAAAAATGTGTAGAGCTGAAACTGAAATGTATTCCTGAATAATTCTCGACTACTTATCTCTGAATACTTATCATTTTATCGCTCCCTACCGATTTTTGTTTGTTGTGTTTTTAGGTCTACTTTAATCCAGCATTTAAGAACTATTTGACATCAAAGAAGAGACATTACAAATTCAATCTGTTCACTTGTCTTGTGTCTTGTCTACTCCTTGATAATAATATGTCATTATTTACAGTGAAGTCAGAGCTTTGTTCTAACGATGTTTCAACCTGTACATTACTCATCACAAAGCTTACGTATAGCTGCGCACGCGCATATAATATTATACAGTGGTGGAAGGTCAACTACGCGCTCATAGTTACACAATGATGGCATCCCTACACAAAACAAAAATCCCATAAGATATCTGTTGATATTAAATCAAGAAATTATTAAAAACAGTTTGAAGATGAAATACTGAAAATCTCATACCATCAAACCTACTGAGTTTTATCGGTATCTCCGTTGTTTCTTCACCCTTTTCGCAAAACTTATGTACTTAATTTAGACATGGAGCTGCTTATAACAACGTAGGTACTGTGGAAATCCGTGTGCAAAGCGTCGTGATCATGCCGATTTTACTTATGACACTTCATTGCTACGGTCGTTGGTCAGCAGGGAACGTTTTTTGGTTGAAAGATGACAATAACCCGTGTTCCGACATTATCGTCAGTCGTCACCGACAAAGAATGAGCCAGGGCCACATCTTCGTGGATGTCCTTTAGTTGTATTTATGGGAGTCGACTCAAATTCCAATTTAATTTTAAATATTGTTTTTCACATACCTACCTAATAAACCTACATGGGCACTTATGAAACGTCTGAAACTGGGTGCACGGTTCCTATTGGTCGTTTTCTCCGAAGAGGAACCGACAAGAAACTCCACAGTTACTCTTTTAAAAATAATTAGTTTTACTATGTTTATAAATTACATTTAATGGCAGCGTCAGTAGCGTTCATAGATCCTGAAGCAAGGTGCACAAGTGTAATAATATTCTGTAAAAGTCTCACAATGAAAACTCAAACTCAGGTGAAGTGAGTTTGAAGTGAGTGCGTGAGTGAGTTGTGATGATAGGGATTCACACTCCTATTGACATCTGCTCACTTCTTCACCTAAGTTTTCATGGTGATATTTAAACAGAATAGGACAACAGTTGTCTGCTAAAAGATTCTGTCAAGGATGGTCTTCGTCAGAACCACGCCGTAAGCAACATTATGTAGCCTAACACTCATCATTAAGATACCTACTTCTTCTAAAGCGTTAACGCCAGTCGTGACGTAGATATCTAAATCACATGTCTACGAGAAGTATTTATACATTTTATTGAGCTGTATAAATAGAAAACTAATATTGTATTCAAGGAAATACTTCTTGAGTTTAATTCCCACTGGTTCCGAACACTTTGTGAAGGCAGAAATATCTTAGAGCTTTCTGCTTACCTCGAAAGGTGCATGGATTGAGCACACGAATAATGTTACTACACGCTAATATTTTTCTATGTTATACGTGAATTTGTACAAATATTAGCAAGGCACAAAAATATATTGAGCTGAAACTGAAAGTATTATTAATTCCTGAAACAAACTCGACTATCTTTTAATCAATAATTTTATCACTCCCTACCGGTTTAGTTATTTGAGGAAAAACCTTGACTTCGTTAAAATGGCTCGTTATTTAATGCTTATTTAAGCTCTTTCATATATTTTCGACGTTTTTAAACATAACTGTGTCAGTATTCCAAAATCAACTTACAAAAATAATTATCACTATTGATTTAAACCAGCATAGTCTTCGACTCACCTGAATTTCTTTATTTTAAAAAAAATCCAAACTCCGTCAGCACAGCACAAAAAAAAACAAAAGATAAATAAGGTCTAAGAATATTTCTTTCAGAATAGGGTTGCAACAGGATAGTGCAGGGTTCGCAAACGCGGCACACGAGTGGGACAGTTCGTTCGTTCGGATGTGATGCCGGCCGCTCGGCCAGTATGGAACGACGAACGCGCGGTTCGCTTGCGAGCGAATAGTGATGGGATTGAGCGAGTATCGATATCGATTAGTTGATGTTACAGGGGAAGGGCGTTAGTGTAATGTTATGGTTTTGTAGATGGGTGATTGACGGATTGCGGGTTTGCCCCACCCGCGCTTTTATCCCCTATTGGTGAGAAACTTAAGTAAAGGTCGAGCTGGAGGGGTAACAAGAATAGTATTGCAACACAGTTTCATGTTTGAACTACTTGTATTCTCGCTAAAAACGAATGAGCCTTAATAAAAATCTCAGAGAAGTGCAGCGTGGTAATAAGTAATAAAGTATCTATGCCTCTTTGGGTATAGGTACAGGCACAGGCGTGACTTAGCCCTTTTAAAGTCAAACACACTCGTTTTACTAAGGAATATCCAGTTCAACTCGTACATCCGTATTTACCATTCAGGACCACTTAATGATTGATACGGGGAATATCATCTACCTCGTGTTATATTTTATCAATCTATTTATATTATTGGTATTGGATGAATTGGATCTAAATATTATCTACTCAGTGAAAGCTGAACCCATCAGCGCAGTCATTGTATAACACACAGCAGCAATGGCTTTAATTTTGACAGTTCAACAACATTCATTGCGTTATTCACGTTGTTGAACAAACCAATTTTTGGAACACTGACGCTTAGGATTATCAATATCCTTCAAAATCATTCAGATTGTGACTTGTCATTGACTTTTATTGTCATCATCATCATCTGCCTAGCCTTTTCCCAACTATGTTGTGGTCGGCTTCCAATCTAACCGGATGCAGCTGAATACTAGTATCCGACCTCCACAACCCAATTACTGGGTAATACGATACCCCTAATTGTCAGACTTTCGGGCTTCTGACGACCCGTAACGACTGTCAAAGATCCATGACTTTTATTGTCATCATCATCATCTGCCTAGCCTTTTCCCAACTATGTTGTGGTCGGCTTCCAATCTAACCGGATGCAGCTGAATACTAGTATCCGACCTCCACAACCCAATTACGGGGTAATACGATACCCCTAATTGTCAGACTTTCGGGCTTCTGACGACCCGTAACGACTGTCAAAGATCCACGAGATTGTGATTGAAAGTGAAGTGTGATCAATGAGGGTGCAGTTTTTGACCCCTATATTTATCAAGGAGTCCCTAAGAATCAAAATTCACCTTTTCATACGAAGAATCTTCTTCATACAAACTTTGTCGACTATTTGTCTGAAACATATGCCCATCACTAAAGTCATGAAAAGTTTCACTGTTGCCGCCTGTACACTAGCTTCAGTTCTCGTCCCGCGCACTTAGCAATGTTTTGCAAATCACAGATTATAATTAGGCTAGTTACTCATATCTTTTTATTAATCATATTTCTATAAGTAAACCGTTGGGAGTTATTTTTATAAAGATTCCGTGATGAAATGTAGGCGTTAATTCAATGAGATAATTTCAAGGACCATAATTTATTATTTACTTTTATAAACCTTATTAGAAATTGCAAAAACATTCGTATTTTTAAATCTGATTCAATAATTTTATAATCAAAATTGCTAATCACAAAAATCTAATCTGTTGCTAGATTGTCAAAATCATTCAAAGATTACTTTTTTAACAAACTTCAAAAAAGGAGGTTAGGTAGGTATATTATGTTCGTCTGTATGTATATTTTTTTATGTATTTTCATCGATATTTTCGTCAATTGTGGACCGATTTTGAAAATTATTTTTTTCATTTGGTAGAGGAGGGTTGCGCGGTGGTCCCATATAAATTTTATTAACTTTGCTTTCGTAGTTTTTAAGATAACTTCGATTAATACGTATTACCGCATTTAATCCACTTGATACACAACTTAACGTTCTTCTTTCTGTGAATTGGTGTGGGATATGTAGGTACCATGATAAAAAAGTGAGTGAACAATAAAAATCATTTTTCCAAAAACAGACAAGCAACTTTTTTTTATGACCTGACACAATTTTCACGATAAATAAGGAAGCACTTACCTCTTGTCTGCCTTCTCCCTTTTGCAGGGAACTTTCGAACATAACTGGTGAAATATTGATGAACACATGAACAGTCACTTCTGGGAATACGTCATATTGTGATGTTATGTTGTATTGTATAGAAATCCCACGAAAATCTTGACGTAGCAAATCAAATATCTCAGATAAAGTATCAATAACGAACTATTCTGGAGAGGAAGATACACTACATCTAAATTAAAAATTATTAATATTAATAATAAATAAAAAAAAAAAAGAATATAATATAATAAAATAATAAATTATTTTAAATTTAAATTTAATCTGTGCTAAATAAATGTATTTTCTTTCTTTCTTTTCTTTTACATCTGAATTGTGAATAGTGTGCAAACTATGCAACGCCCAAGGCTAGTCATTCAGACATTTGTAATGTGCAATGTACCTAATTGGAAATCATACACACGTGTCGTGCATCAGACTTAAGACGCAGATATATGCCACTGTCCTTGAGTGGTTAGCTTGCGTGTTCTGTGCTGAGCTCACGCAACGCGTCGTACGTCCAGCCAGTAATAGGACTCGCCCATCAAGGAGCGCTGTACCAAATTAGTCAAATTATTAATTGATTATACCTAAAGCAAAAGGCATTACATTAAACAACGTATACTAAAAGATAAATAATTGAATTATCTTTCCTTTCTCCTCCTTAATTAATTATCTTTCCTGGATCCTTCCTTTTCAATAGAGGATGAGTGAACTTTACACCCTGTTCCTCATGCCTCTATACTGGAGACCCCGACGTGATACGTCAGCACAGCCTTCGTGCACCTCCTTCAGTGTGACGTCATCAGCATCACTTCCTCAAACTTTCAGGCGGCGAGTCACACAGCCAGCCAGCATCCACGGCTTCAAGGGGTATCCTGACCACCAGCATGCAGCGGACGCGCATTCCTGGTCATCACCTTCAGCCTCCAGCGCTGTACATTCCGACTCACTGGAGCATATCGCAGCGCCACCCCGACTCACTGGGGTATCTCTGCAGACAGTTCCGACTCACCGTGAACTATGCGGCACCTGGTTCCGACTCACTGGAACTGGCAAGCATCGCAATATACACGGCTAAATACGCTTGATAGTTTTTGCGTGATTCTCAGTTTTTAATCCGCGTGACACATGGAAAATCCATGATTTAACCGTAGGTATACATTAGGTTTTATAGGTATTTAAAAAACACAAAATTATCGTTGTATCCCCATAAAAGTCAGTTATCGTCGCCTTAATGGCGCGGAGTGCACATCTTCACAAGCCAATACTGACGTAGACAGACTAACCAAGAGTTCAATAGTTTCCCTCATCATCATTAGCAGCCTTGCTACGTACCTACTGCTAAGTATATAGGCCTCCTCCCTTGTGCCTGAATAGGCTTCCCTGAGAAATAGGCTAAATTCCACTTAGGTACCTTATACCTACAATTCAAAAGGGCAGGTATCATCATTCTCCTGCCCTTATCCCAATTTACTTGGGGTCGTCGCAACATGTCCCTTTTTTCACGACTGCCGAGAAGGAGTGTAATGTTTTCAGGGTTCATACCCTGATGTAGGTATTTGAGATTCTTTTTCCCATACTTGTCTATTAATCGTCATCTCGGTAACTCTAGCGAGTCTTCAGTTAGGTAATAATCTCAGTACAAGGGATCCCTATCATACGGGAGCTTATACATCATGCATTGACGAGCATAAGAAACAAGACAGAATAAAAGTTTTCGGCTCTACCACCGACTATTTTATAAACTCATAAAAAGCATTTTCAAAAAAAAACGTTACATCATAAGGAAACTAAAATTATCTTTCCAAAAAATTTAAAAAGTGACTCAAGCGCAAACAAAATAAAACCTTCAATTAATACAAACTCATTTGCGGTATAAACGGATCGGAAATGCCGTGTGCCAATATCAAAGTGAGCTGGTGAATCATGCGCAAACCTGTATCGATCTATTCGTGGTTCACAAGGTGTAAAGTGGCAAGGACGACGTATGACATAACGAAAATAACAAGACGAAGCTAAAGGTTGAACATTTCAAGATCAAAATGTCTTTCGTAAAGTTTTCAGACCGAAACTGTTTTTAAATGTCGTAATTTTACAAGTTCCAGTGCGACTGGTACCTAGGGGTTTGTGCCTAAGTAATAACAGCTGCACGGGTCGATCGATCACAATAAGCTACGCTTGGTGCGGTTGTTTCGTGGATGGGTGACCATCTTTACCTACACACCAAGATCTTTTTCCCGGCTGTGATTTGTAGATCTTTTTCAGTTGTTACGGGTCGTCAAAAGCCCGAAAGTCTGAAAACGTCTTACCAAGTATCGTATGTTACCCAGTAACTGGGTTGTGGAGGTCAGATAAGCAGTCGCTCCATGTAAAATACTGGGATTCAGCTGGATCCGGTTAGACTAGAAGCCGACTTGGGAAAAGGCTAAGCAGATGATGAAGTACGTACTTACCTAAACGGCACAGACTTATGGTCTAAGGCAAATACGTTCTGAGGAAACCTGTGTTTGATTTGAGCAAGCGTTGAGGATCAGATCAATGTCTCTTTATGGGGAGTGATACGTAGGTTCGAATGACGTTTTTGCGAAGGTCGCCATTTCGATAAATTTTGCGAGTGGTACTTCGAAAACCCATTAGATCGAAAACCGCTATAGCGAAACACGTTATCGCGAAGGTCACCATTTCGAAAAATTTTGCGAGCAGTAGGTACGCCAGTTCGAAAGTCATGGTATTGAAATCCGATGTTGAGTTAATTTGTTTTTCTTTTTTTTTTTTTTTCCAAACCAAATCAAAAGACCATGCTCTCATGACTGTGCCTCGTCTCATTTGGGTCGTGAGTTCGATTCCCAGACAAATTAACTCAACATCGGATTTCGATACCATGCCTTTCGAACAGGCGTACCTACTGCTCGCAAAATTTTTCGAAATGGCGACCTTCGCGATAACGTGTTTCGATATAGCGGTTTTCGATCTAATGAGTTTTCGAACTGGCGTACCACTCGCAAAATTTTTCGAAATGGCGACCTTCGCAAAAACGTCATTCGAACCTACGTATCACTCCCCTCTTTATGTGAATAGGTAGATGTATGAGACCCTGATGGTACCCTGATGTATGATGTATGAAGCCTTTGCCCTGCAATGGAATAAATTCTGGGCAATAATATAAATATTGTATTCTCAAAATAAAACCATTCAAGGCAGTGGAGCGAAGGTAATCTTACTACTATTATAAATGCGGAAGTTTGGATTGATGGATGGATGTTTGTTACTCAATCACGCCAGAACGACTGAACGGATCTAGATGAAATTTGGTAAAGAGATAGATTATAGTCTGGAATAAAACATAGGCTACTTTTATCTCGGAAAAATGTAAGGTTCCCGTGCGATAATTTCCGACATCCACGCGGGCAAAGCCACTGGCAAAAGCTAGTAGGATAATAAGTTAATAACACTAAAAACAGAAATTCTTTGACAACCAAGTTTGATGGGTTCGAGACGAAAAAAAATCTTAATAATTGTGTTTTTTACTCAAAACAAAAAACTCTTCATTATCTTACGGTATCTCCGTATTATGCCAAGTTTTATTTTGCTTAATAATTCAAGCTCATTAGGCTGAAAACAGATCCTTGTCTGTGATTCTGGTTCTGTTTATTATATTAATACGCGGAGTGAGCTCAAGCTCCGGGAAAACTAATTCTCATAAAATGCTGTACCTAGATGTTTAAGTTAACATAACTATTGATGTTTCTGATCTCGCAATGTAGATAGATTCTGCTATATTCCTAACAGTCGACATAATATGTAGACATACCTATACCTAATATAGATAGATAATAGTCTGTAATCATAAAATAGATAATAGTCTGTAATCATAAACATTCCTAAAATAATTTGTAAATGGAAGTTGATTCAAATTCACTCCAAATTCTCGTTGCATTAGTGATTTCAGATTGCCTTCATGTCTCAGCGAACAGCGACAGCTGATGAAAATGAACCAGATTAAAGTTGATCAAGAGATAGCATTAACTTGATTTCTTAGGCTCATCATAAAGCTTTAGGTCGAGTTTGTTTTTTGTTTGTTGGTTTGAACGTGCTAATCTCTGGAAGTACCAGACCTAATTCTTGAGGAACTTTATAGTGAATCTTGAACTGGAAAGGGCTTGGCATCAACACCAATGTCGAGTTCGTCACTCACCTTCGGTTTGCTGACCATATAGTAGTCATGGCTGAGACTATGGAGGACCTCGTAGCGCTTCCGAAAGAGTGGGCCTTAAAATTAACATGGATGAGTAAGACGAAGGTCTTGTCAAATACCCATGTACCTAACACCCACTCTCATGAATATCGGAGACACTACACTTGAAGTTGTGGTCCCAGGACCAACTGTCCATTTAGGTAGATCCAACTTCGAGAATGATGTCAATCGTCGAATCCGACTCGGCTGAGCAGCGTTCGGGAAGCTTCGCAATGTCTTTTCATCTCACATACCGTGCTACCGCAGTATCTCAAGAAGAAAGTCTTTGACCAGTGCAAGTTGCCAGTGAGGTCCTACGGCACTGAAACGTGGTCGCTCACAATGGGCCTTATTAGAAGGCTAAAAGTCACCCAAAGGGCAATGCTTGGAGTTTCCTTACATGATCGAATCAGAATTGAAGAGATCCGCATTAAGTGGCAGTGGGCAGGGCACATTGCTCGCAGAACATAATGACCGATGGGGCCGAAAGGTTCTGGAGTGGTGGTCGCGTACCGGGAGACGAAACGTTGGAAGGCCTCCCACAAGGTGCACCGGCCACAGGAATCCACTGAATGCGGGAAGCACAGAACCGGTCGAAATGGCGGTGCTTGGGGAGGCCTACTTATATCCAGCAGTGAACGTCTTTCGGCTGAAATTATGATAATGATGATACGACTCGACGTTTAGCCGAGCAAAAAAAAACAGAAAGAACGCTAAGCGAACGAAATAAGAGCGCGGGCGGGAAATGTGGTTGTTATGGCTGTTATGGTATATTGTGGTGTCTTACGACTTCCACGCGAAGTCGCGAACAAAGTCACCGGCAGAAGCTATAGTGCTTTTATAACCACGCCCTGACGACATTCAGAAATTAAATCAATCTTACACGATAAACTGCCATTTAACAATACATTTTCGGAACAATTATTGACAATCCCCATATAAAATGTATAATATTAATTCTTTAAAAAAAAAATTGGTTGAAAACGTTTGCGATGTAAAATAACTCGATCGTAAAGAGAAAAACATGTAAACAGGGCCGGCCTCGTCTGCTAAAAATAAAACTAATATTTCGGAATATTCTCGCCTCACGCCATTCCGCAGACTACACTTGTAAATATTTAAACCTTGTCTTACTGTATTCACAAATATTTTAACGGTTTGTTGAATTCAAAAGTTGTCCTTGAAACGAGACTAGATAGGTTACCTTAGAAGTTATAATAAATAAATAAATAAATAAATATCCTTGGACATTTCACACAACGCCATCTAGTCCCAAGCTAAGCAACCTAATGCTTATGTTATGGTAACGAGATGGCTGATAAACTACTCATATACATTTTTTTTTTTTTTTTGTAAATACATACATATTATAGATAGAAAAACACCCAGACTCGGAACAAATACTTGTAGGTCGTACAAATATTTGTTCCGTATAAATACACTTTTGTTTTATTTTACCCTAAAATACCTAAGTACCTATCTCTATTGCTTATCTCTCAGGCCTCTTTTACGACATAGGAATATAGCTAGAGGACTCGGAGATAAATCCAGCAGACTAACTATTCTGAGAAATTTATTTATTTTTTATTTATTTATTTATTCACTATTTCCACTTACATTTGTTTTTACAGGTGGGAACCCAATACAACAATGTAGTCACAATTTCCACACTCAGAGACGTCACTCAACAACCAGTTAGTCACCACCACCAACAACAAAATTATTGCTTTTAAGCAGCCCGCCCTATTTTGACTGACGGGGTCCAAATTTATACCTGTCCAACCCACCGTAATAACCGTAAATTTATACCTGTCCATTAGCGTGGATGACAAATTATTCACTAGTCCCAAGTAACGACTCTGAGTATCGACACAAGTCATACAGAGGACAATATGCTAAGTGTCACCCTCTGGAATTCCGCCAAAGAGCAAGTAAAGATATCCAATCGCAGAGAGACGCTGTTGAGTATCTTTATTGCCCGCCCCACCGGTGCAAACTTTAACAAGTTTGTACGGGCCACCGGGACTTTAAACAACCTCTCTCTCGGCCCTTGCCGCAGTCTACTGCTCGGGACGAGCAATGCCAAAGATTCCAATATTTGTGGATTATTCAACATACCACGAAAAACCATAAAAACATAATTAGCTAGGGCGAAATTGCGCCGTACCTCCAACTTATAGAAAATGGCTTAGCTATACGTCTACCTAATGTAGGAAGGTACAGAGATCAGATTGTAGCTTTATAGCTACACTAGCTTAAGCCCACGACTTCGTCCGCGTGAAATTTCAAGACTCCCTATGACTGGGGGAGGGCTATGCTAAAGAGCAAAGCGATCTGGAGATTTCTAACGTCTAAATTTTTAATTTAAATAAATTGTAAAACTAGTTTTAAAATTGCTAATAACGGCTATTTGAAATTGATATCCTAGCTATGACACTCGACATTACTGTAGCTTCCAATTAGTGCAAGAGTTTTCTGAATCAGATCAGAGTTCCGAAGATAACTCCCTACATACAAACACACAAATGTTACCTCTTTATTATATAGACTATAGGGCCGTTTGACTTGAATTTAAATCAATCTGCACCAATAGCGATAAGAAGTGAAACACAGGTCAAGCTAACATCCCTGTAATTGCCCAATTAGTTCCTCCAAACAAGAGGAATAGCAATGAAAGCGTCAAAAATCTGAGGGCCAGCGTACCACAGGTCACACACCAAAATAGCGCTGTAAAACTATTCCACCTACACACACGAAAAACTGTGTCTCATAAAATATACACCATCAATGCTAATAACTATTGCGAGATGACACCGTGTCGCTGTGTGTTCGTTGTTGGAAAATGAGTGTGTGGTCGATTGGAATGGTGCCGATGAGCGGGAGTGAGTCGCGCAGTATTTATAGTGGAGTGACCAACGATGAGGTGTGGGATGAGGGAGGAGAGTGTAGCGGTTAGATTACTAGTCTATCGTCTATAGTACTCTATAGGCTTCTTCCTAATAGCGGTTCCACACTGCATCATCCGAATCCGAATTAAAGATCCGAGTTCATCTGAATTGGAAATGTTCTAAATTCGGACGGATGTACCTAAGTACTAAAGTATACCTACTTAATTCGGATCTATTGCCTGATAAAAATACTTAATAGTTAGTTTTGGACCGTCATTCCTCGGATTCCAATCGGATGCAGTGCGCAAACGCTGTTAGAGTTTGATTCCAATCTGCCAAGATGCGGCCTTATCAGCCATCTTGGTGGAAATACCTACCTAGGTAGGGGAGACTGAGGGAGGTTGTGACAGAGGACAGTAGTTACAAAGTCCATTTCTTGGATTCTATAATAATCGTTAGCGAGCTAGCAACATCGCGTTATTCGCAAGAATAACTGCATACCAGTTATGCTACAATTTGTAAAATAAGTATAAAGCTAACTGATGTACCACCCTATCGCTTAGGGATATTCCTGTAATGATAGAAGTGTAGTGTTAAGTAAATAAATAAATAAATATCTCTTTCTTGACGCGCTAGCCGATACAGATTGTCGCGGCGGCCTACGAGGACTGGATGTGACCATGCGAATGCGACGTTGATAGGTCGCGAGTCACGACGTATAAAAGGTATAACTTTCCGAAGAGAGCTGGAATTAGCTACACGGATAAGCAAGAGCATAGCTAGGTCTGGAGTTAACAGAAGACTGCCGCCGAAGGTATCTACGCTTATGTATCTACACGTAGATAATCAACATCAATACGTGGCCAAATCGACGGAAATGCCGATACTAAGTCAGGCTGCTGGATGCTTTCAGGCTGATTACTCCTCAAACAAACGAAAGATTCTTGTTTTTAGGGTTCCGTACCAAAACGGTAAAAAAGGAACCCTTATGGTGTGACTCAGTCTGTCGGTCTGTCTGTCTGTCTGTCACAGCTGGATATCTCAACAACTACTAATGCTATCAGCTTGAAATTTGGAACAGTTTTAGATGACGTTTGCCCAACTATTTTACAAATAAGAAAGAAATGAAAATATATATTTTTTTTTGCAACATGGACTGAAAGGGGGTCTTAAAAATTAAAAGTGGGGCTGCTAGGGCATGTGGAGTATCATATGAAAGAGCGCTGCTTACACATTCTTAAACATATTTTTTCTTTTTTTAGGCCGCAGTTTTCGACTTTTGATGAAAAATGTAAAAAATTCAAATTCAAATTCAAATTCAAATTCAAAACGTTTATTGCGAACTAAGTGTACAATAATGGTGTTACGATATGTTAGTAGGTACTTATGACTTAGCAGCCTTTTACAAGCATTGCAATTTATTATCATTCGCCTGCCTTTATAAATTAGCATGCATTTTACATCATTATTATTTAATTTTTATTTAGTACAATCATTACAATTAAATTAAGAAATTATAGTTACATATGTCAAGATTAAATGTCATGTAAAAAAAAATACTGTCCCCCCCCCCCCCTTATCTCCGAAGTTTGCAAAGCGAAAAATCTGAAATTATTCTATGTGATGAATGAAGAAGATGTGATGTGATGTGATGATGTGATGTGATTCTATGTGATGTGGTGAAGTTTATGTAAAGATTACAGGAAAAATAAAACGATGTCTCTAAATAACACACTTTTTCAGAAATCGGAACAGAACGGAACCCTCGGTGCGCGAGTCTAACTCGCTCTTGACCGGTTTTTTAACTCAAGAATTAATGTGTCTGTTCGCGGTGGATACTTTCTTTATGGTGTTGGGGTTTTACCAGTTTCGAAAAACCCGCCCGGACGCTCTCCAGCTCAAAGTATGGGTAATCATACTAATCATAGAAATCCGTATGGATGGCGCCCCTTGGTGACTGATAAGTGCTGATAAAACCTTCGATACTTCAGTCACGTTTACATTAATCGATCACTGTTTGAAAGGTCCATTGGATATTGTTTTGTTTGTCGCTACCTCTTATGCCTTACGACATTTATTTGGAAGGACAATAAAGTTTGAAACACAGATTTCGCTATGAATAATCATAGATACAATTATCTTAGTAGGTACCTATTCATTATAATTGTGTGTAGAACGTTTGAGAATATTATTTACAGTAAGATAGTCCTTGTTTAAAAAGATTAGTTCGAAAGTTAAAGATGAACAAAGCTTATAGGATTGAAGATTTATGCGATATTAAGATTTAAGGCCTGTTACACCACCTACGATTAAGTTACAAGAAGAGAGAGAGAGAGAGAGTTAATTGAAGAGTAGGTACACCGTACAATTGTGTCGTAGCCTCAGAAGAACAACAAGCATAGAAGTAGTGCTTAAATAGCAACTGAACTCAATATATTTGTTTCATTTTGACTTATGGAGCCGCTGATGTAAAAGAAGGACACGTATACAGAAGTCGTTTCGAAATTTTGTAGGTTGTCATTAATTTTATTCTGACTAGTGATGTACCCACTCAATTTCAACGTCGATAGAATTTACAATGACATTCTTTCTTATACTGCCAAGAATAATATAGGTACACACGGCTACACATCAAGCTATACATTTCTAGTTTACACTGACCGCTCATTGTAAGGAAATACAATGCGAGATCAGCTTATACTGGAAATGTATAGCTTGATCTGTAGCCGTGCGTACCTAAAATTTTGAATTAACTAGGCATCCTTATGATCCCAATACTTAATATATTCGTTCAAAAAACAATACTTAAAGTATGAACTAAATAGTCTTCCTTGGTTCCCGACAGCTCTTCATGTATTAAATCTGACCCGGCTAAACCAGAATGTATTTAATTGCCATAATAACTGATGAGTTTATTGAAAACAAGTGGGAGACATTCGGTTTTGCAAATGTTTTTAGCAACTTACTTTCTCATATTTTTTTGAATTTTACATCATAGACTACTCAACAAAATCTAGGGAACAAGGGTATTCAAAGTACCTAATAATTTTTATTTTAATACTTTTTAATTATGTAACATATTATTTTAAATCAGTGAAGCGTAATTTAATAGAGATTTGAATTATTTCATTAAATAAAATGGTTGTTAGTGAAAAAATAAAATTTATTATGAAAATTCAAAATGGTACCAAAGCGACAAAAACTTTTCGCACATAAAAAAATAAATAACGACCAGATAATATTTTAAATAAAAAAATAAAATGCCTAGCAACTTTAATAATCTGTTACGCGAATTCCAGCCCACACCATAATACGGATGAACTTCCTAAGGATTCTGGAGTCGGCTCTGGCGACCAGGAACTCGCCAAAAGCGCAGTCTTCTTGAATCGGGATGGAATCCAATTATTTCTGAATTTGTTATTGTCATCTGTGTCAAGGATTCCTAAAACGAACAGTTCTCAATAAAATTTATGTAAGATTTTTTATCATCATTTTTATTTAGTTATATAGTTTTATTTGTATGTCTTACCTGACTGATGTGAGATGATTTCACGAGATGTCAATATCAGTGGCGATTCATTAATCTGTACCGATGTACTAGGTCCTGTTTCAACTTCCATTGCTACGGGATCCTACAATTACGTATTTTTTATTAAAAATAAATAAATAAATTTGCACACGATTATATTTCCGACTGGGATAATTAGAAGAATAATATCGCATCAATGATATTTTTAATATAATATCATTGTATCGCATATATCAAGTGAACATATTTCTGAAATGTTATACCTGTCTTCATGTTAGATTGCTGTTGATGGTGAGCGGTTCTTTTAATTTGCAGTACTGCGCTATGTCCTTCTTCGCAGACTTCCATAAGTATTTCCTATAATGTAATAAATCAAGTTTTAATTTGAACGGGATACTATTTATTGCCAATAAAATACCTTAATTATATCATAATACTGGATGATTTTTTTTTTTATATGCTTGGAGCATATTATGTGGCTGAGTCCAATTTCGTCTACCAATACAATTTATCCATTTTTTTTTTCACATCGTCTAGGAAATCTGTAAAAGAAAAGTATCGACAACATTATTTCCGTCACTATGGCTGATCAAGATAACCCCAAAACAATTTCCGAATATTCGCTAATAACTTCTATTGGAATAAATATTACGACTGGTTTCAGCTATATAGTGACACAGCAATATTTGTTATGTATTTATATTCGTTTATCAGATCATATGCAACAAGAAATTGAGCAAAAACTTACCGATGGAAGGTCAATATTTATTGTTCATTTTATTTTCGCTATGAATGGGACTGGCAGCCCCCAACCACACAAAAAATTGCTCCACAGCGTCCACACACTCACTGTTTGTAGTTAAACAAAGAATTCATGCAATCTAACAGTAGAAATATTATTAAAACATCGCAAAACCATGGAAGATTACGACAAACACGTAAACAATGAACACGCGAATAAGTGAGGTAGATCAATGAACGAACTGTCAGACATTGAAACAAAGTACTATCAAATTTGGCCGCGTCATACTTATAACTTTTTTCACCAAATGACAATTGATCTTGTGACCATGCCAAGAAAGTAAAACAAAGAGTAAAACATTCATCTCTTTCCCACATCCTTTATCGTACCTTTAACGTACCTAATAATAGAACGGGAATAAAGGTAGTTACAGAATTCTGTTTTTAGCCTTCCTTCTATGCTTTAGTCGTTATTCTGTGGTCGTAGCATGACAATTGAAGTGACAGGTATTACGTTTAGTCGGTTAACCAGACACGTGGTTGTTTTTTGTTTACCTTTATTTAATCAACTAAACCGATGGAGTATAGTCACAGATTAATACAGATGAGACACTCCGCAAAATCATTTAAATAAAAAGCGACTCTTGCTGCGACACAGTAAAGTGCAATTCAGGTCGCACAACGCTTATTACCTAGTTATATTCAACTACAAGTTGCCTCTCTTTCTATCGCGTAACTTTTATACCTTCTGACCTACCTACTGAATTGGCCCGCCGCTTCACACCTAAAGTGCGGAGTGTCCATCTGTATTAACCTGTAGTATAGTGAACAAAATTTGCTGAACAATTTTGGTGGAATCGCGACTAAGGGCGAGAATACACATGCCTGTAGCTTGTAAATAAATATGCAAGTACCTGGCATGCCATTGTGAGTTTGTGACATTGATCAAACAGAAGTTGGTATGGCACACGCCATACTATGCTCGGACTTTTAATTAGCTGCAGTAAAATGACACTTCTACTGTCATTTCGCTATCAATTAAATATATACCTATATATATATATATATATATATATACTTGGACATTTCACACAACGCCATCTAGTCCCAAGCTAAGCAACCTAATGCTTGTGTTATGGTAACGAGATGGCTGATAAACTACTTATATACATATTTTTTTTGTAAATACATACATATTATAGATAGAAAAACACCCAGACTCGGAACAAATACTTGTAGGTCGTACAAACATTTGTTCCGTGCGGGAATCGAACCCGCGACATGCTGCGCAGCAGTCAATCGCTCAACCACTGCGCCAACCGTGTCGTCAAAATTGTCAAAGGGAACATTCTTTTAACGAAATGACAGTGTCATTTTACTGCAGCTAATTAAAAGTCTGACCATAGCTACTTGCATAGTTTTGTTCAAGATAAAGGCATGTGTATTCCCGCCCTTAACGTTGAAACTTTCTGAAACTGTCACATAGACAAATAGACCTTGTCTCTTGTATACGTGCAAGTGACGCGGGTGGTAAAGAAATTACGAGTTCGATTATTCAATGTACGTGGTACAGTCGAGTTCATTAATATATTGGCACTGTCAAGGATTCAAAATATTGTGAGTGTTAGAAAGCTCAACAAAATCCTATAGAACCTATAGATCAAAAATATGTCCTCATGTGAATGGTTCAATAATATATGCTGTGCATTACTCATGTTACTGAGAAAAAGCAGTCACATATTAATGAATCTAAATCTTGACCATAATTTAATGATGCCCTAATAGTTGTCACAATATCATGAACTTTTTTGACGTTCATATATTTTTGAAGCCTGAAAGTGCCAATATAATAATGAACTCGACTGTACTTCAGTAAAATAAAACGATTATTAGAGGAATAACCTTTATATTCATTTCTTTCATAGTTTCACTCTTATCTATGCGCTTAAGGCTATGTTACACGGTGTGCATTCTACATCCCTCTTTGTTCAACAAACACCAGCTTTTAAGTGAAAAACAACAGTGTAATGTCAAAAATACATGGCAGTTTCTTAATATTAGGTACTAGAATTCACAAAATTCTTATGTAAAATTGCGAGGACATTGTTTTTACAACAATTATGACAAGATTTTTACTCTATTTAGTCGTCAAACTGAATAAACTATTAATTTGTTAATATTAAATGTCATTATTAGTGCATGCAGCGTTTCAACTTGCCTTTTCATAAAATCATTTTGTATTTACTTTTTATTGAATTGGGAACGCGAAATACACTTACACAAACACAGTAGCTACCAAAAAAATATGACCGATTTTCAAAATCAATGGTCCAATAAAAATATCACTTCTCATTTAAGAAACTTTTATACAGGCAAGCAGAAAGTTCGCCTTTCAATCAATACTAACGCTTAATATTACAGATGCTACCAATCAACTTGGCAGACCTTATGCTAATCACAATACATTCTAAAATCGCTTGTAGTTACTCAAAATCATTCCAACGGGATATAGGACCACAACGATGTCGCCGAAACAACGTTCAATCAACTTGTTTTAAACAAGAATACAACGCAATTATTTACAAAAGCCATAGTTTATTAATGTCCATACGAACAACAAACATTAGTCTTCAAACTTTGGATAACTTCGGTATATCTCCAATAACTGTTAGTCAATGGTTCACAATATAATAATTGTACGCGAGAGGTCAAACATTACGGCTCTCGATAACTGTCCTATGTAGAATTTGACAAATATCTTTATTATTTCAAAACTTCAACATCATTTAAAAAACTTACCACGTATTTAATATCACCTAAAACCCTTTGAATCCTTTTCATCACTATAAAGAGGTATTTTTGATACACGATTTTTGTGAGAAGCTTCTAAGAGAAAATTTTAATGAATATAGTTATACTAAGTACCGTCTCGCGATTTCTTTGCTTTGTAATTTGGGAGCGCGACCACGCTTCACATTAAGGTAAAAAATATTCTCAATAAATTGTACTATTTACAAAACTTGCATAATCCGAATCTTTATAAAGACATTGGTAACAATATTAATAATTGTAAATTGTAAAATTCCGAAGCATAAACTAAATCGTTATAAGCAATAACAAAAATAATAAAATATTTTGTGATGATCACTTGCTATCAACGTAAAACTGAACATTTATAAAAAAAAAACTGATTATTTTATGTAAAAAGAAAACTGCAAGCATAATATTGTCTCTGTTAGAGTTAAAATAATAAACACTATATTAGTTTATCATCGATAGTTTCGATCTTAATAAAAAATAATTATGATAAAAAAATCGAAAACACTAACGTTCACTAACAGTAACTGTATAAAATCATTCAACACAAGATAATTATTAATCTGCCAAGTAATAATAATTAAAGCAAATCTTAAACAAACGACAAAAAATCCCTTAGGTAAAACCTTAATATCTATAACCGTTTACGTTTTTTCGTACACAAAATATGTCATTTTATTCTTAACTTACATCTAGTGTAGACATTCACCGAAAATAATAAAGTCAACACTTTTTCGTGAGAATTTGACATTAAGCCGACTTCGAGTGCGCGCACGCATACAATACACGTTTTGTTAGCACATCACAGATCATCTAAATACTTAGCGAAATTGCATGAACTTTTGTAATTTTAGAACTAAATAAATAACGAAATAGGGACCTCGCACACACTATACACACTTGCACAAAGGTAAGCATAAGTATGTATAGTGTATGAAGGCTTTTATAAAACTGCCCATGCAATTCCTCTAATGAGGCACACTTCACGCTAACAAAAATACAGCCTTTCCCTCAGCACGCCTCGGCCCTCGCGCCTAATCGTTACAAATATCATAAATTACTCTAAAATCTACCTTATAACAATGCGATAGCTTATCTCTATCAAAAGCTAATTCCCATTTGGCTTCTTTCAAGTTGAACCATATTTATGTCTTGTTTTATATCATCTACACTAGGATTTATTATAAAAAAAATGCCTTAATTTGGTATAGCTGTTACAAAAATTCGTTTGTTTTTATAGTTTATACAAATAATCACGAACTCATTTCATTTCTGTTGAGCAATGACAATGTTTGTATTCGTCGTTCATATTGTTTTATAAATACTAATATCTTACATTATTATAACTTCATTTAGCATTTGTGAAAAATATTTAACTGAGATCCCTTACATATGTTCTTTAGTTTGTTTCATCTCAATACTGTTACATACATATCTATAATATTTAACTTATTTACTGCAACTACATACTTTTTAGTATAAATAGATACAAGACATAAATTATACGTTCACCTAATTTTAACGAGCGATGCACATCCACTACTGGTGCAAACATGTTTCTAAAACCAACAATTTCTTTACCAAACCAAATGAATTAAACTAATACAGTGCCGGAAGACGAACAACAAATAAATTTGGAAGACGTAGACCAAATACGTAATTTTGTGATCACAATTTTTGATTAAAAATAATGACTTAAATAAATGCTATTCATATGGCATCTTACTCTTTTAGAATGAAAAGTATGGCATACTACTTATGCTAGAACAACATAAAGTGACAACATATTTAGGGTACAGTTCCAACAACGATATATCACCACCATCTTCGCCGCTGCAGTGACACACAAGTAGTATGACACACGCTCACTCCTGCACGTTTCACTCGATACAATCACATCACTATTTATCACCACTCTTTCGACTAGGTCGTCCTTGTCTCGCACTAGTGTGGGGGTCGCTGGGGATGCGACGCGCGCGGTCGCTCGAAGGCCTCAAAAGAAGCCGATCAACTCCTACTCGATAGTGCTCCGAGGACCGTCGATTGGCATCGTGTGCAGGACCTCGTCGAGAAGCTGAAGGGCTCTGAGGATACGAGTAAGAATTTAAGTAATGTTATGTGGTTGTCAGAAAATCAATTACTAATAGAAACAAGCATTGGTGATCTCAATTACTCATTGTAAGCTGTTGATGTAACTGTTTCTATTTAAACCTTTTTTTTTTCCTGCAACACAGAACAGTTACTGTCTTTCAGACTCAGCGCAGACCGACAGGATCACAGAGCCAAAGATTTTCTGATGACTTTGAATAATACACTTTATTCTTCTTCGCTGCCGCGAAAGTATCTCTCCAGGGCTTTTACTGCTAATATATATCTGGATTTGGTCTATTATATCAAACTAGATCATACCTACTTATCAAGTTACACTGATTTTAAGTGCTGTTAAAGAAATAGGAATTGTTTATCTATCAAATCACGCTGGCTGCCGTATGGCTAACTAGTGGTGGTTAATATAACGTCTAGCGTCAAAAAATAACACGCTATGTATTTATAGCATCTAGCGTTTGTTGTACCGACTCTGACTTCGCGCTAGAAATATAACGTTTCAACAAACTAGGCAATATAGCTTTATAACTTTTATAGTCTCACTAGTCTCACTCATAGCGTCACAGCGCCGACAGCGCGTTGGGGCACTCGGGCGAAATCGTGTGAACTCGGGCGGCAGTCGGCCGGTCGGCCCGCGGTATCTGTTATCTGTTATTATTACGCAATAAGGTCTGAATTTAGACCTTATTGACCTTAGAAATGATGTGTATAATGATTTAGACACTTTCTATAGTGTCAAGCGAATTTAGACCTTATTGACATTCATGTTTTTTTGTTAAATTCAGCTTCCAGATCATTTACCAAGTATCTTGGACCAAAAAACAAATGGTTTGTAAAATGTCAATAAGGTCGAAATTAGCTTGACACCCTAGAAATGATGTGCATAATAATCTAGACACTTTCTGAGGTGTCAAGCGAATTTAGACCTTATTGACATTCATGTTTTTTTGTTAAATTCAGCTTCCAGATCATTTACCAAGTATCTTGGACCAAAAAAAACAAAGGGTTTGTAAAATGTCAATAAGGTCGAAATTAGCTTGACACCCTAGAAATGATGTGCATAATAATCTAGACACTTTCTGAGGTGTCAAGCGAATTTAGACCTTATTGACATTCATGTTTTTTTGTTAAATTCAGCTTCCAGATCATTTACCAAGTATCCTGGGCCAAAAAAACAAAGGGTTTGTAAAATGTCAATAAGGTCGAAATTAACTTGAGACCTTAGAAATGATGTGTATAATAAAATTTAATCAATTTTATTAAAGACAGTCCTAAGCCTGGAAAGTATGAAGGAAAGTTCATTGATCTATAACGCTACATGAGATATTATATTCTTTCGTGCACAGCGCGTTGCGAGTACTTGCGAAGTTGCGAGATAACTAGCGTATTGCCAGATAAAATGATAATGTCTCCGCGTTCAGACTGCGGCCAAGTTTTGTAACAACGCGTTATAATGATAGCGTATAAAATAGCGCGCTAGAAAAATATAGTTTATAGTCTATAACACGTTTTTAGTTTAAAGTCGATTTGAACATCACTATGGCTAACCCACTCATCGAAGACATGCAAGGCCCTAGGAGCAGGAAGGCGACTCCAGAGTTCTAGAAAGGTAAGGCGCTGCACCCTGTGCCCTTATCTTATTCCTGTTCTTCCATACAAAAAAATACCCTCATTCTTAATCGATGTATGCTGCCACATAAAATTTACTACAGTCCACAACACCGCCGATTCTCATAGCAAGGCTTTGAATCACAGCTCCAGGCATATAGAAGCCTAGAAAGAGCTGTTCAGTTATATCCATTTCATGGTAAATTGTCATGATGGTGTTCAAAGGATTTCAAAAAGCTCGTGGCGCTAACATTTTGGACGAGCAGGGGTAAGGAAAGAAGGCTTCTTGGAGGGTTATAATTGCGCTCCGAACTCGTAAGTACTCGTAATGACTCTCGTAATAAAATTAATTATTTAGGTACTATCATCAGAAAACCGTCTGCCTTGCGCTCCTCAAAGCCAATCAATCTGCCTAGCCTTTTCCCAACTATGTTGGGGTCGGCTTCCAGTCTAACCGGATGCAGCTGAATACCAGAATTTTACATGGAGCGACTGCCTCTCCACAACCAAGTTACTCCCCTTGGTAAGACTGGTTGTCAGACTTTCGGGCTTCTGACGGCCCGTAACGACTGTCAAACCCACATTGGTATAATTACGGCAAATTTTGAGCTTTATTGCTCAGGCTCAAGTTCTATGAAAGTCTGGTTTTTATAATACAAATAAATACAAATAAAAGTTTAATTACCTATGCAGATGCACCTCAACCCAGCAAGGCGTCTCTTTAATCGAAGTCCTAGGGTAGTCGGGTCCCCATCCTTTGACAAAGGACAGTCGCACGATGCAGAGCCGCCTCAGGTCGTCGACCCCGATCCCCGCCGCTGCCGATAAACCTGCGCCATTTAGATACTTCAGACACACATGGACTGGACACGGTTATCATGGTTCGGGTACTTTCTAGATGTCCCCGAAAGTTTTATTTACCAGTGCAGTATGAAGAAGTTGAACAACGCTTTGATGCTCTCGCCGTTTTTATTTTATTTACGACTTTATTTAAAATACATATGGTTTTTTTTGTGGACATCTATCTATCTATCTATATAAATAAAAAGAGAAGTCCTGACTGACTGAGTGACTGATTGACTGACTCATCAACGCGAACGCCCAGCCCAAACCCTTGGTCCTAGAAAGCTGCAATTTTGCACAGAGGTACCCTTTATTATGTAAACAAGGAATAAGGAAGGATTTCCCGGTAGTACGTTCCCGTGGGATATTTTCCGCCATCCATGCGGACGAAGCGGCGGGCTATAGCTAGTTTACAATTAGATTAGACATTTAAACAAACTTTCTTTACAGTCCGTTCAACCGATTTTGACTTCTATTGCGTTGGTGGCATGACAAATAGCAGCTGCAGTAAAAGTAGGTATTGTAACCAATTTTTTGCCTTTAATGCCATCGGAATAGAAGTCAAAATCGGTTGAACGGACTGTAATAAATCTTATTGTAAATGGAGTATAGAATAGCTTATGTGCGTAGCCAGAGTTGTCTCAGCTCACGTTACCGAAATTAATACAGTAGCACAGTAGTAGGACAAAAAGCGCAAAATATCGAGATAAAATGCAATGCTATATTGGTCTCTACCTGATAATGATATAATAATGTATTTGGGAGGTTTTGTGGGATAGTGAAAAGCTACTTCCTACAACCGCGTCCTATTTAAAAGCGAACGTCGCGCGAATACGCGAATACGCGATCGTCGAGTGCATAAATGTATTGTCCGTAAAACTTAAGATGATGAGGATCTTATAATTTTAAAATAAATTGTTTTAAAAGTTATTTAAGAAAATAGACGAAAATTTACCACTCTCCCCTCTTATCTCCGAAACCACTGAGCCTAAAATTTTGAAAAAAAAAAATTCTATTCCCATAGATTACACGATAACCTATATGAAGTCTATGGTCTAAAAATAACATGGTATATCTCTCATTATGCGTACAAACTTACATTTTCAGTTGGAATTGCAACGGAATCGGACACGCACTTGGGCTGTTTTTTTATTTTATTTTTAATGTGACGTGTAAAAGTAATTCATAGATCCTATTTACAGAATAAACAATGTCACTGAGTGATAGTTTTAATTTTGGCCAAGAAACGAGGTTTTGAACGAACCCAGAATTAAAGTACGGCTCGATCAAGATCCAAGACCAGCAATGCTATTCTGTAAACATCTCACCGTGATAACTTAAGTGAAGTGAGCGTGAAGTGAGCCGTCATTCCAACCAATGCTAGGGATTGACACTATTGACAGCTCACTATAAGATAACTTCACCTTACTTTTCACGGTGAGATATTTACAGAATAGCACTACAGTTCCTTTCCGCCGTGAAAGTGGCGAAGTTTTGGGCCAGCAAAATTTAATGAAGTGCCGCGCCATCGACACTAGGAAAAAGTTTCTTTCTTATTCTAATGGCAAAGTTCGCCTATCGTGCTGATGTTCAAAGCGATCAAAAACTCCAGCGCATATTATGTATCCTGGCCAGATCTCAGAATTTATCATTTCATGAAGCGTTCAGTCATTCCATGAAATGGCCAGCTAAAATTGACCATATCGTTTAATGGTATGTCAGTCGACGTATAACCATATCATTAATATATGGTATCTGTCGTGGTCCGATGGCCATATCGTGACGAAAGCCACCTATTTATCGACATTCCCAGCTGACCACCGGACTGGGCATATCGCAAAGTAGTTGCATTTCACGCCGCTAGTGGTAACCCGAGCAAATAGGTTAGGTTAGATCTGTCACCGACCACGCGGAGCTGGTAGCGGCCGGCCAGCGTTACATCCAAGTTGGTCGCAGTTACTCGGCTATTTAATAGTTTTAAGACCCTAAAATATGTGTAGGAATTATTAGAGTAGGAATTAATGCACAACAAAAACAAAGCTACTTCAACGCCTCTACCGGTGGATAATCTAACTATTTTACAATATGATCACTAATGTTTGGCCACATCATGAAGTAGTTGTGCGAACTGTTCATATCGTCAAACGTTGAGTATTCAATGATCTGGCCAGACCACATCACGATGTGACCAGCGGTCGATATTCTATTTCATGAAATGGTCGAACACTACATGAAATGATCAATTCTAAAATCTGGCTACGACTTATGCACAACGTACACTTATTCATAGTAGGATGCTGCGGCTGTATGTGTCCGGCGACTGCAGCGGCCTGGGCGGCGGCCGCGGCCTGCGCGGTGGCCGCCTGGCTCTGCATCTGGCGGTGGCACTGGCGGAGGTCGAATACCTGCGGGTTTCAAGTATGTACCATATGAAAACGCCTGCCTAACTGTAAAATTACGAGAAAACTGGGTGACTCTTATAAAAAATAAGTAGATGGATATTACAAAAAATGATTAAGCAAATTATGTTTATTTAAATAAATCCAACGCAATCAAGTAAAGATTAACTCTTTAAACGTCGATTGACAGCCAGGTGTGCAGGATAACAATAAAAAATCTACTGTGTCTGCTAATTGGCGTGCGACGGGTTAATGTATTTACACTAAAAATACGCATTTTGAAACATCTCACGCGAGATTATGGTCGAATCAAATCTCACGACATCTCACCAAGAGGGGAGGGAGGTCAAAAATCATCAAAATCGCCTCACGTAATTAATGAACGCCCCCTTCTATAATGGTGGCTAATTATCCTCATAATATATATATAATTCTTCTGTAAGTGTGTTCGTCACCTAACTCTTGCTAAACGGCTGGACCGTTAGATTTGATGAAATTTTGTGTGTATATTTCAATTGGTTCCTCGATGGTTTGAAAACACAACTGGACCCGGTAGGTGGCGCTGCAGTCGAGTTCTAGGATCGTTCAGCCAAGACAACGTCTGTCGGGTCCGCTAGTATTATAATATAACGTTACCTTGATGCAGGCGGAAGGGTATATCTTATGCACGGCGTCGCCGGGCGCTCGTCCAGCCTCGCGGTCCAGGTAGTACGACTGTACGAACACGGAGTGGTCCGAGAGACAACGTAGCCAGACGTCGCCTTCACCGCGTAGGTCTAGTTGCACGCCTTTGCCGATGTGTAATCTGGAATGGAGATGTATCTTTTTAGATGGCGTATTATGGAATGGATATAGCTTTACCCGAAGGCCACGGGCCGCAACGCAAATTCACTCTGCGCTGCAAGCGTCAGCGTCGAGCGTTGAAAACAAATATATGTGTTCAACCTTAAAAGGCCCAAAAACAGCGCAGCAAATTGTAGCGAAAGCTATGAGCGAATTTGCACTAGCGTCGAACAAACTATTTTGTTTCATTCGCTGTGCCCCCCTCCCGCATTCCACAAACATACTAGGCGTTCCAAATAAGAATAGGATCGCGCTTGCTTCAAATTCACACGATAGCTGTCAAATTAGTACGCATTGGTAATGAAGTTCGCGAGTATTGCCATACTATTGCGGAACAAAATGGCGTCTTGACACTCTTGACAATACTATTCTTATTTGGCACGCATAGTAGACACTCCAAGCGAACATCTGAATTTCGTGGCCTTGTTTTTGACGCTTGGAAATTACGTAGCGAATAGCAGTCTCAATCGGAGCGGTACTTTCGTGGCCCAGGCATTAAGGTGAATAAGGTGATACAAAAAAAGTGAACTGGGCGGGAATAAGAAAGTGACAGAGTCAATTACTTCTACATGCGAAAAAAAGAGAGCGCAACAACGCGCTGGAACCAAAATAAAAGCGCCAAATGAAATAAAAATTGTTTAAAAATAAATTAAGCTATCTATCAAAGTTATGTTCAGCCAGAATTTTCAATTACCTAATACGCACATTTTAAATGCAATTTTGCAATGAAACTACTTAGGATTTTAGAATTATAGAAAAAAACATAAAAAGTAGAGGTCTTTTCGGAATTAAATTCTATCGAGGAAATTTAACCCAATCGTGTTTTCCTTCAGTCAAAGTATTAATCAAATAGTCAATAAACATATATCCAAAAATTAAATCGATACATGCTGCAATAGTGAAATAAATGGTTACGAAAAATCCTCCAATTTATTTTGGTAGCGCCTTAAAGATGGCAACGCTGTTTAAATGCGGCCATATCGACAACAGCTCTGCTCATAATTTGTGCAACGCTGCTTGCGTTGCACAAATTATGAGCAGAGCTTGAGTATTTACGAATAAACGATTTCTGCGTAAAAAGTTTCACGCAAGTCTAGTAACTCAGTATGAAAGAAAGTTTATTTTCAGATCTAATAAGAAATCTAACACAAAAACGATTTCCACAGACTGTGCAGAATATGTAGATAGATAGATAGATAGAATACTCTTTATTATGCACACCATAAAAATTACATATATAAATCGACGGCCCCCACGTATACTATCGAAATTGCAAAAAAGCCATTTTCGTTTATTGCACTAATAGCAAGTAGAGATAAAGATGTACAATTCTATATAAAAATTATGTACCAATTTTTATACCCTCAACTATTTTTCAATCGAACAAAATCGAAAATACATAAAATGAACATACTAAAACATCGACCTTAAAATCGCTCTCCTGTAAAGTAGAGGTTTTGCAGTTTCAATACTTTACGTGGGGGGCGTCGAAATGTTGAAATTTTACATAGGGTTTATGCACGTGTGTGTGTCAGTTAGCAGGTTTAATTATGTCAGATAATTATTCTGATTTTATGAACCCTTTTCCCAACTATGTTGGACTCGGCGTCCAGTCCACCCGGATGCACCTGAATACCAGTATTTTACACGGAACGACTGCCTATCTGACCTCCACAACCCAGTTACTGGGTAATACCCCATGGTATGACTGGTTTTGACAACCCGTAACGACTGTCAAAAATCCAGGAATGACCGCCGGGACCAACGGATTAACGTGCTTTCCGAGGCACGGAGGGATCTCGGTATATTAAGATGGTCACCCATCCACGGACTGACCACGGCAAGCGCAGCTTAACCTGATCACTAGCCGAGCGAGGACTTATAATCACACTAATATTATAAAGGCGAAAGTTTGTGAGTATGTGTGTATTAGTATGCTTGTTACTTCTTCACGCTAACGGCTGCACCGATTTGTATGAAATTTGGTGTGCAGATAGCTTATACCCTGTATTAACATATAGGCTACTTTTTATCCCGGTCTTTGCGGGTGAAATCGCCAATCCGCCTTGAGTAAGCGTAGTGATTCGGTAGCTCGGTCGTGTTCCGTACGAGAAGAGGCGTTTTTCCTGCAGAGGGACAGTAACAAAGTGGTACCCAACTGATAAGGCGCGTCGTGAATCTTCGTTCGCACAGAAAAGAAAGTATGGCCCCGAAGATTAACGAGAATGCTTAAAACTTACAATCAACCTTAGATCACTACTATAAGGTTCATAATACACTGCAGCTGTTAGTTCCGTCTCACTCGCAAGTATGGTGGCTGACTAACATCATGACGGCAGCTGCCGACCAATAGCGGTACAGGAAAAAGAAGCACGATGCGTGGAGCGTGCCGATTGGTCGCATTTCCCGCGCTTTGAAAATTCATCTTCTGCGCAGGTACATCGCTGAGCCATATCAGTTGGGTACTACTGTACGCTGATATTATTATAATTATTTTGACAATGGTTTATGTTACCTCGCTCGTTCACTCTGCTCTGTCCTGTGAACGTTACTGAGAGCTCCCAAACAGAATCTGTTGCCACCTGAAGGATCCACGTACCCGTCCACCTGAAAATAGAAATGGTTTATCATTAAAATATTAGGAAATGGTGTTTTCATTCCTCATACTCGGAAAGTAGTGTTTGTTTGATCCGAGTAGCGGGTCGAAGACCCACCCTTGGTCGGGAAAGTTTATTTATTTAGAAAGACTCATAGTAATTGCTTCCCTCTCTAGGGCGGGAATGAATTTTAAAAATAGAATGGTTAGGTAGTCGGACTGCGGTCTTGTGAGTGTACAAACAGCCAGTGTGAATAAAAAAAATAACTAGTAAGCGGGACGGCCTGTGGCGGTGACGCGGTGTGTTCCATCTTTAAAATTTAAAAAAGAGTATTATTTGGCAGGATACTAACTCTGTAAGCTGTACCTACTTCGTTCAAATAAATAGGCACACATGTATTTTTATCAATAAATATTTTAGAAAAACTGCTATTTTTTACTTTCCTTATATTGGAAATGAAAAGTAGAGTGTTTAACACGGGTGAAAGTCACCAATTCCTACTCGGACTATAGCCGACCTCGCTGCGCTCGGGCATCTAAATACCTCGTATAGGAATTGATTCCCTTCCACCCTTGTATAACAATCTACTATTTTTTAAAGAAAATCAAATACAGTACGACTATGTTCAAAGGTTTCATCGTTTGTCTTCGGAAAAACTGAACTTTGTCAATGTGTAATTAAATGTGACTGGACCAATAATCCGGATGTGTGTGTGAATGTGACGGAATTAGTGCGTCAATCTAACACACGACAAAATAAAAATTAAATGATGATTTTGACAATGACCGCTGGTAGTGTTATTGCAAGAGTGTGAGTTGATAAAATTAGTGCGTCAATCTAACACACGACAAAATAAAAATTAAATGATGATTTTGACAATGACCGCTGGTAGTGTTATTGCAAGAGTGTGAGTTGATAAAATTAGTGCGTCAATCTAACACACGACAAAATAAAAATTAAATGATGATTTTGACAATGACCGCTGGTAGTGTTATTGCAAGAGTGTGAGTTGATAAAATTAGTGCGTCAATCTAACACACAACAAAATAAAAATTAAATGATGATTTTGACAATGACCGCTGGTAGTGTTATTGCAAGAGTGTGAGTTGATAAAATTAGTGCGTCAATCTAACACACGACAAAATAAAAATTAAATGATGATTTTCACAATGACCGCTGGTAGTGTTATTGCATGAGTGTGAGTTGATAAAATTAGTGCGTCAATCTAACACACGACAAAATAAAAATTAAATGATGATTTTCACAACTCAGACACGACTTTCAGGATGCTATTGCCACTCCCTCGAATCCTTCCCACGAACGATGCCACCTTTTTCCTGATTAGAGCTTAGAAACTATCTGTACTCGATTGGGCAAACATCCCCGAGGCACTACAGAAACGAGGGAGTTTCAACATCATCCTGAAAACATTGTTATATTGTTGATGACCCCCGAAAAATTCATCATCACAACACACGTTAATTTATGTTTTGTTTTATCATGTTTAGATATCGATACCTATCACTTCTAGTGAGTTTCGCTAGCTAATTTAATTTTAACCTGTATAGACTGTAGGAAACAATAATCTTAAGGAGGATGCGCAGTGGTAGCCCGCGAAATTCAATTTTTTTGGGTTTTTTTTCGCGGGCTACCACAGTGCATCTTCCTTCCTAGTAGATATCATACTCACGGTAACGTTGGGTCGACTGGAGGGCACCTTGAAGGTCTCTCCGACTTGCGTGTCCAGCTCGAAGTAAGCCACCGAGCACCAGTACTCCGGCGCCGGCTGACTGGAGAGAAGGCCGCCTGGATTGCCGTTATCTGAAACATGATACCCTTCGTTATTTTCTTCTTGATACGCAATATCGAAAGTTTTTGCATAAAAGTGTTGCCACACGATGCGTTGTGACACCTGCCCACTGACGCTGCGTCATTCAATGCGTTGCGAGACGTCGTTTGGCGACGTAGCGCAGCGCAATGTTTTGTTGTACTATCGAAGGAACAACGAGAAGCTGCGATGACGTCGAATAAGCGGTGTTGCGTTGCCACACCGCATTTCTATTCAAAATACTGGTATTCCGCTGCATCCTGTTAGTCCTGAAGCCGACTCCAACGTAGTTGGGAAAAGGCTAGGCCATACCGAGCAATACTGGTTACTAATCTATGCTCGGAATTTTAATTGGCTGCAGTAAAATGACAATTCTTATCTGTCATTTCGCTATCACATGGGATTTTTTTTTAACGAAATGACAGATAAGAAGTGTCATTTTACTGCAGCCAATTAAAAGTATAGGTAAAACTTGCACTCGGCGCATCTCTATTATACACACATTTTAATCATTGTCTTCATTTTCATTGATATCTCTGATTTGGTTAACAGTGTTCTGACGATTTACAACTGGCAGTCACTACAGTCCGGCCGTCGAGAGAATGCGTTCCTGACACCGTCCTTGAGAATGCGTTCCTGTCAGTTGGACAATTTCTAGTTGTAATAAGGATCAAATTCGCAAAACACATATTCGTTAGTATGAAACTGGCAGGTGTCAAGATCGCATTCTCTCGACAGCAGGACTGTAGCAAACAGTCAAGATAGTACGAAAATAGCTATATTTGAATTTAGAATCTTAGATCCATATTACAGAATCTCACTCAAGACTCAAGCATTACTTAAAACTAGTTTTAAACAGTCAAATGTCATCATCTGCCTAGCCTTTTCCCAACTATTTTGGGATCGGCTTCCAGTCTAACCGGATGCAGCTGAATATCAGTATTTTACATGGAGCGACTGCTTATCTAACCTCCACAACCCAGTTATTGGGTAATACGATACCCCTTGGTAAGACTGGTTGTCAGACTTTCGGTCTTCTGACGACCCGTAACGATTCGTAAAGATCCACGAATGACACCCGGGACCAACGGCTTAACGTGCTTTTCGAGGCACGGAGGGGTTTCGGTATGTAAAGATAGGAGATATAAATATATATATATATATTCACCCATTCACGGACCAACCGCGGCAAGCGTAGCTTAACCTGGTTGATAGACCCGTGCGGGCGCACTTAGCCACGAGCTCCTCGTTACCTATATTATTTTATTAAATAGGAACATAAACGCAATATTACAAACAGAAAAACATAAATAACTTCATTAACAATGTAGCCCACAGCGCTGTTCACAATATCTATGTTCAACTTACAGTAATGATGGTGCGGAGGGGCGTCCAGAGGAACAGGCGGCGCGGCGGGCGGAGGCGCCAGGCTCTGTGTGTATGTCAGTGTGTTGTTGCCCGTCCAAGTGCCTACAGACAAGAACAATATTACTTATGTTATTACTTATCCAGCCTTGCGAAAAGTTCATGCGCTTCGTCGTCGAAATTATCAGAATGATGGCGACTGACTGAAGAGAGAGTAAAATTTCACTAAAATAAGAGTTTAGATTTCGTATTTACATACAAATAAGCTATGTTTTTAAACAGAAACCTTCTTGGTACGGAGGCCTTAGTCCGAGTTTTTATACTTACTCGATAAGAAAGAAAAGAAAGAAAGAAACTTCAATTTGTACTGAAAATGAATAAGCGCCGTCTGGTGACTATAATGGTAATCACAATTATTCCATACAAATTGACGTAAGTTAACGTTAACGTAAACGCGATGGAGTAAGTATAGAAACTCGCACTAACGCCACTGCTTATTTTGATGAAATATTTCGTTTCGATATATTTCGTTTAGTGATTAGGTTAAAAGTGGGATAGTTGCCCTATAGTATAGTTAAAATCTCGCTGCAGACTCGGTCATAAATCATTCGAGTGTTTCGCTCTCTTTCCCACTCACGGCCCTTATGGGCAGGCCACGCCCACACGTAGTCCTGTGCATTACTGCAGTCGATGAGTGATATCGATAGTTTTATATATTTATAAATGGGTGATAGAAATAAATACACATTTTTTTTATTTTATTACCAAATTTACTACAAAGCATATTAAATAAATAAACAAAAGAAGGTATATATAAAACTAAAAATATAAAATTAAAATTCTTCGTGTGAGTCATCCGTCATCATCATCCACATGAATGATGAACACTTCGCATAAATGTGCTTTTCTTAAGTCTTCATCTTGCAGCAATTCTGCATGTTCCACACATTTTTGCCAATTTTCAATGGAGACATTGGAAATGGCTTCATCGACTAACTTCTCGACATCAGCTATCTTGAAGGTTTTGTTTTTCGTTGCAACTTCATTTTTTATCGATATTCTGTTATCGATAATGGCCTTGAGCGCGCGCAACTAGCGCACATCCCTACTCCGATTATGATTTATGACCAAGTCTGCAGCGAGATTTTAACTATACCATAGGAGGATAGACACCCCATAATTCAAATTGTGACTTGTAAACTACTATCATCACAATTAATGGTGGTAGTCGGTCGTGTTTTTTGCTTCTAAGTATATTAAATACGATGATAGTACGTTTACAAGTCAACATTTTAATTATGGGGCGTCTATCCTCCTATGGCAACTATTCCCCTTTTACGCTATTGGTTCAATATCGTGTTAAGAAATAATTTATCTTAAAAGTAGAATTACTATTGAGGGTATATCTGAGGACTTCAAAAACCGAGCATAAGGAAGGAATTCGCTTAAATAGATAACTTTATCGAATCAATCAAGAGTTTTAACTCCGTGTAGAATTCTTCTGAAACTGGGGTTCTTTATAATGAAAGATTATAAACTAAAATTATACCTTGTTGCTGCTGATGTTGCGTGCGATGCGGCAAGGGGCTAGCTTGAGGCGCAGGACTGCCATCAGTCGTGAATCCGTTCTGTTGGGAACCTTCGCCAGAACCGGGGGATACCGTGCCCGCTGCGTGGGTATCTAAAGACACGGTTAATTTTGTTTACTAGGCCGTTTGAGAAGAAGTTTCTGCACCATATGACTCAGTTTCCACTGAGTCTAGAGAACGATATTTTTCTATTCAAAGTATCGTGGCTCGTATGTTTATAAGCACCATTTCAAATAAACCACGACGATCATCCATCGTCGGCAATATTTAAACCAGCCAGTGATAATAGTAAGAAAATAAAGCTCCATTTACACGGTGAAAGTTTATTTATTGCCTGTGGTATACCATAAAATTGAAGGGCAGTTAACTGGCAACGTCTAAAGAACACGTACAATATTGTTGCACGATACGGGCAAGTTAGTTGCCATTCGAAACTGGTATAGGTATCACAGCACGCCGTACAATAAAATTGGACGTACAATAAAAACGCACGTACGCACGGCTACAGATTCACGACAGCTATACATTTCCAGTATAAGCTGATCTCCCATGGTGTAAGATTTCCTTACAATGAGAGGTCAGTGTAAACTGGAAATCTGGCTGGAACTGGCTTGATGTGTAGCCGTGTGTACAATAAAATCGCATTCAATTCTGACATAAAAAAAATCTATCATTCAAACATGAGCGAACGAAACAAGACGTTCGATAAAATTGTATGAAATATTTGGCAGCGTGCATACGGGTGATACTTGAATAAATTGTACAACTCTGTTTTAGACGAGGCAAAACTTGCATGCAATAATCGCAAGGCAATTTTCGAAATCGCACGCGTGTACAATTCTTGCATGGCAATAAAATTTAACCTGCTTTATTGCGTGCGATTATTGCTCTTGAACGTTTCAGAAACTTGCACCGTGTAAATGGAGCTTAATGTCATTGAGCGATAAGAAATCGACCGACACACAGGGAGCAGTATCTGATATGCAGAATAATAGGAGTGAGTTCCCTTAGAAGTTAAAGAAGTAAGAAAAAGTTACTGTATTGTTATCAAAAAGTTTGAAATTGCTGATACATTTATCATAGTTTGAATTCTTCTAAAAAAAAAACTCCAGAACATTACCGGAAAATTTAATTTAAAAATGTAAGTAAACTTACTAGATAAAGTTTGCGTAAGCTGAGGAGAATCATTGGAAGTTTGATCCGAAGTGAAGAAGGTGGTTGTTGTACCATCAATGAGAGGAGTGGTGGCGCCTGGCGACATAGTCACTGGCATGGCAGCTAGAACATACACAGCAGTTATTAAATAGTCATATATTTCTTTTGAGAGCCTTGACTTACCCCAAGCAACACTTTAAGAGTCTTTCTGATGCTTCAATACACCTTAAAGTGACAGAGACAAAATGAGACTTAAAATTCAGCCGCTTTGAGTATTTGGCCATTACTTAGTGTGGCCAAAAACAATAATTACCACACCATAAGAAAATAAAGTGAATCAAAATTAAAAATACAGTGCAAACCAAAAGAATAAAGCTTACAATGGTTCATTCGTTTAGGCAGCCACATAGCGCGAGCGTCCATCGTATCGGGGGGCTCGAGTTTCGGAGCCACCACGCGTTGTTGAGCCATGGCCATCTGTTGAGGACTGGGTAGCGACATCGGCCTGTTCATTGAAGGCATCTGAGGCGTTGCGGGCGACATTGTAGGAGCTGCTGCCAGACGAGGTGAAGACATCTGTCCTTGGCCCATTCCTCCTCCTAGCGGCGACTGGGCCCCGACCATTTGTGGCCCAGCCATGGGGCCCGGGTGTGGGCCACACATCTGCGGCGCGGGGGCCGCGTGGCCCATGGGCGGCGCGTGTGGCGGCGCGTGTGGCGGCGCGTGCGGCGGCGCAGGTGGCCGGAGCGGTGTGCGCGGCGCGTGCGTCGGCGAAAACATGTTCGGAACGCCTTCAGGCGCTAGTAACCACATAACGCAAAATAATATTTAGCATGCAGCGAAAATAAAAGTTATACATATACTAATGGAATTAACACTTTACATGGGATAGACTGAATGAACATGACAAAAATATGACCTTAAACATGGTGATGACATAGAATCTTACTTCATTGCTTTCTCGCCTACTCAATAATAATACTAATAATTGGTTTACCAGATCAATTCTCGTCATATAATCGTTCCTTCCAGGCATGCCATACAAATGTGTTTTCTTCCTTCAACTTCACAACAGATGAAATTCAAATTAATTCCACTTACTTTGTCCTTGATTAATGATAATATTCGTCGTCTGGAACTGCTGATGATGGTGCGGCATCGGCGTATGATGATGCCGCGGACTGGTCGCATGGTGCTGAATGGTCACCATCTCTCCAGTGTCCATGTCCATGCCGTTTCCACTGAGGCCAGCCGTGTATTCGTCCTTTACTAACCTACTGGGGCCCGATTGCAGGGTGAGACCTGATAAATCTGAAAATGTTTTCTTCATTGGAACACATAAACACACGTACACTGTATTACTGACAAGCGAAATCGACTGTTATGGAAGGAAGTCTTGAAACAACTGAAATGAAATGTGAAAGTTTAAAAGCAAACTTTAGGGTTAAATAATAATAATAATAGCAACTTTTACTGTAGTAGGGGTCTGTCTAGACAGACTATTGTCTAGCCTAGTCTAAAACCAGTTCTACACACAATACACCTAACTAATAGAACCATTATCACTAATACTGACCGATTCCTGGGGAGACGACCCTCTCATAATGGTAGGGGTTCACACAGACAGAGTCACATTTTAGGTCGAAAGCAAACTGGCAGAACTTGACGTGTTTTAATTCATTTTTGTGTAGGTCAGGCCACCGCCATATGCGAGCATAGATAACGTGCGGGAAACCTTTTCGACCGGCCACCTGGAACAATAGTTTACTAGTAAAGCTGGGGACAAGTCCAGCTGAAAATGAGGATTGATTTGTTTGACCTGCCTATTTTTGTTAATGATTCAAATAAATGCAATCAATCTCAATCCAACTACATAGAATGTTGAAAGTGTGTGTTTTGAGTGACTTGATTGATTTTTCAGTTAAGATTTAAAGCACCACTGAAAGACTACCATGTGAAATTAAGTGACATGTAGTTTGTGGCTAGGTAATAACAGTCGCACGGGTCGATCCATCAGGTTAAGCTACGCTTGCCGAGGTTGGTCAGTGGATGGGTGACCATCTTTACATACCGAGACTCGTCCGTGCCTCGGAAAGCACGTTAAGCCGTTGGTGCCGGCTGTCATTCGTGGATCTTTGACAGTTGTTACGGGTTGTCAGAAGCCCGAAAGTCTGACAACCAGTCTTACCAAGGGGTATCGTATTACCCAGTTTGGGTTGTGGAGGTCAGACAGGCGCTCCATGTAAAATACTGGTATTCAGCTGCATCCGGTTAGACTGGAAGCCAACCACAACATAGTTGGGAAAAGGCTACGCAGATTGATTGATTCGGCTGGCATGTCTCATTAACATTGCCTAAATGTCATGCCCATTCAGAACTCAATACTTGGACAACTATAACCAAATTGTAACTGAGCAACAGCACCAGGAAACCTTAACCTCATGGGTATATTCATAGCACAGATCATAGGTGTAGATAGGGGAGACAAGGAACTCAGGTGGGCCTGTCATTCTTAGAATCCTACTGGCACACCCCAGAATTATAGTGATTCATAGTTTACTCATTCAAACAAGACTGAATACCACTAGGTATTCAAATTTAGCACACACAAGCAACACATCATAGCTAAACTCTTAGCTAAGATGTTAGTGTTGTCTGTGATAAATTATTTTAAAGCAAAGGGTAAGAAAAAATTATACAGCAGTAGCAGGGTTAACTGCCCCAAGGTGCAATGAATAAGCACCAGTGTTGTGGAGGCTCAATTGTTAATAAATTGAGCCCAATTTATTAACCCAACAAATGTCCAATGTTCATAAGGAAAATATCCTCAAAATGACAGTAAAATATAGTTGTGAAAACCGTTGAGTGCTTACATGCAATTGAGAAGTTAATGTCTCATTATTTTAGCCACATACTGATCATGGATTTGAACTCTCTCTCTTTCTTTTGGACACAAACATAAATCAGTGCAATAAAAGCTCATTCTCTCTCAAAAGTATATTGAAAATGATAAAGGCACAGGGTCTCTAAACTTAAAAACCAAGAGATTTTGTTGAAAATTAATTTGTTGTGCGCATATTATAAAGTATCAGGCTAATTTATGGAGTTATTTATATTATATCAATGCACTATTGTATTTAGTTGAAAAAATACCTGTAATCTGCCATCTAGAGTCCTTTGTATTGTTACACATTTACTTGGATGTGCTCCATTGGTAGTTATTGCTGTTATGAGAGAGTCTAACTCATCTCGCTTCTCTTTCAGTTTCTTCACAAGAGACTCAATGGCACGCTTGGAGAAGCCCTCACTCTCTCCTCCCTGTCTATGGCACATCAGCGAGTGCACGATGCTCAGGCATGCATCCGCCGATGTTGGCGCCGTAGTATTCATGACTGTGGATACAATATACAAAGTTGTAGGTTACAAACACAGCAATTTGAAGATGTATTGATAATAGAACGCACATATCGGCGAAATTAAGTGGAGTTTTACTTTATTTTGTCGGCTAAAATTAAATAGAATGCTGCAATGCTAAAAATTAAATAATTAGACAAAGTGATCAGCACTTAATCAATTTCGAATCAGAATAATAAAGTACAAAAGCTAATTATTAAAGAACGTCAGTATTGTGTAACATATTTGTTAAACATTAAGTTAGGCTGTCTGAGATACGACTAGGAACATAATTTATATCAGAAACTCACAAAAATAAGTCCTAATAGAACTGAAAATAAAAGGAATTATTCACATAACGAAAAATGATCTGTTCTAGGATATCTAGGAGCTAGGAAATTACCTGATTGATACACCAGATTTGCTTTAAATATTTATAAATCAAAGCATTTAATCACTTTGCTTTTAATCACTAAAGTAATGAGTAAATTACCGAAATTAGTTTCTTTTATTGTGAGACGATACCAAAACAGAATGCGACATTTTGGCGGTCCATAGACAGATAGAGTGAAGAATGTTGCAAGACTTGCAAGTTGCAAACAACCATTTCGTAAAATCATTTTTGCAGTACCGGGGCTTTTTGCTTTAGCGAACCATAGAAATAATTTGTATTTCTAACTAACTTGGGAGGAAAGGCTGGCTAAATCTTTAATATTATGCATTCAGCGTGCTCTAGAAAATAAAACCCTACACATTTTCCGAAGACGAGCCCGCTGCGTATTTGTAGCTTCATACCTAAAATGCGCGGAGTGCGCCTGGCCTACCTTGATACATGGCTGTAAATGATACTCTAGAAATCTACTATCTTGTCTAAAGAACAAAATTGTTTAATTAATTTTATCACTAATTAAATTATTTTTAAAACAACAATCGAAAAAAATATTGCTTTTTTTGTAAAACATTTACATAATTTACATGACAACAATAACATGATGAAACGAAACGCAAATATCTGTCGAGTTGGGTGATGACAGCGAGTTTTGACAAATTCTCGTTTTTAATTTCTTCAAAAAAGTCAAAACGAGTTAAAAATAATGAGAATTAATGAAAATATCCACCGTAATTAATTAGCAGTTGCGACAGAATTGCTGTATCCATATGTTCGTTGTAAATTAATATTCACGAATAAAGTGGGTGGATTTCGTTTGGACTAATAATCGGAGTGTTATTTGTGTCATGCCCGCAAAATCGACGAATTGTGCTGATGATGAAAAGCAGATGAAAAATGAAGGGTGTCGATAGTTTAACAGGTGACCGTGAAGGAATGACACACAAACCGATTATTACATGTAAGTTTCTACACCTTATGTTTATGGAAATCTTTGATTATTTTTATGTGGATAAACAAATTAATTTTTATTGATGTTAGGCGCGGGAGACTGGAATCTGTTTTGCACCCTAGAGGCGCCCCTAGTGGCCGCCATACCGCAGGACTCATGTGAATGGAGGCGGTCATACGGACGGGCCACCAAGGCTGTGTATTTGGAGGCTTTGTTCACCAAGTATAATAAAGACAGGGTGCAGCCAGAGCTGAACTTATTGAAGAAGCCAATATTCCATATTTATTGGACGGACTGTGTGGTTTGTATATTATTGGTTTTTGTTTTGATATTTTGTTTGCTTTATTTTCGATTGAAATGAAATAATAATTTATAGAAAAGAGAATATTTCCTTAAATAAATCTGTGTAGTAATAAGCTATTCTATGGTCAAAATTGACTATGCTATCATCTGTTCTGCAGTTTACAATGTGTGCCACTAAAGATGACACTTGACACACCACATGGTTTGACTTGCGCAGTAGACAAATTTTAGGACACTTTAGCGGTATGAGGTCTGAGCGCGGAATGGGACTTAGCGTCATTGGGGCGGTGGAAAGAGCGTGGTAGGCGCGATCAAGTCTCATTTTTTGTGGGGCGTATTGTACCAAGCAAAATCAGAGCCTCACTTTCGCATTTATAATATTAATGTTGGTTTCAACTACACCTGTATGGTCAGCTAACCATAAAAACTAGATTCCTGATAAGGTGTTGTTGTGTTCTGCTGATAAGATTTACTTATTGGTTTTTAACTAAAGTTCATATTTGATAGCATTCTTTGCTTTCCAATAAATTTTGATAATAAATTCAATAGTTAACACATGTAAGTGTGTTGTTTTTATATTTTGCAACTTAATACATTCTATAATGGCATAAAAAAAAGTGTTAAACAAAGTGAAGCCCTGACTCCTGCACTAGGTAAAAATACCTGTGTTACAGGACCCAGTGTCTTCTCCCAATCAGGTTCTAGATTTTATGCAATATACATTGTTTGAATTTACTTAGTAACTCACATAGTAAAGTAATTCTTACTTTAATTGTAGTTAACTGGGTTGATTTTCATTAATGCATAATCAGCCTACAATGTTCCCACTGCTGGGAAACAGCCCTCCTCTCGGTGAGAGGAAGCGGGCCGTAATCCACCTCGCTGTCCCAGTGCGGGTTGGTAGATGTCACATGTCGTCGAATTTTTGGTTCTAGGACATGCCGGTTTCCTCACGATGTTTTCCTTCACCGTTTTGAGAGCAGTGGTGATGAAATAATTTACACAAAGTAAAGCGCCTGCCGGGGTTCGAACCTACGACCTACAACTTGTAAGTCGCGGCCATTACCACTGGTTGACCACTGCTCTATTTTCATCAGTATTCCTGGCAAACAAACTTAGTTTCTAACAGAAAGCTTAGAGTTCACATTGCCGTAAAGAATATTTAAATGTCTTTCACATATTTCTTGACCCGGGGGTCCTGGACCTTTGGAAGGCGTATGAGGGGCCAAAGCCAATTTGCAGAGGTCCGTTAGACAATTTAAGTGTTGAGGCACCAACCAACGACTATGATCCCTGTTTGCTCTATGTAAGTGCACCCAAGGATAACCCACAGTTGGTGCAGGACTATTGCAGAACATGGAAATATTGGGCAAAATATGGGTTTGGGTGGCTAGTGATTGGTTACCTAGAAGTTTGGAAGGACTATGTCCCCTGTCTGATCAATGTTATGTAATACATAAATATTATTATTATGTCCTGATTTACTAAGGGATAAGGGCAGGAAGGAAGACGATGATTTACTACTTCCCTACTTCATAATCACTTCTTCTAAGTTAGTACTTAGTTTGTTAATTTTATTTTATGTATCTGGTATGAAATAGGTCCATTAAATATTTAATTAATGTGGCACTTTCACAAAAATAAAATAATGTTAATCTCCATTAACAGGACATAGAATACTACAAGACTACTCTAAGAGAAGATATAGAGGTATGGCTGAAACAACTCGAAAAAAATGGCATAACAGACTGGATGATAGTATTAGTAGAAACTTATGACATACGAAAAACAAACAAGTTATTACCAAGGACCACAGTCTTGGACAAAATCAAAGGTGAATTTGGCATAAAACAGACGGAGGATAGATTTATTTCTGTTATAAATCCTATCAAATCTGAGGCAAGGAGTGCGGAGTCTTGGAGGGCACTAGTAGCAAAGATCAGGCATTTTGTCCTCGTGGCATATAATAAGGCCCTTATTAAATTTGAAGAGTATATGAGAGAGCAGAGGGAGAAACGAAATGATCCAGATTGGGATTTTTGTAAATATTTTATTCTGCAGGTAAGCTATTCAATTATTTCTGAAATAAATTTACATTTAATATCAGGGTTCAAAATATTCAAATAGAGATTGAATGCTTTAAGAACACCATTTTGGCCGATTGGACTCCCTCAACTTGTCATTACTCACTTAATGTTCATAATGCCATTTACATCAGACCAAATAAAAAACCAAGACATAGCACTGCAAACAATACGGTGAAGCAAGCGTAAAAGTACACCTCGCTCTGTGCATACACTCTCGCACGCACACATTTACACCAAACTACACCTCACTAAGTGCACACATGCTTACGAAACCAGCTTCACGTTTCTGTTGACAGCGCTATGTCTTTGTTTTTGTGGTCTGAGCCCTTCCTGAATACCCTTCCTGAATAATGTTTACTGTAATGGCCATTAGCTGAGACAATCCAGTAAGGCAAGACAATAAGCCAATAAAAAAGTATTGGACAATCCACTGCATTGGATTGTGCTCAAGAAGTCAAGACAATGATCAAGTCAGGCCAGTGAATAGAACCATTTCAAATTTTTCGGAGCCAATAGCTTTCCTCACCACGCGCGCGGTGGATTGTCTTGTCCATTGGCTTCGTGTGCTTGCGCGTTCCTAGCCAATCAGCCAGCCAGTCAGTCAATGGCAATGCTTCGAGCGAAAGCACGTCGTATTTTTTAAGTTACAAACTGACTCATTTGTAGGGACTCCTAGGCCTACGTTTAAACGACATGGCATTTTCCATTGTCCTGACTTATTGTCTTGGCTTACTGGATTGTCTCAGCTAATGGCCTCGTGTAAAAAGCTGCCCTAAACCAATATTATTTTTCAGGAACAACTAGCATTTGTCTTAGAAATGCTAGGATTGTATGACGAGGCGTTAGTCCAGTATGACGAATTAGATGCTCTGTTCTCTCAATTTGTGCTCAATTCTAACGTGACGGAGAGTCCAAAATGGCTTGAGACTTTCAAGCAACCTGTGACGTCTTGGCAGGCAGTGAGATTAACTGCCTTGGTTCCTCAACATCTTAGAGAGCTGATTATTAAGAATAAAGCTTCTCTGTTGGATTTTAGAAGCTATTTGTTCCAACGACAAAGTGCCATGTTACTACCTTCATCGAAACCCTGGGAGGTATGTGTGTTATTAGTTTTTAATATCTATTGGTTTTACACAATTTTCCTTATTACCGTTTTATCAAGCTATTTTAGTATTTTCCCACGATAGTAAGGGAAAAACATGGAATTTAAAGGTATGTATGTATAGGTATTTAATTTATCATCCTGCACCAGTGACTGTTATAGGGATTAGTCACTTCACTACATAAGTATTGCATTTTTATGAATAAACAATGCATTAAGTATGTTAATGTATTTGGTCCAAATAATACTCAATTGTATTATTTATTAATTTTCATTCTTACCTTTACATTTTTAAATATTTCTTAAAATAAAAATATATAAAAAAATTGAGGTCCGCCGGTGTCGGGAGCAGGGTCCATGCTACCTGTGGTTAGGGCTGCAGAGACAAGGACCCCCTCACAATGCGAGCCGTATCGAGGAGTACTGACTTCTGAATCAGGCCCTTGATCCAACCGCCTAACGAGAGTCTCGAGAGATGTTGATCGAGACTTCGGCCAACATGCCATTGGCCGTTACGACAACCGAGCTCACATTCCACATGTCAACAACCTCGTGAGCTAAGTCGAGATATTTTATTTGTTTCTCTTTCTCAGCTTTCACGAGGTTTTCGTCATGTAGAATGGTAACATCGAAATCATTACGCGGCGCGCTTATCGATCTATTACTTATAGCAGGCTTATTGGTTACAAATAGTCCTATAAATAGACCGATCCCAGTACAGCGTGGCATGGTTAATTTCGAGAACTGGGTCAGGCACATACTTGTCATACGGTACCTCAGAGTCCACAAGTTTATATTTCAAAGCAAGTTGCTGGTAAATAATCCTGGCCACTTGGTTATGCCTGTGCAAGTACTCGCCTTTAGCCAGACGAGAACAACCAGAGATAATATGACTTGACATGCTCGACACACGTCAACCGTCCCGTCCTTCATAATATGTTTCCGGTTTTTCGTCAAGATAACTTCATCCATAAATGCAAGACGAAATCTTCAATTTCCTCGAAAAGATCCCCAAAACGTATCTAGGATATAGACGTTAAAAGTAACGGCTCGTGTAGAGCCCGATAGAAGCGCCCCTGAAGCTCCCGGCTTTGCCATACACCCTTGCGGTCATCGGCAGTAAGTACTACAGGTTTGGGCCAGCAGTGCTATTCTGTAACCATCTCACGCGTGGAGTGAACTGCTGTCAGTGTCATTCCACCTGATGCTAGGGATGGACCAAGCACATTTTTACAGTCATAATCGAGATTTTAATAATGTTTTTTACGCTATTCTAGTGATCATTTTACATTAATTCAAAGCTATTATTTAAGTGTCTAAAGTTTAGACACTTAAATAATAGCTTTTAAAAATCCCCTAAATAGTAATGTTTAGACTCCAAACATTACTATTTAGGGGATTTTTAAATCAAAATTGCAAAACAGAAATTCAGTCACAAACTCAGTTTCGTTTTTTAATTTTTTCTAATTAAAATCTCGATTATGATTGTAACTTGATTGTAAATGTAATTTGGTCAATCCCTAGCATCCGTGGGATGACACTGACAGCTCACTCCACGCAAGTTTTCACGGTGAGATTTTTACAGAATCGACCAGCAGTTCTCTTTAGCCATAGAGAGTGGCGTGAACCCTTTTTCCACTGCGACCACATCACGGCTCATATATACGCACTTCCGGCTTTTAAAAAATATTCTCTGAGATTGCACACCTCGCCGTTGTGGAGGGTCTTCGCAAAAGCCTCGACCCTCTCACTTCCGCGGTATGTACAATCTCATCACCGATGATCGTGGGTGATGCATCCGGTTTGCGGTCAGCAGTGTACGGTGCGGTCCGAGTACATTTGAGTATGCCGAATGAGTACATCAAGACCGCATGACCCAACCGTTGAAGGAGCTCACCTTGTTTCCGCCTGAAAGAAGACTAATTAATACCTTCTTCCCTTTCATTTTGACGAGTTATGCGAACATAAATGTAGGGAACGGCTAATTTTTTTTCGCGACTTTAGGTTTGGTCCCATAGTAAAAGTTATTCATAATGATGAGTACAATGACCCCTTAAGAGGCTGTGCGTTATTTAAATTACACCTAGTATACTTTATAAAGCTATCACAGTATCATTGATACTAACATGCATCTTTTAGCTAACTCTTCAAGCGTAAACTGAAATATAACCCCGTCTGACGTATCGTTGCCCACGCGCACCTGAATATTGCAATTTATTAACACACGGCCGCTTGGTCTGATTTATTGGATTAATCTTTGCTAGTTTTACATTGCTTAATGATGCCTGTAGGCAATTAGTCGACATTGATGTTAGCTGATGAAAATCAGCCCGTTTAAGTCTGCTGAAAATGGGCCACCAATAACCACTACTAGTAACTGACAAATTACACTCTTATTGCGTAACACACAATCTGAATCTGAAACATTTTGAAACTTGTTGCTAATCTATTGCTTCATATGTTCGAAAAATTTGTCTGCTCAATACAGCGTAAATAACGCAATGAATGTTGTTGAACTCTCAAATTGAAACCGACTCCTGCTGTAGGTAGGTAAGTGTGTTGCGCAATTACACCGCCGGAATGTGCCTACATCACAAATGCTTGGCAGAAAAATCCATACTATTGTATAGTTAAAATCTCGCTGCAGACTCGGTCATAAATCATTCGAGTGTTTCGCTCTCTTTCCCCCCACTCACGGGCCTTATGGGCAGGCCACGCCCACACGTAGTCCTGTGCATTACTGCAGTCGATGAGTGATATCGATAGTTTTATATATTTATAAATGGGTGATAGAAATAAATACACATTTTTTTTTATTTTATTACCAAATTTACTACAAACCATATTAAATATATAAACAAAAGAACGTGACTCTGTCATAAATCATTCGAGTGTTTCGCTCTCTTTCCCACTCACGGGCCTTATGGGCAGGCCACGCCCACACGTAGTCCTGTGCATTACTGCAGTCGATGAGTGATGTCGATAGTTTTATATACATATTTATAAATGGGTGATAGAAATAAATACACATTTTTTTTATTTTATTACCAAATTTACTACAAACCATATTAAATATATAAACAAAAGAACGTATACAACGTGTAACGTTAAATGCGCAAAACCTCTTAAGGGGTCATTGTACTCATCATTATGAACAACTTTTACTATGGGACCAAACCTGAAATCGCGAAAAAAAAATCAGCTGTTCAGTACATTTTGACGAATTATGCGAACAGAAATGTACTGAACAGCTGATTTTTTTTTCGCGATTTCAGGTTTGGTCCCATAGTAAAAGTTGTTCATAATGATGAGTACAATGACCCCTTAAGAGGTTTTGCGCATTTAACGTTACACGTTGTATATAAAACTAAAAATAGAAAATTAAAATTCTTCGTCTGAGTCATCGTCATCATCTGTTATCGATAATGGCCTTGAGCGCGCGCAACTAGCGCACATCCCTACTCCGATTATGATTTATGACCAAGTCTGCAGCGAGATTTTAACTATACTATAATATTATTATGAATGCGAAAGTAACTCTGTCTGTTACCTTCTCATGCCTTAAGGGTGCTTTTCCACTAGAGATGTGCTATGCAACGTTGCTATCCAACAATCATATTCATTGGTGTATATGTGTCTATCGTCGCCGTGCAGTGAAAAGCTCGTAAAGAAAATGTTTTTTTTTTTGTATAATTATTTGTTTTGTAGGAATCCCCGTAATGCATATTTATAACAAACGTGCACCGCTCTAAGATGCTTCTAATGCCTTCTAATATGTATTAAATAATGAGAATCTCGAAGAATGTCACGACGGCCATTATTCAGACAGAGTTTGTAACTTCCCCTGTAAAATAACGTTTATTGCAATCACGAGGTTTTCACGGCACGGCGACGCTATGTGGACTAATGAATATGATTGGTGGATATCAAACGCATCCATAGCAACGTTGCATAGCACATCTCTGCTGGAAAAGCACCCTTAAGGCGCTATGACGCCCTTATACTTCAGTTCAGTACGCGGCTCGAGCGCCGGATAATAGGGCCTTAACGGCTGAACGGGTTTCGTTTAATTTTGGCACACAAGTTAGATAGAATAAGACACAGGATTTTTTTTATCCCGGTAGTACGTTCCCGTGGGATCATTTCTGACCAGAGATGGGAACATACCCTGTAAAATCCCAGACTTTGGGTAAATACCTATTTATACCCATTTTTACCTTCCCATTTTCAATTTATACCGGGTAAAAATTACAATCATGTATAACATTGAGGAATAAAACTAATCACACACAGTGCCATAAGTACCTACCAAATTAAAAGAAAAGTTTATTCAATTTTAGTATTGTAGTGTTGATTATAATTTAGTGGAGTTTGGTATTTTAATGATGATACAACATCTCATCATCGTCGTCGTCGTTAGTGTTAATTAAGGTAATCAAAAGAGTTAAGACATGTGATTTTGATGTGTTGTTATTACTAAAATTATGAAAGACTAATAATTATGATTAGTTTATTATTTAAGACTAAATAATAAACTAATTGTGCAATTTTAATATTTTTGATTTGGTTATTATTTTTTTATCATTATAATTATTATATTATAATCATTATAATTAAAAATAATTAATCTAAGTAATTGTTACTCATTGATTTGTTTTGAAATATATTGTATACCTACTTATGCTATCTACACTCCTTTGCAAAAAAAATGGGCGGTTTGGATTTTTCTACATTATTAGTAATCATTCAGTTCTAAAGAGGTTTTAATAGCCAAACTATATTACTGGCACTTAATACAGAGTCTTGGTATAAAAAAAAGTTAATTTCAAATTCGAAACTGTTGTTTTTAAAAATAATAATCCCTTTTTCAGTTTATGACTTTTTACTTGCTATTCGCGGGTTTGCGGTTAAAAGGTTATCAGGCAACTAAAACTAACTTCTCGTTATTTTTATTAAAATAATTTATGTTTGTCGCATAATCCTGCCTTATTGTGACTTAAAACAGATATCTTTGTATCGATTGTAATGGCAGAAAAAGCAATAAGAGCTAGTAAAATTATAGCACTGCGGGAAGTGGGGTGTAGTCAATGTTACGGCTCACAGCGGTTAAACGTGGGTCGTTCCACCGTCCAAAGAACCTGGACTCGATACCAAGAGACAGGTTCCGTTCAAAGAAGTCAAGGTTCTGGGAGAAAACGTTGCACACAACCACGAGACGACCGCTTTTTAGTGACTCAGGCGCTGAGGAACCGCAAATGCAGTTACATAGACCTCAAAAGAAACCTTGAAGAGGTACGAGGAGCACAAGTTAGCCTATGGACAGTGAGGAGGAGGCTTTTAGCGGTTGATATACGCAGTCGACGACCAGCGCGGGCCCCCAAGTTACTCCGTGAGCACCGAATTGCTCGACTGAGGTTCACTAGAAATTGTCTATCTTGGACACTATGTAACTGGAGTAGCGTACTCTTCTCAGATGAGGATCGAATTTGTTTGGTCTGAATGGTGAGGACCGACGTCGGCGAGTGTTACGAAGACCAGGGGAACGCTATGCCGACGTGTGTTTTGAAGATATCACCCCTTATGGTGGAAGGTCCGTTATGTTTTGGGCGGGCGTAACTTCCAGCTATCGTACCGAGATAGTGTTCATTGAAAATGGCTCACTAAATGCGCAAAGGTACATAACAGGAATAATTTGTCAACATGCACAGCCCGCACTGACTGTAATTGCTGAAGATGCCATTTACATGGACGATAATGCTCGGTACCACCGTTCTGGCGACGTAGATGCTTATATGCAAGAGGTCGGTATTCGTCGCCTGGATTGCCTAGCGCGGAGCCCCGACCTTAACCCCATTGAGCACGTCTGGGACCTCCTAAAAAAGCGAGTACGATCTGTCCAACCCCTTCCACAAAACATCAGGGAGCTTAAACGTGTGATTTCGGCGGAGTGGGAACACATTCCACAGGACACCATCAAAAGCCTGGTGGAAAGCATGCCAAGACGATTACATGCCTTAATCGCTGCAAGGGGAGGTCATACTCGTTATTAATTTGTATTTTTTAATGTCTTTTTTTTATTAAAATACCATGAAAATACTTGTAGTCATAATTTAATTATACCCTAAAAATTTTCATTTTAACACGACTCTCTGTTTATTTGACTAAAACACCGATTCCAGGATCTAAGGGTTAAAAACTATATTCTCAATGATAATAAGAAATTTCTAGTCATTTATGCTAATGACATACTAAAAATATAAATATTATCCAAAGAAAAGCCAATGACTGTAAGGTGCCCGTTTTTTTTGCAAAGGAGTTTATATATTCTTAAAAGTAGTGTGCAGCATTTCGTTAACTTTAAAACATGTGCAATCAATACAATATTCTATGTTTGTTTTTATTGTAATCCGTTTATTTTATTTGAAAATTTATGTTGATTAAAGTTTTAAAAGCTAAATACCTTCATTTAATTTCAAATCAATACTTTATCTTCAATGGTCAAGATCAAAATTAACATGGTAGATCGTATTATTGATGACAAAGCCAATTAAATAATATTATGACAGTATTCATTTCATGACGGAGCCATTTAAGTAATATAAAGACAGTACTTTTTTTTACCCGGTATTTTTTATTAATACCCGGTAAAAAAAGGTATTTATTCTATTTTACCTAATTTACCCTTTCCTTCCAATTTTTACCTTCCCATTTTTTACCCACCCGCCCATCTCTATTTCTGACTTATATTCGGGCGAAGCCGCGGGAAATAGAGAGTATAACATATTTTTCTTTCTGTGTATTATGGTCAATTTCTAATGAATCCACTTAGCCTATTGCGATCCATTTTTGAATATATGAAGTTGAACCCATGACTCCTGATTTGCGTTTGTGAGCTTAGCAAGACTAGCCAGGTAACACAACGACCGAAAGAGGGCGGCTAGGCGGCTACTGCCTTAGGCACCTGATCTGATGGCCGTAGGCCCCCTACATTGGACTGCCGAAATGTGGGTGCATTATAGGTATACCTCTGCCTAACCCTTCGGTTATTACAGGCGTAATGTTCAACGAAATGATGGATTTCGCATTATTGAGTACTAGCTGCTCCCCGCGGTTTCATCCGTGTAGACCGGGATAAAAAGTAGCCTATGTGTTAATCCGGGGTATAAGCTGTCTACGTACCAAATTTCATCCAAATGGTCCAGCCGTTTGAGCGTAAGAAGTAACAAACATACACACACACAAACTTTCGCCGCAAAAAAATCCTTTCCCTCATTTCGTCTCCCCTCGATTCAGTAAAAACTAGAAAATGAAGACTCATAGAGCAAATAACTAGACTATTTCAAGTAATGATATTATTATACAGTATACTTGATGTATGTGCAAACAATGAAACGCGAGCACTGTATGTAATTACGAAGCAATTAGTGTCCAATAACGTGTTGCAATCGTGAATTATTTATAACGTCGAATGTATGTTCCGAATTGTCCGTGGAGTATTTCTTAGTAAAGATTCCATAGCATGTATCTCTTTTCATTAATTAGAACAAATAATTAGAACGAGTATTGACTCTAGAAATTGCCTGTCATTTGAATGATAAATCTGTTGTTACTAAGCTATTTAGAGAGTTTTATTTCTAATATTCAACTCAACTTTCTCAAGTCAAAAAAAAAAAAATATGATCCTATCTTTCTTTCTCCAGTTTGGCTTTAATAATACACTATCAATCACAATCTGAATAATTTTGAAGCATATTGCTAATCCATTGCTTCATATGTTTGAAAAATTTGTCTGTTCAACGACGTAAATAAAGCAATGTGTTCCGTTACCGCAACGTTTTTATTGTTATTTTGTTTAGATATCGATCAACTCGATCTAGCTAATTAAATTTGACCTTGTATATTATAATGTGCTGTTAGGTAAAGCAAAGATTACAGTGAATCTGACTCCATAATACTGCAAATGTCTCTCTCTCTCTCTCTCTCTCTCTGGAATTCTAACTTAAGTCCAAGACACATTTCTTTACATGTCCACCTGTATATTTCAAACCAAAATTACAGTATAATAAAGTAAGCAGTATTACATCTTCATAGAAAACGGCCGAGTATACGGGGTGTTAAAGAAATTGCGTGCCATAGCTTAGGGGTAGGTTCAGTATCGATAAAGGAACCCGGAAAAATAAAAAAATAATAAAAACATAAAAAAAATATTGCAAGATCAATCTAATTTAGTACTAACATGAAATAGCAATAGTGTAGAATTAAAATTATTTTATTTGTTTAAATGCTTTAATTACTCGCGTTGTCATTTTGTCTTTCACTTCTCGCGTCCGAATACTAATGGCCGGCGCATTATTTGCTACTGAAAACGGCTCGCGATAATTTGATTTCTAAACTATTGCTATTTTTAAGTTAGTAATAGGTACTAAATTAGGTTGATCTTGCAATTTTATTTTAATGTTTTTTTTTATTCTGTGTTCCTTTATCGATACTGCACCTACCCCTAAGCTATGGCACACAATTTCTTTAACACTCTGTATACCAGTACGCAACAGTGCGAGCGCGCGGCAGTTACGCAGACGCACGGACGGACGCGTATTTATCTACCGAGCGGCCGTAGGTAATTAATTCAAGGTCACTGCCCAGATAAACTACTGCAGTTTTATTATACTGTGCCAACATTTTCCCCATGGCCACCCATGTATAATAATAAAAAAAAAAAAAAAAAAATCGTTTATTTATGAAAAGGTGCAGATTTACAATAACTTATCTTAAACATTAAAGAGGACACAGTTGCTCATTTGCCTGAACTAGGTAGAACCTGTGTTTCAGGCTATAGAGGTGCTTAGAATTATAAAATATAAAATTAACAACGTACAAGACTACTTAAAACTTAAATATTAACTTAAAAGACTAACATGTTTTATTTACAGACAACGAGTAAATCCTCTGTCTCACTGTATGGTATGCTAAGTAAAAATTGCAGAATAATCTTTTTACAGTCGTAATTATTTAATTTATAGATACTTAATTTCCTATTTAATTTATTGTACAGAAATGGGCCTAAAAATGTATAAAATCTGTTTACAAAGACATATTTAGATGATGCATTTGACTCACATACAATATCATTCCGTCTCTTATTAGTACTTTCAATGTTATAGGAGAGCATGGTGTGCTGTTTTAATACCAAGTGCGATATGAAAAGCTGGCGAACAGTCAGCACGTTACAAGATTTGTATAGCAGATCTGTAGGATAGAGAAAGGGATGGAAGTTTGCTACTTTTAAAATAGCTCTCTGTGCTCTTTCAAGAGGCAGTAAGTAAGTTTTTGGTGCTCCACCCCATGAAGTAATACAGTACTGTATTACAGATTGACCTAGGGCCAAGTAAACTTGTGACATAAGTTTTTTATCTGCAATTGCTCGCAGTTTTTTAAAAACAAAAATTAACCTGCGTACTCTTGTAACCAAACTGTCAATATGTGGTCTAAATGAGAGCGACTCGTCTATTAGAACCCCGAGATATTTCATGTTACATGTTTTGAGGATAAAAGGACACTTACATACGCTGACTGAGCGGAGTCCGCAACGATGAGCATACAAATGAGAGTTAGTAATGTTAAAAAGCGGTTTGCGGATGGAGAAGTGAATATATTTTGTCTTATCGGCATTTAATGTTAGTAAGTTGCTTTGAAGCCAGTTTGATACAGTATTAAAACCTATTTGAGCATATTCGTACAATTCGCTATTTGTTTTAGCGGTGAAAATTAACGCCGTGTCATCTGCATACGATATAATTTTGCCTTGTTTGATATTTAAATTACACAAATCGTTAATGTAAACCAGGAAAAGGGTGGGGCCCAAAATACTTCCTTGGGGAACACCAAAACTTGTGTTTTTTTGCTCGTCGCTAATAATATTGTCAATTTTAACACATTGATATCGATCGTCTAAGTAGTCAGCAAAAAGTTTCAGCGGCGTTCCCCTTATTCCTAAGGCCTCTAATTTGTACAAAAGCGTAGAAACGGACACTGTATCAAAAGCCTTCGCCAGATCAAGGAAAATCCCCAGGGTCTGGTTTCCCTTACCAAGTTCTTCTGAGACATAATCTGTTACACTGTGCACTGCATCGGCTGTGGATAATTTGGCTCTAAAACCAAATTGCGCAGATGATAAGAATTCATTTTTCTCTAGATAGTTAACTAATCTACTGTTTATAATTTTTTCTAGTATTTTAGATAAAGAGGGGAGTAGTGATATTGGCCGATAATTGTTAACTAGGTCTTTGTTTCCGGATTTGAAGATAGGGATTACAATTGCTTTTTTTAGACATTTAGGGAAAATGCCTTCAGAAAAACACATTCGAAAAATATGTGTTAAGGGAGGTACAAGGATATGCTTAAAGAGTTTAAGGGTCTTATTGCTAATATTATCCCATCCAACAGCACAGTCATCTTTTAGTCCACAGATTATTCGGGTAATTTCATCTTCGTCGGTATCTAGCAAGGCAAAAGATTTTAGGGTACGTCTATTTTCAAACTTTTGGGAAGAATGATGAACACAGTCAGGTTTTGGAATCTGCTCGGCAAGAGTTTTCCCAACATTTACGAAAAAATTATTCACGTCGTTTGCTGACAGGATAGGTGAAGGATTAGAAAGCAGTAAACTCGAATTTGATTCACGCTGACTTGACATATAGGTGACATTTTTAATGTGTTTCCAAAGTTGCTTGCTATTGCTTCCCGCTCTATTTAACTCATTTTTATCGTAACTTCTCTTTAAATCCTTTAGGAGGTTGTTACAAAAATTCCTGTATCTGGTATAGGTGACTTTAGTGACGATATTATCTGGGTCCCTCCTATATCTTTGATGAAGTTTATCTCTCTGTCTTATACACCGAATTAGGCCAGGAGTAATCCAAGGTTTAATATTATAATTTTTCTTGTTTACTGTAATAACGGCCGTGTTGCGTAATATAGCTGATTGAACATGTTTTATTAAGTACGATAAAGCAAAATTAGCGTCAGCTGTATTGAAAACTGGGCTAAAATCAATGTTGCATAAATCATATTCAAGTTTGTTTATGTTTAGTTGCGTTTTGGTCTGTGGGCGATTTTGCTTAGGCAGCGTTAAGTTAAGGGTCAATAAAACTGCGTGATGGTCGGTAATTGTAGAGTTAGTAACAAGCGTAATAAATGAAAAACTGGATTTGATTATCATATGATCGAGGCAGGAACCGCTTTGATGAGTAGGCAGTGTATGTGCGGGCAGGAAACCATGGAATGAGCAGATATTAAGATAGTCTTGGATCCCTGCATTGCAGTTATCAGCGTTAATGTTTATATTTATATCTCCTGTTAGTATAACATTCTTAAAAGTACTCACTGATTGAAAAATTTGGTTTAAAGAAGCATGAAAAGCATCCAAGTTTCTAGCAGAAGGGGATCTATATATAGCAATTATTGCAGCGGTTGTACCAATTTTGATAATCAAGCAATTACTCTTACAGTCGAGTAGATTGGGTTCCTCGACTGTGACCATTAAATAATCTTTTGAATAGACAACCACACCATCATTTTGATTGTTATTGATTCTGGTAAATGATACGTTGTACCCAGGTATTACTGGGAGGTTATCCTGGCGATTAGATAACCAGCACTCGGTTAGTATTATTAAATCACAATTAAAGTTAAGTCTATGAAGAAAAATGTTAAAGCTATCCATGTTCTTATAAATACTACGAATGTTTTGGGTTAGTATGGTTAGTGACTTTTGATACACGGAAAGATATTGTCTGCAGTCTTCAACCTTACATGACTTTGAAACAGTTTGAAAACTGTTATCTATGTCCGTAATTAAGGTACTATCCATAGTGTAACAAAAATGTAAATAAAAATTAAAGTCTAAAGTAAAAACAGGTATGTGGCGCTCTTAGGCGCCTTCATAATCGATTGAGTTTAGGTACCTGTTTTCGGCAGACTTTTTAGCTGGACAATCTTGATCTCCCGTTTTGTGGCTCGCTGGTTTTTTGAAGCGCAGACATGTTGCACATTTTGGCGCTTCGGCTTTCTTTGTGCATTCCTGGATGGTGTGCCCTTCTTCACCGCAATGACCACACGTAGGGGCAGTGACTTTGCAGAACTTGGCTGCGTGGCCGTACTGCTGGCACTTGTAACATCTAGTTACCAGAGTGAAGTCACGTATTGGGCAGGACGTCCAATCAATAAATAGTCGTTCCTGGGTGATCAGGGCCTTGCGAATGACGGCTGGAACTTCTAGTATATAATTGCAGTAATCAGAATCTTTTCTCCCAGATTTGTGGCTCAGTTTTATTGAGGTCATAAATGTATCTCGGGACGTAGTCGGCAGTTTGTCAGCTAAATTTTGTTCGTAGATACATTTAAAGACCTCATTTTCAGTCATAGATGAGGGCACTCCAATTACTACAATGCGAGGTTTGCGCTTTCGGGGTTCGTCGACGGTAAGCTCCGACGAAGCAGTTTGGACTGTTCGCTTGAGTTTGTCCAGGTCGTCTTTAGTCTCCGTGCTGATTATGAGACCTCCTTTTCCGATTTTACGTACGCCTCGTACTTTCAACTTCATTTCACCTGGGCATATGATGTTCTGGACCATGTTCCTGGTTTCGTCACTGGTCTTTGAGTTGTCACATGGGAAAATTGCCACGGAGCTAAGTTGGTTCGGACGAACAAAATTGCTGGATCCCTTCTTCACCATATCAGCAAAAGATGTATCACTCCTCCCAGCTCCTTGCTTCGTACAGGACTCCTGAATGGTGCGGTTCATCTCTGTAAGACAGTCCGTTAGGTCTCGAGCTTCAGTCATGGTTTTAAGGGCGGTATGGGTTTGTATGGCATTTGATTTCAGCGACTGGTATCGCACGGCCATTTGAGAAACTCCGTGTCCAATTTTTCGACAAAGAGTACTGATTTTTAACTTCTGTTCCGAATTGAGTTTTCCATCATTAGCAATAGCACAGACCTCATTTAAGCATTGTTCAATAGACCCCATCCAGTTCTGGATTTCCGGAGTGGGGATAAGTTCAGCTGGGTCCACAGCCACTTCTTGGCTCTGCTTGGGTTGTTGAGTTGGTCTTGGTGTTGGTGTCGTTGGAGGGCTGCGCGATGTCAGCCCGCTCCGGATAAAGGGGCTGCCTTCCATACTTCAGGTTATAAAAATTGTATATTATTATACTCTAGTCAGATCATTCTTGACATCACTTGATTTATAAAACACGCTAGTACACTATAAAAACTGGGTCAGTATTTATGCAAGTGTTAATTAATTTATTTTATTAATGCATTGATGTGCACGTCTGTATGCGTTGACGACGAATCGCAATGTATAACGAACATGACTTATCATTACCAATGCCATGTATTTAGTCATGTTGTGATAGGTCAAGTGTAGACTAAAACGGTGGTATTATGTCACTCAGGAAATGAGTTTTTACAGTATAACCACAGATTAATACAGATAGGACACTCCGCAAAATCATTTAAATAAAAAGCGACTCTTGCTACGACACAATAAAGTGCAATTCAGGTCGTACAACGTTTATTACCTACAGTTATATTCAACTACAACTTGCATCTCTTTCTATCGCGTAACTCTTATACCTTCTGACCTACTGAATTAGCCCCGCGGACGACGCGTACTTGTAGCTTCATAACTAAACTGCGGAGTGTCCCATCTGTATTAATCAGTGGTATAACACAGTGATTTATTTTATTTTATTTATTTATTTATTTGGGAAAACAAACAGTTACACAAATATCTTAACAAACAAGAAGTGAAAAAAAAGAGATTACATATGTGTAGCTCACGGCGTTATCCACATCTTAAATACTTCATTATTGATATAGAACTATTTGCACACGAGTGAAACTTAAAAGGTTAAATCTAAAGAAAATTCTAAAATGAAGACAAAGGAAAGAAAACAAATACATTTTTTTTTTAACAAATCAAAATTACAGTTCTTGTTTTAAAAATCTGACTCTAATAAATTTTAAGAATTTGTCTCTCTAATTAATTTTACCAACGAGCTTCTAAACTTATTAGCTGACAATGTAAACAAATCCAAATTTGCGAACACAGTGTTGAAATTTTTTGCTATGCGACGAAGAGGTGCGCGAACTCCAGCGTTAGTGCGGCAGGAGGAAACGGCAAAAAGCGGACGTGCACGCACCTGTCGTGCAATGACAGTTCTCGGAACAAAGTAGCTTAACTTATTAGTGAGATCTATGCAATCATATCTGTTATTACACAAGTCATAGAGAAACATAGTTTCTAGGAAAAGGCGTCTAGACTTTAAATTTAACAGCTCAACATTCTTTTGGCGTGAATTAGAGGAAATAAAGTCGTGGGGGCAGCGATAACGCAGGGCTTTGAGAAATTTACGCTGGACATTTTCCAAACTGTCTATGTATTTTTGGTAAATAGGATTCCAAATTAATACAGCGTATTCGAGTTGTGACCGAATTAGTGCTTTATATAAATGTATATAGGTATCAATGCGCTTAAAATCAATGGTGGACCTCATAACAAAACCATACATACGATAAGCCTTATTAACAATTTTTTGAATATGCTGATCAAAGTGAAGTTTAGTGTCCAATAGTATTCCAAGATCCTTTACTGACATGACTCTATGCAGTGCAGCGTCACTTAATGTGTAAGTGCTTCTTATAACATTTCTATTCTTGGTAAATGTAATACATACACATTTTGATGTACTTAATTGGAGTTTGTTTTCTACACAGTAAACAGTGAATCGATTAAGATCCTCTTGGAGTAACACAGAATCAGTATGATTGCGAATTGTTCTGTAGATCTTAAGGTCATCTGCATAAAGCAAAAATTTTGAATGCATGAAACATCTCCAAACGTCATTGATAAAAATAATAAAAAGAAGAGGTCCTAAAATTGAGCCTTGTGGTACACCGGAAGTGACGCCGACTGAATTAGACCGATAGCCCTTAATCACAACTCTTTGCGACCTGATTGATACATATGATGCAAACCAGCGAAGTAAATCCCCACGAATGCCATTATACGCCAACTTTTTGAGAAGCAGCTCATGGTCCACCTTATCAAAAGCTTTTCGAAAATCTGTGTACACAGCATCTACTTGTACCTGTTGATCCATATTATTAAACAAATAATCTGTAAAAGCTAGTAGATTTGTAACAGTAGACCTTTTTTTAACAAATCCATGTTGTTGAGTAAGAATAATGTTATGGATGGTTGGGTATATTGCTCTGTGTACAAGTCTCTCGAAAATCTTGGATAAGGCAGACAGAATAGAGATGGGGCGGTAGTTCTCGACATCGTGTTTAGAACCTGTTTTATGTACTGGGGTTATATTGGCTTGTTTCCAAACTTCAGGAAATGTACCTTCAGTAATGCATTTATTATAAATAATGTGTAGTGGAACGTGTATACTATTGGCTGTTTTTTTAATAAAGAAAGGTGGTAATCCATCTGGGCCTGGACCTTTTGTTATATCTAATGCCTGTAAGGCCTGCAATACCTGATCCCGACTAAAAGCTATACGGTTAATAATAACACAATTATCTGCAAACGTTTCAGGGGGCAACCATTCATTGCTATTAAAAGTGGTAGCTTCATAGACCGACTGAAAAAAGTTTGAGAACATATTACAGATCGCATTTGGGTCACTAGAACTTAGATTTTTGTAAAATACAGTAGCTGGTATACCAGCATTGGCTTTACGATTAGCAACATAACTCCATAAATTCTTAACATTTTTTTTTATATTGTCTTCTACACCATTTATATATTTAATATAATTCTTTTTACATTCTATTTGGAATCTTTGCCTGAGAAAAGAAAACTGCTCGTAATCTGAGAGGTTATTATACGTTTTCCATTTAATCCAGGCTTTATTTTTGTTATTAAATATACGTATAAGTGATCTAGAGAACCAAACTGGGAATCTTGAAGATTTAGAATGGCATGTAGGAGTGTGGTAAAATAATAAACGGGATGAGCAGTTAATCTGTTAACTGTTGATGTTTATCATGTAGATTATATTTAGAACAATGTGTAGTGTATAATTATACATGGTATAATTTAAATAACGCACAAACTCTTAAGGGGTCACTGTACCTACTCATCATTATGAACAACTTTTACTATAGGACCAAACCTGAAATCGCGAAGAAAACATTTTCTCAATAATTGTACCGAAGTAAAAATTTTCACTTCGGTACCGTTTTATTGAGAAACTGTACCTATCTAAAATTATATATTATACATATATACATAGTTCAAAATCGTACCATGCACATCTATCAACAATTCGGCCAAAAAACACTTTAAGAATGCAAAGCACTAAACATACTTTTGTGTAAAAAAGTAATGATTTGACTACCCATTTGTAACAGCGTCATAAAGTCGTCAAAATGTAGAGAACAGCTGATTTTTTTATCGGTGTCACGATTACGGTTCATATTCTATGTTGTTTTGGTAAAAAACTCACGCTTTCTTCCCATGGGGGTAGGCAGGAACTACAGAACGGCACCTGCTACGATCCTTACATACTCCTTTTGCTGCGTTTTCGTACATTCTTCGAATTATTCAAATACCTACCATTCTATGTTTACCTTCCAGATCGCCTCCCGCTGTCTATCCACGGTCCACAATACTTTAGTGGAGCTATCCCTACTCGGCGCAAACGCAGTGGAAGGCGCGGCCGCATGCTGGGCGCAACTTGCATGCGCTGAAACGTTGCGCGCATGTGAGAGACTGGCAGCTAATAACAATGCGTTAGATATGTGTACTGCTACTCAAGCGCCGCTGTTGCATAATGCTAAGGATAAGGTAATTAGAAACTATTTTATTAGTTTACCATTATATGCGCAGAAACGTTGCGCGCATGTGATAAACTTGCAGCTAATAACTCAGGATCCTCTACTGCATAATGCTAAGGATAAGGTAATTAAAAATATATTAGTTTAGTTCGACTAGCACCAGCTATATCATATGAGTTCAGATACGATGCGAGCGTGTGAAAGATTGGCAGCTAATAACAATGCGCTTGATATGTGTAATACAACTCAAGATCCTCTACTGCATAATGCTAAGGATAAGGTAATTAAAAATATATTAGTTTAGTTCAACTAGCACCAGCTAGATCGTATTAGTTCAGATACGATGCGAGCATGTGAAAGACTGGCAGCTAATAACAATGCGCTTGATATGTGTAATACAACTCAAGATCCTCTACTGCATAATGCTAAGGATAAGGTAATTAAAAATATATTAGTTTAGTTCGACTAGCACCAGCTATATCATATGAGTTCAGATACGATGCGAGCGTGTGAAAGATTGGCAGCTAATAACAATGCGCTTGATATGTGTAATACAACTCAAGATCCTCTACTGCATAATGCTAAGGATAAGGTAATTAAAAATATATTAGTTTAGTTCAACTAGCACCAGCTAGATCGTATTAGTTCAGATACGATGCGAGCATGTGAAAGACTGGCAGCTAATAACAATGCGCTTGATATGTGTAATACAACTCAAGATCCTCTACTGCATAATGCTAAGGATAAGGTAATTAAAATATATTAGTTTAGTTCAACTAGCACCAGCTAGATCATATGAGTTCAGATACGATGCGAGCATGTGAAAGACTGGCAGCTAATAACAATGCGCTTGATATGTGTAATACAACTCAAGATCCTCTACTGCATAATGCTAAGGATAAGGTAATTAAAAATATATTCGTTTAGTTCAACTAGCACCAGCTAGATCATATGAGTTCAGATACGATGCGAGCATGTGAAAGACTGGCAGCTAATAATGCGCTTGATATGTGTAATACAACTCAAGATCCTCTACTGCATAATGCTAAGGATAAGATAATTAAAAATATGTTAGTTTAGTTCAACTAGCACCAGCTAGATCATATGAATTCAGATACGATGCGAGCATGTGAAAGACTGGCAGCTAATAACAATGCGCTTGATATGTGTAATACAACTCAAGATCCTCTACTGCATAATGCTAAGGATGAGGTAATTAAAAATAACTAATAAGTTTAGTTCAACTAGCACCAACTAGATCATATGAGTTCAGATACGTTGCGCGCACCACACCACATGGTGTGCATGTGTGTCTGGCTGCTAATAACAAAGCACAGAACAGACAATTTTTTAAAGATATCCTTCATACAGCTTTACAATATCGTTAAAGACTGGCGTGTCGGACCACGCACAATGAAGGGTTCCTTAGTTGGGATGAAGAAAGAAAGAAAGATTTATCCCAAGAACAAACTTTTTTTCCTTCTGAGGTACGGAACCCTAAAAGTTGATGCGCATTTGAAATTCAGAAACGTAAAAGTCTAAAAATCATTCGATTCTTGAAATATCGCTATTGTCGGCTTGTTATGTAAGACATAATCGTAATTACATTTTTGTTATACATCCAATAACAATTACCGAACAGTCGAGCCCCTTGGCTACTACAGTTGTTGTTTTGTGTTGGCATCAAGCCAGAACAGTTGGAAACAAATGACATTATTGCTATGTTGAATGACGTATCCTTGTATTACGTTACGAATGCCAGAGTTGACTTGAACTATACTCGTACGTCATTTAGTAGTGTTATGCAGGTCTATTTCCGTTTAATAGACCCTCCACCCAAATAAGAGATCTAAAAACCGTCCAAGTTTGAGTCGGACTCGTGCATAAAAAAGTGGCTATCATCGGTTTAGGTAATTAAATAAAGGTAAACAAAAAAAACTACATGTCTGGTTAACCGACTAAACGTAATACCTGTCACTTCAGTTGTCATGCTACGACACAGTTGTACTCGTCAATTTAGCAACTTTATAATTCGTTGTATAACGTTGCTAAATTGAAGAGTACAAGTGTGTCGTGGCATGACGACTGAAGTGACAGGTAATCAAACACGTTGTTTTTTTGTTTACCTTTATTTAATTACCTAAACCGATGATAGCCACTTTTTTATGCACGAGTCCGACTCAAACTTGGACGGTTTTTAGATCTCTTATTTGGGTGGGGGGTCTATTAAACAGCAATAGACCTGCATAACACTACTAAATGACGTTTTCACCGGTGTCATAATTACTTACGCTTGTAGTCACATGCACAGTATAACCTTGCCATGTGATTAGCTTATTAATTAATAACCCAATTTCTGACAGTTAATTGCCAACCGTGACCGTGTTAAAGTTGGTATGTTATTTTTTTAAGCATATATTGTGCCCGAAATAGTCAGGGAATCCTTTAAAATACGTATGAATAAATCTGCCAACAATAATGAACGTTTCGAAGAAAGATAAAATAATTAAAGAAATGTGTCTGTACAAAACCTCTTTACTATACATGCAACTTGCATTACATCAGAACGGTAATTCCCGTATCTAGAGTTCAAGACTATAAGAATGTTTTTATTCTAATCTCTGTAATCTGTCAATTTTTCCTCTAATTTACCTACATTTTTGACAAGTTTTTATCACTAACTAGTTTCTGCCCGCGACTTCGTCCGCGTGGAATTTCTTCCCGCGCTATTATTTCGTTTTCGCTTGCGTTCTTCCTGATTTGTTTTTGCTTGGCTCCTAAGGGTTCTAGCGTGATGTCAAATATTCTATAGCCTTCTTCAAGAATTGGGCTATCAATACAAAAAAAATGTTTTAATACGACTGGTAGTTCCAGAGATTAGCGCGTTCAAACTTACAAGAAAACAAACTCTTCGGCTTTATAGATAGATGGTTGCTAAGGTGGGATTGCGACTAGATTTTGAACTTTTTTAAATACTGGAATTGGCTTTCTTATACCAACCTGATCCAGTGACTAAATAATCCCCTAATTCCTTGTTCCAGCTCCACGAATTAGGCAAACTCTGTGGCCTTCTCCCCGGTTCGTCAGACCCGTCTTCAGAACAATTGCACCTAGTAGTCATGCTATCAGCAGGCATGGGAGATAATGAGACCAACAACCAACATCCCACGCCCACTGATAGGTTGAAGGAGGCGTTATGTAGCAAGACCTGCTTTCAACAGTATTACTTGGAGCTGGCCGAGCTAGCTATGGGGACTTATAAGCATATTGGGCGGTTAAGGTGAGTGTGGTTCTTATTTAACTGGGGCGGACAAATTTTTACACATCATTATCTGCCTAGCCTTTTCCCAACTATGTTGTGGTCGAATTCCTGTCTATCCGGATGCAGCTGATTACCAGTATTTCACATGGAGCGACTTATCTGACCTTCACAACCCAGTTACTCGGTAATACGATACCCCTTTGGTAAGTCTGAGTGTCAGACTTTCGGTCTTCTAACTACCCGTAAGACGAATGACAGCCAGGACCAACGGCTTAACGTGCTTGCCGAGGCACGGAGGGGTCTTGGTATGTAAAGATGGTCATTCATCTATAGACCAACCGCGGCAAGCGTAGCTTAACCTGATCGATCGACCCGTGCGGCTGTTATTACTTAGCCACGAGCCCCTTTTTTACATATCCACCTCCCAATTTTCAGGTTCGCCCGTCTAATAGGCCGGGACTTAGCCGCCTTCTACTCCGAGTTAGGCGAGACCGGTAAAGCAGTGGTATTCCTGATGGATGCTCTAAGGTCTTATGAGGAGCAAGGCTGGCGGGATCTAGCTGCACAGACCAGGCTTGAGCTGGTGGCAGCTGCTAAGAAGATGAATGATATGGACAGGTGGGTCTTTTATCGATGAGAAGTAGGAGTTTTTAGAGCTTGGATAGTTCCAAGCTCTAAAAACTTCACTTTAAAACGCACTGTTTTGCGTATGTCTAGTGACATGCGCAAAACAGTGCGTTTTAAAGTGATGTAATATGACATTACATTTCGTACCGAGGAATGTTGCATTACACCATGACTCCAAACATGACGCGAAATGACGCATCACAGAGATGGCTATTGAAATGAAATGCTCGCGTTGTAGAAGATAATAATAATAATAATAACCCCACCGCAGTATCTTTACGTTGACGTCGTGGTGGGGCTTGCGCGCTCCGTATTCTGGGTCTGTGCCGGTAGAGTTTACTTTGCCGGAACAGGTCTAGGATGAGGAGCCAGACCAAGAGAGATACAGAGACCCGCAGGGCAGCATGTGGCGAGCTGTTGGGCAGTAGCGACCCCACGGACCCTATCTCCCGGGAGAAGTCTTGTTCTTCACCTCTGGCTTGCCTTTATTGGCCGGCTGGAGTGAATAATGACGAGGAACAGTGCTCCCACCTCTTTCTTGCCTTTATTGGCTGGCTTGAGTGGAGATTCGTAAGAGCAAACGTGCTCGGAGGAAGGAAGTATCCCAGTAAGTGTTTGTAGGGATCTTGACCATCTTCCGGGCTCTGGGATTGTTCTGAGAACCGTGGGATACCTCTCCACTCCTCACAAGCACCTCAGGACATGTTGCCCCCTTGCCGCTACGACATTATGTGCTAGCGACCGTTTTCGGGGGCCCATTATTGAGTGTGCAAGTCACCCCCTGCCATTTTATCTATTGTATACAAAACATTAGTCAGGCAGGGGCCATAGTGTTTCTATAGTTCTAGGTAACCAGTCCATAACCACCCAAAGCCATAGCCCAATATGTTTTGTTTCCATGTTCTGCAATACTCCTACACCAACCGGGGGTTGTCCTTGGGTGCACTTGCATACTGCATACAGGGATAATCGTCGGCTGGTGCCTCATCATAATTTAAAATTGTCTAAAGGGCCCCTGCGAGTTGGCTTCGGCCCCTCGTATGCCTTCCAAAGGTCCGGGATCACAGGGTCCCGAGATATGTAAACATAATAATAATAATAAGTTTATTAGTACATAAAAAAAAAAGCAACAACACAGTACATAGCATATAGAAAACAGTGGGTTGTACTACCAAGTTTAAAATAATTGTCAGCTTTCCGGGCTCCTAAACTGGGTACGCAGACCTGTATCTTAAGAGTCGGAGATTTTACGGCTTCAATTTATAAAATACAACCGTGACTTTCTAATAATAGTTACAGTGGTTGTTAACACAGCAGATTGAATGAAAGATTTTGGTTGTGTATCTAGGAGTGTGTATATGAGTGTAGTGTATGTGTATATACATCATTACACGAGATAGCGCGATATATTAAGATGTGATGTAACAATCGCCAATGCGCCGAAATATACACTCGTTTTTGTTATCATAGTCATAAAGTCGATTTAAGTAGGTACTGTTTTTTTGAATCGTAGGATGGATGGAATGTGAACTATTATTACTAGCAATGTTCCTATTTGTTTCGTGTAATGTAACTGTTTTGCATCATGGCGCGCGCAACGTTGGCTCGGGCGTACCAACCACAACATTACTGTCATGCTTTAAAACATCACGGTGCTAGGCTGTCCGCGGTGTCAATAAAACGTAAACCTTATAACTTGAGTAATACGGTTCTAAATAATAGATCACTTATTTCGCATCCAGCCAACCGGGGCATGTTTCTACTCACTTACACACATAGCGAAAATTACCGAGATAATACGAACACCGAACCGAACAGCGCGCCGCGTCATGTTTGAGTGTCATGTGCCATGCTTAATTTGGTCGAGTCACAGGTAATGCTACATTACGCGGTCGGGTTATATGACGCGCAATGCAACATCGCATTACTTACACAAGTCTACTTGAAACGTAATTGATGATTTTGAAATTGACATTCTAGATTACTGTCCTAAAAAAAACTTGTGTCTTGTAGGAATGAAGTTCTTTAATGCGGCTTGCGGTTGGAGTTCACTGGTAGAAATCGTAACGATTCATACTTCATGCACGCTATGCCCCCTCCATGCGACTCTCTTCTTTCATGTTTTATTTAGTCTAATAAAAATCCAAGATGCAAAAATGGCGGCTGCGAAAATTTTCAAATTTTTCATCATGTTTGTTGTTTTCATGGTTTTCGAGGGTGCTATAGCCGATATTGAAGTCAAAACTAAAATCCAAGATGGCGGCTACGAAAATTTTGTCATGCCGCACACGTTTTTTTTTTATTAAACTTGGGTTTTAAAACAGGAAAATAAGTAGACCATCAAGAATTGTTGTTAGAATAAAGGGACGGGAATCCTTTGCCTAAGAGTCGCGCAATTCTACCTATACAAGCTGATTTTAAGTAGCTAACTAGTGCTTTTTATCGAGGAAAAGACAGTTCTTGATTCTTCTTGGACTTTTTTCACACAAAAATAAGGCAATGGAAAATTATTCACCATTACGTTTTCTTCTTTCAGATACACAAAACTCTCGGCAACAATAGCAAGCACAGCCGAATTAGAAATCCTAGTCAGAAACTTCTATTTCGAGGAAATGATGAAATCAATACGAGAGGACCTATCCAAAAAGTCGGAAACAGTTCTCACAGAGTTGAACGAATGTTTCAAGGTCGTTTCAGCTACCTTAGTGCCCTCAGAACGTGGGGTTTATATCACTGACAATAAGGTCCAATGTCGCATGACGGTCGTTAGTTACTTGCCGAAAGATGTGACTTGTACTAGTGCAGCAATAAGTATAGAGAGGTGTAAGGATGATAAGGCGGAGAAAAAGACGCCTGTTAAAAGTTATAAGACTGATTTAAGTGTTAGCGGTAGTGTGGGCTCGCCGAAACGGGGGCCGGTTGAGCCTGAGAGTGAAACTACAAACTTAATTACAAGGTGAGACTATATTTCAGTATTATTTCAACTTGTTGTCTAATGTTCAATTATAGTTTGACCGATACCGCTGTACCGCGTGGGCTGGACGCAATGCCCGCGTGACCGATACCGCTGTATCTCGGGGGTCGGACGCACTGCCCCCGTGACCGATACCGCTGTACCGCGGGGGCGGGACGCACTGCCCCGTGATCGACACTGCTGTACCACGAGGGTCGGACGCACAGCCCCCGTGACCGATACCGCTGTACCGCGGGGGCGGGACGCACTGGCCCCGTGACCGATACCACTGTACCGCGGGGTTGGGACGCACTGCCACCGTGACCAATACCGCTGTACCGCGGGGACGGGATGCACTGCCCCCGATCTCGCCGCGCACATACCTAAGCCGCAGATTTTACCAGTGTTTTTTTTACCAATGCATCAATAACAATATTTTTTCTCATTTTAGCATAAGACTGGACGATTTAAAACCCAAGAACCCATTACTAAATCCTTTACACATAACCTCACAACTTCATTACAAAGAAGACAGATCCCTTCAAAAAGTAACCGTTGAATGTCAAAACCCCAAAGTTACCCTAAAACGTTCCGACAGCTGCAAATACCGAAAACCGTCTGCCACGATGCGACACAGTTACGAAAACTGTTTTTCTGTTGAAACAGTTATTTTAAAACCGGGCTCGAATGATCTGTTACTAGATTTTGTGCCGAGTAAATGTGGGACGTTTAAACTTGGACAGGTTAGTTTTTTTTTTTAAACACTAATTTATATGGCATGTAGACAAATCCTTTTATGTTGTGAATTTGTAGGTTTGAACCCTGACAGGAGCTTTACTTTGTGTAAATTATTTCATCACCGCTGCTCTCAAAACAGTGAACGAAAACATCACGAGGAAACCGGCATGTCCTAGAACCAAAAATTCGAAGACATGTGATATCTACCAACCCGCACTGGGCCACAGTGGCGGATTACGGCCCACTTCCTCTCACAGAGACGGGGCCTGTGTCCCAGCAGTGGGAATATTATAGGCTGATTATATTATGTATGTGATGTACCAATTATGACATGGATTGTAATGCCTATTTCATTAGTTATGTGTGTATGTTTGTATGTCCGCGATTTTCTCAAAAACTAATCAATCAATTTTGATGAATTTTACTAAATTGATCTACATACTTTCAGGAAGGTTTTAGTACATTAGGTAATTATTCTTATGCACGAAAATATATTCATAAATGTACTGTATCTCCGGCATTTCTAAGACGATTTTTGATGATTCTTCTTTTCGTTCGTCTTGGGCTTACTTAGGTAATTGTATATTCAGCTAAAAATGGAAAAAATAATTTATTAAAGAAAAGGAAAAACCTCAAAAACCTAAAACGAATAAAATAACTTTCATAAAAAACAATCTTCTGAAGTCGGTGTCATCAATTCTTCAATGCACCTTACCTGGGCACCGTCTTCAGAAGCTGTCAAGTTTTTTACTTTTTTTAAAGTAAATTTTTTCTATGCTACTTTTGGCGAATTATATAAATAATAATAAAATAAAAAATAAAAAAGTTGTTAAAACTGTTTTAGAGACTATAGAAAACCTGTCCATCTGTAATGTATTACAATTCTTGCAAATAAAGTTAATTTAATTTCAGGTATCTTTGGTAGTGGAAGGGAAATTAGAGTTTTTATCGAATGTTCTCATTGGTACTAAGATGGGATGTGAAGTGGTGACGCAGGGAGTCAATGTGTTCTTAAATAAGGTGGAGGCGAAGAAGGATCTTGTGGCTGGATTGGAACAAACGATGGAGTTAGTGGTGACGAGTGGAAGCTCGCATATTAAAGAGGTTTGTTGATTTAATTTTGTTTACGATTTTAAATTATTAATAGTTTTTACACCTGAAACGAACCTAAACAGTGTTTTGGAAAGATTTTATCACCAGAGGTTGGAATAGAAATGCCTAAACTTCGAGGAAAGAAGAGTGGATGATAAAATCACGGACACATAAACATTAACGATTACAACGCCGATTAAATCTAATTCTGAACTAAAATCTTCTGTTCCCTTCCCCAGAATACAACAATACTCCTCAAGACATCATCAGGCCTGCTCATCCGCTTCGCAGACAATGAAACAGGGATGTGTCGCGAGCTATCTATCAAGGTGCCATCTATGGAGCCGTTTCAGACCACCCGGGTTCCACTGCGACTGTTTGCCACCTTGCAGCCTAGGAAGGAGAAGAGTATTGAGCATACTGTGAGTTTATACTTTACTACAGAATGTAAAATTGTATATTTTAGTATAATTGACCAGATTTGATGTACAGACGGCAGCAGGTCAAGCCATCCGAAACTGTCAAATCCCAATCAACCTTGAACCTAATGCTTTAGCGATAAAGATGAAAATCTATTAAAGAAATTTGACAGATTGTAGTAGCTTGATGTGCTGGCGTCTGTACAGTGGCGACGCTAAACCAAACGTGGACGTCGGCGACATCCGCTTTGCGAGGCCTCTTTCATTCCCAGTCGAAAGAAAAACATTGAATTATACACAAAGGGCGCGTTCATTAATTACGTAAGGCGATTTTGGCGTTTTTTCGAACCCTCGTCCCTCCGAACCCCCCCCTGGTAAGATGTCGTGAGATTTGGATCGACCCCCTCCCTCCCCATAAACAAATTATGTTTATTTAAATAAATCCAACGCAATCAAGCACAGATTAACGTATTTACACTAAAAATACGCATTTTGAAAAATCTTACGTCACATTGGACCTCACATGAGATTTTTCAAAATGCGTAAAATTATATCATACTGCTACGTTTATATTTTGTATACATGGGGGGACTCCAACTACAAACTGTAAACATATTTTGGCCTTGTTTGGAATTGGATTAAAAAGTAATCCTCGAGATTTGGAGGCCCTCCAGGACCGTGGGCCAAGCGGAAAATAAATACAAATAGGTACTGAAACTTTTAATAACTTGTAAAACTTTTTTGCGAGGTCCCCGTAGGTGCGAGGCCGACGGCGGTCGCCGACGTCACTGGAGCCTACCGCCGTCACTGTTGGTGTATTTTGTGAGGTTTAAGACTTTGTGTAGCAAAGTGGTACAGACAAAAACAATCAATCTGATATTGTAAAGCTGGTTCAACAGAACACAACATTTACCTAATGAAAAATAGACGTAAAGCTGGGTACAGATTATTTGCAACGAAACATGCAATGCAACACGACGGCGTCCGCGCACGATGCGTAGCGTGAGCGGAGTGCGCTCGCGAACACATTAAAATGTATGGAAAATGTTGCATTGCATGTTGTGTTGCAAATAATCTGTACCTAGTTTAATCATTTAACTCTAGCACAACGCAGCCCGCGGTTAGCCTTTTTAAATCGGATATCATTGTCTTAAGTCACCAAAATACAGGCTGTGTCTAGTTTGGGACCTTCTGTTTAATCTGTCTAAGGACCGATTTTTCAATCGTCAGATAACTTTTATTTGACGAATAAACATGGCGGTTTGACATATTTTCTATAGAAATGCTGTCAAACATATTCCCCAGACTATTGAAAAATTGGTCCTAAGTCTTCTGTTACTAAGAATTTCATACCATGCTACTTGTATATTTAATAACTTTGTGTAATTGTGTAAACTAAATGTATAAATTTGAATCGTTAACCTGTCGATGTCGTGGCTTATTTATGCGACAACTCTGCCTTCACAAAAAAAAATATGTTCTTCAGTAGACTACGAAATATTATAGATTTTCCTTATAGATCATATATTTTTCGAAACTATACAAACCATTTCAAAACAGAATATACTCTTCTTCCATAGGTCTGGCTAACCTGTCCCTGGTGGGAAGCCGTGACAGAAGTGCCGCTACACTTCACCCCTCCCATGGTGGCGTCCTGGCGACTCCTCACCTCGAACGCGAGGAAGTTCATCCACGTGACCCTCAAGTCTACCGTGTTGCATCTGGTGCAGTTCTCGCTGATAGACCCGAAGTTAGAATGTGATGGCGCTGATAACTCTGTGGCGGATTTGAATCCGAAGAATTCTGATCATATGGTAAGGATTTTTTTGTTTGTTTTTTAACACAATTTTGAGAGTTCGTATTATCAAATGTTATGATGTTGAGACTTCTTCTTCTTCCTGCCCTTATCCCATGTTACTTGGGGTCGGCGCAACACGTTTTCTTCTTCCATTCTCCTCTGTCAACCGTCACGCTCTCATTCACTCCCTTCTCTTTCATATCATTCCTCACACAGTCCATCCATCTTTTCTTTGGCCTTCCTCTGCCTCTCCATCCATCAACTTGTATATTCATCACTCTTTTAGTCACATGCGTTTCGTCTCTCCTCATCACATGCCCATACCAACTCAAACGATTTCCTTTCAACTTTTCTGTCACTGGCGCCACTTTCAAACTTCCTCTTATATACTCATTTCTTACTTTATCCATTCTCGTCACTCCACACATCCATCTCAACATTCTCATCTCCGCTGCATGCAATCTTTTTTCATCCGTCTTCTTCACTGCCCAGCATTCCGATCCATACAGTACAACAGGCCTTATCACGGACTTGTAAATTTTCCCCTTTAACTTGAGGGGCATCCGTGGGTCGCAAGTTGTTCCTGTAACCTGTCGCCATTTCATCCATCCTGAGTTGATCCGGTGTGTTACGTCTCGGTCTACTTCGCCATCCCCTTGGACAAGCGACCCGAGGTACCGAAAATCGGAGCAGATCGGTAAGGGCGTTCCGGCAAGAGACATGGGCACCGGACCCGAGAGGCCGCCAAAATCACAAAACAGATACTCCGTTTTGGTCCGACTTACTCTCAGGCCAACGGTCTCCAGTCTTTTCCACCACACCTCCAATCTACTCTGGACCTCTAGGCCGCTCTCGGCAACCAGCACAATGTCATCGGCGAACAGCATACACCAGGGAGCCTCTTCCTGGATGTCCGAAGAAAGAGCATCCATTATCAGCACGAAGAGGTGATGTCAAAAATAATGCTAATGATACTAAGAGCTTCAGACCGAATAAAAAAGGAAGACAGCGCTGTCAACAGTGACGTGAGGCCGGTTTCGTAAACATGTCGTCGGCCGTCGCTAATTTAACTAACTGACGTATCTGACATTTTGGGCTAAGGCGATAGCCGACCTAACTATAGTAATTTGATACATTTTCCAAGTCGAATCGATCTGTCTAATCGGCGTATCTGTACCTATGCCTTTCGGTCCCCATGATAATGCAAAAATCGAGACCGATATATCTACAGTTTCCAAAAAAAAGGAAAAATAGCTTGCCCTGTAAAATGTGCTTCGAATTAGTTACGTCACTTAGTTAGATTAGCGACGATGTGTGCACTTAGTGAGGTACAGTTTAGTTGTAGTTTGGTGTAAATATGTGCGTGTGACCGTTTATGCACAGAGCGAGGTGTAGTTTTGCGCATGTTTCACTGTATTGTTTGCAGTGCTATGTCTTGCTTTTTTATTTAGTCTGAGCTAAGAGCTATTTAAAATCTTATACTAATTATTCTTCTATAGTATTTCCCTTGAAAACTTAGTTCATGAGTAGAGAATGTTTTCATTTATTTTCTTTTAAACACAAAAGGGCCTTATTTTGAGGTGATAACATGGATCTAGTAGATTAGCCTTTACGATAAACGCCAGAAACTAAATCCTGCATAATCCAACGAACTTACTTTCGACATCCTCCAGGTTAAATCGAACCAATTCGAATCAAATTGGATTCGATTCAAAATTCACGACGTAATGAAAAATTCGGCTAATCAGCTCTAAAACTTCTTAACATTTTATTTCCATTTAAAAGTCTTTGTCATAACTTGAGAAGTTGGAACCCTGCGGTCCCGGACCTTTGGAAGCCAACTCGCAACGGCCCTTTGAGACACCAATCGACGATTATCCCTGATAGCTCTATGCAAGTGCACCCAAGGACAACTCCTGGTTGGTGCAGGACTTTGCAGAACATGGAAACTATTTCCACTATTATTATTTTTCCAGATGGTAGCATCAGACGGAACAACAGCCTCATTCATGTGGGAACTCCTCAAAGACCCTTTGGTAAAAGCTGGACCAATGAAGGCCACATTCTCCGTGCACTATCATCCCTCAGACTCCGAGGGACCAGGCAGACCGTTCAGCTGTCCGTTTGATATACAGGACTATACGACGCTGTTTGTTATAAGGACTAAATTGGAGCCTAGTAAGGGCTCTGATTTTTGTAGGGCTTCGCAGATGTGCTGTTTGCAGTTGAGCGTGCAGAGGGTAAGTGGAAATTATTTTGTTAAGTTATAATTTAATTTGAAATAAGTTTTAGCATCCATGATAGATTGCCAAAACCTATGTCATGGGTAGGCAATCCTTGACTGATAGCTAATGGCTTCAAATTAAAATCATTGTGTAATTAATCTCTCTGTGTTTTATTATTTTTTAACACTGTTACTATATCAATCTTGCTCTGCTTAACCCAAGTATACTTCATTTCAGGTAAATGAAACAGAATACACGTCGCTTATGTATGAAGTTCTCGCTGACCAAACTATGTGGGCGGTTCTTGGTCGTACTGCAGGTAAAAATAAAAATATTTGACAATATGAAACACAATAGACTTTAAAACATAAGAAGAAAACATCCTTAAGAACAAAATTAATCAAAAAATAATTTATTGTTGTATCTGAATAAAATTGCCGATTTCCCTTCTATTTTAAATTGGAATGAAATAATATATCTAAATGACCTACCTAAATACCGTATCGCATGGCCCTATTATATAAATGGTATAAGCATCAGCCAGCCAGTTCATTAAATGTTGTATTATTGTATTGTTCAGCAGAATATCATTCAGGCCCGGCCGTTCATTGAATGGCGGCCTTTGGTGAAATGGCAAATTCAACTGCATGGTATACATACTTATTTTATTTCTGTTTCAAGGTGTAATAACAATGGAATGTACGAGCACGGAACCGCAGAATGTGACGCTAGACGTGATGCCGTTAGTCGCAGGGTACTTGCCTCTGCCGACCGTCCGACTGTCTAAATACATCGCAGCTAATACCAAAGGTAAATACAATAATAATTATTTAGATTTTCCTTTTCTTTATTTTTTTTTAACCTTTACCAACAAATGAGACAAAATAGAGGTTCACGCCTTGTTTACACGGCGAGAATGTTCATGCGAGACTCTTACGCGAAAATCTCCAGGTGATTTAACGCACAAATGTGTTTTTTAGACCTTATCTACTAAATCAAAAGCTACACATTTCATTCAGAGCTCAAAAATAAAATACTTTCTTGTCCGTCGTAACTCTTTTGCCTCCGAACTTGAACATAATAACAGTAACAACATCTTACAAACTCAATATAATTTTCTAGATCCAAAAAAAGACATCTCAGCCCACCCCCGACTCGAACCATTCAGTCCAGGTCAAGTATACCATGCAGGTAAAGCGAAGCAGGTTCACGTGTTACCTCCTATGCCGAAGGAGCATCTCGACGTGATAGCCAACTGAATGTAAGTCATGCCAGGCTAACATATACAGCGCGACTTAACTTTACCGTCCCATTATGTCACCATGGAAGGAGATGTTACATGTTTACGCATAGGTGTGTCTCGTTTTGTCGTGGGATATTACGAGGGTAGAATTAGTCGTGCGTGTTCGGCTGGGTGGAGACTAGTCTACGAGCTTAGTAATTATGCTGGAAGGGATGTGGGACTCGCAGGTTTTGGTAAAAGAAAAAGAATCGGCGTAAGGATTGTTTAAATAAGGGTGATGTGTGGGTGTGTGCCAGTTGTGTGTTTGATGAGGTCAGAAAATCTTATGAATTTCTTCTATATTTGTAAAAATCGTTTCGTGACTGACTGACTGACTGACAACGCATAACCTAAGTGCATGTCCAGGTAAGGTGATAATGATAATATACGAGTAGCATAGAAGCAAAACGATGACCCGAGTATCTGAACTCACGCGTACTTACACGAGTGAAACATGTGGACGGAATAAATGTGCGTAAACTCTGTCTGGACTACTTTTACTGCCAATAACGAACTGGAGCATTTAAAAGACGAATATTAAAATATTTTAAAATTAGGAAAATGATAAACTTGCGAGTTTTACATCCCAAAATATTATTTAAATATAAAACTGACTATTCATGACATACACCACAATAATCGACTAAATTAAGAAAATAAAACAACACTAGCTGTCAAAATACATAGATTGTGAAAATAAATACGTCCATTGCGTTTGATGAAACGTTATTACATTACCAGGCTCAATAAATTATGTTCAATGTATTCATTAATATTAATGATAAAATAATAAAAATAAAAAAAATGATATTATACATTGACGTTTCGTGTTAAGGAGAAACGAATTATTTGTATGCTTAAATGTATTTTAAAAGTACCTTTACTAATCTTTGGCGTAAAAGACTATGATGGGTATTATTTTAATGTGTGTTATTTTAAATAATTACTTATTAACTGTGCTCTTATTGAACGCACAAATAAACACATTTTTATGAAAACAAAGCACATTTTAATACTACCTACATTTTAGAAACAAAACGCTGCTATGATATTGTACTCGAAGAGATATAAAAAAAGCTTCTAATAACACTAAAAACATGTTGATGTAAAATAATGACAGATACAGGGTGTAATTCAAATCATTGGGGACTTTCCAGGGGAAAAAATACTCATGTGTACATGAATGATTTAAATTTCACCCTGTATGGGACATCTGATAGTACTGCTTACGAAATTCTATTCTATGACTAAGAATCGGACCACCACATGTGATAACTCATATGCTTCGTAAGGTTGTATGTGTGTAATATAATTATAAATACTATAAATTATAATTACAGGGTAAGTTTTGAAATAGAAATCAGTGTGGCAACTGTGCGAACCATTGGAGATTGCATATCTGTTAAGAAACTCACCCTGTATAAGTGTAATACGTTCATAATCTTGCAGCTATATCTGTTATTGCTTTGGCAACATCATTAAAAAAATAATTCACAAGTTTCTTTTTTAGCATTTTTGAATAACAATGTGCAATACCACAACGAAAGATTTAGAAGAACTATACGAAAGCGTTAAATCAAGCTTATTCATATTTCTAAGTAAAAATCTTGATTGGATAACTGCATTAAAAAGCATTTGGTTTGTTAAAAATACTAAGTCATCCATCTCATTTTTCAGATAATTTGTGACTTTATATTCAATTATCTAGATCTAGTGCCATATTGTTTCAAAAGTTAATGTATCGGCAAAACAGTAAATACATGTTTTAATGTGGAATTGTTGGGGTTGTAGATATGATCCCTACATAAACACATTGAACGATGAACATAAAACAAAGAACTCGTTATATGTATCACATAATGTATTACCTATATTCAAGCAAATAAATAATTTGATTTGATGAACATTGAAAGGTGTTTATAAATTTAAAAATAGAACAGTAAAGTTAATTGCTGCCACTCTACAGGGAAGTCAATGTTTATGCCTCATTCTCTTACATTCAATATTAGATCTTATGTCACTTAAATTTAGGTCTAAAGTTAAATAGCTAGCTATGTGTTAGACGTTTATATGTGTAATGTAGTGTTATTGTACTGACAGTTTTATTTTTATTAACTTCTAAATGAAACCTAGACGTTTGAAATGCTGAATACAAAATACAAACTAATGTTTGACCAGGGCTCACTGTCAAAGAAGAATTACTAATCGAGTCTCTGACCAGCAAATCTACTGTTGCGTTTGGTAAGCTGAAGTAACAGTAGCCATTCAAAACTCTGAACTGATTTAATTGTATGAGCTTTCAGAAAAGGAGGGTTATTCTACAAATGAAAACCGGCCTTGAAATCATTCTAATAAGATTCAAAAACTCTTATACATCGTCGCCATACTTATTTCGCCACAACGATTATGTCTACCTAGTCTCTTTCTCGTCTTTTCTTTTCTCATTTAAGTTGTAAATACAATTTGGTGCTAGAATAATATAGAGTTAACACCAAATTCTTCATAATGTTCAAGTTATTAAGTTATCTTTGTATATCTTGTTACAATAATCTCAATTAAGATACACTGGTGCATGTATGTTAAAAGCTGTTGCGGTTTATATTTTGACATAAGATATTATAGCAATATTTATTTACTTGTAAATGGAAAATTAATTAACAGGGTGTATATTTCGTTGAATGAAACTAGCTTCAACCTAATTGGAAATTGGTAGAAAAAAGGAAAAACGAATGCCAGCACAAAGGTTTTCAGTTGTTTAAAGAAAATATCTTAAAATTTATCATACGCAAATAAATACCCTGTATTGTTTATCCATCTATTTTATATTGTGTCTATAATAATATTTATGAGCTTTCCCTAGTGTAAGTTATCCAAAGAATAATTTGATGTACACAATCTGTTACTTTAGTTACTAATGCTAGCGATCATAGTAATTATATACCTGAAACTAACAATGCAAAGGGCACAGGGCGTTATCCGCGATAAATTATGACTTTGTATAAAATTACAAAGAAAAAAAAAATGAGTATACTCAGTAGGTGTGACATATTTTTTTATTATTTTTAAGAAGCTTATATATTTGTTAAATAAAGCATTTCAATAAATTGCAATATTGATTATGTTGGCAACTTAAAACTTGTTTCAGTGTTGCAACTTATTAAAATGTTAGTATTTTTTTTATCTTATAGCATGGTTAGAATAAATAAAGTGTTTTTTTAATATCGTAGGTATAGTTCTCATTCTCAGGTTCTCTCTTGGTGTTCTCTTTACTATCTGTGGCTTTAAAATACCCACAGATAGTAAAGAGAACACTAAGAGAGAACCTATATCCAACATCAGAGGAAGAATGGCTCCTAAACCACAAGAAGAGATTAATTCCCTTCCTTGAAGTTCACTCCATTCAAAGGGTCAAGAAATGTTCAAGAATATTTCAATCACTCCAGTGAATTGGAAAGTTCTGCTGTCGTCCATGATAACACCACAATGAGCTTTGAAATACCCACAGATAGTAAAGGGAACACCAAGATAGAATTAAGTGTTATAATGTTAAGTGTCATGTTTTCCCATTCGGGAAAATGAGCATTGAACTTGAAGATTTATTACAGATTGAAAAACAGACTGCTTTTCCACCAGAGATGTGCTATGCAGCTATGCTGCGAGAATGTAAAAGCTAAGCTACGAAACTATGTGACCGTTTCCACTGATGCTAAGCTATATAGCGGAGCGTGTAAGATGTGCTATGAAGATGTGATTCCTTGCGGCCAGGAATAAAAGCGAGGAAGAAATCAAATGCTCGACGCATTTGATTTCTTCCTCGCTTTTATTCCCTTTACGTCGAGTGCCGCAAGTACAGTCAGAAATAAAAGTGAAATACAGTTAATGATTTATTCAAAGTAGGAGGAAGATGAGGAGGGAGGAGCTCGTGACTGAATAATAACAGCCGCACGGGTCGATCTATCAGGTTAAGCTACGGTTGCCGGGGTTTCGCCGTGGATGGGTGACCACCTTTACATACCCGAGACTCTTCCGTGCCTCGGAAAGCACGTTAAGATGTTGGTCCCGGCTGTCATTCGTGGATCTTTACAGTCGTTACGGGTCGTCGGAAGCCCGAAAGTCTGACAACCAGACTTACCAAGGGGTATCGTATTACCCAGTTATTGGGTTGTGGCGGTCAGATATGCAGTCGCTCCATGTAAAATACTGGTATTCAGCTGCATCCGGTTAGACTGGAAGCCGACCACAACATAGTTGGGAAAAGGCTAGGCAGATTGATGATCCTTTATTGACGATTAATGTGGATTAAAACATAAATTAAGCATAATAAGCTTACCTTAGATTTTGAAGAGATAAATTAAACTCAACATTGAATACTAAATCGTCTATGATGGATCTTATAAATAAGTTTATCAATATTTTGACGTGTTGATAGTTAAAAATACGAGAGAGAAAGAAATGAGAAAAAACTTCAAAAATACTTACAATTTGTTCACATTTAATCATTTGATTGTTGGTGTCGGTAAACTTCTAATATTTGATCATACTTTTGCTGAAAGCTAATTAAAGCGAGCTGTTAATGTAAATAGACGTAATACTGTATAACTGCAGATTGTATTTATGTTTCATACTATGTGTTAGGTATATCTAGAACTACGATTAAAATGTTTATTGTTAGCGTCATTGTTTTATTTGGACAACCCGGGACAACTCTGCCCTTGTAATGAGAAAATATAATAGTAAGATTTTTCTTTGTGATGTGTCCACATCAATACCCTCCGAAATTCCGAATGCGAAAGCATAAATCGAACTGTTACCATCATCCAAAGCGTAGAAAGTGCTACTTATAGTCTAGTAAAAATAGATCGATTTGTATGGAGTAGGTTGCAATAAATGCTCTTTGGGTGATAATTCAGAATTAAATATATAAATAGCTGAAATACATAAATTGACAGTAATCCCCGATTTTTTTTTTATATATATTGAGTTATTAGCAATTATAGCAATAACATTAAATTTAAGTGGGAACAAAAAATGGACCACTGGTGATTTTGTACATGACTGCTCCTTTTCAAAAGTTTTAATTATGGAAATAATTATCCCCGGTCAAAATCAACATATTAAGTACCATATTGACTATTTTATATAAAATAAATGATAACTTCAAAACAGTACTTACCTAGAGAGTGAAATTTTGTCAAAGTATTTAAATAGTTACTACAAATAACTATGTAAATTATCACCAATGTGACTATTATACTTTTTTTTTCGTGAAGTTAAATTTGTATTTAACCCTTGTACATTAAAGACACCCAGGATATTTTTATGAATCTTACTACCAAACATTTTTGTCTACTCAAATTGGAAGAAATCCCCTGAATATCTCTAAAGAATTTCTAATAATTAAATGAAAATGAAACACTCGCGAGAGGGTGCGAGCGGGCGGCGCGCGGCGGTCGGGTGGCGGCGGCGGGGCGTCGCGATGCATCAAGCGGCCGCGTCTATTAGGTACATAAATTTTATTTTGGATTCGTGTAATTAGACCACATGAGTAAACAAAGATGTGGTGTTTTAAAATGAAATAGTACGCACGGCTACAGATCAAGCTATACATTTCCAGTATATGCTGATCTCGCATTGTATAGGATTTCCTAACAATGAGTGGTCAGTGTAAACTGGAAATGTATAGCTTGATGTGTAGCCGCATGTACCTACTTCTAGGCAAAATATTAATATCAGCAAAATTAAAAAAAAAATATTTTGGAACAATAACACAAGAAGTACCTAGGTACACAAGTAAAACGATGATAGCTGCAAAAGTATAAACTGTAGCGCAGCTAACAACGTCCTTCTCAGATACAGAATGGAACAAATGTTCCATGCAAAAAGAGACTAATAGGTAATTTTAGTACTTTAGATAGTTAAAAAAAGGGCGATTTGTACCAATAGTCGTCGGATTTGTACTATTACTCGTCAAAAGGACCCAGCCGTGTTCAATTTTTTGTGTTAATGTGAACTCTCAGACCTTGAACATACTGTACGTGTTTGTTAAGAGTCTAAGAAACAAAAGGTAGGTAGAAGACTGAATGCTAAGATTTACAGCAGAGCAGGAGAGGTTGTAGCAGAGCAGGAGGTAATAAAAACAGCAAGGTTAATTAAATTGTAACATATTTTTGCTTTAAAATTTTAAGAGACGTCTGGCAAAAAAATCAATAGAATCAGTTTTTGTCCGGAATTAAGTCTGTGCTTTTGACTCGATGGTTGAGCCGATCAGACGTCAACTCCATGCCCAAAAGCTCTAGGCGGTACAGATGCTCCTCGGAAAGTAGGAGATAACTGAAACTGACTCCTTTTGGCAGTGAAAAGAGACGCCTTTGTTTTCAGAGCATTGAATTTAACCAGATTGTCATCTCCGGCATTGTGGAACTACAGTGGGGTATGTTAGAGGCCGCATCAAGGCGTGAATTTTCGGCAAAGATAAAGGCTAATAAGTTTGCACTTTCTTGCGCGGGATGAGCCAGCGTTCCATCAGACTTAAGCATAAGAGGCAGCAAATGGCAGAAATTTGTCTAGACCGATTTAGACAGCGATCAGAACTCCTTGCTACCAGAAAGGATGCCAACTTGGCCTCAATTCGTCCAACATGGTCAAAACGCGCCTTCCGTAACACCCGTTCGCAATACTTGGCGGGAGAATTTAACGCTCTTTTAACATCGCGCGAGCACGTTGACAGTCGCACCTGTCATTACGGGCCGAAGCCTAGGCCTGGTATGCCTGCAGTTTTACCAGCACCTGAGCAATTGTTGAAGGTTAAGTTCAAAATTGAATGAGAAAATTTTACAGTTTGTAGTAACGTGACCTGCTATTATAATATAATAATATTTTACCTGGTCACCGTAAAAACGTGTTAAGAATTCACTTGCTTCCTTGCCAGACGCTTCTGTTTTTGCCAAAGCTTTTGCGACAGTCTGTGTGCCTTCCGGGTTGCCCTCCGACATAGGTAACGATTTTATTTGCTATATTTCGGTTTTGCCGAAGATATACGCTGGAATAATGTGGCTCAACGCATGACATGTTCTTAATAATTTTCTCTTTGGAATCAACTGGCTTCTTTCCAGAATCAACAAGATTAGGGCATGTGAAGGACCCGCCGGATTCAGTGGACCAGTTCGGACCAGTGGTGCTAATCATTCTAACAACTTGCACAGCCTTTATTACCCATAAATTTATCTTAGGAAGCAAATTCATTATGACTTAAACTAAACCGTAAATGTATTAAGTAGTTTACTACTGCAAAATGTAATTTTCTAAAAATTTAATTAATGTTGTGTGTACAAAAGCGTTAACAACTATGTTGCGGTCACAGTAATAGTTATTATTCGCATTTTGTGGCATAAAACACTAAAACACCTAGAATTTGGCGGGTTTAGAGGCAACTATTAAATGACGAGATCTGGGTCAAGTAGGAATTTTTAGGTACCAATAGATGTCACGTTCGAAAAAAAATACTTTTGTGATTAAAGTGTTCCAAATTTCAAGTTACTCCTATCGTTAGCAAATTAACTTAACTAATTCATCAAATAATCAGACTTAGCGTAGACCCAACTGAAGTTTCACAAATCGAAAAACAAAACTACGTGCCGACTTCACATTTAGCAGCTGAACTTGCAAAAAAATTAAATTTTTGTCGGACACACTTTTCAAGTAAAATATTTCAGACGTTGCAATATGTTACCAAGAATAGGTTGCCATAAAATCGGCAAGTTTAATGTTTAGTCAATGAGGTATTATAATACTAGAGGCGCAGCGTCCTACAAAATAATTCAGAAAAACGTACCGACTTACCGACTTGTACGAGTTTAAACACGTACGTTTGAAACGGATACATAAATATGTCAATCTGTCAAAATAATCTATGTTTGCCTCACTTCTTCTACCGTCAAACTAATTACGTTGAAATGAGATAAGACATTGTTACCCGAAAAACGGCCAGAGTTGCCAACGATCAACATCATTTCCCAAGAATTTAATGAAGGTTTTCATTGAATCAATTATAATGAAAGATTGTAATATGGAATATTTCCATGTGCTTCTGATCGTTAGGTACCCTGGAAAACAAATAAGAGATCACTCTGTCTAGTACTGCACCTATTGACGCGTTTATGATGAATGTACATACGTTGCGATGAAAATTAAATAACGTAAATTACTATAGTTTATCTGTTTCGATCCATTTTAATAGTAATAAAAACCGGCCAAGCGCGTGTGGGCCACGCAAAATGAAGGTCTCCGTAATTGAAAATAATGTATCCAAAAACAAACTTAACATTTGTAGCTGAAAAACAAGAAATCCCCAAAAAAAAAAATGTTTATGCGATAAAATGACAAAATAACGGTTTTCAGACTTTTTCCTTTACTTGTGCTGTAAGACCTTGCTTCTTGCCAAATTTCATGATTCTAGGTCAGCGGTAAGTACCCTATAGGTTTTGATTTACTTGCGAGTATCAAAATATGTTGCATAAATGGCCGTATTTTTTTACGGCGTAGACTTAGAAGCTTGATTTTTTTAGAGCTCTAAAGGATCATAGACGACTTACGTATTTGATATTAATTTTAACTTGATACCTCCACGCGTTCCTGATAAAAAAGGTCTTGACAGACAGTCAGACAGACAGACGGACAACGAAGTGATACTATAAGGGTTCCGTTTTTCCTTTTGAGGTACGGAACCCTAAAAAAGTACGTCATTTTAAAGAAATTACGACGACTGTTCTGGGTTTCACTACTGAGTTAGATAAGTTTGTCAATCTTAAAAATTCTGAAACGTATCTTGGATTTATAAACTAACTTGTATTTGATCGTAGTTTAACAATTCGATTTAATAATCGATTACTAATCACAGTAATCACATCACACTAATATTATAAAGGCGAAAGTTTGTAAGTGCGTGTGTTTGTTTGTTTGTTTGTATGTTTGTTACTTCTTCACGCTCAAACGGCTGGACTGATTTGGGATTTTGGTAAGTAGATAGCTTATACCCCAGATTAACACATAGGTTACTTTTATCCCGGTCTACGCGGGTAAAACCCCAGGGCGCAGCTAGTTTACTTTAATTGAAAATGAACCGGTTTATTTTCGCACAGCACACCACTATATAACACAATGTGATCATAAACAATCTATTATTTTTCATTTAAAAATATAAACTCATAGTCATTAGTCATTACATATAAGATTATTTATTGCTAATAAAATTAATTTTGGTGGACGATGTAGTGATATATTAGGTTAAAACCTTTGACATACTTACACGTGACATGTGTTACTTTTGTATTCAGTGACTGTTTGGGTACTTTTCCATTCAGTGAGTGTTTGGGTACTGTACAGTATGTTTAATCCAAACAGACTACAATAATAATTTAGACTTACAGGAACATACATTCGTCATTCACTAAACTCCCAAAAGTCCACAACATCAGAACACTGATGGCAAAAACAATGTTTGATAAATTTTTGGATAATCTGAACAAAATTCAGCAAAGTTACTTGTGAAATGTGTTATTATTGTATTATTGTTGTATTATTATGTTGTGTTACTTGTGTATTGTGTGCCTTAGTAATCTTTTCAGACCGTGACATATAAATTTTAATCGCACATTTCACTATTTTGATATTTTTATCGCTAAGCAATTGCTCACTTGACGTCAAGCTGACAACTGAACTCGGATATGCCTGCGGACATATACGATGTAGTAACGCTTCGGCGCCGTACACTACTGATCTAGTACTATTAACATCATTGTGTTTAGTAGAAAAAGATATTGATGTTTTTAGATAATTAGACGACTACTGGGTCACTGTCGACTTCACCCGCGTTTACCTTACATGATTCGAACCAGAAGGCGGTAGTTGATAGAAAAAATGCGCTTATCCTGATGTAAAGCGCATTTATTATATCGCATAGGTATAACTGTGTACTGAGTTTATTAAAATCCTAACAATAGAATAATTTCAGATTTTTCTCTTTGCTGACGTAACAACAACAACGTCAGTTTCGTGTAGTCGGACAATCCTGGCTTTTCGTTCCGGTACAGTTTCGTGCAATTGTCGCGCGAGTGGGTAGATTGCAGAGTAGGCATGGTATTATACCTTTCGCATTTTTGATTTGTATACTACTGTTTTCGGCAATTTGTATGTAAAATCATTGGCACATTATCCGAGAAATGAAATAAATTGTCTTTCCGAAGCTCACTAAAACATAGAGTTTTAAAACCTTTGCTGCCAACGGTGACAGAATCATTATCTAAGGACTTTCCGCATATTACGCAAGACATAATAAATAAGTACCAAAATCCGGGCGCATCGTAAACAATCTCATTGCGTAATGAGAAGAAAATTTTCAGTAATTATTTGAGCAGTTAAACAATAGCTCCATCTTTTTCACATCCGATAACTTCGTCCCTCTCGCACACCGACGCGGGGGATGCAAGGCGCTCGGTCAAGGTTGGCATTTGTGTAGGTAATTTAGGTTTTATGCATTTTGCGAAGAATCCTTATCACTTAATCAGGGGATTATGACACTTACATATGAAGAATGAAAATGTTAATGCACAGCCTAAAAAATATTTCAAGTGTCTTTTATGTACAATATACAAAACATGATAAAACACTTTTTAAATATGTTCCTGAGAAGTCACCAAGGTGAAAACTGAACATAGGTTCGAGGCTAACGTTTGGAATGTATAAACAGAAAAATCTCCGAAAGTGCGATTTTTTAAGTCTCATTTATCACACCATGAAAGAAAAAATCTCGTAATGTTAAGAATTTTGTACCCAAACCGAGGGATTACTTATGTACTATAATTTTAGGCTGGCTGTAGACGATAATCTTACTTTTCACCTAAAGTGTGTTTTTTGTTTAACGTTAAACAGTAAAAACACAACTGTAGGTATTTCTGAGGTTCCTCCGACCATATGAACACAAAATTGCCACGAATGCATACGTAAATAACTATACTATTGTTTCAAAACCAATTTACTAAAGTGTCTTTAATGCAATCTCAAACACTATTTTTACTGGACTATTATTGGATATTGTGATTATGACCTCACCTATATTTGCATGAATTAGTCGATTTATTTTAGTTACTTATTTTAATGACGAAAGTACATGACATCACGCCCGTAATCCCTGAGGGGTTAGGCAGAGTTGTATCTATAGTACAGGTACATTAATTTCACCAACATAAAGTCGCCAAATAAATGAGGGGTGAGCCCGTGCCTATTACTAACAAGTGGTCACAAATTCAAGACTCCAGGCTGTTACTAAGAAATTCCATCGGGAATTCATATGGTATGTCGTAGACCAAGATTTCGAATTAGAATAGAATATTAATCGACAGTCAACTGACATGGAAGGCACAGGCAGAAGCAATCTGTAAAAAACTTAGCGCATCTGCATCAATGATCTGCATATGCACTTTATAATCTTAAAAAAAAGTTAACATCAAAACAGTGTTACTAGCATATCATAGTCTTGTCGTTTCCATTTTAAGGTTTGGGATTATATATTGGGGCAATTGTACCGAAAGAGAGTATTTTTAAAGCCCAAAAACGCTGCCTACGAGCAATATTTGGTTTGAAAGTTACCGACAGCTGTGTTCCAATGGGGAGCCACACGCAAAGCTGTTTGTAGATGGCGCTCTGAACGACTGTACATTGTTTTACAAACAAATCCATAAAATTTGACAATTGTTCGTTATGTCAAATCAATGAAAAAAGGACAGTCGATCATGTGCCACCTAGCGTGATAAAAAGTTAGTTTTCCTCCCCATTTTTAAAAGTCATAATTTGTTGACATTTCCATGCCTTTATATTTTAGAAATTGCTCTTTTTGATAAATGTAATCGACATCTATTTTTAAGTATATCGGAAAGCAGACACCGAGATGTACCTTTGCGATCTCAATACCAAAAAACAGGTGGTTACAGGACTGCTTTGTTGAGGAAGTGTTTTTGGTATAGCACCGGATATTATTGTAAATACCTACGTTCTGAGCAATTAAATGAATATTCTATTCTATTCTATTCTATTAAGACTCGAATATAAAAATCCTGAAGTTGTAAACGCGGACACTGTCCGAATCACTAGATTTCGGAATGAAAGTCTTTCTCATTCTCTCTCTCAAGTTCATACATCTTTTTCAAGTCCGAGTACTTTAAAGATCTGTCCGTGTGGACCAGTCTAATTTGTAGGTATGTGGCAAAAGCGTTATTTTTTTTTTCACTATTTTAGTCGATTATTTTAACCACAGCACTAGTAGCAGTTTACGTTTGCAAAAGAAAACGAGCTCATTATTCGGCGATACCAACTCTCAGATAATAACTATTCGAGTTCGTCATTGGTTGATTGAGATTTTAGGTTGGCAGTTGGTTGACTAGCGATTGTGATTGTGAACTGTCGAACGAAATTGATAAGTTTGTTTTGTCACTAAAATATGGTCATAGTTTTTATAAATTCAGCGAAACCATGAGATAAGTTGTATCACATGTAAACATACATTTGCAATGTGACAAGTGAATAAAGCATAAATACAATGGAAGTCGTGTGGGTTATGTTGTGAAAATGCGAAGTGTTACATTTGGATTATTGGATGTCACACGCGATTATAATCTTCGAAGTGGTCTCCTCGAAGAACCATAAAGATTTCACTGTGGATAAGTTACATGTACGCAGCGGGAATGACAATAATGGCAGTTTCTGTTGGCGAAATTTGCGAGAACACGAAGCTGGCGAGGGAGATGGCACTGATGGGGAACTATGAGTCGGCGCTGGTTTACTACGAGGGCACGGTGCAGATGATCCACAGACTGCTCATCACCATCGCAGACCCCACGCGCAAGTCCAAGTGGCAACTGGTGAGTACCTTCAAGTTTTCTGCATGTTTTTAAGTACTTCGATGGCTGCTTACCTTGAATATTAACGTTTCCTTTTATGATAAGCTGTGGTGCTAATTAGTTGCGCGGACGGTAGGAAGGCGGAAGGCCACCCGCAGCGTTCACATAATTTACCATGTAGGTTTGTTTATGTCCTTTTTTGTTCTTGAATCTAGGTTATCAAGGTCTGTTGTTGTCCATGCTTGGGTACCATACTGCTGGCAGTAAGAAGCAGATTTTTGGCTAAGATTATATCATAGCAACTACAATATTACAAAAAAGTCTTTGTGTACAATGACATGTGGCACTCACCTTTTATTTTTTTTGTATTCCATACAAATGTGGAGAAATTAAACACGCTTACCATGAGATTTATTTATGAAAACTTGTGACTATCCCTTCTCCTCATGACACTAAATTGTAAACAATATCACCTCATAGTTCTTATTGTTTCAATAATCTACCTTTCAAAAGAAAAGGTGTGAATCATCCCACTTACCAACAATGTCCTCATTTGTTAAAGCTAAATTACCCATTTCGTATAGACAAAGAAACTGAAAACAAGACCAAAACATGTTTCTGAATGGAGAAAATTATACAGTTACAAAAGGGAATAACTATGCAACGCTAACATACCCAAATTAGTTTATCAACATTCCTAGGACTGCTCAATATTATTAACACATTGACAGAATACATAACAATTTTATTAGCACATAGGTAAGTTACCTATTATGCATTTCATAATCATGAAATCCACCTGTATGATAAGCAATATTATAATATTTAATTTCTTGAAGTCAGTGACGCCAAATTTTTGTTATCATTATGCAAGACTAAGAGTAATAAAACAATCTGATAAGACATATCTTCATATGAATCTGTTAACATTGTTTGCATTTTCGTATCTTTTATGACATTTGAATAGTATAGTTCTCTTAAGCCCTTGTATCTTGTAACTTTCAAGATGTTTGTAGTATAAAAACCCTTCCTAATGTCAAAGGAGGACATTAATTTTGGGCTAAATTTATGAATGTGCCGGCCAAACAAAATAAAAGTTATATTCTGTTAGAACATGTTATTTTCTTCACTTTTCACTATGGGACCAAATCTGTAGTCATTCGCTATGCTGTTAAACGAGTTTGAAAAGTACTGTTTTCAGTACCTATGTATAAGTTAAAAAAATAAAAGAAAAACAGAAATAAATAGAGAAAAACATAGTCTTTCAGAAAATAGCTTTTTTATTGTTTGTCACTAACATTTAGCCCAAAATTGTATGGACGGTGAATGATCTCCTTTCAAGAAAAACCATCATATTCATAAAAGAACTAAAAGATAAAAGTAATGTTTTAAAGAATTTCACTGCAATTTTGTCTTGCCGTGTCCATAATTCCGAACAGACTGTTAAACTATTCATGCATACATAATCATACTCAATTATTGACTTTAAAACCTCTACAAAAGATAACTGTAAGCTATTGGTTTTAAACAATAAATTTCTGTTAAGTTCCATGTGTACATACTCTTGTACTTGTACTAGAGACATAAAAAGTACTGTTCTTTTATTTATTCAAACATTACTCATAGTTTTATATTTGGCATGACTTTCGAACTTATTAGAAGGTTAATTTTACAGTTCAGGTTAGTTGTATCTATTTAAGGGTGTGGTATAGACTTTTTCCATGGCACCCACATCGTAATCGCGAATAAAATAATCAGCAGTCCCATACATTTGCGTCGAGTAGGTATTGAAGTTTTGTATGGGGCAGATGAAATTTTTTTCGCAAATACGATGGAGAAAGTTATTCGATTTGATGTTCTATACCACACCCTGAAATTTGACGAGAATACAAAACAACATGCTGTATAAATTAATCTGGTTGGAATTATGTGAATGCCTTATACATTCACATATTTTTTTTAAACTACCTCCAACTGCATCTCCCTGTCAATTCACAACTGATCAGCCATAAGGTAGCAATCTAATTGAAGATAAAGGCCTAAACAAGCAGACATTCTTTATCATAATTAACATCTCATATCTCAAGCATAACGATAAACCCTAATGATATTATATCATGCATTTTATGAGGACGAAAGTGCAGCTGACTCACAAACTGAGTCAAATGCACAAAGAAGCAAAACAGATTGGGTACAGTCCTTTCACAGTTATTATTACTTTACCTCTGACAGCAACTCATAGAATGGTTATCAACCTTACAGAAATTACAGTTACAAAATAAAGATCACTAAGATATTGATTTTTTTTTTTAAATTTTATTTAATTAATTAAAATGTTATACAGGGTGTTTCTTTTAAGTTGTCAAGCCAGTGCGAGCTGATAGCAGAGTACCATACCTATCGATTTAACCCCCATGTATGTTCTACGATTTTTTTGTAGTTTTCGAGTTATTTTGGATCCCTCATTTCATACCAATGGTAGGTAGTGGATAAGGATAGTAGTAGGTATAAAATTTATGTTTTTATTATAAACTGAGCTCCGCTTAAACGTAGAGGAATAGTAAATATCAGGATTGACAAAAATATGCAAAGAAAAAAAAAATTATAAATAATAAAATATGAAAATCACAAGATTTCATATGCACCACTTTCAATGACCGATTTCAGCAAATAATGCCCTATTTTTAGTACATTCTTTTTCAATGTTGACCCAAAAAAAAGATATAATTTTTAAAGCCATCATCTCGTTGAATCAGGAGAAATATAACTCGAAAACTTACAAAAAATCGTAGAACATTCATGGGGGTTAAATCAATAGGTATGGTACTTTGCTATCAGCTCGCACTGGCTTGACACCTTAAAAGAAACACCCTGAAAACCAATAACAAAAATTAAAGACTCACACTCTTTTTCATAAAACTAAAACACTTTATAAACCTATTTTGGTTAAAAACTGTTTTGCCCATTTCTTTCGAATTATAATTTGAGTTTGAAAGAAGAAGACAAAACATTTTTACTTTTTTTATAAATAAGGGGGTCAGTTTATACATCCACCCCCATATTCATAAAAAACTAAAACGCTCTATTTATCTATTTTAGTTAAAGAAGTGTTTTGTCAATTTCTTTCGAATTATGATTTTAGTTTGAAAGAAGAAGACAAAACACTTCTATAACTATAATAGGTTTAAAGAGCGTTTTATTTTTTTATGAATAAGAGGGTCTATGTACACAATGCACATGAAAGAGAAAATATAAAATCATAAAGTTGAGGTAAAAAATTAACTTGCTTAGCTGTTGATGCACTGTTTACCAACACTTATCCAAGATTGTCTATAGAAAAAAGAGTGTAAACATTCTCTTTTATTGATAAACTGTTTTGTTTTCAAGTTTTCCTTGCTGGATTCTAGGAAAGTTTAAGTAAATCAGCTGTTTCACAATGAGCTTGGCGACAGCCACTGTTGTTGTATTGTCTGCTACAGTTTTTAATACTGTGAATGTTTTCCATTGGGGTTATCAAGGATTCTTACTCCTGACCTGTCTAAGTTAATTTTTTTTTGGATTTGTCAGACTTATGCGCGCGTGTGGCGTGCGTGTATGGCCAGATGTATGAACGTAAAGGAATATTTACGGATTATAGCAGGTGTGTGTAACATTCTGTAGTTTCTGCCTACCCCCATGGGAAGAAGGCGTGAGATTACATGTGATACATATATGCCTAGCGGCAGCTTCAAAACTTAATCTCCAAATAGCCTCAATCTCAACCTTGAAGTTATGATGATGAAAAGGATTTTTTATACTCACATCCTTACATAATAAAAATAAAAAACTACTTTTTAAACAATCCATTACATGCATAGTGCTTACAGGTTTTGCTCCATGACTACAGACTAAATTGGCATTGAGCATGTCTATTATATATTTCTTCAACTCTGAAGGTCATTGGTTATAATATTGTTCATCTATTGAGCATCTTCCCAGTCGTTTTTATAATTATATTAATATACACTGTAATGACTAGCCTTGAAAAGTTGAAACTAAACATTTTATTCTGCAGAGTAAACTTATTTTCTTAAGAACAAGGAAAACGGGTGCTGTATGTATGTCCAACATGTTTCGAAATACATGTTTGACTTAAACTTGACCTGGAAACATTTGGGTCTCTTATCTTGTTTTCAATGACCATTTTTGTATCAGAGGCATTTACAATGTTACAACAGCTTTGCCCTAGCGCGTAAAAGTTTTATGTTCTATTACATTCAATAGCCAAAAACACTTCTAACAGTACCTAATTTTATCTTATCCTTCCCAGCTCCTCCTGCCTTTATCCCAATTTCTTTTGGGGTCAGTGCAACACGTCCTTTTGTTCCATACATCCGTATCAGTTTTTTTCTTCCTAGCCATATTATCTTTCACACAATCGATCATATTGATACACAAACTCACACCTTCTTACCACAAAAACTACAGCACGCCTGCTACGATACTTACTACTTTTGCTAGCATATATTACAATTTTTTTTTTTGTTAGCCTATAATGCCCCAGTTGGGCATAGGCTTCTCCCACATTCATCTAAGTAAGAACTCTCTTCTTCCGCGCCACCTCGAACCAACCCTCGTGGTGCGCGTTTCTTTTAACTCGCCACCTAATTAATAAATGTTGCTTAAAGTTGGTGCCTAAGCCAGTCCAAAACCTGTTCCAGACTGATACTTATTTCAAAATCTTCATGAATATTTGATTGCCTAAACATTTACATATTAGGTCTTTACCTATGAAATTGCCGTTCTGCAGTACTGGCCATTTCAAATCAAAATAATTTTTGTTTGGCTAAGAATTCTAATTTCAAATTAATTTTATTTTAAAAACATGGATTTTTTTTTCCAAAAGTAGTCATTTGTTTATTGATTAGTGTTACATTTTCATCGCATTTCAATCTTTTTCGTCATCATGGATACGTTAAAAATTCGAGTAATTATGGAATATGAGTACCGTCGTGGCAGCAACGCGGCACAAGCGGCACGCAACATCAACGACGTTTACGGAGCTAACACTACAAACCAACGCACCACCTGTTATTGGTTTGCTCGCTTCCGTTCTGGAAATTTCGACCTGAAAAATGAACCTCGCGGTCGTCCGAAGACTTTGGTCGACAATTACGAATTAAAGGCGATTGTGGAAGCTGATGATACACAATCTACGGCTGAATTAGCAGCAGCTTTCGACGTTAGCGTCAAAACAATATTGGTCCATTTGCATCAAATTGGCAAGGTAAAAAAGCTTGACAAATGGGTGCCCCACGAACTCAATGATCGCCAGCGCGAAGTACGCGTCGAGACGTGCCTTGCACTGCTCAACAGACACACAAATGAAGGAATTTTGAACCGCATTGTTACCTGCGATGAAAAATGGATTCTGTTTGATAACCGCAAGCGCTCAGCAAGTTGGTTGGATCCTGGTTCAGCACCTAAACAATGCCCTAAACGAAAACTTACCCCTAGAAAAGTGATGGTCACTGTTTGGTGGTCTAGCGCCGGTGTGATTCATCACAGCTTCTTACCAAACGGGGTGAGCATTACTGCAGATGTGTACTGTGAAGAACTGAACACAATGATGGAGAAGCTGGCACATCTCCAACCAGCATTGGTCAATCGCTCTTCTCCACTGCTCCTGCACGACAACGCGCGACCTCATACTGCACAGCAGACGGTCTCCAAGTTGCAAGAACTGGGGTTGGAAGCTCTCCGTCATCCGCCCTACTCACCAGACCTTGCGCCTACAGACTACTACTTTTTCCAGAATTTGGATAACTTCTTGGCGGGAAAAAAATTCAGTACCCGAGAGGCAGTACAAAATGCCTTTGAAGAATTTGTTGCCTCCCGACCAGCTGATTTCTTTAAGAAGGGCATCAATAACTGCCACTGCATTGGCAAAGATGCATTGATTGCATGGGTGATTACTTCGATTAATACAAATAAAAAATACATGAAAAAAATTCGTTTAAATTTTTTCATACAAAACGGCAATTTCATAGGTAAAGACCTTATACATTTGCATCCATATTTCACAACTAAGTAGGTATCTTATTTCCATTCATGCAAATATTCGCAACTAGCTTTTGCCAGCGGGTTCGCCCGCGTGCATGTCGGACATTATCCCACGGGAACGTACTACCGGGATAAAAAGTATCCTATGTCCTAATCCAGGTTATGGTCTACCCGTGTGCCAAATTTTATCCAAATCCGTTCAGCCGTTTTAGCGTGAAAGCTTAACAAACAAACAAACTCACTTTCACATTTATAATATTAGTTAGGATTTTGCAGTTTTGCATCTAAAAAAACTTTTTTACAAAAACAAAAACCGACTTCCAAAAAAACACTACAAAGTGAAAAATAACTTTAATTTCGGAAGTCGGTGTCTTTGGATCTGTATTTTAGTTTTTTGCCACCGACTTCCGAAATTAAAGTTATTTTTCACTTTGTAGTGTTTTTTTGGAAGTCGGTTTTTGTTTTTGTAAAAAAGTTTTTATTTTTCACTTTTTAGTGGTTCAATTTGTAATTTATCTAAGTTACAATAACCCAATGCAGCTGCTCATCACGTTTTACAAAATGTTGCTTTTCCCGATGCAGGGCCGTTAATTGTTGAGGAGTTCTCCTAGTAAGAACCAGGAGAAATAGAGCTCATGGTGAAGTCACCATTACCATTATTTTGACGAGCATAAACCATATTAAAGTAATCGAATCGCAACCTGTTATATACTTAGATATAATTGAGTATTTCCGATGGCCCTCTGTGGTCTTCATCATCAGTTCCAGCTCACCGAATGGTACTTTCCAAGAGCAAATGCATGAGTTACTATAAAAAATACCGAAATCGATATAGGTGTGCCCATGAAATTTGAGGGTTTCCCTCGATTTCCATGGGATTCCATCATCAGATCCTGACTTGATGATCATGGGACCACTTGGGACGTATACCCTTTCGAACAAAAAAAGAAAAATCCAAATCGGTCTAGCCATTTTCGAGTAATCGGGGAACATACATAAAAAAAAAAGTAAAAAAAAAAAAAAAAAAAATAAAAAAAAAAAAGGTTCCGACGAATTGAGAACCTCCTCCTTTTGGAAGTCGGTTAAAAACTATCAATCTCTTTCCTATCTAATTTGCGTTGTCATTTTGTCGCTGTGGAGTCATTTGTCTCAATAGAAAGCTTCATATTATAACGTTTTTTGATGAGGTCAATGGTATTCTGAGTCACTTATCATACGCCTACGCGTAATCTTACGCGTGTAATGAATGATGCATCATACGAGAGTACCTATGTGGCTTAATAGTTGACGTAGAATATTTGGCAAATACAGGTTGTATCAGAAAGGTGGTCAAACTTGAGGGTGTGGTACAGATCATCAAACTGAACAACTTTCTCCTTGGGGACCAACATCGTAATCAAGAAAAAATTATCAGCTGTCCCATACACTTGGGACCAGTTGGGTGGGGTATTGAAGTTTCGTATGGGACATCAGATTTTTTTTTTCGATTACGACGTTGGTCCCGTGGAGCAATCTGTTCAGTCTGATGATATACGCTGTGTGTGTGATATTCTTCAGAAAGGTCTCGCAACCGGCGTGCGTTTATGGCCATATGTATGAACGTAAACGAAGCAAAAGGAGTGTGTAAGGATCGTAGCAGGTGCTGTTCTGTAGTTTCTGCCCACCATCTGTGTATGTATGGCGGTTGGAACTGTCTGGACTGCCTTTTTTGACTCTAGAGCCTGCAAGCGCACCTACTGAGCGTAGCGAGTGAGTGTTACTTGCCATCCTCGATATTGTTATTCGGGTTTTCCATAGTTGCAGTAGCAAGCCGGAGTCTGGATTTGTGCGCTATTAATGGCTATAGGATCACCCCTTATTACTGAAGACTTAATATACTTATATCAATCAATCTGCCTAGCCTTTTCCCAACTATGTTGGGGTCGGCTTCCAGTCTAACCGGATGCAGCTGAATACCAGTATTTTACATGGAGCGACTGCCTATCTGACCTCCACAACCCAGTAACTGGGTAATACGATACCCCTTGGTAAGACTGGTTGTCAGACTTTCGGGCTTCTGACGACCCACAACGACTGTCAAAGATCCACAAATGACAGCCGGGACCAACGGCTTAACGTGCTTTCCGAGGCACGGACGAGTCTCGGTATATAAAGATGGTCACCCATCCACTGACCAACCCCGGCAAGCGCAGCTTAACCTGATGGATCGACCAGTGCGGCTGTTATCACTTAGCCACGAGCTCCTCCTTACTATACTTATATACAAAGTACATTAAGTAAAAAAAATATATATAAGTATATATTTTTTTACTAGACATAATTGTCCCACTGCTGGGCAAAGGCCTGCCTACTCTCTTTCCACCTCTCTCGGTTCAGAGCTGCCAACGACCAATCTTTATTAAAGAAGTCCAGCTTTTAATCATAAATGGCGAAATTATATGTAGTTCCTACTACACTTCTGCCTATGCTTCCGAGGTACAGGCGCGTGATGTTGTTATAGCGGTTGGAATTTTATGCCAGAATTTGGTCTACCTGCTACCTACTAAGGTTAGGGCACAGGAAGGCGAAACGTTTGAGATTCGAAAAGGTCACTCCCATTTTTTCTTTATTTTAAGCGCGAGCGCCCCGACCAATCGCCGTTTAGTGGCTGGAGAATACGACCAGATATAATCCCAGTTATTGTGGATATTATTTACGTGAGTGTTATATGTATTCCTTGATTCTCTGGTAATAGTTTTTTTTTTTGGCAACTCCACTCAGACCAAATAAAATACGTTTTTTGTTAAAAAGCTTTTTATTTGGTCTGAGGCAAATCCCATAAACGCCTTGAATTTCCTTATTGCAGATAGTATTCTTAGCGGTTTTCCTGTTCTTTATTAAAGAGAATGAGACGTGTTTACCCTGCACCGAATTTATACTTATCATCATGATAAAAAAGGACAATGCAAATATCTTTCCTGACTATCCGAAGAATACATAGACATATTGCCATATTTCTCGCTCTTAAGTGCATGTTTTATCGACATGCATACCAGGAACACAGGGACGATCATATCACATGTCATAATTCAGCTGAAGCCATACCATAACGTATGGATTTAACCATTAAACACGCGCCTAAGTGGCTATTGTGTTGGTATTGATAGAAGACTTACAACAGTCGTTAATCCTGATTCCAGCTTACTTCCACATCCGCTGGTTTGATAGTTAATGATGGAAAATAAGATTACATAGAGAATCCTAGGTCATTTAAACAACAGAAAGGCGGACAACAATCGCTCGATGTTTTGATCATTAGTCCTAAATCAGTCTAGTCCTCCAAAATTTTATACTCTGCACTATTCTCGGACATTTATTTTGACTAACAAGTGACAACCAAAACAAGGATATTATCTAAAATTTTTCCCAGAACATGTAGTTTCCTTTACCGCAAATACCTATTATCATTATCACTCAAGCATTAAAATGAAATTAAACAAAAAGTAATAATGCAGCGAGCAATAAAGTTAACCGCAATGATTAATTATGAACAATTGAGGTAGAAAACATCGCATGATCAAATTATGCACGCCGCCATCATTAGTTGATAGAATAGAACGCCTTGGAATATACCGAGACATGTGAAACTTTGAACACCGATCTGCAAACGATGTGTGAACACAACTTCATAAGGTTTCTGAACCCTTCATCTGCCTTACCAACGGACTTCCAGACGTACTGCAGGGCAGTGTAGGGTTCTCCCTGGTTAATATTACACCTAGCTTTTATTGTGTGTGCTGACAAAGACTGGAACTCCCTGCCGGTCTGTGTTCCCATACTACCTATAACCATTGTTCATTCTTTGGTTAATACCTTGGCTCCTGCAGGGTACTATAGGGTTCTGTGAACACTTGGTATATTTTTCTACAAGTGGCATTCAGCGCTTCTACTTCTACATTAATTATATGCACTGCAAAAGACTGGAACTCCCTGCCAGCGTATGTGTTCCCATAAGACCTTCAACCATTGTCAATTCTTTTGACAACCCCTAGCCTCATTTTATCAAACCCACAGAGGAAAAGAATAAGGTGGCTTACCATTGCAGGAAAACTCGTGATAAATAGTTTGATAGAAGTCTCACATTTAAAAGAAGATTACTACGTAGCTAATGTAGTTCAGATAGTAGACACAGCTTCAAATATTATTGAATGATTCCTCTTCATGTTTACGCGATTCGTAAGCGGAAAGTGTATGAAAACAATGTTTATTCATAATACTTAGCTAGACTCTCGTAAAATAAGCAATTTTCTAATAATTTATGAAATGGCACGCGCGTGACTGGTCGTTTTTACATTTAAACGTGCAAAGAGACAACTAAGATCATTATAGTAATAGCTAAGAGTAATAGTAATTTATTTTCAAACTTCAGTACACTTTACATTTACATCAATGAGGTCTCGACCCATGAACCTCTCCAGTTACTTGGATCAGTATGAGAAGGCAGACTAAATACAATTTACACTAAAGTTTTATTAAAATATTTAATTAAAAAAGAAAATTGAAATAAAATATTTAAAAAAAATGGCAAAAACTATAATTAGAATAAAAAATTAAATAGTAATAATTCTTTCTTCTGTTTTAGATTAGAATATGGGTAGCATGTGTGTGGTGAGATGTGTGATGGGTGGGATGTAGGGTGTGAATGTGTGTGTTGTTTGAGTCTGTCCACTAGGTTAGATTACCGATAATGTTTTCTCTTCAGAGGAAAAGCCTCCTCTATCTATCAAAATATTTTATAATCCCAAACCGATGATAAATTCTTAGGCAGGACTAGGTGATTCCATCATTCCTTGTACTGTTACGACTGGCACACTGTTGGTTCCTGTTGATTCGGCTCCACTGTTCACCTTTCTTCGCCCCTAGAAAAGTTTTGATTTCGTTTTTTCATTGATTCGTGTTAACGAAGCTCTGCCTTTAGGCCATACTATTCAGGTTATCTCAAAATTACTAGACTAAATCTATAGGTATAAAGATCTTTTCCTTATGGCCAGCGTCATAAATTGATGTCACGCCTCCAAGGACCAACCAATAAGGCGTGCTGCAAATACAATTAAACAACGATTTTATACACTCAATACACGCTTGATTTACATACAAATGGTTTTGCTAAGTCATACACGTACTTTATTATTGTTCAATCTTCACGCTGTTTATCTTGCGAGGGTCTGCAGGATTGAAGAGAATAACTTTACACTTGATGAAATCACGTAGGTACTGAATAATGGTCTTGAATATTACCAACATAAATATTTAAACATTGCTTTGTGTGTTTCTGAGCATGAATTGGCCTTCCCAACTGTTTTGTGTCGGCGTGAGGCAACTTCTTTTCTCATAGGAAGGAAGAAATGAGAATAGCTCATGTTGTATAGTTTGAGTTTGACCGATAGCCGCTGTACCGCGGGGGGTGGGGGGGCCATGAGGGTTGATGTACAGCTCAAACTATATAGTGAATATAATATATAATATAATATAATAGTGAAAATATTGTCCAGTCAGCAAAGCCGTGGCGGAGCGGATTGCCCAGGGTCTGTCAAACTTACATTTAAGGCAACTGAATCTATCTTTGAATAAATAAAATTGAAGCGTCTGTTTGTATGATAAATTGATAAGGTAAAAAATAACAGCTTTTTTTACTAAATGCATGTGAAAGTATAATACATTTATAGTATACACATTCGGCTAATATCCGAAACAGCTGGACCGATTTTGACGGATATTTTACTTTTATAAAAAAAAAAAAGAATTGGGGGTTGGAATGAAATGGTGAACAAAATATGATTTAAATATGATGAGGTCTTGACATCCACGCGGGCATCAGCTATTGTTAAATAAGATGGTCAGTGGAGTCTTCCTGTGTGTAATAACTGCCTTCTGCGATAGCCAATCAGTCTGCCAAGCGTTGTGAAATATGACTTCTGGCCATTGCTCTTTGACCTTTCAAATCGAGCGGAATTTTATGTGTTAACTTTATGATTATGACCTTTCCGATGCCCTTTTGAAGGATTTGTCACAAATCGCCTCAACGGACGCTCTCGGCTCTTGGGGCCTAATTGAATAAACATGACGCAGGAAATTCGATGGTTGTAGGTAGACTGACCGTCTGGTGAAGGTCACGGGAATCTGCTAAAATGGGGATGCGAAAGAACCAGTCGTTGTGGTGATACTTTTGAGGAAGCAGCTATGTCCACCTTCCCTAGTTGTTTTGGCTGGAATGATGACGAGGAATGACCAATTAATTTCATGGTGGTCCATTTTTTTTAAAAATAATATGACTTTCACGGTCCGTTTGGTAGACTATTATTCGCAACCAAGATTTAAAATCTAAATTACTAGCTTCTGCCCGCAATTCCGCAGAAAATGACTTGTTTTAACATATAATATATCCTATGATACTCGGCAATACTGTAACTTCGCATAAGTGAAAGAATTTTTGGAATTGGATCAGTAGTGCCGAAGATAACCCCTAAATTATTTTTACCTCTATATAATATTATAGTATCTCATGAAATAAGACGAAAAGGAACCTGAATAAGTTTGTGCAAGCTATTGCCATTCAATCTTGGAGATGTTCATCGAGATCGAACAAAATAAGTGATGCTGGTCCGCCATTTGGTGAATGCTGATGTAGACAAAATCAGGATATATTTATATAAACTAAAGCCTATTGACGTTACAATAATCCTATTGAGCCGCTTATGGCACCCACAATAATCCACTTACTAAATAAATACAAAATAGACAACTGTTGTTGTATAGCATGTCCTTGCGGTCGATACAGCGACGGTTTTTGTGCTAGTCAAGTGAAACCCGACAAATTCTTTTGTAAGTGATCGAGTTTCTTCACTGTTGATGTAACTCACTTAATCCAGAAATCGACCTTCGTATTAACAATGAAAATTTGACAATAGCGGTGACAATCACCTTGAATTACGCGAAATTTTAATAATAATAAAAATGGTTTAACTGTAACTATACATAGTTCTATTCTAAAATTATTCCAATCCCAAACACACAATATTTTATCAGTGAAAGTGTCATCAAAATTGATACAGCAGTTTTTGAGAATATCAGCACCATCCCCCTTATACTCCTACATTCCACATAGTCATACAAAATAGACACTCGACTTATGGCTTCTAATGGCTGTTAAAATACTTTCTATTCTATTAAATTCCTTTTAGTTCTTTACGAGTCGTTATAGAAATGTATAGTAAGGTATATATTCAAGCAATATGACTGTGAACCAGTTTATTTCAGTGGGCATTTGAAAGGGCGGCGTAAACATTTGATACAATGGTAACCCAGAAACACCTTTATTTTGGTCGAGTATTATTGTTATTCGCTACAATATATATCTCTACTTGTAATTTTCACAGGAGCAGTAAAATTGTCTGGCAATAATCCTCTAGTTCTTGACTTGACTAAGAGTAATTTCTCCTTTCCTCCTCAGACTAAATAAAAACACAGATATAGTGCTGCGAACAATACAGTGAAGCATGCGCGAAACTACACCTCGCTCTGTGCCGCTCACACGCACACATTTACACCTAACTACAATTAAACTACACCTCATTAATGTTTACGAAACCCGAAACGTGCGGCTTCACGTTACTGTTGACAGCGCTATGTCTTGATTTTTTATTTAGTCTGAGCTTTCCTCAAACTACTTATTTATTAAGTAACATAGGCAAATGTCTAAAGGAAACAGTTTTTAGGAGACATTTCATCACCTAATAGGATTTAATTGAGTATATCATGTTCGTTCATCCTTTTCTCTTGAACACAGTCGGTTAATCAATCGTAGCCATACGTTCCTGTGTTTTACGACTACGTTGGTCGAAAGTAATTAAATTGATACGGCTTTATTAATGTCAGTATTTATATTTAGTAACAGTTAAAATATTATCACACTTTTTACAGAGGTGTTAGCTTCCACTCTTCAATCAATGTGAATGTTCCATGTACTCACGATTTCCTCTTCGACGGAATCAAAGCTACCCGATCGAAAAAGAAAAACCGGTCAAGAGCGAGTCGGACTCGCGCACCAAGGGTTCCGTACCATCATTTATATGTAATATTTGTTGATGATTTCTGAAAAACTGTGCTATTTAGAGACATCGAGAGTCTTACAAATTCAAAGTGGGGCTACCCACTTTAAATTTGTAAGACTCCCTTTCAGTCCCTGTTGCAAACAAAATACATATATTTTTATTTCTTTCTTATTTGGAAAATAGTTGGGTAAACGTCATATAAAACTGTTCCAAATTTCAAGTTGATAGCATTAGTAGTTCTTGAGATATCCAGCTGTGACAGACAGACTGAGTTACATCATAAGGGTTCCTTTTTTACCATTTTGGTACGGAACCCTAATAAATAAATCTTACAGCCTCTCGCCATATCGCATCGATCAGCAATCAATACATAATAACACCGAGAAAAATCATAATGGCTTGAGATTCTTCATTAATTTCTTTCATATAACTCCACAAGAAATATTCCATGTTAATTCACTGGAACGTAAATCGATTGATTAAATGATTACCAATCATTTGTAATTAAATTGTTACACTTTTACTACTTTGCCGTCATGCGTCGGTTTTTGCACCTCCATACATTTGCATATGAACACGTAACTTCGATCTAAATGATTGGAGTCAGGCGATTACATGTTGGTTATTAAGTAATTTGTTATAAATAAATTATTTTATTTTGAAAGGCGACTGACCGATCCAGTGATTCTGTAGTCAGTTTCCATGGTCTGTTAGTACAAGAGATGGTAAAAATGTAATGGCTGCATTTCTATTGTTCTCAATGTTACGTAAATGTTACGTTTGCGAAAATGATGGTTAAATTCGTCAGTTTTTGATTAAGGCTTGTCCGCCGTAAAAAGCGCGGTCACTGTCGGACTGCATAGAAAAGAAAGAGAAGCGCGATGACAGAACGCTTGCAAAATAAGAAGTAATTACCGATTTACAAAAAATCTAGGGATTGGACTAAAAAAGTAATCACATGAAATCATTCCTTATTATTTTGTAAAGAACTGTATAAATTTATGAACACTTTTAATGAAAACTGTAGGAGTAATATGGTAAAAACTCGAAAAAAATAGACAGAAATAGACCTGGGTTTAGCCTTTTTTTTCTTTAGTTCTACAAACTAAAATAGATTAAATAAACAAAACCGACTTCCAAAAAAAACACTACAAAGTGAAAAATAACTTTAATTTCGGAAGTAGGGGCAAAAACCTAAAATACAGATCCAATGACACCGACTTCCGAAATTAAAGTTATTTTTCACAATGTAGTGTTTTTTTTGGAAGTCGGTTTTGTTTTTTGTAAAAAAGTTTTTACAGTAACTATAGCACCTTTTTGATAGGAAAAAATACACAATAATCTAAAATACATAAGAAGTGATTTCATATATCCTGAATATGAAATCACTTCTTATGTATTTTAGATTATTGTGTATTTTTTCCTATCAAAAAGGTGCTATAGTTACTGTAAAAACTTTTTTACAAAAAACAAAACCGACTTCCAAAAAAAACACTACATTGTGAAAAATAACTTTAATTTCGGAAGTCGGTGTCATTGGATCTGTATTTTAGGTTTTTGCCCCCTACTTCCGAAATTAAAGTTATTTTTCACTTTGTAGTGTTTTTTTTGGAAGTCGGTTTTGTTTTTTGTAAAAAAGTTTTTATTTTTCACTTTTTAGTGGGTCTGTTTGTAATTTATCTAAGTTACAATAACCCATTGTCAACTGCTCATCACGTTTTACAAAATATTGCTTTTCCCGATGCAGGGACGTTAATTGTTGAGGAGTTCTCCTAGTAAGAACCAGGAGAACTGGAGCTCATGGTGAAGTCACTATCACCATTATGCATTTTGACGAGCATAAACCATATTAAAGTAATTGAATTGCAACCTGTGATATACTTAGATATAATTGAGTATTTCCGATGGCCATCTGTGGTCTTCATCATCAATTCCAGTTTACCAAAAGGTACTTTCCGAAAGCAAATGCACGAGTTACTATAAAAAATACCGAAATCGATATGTGTGCCCATAAAATTTGAGGGTTTCCCTCGATTTCCATGGGATCCCATCATCAGACCTTGACTTGATGATCATGGGACCACTTGGACAGTATACCCTTTCGAACAAAAAAATAAAAATCCAAATCGGTCCAGCCATTTTCGAGTAATCGGGGAACATACATAAAAAAAAAAAAAAAAAAGGTTCCGACGAATTGAGAACCTCCTCCTTTTTGAAGTCGGTTAAAAAATCATAACCCTTCCTTTTGGCTTTGCCGTAGTCGGGTAAAAATGGAAACAAAGTTACTTATTTTCGCCGTATTCTAGAGAGGACAAGCCTTATAGTGTCTTCTTTTATATCAAGATTTGTATCGTCGTGTAAAATGCAAATTATTCCTTGTAGCGATTAGAGAATATAGTTGGATGCAACATCAGACAATCTCATGTTTGTTCAACTCATATTTCACCGGCGAGTTAGACAAGTATTGCCAAAGCACTATACCGTCCAACATGAACGGGTTCTGACTGCACCAATAAAACATAATACGAGCGCGTCCACTCATCTCAATATTAGCCTTCGTCCGCAATAACTGTCTTGATTAATAGCAGGACTTTATGGTGCTAAGAGCTGCAGGTTTTGTACTTGAGTTTAGGTCACCTAGTCTAAATTAGAGACTGGAAGGACGCCAAGCGTTTGTTCTATTGTCGACGTATGTTCGTCGTGGTTGTTTTATATTGTCATGCGTGTTGTTGCCTCCGTCAGGCCGCGAAGTGTTGACGGCGCGGGTCGACGAACCTTCTCCACGCAGTATATCGGTCGTTCGGTGACGCGTACGGAGTGCCCAAATTTGTTCAACACTGTAACTGTGCCGATCTGTCAAAATTATGCACGCCACTTCCGCCTTTACCAGAACAAAGATACGGCATATATTATTTTGACGGACAGTTTTATTACTACGTTGTGACTTGTTAATATCGCGGTGTCCCAATTATGTTCAGTTTGTGGGTAGTTTTAATTACCGTCCTACTTTAAACTAAAATTGTTCTTATTAGTGGCTCCAAGTGGCTCCTTATAGAAGTCGGTCAAGGTATTTAAGCTTAAATTAGGTGAAAATAAGCACGTTATGTGGCGTGTGATCGCCGGATGTTACTCAACGGATTGGACTTTTTGTGTGGGAAGTGTTTAAGATATTTTTTATTGTGCGCGAACATTGTGTGATAATCGTAGTGAGAGATCGTCATTTTCACTTTTGTGCCCACATCAAGAAAATCATGTGCGTATCTTGGATGCATCTTTCTTTATCCATTATTGAGTTAATGTACTTATATTAGTGTTTTTTATGCAACTTACTGAGCGATTGCTTGGAGGATTAGATTGTAATTTGATGCTAATGTTGAGATTTCACATGTGTGAACTTGGTTTAATCTTAACACAATAAACCATTTATAAAATGAGTTTCCATTGAAACTAACCATTACCCATTAAGACATCATGAAGTTTCATTTAATTTGTCTTCACAGCTTTTTGCTTTATTGGTACATTTGTGACACTTGAAATCTGCACTCGTCTTGCAAAAGTCGTTACATCTTTAAAATTCAAAATGGCCAGTGATCAGCATTGATATGCGAGACACTTCTTTCCCTTGAAGACGTTATATATATGTTATACATTCATCTCTCTTCATTCGTATTCGTTTACCGGCTTTATTTTTATCATCATCATCACTGATAAGGTTTAGAAATTCAAACAACTCTTCCTCAGACAATGGCGGTGCTATGTACTCTACGTCTAGACATAAAATTAGGCACAAATACAGGTCGTTATACCACAGAATAATAAATCTACAATAGTTTATCTGGGTAGCGACCTTGAATTAAGGCTAGTCCTCCCTAAAATACGGTGGAAATATGAAACTTTGTTTCCATTTTTTACAGTAACTGTAGCACCTTTTTGATAGAAAAAAATACACAATAATCTAGAATACATAAGAAGTGATTTCATGTGTCCTGAAATCTATTTTAGTTTGTAGAACTAAAGAAAAAAAGGCTAAACTCAGGTCTATTTCTGTCTATTTTTTCGAGTTTTTACCATATAAATTACTCCTACAGTTTTCATTAAAAGTGTTCATAAATTTATACAGTTCTTAACAAAATAATAAGGAATGATTTCATGTGATTACTTTTTAGTCCAATCCCTAGATTTTTTGTAAATCGGTAATTACTTTATATTTCGCAAGCATTGTGTCATCGCGCTTCTGTTTCTATGCAGTCCGACAGTGACCGCGCTTTTTACGGCGGATAAGCCATAATTACTTACGGCCGCTCGGTCCGTCCGTGCGTAACTGCCGCGCGCTTGAACTGTTGCGTACTGGTATATACTGAGATTTCGAAGCGCGTTGTTTCGGCCGTTTTCTATAAAGGTGTAATACTGCTTACTTTATTATACTGTGGTTATACCGACCTGCATTTCTGCATAATAAGTTGCCAGTAGCATAACGTTGACTGGTGAATGGTGATTAGTATCGCATTTTCGCCCACATACAAACTACACGAATAAGTTACACTAAGCTCCTACGAAGTCTGTACTCCTGGTACTATTAAAATAATAACGGAACGTTTTAAATAATCCTATGGGAAATACAAACGTGTGTTGTGTAGTAATAGTGTAATACAATGTTAGGCATTACTTTGGGAACTTTTGAACTTGTTGCGAATTGTGTTTTGTAATTTATGCTGTTGTGTGTCAAGTAGTATTTGCTGCCGTGTTCTTATATTTTTGTAGAACAGCACCACAACTCAAATAAATAACCAAGACAGCGCTGTCAACAGTGACGTGCGGCCGGTTTCGTAAACATATGTGCATTTAGTTAGGTGTAGTTGCAGTTTAGTGTAAATGTGTGCGTGTGATCGTGTATGCACAGAACGAGGTGTAGTTTTGCCCATGCTTTACTGTATTATTCGCAGCGCTGTCTTGGTTTTTAGGGTTCCGTACCAAAATGGTAAAAAAGGAACAATTATGGTCTCACTCAGTCTGTCTGTCTGTCTGTCACAGCTGGATATCTCAAGAACTACTAATGCTATCAACTTGAAATTTAGAACAGTTTTAAATGACGTTTACCCAACTATTTTGCAAATAAGAAAGAATTAAAAATATTTATGTCTTTTGCAACAGGGACTGAAAGGCGGTCTTAAAAATTCAAAGTGGGGCGACTAGGTCATGTGGGGTATCATATGAAAGAGCGTTGTTTGCACATTCTCAATCATTTTTTAATTTTTTTTTAGGCCGCATAGTTTTTGACTTTTGATGAAAAATGTAAAAAAAATACCGTTCCCCCCCTTATCTCCGAAGTTTGCAAAGAGAAAAATCTGAAATTATTGTATGTGATAGAAGTTTATGTAAAGACTAGCTTCTGCCCGCGACTTCGTCCGGGTAAAATTTATTTTTTGCTCGACCCACCCCGTTGCATCGCATTGCCTACCCGCGCTATTACTTCGTTTTCACTTAGCGTTCTTTCAGACTTTTTTTCTTTTTGCTCGGCACCTAAGGGTCCTAGAGTGATGTTAAATATGCCTTCTATGAGATTTGGGCTATCATTAATGCAAAAAGATTTTTTAAAGTCCGACTGGTAGGGTAGTTCCAGAGTTTAGCTCGTTCCTTCACCACATCCCCTTCCGCTACCTCTCCCTCCCCCTCTCACTCACTCTCACACCCCCTTCACCACTTCCCCTTCGCTCTCTCTCACCACCCCGTCCCCTCCCTCTCCCCCTCTCCTCCACCTCCGGCTCACCAACCCCTCCCCACCCCTCAGCCTTCACCATGTCTTCCTCCTCTCCTCACCAATTCCTGCCCTTTCTCCCTGCGTCCATCATCCTCCCCCTCACACTCCTCACCACCCCTCCCTTGCCCCTCCCCCTCTAACCCTCCCTCCGAGGTAGTTTTAAAAAACTAATAATGACAAACTTAGGCAAATATTTGTGCCAAGTTTCAAGTCAATTAAAACCAAATGAATAACATTTTTCATGTAAATTGTATTCCCTGTTTTTACCCCCACAGGGGTGGAATTCAAAAAAATGGTTTGAGATATTTCCATAGCTTGACTCAAAGATTACTTACACCAATTTTCGAGTTAATCAAGCCACGCAGTAAAATCCTCCCCAGTGAAATTGACTACCCCTTTTCAACCCCTTACAGGTAGATTTTCGAAAAACCCTGACACACATTATTCTTTATTTTTGGTTTTAAGTATAAATACTGAGTTTTGAGTTAATCGGATTGCGCGTTAAAATTTTTCCATACAAACTTTGAGACCCCCCAATTCCCCTTTAGGGGGTAGTTTAGAAAAACTAAAAATCACAAAAATCATAATTTAATTAGATAAATATTCGTGCCAAGTTTCAAGTTTATTAACTCAAGGAATAAGATTTTTCATACCAACAATATCCCCCCTTTTTACCCCCTTAAAGGTCGAATTTCCAAAAACCCTTTCTTAGCGGATGCCTAGGTCATAATAGCTACCTGTGTTCCAAATTTCAGCCCAATCCGTTCAGTGGTTTCAGCTGTATGTTGATAGATCAGTCAGTCAGTCAGTCAGTAACGCTTTCCTTTTATAGATATAGATTACAGGAAAAATAAAACGATGTCTCTAAATAGCACACTTTTTCATAAGACCGCCCATTGTGTCACCCTATGTAAAATTTCAACATTTATATCTGTAATTTTTATGGTGTGCATAATAAAGAGTATTCTATCTAACTTTTTCAGAAATCGGAACGGAACCCTCGGTGCGCGAGTCCGACTCGCTCTTGACCGGTTTTTTTTATTTGTCTGAGCACCACAGCTATCCCTGTTTACTTTGCCTTCACATATGCATGTCGTAATCTAGGTTCACTTTGTTGACTTTTGCGGTATCAGCAAAAACTTTAACGTGTCATCGTGATACACCTCTCCTAAAGTTCTTATACGCTGGTAAATACCAAGCTCAAGGCTGACCAATTACCAAATAGTATTCAGCTTCCCCCAAGATTGCTTTCAATAATAAAATTCAGAATGTTATGCATGGGCACTTAAGAAACGTCAGAAGATAGGCGCGCAGTTAAATCCAATTGGCCGTTTCCTTTGGAGAAGAACCGGCAAGAAACTCCTCGGTTACTTGGGCGTCCGTGTACACTGGCACAACTAACGTACCTACAAAAAACGTTAAAATTTTAATACAACTGGGGCACAGTAGTACTCAACTAATAAGGCTTATCGATGTACCTGCGCAGAAGATGAATTTTCAAAGCGCGGGAAATGCTATTGACCAATCGGCACGCTCCACGCTTTTTCCTGTATCGCTTCGCTATTGGTCGGTAGCTGCCGCCATGTTAGCGCGCGCCGCTTGACAGCCGCCATACTTGCGAGTGAGACGGAACTAACTGCTGCAGTGTATTATGAACCTTATAGTAGTGATCTAAGGTTGATTGTAAGTTTTAGTATTCTCGTTAATCTTCGGGGCCATACTTTCTTTTCTGTGCGAACGAAGATTCACGACGCGCCTTATTACTTGGGTACTACTGTACCCAATTGATACAGCCCACCGTACCTACCTACTGTCAACTATATAATATATGTTGTGTATATGTTTTCTAGAAAGGTGTAAGTAGTTGCTAATTGACTGATGGGCTATCCTCTTGGTTGTGCAGGTTCAGAAGCAGATGGCACGCGAATATGAGCAGCTGAAGGCGACTGTGGCGACCCTGCAGATGTTCCAGCACGACGGGGAGAAAGCCATCACACCACTCACAGGCAGTAAGTATCTTCATCCTTGTATTAGTCTCATCAGAAACCCGCCATTGCGGAGTCGTCCAACGTTTTTTTTTGCGGTGGGGTTTCTAAAGAATCGTAGATCATATTTGCCATGTCTGCAGAGATATATACATTGTAAGACAACAGTGTTTTAGTAACCAAAACGCTATATCGATTCCTTAACGACTACAACCCCTTGCAGTTTCTCCTGCTACCTTAAAAGTCTTCCGAGGCTTCTGCGCAGGAGACGCTTGCACTGCACTCCGGTTAACTCCGGTAGTTCAAAGCGCATTTCTGACATTTTCAAAGGGTCACAATCACTGATCATTTATTTACTTTTTTTTTTTTTTTAGATATATTTACATAATAAGAATTAAACGTTTTAACTTTGAATGAATAACTTCTAAGACTACGATGAAAATGTGTATGTTAATACATCCACGCGGGCTGGCATATAGTCGCATTTTAGAGGTATTTCGTGATTATTTTAGTAAATTTAAATCAAAGTACTTACTATTTTTTTCGGCCAAGCACTAGATCGTTTTTAACATTTTACTCTATAATCTGTTTGAATTTTAAGTTTCAGCACATCTCATAAATGTGTCACAAAAACCCACGTCATGGTCAATGCCACAGCCTGATAAAATAACTGTAAATATTTTCCAACTAGTTCATCTGGAAATGAGCTATCACACTATGTTGGTCGACACTTCCAAAGGAAACAGACGACCATTATAAAACTGGAAATTATATTTAATTTCGCGCTATTAAAGTTACTTTAAGGTTAGGCTCTGGTCCCACTGTTCCCACCGGTCCCACGAGCAGCGAGAGCGGGGAAATGGTCGAATGAATGTCGCTTACTATAGGCCGACCGTTTAACTCGCGCGCGATACGCGAGTTAAACGGTCGGCCTATAGCACGTGGTGAGACCTACGCCTTAGGTGGAAGAAAGAAATTAGGGAAATATCTGCCTCAAAGCGGATGGGCTGAAAGGATGTTGTGATTTGATAAATGCGCTATAAAAATACTTAATCTGCAGCAGGTAGGTATTGGTATTTCCGTTCACAATTAAGTTTAAATTGTCCCCTTACTTTAATTTTCAAAAGACACTCGAAGGTCGAAAATATAGGTGCACTATTTGCCTTTATTCTTTGTGTTGGTATAAAAATCTCGTTTTTGTGGTTGCCTAATTCCCAATAGGAATTATAGGATATAGGTATGTGAATCAATTTTTAGGGTTCAGTACCTCAAAAGGAAAAACGGAACCCTTATAGGATCACTTGTGTGTCTGTCTGTCTGTCCGTCCGTCTGTCATAGCCAATTTGCTCCGAATCTAAAGGACCAATCAGTTGAAATTTGGTACACGTAAGAATTTCTGTGACCCAAAACACGGACTTGTAACGTAAATAAATGAATTTTGAATATGGTAGTCATTTTTGGGGACAAATAAGACCATTTTAACAAAAAGTTTTGCAAACTGTAGGTACCGTGTGACATATCAAATGAAAGGACTTACTGTGAGGGTGTCAAATTGTTTTTTTTTTATTTTTAAATAAATTATTTTTAAGTTATTTAATAAAAATAGACGAAACTTGACCAATCCCCCCTCCTTATCTCCGAAACTACAGAGCCTAAAATTTTGAAAAAAAAATACAGAAAATACCTATAGAATACTGGAAAACCTTTATGAAGTCTGTAAAATAATGTGATAGTCTTAATATTGTGCGTACAGGCTTAAATTTGCAGTTTGAATGTATGGGAGAACATGTTTTTGGCTACAATGTTAAGTTTGTTCTTGGGATAAATTCATCACAACTACGGAACCCTTCATAGGGCGTGGTCCGACACGCACTTGGCCGGTTTTTTTTTAGGCAGGCAAACACTAGCGTATGCAAAGTTAATGTTTCAACACTTTTTATTCGAAGGCAGTTCATAGACTTTTTGACTCATGTTTCTATAGCAAACATTAATAAAAAACTAGAGTAGGTTCAATATCCTAACACAATGGACTTAGCCTAGTCATGACTGAAACTTAATTGCAGTATTTATGCCTTCATAATAGATATTTTGGATTTGATAATTTATCTGCTACAAAAGAACAACATGAAATTGCTAAGTACTAAGTTCCGTATTGACCTCTTGACACGACACGGCTTTGCCTTTGGGACTTAAGGTGGATCCGTAGTGGTAGCCCGCGAAATTCAAAGTTTCTTGCCTTCACTCTAAGGGTGGATTTTACCAATGGAACTGAACATCTAATTAAACCGCGTTCAGGAGCTGTAATTGTCCTCATTGTTGTCGAATTTTGACACACAGCTCTTGAACGCAGTTTAGATGTACTGAACGCGGTCATTGGTGAAATTGGCACTAAGTTAGATTTGCAAATCTGACTTAGAGAGATATACCTACTGATGATTCTTATGGTTATATTTATGTCAATTTATACATATTTGTTACTGTCCCGAATCATATTTATTTTTATCAACATACAACCTGACTGACACTGGCGTGCAAATTGCAAAAAACGCAAGAAAATTTGAATTTCCCGGCCTATACCGCTGCGGATCCACCTTAAAGCTATTACGTTTACTTTTATTAAATTGTCCAAAAAATGGAGTTCCCATGGCGATAAGATGATGTCACTACAAAATTTGATGGCGTCATTGTAGTACCAAGTATTACTTGTCATGGCCCAAAATTAAACCTAAATGAAAAATAATGCACACTTCGTGAAGAGCCCTTCATTTCATGTGTATTATATTGTGGCTACCCGTTCACAATGACTGGAAAAAATAAACTATTTCGTTCATATACATCTACGCAGTTCGATCAACTTTTACCTCAAGGTAACATACAACAACTGGACACGGTACGTTTTTTTCCCACCCTTGAATTATCAAAGAAATTCCTGTATTGAAGGTCTAAGTACTCTAGATTGACAGGTTTCAGTCGACGTTTATGGTTAACAAGATACTCGTTTCTTTATTTATGGGTTGAATGATACAATAGTAGTTCTTGATGGTCTTCGAGTTAAAAAACTTGGGTGAAAGATTACCGTGGGATCTCTAGCTTATAGCTTACTCCCGATTTCTAACGGCTTTTGAAAGTAATCTGGTGTTAAATGTAATACTGTCATTTGTAGTTGAAAAAATATTCTGCCACACAGATGTAAGTCATGGTCAATTCTCCAACTGACGATTTTTTGACTTTTTCCTGTACTTACTGCTGTGAGACCTTGCTTCTTGCCAAATTTCATGATTCTAGGTCAACCGGAAGTACCGGTTTTGATTTATTTGTGAGTATCAAAATATGTCGCATAAATGGCCAGATTTTCATAATGTGTTGACTTAATTTTTTAAAGCTCCAAAAGACCATAGACTCCCGGATTGATATTGATTTCAACTTGATACCTCCACGCGTTGCTGTGAAAAAGGGTCTTGACAGACTGCCAGACAGACGGACAACGAAGTGATCCTATATGAGCCCGTTCCCACTTATCCGATCAGTCTTTTTGCCCTGAAACCGGACGCCGGACGTGGGTGTTCACATTATATCCGATCAGTCTGTTTTGCCGGAAGGTCGGTGGTTCGACTCGCCGCCAGTTTACGTTTGTATTTCGTACGCGATGGACGGCGACGATGATGTTCTTATACGCAACGGTGACGCAACGTTCATTCACACTCATCCGATCCGGGCGTTTTGACTGATCGTCGCAGGCAGTGGCAAAACGTCCGTCAGCTAACTCGGATCAGTCTGTTTTCCCGGATCAGTCATAATGTGAACAGCTCCATACAAATTGTACTGCCACTGGTACATCCGTCTATTTAGACTGACCGGGAAAAAAGACTGATCGGATAAGCGGGAACGGGCTCTTAGGGTTCCGTTTTTTCCATCCATAAAATTATTGAAAAAAGCTGCGACAGCGTTTTAAAAACTAATTAACTCGAAGACCCATTTCTTTTACCAAAACGAACACTAATCACGAAACTAGATAAAAGAGAAGTATAGCACAACAATCAAAACACGCAGATTGAATCTAAGCCATTGTTCAGGTATCTTCACAGTCATTCAATAAACTACATAAAACAGTAATCACCAAAACGCTCAATTTCAATCACCCGATTTCTAACAAAAAAAAGTGAAACGTCAGACAGTTGGATGAGCAAGCAATTAGCAATAAAAGTTCGTTAACCCACGTCATAAGGCCAAAGACGACGGTAATCGACTGCGACCTTCGATGGAACCACAACCATTGAACGACCGATAAAGGCCACCATGTCGTCAATTATGTCACCATTCATGGTGGTACAATAGGGGACGATACCACGCTTATATTCACCCGTTGCTATTGTTTATTTTGTTTTGGTTCAGATTTATGCTTTGTGTTTTTAAATTGTGGGGACTTTATGAATAGAAGTTTTATTGGTATTGGTTATTTGGGGTGCTGGTGAATGATGCCAGTTTTATTCTATTGATATTGATCTATTTGAACTGTCTGATCAATTTATTTCCAAAATCCAACTCTTTATTGTCCTAGAGTTGGATGGGGGACTCCGATAATAGCAATTCGGGTAGACCTTAGCTTTTATAAAAATGTAGGTGGAAGTTTGGTTCATGAGGAAGTCGGATGAACAGAAAATTCACACCACAGAGATGAAGATGCTACGCTGGTCTGGTGGAGTTTCGAAAATGGATAGAGTAAGAAACGAATATATTCGTGGTAGTTTTAAAGTCGATATACGAGGAACTTAGAGAAAACCGCATGCGCTGGTAGACGGACATGTTTGTGATGAGGCGAGATGGTGACCATATTACTAAAATAGTCATGAATATAGAAGACGGAAAAATAGGCCGATGACCAATGACTTGGCTACGAACAATAAAAACCGGCCAAGTGCGTATCGGACCACACACTATGAAGGGTTCCGTAGATGAAAAGAATTTATCCCAAAAACAAACTTAACACTCTTTCTCATTCTTAACTATTTATTTTTAAGTCATAAAATTACAAATTCACAATTTTTAGACTTTTTCCTTTACTTGTGCTGGGAGACCCTACTTCTTGCCAAATTTCATGATTGTAGGACGACGGGAAGTACCCTATAGGTTTTGATTTACTTGCAAGTATAAAAAATTTCGCATTATTTATTGGCCGTATTTTTTTATTGCGTTGACTTAGAAGTTTGATCTTTTTAGGACTTCAAGGGACCATAGACTTACGTATTTGATATTAATTTCAGCTTGATACCTGCACGCGTTCCTGAGAAAAACGGTCTTGACAGACTGACAGACAGACAGACGGACAAACAAGTGATCCTATAAGGATTCCGTTTTTTTCCTTTTGAGGTACGGAACCCTAAAAACGACATGATAGAAAGTAACACAACTGTAGACACAAGCCACAACTGTACGGTGTGTCGCAGAAGTACTATGAGGGCTGACCCCAAATAAATTAGCCAGGAGAAAGAAGAAAAAAGAGTTTGGTTCATCTGCTTTGCATGTTTGAACAAATTCATTTTATTCAGCTTAAGTATCACATAATAATCATTGATTAATTATCTAATCGTGGCAACAGGCAAGTGAAATCGATAATTAATTAGATTCAATTGTGTAACCGTGTGTCTGATAAAAAAATACTCGTAATTTTATCAGATATGCCTGATTATCAGGAAACATTTTAAATAACATTGATGTTATAGATTTTCAGATTACTTTAACATTACCTAATCAATCATCACAATGACGCGAATGTAAGTTGATATTATTAATGTACTTGAAAAACTTTTGCACTTTAATATTTTCAAAGACTGCACATAAAATTGAGTCAGTCTGGCTCTCATCCTGCCTTCTTTGTGTTCTAAATTCTTATATTATCATCTACAACATCTTACGAGCGAACTGCAGACAAAATTATGCTTGTATTGTGACGAAACTGGCCAAAAACCATTACATACACGGATTTAGAATTTAATGGCTACTAATATACCCCAAAACGTCTTTAGAGTTCCGTAAATAGGAGGTAGGGTATCTTTGTGATGCAGTGTAGTTGTCTTTGATGAGTTTTATAATCATAAAATTTGATTCGTATCTAGAAATATTGTTGTAGAAAGTATGATGAATTGTAACACGGAACCCGCCGGTGTTTATCGTTATACTTTCGGAATGCTTGACCGAATATTTCGTGTCTTATCTGGTTTATTAATTTCTAGTTGTCTAGACTTCGTTTTTGTATTCATGGCAATCGCTGATGAATAATTTGTATGCTGGTTTTTATCGTGGTGTGGCATGGATACTGAGTGACAAACACATTCACCTAAACTTGATTTAATACATTAGCCACATTTACATAATAATCATGTGTGGGTCTCTTCGAAAAGTCTTTATTATAGGTAACAAACATTCCAAGGTCGTCAATGACGGCATAAGGATCCAATTTGGGTCCGTTCTCTAGCAGGATGATCATAACGCGTTGTCGGGCACTATGCCAATAATAAGCGTATAACATCACGTCCCTATAGAAAAATTTATTCATTCACTCTGGTATCCCAAAGTCTAAAGAAAGAATCAATCCCAAAGTATATTTTTTCTTTTAAGTTAGCTATGCTGGCTATACGAAAAACCGGCCAAATGCGTGTTAGACCACGCACAATGAAGGGTTCCGTAGTTGCGGCCTGCCGCGATGTCGTCATGCGATTAGTGGGACCCAATCGGTGTTCTCTTAGCCCATTTCTCATCTGTCAGGCCCAGTCCCATTTGAGTTTAGCGGCTTTCTGGGTTACGTCCGTGATTTTGGTTTTAGCGCTCAGTGTTGTATTCTTTATACGGTCCGAAATTCGAACCCCAGAACACTGCGCTCCATTCGCTGGCAAACCTCGAGCTTAGACCTCTGTTGAAGTGTCAAATTGAGTGATTTACCAGTAGTTATTTTAAGACCATAGACTTCTTATATGTTTTCCTGTAATCTATAAGTATAGAACTGTTTCCTTTATATTTTAGTCTGTAGTTTCGGAGATACGGGAGGTCAATTTTCATCTACTTTCTTAAATGACTTTAAAACTTTATATTCGAGTTGAGTAAGCCCTTTCATTTGCTATGTCACACGGTATGACGGTACCAGTCAACTAAATCAGTCCATTGGATTCGGTTGGACAGACGGACAGACAGACACAGGAGTGATCCTATAAGGGTTCCGTTTTAAGGCTTTTACAGACAGAGGCGATATCACGAGCGATATTGCAATATTATCGCGTCGCAACACCGCTACGCGACACGTCGCGACGCGATATCGCCTCTGTCTGTAGGAGCCTTTATTTTTCATTCGGACGTAAAAAAAAAAGTTCGGGCAAATTGAATAATTTTTCAACAAGAAGAGCTAGGAGCAGGACAACCTAAGGCATCGTCAATATAGAGGACTAATAAAACAGGACGGCCTCACCATAATAGCCTACGATAGCCAAAACATAACAACCAATTAATTCAAACTAAAGCAATTAGTTCTCAAGGTTCACATTAGTGGGCCCCTTGATAACCGATTCCCTCCATTAACTTTTGACACATGCGGGATGATGGCGAACTGATAATAACCACTCACTAATTCCACTCCCTGATAAAATGTGAGTACCTACATTAATTATGTAGCTTTTGACTACCTTGTTGGTGGGGTATGACATCCTCGGGGCGAGTATTATTGGGTTTTCTTTTGGAAAATTCTCAGTATTTATAGCAAGCAGCCTTGAGTCCAGATTTGTTCCAGTCAATAAACTCGTTCATTACATGGGATTTAAAATATTATTGGCGAATTGTGGATGTTCTACTATACTCATCTAAACCCGTGGGGGTGTATAGACGTCATGTTATGTTATTCCGCTGTTCCAAAACCTGTTTTGTCGCTATTGGGCTGTATAGTGTGATTAAATTAAAGTGGGCCCCTCAATGTCGTCCGAGTTTTACGCAGGTGACGCTTTTACGCGTAAATTGGCGCGTAATCGAGCGTTTCGGAAAGATAAAACTAAGTAACGGCTTTCCCTGTGAGTCATTAAATCTCAATAAACGTAATTACGCGCGGCATTAGACATGGTGACTATAACCTGTTAGGTGACTATCGATTTTCGTAGATAATGAATTAATAACATGCGTGTAATGGCCTTAACTTTGTATTGTACCTTGAACGTTGTTTTTTTTTAATTGTATTTCCATATAATAGGGGCTTTCTTAGATCGGGTCGGTCAAGTCATGAGCTTTATGGTTGGTCTTACTTTAAGGTTAAGTTACGCTTGCCGCGGTTGGTCCGTTGATGGGTGATCATCTTTACATACCAAGACCTCTCCCTGCCTCAGAAAGCAAGTTAAACCGTTGGTCCCGGCTGTCATTCGTGGATCTTTGACAGTCGTTATGCATCGTCAGAAGCCCGAAAATCTGACAAGACAACCAGTCTTACTAAGGGGTATCGTATTACGCAGTAACTGGGTTGTGGCGGTCAGATAGGCAGCTCCATGTAAAATATTGGTATTCAGATGCATACACTTAGACCGGAAGCCGACCCCAACATAGTTAGGAAAAGGCTAGGCAGATGATGATGAAGTCGTGAGCTTTACCAAGTGGACAACTTGAAGAGTCAATTTTTGATTCTCTCCAAAGCTAAAGAAACAAATAGAAACCTGGAAAAAACTATAACGATTACAAAATTTATATTATTTATTTATTTATTTTTACAGAAAGCTTACAGACTAATAACAGAATTAAAAATCATTCGTAGGCAGGAAAATTTGCTAATTACAAGCTTCCACATTATAATAATTGAACGAAGTACTATAGAAAAAGCCCAACTTCGAATCTTTGTCATGATATGAAGATGACAGATGCTTGTTGTTGGGCTCCAAAAAGTTTACGGTTGATATTGTAACCACTTTTTTTAACCGACTTCTAAAAAAGGAGGAGGTTCTCAATTCGGATGTTTGTATTTTTTTTTTTTTTTATGTTTGTTCGCGCATAACTCCGTCGCTTGCCAACCGATTTGAAAAAATATTTTTTTGTTGGAAAGGGTATACTTCTCGAATGGTCCCATTTTTGTCAAAATCCAGTTCTGATGATGGGATCCTGGAGAAATCGAAGGAACTCTTCAAATATTATAGGCACACCTATAGCGATTTGGGTATTTTTTATAGTAGCTCGTGCATTTGCTCTCGGAAAGCACCACTTGGTGAAGTGGAACTGATGATGAAGACCACAGATGGCTACCGGAACTACTCAATGATAAATATTTCACGGGTTGCGATTCGATTACTTTAATATGGTTGCTAAGCAATTTCCGCTCGTCACACAATGTGTGTGGTGAGTGGTTGTTGAGGAGTTCTCCTGGTTCTTACAAGCAGAACTCCTCAACAATTAACGTCCCAGCATCGGGAAAAGCAATATTTTGTAACATGTGATGAGCAATTGACATTAGACTATTGTAAGTTACACAAATTATAAACAGACCCACTAAAAAGCGAGAAATAAAAACTTTTTAACAAAAAAAAAACCGACTTCCAAAAATCACTACAAAGTGAAAAATAACTTTGATTTCGGAAGTCGGTGGCAAAAAAAAAAGAAATTAAATAAAAAACGAAAGACACCGACTTCCGAAATCAAAGTTATTTTTCACTTTGTAGTGATTTTTGGAAGTCGGTTTTTTTTTTTGTTAAAAAGTTTTTTTTGCTTATGCCATCCTTATGCCTACTCTTATGTCTACTCTTATTTCAAATGGAGTAGTAATAGTAACTAAGTAATTCGCCTTTTTGTCACTTAAAATCTGAGAGCCATTCTCAAAACTGTCCCTGTTGTGAATAAACGGTCCCAACAGTATAAGCCAAGTACCAGCCAGTAGGTACCTTTTAACAAAACATGATCTATTCTATACGTAGTACAATACAATAGTAGTAATGTCAAAACTGTACATTGAGAATTTAAAAAAAAAAACTACAAGGTGTGAGAAGATTCATGCCGAAAATATAGTATTTAGAATTTTTGTCCTGTTGTTGCATGTTCCGGATTGACGCAAAAACTATTGAATAGATTCCGTACAAAAGACAAATATTTCTTAAAGGTCTGATTTGCTCGGCTTTATATTATTATTGCGCTAATTAGGTACTATGCATCCTTAGGATATTGCATTAAAATATTTATTATCTGAAGATAGAATACGGATTTAATCTCTGAAATGAATATCAACGCTATACCTACATGAGGAGCTAAGCTGTCAGTCTTGGTTATTTTTTTATCATTTTTAAAGATGCCGTAAGATTTCCAAATAATAATAAAGTAGGGTGATGTAGTAGAGTATAACTATGTCTTCACGTTCCGATTAACTTATAATGCCAATAGAATCCACAGTCACGTGAGCGAAGCCGCGGGTCACACGTAGTTTATATTAAGTCTAGACATACATGCACATCGCTCCTCAATCGATGTCTAAAGGAAATTGCAATTCTCCATTCAATGCAAGATTTTTTTCAATAAAACTTCTGCCATTTTGCTAATTTCCTGTTCGCTTTCGTATCCACACTGGCGGTAATATAAACAACATTTAATTAATTTAAAGGCATTAAAGACTGACGACTTTGGTGCGAGGTAATTACTGAAAGTTGTTCAACAACTTTTAGTTGCAAGCTTGCAATACGGCTGTTGTATAGTGCCAGAGCTTATGTTCGTGGATTAATAAAGACTAAATACTAAAAACAAAATGATTATCAAACCGTCAGCGTCAGTGAGTTTCACTTAAAAGTGTTATATAAAAAGGTTGAAGTTTATTCTGATCTGATAGTTAAAGGTAAGTGCTCTTAGCTCTTAACCTATTCCGAAGTATGTATTGGTTAATTTCCGTTCAGCATAAATTGTAATAAAGCGCTTTACCTCTACTTTTATTCCAGTGTCGGTCGTACGTAATTGAGTTTAATTGTTCGCAAGGGAATTGAAGCAGCTGCGCTTTGTTTTCATGCATTTGCTGCAACGTTTTAATTGAACTTCCAAGAAAAAAAGTCCGCATTTGCTAGACTACTAGAAGTTGAGACATACATACTTGTGAAAAAAGTGGATCGATTAACCGAACTCTAATTTCTGTTATCGCCTTCACAATCTTCTTGTGAGAAATCAAATAGGTATAGCAAGGGTCGGAAAGTATTTATAAACTGCTTTTTGTTATGTTGTGGGACCTGGGACCTTCTCGTCACAAAAAAAAAATACAGTAGCAAATACTAACATTGGACAGTGCGGTAACATAAGACGAAGAATGACATTAGTCCATAATGCTCCCGAGATCACACTTGCATTTTCAATAAAGCTTTTTGACCTTCAATAAACATTCTACTTTCTTCTTTTACAGACTACGAGGACTTCCCAACACGCGACCAGATGTGGGCTCCAGCGCCACACGAGATTGACCCCGATATATGGCCCCCTCCGCCCGACAGAGACCCCAATTTGTGGCCTCCACCCACCAGTGTAGAACACAAGTTAGTGTCTCATCTACTAAAGCCATCCATTGTTTGACATATGGTGGAGTAGTTCACGGTCTTTCATGAACCAGCACTAGAGAATACAATCCCGAGCATGTTTTTCGATACCGGGATTACGGGATTCTTGATGCGTAATCCCGGGATTAGACTATGTGGTTTCTAATTGGTCGCAAATGTAAAAAAAAACAAGTAATTTCTTGAAATCTATACCATATACCAATATTATAAAGAGGAAAGATTTTTTTGTTTGTTTGTTTGTACCGAATAGGCTCCGAAACTACTGGACCGATTTTAACCATTTTTTCACCAATAGAAAGCTAAATTATCAGGAAGTAACATACAACAACTTTAATTAAATTATAATTTTTAATGTCATTTGGTATTTTTAACCGACTTCTGAAAAAAGGAGGAAGTTATCAATTCCGATGTTTCTATTTATTATTATTATTATTTTTTTATTGAATATTTTCGGAGCCATGCAGAGGATGCTTTTGTGCATAACTTGCATAAGGGAGGTCTTTGAGAATCTTAGACATAATTCGTGACGATATTCTTGTCTTGTCGATCTATAGCGTTGGTCTGAAGCAAAACAGTTCACTATTTTTCCTGAAACGAGCAATGCGGTGTCGTTTAAGTAAAGTAAAGACAAGGTAATGTTAGTATTTTAATTAAAATGCGGTTTACAATTTATATCGATCAGCTCTATTTGTTTTGGTTTGTGGTTTAGGCCTACCTGACGAGTTAATTTAGCTATGCAATTAGCTATGCTTAGCACGATGCAGCTAAAAGTAACAGTTGAAATTAGCACGTGGTCGTGGTGCATGTGCTAACTAGTTTAATAACTTCCACGTTCTACACGTGCTGGAGCAAGTTAAAGTTATGTTGATAACTTGAACATTGAAATGATAATATACCCTACTTAATGAAGTTTAGGCAATGGTTTTTGTTGTATTCAATTAATTGATATTAGGATTATAGGATCGGTTGAGAAAAGCAAGAAATTAAAGTTTTAATCGTCATAGAAATATACTTAAGACTAGCCCTTTTTAGGGTTCCGTAGTCAACAAGGAACCCTTATAGTTTCGCTATGTGCGTCCGTCTGTCCGTCCGCAGCTTAGCTCAGTGATTCTTAGTACTAGAACGCTATTATTTGGCATGGATATTCATCACGCTGACAAAGTGGTAAAATAAAATCATGAAAAAAAAAATTATTAGGGTTTTTTTTTACCTTCTGTACACGGAAAGTGGGAATGTTTTTTTTTTTCTAAATTAGCACTTTAGTGCTAATTTTTTATTGAATTCATCCCATGGAAACCCTTCATTGTGCGTGCTGCTTGGCCGGTTTATCCATCATCACCAGAACAAGACGTTATTTAATATACGTGCAAGGAAGCAAAGGTTTTAAACAAATAAATATTATTCTATTCTAATAATAAAATAATAAAAAATAAAAAAAACTTTATTTAGTTCAGAAACTGTACAATAAAAAAAAAGAAATCTAGTATCAGATAATAATATCAGGTGTCCTTAGGTGTCAGATTTTGATAAATTCTCTGGACCCCACACTAGGATTCCCTGTGTCGTGGGGTTCAGTCTCTTCCCAAGTAAAACAAACATTTTTATTAATTAAATAAATTAAATTAAATTTTGACAAAAATAATCAGTGAGGTGTGTGTGATGTGTGGGGTGTGTGTGGTGAAAATGTTTTTTTTTTTTTTTTCATGTATGTCAGATATTACGACTGTACGTGCAGAAGGTCTTCCGTTTGGTCATTTCATTAATTCTATTAAGTATATTATTTTCTTTGCACGTTTAAGTCTTTTATACTAATGTACTTACTAGATTTTGTTATAAAATCATCAAATTACGACTTAGATCTAAATAATAGGTAGTTAAATATGCAAAACCCACCTCAAGGATGTTATTTTATTACTCATAATTTCGGACCAAAATTAATCAGACAAAATCACAACATTACCTAATTCAAAAGTATTATAACTCCAAAATGTATCGTTACAGCTTCGTTTCACTTCGTATCATTCGGAAATAGTTGCGTAGGCGCCGATGTGTCGAAGGTCAATAATGTTTGCAACATAAACATTATGTACAGTCGAACAAGCTATTTGGTGTCATCATCATCGTCATCTGCCTAGCCTTTTGCCAACTATGTAGGGGTCAGCTTCCCGTCAAACCGGATGCAGCTGAACACCAGTATTTTACATGGAGCGACTGCCTAACTGACCTCCACAACTCAGTTACTGGGTAATACGATACCTCTTGGTTTGGTAAGACTGGTTGTCAACAAGCTATACAGGCAGATAACTTGCAACTACTTTTTTTTTAGTAAACATTGTTGTGAGTGTGCTGAGTGGTATAAAAAATCATTTGTCTTGGTATGAGCATGGGATGAGGAGGAAACGCATTACTAAAACAGTGATTAACATAAATGTTGGTGGATGGAGAAAGGAGTGGAAGGCCAAAGAAAAGATGGATGAATTGTATGGGGAATGATATGGAAAGCAAGGGAGTGAATGACAGTATGATAGGGGATAATGGAAGAAAACGTGTTGCGCCGACTCCAAGTAACATGGGACAAGGACAGGAAGAAGATAATGATTGTGCTGAGTAGCCAAGTCTTGTACATCACACTTTTAAGTGTGTCCTTTTAAAAAGTTGTCAACACAAAATATACGTGAATATTTGCAGTCTAGTGGAAATATGAATATTCTTGCCTGTATACCTAACTCCTTGACTGACTGTACTTACATAATGTGCAGAAACAGCTGTTTGTTACAAAGGACATTTTGACGCACAGGTGTTAAAATTAAAACGGCTTTTATGATTTTGGTTCCATTGAATTAATTGACCTACATAATTATATTGGTTTTGTATATTGGAAGATTTTATTGGTTCATGCATCGGTTTAGTACAAGGATGCCATGAATCATCTGCCTAATGGTGAGGTTTTTTATATGGAAAAATAACAAAAATTTAAAAAGAGTATGCTTAGATGGTTTTGTCATGTTGAGAGGATGAATGAAGAAGGCGACTAACAAAAGGCAACAACAAGGCGACAAGGCGGATGTGAGTCAGTGGAATCGCCGGGAGAGACGCCCTAGATTCTAGGACGTCACTCCCGGCGATTCTACGAAAAGGTCACTATGTCTTTCTAGGGCCACCATGTTCTTCAGAAAGTTCTGCTGCGTAGTACTCGCAACCGTCGTGCGTGTATGTCCAGGGCCTCAAGTCTGCTATTACAATAGTGTCAGAATGGTCTATCATTGATTTCATAATTGTTGATTTTGACAAGTTTGGTAATCTACTAACACAATGGCGTCATTATGACTTTCCAATGGTCAACCACTGACACTCCATTGTATGAAATTATGAATTTAGCAGATTACGAACTTTTAGCAAAATAACAATGCAGTGACAATGGGATCGTGTTGGAATGTAAAAAATAGCAGACTTGGGGCCCTGAACTCCAGATGTATGAACATAAACGAGGCAAAAGGGGTATATGTAAGGATCGTAGCAGGTGACGTTATGTATTTTCTGCCTACCCCCATGGGAAGAAGGCGTGTTTTTATTTGTATACAGGGTGTTCGGCGCATGGACCGGCAAACACGCGGGCGAAGCCGCCGGCAAAACCTAGTCATATATCTCGTCTCTCGTCACAAACCTAGTCACTGTATTGTTTTCGACACAAAAATCTAAAAATCATAATTCTCTTGCCCTGATTAATTGGTATAGGGGCAAGAGAGTGATGATAAAAATCTAAAAACTGTCAATTCACTTTTAACGAGTTGAATGCCGTAATTACAGACACAATGAAAAAGCCATTGTCTCGCGTGGATCCACGTTCCGGCATAATAAGGGTTAAGCCTAGAGATGGGTCGAGGGCAAAAACAAATATGGACAAAATGGGCATAAACTTGGCATATTGGGCATAAATGAGTTTACGCCCAAATAAATGCCCGATCACTGGGCATAAAAATGAATAACTTTGTTTTGTAAAAAATAATGCAGGAACTTAACTTAAAATGAAACATAATGTCAGTAGGTATTTTGTAAATTAAAATTTTAATGAAATATTCAGTCATAAGATAATCAGTCTTGTTAAAAAAATCACAGTTGAAAATTCGAATACGTAATTATAGAAAATATAGCTTTAACTCTCGTAAAATGAAAAATGAAGTGAAGTTTTGTAATTGGCTTTGATACTACCTACAATAATCATAAGTAAGTAATATAGTATGTAACTATGTTCGTAAGCTGTAAGACTTCCGAATAAAATAAAATAAATGTTTGTCAATTTTTACCATCATCGTGGTCCTAATTATAATTTTGGCTTGATTTTGATGTCTATTACGTAAACTAATAAATAGGTAATGAAATCGCTCAATACAATGTAGATAGCTTCAGTCATCATCATCATCATCACTAAAGTTGATATTAGATGCAACATCAACAAATTCTAGGTTTCGGTTTGTTGAAGTGGATGTTGATGGGCGGGAATCAAAATCCTCAGGCGTATTGAATTGAATCGAGTTAGATTCATCTTGACTGTCATAATCATCGCTTAAAAAATCGTCGATTTCCGTATCAAAATCGTTAACATTGGATAACTGGATACTTTTAGATGGATCATTATTTTCCTTTAAATTCCAATTGTATGCCAAAGATGTGATTTGAGCTGCTCTTTCTGTAGTAAGGCGATTTCGTTTAGCACTGTGAATGAAACCATGGATGCTAAACGAGCGTTCAGTAGCCGCAGATGTGCAAGGTGCAGTCAGGATACGAAGTGCCACTTTACTTAACGGCGAGGAACCACAAATTCCTTTCCACCACAATACGGCATCTACCTTCTCTGTAGCTTTCCATGTGAATTCTTTTCCCCATATACCATCTCTCGCTCTATATTGAGCAAGATCAACCAGACAATCTAAATTCAAAAAAACCGCCAGGTTTTGAATAAACTCCATCGCTTCCATCTCTTGATACTGAGTGAGTTCATGTCCTTCAGCTTTAGGGTTCAGCATATGTGCAGCGTAGTGTATGGGTTTGAGAACTTGTGTAGTTCTATGTTCCACTGCAGTCTTCAAACGTTCTATATCAGAAGTTTCCAGAATAGTTGTCGAAGTGCAAGCAAATAGCAATTTTGATAAGATATTTTTGAAGATCATATAAACTTTACTGATGTTATAATTATCACCCTCGAGTGCAAAGATCGCTTGTGTGATTGGTTCCATTATACTAATACATTGTTCAACCATAGTCCAAAAACCATCGTCGAGAATCGTACTTTTGACGTCTGATGTAGGTTGGGTATGATCATGGACAGCGAGAATTTGAAGTGCAGCTTTATTGACTTTCAGACTTTTTAAAGCCGCCACATGACTCCCCCATCTAGTTTTACATGGTAATTTCAAGGTTTCGCCATGAATTTCTTTGTCTTTCCGAATTTTGCTTAAAAGTGCGCTCAAAATCTGACTTTTTTTAATGCACTTTATAACTTCTGTTGCAAGATCAATACAAGCTTTAATGATACTCACTTTCATGGCATCTGCACACAATAAATTTAGGCTATGTGCTGCGCAATTTAGAGGCACTATCCATGGATATTTTCTTCCCAAAATTTCAAAAGCCTTTTGCAAATTCCTAGCATTGTCTCCAATTACAACGAAAGTTTTTTTCTCATCATAAGTTTTAATAACTTTTTCTATTTCTGTAGCCAAATATTCACTGGTGTGCCGATTATCTTCCGTGCTTAAGCTCTTGACGAATATGGTTTCTGGTTTACATATTAAAAAATTTATAATTCCCTCATTTCTGACATTACTCCATCCGTCGCACTGAACATGAAAAAATGGTGATTTTGCTATGTCGTCAGATAATTCTTTATACAATTCATTGTAAAGTTTTTCCAAATACTTTGTTGCAAGAGCCTTTCGAGTTGGTAGCTTAAAATTTAGTTTTTCGAAAAAGCTTTTCCAGAGCGGATGGTCCACCATAGACATTGGAACTCCAGAGATCAATAAGGCCTTAGCGAAATGTTCTTTTAAATTTCCCTTTTTTTCTGCGACAGAAACTTCAGACACAGGAATTGTGCTTTCATTTGACTCGGATGTCAAATTTCTTTCTTTATTAATATCATTTATTTGCTTCTTGACAATAATCGGAGCTTTACTACAAACCAACAAATGGTTGGCCATTTTCACGACATGTTTCTGTTTGTAAATCTTTTCACAGAAACTGCATTTAATCGATTTATCTCCGATATCTTGATAATATTTCCAAATTTCTTCTTTCTTCGGTCTTCCCATTGTACATCTAAAATAGAAATGAACATTTTAAATTTCAGGAGTATCTTTAGAATAATTCGTTTGCTCAATATTAACATGATATATTTACATTATTTTAAGAAATTTTTAGGGACATACAGATAAAATGGATGTCTTTATTTTAATTAGCACCCCCCAAAACCTCGAAAACGATCTCCATGACGATTTTTTTTTTAAAGGTCACCTGTTCTAGTCCGTGTCTTGGATTTCTTATGGACATCAACAACAACAAGCATTCTTAAAATGCTCACAGTAACACACGTCACTATAACTAAACAACACAATATTAGCAATGATTCGAGGTACTTACCAACTTTTACCAAATAGCCAACAAACAAAAAACTGAATCGTAGTGGGTAGGTAGGTAGATCTGTAAATAAAAATCAGAGCGACGTGTGTCCGAGCAACTGCGTAGAGCGATGTGATGAACGGGCGAACGAGCCGCGCAGCGAGGCGCGGTGGCGGTTATTCCCCTACCCCTTCCCCCGTTGCTCAGTCCCGCACTCCCGCGCCCGCGTCAACCCGATCGGAGAACCGAAATATTACTATTATAGCTAGTTATATGTAGTTAACCTGTTAAGCGGGGAATTCCCTTTATAATTACGCAGCATAAAACGGGCGCGCGCCCGGAGAACGTACTTGCGCAACATATATTTCAAGGACGTATTCATTTATGTCCTACCCGTACCACAGATTAACCCGTTGCAATATATTAGCTATAATCCAATATGTTTTTGTGAATTTACCTTTTCCGCACACTGAAATATAGCTATTTGAATGAAAAATTTGATTAAAGTTCTGTTAAAGTTTTTGCCCAGGCAAAAGGCATTTATTGGGCGTTTATGGGCATTTATCCGGCGTTTATTCAATGCGCCCAATATGCCAGGGCATTAACCCATCTCTAGTTAAGCCGCTTCAAGTTGCGGGATAATACCTTGTTTTTTGCCATTTGCAACCATTTCCTTGTAGCATTCTGCATGCGTAAAAAACGCAGGCTTCTTCATGGAGGTAATTAGAATGACTGACATAACAATAAAATTATTCTATTTACATCTTTATGTGTTTAATTAAGTCATTAACTTTTTTCGATCTCAAGTTTTTATAGGCAATGAGGTAAAAATGTACCTACAGCTGTTTCTTGTTTTCATAATGTTCCTTAATCAGCTAAGTAATACAGATAGGTTGATGACGTCAGGTGGGGAATATACAACTTTAAGTAGATCTATAAATAACGTAGTTTATGACTAGATAGACGTAGATAGAATTAATTATGTTTATATGCTTTACAAAAGGTGAAGTCAACGTAAAGATAATAATTACGATAATCGTCAAAGTATCTGGAGATTATCTTGGTGGAAACATCCGTGCTTTGAAGTTTTGAAGGCTTTAACATACTCATCTTGTAATAGAACCCTTCCAATATGTCTGAGAAACATGTGGCCAACAATAAGGGTATGGTACAGATCATCAAACTGAACAACTTTCTCCCGGGGACCAACATCGTAATCGTGAAAAAAAATCAGTCGTGCCTTACATTTGGACAAGTAGGTATTGAAGTTTTGTATGGGACGACTGATTTTTTTTTCCAAGGTTACGTTGTTGGTCCCCTGGAAAAAGTTGTTCAGTTTAATGGAATGTACCAGTTTAATTTTGGCCATACTTTTGTCAAACGCCCTATAATTAGCAGTAAATTCAGCGTCTTCACTACATAGTGCTTAGTCATCCCTGCCTTACCCCATGGGGAAAAGCCGTGAGTTTTTGCAAGCATCGTTAATAGAGGCACAATCACTCGAGTCCAATGCGACCTGCAACTATCTTCACGCTCAAACCCAACCAATTAAAACACCATACTTACAGGAAAACTGTCCCTAAATTATTGAAATTGTCCTCAGAGGGCCCCCCGCAATGAAATCGGCACGAGCTAACCCACGGACGGCACGCACAGACAACAAGAGGACCACGCCAGCCAACCGCAACGCCACCTCCTCGCAACGGAAGACCTCCGACATTAGGAATCCCAAGAATGCAGTAAATAAGGCACATAGCGGTTAGTAACAACAGATATTCCTTGCTTTTTCTGTACCTTTATTTGTTTAGAGAATTGCCACATCACATATATTTTGTCTGATATGATCAACTGCGAGTCTGCGACACATTTTGTTTCTTGTCGGATTCTGATTGTAGAAACTGTCATAAATTCATGACACTATCTGCTGGAAAATGCGGTTAAAAATTATGTTTAAATGCAGCTATCCAAAATCGCCATAAAATTGGCTTCTGAATCACATGTACGCAACAACTTTGTTTTCCCATAAGTTGCGATGATTTTGTTAATAGGGAAACTCATGAGTCTTAAGTTTTAATTCACCGCAAGGCAAATAAGGTCTACAAATTATTTCCAACTACTATTATTACATTATCTACCTCGTAGTGTTATGATATTTTACGTAAATAACCACAGGAAGCAACAGAGAGATGGTTTCATAATACAATCTGTGGTTAACGGTTGATTGACTCAATACAAATGCAAAATATACTGCATACAATCGATTTAATATAGCAATGTTTTAATAATAACACGACTGTTTAAAATGATATACGTGCTTATGATAACTGTTTTTATTCGAAGAAAAAAAACTTAAGTAAAAAGGTACTTAGTTCAAGTAGGAAGTAGGTTGCTATTGGTTACAAATATAGAAGCAAACGACTTAGAATCAATGTTTACTAATGAATTATACGCTTATTTTGTATGTGAAGCACGATGCTTCGTGCTCTTAGATATTAACCCATATACTCCTTGACATTTTACTTTGAATAGCTATCCAGTAGCTTCTTGTTGGTTGGATAATTTGTTTTAACTGGTCATGTCAATAAATGAACTTTACTCTTAATCATAATCTTTATTTTTGCTAAAACGAAACAACCTTACAACAAATTCTACACTAGTACTTATTTTCTTTTAATCTAAAAGTTTACATACCCAATTATTTGTAACTCAATGCACAATATCAAATTCAGGTTGTTACAAAACCGATTCACCCTGACCCTCGTCCTAGTAATATAAACTGTATTACGATTGGACAGTTTTCCTCGTTCTTAATAAAATGATTATTTAGCTAGAAAAGGAAAGAGAAATATTGCACTTGAAAAGACTGTAGTGTAGACTACGAGACAAGGAATCCTAGTGTAATGTGTATGGTGCAATTAATCAATAATCTTTATTTTATTTATAAAGGAGAAGGATATAGGCAAATCATTGCCGAGCAGTGGAAAAATACTGCATTGAAAAATGTACTTAAAATCTCTAGTCATCGTACTTTTTTTCCCCAAGACGTGCTCTGGAAAACCTTTGATAAAAACTTTTCTACAAAAAGCAGGAATTACCATATCTCAACAAAATCCACGTCTTTTTACTTGTGTCAATATTACATAAATAATAATAGGTGTTTGCAGAGTATGGACGTAAAACGTGTTCACCGCTCCACAGAGCTTAATAAAAAATGTATACACGAAGGCGATAGGACATGCACAAAAACGCTATTTAGTAAGTTAGTTCAGAAGGTTAATTCAATGCGTTATTGTAAAATAATCGCACACTGTCAAAGGCAAAATCTGACCAAAAAATGTGGTCATACAGCACACAGGGTACAAATTAAATTAGCTAGGGAAACTGCAGACGTGATGGGGATGGATATCTAAACATGACAAAATAAAAAGATTTGACGACTTTTTTGCTGGTAGTGTTGTTACTTGAGTTGATAAAATCTCTTTTATCGTGTATAGATATCGATAAAGATGCGGAGTTTCGCTAGCTATTTTAATTTGACCCTGTATAATTTATTACATTTGATTACAAATGAGGTTATAATCAGACAACCAATTAGGGAAACATACCTAAAAGAGCAATAGTGAGCTTAGCTTGTAATATGACTACTATGCTAACTAAGAAACCATACTATACTGTAGTTTGCAACTGCCCGCTTAGTACCAGATACATTTTGAGGATCCAGTCTGTGTAACTTTAGACAAAATTTACATGATATGTACGATATTTGCATTGAGTTGTAATTTTTGCATTGTGTCCAAAAACTATAGGTAATCATGAAAATGAATCATTCATACGAGATCATGTCGAAATTACCTTTTTCAGAAATATTTTGATGCTTTAATGGGCATTTTATCATTTCTAACGTGTTGATATTATTGTGGACGTCCACGGCATCTCGATTATAATAACAGCACTCTAATTGCGTAACACATTATCAATCGGAGTTGGTTTCATTTTGACAGTTCAACAACAGTCATTGCGTTATTTACGTTGTCGAGCAGACAAATTTTTTGAACATATGAAGCGATGGATTAGCAATTTGTTTCAAAATTAAACCAACTCCGATCGATAATGTGTTATGCAATTAGGGTACCAGGTTCTACTTACCTGTGTATGTATGGAAAATGGTATTTCCATTTATATTTTGTCAAGACGCTTTTAAATTTCCGTCCACGACAACGTTCTAACGTGCACGTTTTTCAGACATTTTATGAACGTGGATGTCCACGATAATATCGTCACGTTAGAAATTATAAAAGCGCACAATGTTCGGTGATTTTTCTCACACATTAATTGGAGTATACCTTCTGAACTTCACAGTTTATGTGTCTATGTACTTACAGAGAAGATATTAAATAGTCTCTCACGTACTTACATTGCAGCTGGGTTTAGCAATAATGTTACATTTTATTGTTTAGCATTTGTGAGACTTTACTTAATAGCCGTCGTTCGGCAGTGATTGTTACGTGGTTTTGAAATTAAGATGCTGTTATGCATTTAATAGGTGCTTACAGGTAGATGTAAAACAGCTCTAAACTTAACGTACATAATATCGTTTTTTGTGGCAGGTGTTAGTATAGAAATTCTCACTAAGGCCACTGAACGCGTTCAGTTTCATTGGTGAAAAGGGTCCTAAATAAGTTGTTATTGATTGAATCAATACAGTTCTAAAGTTACTAGTTGATTGCAAACAAATCACCACTTCGCCACTTTTTCTATTGATTGCACCTGATAGTTACGGATGTATTTTATACAATTCAAATTCAAGGAGTACCTTTATTTTTATCGGTGTTCGTTTTTAGACACCCGTAATTGTATGTCTTGCAAAATAAAATCAGGAGTTCCGAAATACCATTTTGTATATTATGTTCTCATATCAACATCTTTGACAGTCGTTACAGGTAGTCAGTCAGAAGCGGGAAAGTCTGGTAACCAGTCTTACCAAGCGGTGTCGTGTTACCCAGTGTCGCGTTGTGGAGCTCAAATATGCAGTCGTTCCCTATCAAAAATACTGGTCCCACACCTGCATCCAGTTAAACTGAAAGCCGACCCCAACATTGTGGGGAAAGGCTATAGGCATGATTTTGATGATCTCATATCATCTGATCAGCTTTTAACAGGAACCATGATGAATGCATGATCTGTTTTCACGTCATGGTACGGCCCCTGGTCTGGACCAGGGGCCGTACCATGACGTGAAAACAGATCATGCATTCATCATGGTTCCTGTGTGAGAGAGACGTAGCTATACAACATTACTTTTTGTTTACACTAAACCCGAAAAGGGGTCATTGTACTCATCATTAACCGACTTCCAAAAGGAGGAGGTTCTCAATTCGTCGGAACCTTTTTTTTTTTTTATTTTTTTTTTATGTATGTTCCCCGATTACTCGAAAATGGCTAGACAGATTTGGATTTTTCTTTTTTTGTTCGAAAGGGTATACGTCCCAAGTGGTCCCATGATCATCAAGTCAGGATCTGATGATGGGATCCCATGGAAATCGAGGGAAACCCTCAAATTTTATGGGCACACCTGTATCGATTTCGGTATTTTTTATAGTAACTCGTGCATTTGCTCTCGGAAAGTACCATTCGGTGAGCTGGAACTGATGATGAAGACCACAGAGGGCCATCGGAAATACTCAATTATATCTAAATATATAACAGGTTGCGATTCGATTACTTTAATATGGTTTATGCTCGTCAAAATAATGGTAATGGTGACTTCACCATGAGCTCCATTTCTCCTGGTTCTTACTAGGAGAACTCCTCAAAAATTAACGGCCCTGCATCGGGAAAAGCAACATTTTGTAAAAACGTGATGAGCAGCTGAGATTGGGTTATTGTAACTTAGATAAATTACAAACTGAACCACTAAAAAGTGAAAAATAAAAACTTTTTTACAAAAACAAAAACCGACTTCCAAAAAAAACACTACAAAGTGAAAAATAACTTTAATTTCGGAAGTCGGTGGCAAAAAACTAAAATACAGATCCAAAGACACCGACTTCCGAAATTAAAGTTATTTTTCACTTTGTAGTGTTTTTTTTGGAAGTCGGTTTTTGTTTTTGTAAAAAAGTTTTTATTTTGAACAATTTTTTGTATGGGACCAACCTTGAAATCGCGAAAAAAAAAATCAGTTGTTCCATACATTTGTGTTCACTTAAATCGACAATAGTATGGAACAGCTGATTTTTTTAGTGTAAACAAAAACTAATGTTGTATACGACCTTATAGCACCATCCTTTTCTCTCAAGGGAATCATGATGGATCCATGATCTTTTTTCTCGTCATAGTACGGCCTCAGGACACAGGCGGCGATAGGTCTCTGCAAAAACACCACTGAGTGCGATCTTCGACTACTCTCATTTTTAACATAACCTAACTTTGAATCTTCTTTTAACTTACAGCAAAAACAAAAGACACAAGCAATAAGGATCCCGGCAAAGATAAACAGGACAGAGACAACAACAATGGCGACACGGACGACGAGAAACATAAAGAAGAAGAGAGAAGGTTCGAGCCTCCGTCCGCGGCTGACGGCGATCTCGTCGATATGCTCGGTAAGTGACATATGCTAAGCAAATGTAAGATAAACAAGACGGAAAAAAGAATTCGGACAAAAAACATTTTTAGAATGCAAAGCATTTTATTTAATAAACATACTTTTGTTTAAAAAAGTAATGATTTGACTACAGTAGTAAATGATATGGCTTACCCATGTATGCGCAGAAGATGAATTTTCAAAGTGCGGGAAATGCTATTGACCAATGGGCACGCTCCACGCGCCGCGCTTCTTTTTCCTGTACCGCTATTGGTCGGCCGCTGCCGCCATGTTAGCGCGCCCCGCGTGGCATGTTAGTCAGCCGCCATACTTGCGAGTGAGACGGAACTAACAGTTGCAGTGTATTATGAACCTTATGATAGTGATCTAAGGTTTATTGTAAGTTTTAAGCATTCTTTCGTTCATCTTCGGGGCCATACTTTCTTTTCTGCGCGAACAAAGATTCACGACGCGCCTTATTACTTGTAATAGCGTCCTTAAGGCGAAAGCTTCATAAGTTAGCATTTACCTCAACCTCATGATTTCATGAAATCGCCAGATTTGAGATAAATGCTAACTTATGTAGTTGTATTGCTGATTGTAATGATTATAATTCTGTAAAGCCATATTAGCTACGGCCGCGAATCATATTTTAATCAACATACACGCTCACACTGACCTACAAATTGCAAAAAACGTAAGAAATTTTGAATTTCGCGGGCTATCCTGGCGCATCAACCTTAAGAGATGACAAGTCTCAACTGACGGCGCCCGTTCAAGAACATGAGGCGTGGATCAACACCATTCAGCTCGACTATTTTGTAGGGAACCGAATGATCCAACACACGCCACCATCAGAGAGACGTTTAAGTGAGCATGATGGTCATGCATGTCATAGTCATTTATTGGTTGGATTGATGAGTTTTTTGTTTTGGCGTTCTGAAAAGTCATAACAAGATAAGTCATGGCGGATCCAAACTGTGTCCTCATTATTATACATATTAACATTTTCTCTTCTAACTCGATATTTGTAATGTTCCAGAGCGTGACATAGTACAAAAGAACCCCAACATCCGGTGGGACGACATCGCTGACCTGGCGGAGGCGAAGCGACTGCTGGAGGAGGCCGTAGTCTTGCCCATGTGGATGCCCGACTTCTTTAAAGTTAGTATTCTACATATTTTTACCCAACTGCTGCAGCAGCAAAGACAGAGTTATGTTTTTCACGCGTACTATCGAGGAAACTTAGACCTATACATCGTAAGGGACTATTCTTGCGTGCAACGCTCGGCTGCTATTGTAACGCTTGCCGACAGACGTGGTTATCGTGTACACGCGATTTTGTTTTAAAATTGGTCAGATGTAAGTTTTCTCGATGGTAGTGGGTGGTGGTATGTGGGATTGAAAAAGTAATTCTTAATATTGTCCTAAATTTCAACATTAACTTGTCAAAAATGTGCTTGTAATATGACTTAATTATTGACAGGTTATGCCGACGTTCGTACGGACGTAAAAATATCGCGGCGATTTTTTTCGCGCACTGGATTTTCAACGCCCTGCTTAGCGCCGAAAGTTGAAAATCCAACAGTGTGTTTTTTCAACGCGCCGGGATGCACTCTGTTGTTGTTAGGTTGGATTCTCGAAACTCGGCTCAACACCGAGACTTGAAAATCCAGTGCGCGATAAAATCCCGCCGCGACATTTTTACGTCCGTGCGAACGTCGGCCAACTCCTTACGAATCTACGGACAGAAAGAACGCATTTTACTGAAATTGCGAAATTGTATATTTACTTGTCAAAGATTCATATTAGCCCAAATCTATTAATCAAGACTTTACTTCTAGCTCTCCATAGACTTCACATCTGTAGAAATTCCGCAATGTTACCTATAGTTCTTAAGATAATAATACTATTATAGAACCTGTTGGAATACCTTTATAAATAAAGAATAAATAATTTCCTTCTTCATTCTTATACCGTACTAAAACCTGTATCTTCTCGATTGCAGGGCATCAGACGGCCGTGGAAGGGCGTGCTGATGGTGGGCCCGCCCGGCACCGGTAAGACCATGCTGGCCAAGGCCGTCGCCACCGAGTGCGGAACCACCTTCTTCAACGTGTCCTCCTCGACCCTCACCTCTAAGTACCGCGGCGAGTCCGAGAAACTAGTCAGATTGCTCTTTGAAATGGTAAATAAGTTTAAAAGTAATTAATTAATATTGCTTTTGTTCATTAGTACCCCCCTTTTTCTAAGATATTTATTTTATTACTAGCTGCGACAAGTTTCAACCGCGTAGACCGGGATAAAAAGTATAAGTCATGCTTGTGGGAGAAGTATTCGCGGGCATCGTATGGAGCCCTTCTTGTCCAATTTAATAACGCGTTCAGAAAACTGTTGGGGCTGCCATGTTGTAGTGCATCAGGGATGTTTGCGGCGGCGCGTGTACATTGTTTTTACACAATAATGCGCAAGCGCGCAGCATGGTAGCTCGAGTCATGGCTAGCCCTAACAGGGTTCTGAAAATAATGGGGAGCCACACGCAAAGCTGTTTGTAGATGGCGCTCTGAACGACTGTACATTGTTTTATAAACAAATCCATACAATTTGACAATCGTTCGTTACGTCAAATCAATGAAAAAAGGACAGTCGATCATGTGCCACCTAGCGTGATAAAAAGTTAGTTTTCCTCCCCATTGCTGACAGAGTGGACTGTCCGTATATAATCCACTGCTGTCAGTTACATGTGGCATCGTTTCGTGTTGTTTACTAACACTTAGTTTTAATGTTACTAACCCTATATGAGTCTTCGCTCGAAATAAAATTTTTGAATATGAATTTACCATACCAAATCAGTCCAGCCGTTTGAGCGTGAAGAAGTAACAAACATACAAACACACACACAACATTTCGCCTTTATAATATTAGTGGGATGAATACTTATTTTTATGATATTATATTTATTTGTGTAAAATTTATACTGTTGACATTACAATATGTAATTATGGCCGCCAGTAACAGTCACAATACCCCCCGTACTATATCACCGAATCTAAGCATAACGGACAAGTCCTCTGTGCAGGGCTTGCCTGGAGACTGAGGAAAGCGTTGCGCACATGCTCTTTGAATGTACAGGCGTTACCCAGATCAGAACAGAAACCCTCGGAGCACCCAGATCTTTCACAGATGTTCTAAACAGATCAGGAGACGTGATAAACTTCTGGAGGGAGGTGGGCTGGTTGGAATAACTACCGACGACCCCCATGGCTAACTTACAAGTGCGGAAACCAAACCATATAACAAAAACACTAAAAGTATAAGTAAAATCAGTTATACGCTTTTGAAGTTATTCTTCTATCTTTGTCACGCAAATTGATCACTGTACTGAATGACGTTTTTGTCTTGTAACGTCAGATGGTAGCAGTGCTGTCTCCATCTAGCGTAGACTTCAACTTAAACGCGTCAACTTCGCCATTTTTCGAAATGTTTAAACATTTTTTAGGGTTCCGTACCTCAAAAGGAAAAACGGAATCCTTATAGGATCACTTCGTTGTCCGTCTGTCTGTCTGTCTGTCTGTCAAGACCCATTTTCGCAGGATCACGTGGAGGTATCAAGTTGAAATTAATATCAAATACGTAAGTCTATGTGGATCCTTTGGTGTTCTAAAAAAATCAAGCTTCTAAGTCAACGCAATAACAAAATACGGCCATTTATGCGACATATTTTGATTTTGATACTCGCAAGTAAATCAAAACCTTTATGGTACTTCCCGTTGTCCTAGAATCATGAAATTTGGCAAGAAGCAAGGTTGTGAGACTTTGCTTCTTGCCAAATTTCATGATTAAAGCACAAGTAAAGGAAAAAGTCCGAAAATTGATAATTTCTTATTTTACCACCTAAAAAAATGTTAAGTGTATTTTTGGATAAATTCTTTTCAACTACGGAACCCTCCATTGTGCGTGGTCCGACGCGCACTTGGCCGGTTTTTTATTTATCTTTTAACGTGGCTTATCTTTTTTTAAAGTTTCGAGCAATCAACTAAAAAGAAATCTTTCAAATATCGTATTGTGATCCTTGTGTCCTTTAAATAATCCCAGCACAAACTGTCAAAAGCTTTTTTTTTGTTTCCTTTTATGACTTTTACTGAAATTGTTTCCAGGCCCGGTTCTATGCGCCGAGTACGATATTCATCGACGAGATAGACTCGCTGTGTTCGCGGCGCGGCTCCGACAGTGAACACGAGGCGTCGCGACGCGTCAAGTCAGAGCTACTCGTGCAAATGGACGGACTGGGCTCCGCCAACGATGAGCCTGCAAAAGTGAGTACACAAAGCTTGGCAATTAGTAAATCTGCTGTAAAATGTTGCGATTTGACCTAATTGATAACAACTTTCAAAGAGAGAAGTATATGAGGCATATGAGGTGAGGGTGAGGTGTGGTGGTGGTTTGAGGTATGAGATTATGCAATAAATTAAATTGAACAGACCTTTAGAAACCTAGCATGTAGTATTATATTATCTGTGCCTGAGGTATATAACCCGAATATGGAAAGTTATCTCGAGTACAGTATAACCCACCTTGCATCCTAGCCCACCTTATTCAATAAATATTTGTACTGACGCCTTTAACAATCAATCAATCTGCCTAGCCTTTTCCTAACTATGTTGGGGTCGGCTACCAATCTAACCGGATGCAGCTGAATACCAGTATTTTACATGGAGCGACTCCACAACCCAGTAACTGGGTAATACGATACTGCTTGGTAAGACTGGCTGTTAAAGATCCACTAATGACAACTGGGACCAACCATGTAAAGATGGTCACCCATCCACGGACCCAACACCGGCAAGCGTACTTAACTTGATGGATCGACACGTGCGGATGTTGTTACTTTGCCTTTAACATCGTACAGATATAAACGTCCACTGATTTCATCAACAGACGTTTTCCAATGCTATATTCTAGCTATATGCTGTATTGGTCCATACCTTTCCTACCCTACCTTAACTGCAATTCAAAAAAGAAACCAAATTTTGTAGGTTCGTTTAAGCATACGGTACTTATTTATTTTAACTTAGATTTTTAAAATCGCATTTAATAACAGAATACCATAATTTAATATTATTTCCTCGCACTTTCCAGGTGGTAATGGTATTAGCAGCAACAAACTTCCCTTGGGACATCGACGAGGCGTTGCGGCGGCGGCTGGAGAAGCGCATCTACATCCCGCTGCCGACGCAAGATGGCCGCGAGGCGTTACTCACGATAAACCTGAAAGAGGTGAAACTAGACGCCGAGGTAGACCTGCACGCTATCGCCAAGAAGCTGGATGGGTACTCCGGAGCTGATATTACTAATGTCTGCAGGTTGGTTAGGTGTTGATGTTATTAATAGCCTTTTGTGTCCCACTGCAGGGCAAGAGGGTCTTCTTATTCAGAGAAGGCACGAGCCTTGATCACCATGTTTGTCCAAGGCAGATTCATATCTATCGAAAAAATGTCAAGTAATTATATTTCGGTTTTAGTACAGCTGTAGACAAATTATATTCAAAATAGCTGACTCCACAGACGTTGTCCGGTTTTAGCTATTTACTGCAAAATTATCTTATTTTTTCTTTCTTAAGAACTTTTTCCTGACAATAATAAACACAACAAAAGAGATTTTTAACACATTTGGTTTTATAGGAATTTTAAAAACACAAAATTTGTCGATATCCACTATCTATTTTATTTAAGTATCCCATAAACTTAAGTTATTTTTATTTAACTTGAGAACAGTTACGTGGAACTGGTCCATGTAAACGTCGCACCCGATTTAATACGGGCCTGAACTATATTAGATAGCTAACTAAACGTAGTTTTCAAATACAAGCCTGTTTGCTGGTTTATTACAATACTGTGTACATATACAGCAATTAAAATAACAAAACGTTTCTTACTTCCAGGGACGCATCAATGATGTCGATGCGACGCAAGATAGCTGGCCTAAAGCCCGAGCAGATCAAACAACTTGCCAAGGAAGAGCTCGACCTCCCCGTCACCAAGCAGGACTTCATGGAAGCCCTGTCCAAGTGCAACAAGTCCGTGTCCAAGGGAGACATCCAGAAATACCTCTCCTGGATGGCAGAGTTCGGCTCCTCCTGATTAAAGCATTAACGTCGACAATACTGTCCAGTGTTCAATGTAACACAACCAGCTTCTAGCTCAAATGCTCAACACATTTGATATAGAATCTATAGAAACACGAAAAATTGCCTTAAAACTGAATGTAATAAAATATTTAAGTTAACGAAGTAACAATCAGACTGTTGCAGTATTAATACGGAAAGTATAAAATTGATAGTGGCATATCGAAATTGATAATATTATGTAAGTCAAGAGAAATCATCTATTGATACAGTAGAGTGGAACATTCCGTTTTCAAATGTAATGTAAATAGCTTCTAACCCGCGGTTTCTAAAGAATCAACTCAAAAAGTCTGTCAAACTTATGTTAACTGCTGTGATTGGCCGACTAAAAAACAACGGCCAATCAAATCAATTGACTGTCAGTTAGCTAATTTTTTAGTTACCTTTCTGAAACCTGGCCTAACTCTACTAATTGATGTAATTTTATTGATAACTTTCAAGACGAGATTTATAGACAAATCGTGATCTTTAATAACTTCAACATTGTATAAAGCACAATAAGATACTTCGTTCCATGTACAAATTATTATTATAATTATTCTAACTGCATTCAATCGAGCTTACACTTGCGAGATCTGTCATCACATGTAATTTCAAATGTTATCCTATAAATTGAGACCCGTGATCTTTGTACTTAAATTAGGTTAAATTTGAGATTTGTTTTATACTTAGATAATAGTTTTATGCCATAACTAATTTATGTGTACTTTTATAGATTTTTTTAATTAAAATGCTATTTTACGTTATTTTATGAAATGAGATATATATTTGGCATTTATATTATAGAATTTCGCTCAATTAAAATTAGCATGTTCCCGTGTTTATGTTGCGAGGTGTTAGATAGAAAATGGAACGATTTTTTCGAGAAGCCAGATCACCACCTCTGAGTGAACCTTTTTATCATTTTACTACGTAAATAGTGTAAAGTAGCAATATAATCTTGTGTTCAGACGTACCGGTATTATATAATTGAAATAAAACATATTTGGTGTAATAGCATTGGTGAAAATAACAATATTTTTGCAAACAAATTAACAAAACTTGTATAACGAAAACGTGAAAATAAATCAAATTTTAAAATATTTGTTTCGTATTTTTTTACTTCTCGAATATCTGCAGAGAAGTCGACGGATATACCTAATAGCTAGTTTACACTGTGCGAGCTAGCGTGCGAGTTGTCCTACTGAGTAGCTGCAGTGTAGCTACTCTCACTGTGTGGACGTATCATACGATTTACTCGCACTTGCGAGTCGGACAGAAGCTCGTAGCCAAGTAACTTCCAACATTTTTTTGTTTTCGTGCGAGTCTGCCTACCGAGTAGCTGCAGTGCAGACAGCCAAGGCAAGCCAAGAGCTACTGACATGCGAGTACACAGTGCGAGCAGCTGTATACTGTCTAGTCAGCAGCTTGCATTATGTACAGCAGCCAATTACATTCACTCGTTAGCAAAATGTTGCCCATCATACGTGCCCACGTGCCCATTACAAATCCTGTCTACACAAGTAAACACTCAAGACTTGCAACATACCTACATATTTATTTCCGATTTCCAGGCTGGCGAAGTCGATAGTTACTGTAATCATAGGAAAAAGTCCGAAAATTGTAAATTTGTAATTTTATCACATTTTTTTTACATTTAATTTTGCATTTGGACGGTGACGTAAGTATATCGATGTATGGGAGAAAATTTTTTAAACTACAAAGTTATGTTTGTTCTTGGGATAAATTCCGCCCAACCACGGAACCCTTTGGCGTGGTCCGACACGCACTTGGCCGGTTTTTCTTTATTACCGAAGTTCATTTCCAATGCCATTTGAAGGTCACGTGGTGCATGAGATCTGTGAATTTTAAATATTTTTTCTTTACGTGTACAGTGCGTTTCACGCGAATCACGAATGAAGAATTTGAAAAAAATGAAAAAAATTGTTACCAACAATGAAAATATGAAAGAAAGAAGCATAATTTATAAAAAACTAATTATGAATAATTTTTTGATGTCTGTTTTCACTTTGATTTATCTAAGACAAAACAAAACGTTATTGATACGCAAATAAGTGTTCTTTGCAAACCGTACTTTTCAATCAACATTTGACAGATAGAGGTCATTGACGTTCCTATTCTTATTTGAAACGCATTGTACTGTGAGACCTTGCTTCTAGGTCAACGGGAAGGACTTAGTACCCTATAGGTTTTGATTTATTTGCGATTATCAAAATATGTCGCATAAATGGCCGTTGATTGTACCGTAGACCTACGTATTTGATACTAGCTGTTGCTTGTGGCTTTGCCCGCGTGGATTCAATACTTTCCTATTTGAATCGGATTTTGTTCATAATGGGTTCCACGCTAAAAATGAAAACCCGTGTAGGGTTTTCATTTTTTAGCGTGGAACCCGGAAATGCATTGAAAATCCATATCAGTATCAGGTTGTTTGAAATTCGCGCGCTCATCCCGTTATTGTTACGTGGACCTAAAGCTGTGAAATAAATCGAATCCGTACTGTTTTCTGGGTGCGTAGACGTGAAAAAAGATCATGGTTCCAGTGTGAGAGAGAGACGGAGCTATATGTATACGACCTATAGAGCACCATTCTTTGTCGCGGGTATTTTAAAAAAGATACCGTGGCCCTGGCATAGGAACTGAAGGAACACGGGTGGGTTATAGTAAGTAAAAGTCTGACACGCCCTTCCGCTCCACCAAGAGCGGGAGAAATTATTTGATGATTTCCCATCCACAAAAAAAAAAACCATTCTTTCTTCTCAAAGGATCCATGATCTTTTTTCACGTCCTTCCTATGGCCCTTTTTTTGTGGATGGGAAATCATCAAATGACTTCTCCCGCTCTGGGTGGAGCGGAAGGGCGTGTCAGACTTTTACTGACTAAAACCCACCCGTGTTCCTTCAGTTGCCTATGCCAGGGCCACGGTATCTCTTTCAAACAACCCGCCACCACGGTGACTCGTCCTATGGCCCTGAGTTAGTATTTTTGACTCATCGAGTTGTTCTGGGGCCGTATTATGACGTGAAAAAGATCATGGTTCCAGTGTGAGAAAGAGACGGATCTATATACGACTTATAGCACCATCCTTTTTTTCACAACGGAACCATTTTGGATCTATGATCTTTTTTCACGTCATAGTACGTGACGGCCCCCGAACAAAACTGTGTTATTATTTTTTAAATAAAACTATTTATTACAGTGTATGTGTATTTTCTTTTACATCATAAGCGGATTTTATGAAATAAAACCACTCCCCCATAGCCTTATCCACTTTGTCTCCTGAAAATCAATTCGATTGTGTAGGTACTGCTTGATCTCAGAAGAACAACTAAAGCATAGAAGGAAGGCTAAAAACAGAATTCTGTAACTACCTTTATTCCCGTTCTATTATTAGGTACCTACGATAAAGGTACGAAGTCTACGGTACGAAGGGTACGATAGTGCTTGATAGACCACAATCACAGAACAGAAGATAAACTGTTATGTGACCACAGTGACCACAAGATAGTCGTTAGTCGTTGTTAGAAAATAGTTTATTGTCCAGGTAATACAGTAAGCAGGTTTACCATAGACTTATAAAAAAAGATGGACTCCGCGCCACGCATATCGAAAGTGAAGCACCCTTTTTTTTTTTTTTTTTTTTTTTTTTTTTTTTTGAGGGTGGGAAATCATCAAATAACTTCTCCCGCTCTGGGTGGAGCGGAAGGGCGTGTCAGACTTTTACTGACTAAAACCCACCCGTGTTCCTTCAGTTGCCTATGCCAGGGCCGCGGTAACCCTTTCAGACAACCCGCGACCCCAGCGGCGTCGGCCCTATTGGGCCCCGTCATTTGCTGACATCTCTTTGAGGCGCGCGTGGAACACAACGCGCCGTCGACTCGGGCCTGGTCCTTACCGGACGGCGAGCTACCCGCTGCTCACCGTCCGCAGGCCCGCGCCTACGGTGGCCGGAAATCGCCCCGCGATTCCCGCCGCCCAGGGCGTCTCCTGCGGCGACTGAGGGCGTGAGGCTGCCTCTCCCTCACGCGTTCCGCCTCCTCCTTCGCGAGCATCACTGCTTCGCAGAAGGAGGTGACGGCCTCCCATGCACTCTCGCTCCGCACCATGGCCTGGACCAGGCTCGGACGCGAGAGATCGTCGCCGCCGATCGCCTCCGTGAGAACACGGCGGTGCTCTGCCCAAGCCGGGCAGACCTCCACTGTATGCTCCACCGTGTCCTCCGGGCGATCCACACAATGGAAACACCCGGGCGTTTCCTCCCGCCTTATGCGAAACAGGAACCTCCCGAAACAACCGTGTCCGGTGAGGACCTGCGTCAGGCGGAAGGTGAGGACGCCGTGGCGCCTCTCTAACCACTCCTCAAAGAGGGGACTTATCGCCGCAATTGTGGCGTGCCCAGCGCTGGGTTGCGACAGTCGCGTTCTCCATGCCGCCATGAGATCCCGCCGGAGCTCTGTCCGCTGTACCGTGATTTCTCGCGGCAGCGGAGTTACGCCCCGGCGAAGCACCCTACCGATCTATGTGTGCGTGATTTGAGTACCTGCAAAGACGCCGTCGCTCGTGTCACGTAATGGCGGCCGGTCGGCATACTATGATATAAATGTGTGCGCGAGGCGTGTTTGTACAAACGGACCCGGCATACTTACTGTGCTTCACTTTCGATATGCGCAGCGCGGAGTTCATCTTTTTTTATAAGTCTATGAGGTTTACAATGTTAACAACAAGTTGAGACGACATGAGCAGCTTAAAATATTAGTTTTATGTAGCTAGATTAAAAAAAAAAAAAAAAAAAATGTTTATTGCATTTAAACAAATTCTTAGCTCACATGAGTTAGGAGATCACCTTTTAAGCAAGGAATTGCTTGTGATAGGTGACTCCGCCCTTCCGCTTAACATAATCACAGGTATGCAATTGTTAACAAAAACAAAAGATAAACCAAAATAATTAGAAATACTAAATACAACAAGGAGCGCATTTGTGTGTTGTGTATGAGTGAGTTTTTGAACGAGTGTGTGTGTGCGAGTGGGGGTGCGTGTGTGAGTGTGAGAGAGAGGATATGTGTTCGTGTGTAATGGAGTGAGCGTGGAGTTCAATACATGAGCTTATTTTATAAGGGTTTCTGTTTAGGATTAGGTTAGGTTAGCCCTGCGAAAATGTCTTGGGATCGGAGGAAGCCAGGTACAGCTTCCTCCACTAACAGTTTGGCTCCCATGGTCCTATTAATTCAGGATGGAAGTGATGATACCAAAGCCTCAATGTCGTCATAGGATTTATTCTTAAGCCAATCAGTCAAAGCTTGTTTACAGTCACGGAGTTTCAGAGGATAGATGTGTAGCTCTTTGTTCAGTAGGTTGTATACGTGGGAAGATTGCTTTTCATACTGCCTCTTAGCAAAAACAGATCTAACTGGGACAGTCGGAGCGACTAAGTAGCCTCTTCTGCTACTGATACGTGGTTTTGTGGGATCATACGGAATGGATTTGTGTTTCCTCAATATAAGATGGAGTAGGTAGAGTTTCCTTACAGACAGAAGGCCAGAGGTAAGGTAAAGACTTTGGGTAGGGAATCTATAAGGTTTAAAGAGCATAACCTTAAGCAGAGAACGCTGCGCCCTTTCAAGTTCCAAAAATTTAATTTTAGTTGCCCCTCCCCAGCATGGCAAACAGTACGTAAGAATCGATTGTGCCAGTGAAACGTAAACTTTCCGCAGAAGATTCTTTGAGGCAACGTGACGCAATGATTTGAAAGTCCATATTAATTTCCTAACTCTTTTCATGATTAGTTCAGTATGCATATGCCAGGACAGACGCTGATCTTGAAACCCTTGACGAGAATTCTGTATGCATACCGGATATTTACCTCGAAAAGAATGCCATACTTAAGGCACTCACTTCATTAGATTTAAGTAAAGGAGCTGGTCCGGACGGCCTGCCCCCTTCTTTCTTTATAAACACTGCACAAACCATCTGTGTCCCGTTGCACATAATTTTTAATAAATGTCTCAGGGAAGGGATTTTCCATTATGTTTGGAAGAGGGCCTTCATCACGCCCATTTACAAAAGTGGTGACAAAGGAAACGTTGAGAATTATCGTCCCATATCTATCTTGTCCACCTTGTCTAAGCTTTTTGAGAGTCTAGTGCACAGCCATTTATTTCCACAGTTAAATCACCTTGTTATACCTGAACAGCATGGCTTTGTTAAATCCAAATCCACCACTACTAACTTAATCGTGTTTACGCAATTTTTGTTTGAAAACATGGATATGCGCAGGCAGGTTGATGCTGTATACACTGATTTTCTGAAAGCTTTTGACAGGGTGGACCACAAATTGCTTCTCGATAAACTCGCTTTCAATGGCATAAGAGGCAATTTGCTCAGATGGTTTGCTTCATATATATTTCATAGGACTCAAAAAATTGTCATCAATGGATTCGAGTCTGATTATGTGGTCGTCGAGTCAGGTGTGCCTCAAGGATCAGTCTTAGGCCCATTGCTTTTTATCTTGTTTATAAACGACATAAAATCCTGCATAGTCAACTCTAAATTCCTAATGTACGCCGATGATATCAAAATCTATAAGGCTTGTGCGAGCTCTCAGGATTGTTTGCTATTACAAGATGACTTGTACAGGCTTTCACAATACTGTCGGGTCAATAAACTTCATCTCAGTATTCCTAAGTGTCACTTCATTTCTTTTACTAAAAACAAAAATACTATTAACTTCCCATATACCTTGAATGACATACTGAGTGCACACGAGATCTTGGCATACTACTTGATTGCAAATTACATTTAGACACCCATATCGACAACATAATTAACAAAGCCTTTCGAATGTATGGTTTTGTCATGCGGTCTTGTAATGATTTCAAAAAGCCTTCCACTTTTCTCTTCCTTTACAAAACTCTAGTCCGTTCTCAGTTGGAATACGCGGTGCCCATCTGGTGCCCCTATTATGATAAATATAAACAAGCAATAGAAATGGTTCAGAAAAAATTTCTTCGTGCCACGCACTACAAGTGCTTCCGTGCAAGGATTCCCTATGCAGATTTGCTAACGCGTTTTAAGATGCTAAACTTGGATTCCAGACGTTCACTGATCATGGTTATGATGTTGTACGGTATATGTAATAACAAATTTAATTGTACTGAGCTCACGAATGGATTGTGTTATGTAGTACCTAGAACTGTTATTCGGCGAGAGGTGCGCGCACCTCAACTATTCTACACTGCGCGATGTGGAACGAAGGCTGGGGTGCGAGCCCCTCTCCGCCGACTCTTAGATACCTATAACTCACAATTCATCGATTTTGATATTTTCGCGCTGTCGCATTCTAAATTTAAAAGACTGGTTTCACAATCTCTTGTAAGTCGCCAATAAGACGGATGCTTATGTGATCCGCTTCCATCGATTCGTCGGTTTATAGTGTTTTTCTTTTAAAATGTGTACTTTTTATTATTATTTTTTTTTTCTCCTCATTTAGCATGCGTTCGTTATCATACTCAAATGTCATTTCGTGGACAATAGTGTGGGTTATACGTTTTCTCGACTGTTAAATTACTACTTTGTAAATGCTGTACTGTATAACTGTTTTTTGTCCAAATAAATAAAATAAAATAAAAAAATAAAATAGATCTATCATGATACCCAGGTATTTGGTATATTGTAACCTGTCAATCTTTGCACAAGAGCAATCAGGAATTGCAGGGTTGGCACAGCAGTGGATCTTAATTTGGAAGTCGAGCGGAGGCTGAGTATTTGCATACTTAGTGAAACATATGTAGTTGGACTTGGAGGCATTTAGTGTGAGGAGGTTACGATTGAGCCAGTCTGCAATCTTAGACAGGCCAATTTCGGCTGATCTTTTAACTTTTGCCCATGTCTTACCAGCAAAGACTATGGCGGTATCATCCGCATATGAGAAAATGCAACCCTCGTCAATAATTAGATTGCAAAGACTGTTAACATATATGAGAAACAACGTCGGACCAAGGACACTCCCCTGCCCAACGCCATATGACGTTGTTTCTTCTGAGCTTACTAACTCCCCTATTTTTACTCTTTGTTTGCGATTAGTCAGGTAGGATTTGAATAGTTCGAGAGGAGGCCCCCTTATTCCGATGCTTTCGAGCCTGTGCAGAAGTATGGGGACAGATACTGTGTCGAAGGCCTTTTTGAGGTCAAGGAAAACTGCTAGACATTTACTTCCCTTATCCACTTTATCGACTATAGTAGAAGTTAGCGATAGTACCGCGTCTTCAGTAGATCTACCCTGGCGAAACCCAACTGAGACAACGACAGAATGTTATGCTTAGAAAGATATTTGATTAAGCGTGAGTTTAGGAGTCTTTCCAGGATTTTTGAGATAGATGGCAGCACTGAAATTGGCCTATAGTTCGACGGGTCTGACCTGTCTCCACACTTGTACACGGGCGTTATTAGGGCTACTTTCAATGCATCCGGAAAAAGTTTATGAAATATTATTTACCAGTGAGTCTGTAACTTGGGGGTCAGGTTTAGAGCATTTATGCTCTAAGGGGTCAGGTTGTTACCTTTCCTCTCATATACATTTTGAATCCCAATCAGATTGACCCTTAGATCATTTAGGTTAAATGCTCTAAGGATTGACCTGATTAAATTGATGCCAGGTTGATTGCTTAAAGTTCCACAAGTGCGGTAGTTGTAGTTTGCAGGAATATGAAAAAAAATCTTGTTTTAAATGCCTATTACTTAGATTTCCGTATATTTAAAAGTTACTAATTTTATAATTATTAATCGACTAATGCTTTCTTCTGAATCATAGACAAGCTAAAGTAATGTAAAAAATAATACTGCTTACTATGAGCAGGGCAGAAGTTGAACGTTTCCATTTATGAGCCCCCCCGAGCTGAATAAACTAAAACGAAATTGAAATCACTCCTATAGTTCTCAACTTATTCTCAATATCTCGAATACCCCTGTTATAAAAGCATTTTTTTTTATAAAAATAATATTTACTCTCTGCATCAAATCTTTAGGGGTCTTTATGTTGGTATAAAATCGGAAATGGGTCGTACGTTTACACTCTTTAAACAAACAAGATGTAATCAACAAATTGTTAAAACTCTTAGATCAATCAAATGACATAAAAATATTTAATTTTATTTGAAATATTTTTATTTTAGCCATTAATTTATCATGAAAATAAAGAGTGGCTACCAACTTGAAATGAACTTAGCAACGAAAGCCTTGGCGCCAGCGGAACTTGTCACTTTGTTGCATGTTTTATGTTGGTACTACCGTAGTAACTACGTGGTCGCAATAGTACAAAAATGTAAACATGCACAGATAATTTTGGGTTATTTTCCTCCAATTAGTGTACAATTAGCTAATTATTTAGTACAATCGAAACTGAAAAAATATCGAGATAAATATTTAGGGCTAGTCTAAGCTATCTATGGTAAAAGTTTCAACAAAAATATTTTTTTGTAACCGGAGTGAACATAGGCAGAAGCGTCGTCAAGCGCAGAATTTCAAGTCCGTAATGGCGGACGCTAATAATTTTGGAAGTTTCGTGATTCTATTGTTCTGTTTTTAAGTATTTTACTTGGTTGTGGGATTGGGAATGAGTTTTGTCATAAGTGAACGTATACGGAGTGTTAATAACGTGATAGTGATATGAAATGTTCAGTTATAGCGTGACAAAATCGCCTTCTAGATATGTAACCTTTTCCCTAACCTCGTTTACGCCAATGGAGTAGATATGTGATCGATGTGTGTGCGTCGGTGAACGATAATTCGTCCGTTTCGCGTTACTATTTGTGTATAGTTAATATACGTGTTAGTGATGGAAGTGTCCGCGTCGCGGTTTTGCAATCCGACGCCCGATTCCGATGTAACGTAAGCGAGCCGGTCGATCGCCAGAGCGAGTGTAAGCAGGGACGGCCGTTGTCAGCCGAACATGGCTGCGACGCAGGCAGAGTCTCAGCGTAGCGAAGCGAACGTTGAGCAGAATCCATCGGAGCAGCTCAGTGAATCTCGGAACGCTTTGTTGCAAAACGGCACCGACAAGTCCGTCGGGCGCGTTCCGCCTGATGGCGTCGTGAACACAAAGAGCAAATCGCCGATGTCGGCCGAAACGGGGCAGCCACGCGACAGTGGCGAGGCGCCCGGCCACGACCGAGGCGTAGAAAGGCCAGTGACGGACCAGTACGGCCAGTATAGATACGCAGAAGGCGCGGATCCTTATTACGCGCCACGGCCAGGTTTTCCCGGCAAACCGCGGCCACCGCCGCAGCAGCCGCGCTTTTTCCCGGGACAAGCGGTGTCGCAGGCACCTGGCCCCACGCCCACGCTGAATTCATTATTGCAATCAAGCGGGGCGCCGCCGCACCGCTATCCCAACAGTTATGACCAGCCGCCGGCGGGCTACGGCCCGGGCCCCGGCTGGCCGCAGCACAGGCCTATGCCGCCTTATAATCCCCAAGGAAGCCCATATAGAAATTCTACGGTGAGTAGTATTGTTATTATAATTTTAGAATAATGTTTTGTTACCAACAATCACCTATTTACTCTATTAATTACCAATATAATTATATTTTATTTAAGAAAACGTTTTTAAAACAAGGTCTTTAGTAATGAACATATTTTGGCAATTTATTAAGTTATAAAATAATGAATAAATTGCTTAACTAATGTTCCGGATTTTTTTTGTCAATTACTGTTTATTAAGAATTTATGGCAAATATTTGTGAGTTAAACTCACCGATAATTCCTCTAATAAATTATGTAAACATCTAAATATTGAAATAATAAAATATGAAAAACTAAAAATTATACTTTAAAGGTCATTTCAGTTTACCTTACCTTTTATGTGAAAACAGATTTATTAACTGTTAATAAATGTGATACATTATTATGAAACCACAGACAGTACACAAATAAACAGTCAAGAACAACAATAAACAGAAAAAAAATCAATAGACAGTATAAAAATTTTACTAGCTGTTGCCTGTGACTTTGTCAATGTGTATTTTGTAAAATATTCAGGACTAATTCCTAAGATTACCACCCTACATACAAACTTACAAACACTCTTTATAATATTAGTATAAAGACGAAAAGTAGCTTATTAGTGTGTTTCGTCCCAGTAAGCCAAGTTGTCCACAAGCTACCTATCTGTCAAATCTTATAACAATTGGTTCCAGTGCAGTCTCTTAGGCATGAAAAGGTTATTATTACATAATAATATTGTATACTATTATGTAAAGAATGCGTAAAAATAGCTCAGAATACTTAAATTAGAATTATTTTAGCAGCTAATGGAATCATTATTTTTGGAGATCAATCAAAATTTTTGTGTTTTTTTTTGTGTGTACACATAAAAAAACCCAAAAATTTATAAAAACAAAACTAGGAACTGAAATCTGTGTCCAACCAATGCAACATAGATTAGAAAGGTTTAGGTGGTGAAATAAAGGTAAACAATCTTGATGTGACTTTTTACACATACACATACTAAACAAATAAACTACTGCTTAAACTAATGGTTCAATTGAAATAAGTAATCATTATTGTTGTATAAGTTTATTAGTTGCATTGCATTTTTAAACTGAGGTTTTAAAATAAAAAAGATAAAAGACACATCAAGATTGTTTACCTTTTTTTCACCACCTAAACCTTTCTAGTATAGTTCTAAACATTTACAGCTATTTGACTATTCATTCCAACTCCATAATAAAACAAATCTTATAATAAAAGGAGCTCATGGTGAGCTAAGTAATAATAGCCACACAGGACGATACATCAGGAAAAGCTATGCTTGCCAGGTCGGTGGATAGTCCATGTCCATCTTTACATTCCGAGACTCCTCCGTGCCTCGGAAAGCATGTTAAGCTGTTGGTCCCAGCTGTCATTTGTGGATCTTTGACAGTTGTTATTGGTTGTCAGAAGCCCGAAAGTCGGACAACAAGTCTTACCAAGGGTAACCCAGTACTTGGTTGTGGTCTTGTGGAGGTTGGATGTGGCAGTTGCTCCATGTAAAATACTGGTATTCAGCTGCATCCCGTGAGACTGGAAGCCGACAGATTGAATCAAACCAATCTTAATATTCAATTTTTTTTTTCTACTTTATTTTCTGTAACGAAAATACTATTTTTATCCCTATTAAAATGGATAAATAATTATGATAAAATCATTCATCAATAAAATACCATCACTTTTCTGTATGTACAGTCAGCATCATCAATATGTATTCACTCATGAAGCCAAATAGCCAACTATAGAAACAGCTTGATAAATGTAATTAGAGCATGGGTACCAGGGTTGAGCAGATTTAAATCACCTGATTAAGATAAATAAATCCCTTTTTAGTTTACATTAATGATTTACCCCAATTACTTCAAAATCAGCCCAAGGTGTTATTTGCAGACACAACATTGATCTTTAAAATAAACCGACATTCACAAAATCTTAACCACGCAAACTCTATTCTTCAGGTCCAAGATTGGTTTACAGTAAATAATTTGGTACTAAATGAAAAAAAAAACCAAATGCAGTGATTTCAATTACCTTTTTATTAATAAAATATGTGATGGACATCATTTTAATACTAAGAATAAAGATAAAATAGATCAACCATTTTTCAGATTATCTAAAGTACATACATCTTTCATGGGGTACTGTGTTAAATGTAACAACAAAATACCTTGTCATATATTGCAATTGAAAGAAAATTCAAAACTCTTATTAAAAGTACACTTTGTAAACAAGCATAATTATACAAACTAGCTTTTGCCCGCGGCTTCAAAGTCAAAGATTTATTTGCTTAAAAATATGGTTTTAATAGTTCTTACAACAATATTAAAGTGGCTTAACATATTTATCATAACATAATGACGTGCAAATTTTTGGTAAATAAACAATCAGATTATTTAAATTTAATTTTTTTTTTTCGCCCGTGTGGATATCGGAAAATATCCCACTGGAACGTAGTACCGGGAAATCCTTTGTTATTCCTTGTCTACATTATAAAGGGAACCTCTGTGCAAAATTTCAGCTTTCTAGGTTCTGCTGGGTGTTGACGAGTCAGTCAGAATTTTGTTGATGAGTCAGTCAGTCAAGAGGATAATGTCTATCTATCTATCTATGTATGTAAATAAAAAGAGAAGTCCTGACTGGCTGACTTGTCAACGCCCAGCCCAAACCTAGAAAGGAAATTTTGCACAGAGGTTCCCTTTATAATGTAGACAAGGAGTAAGGAAGGATTTCCCTGTAGCGTGTTCCCGTGGGAAAATTTCCGACATTCGGAATTGCTAGTCCAAGATAAGAGTGTTTGGAAACATGCTGGTCCTGCTCCATGGGACAATTGAGTCCAGACGAAATCAAACTGGTCGAAATCAAAATTTTATTGAATGACACATGGTATTATTTTTTTATGACATTAATTTTACATTCTGTGATTACTTTAACTCAAACACTGACTTATTACTAGTTAGGGCCTACGTCACGATGTCCAAATAGGCACTACTCAGCTGATAAATTAACAAATGGAACGGAATTTGTATGAAATTATCTGCCAAGTAAGTTACTAGGTACTTGGCAAGTGGTGAAACAGGACCTTAAAGTTTTAAGAAAATCGTATACCTACTTTTACAATGTTTGTAACCATGTGAGCACCATGTATCTGTCGCAACTCGCAGCCAACTGGTTTAATTAGCCGTTTGGTCAACCGCCTAGCCTCATTAAACGCCGCCACTGTACTTTAACACCCGTCGCTTTTATATAGTAGCTATTTTTTTTTGGGTAGCACAGCCCTTTTTAGTGTATTTTTGAAAACCCCAAAGTGCGCAAAACCATAGGCGCTGAGAAAAAAAAAACGAGTATCTATTTTTTTTTTTGTTAAAATAGACCCTTTTAGATCTGAAGTCAAGGACATTTTCAAGATCAATGTCAAGTCGCGAAACTCACGAAGGTCAAGGTCAAATAAATATATTTTTTTTGTAGTAAGGCGTGGTCGACGGAGACCCGGCTCCTATTTGTGAGTGGTTTCAAAAAAAATAATCAAACCTGTTCGAGTCGGGGTGCCCCCAGTCCAGAGCTCGCTTCGCTCGCTCTTGCATCCCAAGTGTTTGGTGTGTATCTTTTTATGTCAACTTTATTATTTTTAATTTAATTAATTAATATTTACTTCATAATTGAGTTCATTGCGGGAGCAGCTATTTAAAAATTAATTAAAGTTAAAAACTTACATATCTAAACTACCATTAAAATCTGCTGTCACTTTGTCTAAAACTTTAGGTTGATTTTCTGAAACTTTAGGATTTTTTTCTCAAAAATTAGTTGTTTGCACAGTATTATTTTGCGAAAGTGTTTTACTGGAAGACATCAACACGCTATAAAATTGTGAAGTTTCGGACGCGCGGGTATTAAAGTACAGTGGAGCCTTACCCTCTTACTAATAAAACACGGAATAAAGTTATATAAGGAATAACAAAGGAATAACCATACATTTTCATAGGTTTAAACTTGGAATAACTTTATATTCTGTGTTTATTAGTAAGAGGGTTAGTGTTTTGAGGTTAGTTTACAATAATTTGTTTTTTTCAAGAATGGTGCATTACCTTTACACTGTAATTTTTAATTGGAATGAAATATGTATATCTAAATGACCTACCAATATGCCCTATTGTATAAATGGCTTAAGCATCAGCCAGCCAAGCCAGCATAATTCTTTTTACCTATGCGGTATAGTAATTTTTATTCTAGGTGCATTGTCTTCACATATAATTAATGTACTTAAACAAAATATTGTAAAACACTTTTGAAAGAGTAACAATGGAGTTTCTTGCCCATTTTTCTCCATACGAAACTACCTTTTGGAACGGGCGACTAGAATCAAAATCATAAAGGTATTGATTTAAATCAATACCTTTTTAATGCAACAAAATCATCCATTCCCCAACATAAACTACTGCACAAACAAACATGCAAACTAAAAATATTAATTAACATATTTTATCATGTCGAAAGGTGTTAAAAGTAATGTACTGCAAATACTACAGGTCGACAGACACGTTGGGGAAGAGACATTTTATATGGGTGATTAGCGAGTTTAGCAAAACCTAAGTAAATTCTATTAATGAAATTCACTGACTTATTTTAATAGACCTTGAACTTTAGATGAACATTATGTTTCTGATGTAATTCTTTGAAAAGTATGTTTTTTTTTGTCACGGACATTAATAAGAAGTCTTAACATAGCACACACCATACATTGTTTGCTGCAACTTCTAATGTGCTGGAAACAAATCAATGTTTACCAATAATTTTACACTTTGTCAGCCAGCAACACTGCGATTCCCTGTTAGTGTACATGTTGTTGAAACTGTGTTCTATGTTCTATGTTAGAGGGTATGGTTTCCGCACTTAGTCCTTTATTTGGACCATTGTGCGTGGGCCATATCGGCCGTCGGGGCTTATTCCAACCAGCTCACCTCACTCCAGAAGTCAATCAAGTTTCCTAATCTGTTCAGAACATCTGTGAAGGATCCGGGTATACCAGCTTTTATCCTAATCTGTGCGACGCCTGTGCATTCAAAGAGCACGTGCTTAACGGTTTCCTCAGCCTCCAGGCAAGCCCTGCACAGAGGACTGTCCGTTATTCCTATTGTATGAAAATGTTTATTTAATGAGCAGTGCCCTGTGATAGTCCCCGTCACTAGGCGCAGGCCATTCCTGTCCAGGCGTAGCAGACGTCTGGTTAACCTACCATCAAGAGATGGCATAGCCTTCCTGGCCTGCCTGCATCCCGGTGTCAAGGACCACCACATCTCCGCTTGTGTATGAGTGGCCTCCTGTAGCCACCTGCGTAATTGGTTGAAGGGGATCGGTACAATAGGTTCAGGTCCGCAAGCTGACGTGCTGGATGCTTTCCTAGCTAGTTCGTCAGCTGCGTCGTTGCCCAGCGATTCGCTATGTCCTTTTATCCATTGTAGTGTCACTGTATTGCGGTTAGATACCGTTATACGTTCTAGTGCAAACGTTCAGTTGAAACTGTGTTGTACAACTTTTGTTTTTTTTTTTCAGCTGATTATTAGCAAAGTCAAATAATTTGTTTCAAATAGGCGCATAAAAGGCTCTTTTGAACGTAAAAAATTTACAAAAAAAAAATATAATTGATTCTAGTTGCCCCTTCCAAAAGGTAGTTTCGTATGGAGAAGAATGGGAAAGAAACTACATCATTACTCTTTAAAAGGGTTTTATGTGAAGACGACGCACCTAGAATAAAAATTACTATACCGCATAGATAAAAAGAATTAAAAATGAAGCAATGACAGATTATTGAATGATGTGATAGATACGTCGCAGCTAACGAATTTAATTAGCCGTTTGATCAACCGCCTAGCCATTTCACTAAACGCCGCCATTCAATCAATGGCCTGAATGATATTCAGCCAACACACTCAGAGTTTACCACAGATACGAATTTCAATCAGGGGTTGTTCCGTTTTAAGTGACAAAGTGTTCAAAGTGACAGCGGATTTTAATGGTTTTTTTTTTTGTATAAATATTGTAAGTTTTTAACTTTAATTCATTTTTAAATAGTTGCTGCCGCAATGAACTCAATTATGAAGTAAATATTATAATTAATTATATTAAAATAATAAAGTTGACTTAAAAAAATACACATTAAACAATTAGGATGCAAGAGCGAGCGAACCGAGCTCGGGACTGGGGGCACCCCGACTCGGACAGGTTAGGTTATTTATTTAAACCACTCAAAAATATGAACCGGGGCTCCGTCGACCAGTCAGGACTTCTCTTTTTATTTATATAGAAAGCTGACTCATCAACGCCCAGCCCAAACCCTTGAACCTAGAAAGCTGAAATTTTGCACAGAGATTCTCTTTATAACGTAGATAAGGAATAACGAAGAATTTCCCGGTAGTACGTTCCAGTGGGATATTTTCCGATATCCACGTGGGCGACGCCAGGGACAAAACCTAGTTTGTTTATGCTTGTTTACAAAGTATACTTTTAATAAGTAAATTTTCTTTCATTTATTTGCAATATATCACAAGGTAAAATACCTTGGTAGAATACCTTGTGTTACATTTAACACAGTACCCCAAAGATGTATGTACTTTAGATAATCTAAAAAATTGTTGTTCTATTTTATCTTTATTCTTAGTATTAAAATTTTGTCCATCACATATTTTATTAAAAAGATGTAAGTAGATTTTTTCTTACATTCATCATAATATTTTTATAAATGAATTGGAAAAGGTAACTGAAAATTGGCATTTGGTTTTTTTATTCATTTAGTACCAAATTATTTACCGTAAACCTATCTTGGACCTGAAGAATAGAGTTCGCGTCGTCAAGATTTTGTGACCGTCGGTTTATTTTAAAGATCAATGTTGTGTCATCTGCAAATAACACCTTCTTGGGTTGATTTTGAAGTAATTGGAGTAAATCATTAATGTTAACTAAAAAGAGGAATGGACCCAATATCGAACCTTGAGGAACGCCCATTACCATTTCAGACCTTAGTGAGTTTATGCCGTTTACTTGGACTTTAACCTGTCTTTAACTTTCAGGTATGATTTTAGTAAATCAAGAGCTGTATTCCTAATCCCATATTGCTCCAGTTTCAGCAGAAGTGTCTCAGGGTTTACGCAATCGAACGCCTTAGAGAGGTCGCAAAAGGTTCCAATGACATCTTGTGCTTGTTACCAGGCGTTAAAAATGTTCTCTTCTTTCCCAGTACAAAGATTTCTATTGAGAATATCTCACCAGGATTTACTTTCATTCATTTAGGCATTTTTTTACAACTGCAAGGAATATTGTGTTACAACATAAACGTAAACTCTATTTAAACGCTATTTAAACAGTTAAACTAGGTAAATCTGTGTGACTCTGCAATGAAAAACTTACATTAATGTTAGATTCCCAGGTAACTGAAGTTACAAACAAAAAAGTTATTTTAGCAAAATGTTCACACCACTGTGCACTGTAGTCAATGGACTACACGGAAAGTTTTTTAGGAAAATTTAAAAAAAAATAGCTAAGCAAACACTGGATTTTATTTTTGTCTTCAATCTTATACCAATTCAATCTCATCACTAAGGAGGTTCTACGAGAACTGCCAAGAAAAGCCATTGTACTCATGACAGTATTGTATAATGCTATGCTGAGAGTCCAGTATTTTCCAAGCCTCTGGAAAGTCTCCCAGATTATTATGATCTACAAACATGGAAAACCTCCTCATGAAAAATCATCCTACAGACCAATAAGCTTGTTACCCGTGATGTCCAAAGTATTTGAAAAGATTATACTGAGCAGGCTAACACCAATCTTACAAGAACGAAAGATAATCCCTGACCATCAGTTTGGATTTAGGAGACATCATGCAACAATAGAACAGGACCACAGAGTCAGCGCTACTGTAAGGAAGACTCTGGAGAACAAAGAATATTGCTCATCGGCATTCATGGACATACAGCAGACCTTTGACAAGGTGTGGCATAAGAGCTTGTTGTGTAAAATCAAGCAGATCCTACCACATAGCTTTTTCCTATTGTTAGAATCCTATATCTTGGACAAAATATTCTATGTTAAAGAAGCTGGAGAAACTTCTGATTTCTATGAGATCAAGGCAGGAGTTCCTCAAGGATCGGTGCTTGGACCAGCCCTATACACGCTATACACAGCTGATTTACCGATTACACCTGGTGTTACAACGGCAACTTTTGCTGACGACACAGCACTACTTGCAAGCGACAAAGATCCAAAGCGAGCTTCAAACTGCTCTTCAAAAGTGGATCAAAGCAACACTGCTGCAAGACTGCTGCTGCTAATTGCTGCTGGTGGCTGCAAGACTGGAAAATCAAAGCAAGTGCTACTAAATCAGTGCAAATAACATTCACCCTTCGCCAAAGCGACTGTCCACCGGTTAAACTAGGTGATAGTACTCTGCCGCAAAGTGACCGTGTCAAGTACCTCGGATTGCACTTTGATCGCCGCTTAACATGGAAATGGTACATTAAAGCCAAAAGAGATGAGACTTCAATCAGACACAGAAACCTCTATTGGATGTTGGGACGAAACTCAAAACTATCCCTAGACAACAAACTTCTGATATATCAAACAATACTAAAAACCAGTCTGGATGTATGGTATACAGTTGTGGGGCACCGCAAAAGACTCCAATATTAATATCATACAAAGAGCACAAACCAAGATACTGAGGTCAATAGCAAATGTGCCATGGTATGTCACCAATGCCGAACTGCACCAAAATCTGTCGGTCAAGACATTTGAGGAAATACGTGATGCCTCAACAAAATATAAGAAACGGCTGATAAATCATCCCAATGAACTGGCACTATCCAAGACTATGTCAACCGGCTCAAACGACGTAATGTTCTAGAGCTTTAAAATCGACTGTAGCACCAGGCTACTACATATGAGTAGGTACTCTCGATGGAGAGTACACTCTGCATGCGAAAATACGATGACATCAAATCTGCTCATGGTCCCAGGACTGATCGCCGATAATACAAAAAAAAAAAAAAAATCTTATACCAAAAAAAGATAGGTTTTTATAGTAACTTCCCATAGGAATTTCATAAAAAAGGAAGATGTGAATGAGATACGTTTTTGGACGTAAAAAACTTGTTCTTAAAAATCCGGCTGCTGCCCTTACAACACACACACACACTGATTAAAACACTGCTAATTCTTTAGTAAACAGTCATCAAGGTACAACGAAAGCGACCGAAAACGCAGTGGCATAGCCGTCCAATCGCAATGACAGACCGTAGCAACACGACTGGTACCTACACGTGATTAAAAATACTGCTAATTCAATCAAACAGTAAACAATCATCAAGGTACAACGGAAGCTACCGAAAACGCAACGGCATAGCCGCCCAATCGCAATAACAGACCGTAGCAACACGACTGGTTTCTATAGCACGCCGCAAATGCTCGTGCGTTAAAATAAATGCGGTGTTCGGCACTACCTCATAGGTTTTAAGTGCTCCTACACGCACGCAGTTCATGATGACCATTGCGAGTGTAACTGTGTAACTATGAAAACGGCAACAGGCGGAAATTTCGCCATCGATGAAAGCTTTTTCATACAAACCTCATATCTGAGAGCATACAGTACTGCTATTTGAGATTGATTTCTGAACAGCATCCTTTCATTCTAGTTGATTGATGAAGCCCGTAACTAACGCTTACAAGTTCGGCGAAGTTTCAATGTTAGGTCAATAACCGTATGAAAACTTCTAACCAAGAAATAAGTTTCAAATTAGTGTCCTCTTCACGGTGCGGTGCTACGATTTTAGAAAAAAAGAAAGGAAAAGAAAGAAAAATCGTTTATTCTGCACAAATAAAACGCACATTAGAAACTAAAAAAAAAAATAACAAAGTACATACACACATTATTCAAAGTAAGCAAAAGCCTCGTATCCAATTTTGAGCTGTAGCTTCAAAAACTTAACATGGTAATGATAGTTTAAGTGGTCTCCTCCACTTTCGATTCAAATAAATTCTCCCTTGTTACAACAACTAATCATTTTTGTAAAGTTATGCCGCGTATAAAGTATTTAGCCAGTATTGTCTATTTTTTGTTAAAAACATATACCTAATTTTTAATAAAAATAAAAGTTCTGACTGACTGACTCTGCAACGCCTAGCCCAAACCATTGGACCTAGAAAGCTGAAATTTTGCACAGAGGTTCCCTTTATAATGTAGACAAGAAAGGATTTTTGTTCCCGAGGGATATTTTCCGACATCCATGCGGGCGAAGCCGCGTGCGAAGTGCTAGTTTGATAATATTTTTTTTAGGCAGCCATCGTGTTCAAGAACTCTTTCATCCCTATTATTTGGATAATAAAATAAAACCCAAGGAAAAGAAAAATAAGGCACAAAATACTGCTTATTTCTAAAGAAATCTGTGACTTAATTCATATGAATACACCATAATAATTACATTATTCAACAAGAACACTGATTTTCTTAGAAAATAACTTAAAGAAGTACACTTGTTAACATGAAACTGAAATAAGATGTTTCGACTTTTAGAGAAAAGCCGGGAAATTCGCATTTAGGCTTATCGGGGAGGACTACATGCTCAATACAAATCACAATACAAATCCATGCCGTATCGGTTTATGTATTGAGTTGGGTCGCAATTCAGTCCTTTCTCTGCGTTCGGCACTGATCATGACGGTATAAGTTGAGTGAAGGATCCAGGTTTTTTTACTGGAGCGGAGTGAAGACCAAGATGCTTCCAAAATAAAATTGTGGGCAGTTTAGACACAGCCAATGTGCTGACGTTTTTCGTTAGTGCAAAGACAATATAATACCAAAATGAAGTAACTTTAAGCCCTAATGCGGAAACGTAACACAACGCCTTTCATGAATGCCCTTTAGCACTGACTAGTAGAACCATGCGGACGCCGCGTGATCTTTTTGCCGGTCGATTGTGGGCTTGTGGCAACCACGTGGACTGCTCGCGCGCTTACTTGTGTTAACGCAACGAACATGATCTTCAGACATGCCGTGCGGATTTGGGTATGTCTGAACTAGTGTATGATGTAAGAAAATCGGTGATAAATAAAGTCATGATGATGTTTTGGTAAAGTCCGAATCGTGATTTTGCATCACAATGATTTCTGAGTTACATGTTTTACTAAATGCAGGATTCTATAATATTTGCAAACCTATTTTCAAGTTGTTTAATCAATCCCTCTAACTTAACTAACCTATTATTCGTAACTAATAATAGCAGTGGTGGACCAGTGGTAACGGCCGAGACTTACGAGTTGTAGCTCTAGGTTCGAACCCCGACAGGCGCTTTTCTTTATGTAATCACCACTGCTCTCAAAACGGTGAAAACATCGTTAGGAAATCGTCGAATAAGGGTCCTGAACTCCTGAGATACTTCCAATCTTTAACATAATATCAACATAGAATACTTACCAATAATAATCAGGCTTGCTGTTATTTCCGTTAAAGTGAGCCACAAAGGCAGGATCTACTGCCTGTTGGCGTCAGCACCGTGTCGGTCGTCAGACGCAAAACGGAAAAAAAGTACGTAGGAATAACAAAGCGGGGCCCGCCGCTGTTTGCAGATATAAAAACGAAAGCGCACAGCGACAGTGAAAGTTTGATGTGTAAGCAAATATTACTCGCTTCCAGGCGGAGATTTGCGCGTATGCCTCTCGGTTCAAAAACGGGCTAAAGGGTAGTGAAATGCGAGGCTTCGCCGCCGATCCAGTGCCGCTCCCCCTACATACATTATGTAGAGGCAACGCGCGGGGACGTGTGTTTGACGGAATCAACGTGAATGGAACTTGACATGTGACACGTGTATCTATCTGGCTTGACGTGAACTTTTGAAAGGCTTTTCGTTTCGCTATCGGCTGCGTTCGCTTCCAATTTTGAGCTCTTTTAATGTAAAAGAAAGTTGTTTAAAAATTTCCGCATTAAATTGATAGGTGGATTTATTTACAGGTTTAGATTGTTGATCAGTAATGCAGACAAGTAAAAATAGATGTCGCTACTAGTTCCATTAACATTAGTTGATGAGATTCTTTGTTTGATAGACCTTTCTAGGAAACTGTTACAGAAGCGTTCCTTATTGTATTTCTGTATTCTTGGTTCCACGAGATACTGCTTATTTCTACACTGTTTTGAGCAAATTAGAAGATTAGCGTTGATATGGACCAAAAGCAATGTTCTGCCCATCAAATGTAGTACATTGCTATAACGTAGTGTTGTTTGTGGTGTTTCACAACCGGCGGCTATAAAACAATGCATCGAGCACGTGCCTGTTTACACTTTCGAGTTCACATTCAAGGTCGTACGCATTTGTAAGGATGTACCCGTGTAGGCTGGCCATTGAACAAATACCGGTTACGTAACAATGTCCCACTTCCCACGATATGCACGTTCTTCCATCCGTCACGGCCTTTTACAATTAGACGATTTATTATTTATGGACGTGTTGCATTGATTTTCTCTTTGACCGGGCGGCCGGCCTGTGGGGGATCAATTTCTGGCGACCTCTCTGCTATTGTATTTGTTGCTATGTACGTTAATCGTACTCGCTTTTGAGCGTTTACTCAAACTTTGCGATATTGCGAAACTTAAGAGCTATGAAGTAACATTGAAACTTGAGGACAATTCGTTGATTAAACGTGGGATGTCCTAGCTCATTGAGAATTCAACGTGATACTCTGAATCACAGACGGTTATTGTCAACGAAATCGCTATGACGTTGCGCTGATTATTTATGAATGGCTCAAATAGGCTAGCATTGTGGAATTAGTCATTTATCTCGGCATGTTGTTTACCCACAATCGTGTTAGATAGTTGTCGATAAGGAGACACGTGGTTGCGGGGTCGACGACCCGATATACTCGTGCTCGCCGACAGCTCGGTAATAATAATAAAATGTTTCCGTGCGACTGGTTCAAGGGCGAGCCGCTGATATCGGCGCTCGCTATATTTAGATTTAGCTGTGTGTGATGTGGGTATGTGTGTGTTTGTCTACATACACAATTGTCTTGCATCTGGTATCCTTCGTTGTGTACGTTTTTGTCTACGCGGTTCATCTGTTTTCTACGTAAAATGTATCGGTAACTCGGCATCGTCTGCATCGATTGGTGCAATATTTGGTTCCTTTGCAATACATTTGTTGCGATTTGGATTTTACTGCTCTAGACACCTTGAACATGATTTGTCTTGGTTTCGAGCTTAAGGTTATCTCAGTTTAGCAGTTATTGTTTTCATCTTGAGTAAGAAACGAATGATTTCGTTCATAAACTTACGAATGTCATCACTCATCACGTCATCAGTCAAGAAGTGAAAAATTCCTTTAACTATGACTAGGTAGGTATATCAGAGTGCAATGTTTGGCGGAATAAGTTTACTCCAATTTCCATTAGTATGTTAATACTAGGGTGTGTTAACACTGCAAATTACACGACACTGCAATTCTAGTAACAAATCTATGTCAAAATCACTCCCAACCCCCCCAATATGTAATACTCAAATTCAAACGCTATATTCCATTATCAATTACCTAATGGCCGTTATCTATTCTCTCGTCGTATTTAGGGCAATACATGGCGGTTCTGTGCGTAGTTGCAGCCCGAGTAAATTTCGCTCTCACTTTCGTATCGCAATAGCGGCGGTGTATACATGAAAACGAGATGAATGGGCCGACGGAGACCGTTCATTCTGAGTCCGTGATGTGGATTTCGTAAAATCAATGCGAGCCGTCTCGGACCCGCGTGCTGTTCAATAATCGTGTCATTGTGCTGTGCTTGGATAATGGGCACGACCTCGATCGTCTACCGCATTGGGTCAACGAACGCTTAACTGCCATCTTTTAAAATTTCACTTGGCATGTGCCAATTTTGATCGGACACTGAGGTGTAGTGACGTTCTCACAAATGTTTAAAATTGAAGCGTATATCGATGACGAGCGCAAATTGTTTTAACGTCTGCCTATTGTCAATCTATGCCGATTTGGCGGCGGTGATTTCTGATTGAAAGGAATTCCCCACCGTTTGAATGGAACTATAGATAAACTTTGTTAAACACCTGCGTCGCACGCGCACCTTATCTGAGTGGTGGGCAGCAACAACTTGCACCTTACTCCGCGACGTATCGACGAACAAAAACGTCAGCCGTCACGCGGCTTGCATTCATTCATACAATATGTTGAATGTTGTAATGGGGTCGTTAAACCGTGGTGACGTCACGTAATTGCCAGCTCCCTTCGCCGGTCGCCGGTTGAAATCAAAACGTCGGATTAATAACAAGGGAGGTCTGTGTAGGTCAAGCACATTATCACTTCGGTTTGTGTGCGTGACAACCAGAGTGACGTGGGACTGTGGATTACCAAGACAGACGTTCGCTAATAATTCTAGTGTAATCAACATAAATTAATTTCGTGTCTACCAAAATCATATTTGCAAATGGGTTACGTTATTACGTTAAACTAGTACAACGCAAACTATCTACCATCATCGAGCTTCTAAGATCTACGAATTTCGTTCCCACAAAACAGTTTTACGAGCAAAATTTTATAAACCAAACGTTAGCCAACATTAATGATGCAAACAATGTTACGTAATATCGATAAATGTGTATAATACTTGTTCGTATGTGAAAGGGGCCATTGCCAAGGACTGAGTCTGAGCGCAGCCGGAAAGGTAAATGACTTCCATACCTATACACTATACACCTATAGTGTATTCATGTATGTTTAGATACTACACGCGATGTATGTAAAAAGATTACGGGCAGGATTCATGTTTATTACGAGTGCCATTATCAAACAACGTATGCCGATTTAGAAGTCTATAAAAAGATGTTATTGTTCTACTTTTTATGTTTATTGTTTTAGAAGTTAAAAGTAAAGCGCGTTCTTTAGGATCTGAGAGCAATAAACTTTGACGATATCAAACGAAATGTAAAAGTAAAACAGTTACTAAAATGTTTTTATAACTGTTGCGATACGCAGTTGTCATTACGTGGTTGGTTTACTAGGAGTATTGCGAAGAAAACGCACCGAGCAGCAGGATGCGGCATCCGATCACGTGGAATAAATAATACTCTTCGAACAGTCTTGGTTGGTTCATGCTCAGTTTCCTAGTGATTTGTCCGTGTTTTGATATTTCAAACTCAAGAAGTGAAACACAGAACTAGTTAAAAAAAATGTTTTTATTAAAACTTTTTATCCTGGCTACAGCCTTAAGACTCTCGCAGACAGGCTCGACGCGACAGTGCGACGTGATTCTGGTGATATGATTTCCATGAACATTTCATAGACATTGTTCTACTAGAATCGCGTCGTGCCTGTCTGCGCGAGCCTTTATCTACTCTCTCCACTTCGTTGAATTTTGAAAATTTAATCAAATCTAAATATGTCATAGTCATAATTTATCAATGAAATACTTTATAAACTACGCTCCATTTTTATTTCAAATCTCAATTTAAATGGGATTAACTTGTCAAAGACGACTTATCCACATTGGGGGAAGATTTCTTGATGTGATGTGTCAGTAGGTACTTGCGTAAAGCGGGGAGAGTGTTATACATTGGAGTATATATATTAAAAGGTCACGACCGCCACTCTTATGTACCTACTTTAGATACTACGTTAGGTACGTAGTATCTAAAGTAAAGGGAGTTCTTTATTGAACCGTCTTGGGTGGAAAAGGGGTCGCCTTATTAGGTCAGTAACACTTGTGATCGTTTGTTTACATTTCTGATTATATAATTTGTTGACTATAACAACTTTTTAATGTTGTTATCAAATTCTGATTATGGTTTAGATGTGTGGGTGTGCTGGTGTTTGACTTTACTTTTTAGTTCAGTTACGAATCAAAAGAGATTTTTGCTTTAAAATAGCATCAGTTTTCTGGACCAGTCTTTTGAGTTAAGGGCAACAAACAGTAAAGCATAATATTCAGGAATTTACTTCGGACCAGACACGAATAGTTGCTGCAGTGGGAGGAATCTAATATGTTTAGCCCACAATTGAATTTCTTGGGTGCATGCAAATGTTTACTTGTCTAAGATCGCGGTGCAGGCCACCTGTTGCCTAACCGCCGTGGCACCTAGTTAGAGTTACCGCGAGCTTGACATTCACGGGGGCTCGTGACGGCGTGGACCGAAATAACTTGCCGTAACCGACCGCATAACACGACGTAATGCTCTTTCTATTTATAGAGTCTTATAATTAAATACACAGACATTCGTATTTGCCTTCCGCTAGTCCGTGACGACAGAGTCGCCGACGCAAACGTGCGCGTTATCGTTCGCTCTAGCCGCTAATGCAACGACTGCTTTTGTTTACTTTTTCATATAATTTACAACCTCGTAAAGGAAACCGTTGCCAAGTCGAGAACGAGAGGATATTTGTAATAAAAATGTTAAACGACATCTTGATCTTGACATATTAAACACTAAGCCCACGTTCCCACGAGCGTAATAAAATCGCGGCGATTTTTTTTCGCGCACTGCATTTTCAACGCTCTGCTTAGCGCCGGAAGTTGAAAATCCAACAGAGTGTTTTTCGTCGCGCTGGGATGCACTCCGTTTTTGTTAGGTTGGATTCTCGAAGCTCGGCTCAACACCGAGAGTTGAAAATTCAGTGCGCGATAAAATACCGCCGCGATTTTTTTACGTCCGTGCGTACGTCGCCTTACACAGCACCTTTCCGATGCTTTTGTTAGTTCTATACAAAATAAAATTTCGTCAAAAACATTCAGATGACGAGACGTAGAGTTCAAAAACATGAAAATCTTATTGAATGTCAAGATTCCTGCAACCGTTATTCAAGGCACGTTTGGTCGGAAGTAGAAACAGATGATTCGTATGAATACGTTTTACGTGCCATTGTTGATACTCGACATGTATAAAAAGTGAACCGGTCAGGTCAGTGGTCCTTTATCGTTCCTCACAGGAGCACGCTGGAGATAATAATAATAGCGGTAACAGTGAAACTCATTCATTTTCTTTTTCTGTTAACAATATAGTTATGGTTCGACTTTTTTGTGTGGGTACGCAAAGGGATAGCCCGACGGCGTTTAATATGTAAAGGAAGGCAAGGTTACACACACACACACATCTGCGGTGTGTCTGTGTACGCAAGATGCGCTTGTAGTGGAGGGAATCCCCAACTTTTTACAAACACAATCAAAGTTATGTAATGTTTGCTCGTATCCGTCCGCGCACGCTGCCACTGCTGTTTGTACGAATGCCAATGTTATACATTACAGGCCTCTTGTATTAGTCATAGGTCATTAACATCGCTTTTAAACGGTGTTTACTTTTTATACATAATAATATTGTTTCCTTGAGGTGTTTAACAATTCGTTTCGCTCTATATGTTGAATGACGTTCGTCAATTATGTAACTGTTACAACGACGCTTAATTACATATATTGGATTTGCAATTATTTTGTTACAGCTAGTCATTAACGAATTTGGTTTAATGACTTTTGGCTTAATCATAAAATGACTATAATCTTGTCTGGGTAAAATTATTCGGGATATAAAGAGTATACGACTGCACGAGTGAAATAAGACCATGTTTCGTACACCAGTATTTCACATGGAGCGACTGCTTATCTGACCTCCACAACCCAGTTACTGGATAATACGATACCCTGTTGGTAAGATTGGTTGTCAGAATTTTGGGCTTCTGACGAGCCGTAACGACAGCCGGGACCAACGGCATAACGGATGTCTCATACATGACAAGTATATGAAGTGCATACAAAAAATCCTAAAGCCAAGATCAGACTTATTAGCTTAGCGTACGACACATGCGATAAGAAGGCAAAGACGCTAAAATCTCCTCAAAACAATATAACAGCCCGGACGTCAAAGAGAGAAAACTACAGAGACTGCGTTGAAACTAGTAATGTGCGATAAATCTTTTGGATGTAAACAAATATCCAGCATCTACGTTATATTTACTATAAAAATAACGTTGTTACAAGGCAAGACATTTACAAGAAATTTAATCCAACAAACTATGATAGTCTGTAAATCCAAACAGTTGTGTGCATAAGCAAGCACTTGGAGAGTTCAGATTTCTATTATTAATTAGCCACAAACTCGTCTTGAAATCGACTTGTAATTCTAATATTTGTTAACATGAGTCAAATCCTCGATTAATAAAATAGTACGAAACAGCCTTAATTTGGATATCAGCCTATAGAAGATGTTCAGTACTGAAAAATGTAAATAAAAATTGACTCGGAAGATTTTGACAATATTAGTATTAGTACCTATTGAGTTCATGACTTCAGGCAGATATGGAGAAAAATCTATACATAATATGTACTTTAAAATTTAAACGCACCAAAGTGTTTCATGCATGGTAAATAAAATAATTATGTTCATTGTCTCGAACATAACACCCAATAAGTAAGGCGGCTAACAAACAAACGAAATAAAGTTTTGCTTTTACTCTGTCCCAAAAATACCGGCTATCTCAAAAGTGTTACGCAAAGCGTAAAGTGGCTCTCACACCAAACAACTTTCCACATTTGTGTGTAATCATCAAGTTGCACGGCCACTGGCTATTAAAGCCCTTCACCTGCATTCCCCACGCCAGTACAATTCATCGTGGAACATGAAATAACACCTTTCGGAACGGTATAAAAACGGTATGGCCTATCTTATCTACATCATGGACACATTTTTCATCCAATCCACATTATGGACACTGGATGAAAAGTAGGCTCACCTGTCGTTTAGTGTTAGAGAATAACTAGGTCTGGATGATCTTCTCAGTTCTTATTGTATAAAGGTTTAAAAAGCAACTTATCATCCAGGTAATAATGAGAATCTACGCTGCAATAGTTGCAACTTTCGACTCGGGAAATACCTTCCAACATCACTATTTCTAATTGGTACCGGAGATTAAGTTCAAGACTCGATAAAGTCGATATTTCTTTTGAAGAAGCTGTGGGCGTGCCAATTTGCAAGTTTTCTAAGCATCTTGCTGCTACATAGCTGAATGCTTAGTCGACTTCAAAGAGGGTGGCATAACCTGTTAAAGGATGGAGATAAGTTATTGCTGTCATTTAGTTTTACTCGTTTGACGTAGCACAATCATGAATATGAATAGATTATATTTATAGGACGTACACATTATTAATAATAAATTGCCCGTGTGGCGGCCGGCTAAGTATAGATCAATCCACCTTGTTCTGTGGGTGGTATAGGTGATCACGGCCCACCAGCCCTCACTCACCATGCTTTCAGTATTCTTGATTTTGCGACTGCATCGACGATACTGAGTCCAGTTTTAACCGTCGTGTGATTTGTTGTGGGAGCCTGAACAAAGCTTATGACATGGCCATCCGTGTGCAACATACGGGACTTGGAAATGTACCTGCGATGCGATTAAAAGATGTATTTGAGACGATAACTCAGTATTTTAAACTTAGCATTGATATGCGATACAGACATCAAGCTAAAGTTGCACTCCGAAATAACATCAATCTGCATAAACCTAGTAACTCCCAAAAACATGATTAAAGGGAGAGAGTTCTCTTGGCTATGAACTCACGGCCAGTTCCACTAATAAACATTACCTTGCCAATACGATGGGAACCCGGTTTGAAAACAATGTGACGTGTTAATAATTGTATCATACAATTTCAGTTTGTTCTTCTTGTAGCTATTATTCGTTTGATGCCGTTTGATGCCATTTTCTCATGAGAGGTCGTTGGGATTGCCATTTACGTCAAGCTTTGCCATAGCCTGATTGTAGAGGCGCACGTATACACTGTCTGTAACAATTCCAATGTTTAAAAATACACAGAACGACCTTTTATGGTTGAAATTCAAATTCCCGCGACTAGCCGTGGAAAGTAGAAATTTTCACGTCGCGCGAAAGCAGTCATAGCTATTTCCAGGAAAAATTTAACTCGTCAAGCAGAATTCCAAGAACATAGGACAGCATACTTTTATTCAACTTATTTTAAGTCGGTGGTGTAATAAAATCACTGAGTTATTTACATACTGAGTCATTCACATTATGAGTAATAGGGTTAATGTTTAGGCCGGCGGTAATGACATAATAGCGATGCAAGTGGGTGAATGCGGTCGTGTCGACGAGCTGGATCGGAATCCGGTCACATTCCTAACGGCACTACACACTTGCACTGTCGCGTTTGATGCACTTCGCGCGCTCCGTAATATCTACCATATTATCTCATTAAATTATGCCAATTAACTTGGTACACCGCATTTCGCACCACGCTGTCTCATACAAGCTACTCGGCCGGCAGAACTAGTCCTAAGTTTAGATTGTGTCGTTTACCCAGTTATCGGATTTAATTTAAAGTAATTGAATATTTATGGCTGTTTAACCCACTGAGATCGCTATTTTAGATACTCACAAGTTCTAGTTTTGATAAATATTACGAGATATTAAACAGTAAGTGTATATGTACATTCATATGAAACTTACTATTCTTCACCCTATATTTATTCGTTAAGTGAACAATTTATGTTCTTTTAGAATAAATAAGGAATCTTTAAACCCGAGTACGCACGTGGTATAGTCGGCTTGGTAAAATATTACATCAACATTCCTTATTCGTAAGAGGTGTTTTACATTTCAGTCACAATGACACTTAACAGCTGAGTTTACTACGGAAAGCGTAATTCACGCACAATGTACATTGTTACATAGAACTGACTTCCACTGACAGTCTATTTTGGTGACCACGTTCGCAAACGATGTTCATTTTTGTGCCCTAGAATTGTTTTTAAAAGGATTTTAGAATTTCAGAATAGGATACACATTACCTAGGTATATGAAACAGATAATTGTCGAACTTGGGAAACGTGCTTCGTAATGACTGTGCTTAGTGGAAAGAATGCTGTACTTAAAAGCTTCTTTAATACCTATTACTGAAAAGATACAGAAGAATTAAGTTGTTGAACATATAATACGTCGTTGAAGAATATAATTTAAGGAACCACATCCTTGTCGTAAGACCAATTAAGTTACACCACGTAAACTTGCAAGAGCTGCGAAACAAACTATTCTGTTGAAGCATTTAAATTATTATCTTGTTTGTTTGCTGGGTAAAATTCACTCGGAAGCTCTACAGTTATATATTTCATTCTCGAAACTGTTTTCCACGGCTCGACTGCTTTCCGAGCCGCTTGCGAAAATGAAATACCTTTTACGTTACGTTTCGTTGTGGTTTACGTTAGACTCTCGTATTTTCAACCCGCAACCTTAACGATTACTGAGCGGTTTTGTTTGTTTTGCTTTCCTGACTTGCGGTATTCACTGATGCATGCAGTCACTCGAGACTACAAAAAACCTTTCATATCTCTAAAATGAACTTTTCATGAGGCCCATGAAGGCGGCTTTGAGGCAATGGGTCACAGAGATTTTATTCGTGTTTTACTTATTTCGCATTACACATAATATGTCAGGCTTTTCTTTATTAGGTAAGTAGATGAGAGACGGACGTTCCTTACACGGGTAAATGGATAGTTGTGTACCGATATCCTTTCAAGTACGTTGGTCTTAACTTTTTTCTATTTAATAGGTAACGTTTGGATCTATTATCGAAGTCACATAATAGGCATGAGTACATAATATGAAAACAAATAGGATAGGTGCGTAGGGAGGGCGGTGCGCGGGCTGCGCACCTACCCGCGGGTCAATTACTGCATAAATCAATACGGATGTCGCCCTATGCGGTGGCTCTTTGTTCCAGCCGACTGGAGATACGAGGCCCGTCTCGGCGGCTCCAGCTCTGTCCGGAAAACTCGCTGAGGTATCGCGGGGTCGGATGATTACTTATTAACGTAGGTGGAGGCTGGCTGGCACGGGCGGGCCGCTGCGAGCTCGTCGCGCGATCGATGCCGAGGCGGCCAATGGCGCGCCGCCGCCCCCCGGCGCCCGTACCCTGCGCAACCCTCACCACACCCCGCGCACGCCGCACCCCGGCACACCGCCCCCATAAATCATTGAATCCGCCATAAAACACCCCAATGTTCGTAAAAATGTAACTCTAATTGGCGAACACAAGTCTCATATCTCCTAGTCAAACTACATCCGGGAGCCTTCAGGACAAGGCCTTAGTTTGGAGACGTAAAACATTGATCAAAGAGTAATTCAGATCCCGCTCGCTCGCTCGTTTCCCTCGTCGGAGCGGGGCTCGTACGAATAATTGAATTTCCATCATAGAACAAAATGAGAGCTGAAAACTGAAGCGGGCGACTTTGTTGGCACAGCGAATTATTTCGGACGTCAATTATTTAGTCACGGTATCTGTCTGAAAATTGATATTACAGTAAAAGCGCATTAATTTTACGGGCACATTAGAGGGGCTTTCGACAAAAAGGGTTTTTATTAAACCCAACACACATGTGATGAGTTTTTATAGCGCTGTCCGTAATGAAGTACGAAATTAATAGATCGTTGTTTGTATTCCTCAAATGGTAGCCGTCTAATGATATGATTTCCTTATCTCATCGTACGATTGATGAAAAATATTGTTATCATTCGTTAAACTGAGTGTATGAATTGATGTCACTGATCAACCGTTGGCTAAATATCATGCATGTTAAATAAAATCATTGGCTTTATGTATTGCAAAATTTGTTTTGCAAACGGAAACATGTTTATAGTGCACAACGAATCGTGGCATTCGTGGCACACCATCGTACCTTGTTAGAAACAATATTTAACTAATAAACCTTCGTGTAAAGTACTGGAGGTTATGAATGAAAATAAATTGAGAACCATATTGGATTGTTGTTTAATAACAATATTGTAGTTATTTCAATTCGAAATATTATACTTGGTTTACCTCGAATGTTAAGAAAAATTACAATAAGTATGTCGTCTTTATGCGTAACTGGCATTATTGTTGTTTTCATTCCCCTTTCTAATTCTAAACTCGTACATTCTACCTTTGCATGAAAGTCATTATATCGTCACCGACACGTCCAGTATTATAGAGCAACAATAATCCAAAAGACTTGAGGTCAAAACATCTACTAAACTAAAAAAAAATAATAGACTTTAAAATCATAAATGGCGTCTGAGTCAATCCGTCTAGCCTCTTAACAACTAAGTTGGGGTCTGCTTCCAATCTAACCCGATGCAGCTGGATACCAATATTTTACATAGAGCGATTGCCTTTCTGACCTCCACAACCCAGTAAATGAGTAATACGATACCCCTCGATAAGACTGGTTGTCAAACTTTCGGTCTTCTGACGACCCTTAACGACTGTCAAAGAGGCTCCAATGATGGCCGGACCAACGGCAATGCGTACAAAAAAAAAATCTTAAAACTATAAAAATACACAAAAAACAATGTTTATTGCCAAAAAGGGCAACACAAGGCCACCTGACGCTGATTTTCAGCTGCATCCCAAGAAGCATAATTACGCTCGAATAATAAACACATTGGGAAGTGCATTTGTCTGTTGTAATAAATTAAGTGAATAAATTAATATTATAGTTTATCTCCAGGTGTCTAATAAATTAGCTTCAATAATAGGATTGTCATAACGCTGTCCCAGGTAAAACACCACCGTTGGTTGAACCTGTCTAAAGGCGCGCTCGACTTCTTATTTACATTTGCACGTTATTCCGAATTACGAAGGCTTCCGAATTCGGTTAACGACCCAGTGTTATTGCGCTAATATTGAAATTGACGGTAATGGGGGTGTTTCTTTATCTGTGCCTTTGTTATTAGCTTTTTACGCGTCTCGAACTCTCGACAGACATGAACTTACTTATAGTTACTTCTGGAGGACAGCTTTGCAGTATTATACTTGCATGTTTGGCTCATCTTGGCTCCAAATTAGGCTTTACATAGATAATTGATCAGTTCTATAATATGCACACTAAACAAAAATAGGACAAGTAGACTACGTTAGTCTACTTGTCCTATTTTTGTTTAGTTTTCTCCGATCTCAGATCAAACACGCAATGTTTTTTGAAGTTGATTGCTAAAGTTCCAATGTTTTGTTTCAGCCGCCTCGGGGCTATGGTGGGCCCCCTTACGCGGGTGCCCCAGGCGGTCCTCAACAGCCCCCGGGGGCGTATGGCCCGCCTGGATCGTACCCTCAGCGGTACCCGCCACCAGGACCTCCAGGCGCACCCAACTCACGACCGCCTTTCTCGCCACACCAGGTTGGTAATCCACTTATTATGCTTTAACGTTATACTAGTACGTCTGACTTCGACAGATATAGTTTGTCATCCGAAACTTTTCGTAGCTTGGTTATTTGAATCTTTTTCCTGAAACATGAAGTGACACGATAAAGTTTCCTTGGTGGAAATCTAGAATAGAAATGGCGCCTGGGTCTTTTATGTGATTGTCAAAGTCAAGTGTGTTGTAATTTTAAAAAAGGCTAACTCCCTTGATCGGCCTTTTATTATCGCATCAACATTATTTGTTTGACCAAACCATTCTCATATTAAGAATCTGCTTCATGAAAACATTTTAGGTAAAATAGGCGAAAAATAAGTGCAGCATAAAAAAAGACTCCATTCCATTATTTTTGGAACAAACGGCCAATTAGTGTTGACTCTGACAAAAGTTAAATAAATTCGGATTTTTTAAATAGGTAGTCGAAACAAAGTTTTTCGTTCAATCCACTTTGTAAAACACTCAATTTTATTATTTTCTTGTGTAGACGACTTAAAAGTGTTAATGCTAAGTGTCTGTTAAATGAAACTAGTTTGAAAAGTGGTATATCTTTAAGTTGGAGACTTGTTGAATTTTTGCATACATGCATGCAAATAAATTGCATGAAGATTATGGCCAAGTTTGCTTGAAGTTTAATAAACTTGGACGAATGATATCATGACTAAACTAAGTTTAGTCTTACAGCTAAGTCTCATCGAGATTAGTAATATTGTGCACTTGTATAATTTCTAACGTGACGATATTATCGTGAAAGTCCACGGCATCACGATAACATAGGGAAATAAAATGTATGGTAACATATTGTGGAGACGCTTTTAAATTTCCGTCCACGATAACGTTGTAACGTGCATTTTATACATTTTACTTCTTTTTAGTGGAAGTCAACGAAAATATCGTCAAGTTAGAAATAAAAAATGCACATTGTGTATCTTTGCAGTTTGCTTTGTTGGTTCTCATCTAGCTTTCACAGCGCTCGAATGTATTTCAATAATTTATTGGATTGAACGGTAGTTACAGCTATTTTAAACGGTTTGAATTTTTGACTAACTGATTGACATTTTGTGACAATCCGTTCGACGATGATCAATTTAATTGTAAATAACACTTTCTTTTGGCTTTGCCGTAGTCGAGTAAACAACAACAGCTAATCTGTTGAATACAGTTATGCGTCTATTACAAATGCCGTAAATTAATAGTGATTGATGACCATATTGATGACATATCTAAAGGAGGATACACACGTAACTGCAAGCATGTCAAGCCGGCATGAACAATAATTTTGTGCAAGCATGCACAACAACAACACTGTTCAAGGAAGTTTTTGCTTGAGCTTATAGACGATGACGACGCGCTTGGTGCATCTGGCGTACGTAGCTGCATAGACGCATAATGAAAATTCTATCAATCGTCATGCCGCTTGTACAAAATCATACAGACGCTCAAGCACGCTTGCACAAAAGATTGTTCATGCAGGCTTGTCATGCTTGCAGTTATATGTGTATAACCTTACCTATGGTGGTATTTATCAACCAACACTACAGGGTGAATCAGAAAGGTGTAGTCAAATTTAAGGGTGTGGTACAGTGGCCTTAGTGCGAGGTTTTATACTTACTCGATCACGTTAACTTATGTCAATTTGTATGGAATAATTATGTCACCAGTCGGTGACATAATATATATATATATAAATATATAATATATTCAGTTTCAGTATAAATTGAAGTTTATGTTATCTTGATCGAGTAAGTATAAATACTCGCACTAAGTTTGATGGTCTGTACCCACACCCTTAAATTTGGCCACACCTTTCTGATACATCCTGTATAACACTATGTAGGGCTAAGGGTTAATGTCCTCTAGACGCAATTCGGTTCTGCGTCTTAGCATAAACCGTCATTGTATCAATATCCCTAGCAAGTCGATATGTGCTATCTATTGATTCTGCCTTTGTCAACACAACCTCCATGTTTGTGTAAATAATCATTTCTGTACTTGTGATAAAACAACTGTCCAATTTTGTTAAAGTCCTACGAAGTTTGCCAGAAACCTTGTTTAGATAAGTATTTATGTCTTGAACTGGCGCTTAAAGTATTTAGACAATTCAATTTATCTCCACTTTCTGCACGGACAACTGTAACAAATGTTGCCTGGAACGTTTCAAAAATTCTTTTTCGGGTTGAGATTTTTCTATAAAAGTTTTGTTCTACTACATACTTTTAAGAATAATTTTAAAATATACAGCGTGGAATCTTTCAGCGGAGCAGTAAGGGGAAGTACCTTATCCGTTGCAGCTACGCAAAAATGGTCTTAGGAGACTATCCATATTTTTTTATGGAATTTTGATCCCCATTCACAGATTAAAAAAAAAAAAAATACAGTTAGCAAGAAAATATCCATTTTACACAAAAACATTTTTTGATGCCAATCGATCCTGTTTCTAATACGGATCAAAAACTTCTATGGGACCAACCATCGTTGGAGTACTCAAAAAGTCACAAATTGCAAAAAACTTTTCCCTTACATTTTGTAAAGAATTTGTGTAGGTAACTGAAATACAAAAAATAAAATAAAATACAAATGATCACGTAGAATTTTACACATATCAAAAAGGCGTATCCATTTTCTTTTTTTTACTAACTAACTTATCTTGATGATGTTATTCTTATTTAAAATCTTGCTGTTTCTTGCCCTACGATATCAAGTGCTCGAAGTGACCGCCATTTTGTCGAATACATAAATTGATTCGTTTCTGTACCGACCTAGTGGCTGCTGACGATTTATTCGAGTTCGAAATTTGAATTGTTTTTAAACTTATCTTTTTATTCAGTCAACAAAAAGATCTCAACCGTCACTAAAAAAGCTTTTGCGTAAAATTTTCATACAAAATGTACAGGAAAAGTTTTTTGCAATTTGTGACTTTTTGGTTGGTCCCTTAGACGTTTTTGATCAGTATTAGAAACAGGATCGATTGGCATCAAAAAATGTTTTTGTGTAAAATGGCTATTTTCTTGCTAACTGTAAATTTTTTTGAAAATCTGTGAATGGGCATCAAAATTCCATAAAAAAATATGGATAGTCTCCTAAGACCATTTTCGTGTAGCTGCAACGGATAAAGTACTTCCCCTTACTGCCCCGCTGAAAGATTCCACCCTGTATAGGTATCAAGACAAAACCACTAGAGGATTTTGATAAACGTTAACTGTCAGTAAATTAATACACTAAAATACACCTGCTTTTCCAACATCTGCATTCAGGATTTGTCATCTTATAAATATTCCTTGTGACAGCAAAATGCGAGATAACTTTTAAGCAGATACAGTGAGCATTTATAAAGCGATTCATGAGTGCATACTGCCATAAGCTCGAGTTTATGCCTTTTTGAAAGACACGATATGTGAATGGAAGCGCCTTTCAATTTGTGTACATTGAAAACTGAGAATGAGGTATAAGTTAGTGCCAATGAAATAATGCATATTAAAGGTGTTTATGCAAACAAACACGAACTTCCATAGATTTCGATTAATATCGAGCTATTTGGTTTATATCTTACAGGAAATGCTAAATTCTAAAGAGGTATCCTAGGAAGCATGCCGGTTACAGGTAGAGAGGATTTTACAGCTATAACGATAGCCGTATCCGGTGTGGTGGCTACCCCGTCGACTACAGCGCTATTAAGAAACCTGTTTAGACTTTTGCATCCTACGCGGGAACAGATTTTAGATTTTTTCTATTAATTAATATAACAGATCTATAAGGAAATCGTATACTGAAATAGTATGTATTTAAAAACTAAATTTCTTTGAAAGTCCTTGCTGAATAGATTCATGCAACATTTCTTATAAAAACCCATGGAGAAGAAGTTATATGTAAACCATTCTGACGATGTCGTCTTCTGAGAAATATGTTTATGCTCGGTCTTCGTGTTGGAGGATTCATATTCAAGTCCGAAACTAGAGAGCCGACTCGAACGTTTCTCAGAATCGTTGAGCCGGCGGCGCGGCGGCGCGTCGGAGCCTCATCCACTCACGTGAACATAAACGTTCTATCATACTTAAGCCGTCTTCGAAGGAACACGACTCTAAAAGCCATAGGCGCAAGTTCTAACTTAGCTTGGAGGCTCAAGATACGCTCGAATGACGTAAGCCGCTCCGCGCGCTCGCTGACGTAAGCTCGTTGTGCAACGGAGCCAGAGGTATACGTTTGAAGCAGGGCTCTTGGAGCGAACTCGTGTAGAAATCGATGTTAAGAAATGATTCTACTACGAACAAGGCCGTTTTCAAAACATGCCTCTATGTACTTTGGTATTTATTACCTTAAAATGTGTTTGTCTGCAATTAGTAAAGAATATCGTATAACATAGCCTTTAAAAATATAGAATATCCAACTATCCTGTCTTCGCACATTCATGAATGTTATATTGGTATTTATGTTTGTACTCTACCATGCAGCTTTTCTGAATTAAGTAAGGAGAGATAGATAGATAGATAGATAGAATACTCTAGAGAGAGGATTATCAACGATATGTACTTAGATATTTACCAGTAATGCAGTCAATATGAATATTATTTTTCAGTTAGCGTGTCTGAGCATTAAGACTGTGGTCGCATATTTTCGCGCTCGGATTTTAAACATCTGACGCTCGACGCCGCGTAGCGAGTGCGCGTGTGTGCGTTTTTCCTCATGTACGGCACACAGTTGCGATGCTGCGACGACTAAACGATCTTGATCTGTAGCTATGGCGTACCTATATTTTTTTGAAGTAAAAGCTAGAGGTTTACGGAGAAAATAAAAAGACTGTCCACATACATTATTAGTGTATTTTAATTAAATTTATACAAATATGGATGAAGAAAATAATATTATGTAGGTACTTAAAAAAAATAAACTCATTTTACTTATTTGCTTAAGTATTTGTATACTTATAAGTAATTGAAGTTTTATAAAAGTATTTGTATTTGACGACACGGTTGGCGCAGTGGCTGAGCAATTGACTGCTGCGCAGCATGTTGTGGGTTCGATTCCCGCACGGAACAAATATTTGTACGACCTACAAGTACTTATTTGTTTCCGAGTCTGGGTGTTTTTCTATCTATAATATGTATGTATTTACAAAAAAAAATGTATATAAGAAGTTTATCAGCCATCTCGTTACCATAACACAAGCATTAGGTTGCTTAGCTTGGGACTAGATGGCGTTGTGTGAAATGTCCAAGGATATTTATTTATTATTTATTTTATTCATTTGTCTAAGGGGATTGATCGACTTTTCCTTGGATCTATAATTTCTGGGAGAACACAATCAGAATAAAATTTTGTTAACAGCGGAGCCATCTTTTGTCCAAAATCATTGTTTTTTTGTGTAAAACAGTTCAATTTAAGCCCTATTTTAATGTAGATAAAGACGCCACGCGCTAGCTATAATTATTTATTTTTCTTGCGGCATAGGTTTACCAACCGCATCAAGTGCATAAAAAAATTGAATTTGAACCAACACTAATACATAAATACATACAGCCGCCTCATGCGCAAATTTTTGGTTTACTGTTTTCAAATTTCAAATAGGTAGGTCACCCCGCTGCCACAGAATAAATAATAGTACTGCTGCGTTCGTGTGGGGTTGGTTTTATAATGTTTATTAGCCTAGGCAGGTATTGTACGTGCCCAGTCGACCTAATGACTATACAGTCGACCACACGTCGCACGTCAGTGGTAAGTGATAAGGATTTGTATAGGTATCGTTTTCATAGTTTTCGATTTCGACTATAGCCAATAGTGAAGTCAAAATTAAAATCCGAGATGGCGGCTGCGAAAATTTTAAAATTTTTCGTCATGGATGTCGTTTTCATAGTTCTCGAGGATGAAGCTGATAGTGAAGTCAATCATCCTAGAAAGGATGATTGACTGCACTATGCGGCCCAAGAGAGCAATGCAATGGTGTCCCAATGGTAACGATCCCGACATACGAGTAGGTCATGGTTTCGAACTCAGGCAGGCACTTTGTGTAAATAATTTCATCACCACTACTCTCAAATCAGTGAAGGAAAATATCGTGAGGAAACCGCCTAGAACCAAGAATTCGAAGACATGTGACATCTACCAACCCGCACTGGGTCCTCGTGGTGTATTACGGCCCACTCCCTCTCACCGAGAGGAGCCCTGTGTCCCAGCAGTGGGAACATTATAGGCTGATTATGATTGAGACCCATTATGTTGTGAGCGAGCACGTTTCAGTGCCAGAGGTCATCACTGATGTGAGACGAGAAGATATATTACGCTCAACACCGCCGCGCGCGGCCCTTGTCCGATCAGAGCGCGGCTAGCCGCGCGTGGCAGCCGCGCTCAAATGCCGCTCTATATTTGGACACACCTTTATATAGTGCCTTTATCTATGCCTCACTCGTTTCGTATCGTTTAGTGCGGTCGCGATTTGAGTGTATTTCCCATAGTTTTATTGATGTTTTCCTCGACCCCTGTTTTCTTTCTGCGGACTTCTGATCTTGCTTCTTGTACGAACCTTGCTACCACACCGGACACGGTACGGAGAACCCCGCATAAACGTTGGACTTGAACTTGTTATTTTGTATATTACGACCAGCCTACTGATTTCATATTGGCACCATGGATCGTTGTGTAAATTGTGGCAAAGTGAGTGTGTGAGTGGGAGTTTACGTGGTCGTCGAGCTGAAGAACTTCAAAAATCAGCTGTTAAGTACCTATATGTAGATCGTTATGTAACCTCACTTTTATTACATCTCTTTTAACTCGGAACTCAGACCGCGAAAATCCGCAAAATGTTCAGTGATGGTTTGATAATATAGTAGCTATAAATTGACACCAATTTCATTTTCTTACAACCCAGGCCCAGGCCCAAGTTTATATGACATGGTTTCCGTCTCCTTTGTCACGGATCCACAATAGAGATTGTGGCAGTAGAGATTTCAAATAAAAATCTGATATAAATTTTTTCTCCATATTCATCCTCCAAAATTCTTGTAGCCATCTTGGATTTACATTTTGACTACACTATCGACGTTAGCACCCACAAGAACCATGAAAACGATACCCATGATGAAAAATTTGAAAATGTTCGCAGCCGCCATCTTGGATTTACATTTTAACGTCACTATCGGCTTTAGCATCCTCGAGAACAATGGGAACGATCCCCATGACGAAGAATTTAAAAATTTTCGCAGCCACCATCTTGGATTTACATTTTGACCAAATTATATTGTATTATTGATATTGTAATTACAATATCAATATTACAAGTAATACAACATAATTCAAGAATTGTAACATAATTCTCCTAAAGTAAGTGTGCCTACCACGTTAGCTTCTTAAAATATTACTTAAATGAAAGGATTAAAAATATTTAGTCGCACTACAATTGACTATATATCACGCGAGGCGCATGCGCGGCGGCGGGAGGTCAACCGACGCAGGTCCTGCGTCGAAGAGCGCCAGAGCGCGACTGACTTAGGCCGTTCGATGCACCCGATTTTATACTCACTTTAAAAAATTATTTTCGTAAATTATTGAAGACAGATATGTTTTATTTTTTACACATATATATTACAATCTTTCTTCTTACGTATAAAATGATTTGTGTTGCCAAATGACTTTTAGATTCTGAGAAATGACGTGTTTTTTTGTAGTCGATTTCTCGATTTTTGATTATCTTAGACGTGATTAAAATACAAGTTAATGAATTAAAAATCAAACTTTTCTCAATGCAATTTAAATTTCAGTCCTCGCTAAGCGCTCGATGCGTGCAGGTGTTGAAGCGTAGTACTAATCGTTGTTAAAAATGTCGTCGGCTAATGTGCTTAAATGTAATAATTGTAATCTCGTGGTTAATGAACTGTTAACGTTTGTGCAACATAAACATGAAGTGATGGACAGTGAAAGCCTAGTGAGGATATGCAGTTCAGCCTTTTCAACAGAAGACATCGAAAAAGCTAAGTCATTACTGTTTCAATCTGTTTCTACTGACATACGTCAAATAAAACGTAAAAACAAAGAGGGAAAAACCAAGAAAGACTTATTTGATATTATAGAAGTTATTAAGAATGTTGACCCTGAGAAGATTCCTATTTTCGTAGCTCATGATTTAAACAAACTACCTCCTATTACGTTTGATCATGTAGACGTCAGTAGACTTTTAAAAGATATCGTTATTTTACAAAACGAGATCAAATTGTTTAAAAGTACGTATGTAACTACAGATCAGCTGTTACAAACAAAGCAGGAATTGTTGAAAATGAACTGTAACGTTGGTGCGTGCGGCGTAACGGTTGACAGTTTAAATGAAACTATTGTGCAGAATGACTTTAGAAATATTAACCTAAGGAGAGGTGCATCATGTATGCAAGCTAGCTTTGCCTATGATAGCGGCCCCATGGGTCTTCCACACATGTCACCAATATCGCTGACATCTCCTACACAAACAAAGAATACGAATGTTCGACCTGATAAGCAGGAGTGTGATCGTACGTCCTCGTTGCGCGGTAGCATTGATGTTTTGACTGAGTGCGATAAATCTGTATTGTATGCGCCTACACAATTAGCGCGGCAGGAGGTTGATACGAACATACCGAGTGAGGTGTCGACTACGGGGAGTGCGAGAAAGACAGAGCATCTGGTGTGTGACGTAGTGAAGCCTACGTGCGATCCGAATGGTGTGTCGGCTGTGGCGCCTAGCAACAGCTGTTTGCCTGAGTCTTATCATTCATTTGCAGACGTTGCGCGTGCGCCGGGTGAATGGAAACAACCAGTGAATGATGGGGAATGGACGGAGGTACAGAGAAATAGATATAAGAATAGGTTTACAGGAAAAAAAAGGCGTGGCTGTTACCTCACCGCAATGTAAATTTAGGGCCGCAGATGTCAGACTCCCTTTGTTTATAAATAATGTTGACAAAGGCACTTCACCTGCAGACATTACTAGTTATATTATGACTAAAACACATGTTAGCGTGACATTGGAAAAAATTGTAATGAAGCAACATAAAGAGTATGATGCTTATAAGATATTAGTCCCTAGGCACAAGTTGGATACATTTATGGACGACCGTATATGGCCCGAAGGGATATCTTTTCGGCGCTTCATAGACTTTGGAAATAGAAGACGCTTTATTAAAAATCTAAATGGATAGACAACCATTAGGAAAACCTTCACTTAGCAGTTTTATTACCTTTAACTGTAAGTCATTAGTACGCTCTGTGGATTATGTAAGAACACTGTGTCAGCGAGCAGACATAATAGCCCTACAGGAGACGTGGTTGTTCCCGCATGACTTGCCGATCCTTGGAACAGTCGACTCAGAGTTTGACTACTGTGGCAAATCGGCTATAGACTCGTCGGCGGGCATAGTACGAGGCAGACCGTATGGCGGTGTTGCTCTGCTCTGGCGTAAAAGTGCGTTTAGTTCGGTGACAGTGATTCCGTGCAATAGTGTGCGTCTCGCGGCAATTAAGGTAGCCGTGTGTGATCGTTCCTTTGTAGTTTTTTCTGTGTACATGCCTGTGAACTCCATTGAGAACTTAATAGAATTTACTGACTGTCTTAGCGAAATAAGTGCTATAATTGAAAGCACCGAAATTGCAAATGTGTACATTTTAGGGGACTTTAATGCCAGTCCTTGTGCGTTATTTGGAAAGGAACTTCTAAAATTCTGTAACGACCAACAATGGGTATGTGCGGATATTGAAAAATTAGGAAATTCATCGGACACCTTTACATTCGTTAGTGATGCCCACGGCAGCACAAGCTGGCTTGACCATTGCGTGGTAACGGAGTCTGCGTGGCAGTCTGTACTGAGTGTAAGGGTGTTCTATGACTGTACCTGGTCCGACCACTATCCCCTAGAAGTATGTTGTAATCTGTCTGTAATGAAACCACAGTTCTCATTACTTGAAAAACCCCCTAATGGTATACTGTGGGCCGATAGGGATGAGTTACAAAAACAACATTACAGTAAGATATGCAATGATCACTTTAGAAAGCTAGATTTTCCATCAGAATTATCGGGATGCTGTGACCATTTATGTCACAATAAAGATCACAGGAAAGTTATAGACCAAATGTATACAGATATTGTTACGACTATGTGTGAAGCGGCTATGATTAGTTCTAATCGCAGAATTAATTTACCAGAACGGAAACGTGTTGTGTTAGGCTGGAATAAGCATGTTCGTGGTGCTCACGAGGTTGCCAGGCTATCTTTTCAAACCTGGTTACTATACGGTAAACCTGCAAGTGGACCTATCTATAATAGCATGGTGGAGTCTCGGCGTCGTTTCAAGTCAAAGCTAAGATGGTGTCAAAATAATGCCGAGCAAATTAAGATGGATATTCTCGCATCACACCACGCTGACAAAAATTTCAAAAGCTTTTGGAAAGGAACGAGAAAACTAAATAGTAGACCCACTGTCCCTCTAAATGTTAACGGAGTAACCGAGCCGCGTGACATTGCGAACATGTTTAAAAGTCTTTTTCAGATAGAACCTCCTTCCTGTGTGCCGGGGATGCTCAGTACTGGTGAAATCAAGCAAAATTCACTTGAGCCTGCAGTCTTACCATCTTTTACTGCTAAGCAGGTATATGCCGTTTTAAAGAATATGACGAAGGGTAAGTCCCCAGGCCACGATGGAGTTAGTATTGAGCATTTACAGCATGCAGGGGTTCATCTGCCAAGGGTTCTGGCAATGTTTTATACTTTTTGTTTAAGACACTCTTACCTACCTGATGAGTGTATGAAGACCGTGGTTGTCCCAATAATTAAAAATAAAACTGGTGATACATCAGATAACAGCAATTATAGGCCCATTTCGTTAGCTACTACCGTGGCTAAAGTGCTGGACAGTCTGCTTGATCGCATTTTAAACAGTCACATCAAGCTGAACGACGCTCAGTTCGGTTTTAAGCGCGGGCTGTCGACAGAAACGGCAGTTCTATGTCTCAAGCACACTGTCCGGTACTACACCGATAGAAAAACTCCGGTCTACGCCTGTTTTTTAGACCTTTCGAAAGCTTTCGATTTGGTGTCCTATGATGTGCTATGGCACAAAATGAGGACAGAAACTAGCCTCCCAGAAGAAGTCATTAACATTTTTGATTATTGGTACAACAACCAAGTTAACGTTGTGAAGTGGGCGGGTGCGGTTTCCGATGCGTACAGGCTGAGGTGTGGAGTAAGGCAAGGAGGCTTAACCTCTCCTCGTCTCTTCAATCTGTACGTAAACGGACTCATCGAGAGACTCAGCAACACCAAAGTTGGCTGCTCTATTGACGGAAAATACGTCAACAACATTAGTTACGCAGACGATATGGTGTTGCTGGGGCCCTCTATAAGCGCCGTTCGGAAACTCCTCGCTGTATGTGTGGATTATGCCGGGGCCTATGGGCTCAGGTATAATGTAAAGAAAAGCGAGCTTTTGGTGTTCCAATCACCAGGTCATAAGGTTGCACACGTACCACCCGTCCTCATAGACGGTGTTCCTTTACACAGAGTTTCGCGATTCAAGTACCTGGGCCACTGGGTCTCGGATGACCTCTCAGACTACGAGGATATTGAGAGGGAGCGCAGGGCGTTGGCTGTCCGATGCAATATGTTGGCTCGTAGATTTGCACGCTGCAGTAACGCAGTAAAGGTTACATTGTTTCGGGCGTTTTGCCAATCTTTTTATACGTGCAGTCTATGGGTCAAATATACGCAGAAGGCAATCAACGCCCTGCGCGTTCAATACAACAACGCCTTTAGGGTGCTGATGCGGCTGCCGAGGCACTGCAGCGCGTCGGGCATGTTTGCCGACGCTCGTATTGATGGCTTCCATGCGGTCCTCAGAAAGAGAGCTGCATCTTTGCTAAGTCGTGCCCGCGGCAGTGGCAACAGCATTCTTAGCGTTGTTGCTGACAGAATTGACTGCCCAATATTGTGGCATTGTGTGCAGTTGCATATAAAAAAGAACAGCAACTGATGGACGAATATTGTTTTTACTTGTTTTATTATTTGATTATTTTGTTGTTTTATTATTTTAATGAATTTAATGAATTTTAATATTATAATGAATTTCTTCCATGTGAATAATATTGTTGATTTTACAACATTTATAATGAATTTAAAGTACTTCTGCATGATATATAATTTAATAATTTAATATTTATAATTTAATATTTACTAACATAATTCTTAAGTATATCTACTAACAAAAATATGGATAATAATTATGTCTGACTTAAATAAATAAATAAAATAAAAATTAAATTTCAGGATATGCCTCTTCGAATGAATACCACTTTACCTTCTTAATTAGTAGTAATAATTGGTGTAAGATTACTTCAAAGTTGAGCCTTCGCGCGTCATCTGGAAATCGCGCCTTCGAAATCGACTGTTTTCGTAGTCAATAATTCAATTTGAACAAGTTTTTTTTAATAGACTTTAAATAAAAATATATGATAATTACGATGATTGAAGTCAAAAGAAGCTAAAAAAATAAATTATGTGACCAAAATCACTTCAAAATCTCCCAAGTTCTCGATTTACGTATGAAAAATGCAACAACGCTCTTAACATTATTAATATTAGGTCTTTACCTATGAAATTGCCGTTCTGCAGTACTGGCCATTTCAAATCAAAATAATTTTTGTTTGCCTAAGAATTCTAATTTCAAATTAATTTTATTTTGAAAACATGGAATTTTTTTTCCAAAAGTAGTCATTTGTTTATTGATTAGTGTTACATTTTCATCGCATTTCAATCTTTTTCGTCATCATGGATACGTTAAAAATTCGAGTAATTATGGAATATGAGTACCGTCGTGGCAGCAACGCGGCACAAGCGGCACGCAACATCAACGACGTTTACGGAGCTAACACTACAAACCAACGCACCACCTGTTATTGGTTTGCTCGCTTCCGTTCTGGAAATTTCGACCTGAAAAATGAACCTCGCGGTCGTTCGAAGACTTTGGTCGACAATTACGAATTAAAGGCGATTGTGGAAGCTGATGATACACAATCTACGGCTGAATTAGCAGCAGCTTTCGACGTTAGCGTCAAAACAATATTGGTCCATTTGCGTCAAATTGGCAAGGTAAAAAAGCTTGACAAATGGGTGCCCCACGAACTCAATGATCGCCAGCGCGAAGTACGCGTCGAGACGTGCCTTGCACTGCTCAACAGACACACAAATGAAGGAATTTTGAACCGCATTGTTACCTGCGATGAAAAATGGATTCTGTTTGATAACCGCAAGCGCTCAGCAAGTTGGTTGGATCCTGGTTCAGCACCTAAAGAATGCCCTAAACGAAAACTTACCCCTAGAAAAGTGATGGTCACTGTTTGGTGGTCTAGCGCCGGTGTGATTCATCACAGCTTCTTACCAAACGGGGTGAGCATTACTGCAGATGTGTACTGTGAAGAACTGAACACAATGATGGAGAAGCTGGCACATCTCCAACCAGCATTGGTCAATCGCTCGTCTCCGCTGCTCCTGCACGACAACGCGCGACCTCATACTGCACAGCAGACGGTCTCCAAGTTGCAAGAACTGGGGTTGGAAGCTCTCCGTCATCCGCCCTACTCACCAGACCTTGCGCCTACAGACTACTACTTTTTCCAGAATTTGGATAACTTCTTGGCGGGGAAAAAATTCAATACCCGAGAGGCAGTACAAAATGCCTTTGAAGAATTTGTTGCCTCCCGACCAGCTGATTTCTTTAAGAAGGGCATCAATAAACTGCCACTGCGTTGGCAAAGACGCATTGATTGCATGGGTGATTACTTCGATTAATACAAATAAAAAATACATGAAAAAAATTCGTTTAAATTTTTTCATACAAAACGGCAATTTCATAGGTAAAGACCTATTATTAATCCTAAGAATTTCCACTGAAGTATTACCGCTCATAAAGTATGAACGCGTTTTTTTGTTACGTGACGATTTCTACCAGTCGACTCCTGCCACGGGCCGCGTTGAAGAACTTCGTTCAAAAAACCTGAAATGGATAGTAGCGAGACCTCAGACGAAGACTTTGGAGACAAAAATTTGTAACACAGCATAGCAACGAGTGCAGCGACAAAGAAAAGAGTCGAGAAGGCAGTTTAATCCCGTCAAAAGATTGACTGGTGAAGCTAGACCTGAACCAACCAGGCAGTGACGTCGGTAAAAGATGCCCATCCGTAGATAAGTATCACTCATCTCTCCACAATTCCATTGCCTACTTTAGGATGCATATCCGGTACGGCTCTAATAATCCTTCCATATCCTAAGGGCACGTCTTTCCTACCATTATCGCGCCCCCGGTCTACTCCTTGATATGCAATGGTCTCCGTAGCCCGAGCCCCCATGAAACATAGGCTCCAGGAGCTAGTGTGAATCTTTGGGCTTTTTCGAGTAATCCAGTCTAGTCAAACCGCGCAGGGGGGATATTTGAAGATGAATAGGTCGAAGACCAAAGTTATGTGCAACGAAACACCTAAAAGCATAAAAGTAGACGGGGAGACAATACAAAATGTCCAAGCCCAAGTAGTTTCTTTCTAGGCGAGGCAAGACAAATAAGTCACAAGACAAACGGAAAATGCCTGAAAGAGCTACTGGTCCATGAAAGAACTTTTCAAGGGAGAGTTTCTTAACCTATGGTGCACAGGCTTGGTCTTAACATCCAGAAGTCCAAACTCAAGATCTGCCAGCGAGCAATGGAGCGCAGTATACTAGCTGGGTGTTAAATTAACGGATCATGTTGGAAACACAATACTGCGCTCCAAAACAAAGATAATTGATGTGGCTCAAAAGGCTGCCCAACTTAAATGGGATTGGGCAGGGCATGTCGGCCGCATGCCAGACAAAATGTGGGCCCAGATAACACAGAACTGGTGCCCTGAGACAGTGAGGTGGGGCCGCGGCAGGCCACGTAGGAGATGGCGGGATGAACTGGACAGATTCTGACTAAAGTGGACGGAGGACGCGCGGGCTCGCGAAAGAAGGAAGGAGTGGAGGGAGACCTTTGCCGAGGAGTGGGACAGCGCAGGCAAAGAAAGAATTTCAGTACTTGCCTACACTAAAGGAAAAAATAATTAAATTAAATTAGTTATTTTTGTAGGATATAGGAAAAACTTTTTTTTTACGTCATATTAAAAAAAAACCGGCCAATTGCGTGTCGGACCACGGGACCACACACAATGAAGGGTCCCGTAGTTGGGATGAATTTTCCCAAAAAAATAACTTAACATTGCAGTTATGTTCAGCATGTTCACCCACATACATCGATGCGGTCAATGCGGTGTATGGGTACGTCACATTTGTAATAGCAAATTTTTTTCTTTAATGTAATTTAAGTACAAAATAACAATTTTCAGACTTTTTCCTTTACTTGTGCAGTGAGACATTGCTTTTTGCCAAATTTCATGATTCTAGGTCAACGGGAAGTACCCTATAGGTTTTGATTTATTTGCGAGTGATATGCGCGTACTTGTTTGCGAGTTAGTTGTATGTCGAATAAATGGCTGTATTTTTTCATTACGTTGACTTAGAAACTTGTTTTTATAGAACTCCAAGGGACCTGACCTTCGACGTACTACGTATTTGATATTAATTTCAACTTGATACTTTCATGCATTCCTGAGAAAAATGGTCTTGACAGACGGACAGTCAATCGGACAACGAAGTGATAAGGATTCCGTTTTTTCCTTTTTAGGTACGGAACCCTAAACATAAAATATAGCTAGATGGAGTCGACATTTCCTATCTTCTAACTACCCCTGAGAAGAAATGGCGAAACGAACTCCAGGATGAGTTGGTAACGATCGCAAAGCCGATATACCGGATACCTGAATATAAGTAATGGTCGTAATATTCCAAAATTAGCACTTCAGTAAATATAGGTAGAGGTCCAAACAATGTTGTTAGCTAATTAGCGCATTGTTTTTCTTTGTAACAAGACACTTAGCGATGCGTTAACGTCCTCATTAAATATAATTGTGCTAGAATGAGTTTATCGTAGAATTTGAAATGAGCCAAATACGAAATAATTAGCTTCCTCACAAGCAATCTACGGTTGCTTTTAAATTAATAATTGACGGTTCTGAATAACGGATCTGACGTACAACGTTTATTAAGTTTTTTTTTTTCGTTATCGTATATCGGTATATCGGTACGTAAAAGAAAACGTTAATAGGTTTAAGGCAAAAACTAATCGAGTTAGCCAAAAAAGTGGTTTGTATTAATGGAGTTTTTTTGTTTTGCCTTTGATTGATTTTGTTGTAGAAACAATATAAATCAAAGGACAAAATAAGGTAGGCTTTGTGGACTGTAGATTTGTGGACCATTCTCTATTTTGTTAAGTACCTGGTACTTGTTGACCTACTCCCATACCTATCAACATTGTAAAAGCCTAAAAGCAAATTATTTCTAAAAGAGTAACCGTGGAGTTTCTTGCCGGCTCTTCTCCATAGGAAATGACGAATTGGAACAACCGTGCACCTAGCTTCTGACGTTTCATACAGTACAGCCGATTTATCTTGGCAGGTCCGAACTTCGCGCAGAAGGCTGCGTAGTAAGATTTTTTAGGAACTAAATGGTGTCATGAGGCGAGTGTGACTGAGAGAACATGCGCGAAACTTCTTAATGCCTATGTTCGGACCTGCCAAGATTAATCAATATAGAGATTACGTGCCCATGTAGGTTTATGTGAAGTGAAACTAACACATCCCGCGCGGCTTCGCACGCATGGATGTCGAAAAATTTCCCACGGGATCGTACTACCGGGAAATCCTTCCTTATTCCTTGTCTACATTATAAAGGTAACCTCTGTACAAAACTTCAGCTTTCTAGGTTCAAAGGTGTGGGCTGGGCGTGAGTCAGTCAGGACTTCTCTTTTTATTTATACAGACAAAATTATGTGATTTAGATTTTTGATTTTGGTAATAAAATGTGTTGCCAAATTGTTAAAAAGTTTTATGGTTGCATTGAATAAATTGGTATTTATATCGCTAGAATCTACGCTATCTAGGTATTAATGTGCTTAATGATTGGTTGGTTGGGAAATAAAGGCTTCCTAAAATTTTGGGAAATAATCATGACAAATCAAGACATCACTACATAGTATAAAACAAAGTCGCTTCCCACTGTCTGTCTGTCCCTATGTATGCTTAGATCTTTAAAACTGCGCAACGGATTTTGATGCGGTTTTTTTTAATAGATAGAGTGATTCAAGAGGAAGGTTTATATTTATGTATAATACATTCGCGGGCAAGGCCGCGGACAAATGCTAGTAATTAATATAATTATCAAACAAAATCCAGTTATGATTTGATGCAATTTTAGTCAAATCAAATAAATTCATCATTTAGGAGACAACAGAGTCATAATCTCATCAAATATGTTTCACAGACAGCAAAAACACACGCCATAGTGTTTAACCCTTCGTATGGCCGGAACGTAGATCCACGCGAGACACAATGGATTTTCAATTGTGTCTAATTACGGCATTCAACTCGTTAATCTTGTGCTAGTGACGATCAAGGCAGGTCAAGATTTTTGATTTATCTTGCACAAGTCCGAGATCCAGAGCACTAGATTCGAAGGTACTGATAGCAACATCAATCTTTAGACCAGACGGTAGTGTTGAACTCCAAGTCTCCAATCACCAAAAGACTTATTCGCCAACTACACGGCTACAGTAACTTTGAAAGACTGTTCAAAGTTGATGTTTACACTAATTTAATTTGTAGACGTCTTAGATTCGAAGTACCAAAACACTTGATAGTAAAGTGAACTTGTGTAACGGTAGCGTGGTATAATACCGGCGATAAAGACGTGCTACGTCATCAAGCACGTCGCACAGACGATCAGCTGAAATGTTCACAACTTGCAGTGTTTAGGTGTAGGAACTCAAAGTGGTGTCGGGGGTGTGTCCCCAAGACTATAAGATAGGTAGGTGGTGTCTTGAGTGCGAGTATTGCGGGCTCAGAGATACGGCCCGCATCCGGGTGCAATGAATGCGACGACGGTTTCAAGGGCGCGCCTCAGGTGATGACGTACGCGCACCCCTACCGCCCCCAACTCGGCTCCCGCGGGTGTTCCGGCACCCACCTAATAATGCACGTCTACGCCCTGTCTACCGCGTCCGCACTCGTTGCAACCTTGAGTGCTCTCGGGGACACCCTAGCTCGCACCTCCGGATGAGGCCTTTAAAAAACTCGACGACCGCAACACCAATGGACCGACACGAAAGTATTCCCATAAAACTTAAACCACACTTAACAGGTTCAGGTTTTGGTAGTTTTGTACCTTTACCGTTACATAAATTAGAGCCTATCGATATAGATATTGAGTGATACGGAGGGCCGACACTCGTCATGCCCGTCGAGCTTGTCGTGAGTTAGCGTCGCTACAATTAGACTGTGTAGTTAGTATCACGTTGATAGCTCTCTAATTATCATAATAATAGTGGAGGTACAGGGGCGGGGTGGCGGCCCCGTCAGCTGAGCGAAAACGAAAGTAAACAGAACTCGGTCAAAGGGTTTGTACTCACCTACCCGCAATATTTATGTGGGTACGGGGGGGGTGTACCCCACACCCGATCCATTCACCCTCCTTTGATGGATTGGTTGGCGACTGGCGCGGATGTTCGACTGAAACTCAGCCAAACTCAGTTGCCAAGCATTAGTCTCGATTTCCTGCTATGTTCTGTTCCGCAAACTTTTACCGCGAAATTATTATTCAGTGAAAGTTCTAACAATTCTTTGTATTTTGTTTTGGACGCAGACGACCTACCACCCGACCCACCCTCGCTTCCTTTGAAACTTACTATGTACAGTGACGAATTGTTCGAATCTACAACGAAAATGTTTATTTTGGAAACGCTTTTATACGTAAGTCTGCTTTGATTAACAGTGACTAGTTAGTGTTCGTCTCACTGTCCAGTGTCATTAAGCGTGTCTGTCCAATGTCATTGTGTGTGTCACAAATCGTCTACCGTTCCGGTAACGCTAATGGGAATGACAATGGCTCTTAGCAGTACTGCCAGGTATTGAATAGGTTTCGGCTTTACCGGTAAATGAACGCAGCATATCCAATTACAGGCGGTCAGTCGGAGCCGGAGCCCATTATGCAAGAGCCAAGTTAAGTTGATTATAACATTGCTATTTCCAATCAAACAGGGGGGCTAAAACGGCCACTTTGGCAGGATCATAATAGGATAATATTATGAATAATATTTGAAATCGTAAAACGGTCACAAACTGACACTATATTATGAATTGCCAGTTTGTGACCGTTTTACGATTTCAAATATTATTCATAATATTATCCTATTAAGATACTGCCAAAGTGGCCGTTTTAAAGCTCTTACAGACAGAGGCGATATCGCGAGCGATATTGCGATATTATCGCGTCGCAACACCGCTACGCGACACGTCGCGACGCGATATCGCCTCTGTCTGTGAGAGCCTTTAGCCCCACTGGTCATGTACACGTACTATCGCGGACACTGGCGGTAAACCACTTTTCAACCTTATTAATATAAGCATGAAACGTGGTTCACCGCCAGTGTCCGCGATGTTTGTGTGTTTGGTACTTCATAAATAAAACCCACACAAACCATTTGAGTGAGTGGCAACAGAACCCGGCTACCCGGCTCAAAAGTACATTCCTATAATACAAACTAATCGATTCTAAAACTTGTTTGGCACTACAATTACAATGTCACATGCGCTATAATTATAAACATATGTATTGTTTCGTTATCAAGAACAATAACATGTAACAGGAGGCCGTGAACTGTTGACGTCACAATTATTATTCAATTATCGCCAGCCGGTAGGGGGAAACATAAAAAGTGAATGACTCCTCTTGACCTGGATTAGTAAATATCAGGCCAACCTTATCTGCAGCCTTGAAACGTGACGCGGAAACTGGCTGCCGAGTGAAAGCATTGTGCGACTGACTGTTGCAATGAATGTCTGCAATGTCAGCAAGATCTATGTCGAGGACGGGCGAAGTCGATTTATGTTAACTGGGGTAGTAATTGGGTATTATTTTAATACATACTACAGTTGTCTGACTTCAACTCAAGATAAGAATGACACAGTACTCACACCAACAGTGACTCAAAATAGCGCTAAGTGTACGTCTATGTCGATGCCTATGAGGAACTGCAAAAACTCGTATATTATCATCCAAGATTGTCTTCTTCCAAAATTTAAATTATTTTGGGGTTTTATTTTCGTGATAAAGTATTTGCAGAGCAACTTTAAATTTTTAAAGAAGACTAAGTATATTGGGTAGGTTTAGACAGAAAATATGTTTGGCTCACACCTGAGACGTGATTTTAGAAATTATTCCCAATTATCGGGTGCATGCAAGCAAAGCCGTGAGAAATAGCTAACAATATTTATATATTTGAAATATGCTAATCAAGCACTTTCTTTTGATACCCAACACGGCATCATTAAAAAAATTTTTTTTAGTTCATGTGTTTATTTCCTCTAGATGGCGCCACATTCAATTTAATGTGCCGTTACATAGCCTATAACCAGCGGACAATCAAGACGATTCTAACGATACCTCATTTGTCAAATTATAATAAGTAGTTTAGAAGAACAGAAGAACATACATACATACATACATTACATACCGGTCAAAATCATAACCCTCCTTTTTGCTTCGCCGTAGTCGGGTAAAAAACTCGTCACTGTAATCCAAGTCATGTAATTGAGTCTAAATTGGATGCTAACCTCAATCTTAACGCAATTTACTTATCCAATAAAACCTGAACGATGTTTTTACGATGTTATTGCGTTGCATGTTTCCCTGCGAAACGTTCAATTAATTGAACAACGTGTGCATTGCATCAAAACCGCCGGCACAACTAGAAACGGCCAACAATACCGGCGGAACGGCCAATCATGTTACGTCATCCGATAGTAGTGGAGCTCTTTCGTGCTGGTTTATTATACATACAGACATATTTACATAGGCACTAGTAGGCGTAGATGCGTTGCGGACTTGCGGTGCACTCGTTTGCAAGTAAACGGGTGTGCATAATGGATGCACGGTCAAGGCCATTCGTGGTCGCCGACCCTGCTCTTGCACGTGCCCGTTGCTTTATACCAACTATGCATTTGATGTGCGTGTGTGTGTGAACATCATTAATAGTTATATTAGCGTGGTGAACTTGTTGTTAAGGACGGTTAGCAAAACCTGTTTTGTGACAATAGCTTGTCGTGGTCCTGCGACTTGTCATTGTCAGCCGGATGACATTTTCGAGGGGAGCTTTTAGGAGTGACAATAGTAAAAGAGGTTTTGGAGTGCTTTTAGGAGTTGATGTGAAAAAAGAGTAAATATGTTTTGGTAATCTCTGCCTGGTCTCGTCGAGAAGAGTCGTTAATACTGGCGTCATGTTTGTCGTAAAAAGTATCATAACACCACAAAATATCTCGAAATGTTCTAACCCAGACAATTTCATAGCCATTACGAAGGATTTGGTTAAAATATTACTTCTATTTGTCAGACGGACAACAATGCTATTACCATAATACCTTCAAGCTTCAATGTCTCGAAGACCCCGAATGAGTGTATAACAAAAAGGTTGGTAATTAGAGTGAGCGTGCTCGCGATTCTGAGTCACGGCCAAGGACACGAGAGCTTTGTCGGCTGTGATTAATTGAGTGTTCCCATTTCAATTGCTGCTCGATTCATTATTACAACACCGGTTACATTTTATGCGAACCCCAAGCAATGAAAGTTTTATGCGAAGTCGGAGACAAATGTTGGCTCTTAAAATCTTTGTCGGATTTGGCACTTTGGTTTCTTTGATGCTTTTCTGATTTGTAATAGCATTTGAATGGATGTTATACAAAAATTACATATTCGTGTAACAGAAAAGTCAAGAACTCTTTCTAGACAAAACCGCGGTAGCCAAACGATTTCTCCAGCACATTTTCCGAAATCTAGTACAGAACAGGACATATGCTTGAAGCTTAGGCTTGAAGTGCCACAACCGATAGTCCTGATTTAACAGCCACAAGGTATTGTAGCTGTGCTTTGTAGTCTCCGGAGCATTGGGATTAGCCTATCAAGTGATAGGAGATGTCTCTTGGGTGTTGTACGAACAGACGTGCAGGTAACTGGTCTCAAGTTGTTGATAGATCATGGACGAGCTGTTTTCCTACTACCGCTTTGATTTCTGCTCGGTACGTGTATGCATAGAAGAAAAAAATATGAAAAGCAAAGGTCAGAAAGAGGAAAGAACAATGACCACCTTGCTTGCATAAGGCATGGCTTCCAAAAAAATACCATACCATGATTGTAATAGAAACAGAAATATGCAGAGTTTGCTTTTGTATCACAATCATAGATTGATAATCACACAAGTGAATGTAACAGTCGATTCTGAAAGGTGTAAGTAATATCAATCAACCTGCTAACCGGATGCAGCTGAATACAAGTATTTTACATGGAGCGACTGCCTATTTGACCTTCACAACCCAGATACTGGGTAACGATACGCCTTGGTAAAACTGGTTGTCAGACTTACGAGCTTCTGAAGTTCTGACTACCCGTAACGGCTGGAAAAGATCTACAAATGACAGCCGGGACCAAGGGCTTAACGTACTTTCCAAGGCACGGAGGGGTCTCGATACGTAATTGATGGTCACCCATCCGCGAACAGACCGCGGCAAGCTTAGCTGAACTTTCGATCGACCCGTGCGGCTGTTATTATTTAGCTACGAGCCCCTCTGAAAAGTGGTAATATATGCAATGATCGTCTCGTGTTTCTGAGCGTTTCGTTCGCCTGCAACGATCATTCGACTCCTTCAGCTGAATTTACACCAGACGAGGGGCGATAAACACTCAATGTTTTACGGTCTTAAACGGAAGTAAAAAGGGTCAAAGTCATCGTTATATCAACCGGAACGCGTTTTCCGGTTCTCCCAATCTTTTATATCGCACGGTTGCTCAATGTAGCCACTTGAAGTTTTCGATCTGTCGGGAACTTGTTAATTTCTTGCGACTTCATTATACTTACATAAGTAGGAAAGCTATCTAATTAATGATTAAAATTGATCTCTATGACAAATTCTCGGAAGTTATATCTGACTAAAGAGCATAGTTACATTTTTTTACGTCAAGAAGAGGAATTCATGCTAGATTATAAATAGTCTAGGTGCTGGTGGAGCACTATTGCTCTAATATTGGCCAGTGTAGCGCCTAAATATCATAAACGAAGGCATTGTTCCTGAATTTTGTGAACAAACTAAATCGACTACAAAAATTCTTGTCACATGCCGCGAATTAGATCTAAGCTATACAACCTTTTTTTTCTAATTTTCTTATAAGCCAATGATGATGAAAAGCATATTTGAATTTGTGCAGGGCTATGAGCGAGGCGGTTCCCCTCAGCCGCCGACGCAGCCGCCCGGCGCGCCAAGCCCAGGCGCAGGTCAAAGTGCGCCCGGTGCCATGTCACCGACCCAGGACTCGCAGCACCCGCCCCATATGCCGCCGCATGGGGCACAACCACCGCCACATCAGGTATGACCCACGAAAAACAGTGTGATAATTCATCTGTAAGGACTAAGGACTTTTGAACGTTTGTGGGGGGGACCATTGGTAGAACAAAGGTTACGGCCCAAAAATGGTGTAGGGCAAAAAATCTTAATAAAAATGTAAGTAATGATGTCAGCATGAGCTATGTTGAACAAAAGAGGAAATTCGGCCGTCCTTTCAAGTTTGAAAATTCATCTGTATTTAGAAGAACGTTGGTTGGACAGACCATTGGCTCAGTAATATTGTACTATTGATGAACCAAAAGTTTCGGTCCAGAAATGGTGTAGGGCAAAAAATCTTAAGGCGAAAGCGCCAGGGTGGCCGGCGAAATTCAAAATTTCTTACGTTTTTTGCAATTTGTAGGTCAGTGTGAGCTTGTATGTTGATTAAAATATGATTCGCGGAATCGCGGCCGTAGATAATATGGCTGTATAGAATTATAATCATTAGAATCAGCAATACAACTCCATAAGTTAGCATTTACCTCAAATCTAGCGATTTCATGAAATCATGAGGTTTGAGGTAAATGCTAACTTATGGAGTTGTATTGCTGATTCTAATTATTATAATTCTGAAAAGCCATATTAGCTACGGCCGCGAATCATATTTTAATCAACATACAAGCTCACAATGACCTACAAATTGCAAAAAACGTAAGAAATTTAGAATTTCGCGGGCTACCCTGGCGCATCAACCTTAATAGAATGATGTCAGCATGAGCTATATTGAACCAAAGATGAAATTCGGCTGTCCTTTCCATTTTGAAAATTCATTTAGTACATATATTAAGAAGAACGTTGGTTAGATATACCATTGATGAACGAAAGGTTTCGATCCAGAAATGGTGTAAGGCAAAAAATCTTAATAGAATGATGTGAGCTATGTTGAACCAAACAGGAAATTCGGCCGTTATTTCCAGTTTATTAACAAACAACTCTGAACTATGTTAAAAACGAGAATTTCCGCGTTAAACCAGACGATGCCGGGAAATAAGAGAAAACTTTTATACACATCAAAAAATGCCGTAATCACAATGACGCGCGACGGACAATATTGGACAAGCAATGTTGTTTGACGTGATGTAATTTATTGACAGGTAGATAAGGCCGGCGCCGTCCAGTCCACCTGCTATACTTTGTAAATAATCCTTTTGTTGTGTTTTACGACCTTGGGGTAGCCCCCAAAAACCGGAAACCAGCTGACGGGTGATAACTACTAATTGAATTCGAGTCACCCCAGAGATTTGTCCGTAACAACAGAGAAAAAAAAAAAACACGCTTTGGCAATGGACATTATTGGGGTCTGTTATCTATCACCACTAGGTACAGACATAAAATGATTTTTTTTTTTGTGGGATTTTTGAATTTGATTATACTAATGGTTTTTTTTTTGTTTTATTTGAATCACAGTGCTAGACTTCGAAAGTATTTCCCACTTGATAAAACTCAGAAAACTATACATTTTTCAATCAATGTTATACCGACAGCGATACGACAGTACAAGCGTCATAAAAATAAGTAGCGAAATGTGGATGTACTATAGGGTACACCTCTGCCTAACCCTTCGGGGAATACAGGCGTGATGTTACGTTACAAGCTAGTTAATCTCGTTTATCGGAAGCGGAGAAGCTGTCCCGGTTATATCCGGTAATCATACAGCTGTCGGGAAACATTAAGTGTTGTAAATACGTACTATACGTGCAAAGACAGCTAATCTTGTGAATTTATTAGAAACTGGTTTAAGGCTCCCACAGACAAACGGGACGCGACTCTGGTAGAACAATTTCTATGGAAACTTCTACTCGGGAGTACTGCCGAACCTATAATTTTTGAAAAAATACTGAGATTAGTTCTATAATTGTCCTATACGTATAGATGCAGGAAAACCTATAAGAAATCTATGGTCATGGTGGTAAAATAACATGGTAAATCACTCAATATTGTTGGTGTGCGTACCAACAATATTGAGTTAGAGGCTACAGATCAAGCTATACATTTCCAGTATAAGCCGATCTCGCATTGTATAGGATTTCCTTACAGTGAGAGGTCAGTGTAAACTGGAAATGTATAGCTTGATGTGTAGCCGTATGTACAAACTTAAATTTGCAGTTGCAATGCATGGGCGAACATGTTTTTGAATTACAATGTTTAGTTTGTTCTTGGGATAAATTCATCCCAATTACGGAACCCTTCATTGTGTGTGGTCCGACACGCACTTGGCCGGTTTTATTTTCTAAGAAGAACGGAATTAGATTTAGTAACATTAAACACGTACCACCTAATTCATAAAAAACTAAAAAAACTCTACAAACCTATTTTAGTTAAAATAGTCTTTTGTCTTCTTCTTTCAAACTCAAATCATAATTCGAAAGAAATTGACAAAACACTATTTTAAGTAAAATAGGTTTGTAGAGCGTTTTAGTTTTTTAAAAATAGGGGGATAATTAATAAAATTTGCTACCATACTTTACATTGATTTATAATAATCGATAATGGAAGGAGGCCTATTGCAAACTAGGCCTATAATAAAGCAAACAGTATTGGTATTATGCGAAAACGAAAGTATACAAATCGACAAGAAAGCTGTTTCAGACGCAAGTTCTAACAAAGTTAAGACGGTAAACTTCCCATTAACCTTGAAACGAAGTTTTCAACAAGTTTGTTATGCATGATTTACAGTTTGAACTAAACTTTTTGTCAACCAGTAATCTATTGTGTTGTGTACTGCAAGGATGGTTTGGTTTAAAACTTTTACTATCCAATCTATTAAGGATCGGCACTAGGAAATCGTGGTATGTGTAAAACTTGAAGAAGTAGCCACGAAAAAAAAAAACGTCATGAGTTTCACCAGTCAGTGAAAAAATCGGATTGAGGACAAATCTTGTAGAAGATCGATAAAAAAAAAAAAAACCACTAAAAACTGTGACTTCTTATTTACGCCAAAGTTATCAAAATACGGCAGTGCTTTTTGAGTTTTTAGTGATACTTATTAATTTTTTTTTTTTAAATCAAGGTTTATACTCAATCCGATTTTTTCACTGACTGGTGAAACTATTTTTTCGACGTTTTTTTTTGTGGCTAATACTTACTTTTAAAAAAACTCATAAGACGATTTCCTAGTGCCAACCCTTAATGAGTCAAGTCACAACATCAATCTGAAACTTAATAACCATTATGTTTTTTACTCCTGTTAAATATCCAAATTAATTGACGACAAAAAATATCAATAGGATCCGAAGCAAAGACAAGACAATGAATGGAATTCTTGTTTCCATTTGAACCTCCTTTGAACCATGTCGTGACTTGTATTTTCAATTGATTGTTTTTACTTCTTCGCTGTTACTTTCATCAACTAAAAATAACAAATAGCTGTTACACATACAAATCTATATTAGTCTCGGAAGATCTTTTCTTCACACAATGAATAATTTAGGATTTTGTGAAAGTTGACATTTGCGAAATTACTTAGCATAGAGATATTCTTAACTGAATTTACAATGTGTTTACTCCAACTAAATATATTAACTGCAAAAAATCTTTACTGAAAGCAAAATAAGTTTGAAGTAGTTAACTGCTGTGACGAGCAGTCGTGATAATTTATAGAAGTCTTGCTGAAAAATAATAAGGAAATCATGTTGATTCAATATTCAATGCTGAATTGGATGAAGGCTTTTACTATCTTCAGCCACGGACTAGAAATTGCATTTATTTGTAGACTAGTCACTGTTATGTATCCGTTTGAAAACTATTTTACGATTTAAAAAACGATTGCAATTATAGTTTTCCTGTATGAAATCTACATCCAAAAAGCCCTTTTAATTCCAATTTAGTCGTACTTACTGTAAAACTAATTCAATTAAAGCAAACGTTAGTTTTATAGCACACTGCACCTTCATTAAGCTAATTAAAGTGATTAGAATAACTCACGTTTACTTCGCGGTCTGAACACCACATGAAAAGTTCATTGCATTCCATTTGCGCCAGTGCCAGTGCGGATGAAGTAGCTAACGTTGAACAGCAAAGGTAATTCAAACTAGTAGTTGGCTCACGAGCAGTTAACGTACGCCGTTCTGCCGACTCTGAATTGCAAATTCAGTCAATACCTCCACTGTAAAATCCGAATCGGGAAACATTTTTACCTACTGTCCAGACAGCTTATTTAAACATTACAAAACTAAAGAACATTGATTTAGTAAAGACTAATTAATCATCTCGATTGAAATGTAAGATAATGTTCCGTAAAATCGATGGGCGGTTAAGAAACTATAGTAGTAACTAATTTATGACCATACACGCTATTATACCTGCTTTTCTATTGGAGAAATCTGCAGACATTTTTATGTAGAAGAGAACATTGCAAACATTGAGAGAATAATATATGATTCCTTATTGGACCACATTCTAAAATGATCTCCGTTGGGCCGTATCTTTAATTGAAACTTTATAAAGTCTAAAATATGTTGGTTCGACGAGTCGGCGTCATGTTTGCATTTCGTTTATCGCGCCGATATCGCGGAGAATTTCGTCGCCGACGGAATATTTCGATAATTTTGTCGAAACTCCACTGCTAGACTACGTAGAGTGCGCCTCGTCGTGAGATAGCTACTCGAAAACATGATAAACGGTTTGTTGCTAATCGAAAATAACCAACCCGAATTTATCTTGTAACTTATTGGTATTGCTTTATAAAATCATTCTGTCCGTACCAAGAAGTGTTTAGATTTCAGAATGTGAATCTCTTTTGTATTTTTGCATGATATTTATTGGAATTTAATTAGAATGAGTCATCTTTATCTCGATAATAAAGAAACAATGTTATCAATCCCGGGAAAAACGGAAGTAATGTTTACTAAATATGGAAGAAAACATGTTGTGCTGCGTACGCGGTACAGCTAAAAATACATTGTTATGGCGTGTGTGGAAGCAGTTACTATATAAATAAATATATATTTTCATTTGTAATGTAATGTCTTCTTACACTTGTAGTTGTGTAGTCTTGTGTCAGCACGCGCATAGATACGAATCTGTATAGCTTTAACGAAATTGAACCCACTCTATATGGAAAGTATAGTAATCCCGGGAACTCGGTGGATGGAACTTTGGCTATGAACTTTACTGTTATCGTTACACATTAAACTGCTGCCGAATGTACGAAAACCCTCGTTGTTAGCAATTTTTAAAAATTACCATCCCCAACCATAACTATTTCAATAAACCGTCTATGGTCATACCATACCCCCCTAATGGACAACTTTTACTTTCGTTATGTTTGTTTTCCTGTTTCGTTATTCTTTCCACTCTTTTATTTTACGTATTATAACCGTCTTTGTGGAATATAGGTTTGTTTTTCTTGTCAACATTAACAATAATATCTGTATCCGCCCTCGAGTAATATCTTCGCTTACCTTGGCTTTACTTATCTTGATTATATCAAAATGTTTGCAGCCCTTATTGAAAAAGCTTGTTGGATGTTTTAGATTAGTTAATGTTAAGGTATTAAGTTTTACATCGCCCTTGTGGACATTCGACCTCGGCCTAAAAACTAGTCCCAAGAGTTGTCTCAACTAGAACTTGAGCGACTTATAGAAGTCGATAAGTTCGATCAGGGAATTGCACGTTTACAGTGCCGAGCGAAACAGTATAAAATGAATAAAAATAAATAAGTACATACCATTTTCCAAGTGGTTGGTGTTACTATGAAAACTTCTTACTTGGATCATATGCTTGAAAAGTTCGTAAGTTTATGTTGAACTCCAAAGACATTAGTCTAATTCTCTGATATGGTTGAAGTGTGCCTTTGGGCCATTTTTACTTTGTCTAGATTTGTCAGGAATGGTGGTAAAGTTTTTCTTTTTGTTCTGTTCCTTTTAAATGACCTTCACAATATGATTGCATATCGTGACAAGACCGTCCATGATCCAAACATCGCAGAAACCAAGAACCAGACTATCGAAAGTCATCCATAAAATGAAAGGATAATCGATGAAAAAAGGAAACATGCCTTATGTGTAATAATTGGTATCCTATCTGTCGTGAGTCGTGACTCGTAGAGGAGTGCGGTGGATGATCGGTTCGTCATAGTGCAGCGATCAGCATTCATGGTGAACGTGAGCCAACGTTTTTGGCTCGCCGTGCGATTTACATATTTCTATGTCCTTACTCGCCGCCTCGCCCGCGCCCGGCGTATGGTTCGCACGTGGCCGGCCTAGCGACGGCTTCACGATATAATGGAGATGAAGCACATGTTAGCAGCTTTGCATGCGAACGAAACGCTCTAAACAAGTCGCAAGTTTCTCTCTATGAAACATTTCGTTTTGCATTCCTCGCGTTTACTCATTCCTCTACTGTTTTTAACCGACGAAAAAAAGGAGGAGGTTCTAAAGTCGATACGTATTTAAATATTTTTTTTAATATGTATTACCACGCATAACTTTTTACAGAGTTGTCCGATTTGAAAGAATCCTGTTTTATTCGGGAGGGTACACTCGAAGTTGGTCCCATGTAAAATGTAATAACTTTGCTTGGGTAGTTTTTGAGTTAGCTTCAATAATACGTATTTTTTTCCTACTTTTTATGTCGACGATGTTCTCATTTCTTTTGCAGGTAGTGGTATTCGAATTTGCGTGGAGTAGTACCACAACTAAAAAGTGAAAAATAAAAACTTTTTACAAAGAATGGAAATCGTTTTTTTTTTTTTTTTTGTAAAAAGTTTTTATTATTGGTGATAAAATTTTATTTTATTTGGTACAATGTTTTTTGATGGCCGTATTGAATGTACTGTGTACCTACTTATAGGTTATTGCGCTTACTGCATAAGCAGAACACAGATTGTAACGAAGATCTTTAAAATAAATACTTAACTTACTGTCTAATTTGTGCAGTCCTTCCACATAACTTGCACAACAAAAAGAATCATCACCGGAAGATAAAAAAATGTAGAAGGTGACGCATTCATCTCAGAAATCTTATCTTGAAAAAAAAAAAGAGCGCGGCGTGCAAAAATTAAACGTCACTCAAGATATCATGTAATCGACGGAGCAGAAACTCCGAGCAGTGGGAGAGCGCGGCTTGTGTCGATTTTATACAGTTCTGGAACTAAACGCCGCCAGGCTTCGGCTACAATTTATGCTAACATAAACCCGGCCGGCATCGGCGCCGGCTCCGAAGAGATGTAGAGGTTTATACCTTTTATACCTTAGCCTCCTTCCACTCCTACAAATCTTGACTTGCTCCAAAAGACAATGTTCAAACCAATCAGAGTAACGCTGTAATTAAAAATCAGACAGGACAGAATCTTTTCTTTATCTCATAATAGAACCTGAATTTCCTCTCTACTTGTTGCTATAGATAAATAAAAGCTTGTAAATAATTCACCTTCCCGCATTCAACTATTGTTGCTCCATTCGAACAAACAACATAAATCTATCTGTACTGTGCGGAGGCTTAACTAAATTCTCGGCGAACTACGCTTGGTAATACTCCACGATGTCAGTAGAGAATTTTGAGAGTCAAGGGCCATTTCAGCATCGTGATCGCTCGAGAGTCGTACGGTCGAAATGAAACGTCGTATCTTATTTTATGATTAGCGGCTCGAAAGCGCTTTGTAATTTTGTTAGTTCCGCCTTTCTGGTGCTGGGGGCGAGCACAGAGAGTGTAGATCGATGCGAGCATTGCGTGCGAGTGCGATAGGGAGGGCAACAGTCGATGCTTGCTCCGTCCCTTTCACTCGAACCGCCTACCAGGCAGCCATGTTGCGCTCGACCTGCGCTCGCCCGACCGCCATTGTAGCATTCGTGGCTAGTGATGTTCACTGACTCACTCGATATTATTGTACGCGTGCCTCAGACTACACGGAATATTACTAGCGAACGCAGCATATAGCCGTTTGTATAATTCAAACTCGAATATTTCATTGATGACGAATTTACGGTTATCGTAGCAGTTTATCTCATCGATATCGATATGGAGCAAATAAGTTATTTAAGTACGTTATTTTGAACGAGTAATATTCATGAATTGGATGTATTGTTGATCGAAATAACCGTAACAGATCTTATAAACACTGAAGTAAATAAACCACTCACATATTATATATAAAAGCGGGCTAACCGGCCTATTCCTGTTTCGCGATAAACTTTCGAGGTTTTCATTTGGTACAACTTCGAAACAATGTAATTTTATGCTTCATTGGCATCCAGTATAAATAGAGAAGTACCTTTAGAATGTCGACAAAATTGTCGATAAAAAAATTATGCAGTGGACTCATACCCGCGGCTCCGGAATTAAAATGTCAGACGTGCGGCAGCGGCAGCGCGGGCGAGCGTGGGGGCCAGAGGGGGCCGCGCGCGGGGCGGGGCGGGCGGCCAGCGTTATTAATAACCATAAGCCAGCAGACGCACGAACGTCCAGAGGGGCCACGCCAGCCGCGCGGTAATGAGGAATCACTAATTATATTTTACTGGACTTTCGTATTAAAGCAACATTAAATCCACTAGAGCTGTACAAATATAATACACCTTGCGATACTTTTATACACGTCGACCCTTAATTCACTTCATGCTTCTCTTTGAAAGGCCCAATATCGTTATGTTGACCTTCCGATAGTCGAATAGTAATGAGTAATGATACACAACATTTGCTTTGCAATCACATCGGTTGATAGCGTAGCGAACTGGATATTGGATCCCGGAACTGGGACAGAATGGCAAGATAATAATAATGGCATGGCTGGCGGGCTACGGTCCGTTTAATATTCCCCCACAGTAGGCGCGCCGCTTGCACGAGACAGTTCTACCCGTTCTCTAGCCCGGCGTTCGCCTTCGCCAGTAAAAACTCAGTATATTTTATTGTCAAGGAAATATATTTGTCAAAGGCCGTGCGATTAATTGCTTGACTTTTCTGAAGTGTGCCTCCGGGAGGTTTTCTTTTAGGAATCTCTTTGACAATAAGTGCATGCATACAATTGTCGAATTATCAGGGCGACTTATTCAGGGCGACTTACGGCTATGAATATTCTCAATGTCTCCCGCACTGGAACATCCATCGCGATGATAGGAATATAGGTACTGCCAGTAATTTTCTTTTTAATCTGTTTAATCCCCTCACAATAAAACTACGCTTCAAAGTCCATGTTTCGCGTTAGCTAACTCATTCTCTCGTAACTATCGCAACTCCAACATTAACTAAGAAGCGACTTTACGCTGTGTCCTTGTTTTTCCCTGTACTTACATAAAGAGCAACTTATCGCTGGCAGCACTCCGCTCTCATAATAACAAACTGCAAAATGCTCCGGATTCTCCGAACTTTAGTGTGGCAGCCCCGCTCGCCGTTGGAAACCTCTAAAGCGCTGACGGTGGGGCGTACATTCTCTCTCCTGTGGCGGAGTCACGGTGGCAGGGCTGTCGGGAATTGCCGACTTGGATAAATTATGCCGCTCGCTCCCCCCTTTTGCAATCTCCGCAAAATAATGCAATTCAATTGTAAAGAGAAGAGAAACTGACATTTGTCTTGTCTATTGTGTGACTCGTCTACTTCTGCTCCATTATTATGATAAAGTTTTATTGAAGGTGTTGTAGGGACAGCCCTAAGTGTGAGCTGTGAAGGCTGCATCTAGAGATGGACCGATTTATTGAGAGCATGTACTCGCAGCCTCGCAAGTGAGGTTCTCGTAGACGACTCGACACTCGAGACCTGCCAGAGGGTATCATCTGTGACAATACGCTGTCACCAACTATTTTGTCACTATATTTTCGCGAGTTTCGAGAAAAGGATGTATTATTTAGCTACGGATTTTTTGAATTAATCTTTGAACTCATCAGGGGGTTGGTTGGTGGGTGACCACCGGAACTGGTACTCGTTCAAATTAAACATTTTCCTTGTCTTAAATATCATTGAATGTATTCCAATAATGATTAAATTAGCAAGTTTGTTTAGTTAATATTTGTAATGAGCTTACACCGTGTCCCTATTTGGAACGTGTCCTGTCTGATAAAGAGATCATGTCGTGGCCGTTTCACAAACTTGTTCGCAATTCATTATAAGTTTGGAACAGACCTACCTACCTCTGTCACAGTCGGCGTGCACTTTCCTCACTAATTTTGAGCAGCTACTCCCGGAGTTAATGCCGGAAATATTTAACGGATTAATCCTCTTTTCGGACGTTTCTCTAAGTCAACGGCTCGGAATTTAATTGGCTTATCCGATTTAATATGTATCGCAAATTGATATTGAGCTGTTTAATTTTGTGTTACCACAAGTACTTACCATCGGATTTTCAATTACCTACCTAAATTAATTCACTCAAAATTATTTATTTCTGAGTAGGCCAAATATACTTGTTCATCTATTGTCTAGGTAGAACTTAGGTACTTAAATAAAAGCTAAAAAAATACATGAAGTCTCCTGAAAACTCCTTTACAGGGCAACTGGTGCCTGCGTGTGGAACCTGAAACTAATTAGCGTTGAATATTTCCCAATGACAAGCTCTGAGAAGAAAGGCTGAAATCAAATTAAATCTAACAACAATAAAAACTTTTTTACAAAAAAAAAAAACAACCGACTTCCAAAAAAACAGTACAAAGTGAAAAATAACTTTAATTTTGGAAGTCGGTGTCTTTGGATCTGTATTTTAGTTTTTTGCCACCGACTTCCAAAATTAAAGTTATTATTCACTTGTAGTGTTTTTTTTTCGGAAGTTGGTTGTTTTTTTTTTTTTGTAAAAAGTTTTTATTTTTCACTTTTTAGTGGGTCAGTTTGTAATTTATTTAAGTTACAATAGCCCAATGGCAACTGCTCATCACTTTTTACAAAATGTTGCTTTTCCCGATGCAGGGACGTTAATTGTTGAGGAGTTCTCCTAGTAAGAACCAGGAGAACTGGAGCTCCATGGTGAAGTCATCATCACCATTATGCATTTTGACGAGCATAAATTACTTAGCAACCATATTAAAGTAATCGAATCGCAACCCGTGAAATATGTACTTATAAAATGAGTAGTTCCGATGGCCATCTGTGGTCTTCATCATCAGTTCCACTTCACTAAATGCTGTTTTCCGAGAGCAAATGCACGACTTACTATAAAAAAATACCAAAATCGCTATAGTTGGGCCTATAAAATTTGAGGGTTCCCCTCGATTTCCATGGGGTCCCCTCATCAGATTCTGATTTGGTGACAATGGGACCACCTCGAGAGTATAACCCTTTCAAATAAAAAATTGTGAAGTCGGTAACAAATGGCTTATCTCTACCAAAACTAGACAGCTAGATCTACAGGGTGTCCCGTAAATAATGGATCAAACGTAACGGGTAGGTAGCTTACCTAATTTCCAACAACTAATTTGAATATTAAAAAAAAAACCGTTACTGTAACCAGGATATTAATTTTTTTTCGAATTTTACGATTTTGTCTCCCAGAATTAAGCTTTTTTAATGCTGTCGCTGCAAATGATGACATTTTTAGGTATGATTTTTATTTAACATTTCTGAATAGCTTACTAATGTTATAATATACCATTTTTTTGAATACCGTTTTATTTGCCTTAGAAAAAAAATCTTGAGTTGAAAAGTTTTTTCTTTACGATGTTAGGACCAAAATTGAAAAAATTCTCCTGTAAAAAAAATGTATGACACCGAAGACCACCATTATTTTAAAAACTTGTACATTTAATAAGGTTTGCAAATTGGTATAAAACTTACGTCTAGTCCTTATCGTTACAAAGATATTGCTATGAATGTGATGAAGAAGACAGAAAATAAATTAAATTGGTACTATTCCATTTTTTCCTTTTCGTAATGGCTTATGCTTGAATGCTTGTAATCGAAGCAGGTAGTTAAGCGGATAGCATAATTCCGACCCGATGACGTCATCTGTCCGGAATTTGGGACCGCTACCTGTGGCGGAGTTGCACCTCAGTCAGTGTGAAAGGGATAGATAGCGCCGCTTTTTGGTAAATCGGTTAAATCGGTATGAAGTTGCGCAGGTTCTTTTGTTCTTTCCTGCGCCCTTCACTCGTACAGGCTTCATTGTTGCTTGATTTTATTAGTTTAGTTGTAACTAGTCTCTCTTCGAGTTGCTACGTCAGACAACTTTCGCTCCCGGTCAGTGGCTCGGTGTTTTCTTCTGTAAAATTTGACTTGTGCTGTGTTTTTGGACTTTGCTTTGCCTATCGATTTGGAACTCTTTGCGTATTGGACAAACGACTTGGCGATCCTACGGACTCCGAAAACATTCGTTTGTGTGTGCTTGTACGTGTGTGCAGTAGCGCTGAAACCTTATTCAGCCCAATGCCTCGTTATGAGTACACGCCACGGCAGTACGCCGAAATGCATTTTATCTACGGAGAAGCAAGAGGTAATGCCAGGGCGGCTGCAAGATTGTACCGTGAAAGATACCCGAACCTGGTTCGTTATCCCGATTATCGCGTCTTTATTAGAGTGCATGACGCGCTTCTTGAGGGAAGAATTCTTGGCACCGGAGTTGGTGGTACCCGTGAAGGACGACCGCGACAAGTTAATGACGAAGTCATTCTTCGAGAAATCGAGGAAGATCCGTCAGTCTCCGTTCGCGTCATAGCGCGACGCGTAGGAATTTCTAGATCGACGGTGCATCGAGTGCTACAACGGTGCCGATTGCACCCATATCACGTGCAACGTGTTCAAACGCTGACGTCGCGTGATTACCAGCCAAGAATAGAATTTTGCCAAAGGATGCTTAGAATGATTCGGGCGGACCCGCAGTTTTTTAACAAGATTTTATGGAGTGACGAGTCTTCATGCCGCCGAGATGGATATTTAAATTTGCATAATTTGCACAGTTGGCAGCTGATAAACCCACATTTGATGCGAGAGGACAGGAGCCAACATCAATTTAAAATAAATTTATGGGCGGGAATAATCAATGGGCAAATAATAGGGCCCTTTGAACTACCAGCTACTCTAAACGCCGAATATTATCTCCATTTTTTAAGGAATGAGTTGCCAAGGTTATTAGAAAACGTTCCAGAAGACGTACGGCAAGCAATGTGGTTGCAAAATGATGGGTGCCCCGCTCACTATGCGACGGCAGTAAGGGCGCACCTTGATGAAAGTTATCCGGACAGATGGATCGGCCGATTAGGACCAATTTTGTGGCCTCCGCGATCTCCGGATTTAAATCCCCTAGATTTTTTTTACTGGGGATGTTTAAAAGACAGGGTCTACAAGAATCCAATAACGTCGGAAGAAGAATTACGACAGCGCATCCAATCTGCTGCATCAAAAATAAACCAAAGCCGTTTTGTCCGTCGGATAAGAGCTTCCTTTATTAGGAGATGCAGACTTTGCATTCTTGTAGAGGGAAGGCAATTCGAACATTTATTGTAAAAACCAAATAAAACGATTTATTTGAACTAACTGTTTTTTTTAGTACGGCCTCCTAATTCTTTTCATACGCCTCAATAATTCAATGAACATTGCCTCTGAAATACTACAGTTACACATTTTAAAGAAAAAGTTTAAATGTACACACTTTTTTATTTTTTTTATTAACGTTGATTTGGAGCACCTCTCAGATTCATAGCAATTATCTTTGTAACGACAAGGACTAGAATGTACAACTTCATACCAATTTACCAAAAATACAAAAGCGGCGCTATCTATCCCCTTCACGCTGACTGAGGTGCAACTCCGCCACAGGTAGCGGTCCCAAATTCCGGACAGATGACGTCATCGGGTCGGAATATGCTAGCCGCTTAACTACCTGCTTCGATTACAAGCATTCAAGCATAAGCCATTACGAAAATGAAAAAATGGAATAGTACCAATTTAATTTATTTTCTGTCTTCATCACATTCATAGCAATATCTTTGTAACGATAAAGACTAGACGTAAGTTTTATACCAATTTGCAAACCTTATTAAATGTACAAGTTTTTAAAATAATGGTGGTTTTCGGTGTCATACATTTTTTTTTACAGGAGAATTTTTTCAATTTTGGTCCTAACATCGTAAAGAAAAAACTTTTCAACTCAAGATTTTTTTTCTAAGGCAAATAAAACGGTATTCAAAAAAATGGTATCTTATAACATTAGTAAGCTATTCAGAAATGTTAAATAAAAATCATACCTAAAAATGTCATCATTTGCAGCGACAGCATTAAAAAAGCTTAATTCTGGAAGACAAAATCGTAAAATTCGAAAAAAAATTAATATCCTGGTTACTGTAACGGTTTTTTTTTTAATATTCAAATTAGTTGTTGGAAATTAGGTAAGCTACCTACCCGTTACGTTTGATCCATTATTTACGGGACACCCTGTATAACCATCCGCGTAATTATAAAAGCCAGTTTTATTTACGGCCTAAAAATGATCAACGTAAAGTAACTGCAGCCAGCCGTTACATAAAATTCCCATTTATCATGTCAACGAGGTAAAACAATTAGTATGTTTTGTGAGATAAAGTTTGAACGTTCCAAATTGCGGAGTCCGTTACAACTTTGTGATATTCGCGAGCACAAAATGTTGAATTAGATGTTTATTTGATATTTCGGAGAAGTTTACCCTTACTTTCTACGCCGTAATATTAGTACACACATCAACACTGTCTAGGGATATTTTGTATTTCTTAAATTTTTTGATAAACTATAAATATTTTGTTAAGAGAAGTATATATGGAATGAAACCTCAGTTAATGACCAACTTAATTAAATAAATAAAAAACATTTTAGATAATCAAATATTAAAAAAAAAAAAAATAACAAAGAGACTAAAAATGGTGCTAAGTCTACGAGTGAAATTAATTAATAAAATTAATAATTTTATTAAAAATAACAACAGAAAGTTAGACATTTTAACTCTTAATAATCAGTGTTGCCACCCCTCACGTTAATTAGAGTTCGGCATCGGTTATTCATACTGTGAATTAAGGTGTCGATGTCTTGCTGTGGTATGCGTTCCCAGGTTCGTTGCAGGTGCAGGAAAAGTTGCTCTTCTGTGGCCAGATTTGGAGGGAGGGCGTGCATAGCCCTTCGCTGCAACATGTCCCACGCATGTTCGATGGGATTCATATCGGGCGACTGCGCAGGCCATCTCATTACCGTGACGTTGTTGTCTTGAAGGGCGGCTGATACCAGCCTCGCCGTGTGTGGACGGGCATTATCATGCATGAGTACGAATTGGTGGCCGATTTGCACCCTATGCGGAATAATGACAGGTTCCACCACCTCATCACGGTATTTCTGAGCATTCATGTTGCCTCTTACAAAAACGAGGTCGGTTCGCGCGCCTATACGAATTCCCGCCCATACCATGATCGTCCCTGCTTGGTACGAATGAACCTCTTGTGGATGCTGGAGACGGCTTTCCCTGCCTGGAACTCTCCAAACTCGTGTTCTTCGCGAATCTGGATGAAATCCAAACCGAGACTCATCCGTAAAGAGCACTGTCGACCATTGTTCATTATCCCATAACACGTGTTCTTGGGCCCACAATAGTCGCCTTCCGCGATTGCCACGTCGCAAAGCAGGAACACGAATTGGCCTGCGAGAATGAAGATTAGCTTCATGTAGCCTTCTTCTGACTGTTTGGTCGCTAACCAACAGCTGATGCTCCTGTTGGAGCCTCTGTACCATTACCATGGCCGTCAGAGTAGGTTCTCTCCTGGCGGTATTTTGGAGAAAACGGTCCTCTCTAGGGGTGGTCACTCGAATTCTGCCAGCATGCCGTTCTGCCACTTCCCCAGTATCACGATAACGTGACCAGAGCCTTGATATCACATTCTGGCTGGTGCCTAGAGTCTCCGCAACAACGTTTTGGATAGCGCCAGCTTCCAACATTCCTACCGCTCTTATCATCTCGTCTCTCGTCAGATGTCGACGTTGCATGGCACCAACGAGATGACACAAACAGTAAAAATCACTAAAACAATTGATAGCGTTAGTTAATTAATGTTTTTATAAACAAATCTCAACACAAAACTAGCACTGCTAACTGAATCAAATGAGTGTTCCCGCGCTTTCTTTTGTTTTAATAAGTTTTAGTTTTTTTTTCAATGTCAGTTTGAAAATGGAACAAGGAGGTTTAATTCCACATATAAACTTTTTACTAATTCTGAGTAGTTTTTCTGAAAATCTAAGAAATGCAAATAAAAATCTAATATCCCTAGACAGTGTTGATGTGTGTATTTCAACTCATAATATTATGCCGTAAAATGATTACCACACTATTTTTAACTTTCAGCAAAAGTTGTAAAGTAAACCAAATATTCCATTTCAGGTAACTTTGGTTTAACTTTAGAATAATTAATGTGGTTCAGCTTGATGTGAACTTTAAACTCATGACGTAAAGTATTTTTGCCCACTTTTCTTTTCGTTTAATGGGGATATAATCACTCCTGATATGACTCAACTTCAAAAAAGTCCGTTATGTTGCAAGTCCATTCCGCGTCCTTTCTGCCGAGTATTCTGTGGTTTCATTTTTACATTAAGTGTTTTAGTACTGGTGTTGGGACATAGTTTCAGTACGAAAGTCTGGCCTTCGGCTTACAGTGGCGCACGAAACTAACTTTGGGCTTAAGCTTGTGAACTTTTTGTCAACGTCGCCCGTTTGAAATTGCGATTTAATTCGAATCGCCGCCGCCGACTTTGAGTTAAACACTTCGTGTTGTTCGCTACAATTTTTGTTTTTGTCTGTGTTATCATTTTGGAGTTGTTATAGCTGTGCTGCCAGTGGATTGCATCGGAATTGTTTAGCCAGGCGCCAGTCGGAGTTGGTTTCAATTAGAAGTCCCGTGTCGCCAACCGAGCGGCGATCTAGTCACAAGACCGATATTGTTGACCGCAGTACTTCTTTTCATACACAGGCTCCTTCCTATAGCTAACTATTCCTAGAGCTGGCATTTAAAATTACACCGAGACTTATATAAACAAGTCTGGGTGACATTTCAAATGCCAGCTCTTATTGCACTATGGTCATATGGTGCTGTTATCGTTACCACTGATAATGTCCGCACTATAGGATGTTGTTAATTTGAACTTACGAACCACGTATGATTATATCGGTGAGCAAGGCAGGTAATTGAAGTTACATTGTAACCTACTGTAACTTGAATTGCCTGCTTAGTTACGGTTGAAATTATCCCGACGGTACAATCAAATGTAGGTTCTTACTTACAGTCCGCGAGGCCTAAGCTGAGCTTTGCATTTGTGTCAGTGAGCGGACGCACCGCGCCTCAGGCCGATTGCCAAAAATCAGTATAAACCGGTTTTAAACGAAGCAAAGGAGGTATCGCGCTATAAGCCAACGTCGCACCTACACTATTATGTGCACTCACATAATTGCAAAGTTCAGCTTAGGCCTCGCGGACCTCAGCTAGATATTTAATAAACTTATTTAATTGATTTAAATTACTCTGATGCTTAATAAATAGCACTAGATACTTAGTTTTATTGAATGAAAAGCGATGGATTTTTACAATAAAGATATATAATTTTGTTTGCAGGGTTACCCGCCGCCACCTAGGCCAGCGCAGCCGTCCACCCCAAACGCACATGATCCAGACTCTGTAAGTAATTAATAAACAGTCAATTATCGATCAAGAAGCAATCATAATTGTTACAAGCTAAGGAATATTAGCCCGTGGCTAGAATGCTCCCCACAATCAATCAACGGTGTCTGCCGCCCGATGAATCAAGAAGGCAGGGTATTAAAAAGCCATCAACCGTAAACCATTCACCCAACTAAGTAGGTAGTCTCTAGAGAAACGTACGTTACCTACACCTATTAAAAATTACGCACTCCTAGTAAATATGACGGCTTATATCCGCGTAGTAATTTATATACATTACTGAACTATATTAACGTGAGTTAGACAAATACACTTCAGAACAAAGTCTCTTTCCTCATAGGTAACTATGAGGAAAGCGACTTGGTACTGAAGTGTAAATTAATAACTCAGTGACGTTTAATATATTTTTAAATAAATGTACACATAGTCATGACGTTGTCCTGTTTGACGTAGGACTGGTGTGTCGTACAGACACTAATGGCTGAATAACGTAGGCAGTGGTCACGCAAAGAACAAAATACAACGTCGGTTTCCGCGCCTAATGAAGCTCCTTGTACTCTCTTACGTCTCGTCGAGTACATTCATTTATTTTCACTGTACATGCGATGCGAGTAATCCTGCCTCATAATTTGAACGTTAAAATCTTTGAGTTGTATCCTAGTTTATTCAGCAATTGTCATAACATACCAACGTTTTGTAATTCCTCTCTAATGACGTCGTCAATTCGCTCATTTGTTGATTGAGTTGATAAATGAGCTCGGTCTGTTCGTTTCGTATAGCATCATCCTACATCAGAAACCGAGCGGACGTGAATAAACATAATCATAAACGTCGTGTCTTCATTAGCGCACATGTGGCCCACGAAAACGGGCGAGCTTCGGACCACTCGGCCTCTATTTGTGGACGAGCACTCCATATTCAGAGTTAGTACGCCGACCGGCGCACGACACTTGACAATAAGCTTGTTTGCTGAATCGCGTCACCACACTGAAAAACCTACAAGTGTTCGTCTTGTACGCGTCGTGGGCGTAATCGTAAATAGATTTTATTTACATACTTTTAGTTTTCAACTGAAAAATGAAAGCAATTTCCCCTGACATAACAATGTAGAGTGTAGACGGAGGAAATAAGCGTTCTCTTGTCAGAATTTGTTATTTATAGACAAACGTGCTTGATTAATTTCGTGTTTACAATCTGATTTCAGTTTTATTTTTACGTCTATGAGCATGGATTTGCGTGGGTGCGCTGTTTGTTTTGAAACGCATGATTCGGTTATTTGATGAATGCGTCATGAGCAAAATGTGCCCTACTACTAATGTGTTTGCGAGGATTGAGATGAGCACACATCCCGCGGGCGTTTGCTTATCGACGTCGGTTTGTGCATGCATAACGACTGTGATAAAAAGAATCGTTTACTACAGACTTCAAAGCGCATTAGGGCCTCCATATTTTATACTGAAAGTGTAATCATAATCCAGATTTATATTAAAGCAGCTTTTAAGCCAAATGTTGGCTACGTCTATATTATGTGCTGAATTTGCTAAGCCGTAGAAGGTGCTTATTCTTTATGAAGCTACTAGTGCGTGGTGGTTCATCCATATAAATATAATATTATCATTTGAGTGTTCTGGATACGTGTTTATTTAATTTAGGTTCCAAATAAAAGCAAACAAACTGGTTCCATTGCTTTCTAGATCCTGTGAGATCCAATAGTTCTAGTTCAACACAAAGATTACGTAACATCATTATGATTACGTAACGTCATTATTAATGGACTAAATACAAGTTCAAAGCCCCAGAAACTTAACATTGCGTGGGATTTTACGTTTGCATAATCTCAATAAACTAATATATGCTCAAAACGTACAACCCTAAAGCTGTGTATTGATAGAGCGTAGCAGGGTTGTTTGATGTTGATTGATACCGTTAGCCGGGCGCGCATTGTCTCGCCGAGTCGCCCGGGGGAACTCAAATGAGTGGAATTATTAAACCGGGGCCCGTTCTGCGATGTGACGCTTTTTGTAATGAATGTACCGAGTGCTGTGTATCGCCCGAAACGAGGGGAACCCGAAACTCGCCGCTCCTATCAATTGTAGCAACAACCCATGGCTCCCTAGTCCCCGCTGCCACCCCGGCATTATTGTCAAACGTTTTAATGGGGAATTTTGAAATCACAACGATTGCGATTTCTTTTTGTTGTTGTTCGTCTTCAAAGGATCAGCTGTTCGAATTGTTTGGGGAGGTTAGCTAAAAACTCTAGTGATAACGTTCAGAGCGTTTCTAGAAGTTTTTTATCAATTAAAAGAGCTCTGGACCTATTGCTTGTCGTGTATTGTAATAAAAAGTACAATCGAACATAAATTTTAATGGGCGGTTATTATCAAGCTGGAACTCAATAAATATTCTTCTATGGAAAACAGTTTTTGTTTAGTTTTTGTTTACTACTATTCCTTAATCTGTGTTGGTAAGAAGGCAGAATTACCGAATATTTCCTCCAAAAACATTTCCCTATAAAATTCATCAGTTGTCAGTTAAATGTCAGGTATTTACTGAGACGTTGAACACAAAAGCGGGTAAGAAATTATTCACCGTGAATCGTGAGCATTCAACGTTTGCGCGCTACGTGAAGGGTTCTAATTCGAGTTATTTATTTATGCAACTTTACCGGCATTGTGAATGCTCAGGAGAAATGTGCCGCTCCCATGACTCGAATAAAGAAATGCTTTATAAAAATGTCCTTACTCATTTTACAATTTTATATACGTTGCCGGCTAAAGCAGGGTTGCTTCGGCGCCACATGACATGTAGTATTATCGTAATGTTAATGGTGTTCGCACTAATTTGTCTTCATCAGATACTATTGATGATGATCATTAATTTGTCAAACGTAGGATATTGGAGCTATTAGTAATGAGATTGTGTTCAGTGATTTAGTGGCGTAGAGATACAATTCCGGCTTGCTAATTTAAGGCTCCTACAAACAGGCGCGAGATGCGATATTTTTCTATCATCAAAGCGGGTTGTCATAACTTTATCTACTGAAATAGCTTTACAATGTTTTGGAATCCCTGAAAGACGAGTTTTTCTTCTATTGTTATGACATACCCCTGTAATTTCCAGCCATTGTGAGGGTTATTATATCATCAAACAGAATTGTGTAAACCTAACGAACAATCTACACTGCAATGTAAAGAAACTTGTACACACGGCCACATATCATTCCTATACATTTCCAGGATAAGCTGACCTCTCATTTGTACGGTAATCCTAAAAAATGCGAGATCAGCTCATACTGGATATATACAGCTTGCTATATAGCCGTGTGTACAGAGGCTTTTGTCTTGTATGTAGCTGTTGCTACTGCAGTGTTAATATAAGTCCTTATTTAAACTTAATTCAGTCCAGGCTTCTTTTACAAACTGTCTAATTATACGGTACACTGTAATGAGTGTTGAAAAATAAAACGGAATAATGTCAATTAAAAACATTCCGCGCGTAAATGAACGCTGCGACTCATGTGCACTATCATCTCGCAGAGAGACTCTTTCCTAACAATGTAAAAGTAATGCATGAAGCAAAATATTCAAATTTAAAAAGCGAGAGGCAGGGTTGCTCGCCCGCTGCACGTTCATAATAAACGAGATTGAGTGGGGCGGTGTACAGACTCAAATGAATGACGGTAACAGCGCGGAGCGTAATCAGCCGACAGGCGACGTGCGTTCGCATGTAAAAACAAAGCAAATACATTTTACTCGAAATTTTCACATGTACATTTCTCGAGGCATGCCTAATAAATGACTTTTATATTCAACTAGTGTTCTATCACATTAGCTATGAAAAAGAAAATATCTTTTTCAGACTCCGCATAAAATTTCTGTTTGTCACTCCGCTGTATTAGCGACTGTAGCTTGCACTGAATTTAAAAATGGTATTGTACTTCTTTATTTTCTCTCTGAGTGAGAGTTTATTATACGGGATATGACGCACATAGTGGATAAGCTTTTAACTACTCATAGGATAAATTCACCAGGCTAGACTAGAACCACAGTATAATAAAGTAAGCAGTATTACACCTACATAGAAAACTGCCGAAACAACGCGCTTCGAAATCTCAGTATACGGTATGGAGCTCACATCTATGCAATAAATCCAACCACATACTTGATATCGCCTTTGCTGACGATGCATCGTCAGCAAAGGCGATATCTAGTGGCGTCTGTACATCGCGATGTACAGACGCCACTAGCAAGTCAAGCTACCCGAAACTGTAAAATTTTCCCAATCAACTTTAAACCTAATGCTTATGCGATAAAGATGAAAATCTATTAAAGAAATTTGACAGATTGTAGTAGCTTGATGTGCTGGCGTCTGTACAAAAAATTAACGAAATCGGTCCAGTAATTAGGTCAAAAAGTAGAGATATAATTTTGAGTAAATTTGAACACTAGAATTGGATCACTAAGTCAGTGAGTCAATGAACTTGAATCCTTGAACATTGTGTGCAAAAAAAATCATGTTCGGCAAACAATAGATTGGGCACTATGGTGTACCGCAGGTGGCCAGCTCGGTTGTCTAAACAGTGTGATTACTTTTACTGAATTTATTTTGTTTGAAATTTTTTTTTTTTAATTTACGGTTTTTAATTTAACATTTAATTTTGCTATACTTCTGTGGACGAGTGTTTCCAGTAGTTTAATTCATTGCACATGGTGTTAGTTCCATACTGTATACCAGTACGCAACAGTTCAAGTGCGCGGCAGTTACGCACGGACGGACGCGTATTTATCTAACGAGCGGCCGTAGGTAATTAATTCAAGGTCCATATAAACTACTGTAACTTTATTATTCTGTGCAAGAACCACTTACCACTTATCATATCCCATTTTTATTGTTTGCCAAGAAGTAAAAGGGTGACGAGGGTCATTCTGGTGGAACACTCAAAAACACTGCCTTGCTCACTTTTGTTCGCATGAAAGAAAGAAACTAAACTTGCTGGTTTACATGCTTGTTTCTTAGATGTGCGCTTCTTTTTAATGCTTGCTTATTTTTCTGTATGGTTGCTTGGTTTTTTCCATAATTGTTTCTTTGGTTGGATGTTTGCTTACTTATTTGAAGAATATTTAATTTGCTTTTTCTAATTCTTGCTTTCTGATTTTCTTGCTTGCCCCCATGATAACGTGGTTTCATGTCTGCTAATACGCTTGCCATCATGCTTGTTTACTTTCTTGGATTAACCTGCTTAGTGATGCTTAGTACATGTTACACTACTGATGTTATGAAACTGTTTATATGTATTACGTGTTTCTTCTTTTATTTTTACAGTATTAATTTAGCAAAATCACGAAAAGTGTCAAAAATGAAAATGTGTCAATAGATTCTATGACTGTGATGTGAATATTATGAGATTTATGAGTTACTACAAATTACTTTTCTACTTTGGTTTGAATTTAAAACACTGAACAATAATTCGTCGTAGACGTTGATTACAGCTAAACAGTTTAATTCTGCCTATAGATTGAACCTGACTGGTGACGCGGCTAAAACGAATCTCATTTGTCAAATAGGATCTTCTGTATCAGAATTACGAGTATTCAGAATGCGCGCTTGAGTAAGTTTCCTTTTTAATTGAATAAGCCGAGGGTGCTACATAATCCGGCCGGTGCCGCCCAGCCCAACGCCAAAATTCACGTTGCCTTCTGTTTGCTTTTGTTACACAGTCTCTGCTTTACCGTTTCTACTTTCTCTCGTTTATCTCTCGTTTGTGCATTCGAACAAATTTTTGTGTGACTACACTGACGGGTTATGATTTGCTACCTGTCTTTCTTTGTTATAATAAGGGTTCCGTTTTTTCCTTTTGAGGTGCGGAACTCTAAAAAACATAACAATATCGATTTTAACAGATGAACTTAGTTAAGGAGGATGCGCAGTGGTAGCCCGCAAATTCAATTTTTTTTTGCAATTTGCAGGTCCGTGTCAGGTTGTATCTTGATCAAAATATGATACGCGGCAATAAAACATATGTGTTTACATAATTTTAATCATAAAAATCATCAATACATGTCTCTAAGTTAGATTTCGTGCAGATTCGTCAAACGAACGACATCTAACGAATCTGCACGAAATCTAACTTAGAAAGATGTATTGATGAGTTGAGATGACTTTAAGATGAGTGGGGTGTTTGTTAAATTTTCATAAATCTTCTAATGATATGAAATTTTCATAGTGGAACTTTAGTTTTACATTTACTTTATGAAATACTAGATTTTGCCCGCAGCTTCGCCTGCGTGGGAATAGGGATGATGACTAAAAATTTATTTTTTGTCCGTCATAGAGATTATTAAAAAATATTGGACACGTATTTTTTTTTTACGTAATCAAAAAATTACGGCGATACATTGAGTTAAAATATGGCATGACGTCACGCGTAGCTAGGTTTTATACGTACAAGTGACGTAGCGAGCCCCCACTCCCCAAATTTAATGCGTGATAGCTAAGTATTTTTTTATTATTATGATAAAGCAAAAAATACGTGTCTGATATTTTTTTATTATCTGACTGACGGACTAAATAGAATTTCTTTTTTTTTACCCAGGCATCATCCCTATTCGAAAGTATCCCACGGGAACGTACACACGGCTAGACATCAAGCTATACATTTCCAGTTTACACTGACCTCTCATTGTAAGGAAATCCTACACAATGCAAGATCAGCTTATACTGGAAATGTATAGCTTGATCTGTAGCCGTGCGTACTACCGAGATAAAAAGTATCTTAAGGTTAGATCTACCTATGTGCCAAATTTCATCGAAATCCGTTCAGCCGTCCTAGCGTGAAAGCATAACAAACAAATAAACAAACTCAACTCTATTTCGCATTTATAATGTTAGTTAGGATTAGGATTCTATCTTCAAACCGTATACGTAATAATATCGCACTATATTTTAAAATTTTAATTCTGCGCTGATTGAAATGGTTTATTTCAATACCAAGTTTAATTAAATGTTCGCTATTCCAGAGAACGAATAATATATTTTTCATTGATAAAATTTTATCGCGGACGTATATTTTATTTAGTCGTTTGGACAGATGGATGGAGTGGCCGCATTCGGCTCGAATGTAATTATTGCGGTCCGATTTCGATAATGCGCCGCGAGGCCGGTTGTGAACAAAATGTGGTCGCCCACTCGTTTTGTTGCATTTTAATAATTTATACGACTCACAGAGCAGATAAAGCCTTTCTGTGTTATTTCAATTTTGCATTACGCGAATTTTAAACATGTTTCAATTTTGTAGGTAATCCATCATACGTCAGGATGATGAACCGCATACATTATTTATAATGAGAATGTAAAATTATTTTTAAAAACGATTTACAGCCTCGTTGTATATTTAAATCTACAACAAGGCTGCGTATACAATACGGTATTACGGCAATAGAATTGTTAGCTCTAGAGACTTCAATAAAAAGATTTACCCCAATTACAGAGACCGTAGGTTGGGTGAGCGGTTTAATCGGGCTGTAAAAACGTTGGATCGTCGGTAACGAGGCAGTAAACCGGACCCGGTCCTATAACCAAACGAACTGCGCCGTGATAGCACTAAAACATTGCACGATTTGCGTACCCGAGTGTCATGCCAGTCCTACACTCAAGTACACGCAGGTATATCTGAAATATTTATAGAGAACTTGAAAGGACGCTTCCACCATACTAAATCGGCTTTACTATTACCAAAACTCCAATATACTGCAACATACAACGTCATGTGGGAGCTGTACAGGCAGAAATCTCAGTTACTTACCTCAAAACATCGTACATTCATGTAGCAGGCGATATTAGGGGAGTCCGTTGTAGACCACTAAATGCAAAATGTTCCGTGTTCCATGCGGTCGGTTGCGTGCTCTGCTACCACTGTTGCGGTTACTTTGTCAACTTTATGTTCTTAGTAAACTGTTTATATTAACATATTTTACTGCTCCATACCTGATGAACGAGAGTTTTACAGTCTACCTTCTTTATTAATCATCGTAAACTCACGATATTGCCTATAATGATTAGATCTAATGGCTTTAATAAGGCAATTACTTCACTAAACCATAACATTCCCATGAATGTCCCATATAAATATCATGCAAATGTTTTAATAACTTTCGATGTGTAGTAGGTGTTCACAACAGCGTTAACGTTCTGCTTTTTTCAATAGACCGCTAGAGAAGAGAATGAGACATCATAAGAGTGTTTTTCTTTCTAAGCACCTATTGCTTTTGCGATAGGGCCCTCGCCCACGGCGACTTTTTGTAGCGATGCTGTCGCGCGTTTACGAAATGCGCGACTGCATCGCTACTAACGCGCATTAGTCGCATTTGCGACGCGCTACAGTATCGCGACTGTATCGATGCAAACGCGCGACCGTGTTGGACGACATCGGGGAGACAACAGAGGGAGGGTGGCGCGTGAGTGGAGAACCGAGCTTTCGTTGCCTACGCTTCGGCTGCTTACGTAAAAGCAGCACCAAAGACAACGTGACGAATGTTGCCTCAACGGAGTCTATCTTGCAACTGTAGCGATCGCAGGTATTTTTGTGCCGTTACTGAATCGCGTTTGCATCGCGACAGAAGCGCACCAGTGTCGCGTTTGCATCGCGACTGAATCTGGGCCCGTGGGCGAGGGCACACAGCTAGCGACCGCTTCGCGACTGTATCGATGCGGACGCGCGACAGCATCGCTACAAAAAGTCGCCGTGAGCGAGGGCTCTTAGGGTTGACACGTAATGATAAGAAAAGAATACCTTTGCATTATGAATTATGATCGTCAATTAACCATAATGATCTGTCAATCATCAATAATGATCATCGATACAGCGACGAGCAAACAAGCAAGTTACATACAAGTACAATGTGTTCACTTGAAGCTGGAAACCTTCGAGTTAGTTTGCTTCGTCAGTTGACATGACATGTCTGCTAACATTTGCCGGTAGGTACAGTCAAATGTAATTGAGCATAGTTTATATCCAAGGCTATATCCGTGGGAACATGGTCTTTTTTTTGGCTTGCGGTAAGTGAACTGGTAGAAATCGTCACGTAACGAAAAAGCGTTATGCCCGAAAAAGTCGTTGTTATTACATAGCCACGAGCCCCTGAACATCTTAGCACATCTTAAGACTAAATAAAAGAGCAACAGCATCAAATATAACAAATTTAACATAGACGCCGATCGCTGAACAAAGTTTCATGTGTCAAAAGTTTTCGTTTTTAGGGTTCCGTAACTCAAAAGGAAAAAAAACGGATAGGATAGGATCACTTTGTTGTCCGTCTGTCTATCTGTCTGTGGAGGTATAAAGTTGAAATTAATATAAAATACGTAGATGTCTCTGTGGAGGTATAAAGTTGAAAATTAATATAAAATATGTAGGTCTATGGTCCCGTGGAGTTCTAAAAAAATCAAGCTTCTCCTCAATGTAATAAAAAATAGGGCTATTTATGCGACGTATTTTGATGCTCGCAAGTAAATCAAAACCTATAGGGTACTTCCCGTTGTCCTAGAATCATGAAATTTGGCAAGTAAGGTCTCCTAGCACAAGTACAAAGGAAAAAGTCAAAAAATCTTAATTTATAATCACACTAATATTATAAAGGCGAAAGTTTGTGAGTGTGTGTGTGCATGTTTGTTACTTCTTCACGCTCAAACGGCTGGACCGATTTGGATGAAATTTTGTAAGTACTTATCTTTATTTTTATATTATTATATTCGGGAAACTTACAGCTAAAGTAGACAATATTCTTATACAATATGAATCTGAAGGCCATTTACAGGTTTCCACTGATAAAAATTGAAACAAAAATGTCGGTACAAAATACCTAGTATGTAGATAGCGTTTACCCTAGATTAACACATAGGCTTTTAATCCGGTCTACGCGGGTGAAGCCGCGAGCGCAGCTAGTTATATCATATACATAAAACAATTTTTTTTTGGGTTACATTGTTAAGTTTGTTTTTGAGATACTTAAATTCTGTTCAACTACGGAACCCTTTAATGTGCGTGATCCAACATGCACTTGTCCGGTTTTTTAACATACAGAGCCATTTTTAGAAGCTAAAAACTTGTAATAGATAGATGGCTCTATATTAATACGTAACTTAAAGCGAAAGGAACTTCGTTCCAACCGAGCGTGAACCCACGACACCACTGACTTTATTTTTTATTGCTAAAAGGGCCAGCTCTTGACCTCGATCTCTCCTGGTGGAAAGCGATGGATGAGTCTATGATGGAACCAGCCATATATATGTATAGCCAAATTTGATGGAAGCCCAAGTCTATATCAAAATAACAACACAGAAAATATTCTTAAACTTTTCGTTATTCACTCCTATCTCAGAATACAAGTCCAGACGGCTCGGCTGTATAAATAACAACAGCTCGTTGCCGTTGTATGAAATCGTACGACCGTATAGTTTTCTTTCTCCGGATCGTACCTAATGTAATTCAATAGGTTTGTTTTCAGTCAATAGAATACTTGAATAACTCGAGTTCGCATCGTATCGTAGACCTTTACCGGATCGTTATTACGTTACAATATGCGGATGTGTGTTGTAGATGTTTGTCGTAAAAGCGACCGTGTCGTTTTATAGCACCGACCCAGGACCCTGCCTTCAGAATGGGGTCGAACAGCCACCGTGCTGGGTGGTCGTAACATAACATGAGACCACCCTCCTTGTTTTATGAATTTTAATAAACTAAGCAACATTGCCTCAGTCTCTTTCGGCGAAAGTTATGCCACTGTCGCTAATAATTAATTTGTACGATTGTCACTGTCGCATCCATAACTTAACAATCTCATTTAAATTACAGTACTTAAGTCAATAAGATACTGATTCAGACTGTCTGCAAACAAAATAGACACAACCCTATCACAAAAGTGAATATCTAGACGATAAACACCGCTCAGCTGGATGATTATTATTACATCCCGTCGGTTATTGTAATCGTGACGGCATTGACCCCGCGACCCCCGGCAGCTGACGTAACGAGTGTCACCGCAACCATCAATCACTGGCTGCTTTGTGACGTTTTGCGACCTGCGCCTCTGACGACACCGAAGCCAAGCCAACGTGACCCGCATCTTTGTGCACACGCTCTTATCGAGAACCACTCGCTGGTTACGTTCATTTATTGATTGGACAAGCGAAAAGCTAATTACATCAATGCAACATGTTGGTAATGCTCTTTCTTATGAAAAGGTTTAATTGGTCTCACATACCACTTATACATAGACGTAGACACATGCCATTACCTCCTGAATGCTGTTGCACTGTTGTCTAGCATCAAGGAGTTGTCCATTTAGTGAATTGGAGTATGTGGCGGCAGCATGATGTCATCTGATTGCGATGGGCGGGCACGCCTCGGCCTCCGCCGCTGATTCGTGACCAAGACTCTAAACGACTCGTGCATACCTAGCCTCACTCCATGCTGAACGTTCGTGCATTCTACGTAGCTTCGCAAACAACAGTTTTTATGTTTCGTTTCGACACGAGGTATCGCGATTCGCGAACAAGTCAAGATGGACAATATTCATTTTTTATTCCTTCGAATAAATCAAGACAATAATGTATAGTAGTGGAATGTCAAAATTCAACCTGCCGTCAATCCACGGCGCTTGAACGCATTATTATTCTGAATTTATTTAAAGATGGCCCCTTCCTGTTGGCAACCATCCAACGGGGTATCCCCAACATTTACCAGACGATTTAATAATTATGGACTTTTATGTGGGTTAATGTATGTGTCTACTCATGTTTGTATTTGTATTCATTCATTCAAGATATTCCAATGTTCAGAGAGCTAACTTTACATATAGGGTGTATCAGAAAAGTGTGGTCAAAAAGGGTGTGGACCCTCAAACTGAACAATTTTCTCCATGGAACCAACAACGAAATCACGGAAAAATAACCAGCTGTCCCATAGAGGTCGAGTATATAGGTATTGAAGTTTGTATGGGATAGTTGATAATTTTTTCGCGATTTCGATGTTCATCCCATGGAGAAAGTTGTTCAGTTTGATGGTCTGTACTGTACCCTCACCCTTAAATTTGACCACACCTTTCTGATACATCCTGTATATCGAAAATGTAGGTGAATGTCACGCCTGCATCCATCTATGTTTTGTGTAAGTTGTTTGTGTTTTATAGAGTTGTCGAGCCACAGTAACCAAGCGTTTCTTGTTCGAAAGCGAGAGTTCCAAGTTTCTCGGGAGCACGCTCTGCTTCGTCGTAGAATCGACCGACAACACCAGATTTGTATACTTAGCTTTAGTGTTCTACATATACTACTCCATTCTCCAATTGAGTATTAATCGAGAATATCCTTAAGAAGGTTGAACGTAAAACTATTTCCAATTAGTTTCGAATTCATTCACATAAATTAATGCGTGTAAATGTCTATTTACTTAAACCTTTGTGTTCACATACTCATACTCATTCATATGTAAAACAATGTTACGTGTTTGTTTGTGAATATCAATATTTACTCGCACATTTATTACGTTACCGTAACAACGTCTTGTGACGTTTAGTCTCTGACGATTTTCTTCTTGTGATTAAGACCTTCAAAGCGATCACGCCTACGTTTTACATCTGTCCGTAGTAATCTGATGCGAATTTCGTCATTCAATTCAATAGGTCAGGGTGTCGGTAATTGAGTCGCGTCAGCTGTTCTCCGGATCCCTCACGTTACGAAATCCGTGTTTCATTAAATTCATTATTGTGTCGATACCGTACTCGGGTGCCGACGATGTCCTATACATATACAAATGTGTAGGTACTGAAGACTGAAGGCGTTCATGAGCGGGGGATGCCTCCAGATAATAAATAACGAGTGCAACGATTGCGACCGCCGGCTGGGGATAAGGGGGGTCCGGGGAGGGCCCGACCATTTTAATGTCCCGGCGCCAGACTTTATATTAAACATTCGACCTTGGCAGTGGCCTACATCGACATCGGGACACGCACACACGCCCACTTCTCTCGTCACGAAAAGAAAAGTTCATTCAATGTTTCGGCACTTCTCAACGCTATAAATAATAAGCGTGACGTGTTTACTCATCTAGCACGATATTTAAACCCCGCCTTATCTTTGTTGTGTAACGGTGACATTGTCGAAGGCCTTTGTCACGTACTTTGTGACTTCTGTGCTAGATCAACACTTTTTGTCTGTCTACGAAGCGGGTCGGCTTTACCGACCTTACATCACCTTACAGTCGAAATAATGTTCTTTTGTTAGCTGTACCTTACGGAACTAAATCTAGTAATATTATTACCGTGTAGGGTATAGGGGGTAACGAACTATGGTTCACATGAACCAAAACCAAAACCAAAACCTCTAACATAGAACATACACTGTTGGGTCTGCCACGTCAAGAATGTGAACCCGTTACGGCCAGGTACCTATAAAAATGGACGGTTAAGATTATTATGTATGCACTTAGCACTATCCAGAAATATGCTGACTGGGTGAAAAGTTTCCTTTGCTCCAAGGCGGAGGTAATGGCGGAGTACTCAGCAGCTACTATAAGAACTTAATAAACCAATCTCCAATCAATCCTTATCTAAGTTTGGCGGATAAGAAACTGTTGATTCGTTACATCAATTTCATCATGAAAATTGTTTCTTTCTCTATTGGAAGAAGCACCTAGTACTATCACATACATTTTTGATTTTTGTATGATTTGATCTACCACCAATAAAATTAATCATACTTTTCATTCTGACTGAAAAAGGCCCCAGGTTCTAATACTTCTAATGTTGACAACGACCATACTGCCACACACACTGTACAAGTGCTATGGCCACAAGCCTAATATGATCCATGGTCCAGAACTACATGGATTGAATATTTTCTGCTTTTATTCTCATAAATCGTCACCCTTGTCAGCGCGTAAATCGCAAAAGAATTTATACGGTACGTTTTGGATGATATAGAACCACGTCTTCGAAGTGCCACAGAAACAGAATGAAGATTTAGAATGTGGTTCAGTGCGGAAAGGTGGGATAGTATTAAGTAGAAACTCAGCATTTATCATCGTCGCGCTGCCTCACTACTTTAATATTAGCTGGAAAATGGTATTCGCGTTGCTTTTTTCCATGAAAGAATGGAAATATGTCTGGAAACAAAATTCACTCGCATCCAGTTCAGAGATTGCGCTGATGTCTCATGTCTGGTGTGTGTAGCTTTAACGCCCTATTGTTATTGGCTTGTAAGTTTTATAGAAAAGCAAGTTTTATTGCTAACCATTTAAAAATAAATTCACCTGTCACTTCAAATGGCGATGATTTATTACTTGAAATTGTAGCCTATCATGATAGGCGTCTAAGCAATCATTTGATTGTGATCGAATATAACACGAGCTTTTCAGTTATCACAATTAATTGTGAAGTGTTCATATTTTTTCAAATTGACATTTTCTAATATGGACAAAGTAATATCTACTTTACCAACATTTAACAAAGATATAAAATATCTCTAGTACAGAACCGGGTGCCTTAAACGGCCACATTAAGCAATTCCACTAAAAGAATTCATTTCATGAATTCGCAGCAATTTATTATGATTGTGCTATTTGACATTAAACTTCAGTAAAGCAATTCATAATTTGTGGACCATTTTACGAATCTCCATACAAAACTGTCAACACCGGCTAAAACGGCCACTTTGGCAGAATCATAATAGGATAAATATTATGAATAATATTTGAAATCGTAAAACGGTCACAAACTGACAATATATTATGAAAATCAGTTTGTGACCGTTTTACGATTTCAAATCCATACTTAATATTATAAATTCGAAAGTAACTGTCTGTCTGTCTGTCTGTTACCTTTTCACGCCTAAACCACTGAACGGATTTCGATAAAATTTGGCAAGGCTTATAGATGGTATCTTGGGGATGGACATAGGCTACTTTTTTTTTCAAAAATATTCCTACAGGGGGTGATATAGGGGAAGAAAGTTTATATGGAAAACTCAGTATTTCTTACGTTAGGGATGTGAAAATTAAAATGTATGCTTTTGATAGGAAATAAAGAAATATGCGGTTCAGCGTTTTTGAAAAATCATCCCCATATGCGGTAAAATAGGGGTTGATTTTAAAATTTACAAAACTGGACGGATTTCTACAAAATTTGGCAAGGCTTCATATAGCATCCTGGGGAAGGACATAGGATACTATTTTTTTCAATAATAATACTCCGGGGGGTGATATAGGGGATGAAAGTTTGTATGGGAAACCCAGCATTTCTTAAAGCGCCGTTTACACGGTGCAAGTTTCTGGAACGTTCAAGAGCAATAATTGCATGCCATAAAGCACGTTCAAGTTTTTTGACATTCAAGAATTGCATGAAGTGTTTACACGCATGCGATTCCATAAAATGGCATGTACAATAATTGAATGCAAGTTTTTCCATTCAATAAAATCGCATGCGACTTACACCAGGCAATAAAATTGACAGGCGATTATTGCATGCAAGTTTTGCCTAGAAATCATATTTCATTTAATATTATTGAACGTCTTTTCAAGATATTTTTCAAGTTGTTCTTGATTTGATTTCTCGCCTCAGAATACCAACAACTATTACCACACCCTCACTCACCGCACTCATATTTCAATGACAGCATAAATGTCAGATCATGCCAGAATGGAATGCGATTTTATTGTACGAGCAATTATTGTATGTGCTGTGCGATTTTATTGTACATGCTTATACCAGTTTTGAAAGTTGCCCGTATCGTGCAACAATATTGTACGTGTTGTTTAGACGGTGCCAGATATTTGCCCTTCAATTTTATGGTATGCCACAGGCAATAAACTTGCTCCGTGTAAATGGAGCTTAAGTTAGGGATATGAAAATTCAAATTTATGCTTTTGGTAGGAAATAAAGAAATATATGGTACAGCGTTTTTTTAAAAATCGTCCCCTAAGGGGTTGACAAATGTTTGTGTACCTACCTCTTTTTAAGAGATTTAAGGGATTGGAAATGTAGTCATAGTTCGAATCTTGAGGTAACATTTAGTCTCTATTTCATTCGACGTTTTTACGAGGAAATTATTTGAACGAGTGGACAATCGGACAAAAGTTATTTGTTATTAGAGCGTTACTGGCATAGTAAATTTTAAGTAATTAACAAAGTCGCCCCGCCGCGTAAGTCTGTCTGTTTGAATGCGATAATGTCAAAAAGTACCGAACGGATTTTCATACGGTTTTCTCCAATGAACGGAGTGATTCAGTGTAATTCATTATGGTTTTGTGTAAATTGGCTGAAATGTGACGACGACTGTTGAAGATGTCGGAAAAAATCATGCCGACTGGTAGCTTTATGCCTACTATACACGGTAACGATATATCGTAGCGATTTGAGTTTTCACAGTTATATCGGACGGCCCTATGTTTTCCACATTAACGTTCCCATGGGATATTTTCCGACATCCACGCGAGCGAAGCCGCGGGCAAAAGCTAGTATTATTCATAATATTATCCTTTATGATTCTGCCAAAGAGGCCGTTTTAGCTCCCCAGATGAATTGCTATGAAATAAATAATGAATTGTCAGTTTGTGACAGTTTTACGATTTCAAATATATAATAATAACTATTATCCTATTATGATTCTGCCAAAGTGGCCGTTTTAGCCCCACAGGACACTTCGAAAACATGCTGCCGCAGCTTCTACAATGTAGATCATATTGGAAAGTGACATAAGAGTCAGTTGATTATTATTGAATGAAGTCGGAAAAAAGAACACTAAAGCGCCATTTACACGCCATTTAAAACATAATCCTACAAGGGGTGATATAAGAGATGAAAGTTTGTATGGGAAACCCAGCATTTCTTAAAGCGCCGTTTACACGGTGCGAGTTTCTGGAACGTTCAAGAGCAATAATTGCATGCCATAAAGCACGTTCAAGTTTTTTGAGATTCAAGAACTGTATGAAGTGTTTACACGCGTGCGATTCCATAAAATGGCATGTACAATTATTGAATGCAAGTTTTGCCATTCAATAAAATCGCATGCGACTTATACCAGGCAATAAAATTGACAGGCGATTATTGCATGCAAGTTTTGCCTAGACATGATATTTCATTAAATTTTATTGAACGCTTCTCAAGATATTTTTCAAGTTGTTCTTGATTTGATTTCTTGCCTCAAAATAGCAACAACAACTACCACACCCTCACTTACCGCACTCATATTTCAATGACAGCACAAATGTCAGATCATGCCAGAATTGAATGCGATTTTATTGTACGAGCAATGATTGTTGCCCGTATCGTGCAACAATATTGTACGTGTTGTTTAGACGGTGCCAGATATTTGCCTTTCAATTTTATGGTATGCCACAGGCAATAATCTGGCGCTGTGTAAATGGAGCTTAACAACAGAAGAATCGGCTTTTGGAAACGGTCCCAAGAAACAGAAATATTTTTCTCTATAAATCAAATAAGCTCATTCAAGTTCCCTGAATTGATTTGATGAGGTAAAAATAGCCATGATATTCAATCAAAAATTGGCAGTAGATATTCATCACAGAAACGATAATTATATTATTAAGTATTATTAAACGGATGTTAATTTATGCGCGTTACTGTGTAAACGTAATCACAGGCGGTGCAATATTATGTAATGAATAAGTTTACCGTTATTGTTATTACGTGTAGCGAGTGAGTAATGTGGGTCAGTGACGAGAACAGAGGCAGGGTCGAGATGCCATTGACGCGTCTTTTAAACTTACGTAACAACCGCGTATTGTTTCGCCAAACAAGGACACAAGGATGCTCCACGCATATACATACAAAACATAAAAAATAAATAATGTCTTACGCATGCGGACGGTTGCTATGCAAATAAAACGTTGCTTCCAGTCATGCTTTTGAATTTGCTTCTTTGAGCTTTTCCATAGCCTCTCTCTATACTAAGTTTTTATCGGAGTTTCCCTATCCGTTTACATTGGATCAATCAACTATTAAAGCGATCGGCTCCTGCTTTTATGGATATTGCAAGTTTCCTATAAGTATGGAGATCTATTTCGTTGATAACCCAGCCTATTCAACCTCTATGTGCTCTTTTAAAGAGCCTAGCATTATGCTAGGCTCTTTTCTTCTATTAACTATGTAGCTATTGTAACTAACGTACAGATTTAAATATTTTGTGTAGTTCACCTGCGATAGCAATGGTTTTATCAAAACAGAATATGTAGGCAGAGCAGTGGTGTCGGTTGTGCTTGCAGGTGTTCGATGTCACTACTAAACTGGTCGGGCATCCGGTCTGAAGCTCGCGCAGCGCCCGACAGATGGCGCTACGTGCATATTACTTGTGCATCGTATGCTTCGTTCATATACGTATGTATACTCAGATATTGTTAGATCAAAAGTATTATGTAAGTATAAGTTTGATCAATCAGCCTGATCGGGGTTTTAGTTTTGAACAAATAATTGCTATGATTGAGTTCTGCACGATCAAAATTTTGAATGGTTTTAAAAACACTCAAACACTTATCATTTGTCTTAACTATTTGTAGTAAAAGGTTACTTTTAGATAATGTTATGCTCCGTATCGTGTACCTTAATAGCATAAGTTTAATCCAATTACGGTTAAATTTGCCAAAGATCCCTTGTGAAATATTTTTATGACATTATCGGCTATAAGACAAATTGTCTAATTACGGTGTCGCCCGGCCGCTTATGTAACTAATGGCGGCATAATCGGGCCCGAGGAATCCGATCGTAAACACGCTCGCTAACCCACTAAAACATATTTCTTTTATTTTGCGGAGTGGGTTGACTACGCAGCCCCGGCTCGGTCGGACCGCCACTTTACAGAACAGGTTCCTATATCGAAATTAACGATAAATCCGCCTGCGAGGTGCCGCCTCACCCTCTCTGCATATTTTCCTCAGTCTCGAGAATAACTCAACATTTTTGAAATATATCTGGTAGTTTGCTACCGAAATAAATATCTGGTAGTTTACTCCCTATGTTGGAGCTTCTATTGATATTTTGGAATACCACATTCAAGAACAAGTGACGGATATACGGTATTTTAAAAATGTAAGTTACGCGGCTTCAAATTGGATGAAATGGAGGTTTACTTGAAACTTTTTGCCCCTTCAGACATTTTCTAACAGACATAGAGAACCAGACCTATATCTACCGTAGCAATGCTGAATCGTGGATCTCCTTGGCACAATATTATCACACTGTTCTTTTCTTTTTTTTTTCATTTTGACATAAATTGGCATAGAAATATGTATTGATTTTACTTGAACGTATTGCATTTATATTAAAAAGAGAAGAAATACGTTACTAGAGATGATAAGAATTGATTTTCTATACTAGGTTTTTTCAATGATAATTGATTATAGAAATTTTCTTCTGTAGGATAAGCGCATTCCTTCTCTGCAGTTTTCTTCTAATCGACCATCACAAATCTCGTTCAGGTTTATCTTGTGATATTTCTTGATTATGATTCTTTTGACACTTAAGTAGTTTAATGATGTCATCAATAGTTTACCGTGATTTGTTAATCATGGTTTTCTGTTTGCATATGTGAGGCAATGACTTTCAGACTTAGCAAACCGGGTAAATTTGAGTACTTACATGTAATTAACTGCATCTGCAATTCCGCGGAAGTGCTCATCAAGTTATTATTAACGATAGTAGCCTTTCCAATATCCAACACAGTTTATTTGTCAACATAGCAATAAAAATACAAGCATGGATTGACGCTACAAGAGAATTTTAACTGTGATGTAAAGTTATGGCTTTGCGTAGACCATCGGGCGTCTAGTCGGGAGTCCCGCAGGGAGGCGTCGTTGGCGCCGTGTTCAATCAAGCTACAACCATTTAATTTTTTTCACCCAGCTCCTCGATTGAACGTACAATATAGTTTTACTCGCTCACCACACTCGATACACGTCGCTAATGGATTCACACAGCCTCAACATACACATAACTGTTGCGTTCGAACAAAGTTGGCACACATTTCCCCTTTGCGTATGCCATTATAATTGGAAATGACATTCTTAACGTTATTTCCTAAAGCATTATTTTCTTTCTGCAGAAGGTTATACTGATTTCCTAATTTGGCAACATTTCACGCGATAACTACTATCACTGAATAAATAGAGATAGCGTAGGTATCTATCACTTCTATACAAATACACTATATAAATATCATGAAACAGACACAGTGCGCATATGCATTGACCCGCATTCCCAATAGGCCATCACTGTTTGCACTGCGACAGTAATGAGATGTAGTATATGGATGATAATATTACTATTGGCTCGCGCAGTCGATCAATATTTCCTAATTAATTATTAGGTGTATCACAGATGACTGTGATTTTGCGTGTATTTGTGGTAACGTGAATTGTATTATCTGTTATTATGTTAATAACTGATAAGCTATTCTGATCATTATTATCAATGATAAGTCTACGATCTCATATTTACCCAACAGTATCGCGCTTGTGTGTAATGTATATGAACAATTTCATATTATAATGGTAGCTCACGGCTGTAGCTACATTATACACACACGCACACAAGTTTAAATGAATAGCATTACAATACTGTAGTGTTTGTAAACTGTAACCTTTATAATTCCTCGTGTACCAGAGAAGTTTGCTACATTTATTTTAAATGGCTTTCGAGGTGGAGCTTCAATGTGTTTTTTTCAAGATCGGTACTTTATTATTCTTTTTGAACAATTCATAGGTTTCGAAGACTCCAAGTGAATAAATAATAACTGAATGTATCACAAAAAAGAAGTTACGTGCCTTCGGTACAAAGTAAGGCTGGCTGAGGCGAACAAATAACTGGTTGAGTTGGATAGTTGGTTGAGTGCGTGCAGCTCGGCGCTCGGCGACCCCCCGCTCGAGGTTCGCTGGCGTGCCCTCGCTCGTTGTAGCTATACATATGGGTCGTAGCGAGCGGCGTGCCGTCGCAATATCAGCCCGGTGAAATCGCTCGCCCGCCCGCTTCGTCGCACCGCACGCCTCGCCTGCGCCAGTCGCCGTGCGCCAACTGAAACGCGCGCACTGCTAGCGCAATCGAACGTACAATATTCCACACGAGGCTCTCGCTCTCTGCTAGCTTCCACCGCCTTCGCCCCGGCATCGCTCCTATTACCGGCGCCGGTCGATGATTCGGAACGTTTTGCTGTAAAGCAAAATTTGTCACTTTTTCGACATTTGTAATATTTCGTTGTGTGTGTGAGAAGTGCATGTGCGCAGCTCGCCCTAATTTGTGCTTCGGTGTAGTTAAGAAAAGGATTCAAGACGGCTGTCATCATAAGGCTGCCTGCGAACACAGTAAGTATCGCGGCGGCCGCATGACTCAATGTAAAATGGGACGATTCTTATCTACCGCACTTGTGTGCGTGAGTGTGCCGACGCTGAGTTTGTCGGTGTTTGCGTGACATCCGACCGCCTCCGTGCCTGTGTGTGCGTTGGCTCAATACTCGGTTCTATTTTGTGGCGGAGCGGCTAGATGTTTGTTTTTATTATCATATGACCGGCGACTGCTGTTACTTGATTTAAATTCAAGTACTGTTGACTTTGATGGATCTATGTTAGAACTATCAAAGGGCGGTGATAATAATTATTGTGAATTGAATAATAATTGGAAGTACCTAGTTGAAACTTTACATTCAGCAAAAAGGTATTTATTCCAACACAAAAACAGAATTAATGTCACAGCAATAAAAGCATTAAGCTGTTAAGTTCTGCCTGCTGGATACTTGTCGCTTTTTATTTGCCGTCGGCAACGTTGTAGGCGTATTTGTACGGCGTTCCGTATCTCTTCTCGGTTGAACATTGGAAGCTTATTTCACTGTAAATCTATTTTATTTAATTAAAGGAAATAGCAAGATAAAATGTTGAATGTATTTGATGTCTCCATTTGGTCCAAATTAAACCATTATTGGCCGAAATGTGCCAAAAAGCATGTCTTCTTACACATGAATTTTCATATTGTTGTGGATATCGTATTGTTGATTTAAAATAAACCTTTTACCCAATCCTAAATTAATTCAGGAGAAAGAACACTAACATTTCAATAACGCAAGTCAAGTTGTTTCATTGGTATTAATATTAAAAAGAAGACACCCTTAAGAAGAATAATTTGTAAAGCGATGATTTGGTGGGTACAACTATGTATTGCTTGACATGCAACCCTAAATTATAAATTCCATTTCCAACAAAGTCAATTTTCTTACATTACCTGTGATGAATGACAAACAACACCGTAATTTGTTAAACAGAACCCGTCAAGCACATAATATTGAAACTAAAAGGGTCCTCAACCTACACAGTACACTGGCTGCTTCATTTACAAAAGCAAGAACTATTTTTCCTTTTCCTGCAACATAAGGTTTATACTTTCTCTTTTTGGGTTCGCGTTTACGGAAGAAAATATCCTGAATATTCACTGCGAATAAGTTTTTAGAGAAACTGAACATTCAATTTGATAAACCAACCAATCTTACTTCATTCTTTCTTCATCTTACTTCATTAGGACACAATTAATTGTTTTGTGAAAATACCGATTCTCTCTGGTGGACTGTTTTCTTAAGATTTACTTAGTTGTAATAACAATTTAAATGTAGTCACTTTTTTTGTTGCATAGCTAGTCGTATTTCTCTCGTCATGTTTTAATTCTTTGCTATTTGCATATACAGAGATATGTATTTTGTCAGTTCCTAACTTAACATCCATTGTTCTTTTATTGACCAGGAACGCTGCGTCAAAAGTATATCTTCAATAAATTTTGTTGTTCATGTTATTAATATGAACAACGTTTGCAAAAAGCTCTCCAGTGTTCTTGCGATGTGATTACTAAAGAGCATTGTTATCATCGCGCATGTGTTCGTAATGCTTGTATGCGTTTCTGATTATTTAATGCGATCTCACGCTCGACAAGTTCACTTGAATAAAGTTGTAACTGCCAGCAATGAGGCAGATCAATCGTGGATTTTATTCATCTTGTCGTAAAAACTATAATGGCGGAGAAAACGTTGGCGTATCACACATTCCTCTTCCGTCGGTGGCTCATACAAATTATACGATGTGTGTTACGTATAGCTAGGTAGGTGGGCCGTCATTATTTATGTTCTCTAACAGTCGGCTCAGTGGTGTGGGTTAAAATCGGAGCAGTCAGCTGATCGTCCATGTGTGTGTGTGCGTTCTTCGGGAAACACCTTTCGATGACGTGTGCGAGCTCCGTTTAATTGGACATTCACATTGTTCCCTCTTGTTTTTTTTTTCTGTTAAGTCATATTGATTGATATGCCCGATAAAAGCGAGAAGTACTATTTCTTGACTTTGGTTTCTGATTTGCAGTAGCCGACGCGTTTTTTGTGTGACATTGATCCATTAACTTTTTCATTTATCAGTAGTTTGTAATGCACGACAGTAAATTACTCAACAACTGGAACAAATAGCACTCAAATAGAACTTTGGAAGATTACTCCTCTAAAATTAATATACGTGTGGCGGCATCTACATCGCCACATATGAACTACGCATCAATGACATGACGTCACGCAAACCTGCATCGCGCAATTAGAGTTTACCACGCGATTAGCATATATACAACGTCCCGACATCAACCGTCGGGCAGTAGCCCACCAGACACAACACCCGTCGGGTCGGAGGATACTCCCTTTTCAATAGAGGATGAGTGAACTTTACACCCTGTTCCTCATGCCTCTAAACTGGTGACCCCGAGTATGAACGTCAGCGCAGCCTTCGTGCAACTCCTTCAGCGTGACGTCATCAAGCATCACTTCCTCAAGCTTTCGAGCGGCGAGTCACACAGCCAGCCAGCATCCACGGCTTCAACAGGTATCCTGACCACCAGCATGCAGCGGACGCGCATTCCTGGTCATCACCTTCAGCCTCAACCCAGCGCGGTACACTCCGACTCACTGGAGCATAACGCAGCGCCATCCCGACTCACTGGGGTATCACCGCAGACAGTTCCGACTCACCGTGAACTATGCGGCACCCGGTTCCGACTCACCGTGAACTATGCGGCACCCGGTTCCGACACCTTGGAACCACAACTGGCACTGGCAAGCAACGCAAGATACACGACTCAGCCCACTATCGACCTCCGGTCTCCGGAGGGGAGTGATGTGGCGGCATCTACATCGCCACATATGAACTACGCATCAATGACATGACGTCACGCAAACCTGCATCGCGCTTAGAGTTTACCACGCGATTAGCATATATAATACGTCCCGACATCAGCCGTCGGGCAGTGGCCCACCAGACACAACACCCGTCTGGTCGGAGGATCCTCCCTTTTCAATAGGGGATGAGTGAACTTTACACCCTGTTCCTCATGCCTCTAAATACGTATAGCCAATTGGTACTTAAAAGCTATTTTTCTTGTTACAAGGTATCAGTTTCCAATTTGGTCTGATCTAGTCTATCTTGGCCGGTATTCGGGCAATGATTGAACTTGCACATGGTGTTCATTGATCTGGAGAAAACGTATAATGGGTTACCTCGGGATGTGTTGTGGTGGGACATGAAAGAGAAACGTTTTCCGGGAAGTATGTAGAGTTAATTCGCGCTAAGTATAATCAGTCTCGTACCTACGTCCGATCGGCTGCTGGCAATTCCAAGGGTCGGGTTTAAGTCCTTACCTCTTACCTACCTATATATTCATTATGAACGCTCTGACATCGAACATATATGAAGAGGCACCCTGGTGCATGCTGTTTGCCGATGACAATGTTCTTTTCGGTGAAGATGAACCTGAGTCCAGAGCAAATTGAAGAAATGGCAACAGGAGCTGGAGAATTTTGGCTTGAAAATCAGCAGTACCAAAACGGAATATAATTATGTTCTGCGATTTCGGCGGTATCTCCAGTTTTGAGCCCTACCTGAGATCCAGAGCAGATTGGAGAAATGGCAACAGAAGCTGGAGAATGTTTGCTTAAAAATCAGCAGTACCAAAACGGAATATGTTCTGCGATTTCGGCTGTATCTCCAGTTTTGGAGCCCTAGCGCATGACGGCGCGCTTCTCCCAGTTTGCACCGACTTTTGGTATCTCGGTTCACTCGTGCAAAGCAATGGCGAAGTAGATCGGACGGTTAAGCACAGAATTAACACTGGAGGGATGAAATGGCGGCAGGTCACGGGAACAATATGCGACTCCCGCATTCCACTTAAACTTAAGGGGAAGATACATAAAACAATAGTTAACCTGCTGTTTTATAATTTAAAAAATAAAATAAATAAAAACTTTATTCAGTTCAGAAAAATATCATGGATCAGAATGTTGGGCCACAAAACGGATGAATGAAAGGCAATTGCATGCAGCTAAGATGAAAATGCTAAGGTGTTACACGAATGGATAGAATAAGAAATAAGGAACAACATAAGAGGAAGTCTGAAAATGGTACCTATACCGTTGACTGAAAAGTTAAGCGGAAATCGGTTGTCATGGTATGGGCATGTGATGCGGAGGAATGACGAAAATGTCGTGAGGAATTTTTCGAGTATGAATGTCGATGGCTATACGAATAGGGGAAGACCAAAGAAACGATGGATGGACTGTGTAAAAGGTGATTTGGCTAGAAGGGCGGTGAAAACCAAGATGACGACTAATACAGAAGTATGGAAAAAGGGACATGTTGCGGTCTACCCCAAATAAATTGGGATAAGGGTGGTAGAATAATGAATGATGACTGATAACTTTACAAAACACGAACTCATTACCTAGCACACTGTAATTTCAAACCTGGCTGGTAAGTATACCTTATTGGGGTTTGCACGTAAACAGTCATTATGAAACATGTCATTTGGTAAAAAACATAACGTGGTTGCGCGGTGATTACATTTGTTGCTCGTGTAGCTACGTAGTAATATTATGGCAAGCCATAATATTACTACGTAGCTACACGAGCAACAAATGCCAAGAGCCTCTGTCGCTGTGTATATTATGCCGTTTTTGCACATCTATCATAGAGCCTCTTAACGGGTTAAATATATTATTATAACCAGCAGACATCGTTAGTCAATAAGGTTTTTTCAGTATGCATGGATTTCAGAATAGCCCTTCTGTAAATTTTAACTTGCATCATACAGTTTAAAGAAGTTGATAACAAGTTAACAATCTTACACTGCAGTTTTAGTCTTAGTAAAGGGACCAATAATTTTAAAAACGAGGTATGGGACACGGACATAGCACTGGGATTCTTAGTTAGCACAGGGCACCTCGGTTATGGAAGCGAATAACTAAGTGCGATAGACAAACACACAGACAGAGGCACTTCTATCACTACTTTTGGCGATGCATCAAGTTCCATGTACTACAAAGAAGCATTCAAACTCAGTGTTTTGAGGAATGAAGTTAGTTCAAATAGTATTATATCATCGTGGTTCTTATTGGCGCTCCTGGAACTAGGGAATAGGCTGTCATAGCGGTGTCAACGTGGGTATACGTTACATAACAGCTCTGCTTACTTTCTTCAAGGTATTCACCTTATGATAAATAAACGACATGTTATTGCATCGTTTTCAATTTATTTTCACAAGTATTATTGGCTGTTGATTTTCACTTTCGCGATGCCCACGTGAAAACCTTGTCGTGGAGTTCACTTAATTAATTCGGCGCTCTACGTCATCACGTTACAATCGAACAATAGTAGAAGTTGGCGGGGAAAGTTGAGCTTCGACGTAGCTTCCCCCTTCCCACTTCAACCCCCTTCGTCACAAATAAATAAGCCAGAGCCGACATCCGACAACAATAATAATAATTCGCTCGAGCCCGATCAGCTGTTTCGCCGACACCGACCCGAGTAACAGGTGGCCTATAAAGACATTCAATAAAGTGTGTACCACTTGCCTTCGTTGCGGAACCGTCTATTTTACACAAATACACACACATACAAGCAGACCCACTACTAACCCAAGTTGAACTTTTTGCCATCTTTCTCATTCTTACCGACCAATGGTATTACGATAAGATTTGACCAAATTCATTGTTCCATTTTAACCGACTTTTCAAAAACAATAAGGAGGAGGTTATCAATTCGTCGCCTATATATATATTTTTTTTATGTATGTACACCGATTTCTCCGTCCGTAGTGGATCGATTTTGAAAATTCTTTTTTTGTTTGAAAGGGTGTGCTCTCGAGGTGGTCCCATTGTCACTAAGTCAGAATCTGATGAGGGGATCCCATGGAAATCGAGGGAAACCCTCAAATTTTGTAGGCACACCTACAGCGATTTGGGTATTTTTTATAGTAACTCGTGCATTTGCTCCCGGAAAGCACCGTTTGGTGAAGTGGAACTTATGAGGAAGACCAGAGATGGCCATCGGAACTACTCAATAGTACGTATTTCACTCGGGTTGCGATTAGATTACTTTAATAAGGCAATTTATGCTCGTCACAATGCATATGGTGAAGTGGAGATGATAGTGACTTCACCATCAGTTCCAGTTCTCCTGGTTCCTTACTAGGAGAGCTCCTCAACAATTAACGTCCCAGTATCGGGAAAAGCAATATTTTGTAAAAAGATGATGAGCAGTTGACATTAGGCTATTGTAACTTATAGAAATTACAAAGTGATCCACTAAAAAGTTAAAAATAAAAGTCGGTGGCAAAAAACTAAAATACAGATCCAAAGACACCGACTTCCGAAATTAAAGTTATTTTTCACTTTGTAGTATTTTTTTTTGAAAGTCGGTTGTTTTTTTTGTAAAAAAGTTTTTTATGGAGTTATTTAATTTGACTTACTGAAATTGGAATTTTGTGAAAGTAATTTCGGTTTCCAAGTTTTACTACACCTACTCGAAATGTATGATTCCGCATATTGAAAAACAACAGAAATAAGGTATTTCATTTGTTAAAACAGGATCTCTCACCTATCGCTCCAGCAGCATGGGCAAACATACAATTCCTCGGTTAACTCCCATCTCTCTATCTTTTAAACTTTCAACTGACTATGCAGCAACGCCATCAAGCGATGTCATAGAAGTCTGAAAATATCAGACTCTCAATGTGGCAGTGTCGGTAGAGTGATTCATCTGCTATATAGAGCTCAACGTAGATCGGAAACTGTAGACATACGCGTGTATGCAAATTTACTTTGAACGAATAAAGGTGTGGGGTGGGAACAGGTCGCGACCTTCTCACTGTCCTCAGCTACACGTGGTTCGTTGTATATAATTGTACGAGCCGTGTAAGATTACTGTAGGCCAGGCATTCCAGGCACTACGCACTACCCGTCCCTACACAAAACATCACTGAGCACCCTCTTTGTTTACCTTTCATTTGTACGCCCTTCGTCCTGTTCTTAATGAAGGACTTGTTGAGTTCTTACATTTTGGCATTCCATGTTTTTTTTTTAAAGAATTTTGTTTCTGGGGAAAATGGAACAAGTATTTTGAATTTCGATTTTGAGAGTCCAGCGTTTTCGCATGGCCAGTGTTCAAGGGTGAATAGGCTATAACGTGAAAAAGCGCCGTATTGGAGCGGGGTAAGTTGGTGTACGGTGCAACGATTTGTAAGTGTTATATAGCATTTCGCTCTCAATAGCGCGCGGTCGTCGATGACGAGCCGGTTATGTAATGTAAATGTTTACGTACCTACTACACGTGGCCGGCACCACGTGCCCCAACCGAGAACACTAGCCTTGTGAATTATTTATTTACGACAACATTTTCGCACGCCGGTCGACGAACTCTTGAATGGTCTTGGAACGCATTTACGCCGATTAATCTCGACATGTCTCATATGACATTGATATTATACTTTTGTTATTACTTGAAATGAGGAAAGTGGGTTTACTATAACATCGGTGAGCTTCATTCCCTTGGTTGATTCAATTTTTTTTATTACAAGACTGAGAACATGTATCTTTTCTCTACTTACATACATTTTTACACTGCAATAAACTCTATACAAATTGGTTGAGTTTCTGACAAATCTGTCTTGAAGGTAGCTCAAACGTTCTAAAAGTAATGTCGTTAGTGTTACTTGACTTTATAGTCATCTTAACATTCAATAACGATGAATAGCAAGTAAAATGAAGCGTATACGCTTTGCACGTTTGATGATGTGGAGAACTGCGAGGCAGGGGATTTGCGGTTATTTAGACGAGCTTCAACGCCCATCAGCAGGCTATTTATAGCGTACGTCACTCCGTAGTGTGGCTCCCGTGCCACTGACCTAGCCTACCAGATATTAATATGAAAATCTAACTATCTATCGTGTATTGCTCGGGACAGTAATGAACTTAATAGCGGCATGAGACACGATAACCGATTGCGATCGCCCTGTTTGTTATGTGACTCACAGGTTCTTGTTAAATGACCAAGGTTTTTCAAGAGCATTTCTTGGAAAAGTTATATGTAGAGACTTTACACCCAGCAGACTTTAGTAAAGTCCGGTCCCAGGCTTCCCGCAGACAGGCGACGCCGACGGTGCGACGCTATTCTGGAAGAACAATTTCCATGAAGTTTTCATCATAGAAAGTTGTTCTATAAACTTAGTTATTATAAACTTAGACTCAATTTCTATGATTAAGTTCTACTATAAACTTAAAGAAACCAATATCAAACTGCATCTTCAGCTCACAAAGAAAGAATGGGCTGTTGTATCTTAATCCTAACAAACCTCTACTTAACTCTGATACTGTAAAGCGTAGAGTTGTCAAGCAAAATCTTTGTACCATAGCAGTCCTGTAAGTACCGCACATTGTTAGTCGGGCCCACGTGAGCGTTTCTCTCGGCTCAATAGCGGGTTTCATGATCGTCGTCGCCTCGTTCCCACTGCACCTCACCTATATAAGGTACGTAGGCTACGTAGGTTTGTGTGGTTGCGTTAGTCCCTCTATTTACCGTGCTGCTGGCAGCCTCCACACAATGTGTAGACACACCAACAAGAGCGATTTTGTGTTTATTTGCGTCGGGATTTGGGCCAAGTGCAGTCGGTCAATTTAAACCGATCTCGTTCGTTCGTGCTCGACTGACGTATCGCAATCGACGTAGCCCAATCACTAAAACATCTGATCAATGTTTTGTTAGGATCTTAATTGAATGCCGTAGAGTTCTGAAATGTAGATGTAACATGTTATAACTTTCTGTTTTATTTCGAGTGCATTTAAATTTTCGCTGAACCTTTTGTCTGAAAGTGGTTTTTGTCCTTTTTCCACGTTTGTACTTGTACTAACTTCCTATCTGGAGTCATTGTAGTAAAATTTACCTACCTATATCAGGATGTGCGAAAACACCTAACTAGAAATGGAGAATTTAGATAGCCGTAAATATTTTTTTCCTATTTAGTCGTGGAGGCCTTTGCACAGAGGTGGGACATTACGGGTTAAATATCTATTTAGCCCGTAATGTTCCACGACTATTTAAATCTATCTAGATAGATATAGTCGTGGAACCCCAACATAACTATTATGTCTCTCATCAACGTACTTATTACTTTATCAGTTCATTTATTTAAAGACTTGTAATACATAGACAATCATTCAATTCATAATCAAAGACTGTCTGTGAATTTCCCTTTTTGCCATGCCTCATCTAACATTTTCATAATCCTGTGTCTACTTATCAAACAGTCACTTGGTCTGTCTAGCTTAGATAGGCCCACGTCGAATCATTTCGCTTCCAATTTACTAGGTATACATCTGAAAGAAAACACTACAGCAGATACTGTACCTAGATAGAGCCGCCCAGCACGTCCCGACAGCTTCCAACAATAATAATTAATTGACTCGTCCGTTCGTTATCGTGCTTTTATATTGACGTTCCCGAGTGAGCAAGCGAGCGAGGCGCATTCGGAATGAAATTTCCATAAAAACTTTTGTGCTCCGGCGGACGTTGCGAGCGCACGTTAAAATCGTCGGCTGGCAATAAAACAGCGGCCGGTGCGGCGAGGCGCGACGAAGCGAGCAACGAGTGCGAGAGGGACAGCCTTAGAGATAATGGACTCTGTACGAAATGAAGAACGCGCCTGGTGCGCCGAGCGAGCGAGCTGGAGCGCTGGGCAAAAACATCGCCGCAGTTATCGCGCTCCCCGCCGCCCCGCGCCCCGCCCCACCGGCCGGACTCGTCTGATCGACGCCGGAGCCTCTCGCAGGCGAGCTAACCTCGACAGCGGGGGGTCGTGAGTTGCCTGGTCGAGCCCGTTCGAACGTTGAGAACGCGTTGCACCGTCGCCGCTCTCTCTATAATACGACTCGATTTTTACTTCGAAAAAGCTTAACATTTACGCGTCCGTTGCACAGTTGCTCTCATCCGCTCTAAGCTCGCTCTAATCGCGTTTACCGTTGTATGTTGTAATAGAAAAGGACCACTGATTGATTTACGAGCTACGAACATTGACTACGCTGAAACGGTACGTACTATCATATGATTGTCAACTGTGTGTATACAATAGTTTGTTGGGTGAGCTTTTATGGGTTCGTATGAACTTGCATTATTATGCATAACTCGTTGTTCCATTGTACTTTAACGACTGTTGGTTTACGTTACATAACTTAGTTACCGTACAAAAGATGATCGGCATCCAAGTTTAATATTAGCGCGAGGCGGGCCGCATTTGTTTTTATTTTGGTGTTGGTTGCGAGCGCATTGTTTGCGGAGATTCCGTACGTTGTTTTATTGCACGATTACCGCAAGTGGCCGTGCTCTATTGACTCGGCGTGCTATTGTTGCTCTTAACTGCCGAGGTTGCAGTGTCAAGGCATCTCACCTAGGCACAAGAATGCACACTTTATGCCGTGTGGATTATGCAAATGAGAATTGCCTTTTACATTAGCATCTGTTAGTAATCATTCACGGCATTCGATTGTTTATGAACCTTTGAGTTGCGTTAAAATTATAAGGATTTGCCTATGGATGCTTCTTCTTTTATTTTTTACACTGGATTTTTTCGTCAATGTATTTGGATAACAGTAACTATCATTCTGAGAAATCATAGATTGGCCAACAATCAAGGTTTGGTCCTTTAGTGCTCTTTTGTTGATGTTGGTGGCTTTAACTAAGAGATTCCAAGTGCACCAATTTTCCAGCTCCAAATATATACAGCTCCTGATAGTCAAAGGGCAACATTTAATTCAGTTTAAAGCTGTTTCCTCTTTCAGCAAACAATAACTTAGTTTGGTAAATAGCCCAGAAATGTCATCATCATCATCTGCCTAGCCTTTTTTCCCAACTGTGTTGGGGCCGGATTCCAGTCTAACCGGATGCAGCTGAATACCAGTATTTTACATGGAGCCTATCTGACCTCCACAACCAGTTACCAGTTACTGGGTAATACCATACCTCTTGGTACTGGTACTGGTACTTGTTGGTACTGCTTATCAGACTTTCGGGCTTTCGGCGAACCGTAGCGACTGTCAAAGATTCACGAATTACAGCCAGGACCCATCTTTATATGTAAAGTTATGTAAAGATAGCCACCCATCCACGGAGCAACCGCGGCAAGCGTAGTTTAATCTGATCGATCGACTAGTGCCTGATCAGAAATGTCAATCACGTAGTATACCTATCCGCCGGCATAATATGTTCAAAGTTCATTTTCTTTGTACTTTTTTAACATTTCCTCAGAAGCTCGAGTTATTATCAGCTAACGATATTCAACTGGAGTTTAATCAAACTCCAATAATACGATCATTTGTGTAGGTTCTGATAAATTGGCACACCAACTGTTATCACCTTACATTTCCACTGTTTGGTGGCAGTGCATATGGAGCCGTCATTGTTGTCTGAGGTAAAACTGCCTTGTAGGTAGTAGTCCTCCAGACCGAATATCGGCCATGGCGATCAATTTCAGCGGAGACTATTGAAATATTACAGTGCACAAGTGTGTGCACAGACAGGTGCACTCTTTCTTCCCTCACTCTCATAGTCCGACGGGATGGGAATCCGACACGACCGGAGAGAGATCAGGCGCAGGGTCAACGGCTTAACGTGCTTTCCGAGGTACAGGGAAATAACACCTCCATTGCAAGTTGGCGGTGTGATATCTCCGGGCTGTTACTAAGAAATTCCATAAGGGAAAACCCAAGAACACTGCCCGACCAGGGAATCGAACCCAGGACCCCAAGCTCAACTGTCGCGCTTGCGACCACGAGACCAACGGGGCAGTCAACGTGGCAAGGGAGGGGGCTTGTAGGTAGAGATCGCCTAGAGCACAATATTGATTTCAATATCAAATCATGAATTAATTTTTCAGAACAATTGACGAAAAAATTTAAGCATTGTTCCTTTAGGCTTTTACTCATAAAATTTTATTTATGTCTTAAAAAGATTTCCGCCCAGGGAAAATACGTTCTAAGAAGTTATATACAAAGTGTCGGTTTGCATCCTCGTCAAATTTAAGGGTGTGGTATAAACCATCAAACCGACCAACTTTTGCCATTGCACCAACATCGTAATCGCGACAAAATAATCAGCCATCCCATACATTTGCGTCGAGCAGGTATTTAAGTTTTATATGGGAAATGGGGCAGTTGAAATTTTTTGCACGATTACGATGTTGGTCCCATGGAGAAAGTTGTTCGGTTTGATGTTCTGTATCACAACCTGAAATTTGACGTGGATGCAAAACGACACGTTGTATAGTAGGGCCAACTGTACTTCTAGGTAAGATTTAAAATTAAGTACCGAACTACGTTCTAAGAAATTATAAGGATCAATTACTGTAACTCTAGGTTTTCCTGAGTTCATGGTCGAGAACTTATGTACCCAAGCTAGAATTATCATTCTTGGTCGTAATAATTATGTTGAATCATGCTTTATACATAAATGCGAAATGTAAGTCTATCTGCTTGATACCTTAAGTAATACATTTTCAATTTTGATGACATTTTGTAGAGAAATGATATAGGTTTACTTTTCATGTGTTTATTTTGCAGCCTTGCATTACACCGATGGCGTAGATGGTTGATATTAGTGTTGTAATCTGTTGTTTCAGGATCTGACCGGTCAGAACAGCAATGACTCGGGCGGCAGCGGCGGTGCTGGGCGCGCTACTACGCCGCACCTGAGGCCGACGCCTAGCCCGACAGGCTCCAGTGGCTCACGCTCCATGTCACCGGCTGTTGGTAAGTCAACCCTCAATGCTCTTCACTAATTCAAGTCTTAGGGCCCCCTACACCACCAATCAATCAAACTACCTAGCCTTTTCCCAACTATGTTGTGGTCGGCTTCCAGTCTAACCGGATGCAGCTGAATACCAGTATTTTACATGAAGCGACTGCCTATCTGACCACCACAACCCAGTTACTGAGTAATAACCCTTGGTAAGACTGGTTGTCAGACTTTCGGGCTTCTGACGACCCGTAACGACTGTCAAAGATCCACGAATAACAGCCGGGACCAACGGCTTAACGTGCTTTCTGAGGCACGGAGGAATCTCGGTATGTAAAGAAGGTCACCCATACACTGACCAACCCCGGCAAGCGTAACTTAAGCAGTGCAGCTGCTATTACATAGCCATGAGCGCCTCACCTACACCACCAATAACTGAAACTATGCAACTTAGCACTTAACAAATTTAAAAGATCGTTCTATTTCTAAATTCTATAAAACCTTTGAAGATTACAGAGGCGTGGTTTGACCAGCCTCGATTACTCGAATGAGCACAAAGATTCACACTAGTCCCTGTAGCCTCATGGTTCATGGTGCAACAGAGATCATTGCAGGTCAAGGAGTAGACCGGCGGACGCGATAATGGTAGGGAAGACGTGCCCTTAGGATATGGAAGGATTATTAGAGCCGTACCTGATATGCATCCTAAAGTAGGCAATGGAATTGGTGTTTTCAATTCGTTTAGCGTTAAATGTGTTTAGCAATTTGTGGTATAAGCTTGGATACGAGACAAGTGGTTCCATCAGAAGTACCGCCTCATAATAGCCGCAATGACGGCGGTCAGTTGTTAGGAACAGTGTGGCAGGGTTGTGACAGACCGTTGTGGCTGTTAAGCTGAACAAGCGCTTGTCCCAAGTTATGCCCGAAAGTTATAAGTGTAGGTATGCTTTCTTAGACACAAATCATCAAGATGAAATAAAGTTAAAGATACCAATGTAAAAAGACAATGACACCAATTTCACATGAATGAGTAAAACCAACCTAGCTTTACAATGCAAAACATTGAAAATGATTAGCCAGACACGATTTTAAATGAATGGTGAATTGATGACTCAGAACTTTGATAGTAATTTCATCGCTAGTGCGTTTATTTCTGTAGAAAAGGCAATGAAATACAATGTTGCCGTGAAAACAAACTTGATTCTAATCACAATTCACATAACATCTAAATGCAATCACTAATCATCCTAATCAGATGTATGTTTTCGTCAACTGATATTGAATTCGTTCAATTGCACTTTGTTTGCGTTCTCTTTGGATTTGAACCTTATTTTCAGGGATTAAGGTCTTAATATATCCTTGGGAGGTTATGCCTTATCCTTTGTTTTGTCACGGGTGTGTTGATCAGATTCGTTGTGCATACTCCGTCACCGGTAGACACGGGCTTTCCCGACATTGACCCACATAGAACGGGCGCCCAGAGTACGCCGTATTTTGCCCCTTTTGCGGGCGCGAACCACCCCAGCCCGCCCACCTTATGTACGAGTCGGGGTGGTCGCGGTATATAGGGCCTCGTGAAAAACTTACCCCCACCGACGGTCGGGGCGAGCACGCAAAACAGGACCTTCTACCCCGGAGGCCCACAAGGCGCTCCTATGTGTCGGATCGCCACCGAGCTCACCATTGACAAACCTTCCCACCTATATAACAACATAAAAAAACGAAACCGACTCCTACTTTGCCGAACTTGGCACGATTTTGATAAAAGCTAAAAAAATCTCGATTGAAAAGTGGAGCTACATTGATTGCGTTAAATGATGAATTCGCATTATCGATCAATTGGAACGACAGCGTCATTCAATAGGCTGACTAATATGCTACGAATGTATTCAATATTGATCAACGAGCCGCGTATCGAATCCTAATACATTTTAAAAGTGTTTGTTGACATTCCAATTTACATCTTGTTGAAATGTAAAGATTCCTAGAACACCCTCGTGGGGTTTCCCTCGAAGTGACCTTGACGGGTTCACCCACCGGGAACGCTGCATCTTATATACTTACTGTCACGATTTGTTTGACGTAGGAATATGTATGTTACGAATACATAGATAGAGTTACTTTTGCCTTCCCATCTGATTTTAGACGAGTAATACCTACCTACTACAATTCCATTCATGAACAGTTGAATAATTATAAACTTTATGTACCTAACTTGATAAGCCAGTACATATCTGACATTGACTTGGATACAATGGTAAGGTTACTTTTCTCCCTTTCCCCTCTAAAATAGATCAAACAAGTTATATGAGACACTTATTAATTAGAGTTAATACGTAGTGTTCAGATATAAGATGCACATTGATATTAATAATGTTATCATTGCTGTCAATCAATTAAAAATAATAACATTATTTCATTCAACCATATCTGATACTAAACCCCGACAAATAAATAAGAAAAAACAGGTATTCATGCTAAATTATGACGCAAACAGTTAATTGGACTTTGATATAGTCCGTTTTCTATGACTGTAGTCACCTATTAGTTGCTGCTTATAGATTTTTCTAATTTAATTTCTCATGTTCTAATTATAAGGGATCACTTCACAGTTAGTATCAAAAGTCAATAAAGTCCATGGTATTCATTCACATACTTGAAGTATGCTCAGAACGCAAATTGCTTTGTGAATTTATTCACGCATGTTCAATAACTTACGATTGGTGACCATTCCAAACCATTAAAATTCGATTGTTTTATTTCACGCTGGATTTTTTCGCAATAAGTGCCTTTTAAGATCCTATATTACGAACAAATATGAGATTTTCATAATTCAAGTTTCAATCTCGGATTTCGATTGTGGGTGTCAAATCAAAGGTTCTTTTCTCAGAGGTGTACTGCCTCTCCCTCCCGACATACATGGCTTGCAATAATGTGTTGCTATGAACCTCGTTGACGGGAAAACTCTGGAAGCTTGCTCTGACACATCATCATTTTTCCATTCTTCTCTATTAGACGTCATCTCGGTAGTCACTCCCTTTCTAGCCATATCATCTTTCACACAGTCCATCTTATCGTTTCTTTGCTCTTCCCCTACTCGTATAGCCTTCCACATTCATACTCAAAACTTTTCTGACAACATTTTCCTCATTCTTCCGCATCACATGCCCGTACCATGACAACGGATTTCCGCACAACTTGCTCTGACACATGAAATCTAATTACCTGTTTTAACATTCCAGAATTCCATGATTTCAAAATCATCTTTTCGAACATACCTTCTACTCCAGATGAATGTATCTGATGATATGTTTCAACAAGCAATCGTTCCTTCTATTTGTTTCACTTTCTATGCAGTTGTGCCTGTTGTTTAATCACCGTTATGGAAGCAAATACCAACTTCCACATTTCAGACGTTTGCCTAACACGATCATTGAAGCTAAGGCCATAATTTAGTTATTATTTAAGCTTATGCTAATTGGATAATCACCAAAGTCAGGGTTGGTTAGTTCGTATGTTACAAAGCATTAACAGTTATCAATTTGTCCCGGTTGAGTGAAGTAATTGGCCTCAAAATAAACATTGTCCCGCCCTCATATATGCAGGTATCATAAAAAGCAATTTGGTATTTTTCCTAAACCGGCTGTAGCGAACGGCAACCGCAAAAGCAATCGTGTTTTGTTAACGTCGCCGATTGCCGAACGTGGCTTTCTCAAAACATCGGGCTGTAGACCGGCCGAGCTCCGACTGCCGCGCCACTCGAATACCGGTTATATGACCGCAATACACCCTCACACTGTATCTCCGGCGTTCCGAGCGAACCAAACAACCTGCAAGTCCAACGCTGCTCGTGTTCCTCGCCGGCAAATGCGGTGAGAACTTGCGCAGCAATGTATTATAGCCCGCCACATAACTTGTCACGATCTGGTGGAGTGGTAGAAGGTTAACATGACTGTATGACGTCAACCGTTCGGCTCGTCGGACTTCTTGACTCTCGACAAACATCGAGTGAATATGTGAAGTCTCGCGCTAGAAAATTATAGACGAAGCGGTTGAGGAAAAATACGATGCTTTATAATGTTGCTTGCCTGTGCTCAAATGTGCACCAATGACTCACATTGTTTTATAAGTTGTTAAAACTTTTAAATATCGTTAAGGTTACGTAGCATATAAAAATAGATACTGATAATTAGTTATCAAACGATACATAAATCAATCCTAATTATAGATTAAAAAAAAACAAAAATAACATGGTTACTGGTTGAGAAAAGCAATAATAAGAATGATCAACAAAATTTTATATCTTCCGTAAAAAAAATGTAGGTCATTATTATTGTACGAAATTGGATTAAAGTAAATAGAGGTAGGTATGCATATTACATCAAATCGAAAAAAGGGTTAGTGTTATCAACAAATAGGTAGGTAGGTAATGCCTGTGTGCAAGAATTCGTTATCTCTTATCTGTGCGGCAGTCTCATTGATTGATCGTAATATTCTTTATCGATGTGTAAATAAAAATAAATTTCTGTTTATCGACCGCATTGTGCTCGTTTCCAATCCAAGTTCCATCGTTATTTTAACACAATGAAGCCGCAATACCGCAAGCAACCCGACGCGTTCGAAGGTGAATTGCGTATTGTTTGACGCCCGCATACAACGTGACTTTCGAAAACGACTTTAATTTTCGTCCAATAAGGTTTCTTTTGCGCGAAGTGTACCTATTATCGCGGCGGTGGTATTTCAGACCTTGTGCTGTTGTCGTGTTGGGCGATAATTCCTTGGCCCAGTGGTCGGTTGTTCAGTATACGGGCGCTAAAAGCGTTTCGCAGTCGTCCGTCGTGCGTATCGGCCGCCGAGCAGTGGAATGCCATCAACTAAGATAAGGCTGGCTCTTGGGACCGAGTCGACGCTGCCGCTCGCTGTTTCTCCGTGACATTTGAAACCTATATTTACTTCGATTTGTACTTAGCTCGATGCTTAACATTTTATATGGTTAGAAAATATTTGAAGCTTATCCTGTTTTTGTTGCAATCGTTTAAAAGCTGATAGTTATACTTAGTTGGTTGACTTGGAATTATCAAAGTAAAATGTATTTAGGTCATTTGCTGATTTGATTAACATAGCCAGGAAAAACAATGTAAAACAATTAAAAGACTGATTCGAGCAGTTGATTTTCATATCATGTGTCATACATAATAACAATATTATTATAGAACTTACGATATAAAGCCTTTGCGTAATCCTAATTAATACGGTTTCATAATGCATTTGTGTGTTATCGTTTTTTATCGCTCGTTACTAAGTTGGGATATGTGATCTGTGTTTGATTGTGTGCATTAAGTATTCACCCTCACACATGCAGATGTGTGAGGGTCGGTACAAGTGTTTGGCGTTTAACTGAAATGCCTTTATGTACGGCCACGTGCTTGCACGTCCTTGGCAAGGTCAACGACCTCCAACTTTAAATTAAAAAAGGTAAAACAAAACACTTTTTGCCCCGATCCTGCCATAATGTTTGTTTTGATCGTTTTCACGTAAACGATCCTTCGTGGTTTGTTTTGAATACTTTTTTTTGTGCAAGGAACGACTTGGTCGTTATTATTATTTATGGTGTTCTTTCTACCAACTACCGCCCACCTATTGCTGTCACAAACAATTTATTTCCTGTTAATCTGATTTCTTAGAATATTTCCTCACAGTAAAATAAATATTCTTCTTTTAGAATTATATCTCGAAAAGTCACCTGAGTAAATTCTATTGTGACCAGCTCTTGTATCTTGTGTCTTTATTCTAGTCATCAAGTCCTCACTTCTTGAGCATTCAAGTATCATTCAGTTTGATATTTGTTTTGCAAAACACAAAGTGCCATTCAATATAAACATGATTCTCATTATTCTTGTCCAACTTTGGGATTTAAGATTTGAATAGGTACATAGCGGTCCTGAGTAACGGCGGGAGCACAAAAAAAAAACTTTTAAAAGAATATGACTTCTGTAACGGGAACCCGTTGCGTGTCTGCGGTCCCGCCAGTTGACTGGCCATCGCCTAATTGTATTCAGATTACCCCGGAAAAGTGATAAATCTCGGCGAGTCAAGGTCGACGGAGGGTTCGACAGCCCATTCACCCCGTTCCGTCTGCCCCCTTGGCTAATGGTGCGGACATTCTTTCCCTAACCTCTGCCAGACTTGTCCGACTCACTCTATAGACTATACACATTCACTAAGTGTACAAGTGTACCCACCTACCCCCACGCCCGATAACCAGATGTACTTACCTCACAGACGTAACAACCACCCTGTTTTCGGTCCCTCTCCCCGAGATTGTTGTAAGTTTGAAAAGGAAAACGAGATTTAATTTGTCAATGAAATACTATTAAAGGTTTCATTTGATTTGTCTTATTTGTTCTAGCCATTGTGACAATTTGCATCGGCTTTCGATATTGAATAAATTAAATTTATTCAACCGTACGTATGCAATTGTTAAACACGGTATTTAAATACGTTATTATTTTCTTGTAGGTAGCTTTTTCTTTTTGGAATTTCCGAGGTGACGTAACTAATAGTTTTAGTATGCAGCTGCTGCACTGTTAAGCATAGCTCAATGTTGAATGTAAACTGTAGAAATGTGTAAATTCTAAGATAAATCAGCGTTGTATATCATGCGGTATGTGGGGACGGCGAGTGTGTCACTGGTGATCAAGTTAAATGGGTCGACAAACACCGCCGTCGCTCCGACGCCACCGTTTGTCTCAACTAGGCCGCTTGTTAACGCTATTGTCTATGTTCTGTTTATACTCCTTGCTGTTAATACAATTTACATGATGCACCCAATAATATATAAAATAAAATTATGCAAAGCGTTCCTTTTGGCTAATTCTCCGGCCTTATTACAAAACGAGGTTTTTCTTCTGTCATGGTTTAAACCATCGAGCCAGTTTTTGTAAAAAGAACCTAGATGTGATATAAATACAGTTCTTTATACAAAACTGATAACTTAGTCCGGTACTAAGTTGTCAGTTTTGTAAAACTGGCATCTTAAAGTGTCGGAATAAGGTTCAAAATTCAAAAAAGGGTCCATGGTTTAAACCTGGGTTGAAGATGAACCTTGTTTTGTAATAAGACAGTTATAGTTTTTGCTTGACTTGACAGTTTATATAATTATTTATTGGCTACGAAGAAGACAGACCCATTGTCAAATCATTACAAAGTGCCTATAACATGGAAGAAACAAATTTATGAAATCTATAATATGATTCCTTATGTACAGATACAATACATGGTATACATCGTGTTGCTAATAGCGTCGTGTCTGCGTGACTATGAATTCTCTTAGTACAAACACTCATGTCATACCACTTTTGAACGACCACGTTGTGAGTCCGTCAGTTTAGATACTTGGTGTAAATTGTGAGCGATTGACGCAACGTTTATATACTGTATATTAACGAAAATATGCTGTATTTTATACTGTCAAAACATTTTCTGTTATTGCCTCAAAACTAACATCTAGTATCTTGTTTATCAAAATTATATTCAGTATAATGTTCAATCATTGGGCTGGTTATGTATGGAATTTTGCAGTAAATAGATCATATATGTATAATTATGTACTAGCTTTTGCCCGCTGATCGCCCGCGTGGATGTCGGAAATTATCATATATAGAATTATATTATAGTTTTAATCCGTACAGCCTTTTTAGCGTGAAAGCGTGACAAACAAACCAACTCACTTTCGCATTTATTAATTCCATAAACAACGTCCCACCGCAATGGCGAAATTCCTTTAACACGCAGGTAGGGCTAGTGGCCAGTGTTCATAAAAATTATAATAAGATAAAATAATTCGTAAATTGAAAAAAAAAATCAAACAAATTAAATATTACTATCTAGTTTGTTTGAATTTTTTTTTTAAACCAAATAACCGAAATTAGGATGTCAGCTGGTAAAAGGCAGTTGACCGGCACTTTTTTTGTTCATCGTTTGTCTATTGTTCTGACCCAGCTGTGAGTAGCTTCATGAATGATTTTTTGCGAAACCTCCAGAAAGAAACTGAGTGGCGTAAGGTTTTTTTCTCGTTCGTTTTAATTTCATCTCTAGGCTACAGGTTGCTCCAAGATGCTATTTTAGAAAATTGTAAATAAATCAATAAATAATAACGTTTAATGAAATTAAAATATCTTTATAAAACAAAAACGCGGAACAGTATACTTACGCGTTTCAAGTTAATGTCTTCATTGCAGCGGCACGTTGTTTAACCAGCCCAATAACTAACGAAAATATGCTGTATTTTATACCGTGTAAATATTTTATGTTATCCTCAAACCTAACATTTACTCGGTATCTTGTTTATCAAAATTATATTCAGCTTAATGTTCAATCATTGGGCTGGTTATGTATGGAATTTTGCAGTAAATAGACCTTATATTGCCTCAGTTAAATAACTTGCCTTGCGGTTTCAATGGCAGTAATTTGCGGTGGCGATCTAGGGTAGCCAATAAAAACAATGTCATTAGGAAACTCAGAAATACTTGGATTGATTTCCCTATTTTCCAAAATAATTATTCACTTGTAATAAAGACGTGTGATAATGCTTCAAGAATGACACAACTGAGGTGTGTTAACTGGAACGTGCGTTATATCGTACAAGTAAATGGGGTAATATGGAATAACGTTCGGGAAAACGCTCATAAGGATACAACATAACCGCGAGAGTTCCCATCATTTATTCAATCAAACCCGACGATAGCTCACTAAAGTCTGCTCTCCACGCATCCCAACAAAGTCAAGTTGGGGTGGTTTGTTAGAGGAGTACTCCGTTTACTTGCTACTCCGTGGAACTCGGTGGAACCACTGCTATATTCAACGTACTGGCTACTCCCGCCCGTTTGCTTTCTCCTCTGATATCCCCCATAAGAGAGCTGAGAGCACGTTCCACCGAATGGCAACAAAACAGCGAGCTGAGACATTCCACGCTTTCTACCGACAATCCATTTCGATTCCGATCATTCGGTAGCCTCATAGCCCTATATGCAGCCGACGTGGGCGCGGTTGATCGTATGCGTGGAATGTGTTGGTAGCTATGACCGCGGTAGGTTCGCGCGGCTGTCCGCACATTGCTCGCAAGCCCGCGCCCTTCGTGCCTGACACTTGACTTTGGTGCACACCGTGTTATATCTGTGTGCTGATTCCAAGCCGAAGAAACACTTACAAGTTCTCTGGGAGTCCATAATATGAGAAGGCATAAGCTCAGTAAAGTTGGAACGAAACTCGCTTTCAAAACGTTGAGGATAATGTTACAGAAACAGTTTTTCAGACTAGAGGTAAACGCAAACTTGTCCGTCCGCGAACGAAACGAAGTTCCTAGTAATTCTTCCGGCGATTCGTTCGATTCGTCGCGTATAAGTGTGCGAGGTTTCATAGGATTTCATACAAGTATGTAATACTAAAATTCGATTCTTTCGGCTCGTCAATACACTGACGTTGATACAGCTCGGTTAGTCTATTTTAGTTATTTCCATAGCGTTATGTCCTACGGTATTCTGCTATGGGGCAAAGCGGCTGATATTCAAAATATTTTTGTTCTTCAAAAACGAGCTGTTCGAGCAATTTACCAGCTAGGAGCTAGAGTTTCTCTGAGAGAATTTTTTAAGGATATTGGTATTCTCACGGTGGCATCACAGTTCATCTTCGCCAACATCTTATACATTAGGCAAAATATACATTTGTACAGTAAAAACAGTGATATTCACAATATTAACACCAGAAATAAGGACAAATTACGTGCTCCATTTCATCGGCTTCATAAGGTTCATAACTCATTTGTTGGTCTTGGTATAACTTTTTATAACAAGCTACCTTCTTCTTTGCTAGATTTGCCTTTTAATGCGTTTAAAATTAAAGTTAAATCCAATCTTTGTTCAAAGGCATACTATTCTATCAACGATTACTTAAACGATAAGAATAGTTGGTCGCTGTGATTAATTCAAGACAATGTTTATGTTATGTTCTTTCTCCAGGATCAGCTTACATAATGACAGGTTACATGAGTTAAGTACTAAAATTGTTTATTTTATTTGACAAAAATATAATTTAATGTATTGTGTTGCGTAAATTATTTTGCATAGGTACTATTGTATAGAATCTAGTTCTTCTAACTGAACAGACAGCTGTGCTGCTGGGGAGTTTGTTCCGCTGCTTCTTCTTCCCAGCTAAAGCACTAGGAAGTGGTGAAGGGCGGGCGTTTTGTGGGGACTGTCTTACTGTAATTTTGACGTTCAAAAAGTGCTGATTCTCAGCCTAATTTGAATAAAGGACTTTTGATTTTGATTTTTTTCCTTCACTTCCTTCGGCTCTGATAAGTGTGAGTTTACTTTAAAAGTCATGTGTCAAAAATAGCTAAAGTAATTTCTAACACTACCTATCTACCTACTATTAAAAAGATGTATTTTTAGGTCCTGTACAAATAGGTTGATAACATGCTAGACGTTAAACCTGTAGAGCATCCTGTTTTGACCAATTTGCTCATGAAACACCTTCACCCTCATCCTCCTTTTCCTTTTTTTTAAATTGTATTCACGGAATAAATCGTGTCAGTTACTTTTTTTGTCAAACTTCAAAGTAGAGCTCCTCTAAGTTGAAATGGCGCGCCCCACTACTTAAATTAGTTTACGTACACTATGGTTAATGCGGTAGTGGGGCAAGTCATATCTGCATAGACGAGCTCTAAAATTAACAGAAACCTTGCACCGAGTTGCACGTGCAACTGAGGCGTTATTGTCGGATGGGAAAGTAAAGACCTCGGCTTGGTGCGTTACGCACGCGGTCGCGCGGTGACGGGCGCTGCCCTTGACAGAGCTGGTTCGAGTCCGCGACTTGCTGCGTTGCTCAATCAGACTACAAGACTTAATGCATTTAGGGCGGCCTGTGCACGCAAACGTTCACTATTTCTTTATATGATTGAGAGAAGAACGCAAGCAGACTATTGTCTTCTGCTTCAACGTAGCATGGCAGATACGACACGAATGTCTGTTAAAAAAAATTGTTGGTATACGTATGCTTTTTACTAACTATGCAATTATGAGCTTTTGTTAATGTAGTATTGTAGTCTTATCTGGGACTAGCTTATGCCAGCGGCTTCGCCCGCGTTAATGTCGGAAAATATCCCACGGGAATACACTACTGGAAATTCCTTCCTTATTCCTTGTCTACATTATAAAGGGACCTAGAAAGCTGAAATTTTGCATAGGGGTTCCTATACAAAATTTCGTTTCTTTCTTTTCTTTCTAGGTCCAAGGGTTTGTGCTGGGCGTTGATGAGTCAGTCAATCAGTCAGTCAGTCAGGACTTCTCTTTTTATTTTTATAGATAGAAGTAGACATTAACCATTGAATTACCAAAACGTTTTGAAATGAAGATATCCTCATGCGTTGTCAAACAGTCGTATAGGTCCTGTCGTTAGCACTCGCGTCATTCTCTGTATCTACAGACGCTGTTGTTGTGACGTGAAAACAATGCACTCATGTGCTGAAGATTGCAACTGTCTACAAACAAACAATGGAGATTACACGGCATTTCGTCCACTTGATAACAGTTGGCCAAAGCATATTAATAGGTGCCTGTCAGCTGTTGTTTACAAACAGATCCTAGGTTTAAGACCATTAGTAAGAGATAAGTAAAAGAGAAGATTTCTGTCGTCACATACACGGTTGCATGCTATCTTTATTACACATTTCAAAATAGGACGCGTGCTATTTTTACGAGACATTGGTCGGATGTGAGTCGAGTCGGGACGACCCCATTACCGTGGCGCTACACTCATTAAAGGTCGCCGTAAACAAATAGATGTATAGGTGGGCGCGTATGGCACAGCGCTGTTATCTATGATTCACCGGCGCCTCGCCGTCTGCCGGCCGTCTGATCGCGCCGACACAATATAATGGCCCGATAATAGCCCGCTGATGAGATTAAAGTGACGACCCTCACACGTGTTTATCTTTATTCATACAAAACTTCGTAAAGGGCGCATTTCAAATGTACACTGACAACTTGAAAGCGCGCCGCTATAGTTGGCGCGCAGTTTTCGCCACTGCAGCGACGTAATTGCAAATGTATATTAACTGTGTAACAGACGGTAGTCGCTCTCACGTAACACTAACATAACCGACTCCAAATCGACCTACATAAAAGCTGCAATACCACTTTCGTCGTCGCAAATCACTGCCGCTCGTATCTCGGCCTCGGTCAATGCGTTGCGTGCATGTCGTATGCACATATACGGATGCAATAAAGTGCAGCGAGAATTCGCAGGCTAGCGGCGCATTCTGCTCACGTGCCGACGGAAAACGAAAGTGATCGGATGCGTCTCTCCGCCCTCGATTGATGCTCGGCCGGCTTAGGCGAGCCCTCGTTAACTGTATTATTCAAATTGTGTGTGCGAGCACCGCGCAGCGGCGCCGAGCTTCACGATCGATCACAAAACCGATATACGCCAATGTTTGTCGCTTGCACTCTCGTATGCAATTTAATTGATACACTTGACACTCAACTTGGATATGTGTTATAAACCGGCGCGACACTAGTTTTGAAGTTATGATAGCGAATGTTGTTTACTCGATAGTAGAGCAAGTTATGTGCAGTGGTTTAAAGTACGATTTGACTACTTTGTGTATTCTTTACATTCGTGTTTCGAATGAATTATAATAATAGTTTGATTGTTTAATTGCAGGCACGCAGAACGTAGCGATGCCGCCGCGAACGTCGTCATCGCTGTCGGACGGCAGCGGGCCGACGGCGCGGCCGGGGCTCGGTGCGGCGGGTGCGCCATCGCCCGGCGGCCCGCCCCCCGGTGCGCTGGTAGCGCAGCCCTACGCGCACCACCCCGGCTACAAGCCGCCGCACTACCCGCCGCCGCAGCCCTACGGCTACCCGCCGAGAAACCACCACCCTTACCCGTACGGGTACCGCCCGCCGCCGCCGCCGCATCCACCACAGCACTACCCTCCTCTGAAGGTACCTCTACTGGACTGTTAGCAAAATGACCTACTTGTGATAAACTTCATCGACAATCTATTATTTGATTGTCGATGAAGTTTATCACAAGTAGGTGCAGCAACAGGCGATCTAACTCAATTCGTTGATCGAAATTCTGGGTCTTCAACTCCGAATTCTGACTGACTACATCATCTGCCGATCTATTCTTTAAAAATGTCAAACTCACACTCAAAGCATTCATTTCAATTACACCAATTACTGGCACTTTTGAATTGTCAAAGAGTCGGTCAGTTAGTCAGAAAGTTGAAGCTAGTTGCCCATTCCAAAACGTAGATCTCTATGGAGAAGAACTGTCAAAATGAAAACGTAGGCGAAGTGAACTGCCAATAGTGTCAATCCCTACATTAAGTGAAATAACAGCAGTGCGATTCTGTAACCATCTCACCGTGAAAACTTAGATGAAGTGAGCGTGAAGTGAGCTGTCAATAGTGTCAATTCCTAGCAAAAACCAAACTCACTTCACCTAAGTTTTCACGGTGAGATTTTTACAGAATCGACCGGCAGCTCACTGCAAGCTCACTTCACCTGGGTTTTCACAGTGAGGATTTTGCAGAATAGACCGGCTGATGTTGGTGATTCCTAATTTATTTTATTTAGCTCGTAAGTAACCGTGCGTCCTTGCTGTTTCAGCAGCAACCACGGCACATGGGCCCCCCTGGCCCGGGCGGGCCGGGTACTCCAGGAGCCCCCGAGGGCGCCATGCCGCCGCCCACGGCGCCGGCCGAGCCACACGACAACGGCCCGGCCGCGCCCGCCACCGCACTCGTCACCACGGGACCAGATGGCGCACCGCTAGATGAAGGCAGCCAACAGAGCACGCTTAGTAACGCATCCGCAGGTATGAACTTTTTCAATCAAAACTCATAATCGTCGCCGTACAGTGAAAACCTCGTTATTGCAGTAAACGTTATTTTAACTGTTTGAAAAAGCTGTGCATCATGTTTGTTCAAAATATGCATTAGTAGATTTTCTACACATCAAAATTAACAAAATAAAAACAATACATTTTTATTCACTGCACGGCGACGATATTGAATTGCATCTACATTATTACTCTGAAAGACCTCCACTGTTGAATATACAGGCGGTAGGCCTCCCCCATGCTTCGCCAGAACGACTGGTCCTGCGCATCTCGCTTCTCTCGGATTTTCGCGGCCTATAATTTACTAGAATTCAATTGTTTGCTGTAACAATGAACTAATCTAGCAGCACGTGTTGTTGCAGCATCAGGCGAAGAAGTATGCGGCGGTGGATCGGGCTCCAGTAAGGGCGGCTCGCGCAAAGAGTATGGCGCGGGCAGTGCGGCGCCGTCGCCGTCGCCCGGCGGCGGCTCGCACTCGTCGCTGCATGACGACTATGACGCCTCGCCCTCGTCGTGGCCGCGCCCGCCCTCTAGTCCCGTGAGTCTCGCCACACGTCACACGACACACCACACACCACACCCGAACACCGTCACCACACTGACCTATCTGTGGAACTGCCTGCTCATCGAAACTTACCATACACCCTTAGGCCTTTTGTACACGAAACGGTTTCTTTACGGTACCGCGTTTAAACCGCGTCGTAGAAGAAACGTGCGTCAACAAGCTTCCATGGTGATCCAAACAACACTGACGACTATGCCTGCACACTGCGAATAAACCGTAGTTTTTCACGGTAAGAAAAACGTGTGTGTACAAAGGGCCACACCTTCGACCCACGGGCGATTTTTTGACGCGCCGAATTTATTATCACGCTCTGGATTTTCAACGCACTGCTTAGCGCTGAGAGTTGAAAATCCAACAGTGTATTTTTTGAACGCCCTGGAATGCTCAGTTGGTTTCTCAAAGCCCGGCTCAATATCTAGGGTTAAAAATTCAGTGCACGAAAAAAAAAATCGCGTTATAAAAAGGCCCGTCCGTACCATCGCTGACATCAGCGGTGAACCACTTTTGAACCTTATTATCTTAGCAATAAGGTCGAAAAGTGGTTCACCGCAAATTTCCGCGATGGTGTCTGGGTTTACTTCCAATCAGTTGAAGGATTTTTAGAAGACCTTACAAAAAAGAGAAATTGCAAATGGTAAGGCTCCAAATTAGCCAAGATCGGGCTGGTTCCGCAGATATTATTGTCAAGTAGTACCTCTCTTCGTCTACTCTGTTCTTTTTGCTGGTTCAGACCTACAACAATATTGTGTAACTAAGGATTTTGGCTTTTGGTTAGACTTGCTAATGCATGAGTGACTAAAAGCCCTAATACCTGCCTTGTCCTTTAAGCCAGGTTTCTGATGGCAACTGTCTGAAGAACGTTTTTGTTTTCGTAAGCCCAAAATAATAGTAGAGAAGTGGTTTACAATAGGAAGATGTTTGATAACGTAGAAAAATAAGACGAACAAATATAAAGAAACGAATTTAAGAAGTCAGGTTACGAGAACAAAAAAAAAAGGAATGAAATTTTATTCAAAAAATCTTTTCGTATTTTTTACTATTCACATAATTATTGCATTTATGTGGAACCTCACTTGTGACGGGTGTCGATCACACGACAACCATGAAGATTTGCATTCTAATAAGTGATGCGTTGTATATTTTGTACACCCAACTTATTTGTGTGGTCAACATTCGTGCACCCAACATTATTTTTTGTTCCTTTTCAATTGAGAGTCACATCACCGGCAATTTAAGTTTTTTGTAGGTTTACCTCATACATTTCAACTGTCTTGTACTTTCCTAACATGAGCTGTGTGTAAGCGAAAGGGAGGCATTGCATTTTATCATGTATTTCAGGTATTTAACAGTCACATTGCGCCGGAGTCCTACAGATCAAAGGTTTATATCAAGTTAAAGATCATAAGCATGAGTAGTGCTCGATACGATTAATATTTTCACTTAATACCGTGTTACGATTGCATGTTAGTCATTTTCTATCTGCATAATACAAAATGCATTGCCTTTTAATGCATAACATTGTCTGACTGCATCTATGTACATATTTTTTTCAGTTGCAACTTTCGACACAAACTTTAGCTTGAAGCTTGAGAAATCCTTTAGTTATTCACTTTTATTTGGCTTTCTGCTACGGTTTTTCTTTTTGGTTGTGGACTCGTTTCAAGAAACAATTTAGGAACTTTTCAACTGAGAATTTTTTTAATACTCTCAAACACTTTACACAACAAAAGGTTCTGTTGGTTCTGAATTACACTTTTATGTAGCATTTTCTTACACATTTTAGATGTGAATTAAATCTCTGTGGTCTTGCCGATTGTATACTGTAGCCACTTTTGTATAGCATGACGTTGGAGCCTGTTGAACTTATAGATATGCACTGTGCATCAATTGCATGAAAATACCCAAAGTCCCCGTTTCGTAAACTATGTACTAGCTTGTAATATGTAGTTTATTGAAAAGGGTTAGTATTGGAATGCAATTTCGTAAAAACTCCTTATTTTCTAATCATTTCACATAATTTTTCATTTCATTTGTTTCTCCTCTCTCAAATTTTGTTTTATTTTTAAACTATTAATAAATCATAAGGAGTTTTTCCAAACGAACGGGGCTGACGAAAGTAGTTTGTGGAACATAAAATTTATATTAGTGGATTTTTTTATTCTAGGCTGAAAATTCAAGGCGACGAATAGGCGAGTCTTCGTCAGGCCCGGTAACACATACACTATCAATCTAAATGCTTGAACTTGATTGCCGTGAAAATAGCTCACTTCATACTATACTCTGCGTAAAATAAGACTATACTCTATGTATACCTAGATGTACTTGCTAGAAATTAAAAACTAAGCACTCGATTTAGTGTCATTCTAAAGAAATGGTTTTGATCACTTGATTGGTGTTTAAATTCTGGTTATTATAAACAAAGTAAAAAACTGGTGCTTCGTTTTAATAAACATGTAGACTGGCCTGAAAACTTCGATCCATACGACATACTCATACCAATTGAAAAGTTTTACTATCTTGAATAGAAATCGACTGTAGTTATTACGGTTACATTACATTATTTTGATTTAAAAATTATCAGATGAACTTACCTTGCATGAATGACATTTGGTGAGACAAAATACTTGACAAGCTGTCTTGTCGACATTGACTACAGTCCGGCCGTCGAGAGAATGCGTTCCTGACTCCTGTCAGTTGGACAATTTCTAGTAGTAATAAGGATCAAATTCGCAAAACACATATTCGTTAGGAACGCATTGTCTCGACGGGTCGGCTGTAACAATGAGTTGTCGCGTGGTATGTGACGTCGGTGGCGAACGAACAATGAAAGTAGTGTTGCAATGTCGCTACAGCAGTGCCGCTGTCGTCTCCCGACTGCAGGGCACCCGAGTGCTGCCTTTAGGCACCTGTCCCACTGCCGACGAGGTAGCGACTAGCTGTCGACTATTTTCTTGCTCAGGAAACGTACAATAGTAGTTGGTCCCGTGTCAGGAAAAGAGATACATATATTAATAGTTGATCGCTGACCACATTGCTGGCGAGAACTCTCACTCTATGGTACGTTTATTGAGCGAGAAAATAGTCGATAGCTAGTCGCTTCCTGCGGTGGGACTGGTGCCTTAGGGCCAGTTTCTCGAACGAAAATTATCGCAAAACTAGCTCTGTTGCTCGCGACTTCGTCTACGATCCAGGATGAAAAGTAGCCTATGTCCTTCTCCAGGTCATGGTCTACCCATGTGCCAAATTTCATCCATATCCGCAGCCGTTTAGCGTGAGTGTTAACAAATAAGCAAACTCACTTTCGCATTTATAATATTAGTTAGTATTAATGTGACAAATTGTCAAGTGCGCGTGCGCGTAAACTGCTGCGATTGGATGTTGGTATATCATTCAATCAATCACGGTAGTTAACGCGTGATTGACAATTTGTCACATTAATTTTGCAGTAATTTTCGTTCGCGAAGCTGGCCCTAAGGGTGACATGATAGTGTTTTGTGCTAGACCTCTTGGTATCGAGTATGTCCTGTGGGCGTATCCATGGGTCGGGTATGTGATGAGTGTGTCTTGCGCCAGAAGTCGGACTCGCTGGGCAAGCTGTACGAGATGGACGACGCGCCCGAGCGGCGCGGCTGGGTGGAGCGCCTGCTGGCCTTCATGGACGAGCGCCGCACGCCCATCGCCGCCTGCCCCACCATCTCCAAGCAGCCGCTCGACCTCTACCGCCTGTACCTGCTCGTGCGCGACCGCGGCGGCTTTGTCGAGGTACGGACTGCCAGCTACAACATAACATAATCAGCCTTTAATGTCCCCACTGCTGGGACGCAGACCTCTTCTGTGAGAGGGATTGGGTGCGTAATCCACCTCGCGGGCTCTTTGCGGGTTGTATGAAATTCATGGTTTCCTCACGATGTTTTGGGAGCAGTGGTGATGAAATAATTTACACTAAGTAAATTGCCTGTCTGGTTCGAACCTACGATCTACAACTCGGTAAGTGACGGTCGTTTCCACTGGACCACCACTGCTCCATCATGTGAAATAGGAAAAATATCTAGTAACGTCGCTAACTAGTTGAGTCAGACCAACCGTTTCCACATATTATACCCTCAAAGGAGTATAGTATGTGGAAACGACTCGTGCGAGGCGTGTCCATAGCTCACCGACTGAGCGTTTTGCCACATGAAGCAACACCGGGAGGTGGCTTGGTCGGTCTGAACCCGGTCCAATAGCCTTTCAGACTGACCGAGCCGCCTGACCGTCGAACAATGTATTAACACAGGTCGCTCGAGGTGTGGATTTGGCTCTCGTTGGGAATAAATTCGTCTACGCTCACGTTAAATTCAGTGAAAAGGTATAATTATACAGTTTTGGCCAGCTCAACAGAGAGTTTAGCGATTAACGTAGGTCTGTCGCGTTGCCTAGCTGCCATCGGCCGACATAATACCGACATAGACCTCATTCATGATCAGTTTTCACAAAAAAAAAACACTTTTTTTTTCTTCGAGGTCTCGCGAAACCAGACGACGGATTTAATTCACAAACATTACTAGAATATCACCTCTTGATTTCGAGTAAAAGCCATGAGAACAAAGCGTTACAAATGAAACGCGTAGTGGTGTATCAGCTACCTTTCACGGCGCGAAAGCAGCCAGGGTCAGCGGAGGGAAATGCGTTATTATGTTACTTACCAGTTACCGGTCTCATGTCGTAAATGAGACGAGACGAAGCTACATCACTTCAAGCGAGTCAATTTCAATAGATTTCAAATACATTTTAGTCATACTTAGACTTTTAATCGTATTCAGTAACTTTACAATTCGAAGCAGAATATTTTTCGTTATTAAATTACTTATCGTTTATATATTATGTTACAAACGAATGTAACTATAAGCACATCAAGGTAGTTTCGCTAATTCTTTTTTTCACCTCATTTCCTTTTTAATGTTAGGAACTTATCCCTTCAATTGTCAAGTTACTGAATACGATTCAAACCAAGTATAAAAATAACTTTTCTCTGACATTTCAAACAAATACAATTTATTAATCCGGTATTCCTTCATAATAGACAAGCTTTCTGAGTCTAAACAACTTTTACCATTTGGTTGATTTAAATATTATAACAAGAGAGTAAGTAGCACAGTGTGAAGGCGTCTGCCATATTTAGCATCACTGTTAAATGCGCGCTCAATTCTAAAGTTGCGTATTCGTCTCAATAAATAACCGGGTTACAACAGACTTTTTAGCTACATATTATTCAATACCTTTTAGAAATTATGTACAGAAATAATATAAAATACACTTATCAGAGAAAATCTGCGTGTAAAAATGTAAGTGCAACTTGATTGAAACCTCGCTTGTAATTGTTACGAGTGAACAACGTTATACGTTTCAGTGCATTCAGCGAACGCTCAGTCTTACGTAGCTTTTCCTCTATTACTTAAACTCACTATAAACGTAAATCTTGCATTTAAAACTGAAGTATATTTTGCTTACCACTAAAAGCCAAACAAATAAATATAGGTACAGAGGACGAACGGTGTGTGTAATTCAATTCGGTTTTACAGTTTAAACGTTAACATTTGTAAACATTTGTATTCTCGAGTATCGCTTTAGCGGTGCTAGTAAAACCGAGGCACAGCGCGCTATGCAACTGAGTCTAATAGACTTCAGCTAAGATTTATGTTAGTGCATGTACCGCGCTTTATGCGAATAGGCGCCATAAACCCGCCGGGCCTTTAACGATAGTTAATAAATTTTTATCATTGTACTGTTCGAGCGCGGCCGGCGCGCGGCACTCCGGCGCGTCTCGCCGTCCGCGCCGGTCGCGTCACCGCGTCACCGCGTCGAGCGACGAGGAAATATCTCGCCATTAGAGAATCGCCGGCATGGTCAGGTTTCCACTCGTTAACACGCGCGAGTTATCGCCTTTTCCACTGAACACTAAACCTTCACACTTTATGTTCGAGTTAACTGTCGCCTCGTGTTCATTTGTTTACTTTAAAACTGCAAAGTGGTTCGTTTTACGTTTACTTATTATGTGTGTTTGCAGGTAACGAAGAATAAGACGTGGAAGGACATTGCAGGGTTGCTGGGTATCGGTGCGTCGTCGTCCGCGGCGTACACGCTTCGCAAGCACTACACGAAGAACTTGCTTGCGTATGAGTGCCACTTTGACCGCGGTGGCATTGACCCACAACCCATTATCAACCAAGTTGAAGCATCCACCAAGAAAAAGAGTGGCAAATCCAATAGCACGTCCAGTACAGGTATTTTCGGATAAATTCACTTGTAAACATTCGTAGTTCACGACTGTACATTTAATAGGAAAATATCGAATTAATTCTTTTTGTGACTGTCAGTTGCAATAATTATTTCTTTTTGCTTTATGTTCTAGTCACTTTTAGTACTGTTTGTTTGTTTAATACAGTTGACGATTTGACCGTATGAAAATCATTTTTAACAAATACTTTCTACTAAGGTCTAATCTCGATTTTGATGCTACAGGCAAAACCTAGCCAAAGCACCTTAGCAGGTTCATCGCAAGTTATAACAATTTTTGCGTATATTTAGGAATATAAAACTGTATTGAAGTTACTTATAAAAAGCATCATCTGAGTTCGGGGGTCATATAACATTCGGCTTATATTCCTCAGCAGGGTCATCAAATTCGCAAGAGTCATTCCCCGCGGGAGCCGGCGCTGGCGCAGGCGGCGCGGCCATGGACGGGTACCCCGCGCAGTACGCCGGCTACCCGCCGCAACCCAACCACTCGCAAGGTACATACTACGCGCCTGTCTACGCTGTACTACCGACTAAATCTCTCTCAATGTCGCTTCATCTCTTGCTGTACCAACAACTCTTATTTATTTACAGTTAATTTTGAGCTAAAAACTGAATTATGCGCGTCCGCCTAGGGATATATGACAATAGTCCGACAGTTCTGAAAAAAATTTCAGAATTAACTGTTTGATCTTCATAACTGTGGCAATAAAAATGTAAAAAAAAAAGCCACTAATGCTATTTAGCAGCTGAATAAGTGTTCTTCGTGCACAATTAAGCCGTGCTTCATACTATGACGTCATAGCAGACAGTTTCCATAAACCGTGTATGTAAGAGTTGGTGGTTCGGCCTCTTGATTGCTAGTGTGAATAGACAGTCGCTAGTTCCGACTGTAGTGGCACCGCGTCACGTGCACTGATAGGCGCTCTTGAACACAGGCGACTACGCAGCTTTTACGGTTTGAAAATATGAAATGGGCTAGGACATAAAGCCTCGTATTCATGGTAAAAAAAGTTGCGCACCAATGTTGCCGCATCATGATTTTTGCGATGTTGCTGGCAAAACGTTTTCAGCGACTTAAAATCATGTTGCTCAAACTATGTTGTACCAAATTTGTTAACCATGAATACGTGCCTTTTTAGCTTTTAATATTTGTAAGCGGAGTAAAATCGTGCAATAGCAATATGGATAAAAACCCGCGTATTTTATCGTTCTTAGAACTATTGATTGGGGCGCCTATGTTTCTTCTTTATTTCAATTACTTCCCAAGTCTTATAATTATAAATCATTTGTATCATTAACAGTACATCATCGGTAACTAAAAAAACAATCAAATAAAAAATAAAGATATTATTACTTATATTAAATAAAAAAAGGGCGGATTTTATGCTACACGTCTTCCATATCTAATTTAATAATCATATTTATTTTATAATCATATCACGTGTCGCCTGTGTTCATAGAGCTGGCCCCGTTAGACCCGCTGTACATGAGCTAGTCCTAGCTGAGCCGAGCGCGCCAGTGCGACGTTGACACTGCACGATGCGCCGCGCCGGCGCTTCTTTTGTTTCTTTTCGTGCCAACTAACTATCTAACCGTCTTCGAGTGGCCACTGCTAACCAATCATACGGCTCTAACCGCTTACCACTAACTTCTAACACCTGGTTACTGAAAGCCTAAAAGGGACCGATCATTTAGGCTTTCTTGTATCATAAACAACTAAATACATTTAGCGCTAAAGATATTTAAAACACCATTTTGTCTGTCAACTTCAAACAATTTACAGATATAATACATACACTTGCGTGCAAAAAAACTTACCCACCCCCTTCTCTTCGTCTTGAAACAAGAGAATTCAAGAAGTTTAATTAATAACAACCTAATATTTAGTCGGTCAAAATAGACATAAAAGTAGTGGTCAATTAACACAAATTCCGACAGAGCTAAATTTTGGTGGAGACCTTGGGTACACCATTAGAAATAAATTGTCAAAAGTCCCCATCGATCCCATGTGTGCTAAAAAAGTTATTGGGGGTTAAATTTGAGGTTTTTTGAATTTTTCTCGTAAACTGTAAGTTATATCAAAAAAATAGATGAGACAAAATTGAAGATCATAAAATTGTCTTCAAAAATTGTCTGTATACTTTTTTTCTAAGAATCACCATTTCTGAGATATTACGATTCTAAAAGTTGAAGGAGTCACGTTGTACATGATATGCACACATTTCCACATCACCTGGAGGTAGTATACTTTGGCGTGTTTTTTTAAAGTGGTTTCCTCGGTAGGCCTACTCCACGAACTGTTATGACGGAATTTTCAGGGACAATAATCTTTTAACTGCATTATGATTATTGATATTGATATTGTTTACTGTCTTTAACTGTAGTTCTGATTTCTTTTGCTATTTCAATCTGATTCATATTCTTCAAAGTCGACTTCAACGGTCATGTCTTCTTCGATTTCTTCTTCTTATTCTTTCTCTTCTTCTTGCTGGATGTTCATAAATTGTTCAAATGAAGATGAATCAGCTGTCTATTCATCGAAATCACATGAATCTTCATCTGTTGTATTCAATTGGACATTTGAGCAAGACTGGCCTTGGTAATTAGTACCTACACGCTGGAGAATACAGTAACCCTATTCTTCTACAGCCACATTTCACACTACAACCTTTTTTGCAATTGCAAAAAATTATGATTAGAAGTTTTTCCGGAGTAGGTGGGAGTAAAGTTTGAATCGGTTCCAAAGTATTATCTGTTAATTTCTAACCCCAGTCTTCTGGGTTCAGTTGATATACACGAAACAAGAAACAAGTTCAACTATCTTGTTTTCCTCCAACATCGGCTTCTGCTAATCAACGCTTGTATCGAGTATACTATGAAGTTCAGACATGGCTAGGCAATCAACTGAACCCAGAAGACTAGGGTTAGGAATTAACAGATAATACTTTGGTACCGATTAAAACTTTACTTCCACCTGCTCCGGAAAAACTCCTAAACACTATTTTTTGCAATTGCAAAAAAGGTTGTTGTGCGAAATGTGGCTGTAGAAGAATAGGGTTACTTTGTTCTCCAGCTTGTACTAATTGCCAAGGCTAGTCTTGCTCAAATGTCCAATTGAATACAACAGACGAAGATTCATGTGATTTCGATGAAGAAGAAGATTCAAGAAGAAGAGGAAGAAGAAGAAATCAAAGAAAACATGACTATTGAAGTCGACTTCAAAGAATATGAATCAGATTGAAATATCAGAAGAAATCAGAACTACAGTTAAAGTCGGTAAACAATATCAATATCAATAATCTTAATGCAGTTAAAAGATTATTGTCCCTGTAAATTCCGTCATAACAGTTCGTGGAGTAGGCCTACCGAGGAAACCACTTTAAAAAAACGCGCCAAAGTACACTTCCTCCAGGTGGTGTAGAAATGTGTGCATATCATGTACAACGTGCTTCCTTCAACTTTTAGAATCGCGATATCTCAGAAACGGTGATTCTTAGAAAAAAAGTATACAGACAATTTTTAAAGACAATTTTATGATCTTCGATTTTGTCTCACATATTTTTTGATATAACTTACCGTTTACGAGAAAAATTCAAAAATCCTCAAATTTTGACATTTGACCCCCAATAACTTTTTTAGCACACATGGGATCCATGGGGACTTTTGACACTTTATTTCTAATGGTGTACCCAAGGTCTCCACCAAAATTTAGCTCTGTCGGAATTTTTGTTAGTTGAAATGTCTATTTTGACCGGACTAATTATATTGTCTACTAAAATCACCCTGAAAGTATGTTGATTGCGTTGGTAAAAGAGTTATCAAAATTGATTAATTTATTTTTGATCTCGAACTTACAAACAAGCGGGTTGAATAAAGAACCTCCTTTTTTTGAAGTTGGTTAAAAATTAAAGTTAAATAATCAATAAACGAACAGAAATAAACAAATTTGTATTTTTCACTTTTTAGTTGTGGTACTACCCCACACACAATCGAGTACCACAACCTGCAAAAGAAATGAGAGCATCATGCACATAAAACGTACGAAAAATATACGTATTATTGAAGCTAACTCAAAAACTTCCCAAGCAAAGTTAATACATTTTACACGGGACCAACTTCGAGTTATAACCTCCCGAATAAAACAAGAATCTTTCAAATCGGACAACTCTGTAAAAAGTTAGGCGTGGTCATACGTAAAAAAAAAATACGTCGACTTTTTTTTTCGTCGGTTCAAAATTGTAGAACGATGTTTTAAAAATGTGCAGCGATAGAAAACTAAATTAATTTAGCGATTTGTGGTGCAAGTAAACCTTAATCTATTGTAAAAATCTCATGTTATTGTGAATGGTTGTCGAAAATAACAGCCAATATGAGACTTGGGATATTTGACAACAGATTAATTTGAATAGGCTTTCAGAAACCGGGGTAACTGTCGTATCTCAGAGGAATTTAACATTATTGTGAATAAAATATGTTCTACTGTAAATATAACTTATTCTTCTCTGGTTTTTACTACCAATGTTACACTGAGCACTTTGGTGGCACGGAATAAATAGATACAGAATGAATCGCGTCTTACAATGCACGACAGGATTGGCGCGCACATCGACAGTAAACTAAATCGCCTAAAGCAGTTGCTTAGTGCTATGGTCAGAAGTTAGTTGTATTTTGGCTATCGTAATTGTTTTTTCATAGCTGCGAGAATCCTGATGGCAGTATTTTGGTTACTTACTGAATTTCAAAATGTATGTCGATTTGTGCGAAGATCCATTCGCGCATTGTTGCAAAGAACATCTCTCCCTATTTATTCTGTGCGAGTAGTTAGAATGGAAGTGAATGTAGGAGGGTTAGCGTTCCTCTCGGGTACGTGTGGGTACAAAGACGTGTGGTTGTAGGCGGCGGGCCGGGCGGCGACAACCTTGCCGCCTCCAACCCGTTCGACGAGCCGCCGGGGCCCAGGAGACCCCCAGGTACTTAACACTTGCACATCTCCTCACTATATGGGTGGTAAACGAATTGAGGGCTATTGTAGAAGTACTGCAAAGCTAGTAGCGAGACTAAAATGAACTGTATTCGCGCCTACTGCATTCAAGCTAGGGCCATACTGTGAAGTGTTAGGATGTTACCACAATCACAGCGCCGACGTCAATCAATGTAGTTGATCTATTGAAAATGGATTTACGTCATTTGGAAACGATGTCGGTCGACGACTCGACGTTGGTCGAATGGGTGTAGTAACACCTTCAAAGTGTCATTGTTCCGTTGCGAAAATAGAATGTTGCTATTCGTCCTGTATAACATCATCTCTCACAGTGAAAAAATGATGGCTTATACAATATGTCTTGCAGCTGGAATGCAGTTTTTTCCTATGGACAAGCATCCGTGCGTCACAAATAAAGTCTGAATATATTATACTAGCACTCCATTTGTTTACTACTCCGTGGCTCTTACCTATGTCACATATTAACCCTTGTCCATTCGCATGATACCGGTAATAAAATAAAAGTAATAAACTTCCACATAATCATTAATTATTTTGATCTTTCTATATAATCATAAATGTTTTATCATAAAGATCAATAATGCCCGGGTTCTGAGGTGTATAAACGGAGTTTATCCTTTCTTTAGTGATTATTGGTTCGATATTGTGTTTCTGAACACTTCGTTAAGGAAGAATTTTGCTTAAAAGTCTAGTGAATTACTACGGGGGTTTATCTGAAGACCTCAAAAACCGAGCACAAGGAAGGAATTCGCTTAAATAGATAATTTTGTCGAATCAATATGTATTAAGAGTTTAAACTCCGTTTAAGAATTCTTCAGAAACAAGGACAATAGTGGATGGTCATCTCTAGTAAACTTTCACTAAGACCAACAAGTTTGCCAGTAACAAAATATTTAATTGTTATTACAAACCCTTATATTGTCCATATATTTAAAGAAAAGAGATTTATTTACGGTATCAAGTGATCAGACCTCCTGTGTATATTTAATATCATTGTCTTGTCTGTGTGTGTTCCTATATTTTTCCTGTAACATATAAACGTAGCTTGTTATGGCCATATTCATATAATTTTGCAAATAAAAAACATTTATTTATATAGTGTTGTTTATTGTATATCCCATAATACAACAGCGGGGACATTGACGCACAACCGGTTACCATGGGTTCAGTACATGATTTTGGACCCCCTAAGCGGTGAAATTTAACGTCGATAATTTAAAAACAAATTGCTGTTCCATAAATTTTGACCGCGTAGGTACTTTTGTAGGAAACAGTTGATAATTTTTCATCGGTTATAAAAAAAAAATCAACTGGTTCTTAGAAAAGTACCTACGCGGTCAAAATGTATGGAACAGCAATTTGTTTTTAAATTATCGACGTTAAATTTCACCGCTTAGGGGGTCCAAAATCATGTACTGAACCCATGGTAACCGGTTGTGCGTCAATGTCCCTGTCACCCTGTATACAGTCTGCATGGTTTTATTAATATTATATATAGAATTGACATTATGTGCACGTCTTTTTCTAATTAAAATGTTTTCAGTACCCGCCCATTAATATGTCACTACTAGTTTCAGTAAGGAACTATCGTACAGGTAGTAAGTGACAGGGGCCGTATTATGACGTGAAAAAAGATCATGGATCTATTATGGTTCCAGTGTGAGAGAGAAACGGAGCTATACAGGGTGTCCCGTAAATAATGGATAATCTCTTAAGGGGTCGTTGTACTCATCATTATGAACAACTTTTACTATGGGACCAAACCTGAAATCGCGAAAAAAAATTAGCTGACCAGTACATTTATCTACATCAAACTCGTCAAAATGTAGGGAGCAGCTGATTTTTTTTTCGCGATTCCAGGTTTGGTCCCATAGTAAAAGTTGTTCATAATGATGAGTACGATGACCCCTTAAGAGATTATCCATTATTTACGGGACACCCTGTATACGACTTATAGCACCATCCTTTTTTCACGTCATACTACAACAAGACAATGCTCTTCAATGTCAAACTTTTTTTTATTGTATTATTAATGTGTAATTCGATTCACAGGTTACCAACAAGGTTACGGGTACGAATACGGATCTCCTTACCAGCCGAATAGGCCTGTTTATCCTCCTTATGGTCCCGATGGTGACAGGTGAGCTCATGAAACTTTATTTATTATAAAGAAAAAGCTTTTGTTCTTCTGAATCTGTACAGTTACAGTCACTTTTCGCGTCTGTCTGTGTATCCGCGTTGTTCTTTTAAACTATGCAACGAATTCTGTTGCGGTGTTCAACATCATTAGAGAATTTATTCCGGAAGGTTTATGTGTATAATACAGGTTGTCTGAATTAATGGTTAGTTATTATAATCCTAACTAACATTATCAATGCGAAAGTGAGTTTGTAATACAGTTTGCACGTCGATATCTACAACATCGACGTGCAAACTGTATTACCATGAATTCAGCACATGAGACCCCTAGCGTAGACATTTTTCGTCGGTTATCAAAAAAATAGATTGGTTCCATAGAAACTCTACGTACGCGGTCAAAATGTATGGATTTTTTTTAATAACCGGCGAAAAATTTCAACGCATGGATTCAGTACATGATTTTGAACCCCCCCGTTCAGGATTCAGTACATCTGAATCCATGGTAACAGGTTGCGCGATGATGTTCTTGTCATCCTGTATTTTAATATTAAACTTACTTGTAGTAAAGAAATCTTAATGTTTTGTCAAGTCGTAAAAACCGTGGGAAATAGGGGCGGGTCGCTAGTGTTTGTCCAACTATGTTGTATGAATAAGATCAAAAGCTACTTCGAAAAGTTATATAAATAAATTCGTTCCTCGTTTCCTCATTATTCAACCTATCTCACTTAAATGGCATAGCATACTCATACTCATACACACGAGGAGCTCGTGGCTAGGTAATAACAGCTGCCCGGGTCGATCCATTAGGTTAAGCTACGCTTGCCGGGGTTGGTCAGAGGATGGGTGACCATCTTTACATTCCGAGATTCCTCCGTGCATCGGAAAGCACATTAAGCCGTTGATCCCGGCTGTCATTCGTGGATCTTTGACGTCGTTATGGGTCGTCAGAAGCCCGAAAGTCTGACAACCAGTCTTACCAAGGGGTATCGTATTACCCAGTAACTGGGTTGTGGAGGTTAGATAGACAGTCGCTCCATGTAAAAATACTGGTATTCAGCTGCATCCGGTTAGACTGCAAGCCGACCCCAACATAGTTGGGAAAAGGCTGGGCAGATTGATTGACTCATACTCACTATAGCAAAGGTTATCATCATATCGCCTGGATTTAATCTCGGGGAAATCCTGCGATTGTTAGTAGTACCGGCCTATCGGCGTAAAGGGGAAGGCTCATGTTTACTACTACCTTTAAAGAGTTCAGTGTGGACGTGTGTACGATAGTGAAATGTTGTGATCGTACAAATCGTTGTTATAATCGTGGACTCGTGGTGGATTGTAGTCATGATTAGGTTTGTTTTGAATGAAAGTTATCAATTGAATTACTTGCCATAATTTATTTTCAAATAAAAAATAAATGTTTATGCCCCGCATAATTTTTATATTCACATAGTCAGAACCGGTTTTTGTATATTAAAGTCAACGTGTTCTGTTTCTGTCAATCTCTGTCTGTTGTGTGAAGACGACAGAAGCGGAATTATGTTTTAAATATGTTTAGCGATAAACGCGTTTAGTGAATTGTGGTGCAACTTGGCCATATTGTTGCAAACTTAGGACCATTTTCTTGCTGTTTTCGTAGCTAATGTGTATTTGTCTGTTTCTCCAGCAGAGGGTACCGAGGCGGGTCGGTTGGGTCCGTGGGCGCGGTGGGCGGTCCGGGTGCGGGCGGCGAGTACCAGCAGTACGGCGGCTACGCCGGCGCCTACCGAGGCGCCGCGCCTGGTGCCGCCACGCCACCGCCCGCGCAGCCCTACCCCGACTACTACCGCGCGCCGCACCCGCAACACCCGCAGCACCCGCACCCGCCGCACCCGCAGCACCCGCAACACCCACAGCATCCTCAGCACCCGCCGCATCCGCCCATCTCGCCGCAGCAGCCGCCGCATGAGGTAACTACTACATAACGCATGCCTACACTACATTACACTTTGTGTTTGTCTCCATTTAGTTAAGGTTCGCCATAGTCTGGATGCACCGACGGAGTTGTGATGCGCTGGTGCATAGAAAAGTGCATTTTAATGAGCATAAATAATTCATTAATTATTGTTTCACATGCAGCGGTACTTCCAGACTATGGGTTTTAAATTGATGCAACTTTTGGTACTCAACTCGCTGTTCTGAAACTGAAAAACCATGCCCTGGATCAGACGGTTGGGTTAAAATTGCCTCAAATTATTACGTGTAGCATGAATCGGTTTACTAGAATACTAGATTGTTAATTTATTAATGTTATTATAGGAAACGTTTGTTAAAAACATTTCCTCCTGTTCCAATTTGATTATATTCCAATATCTTAGTTGTCAAATTTTAAATATTAGCAGATATATTTTTTCTTGAACGAAAGTTAGTCTGGAATGTCAATAGTTACCATCCGTGTAAGCCAGTCTAAATATTGGCCTGCATGTCTAGCATGTAAGGAGCAGTACAGTCAAGTTAATGAAATGCTTATGTATTGCACTATTACTTATTTGGTTGCTGTTCAGTTTATAAGTCATTCCTAGAACTTATTTGCCAAGGAGCATAACAGATATAGGGCAGATTTTTAAATAGTGAGATAACTTATATCTGAAGAATAAATATTACGGTTTGACAGCTTTTATATGGAAAATGTCATATTTATCTTCAGATAAGAGCTATTGAAAAATCAGCCCTTAGCCCAATTGAAATATCTCAATGCAAAACATCGAACAACATCCAATACTTAGTGCCTTTAAGACTGTAACTGTCCATAGAGTAACAGCTGCCAAAAGTTTATAGGTTTTAATGACATTTCTCAAAGTACCCATAATATCAGTTAATTGTTGTTAAGAATTTGAAATTTATTGTTTAGTATCATGGTGTTATGTCCTATAATCAAATGTGACGGCATGGTGTTCAAAGACTCATTACACAGCCGTATTTCATAACGGTCTGAAATGATAGGCGTCCTTAACCATTGGTATGTTCTAATGCCACACTAGGCAATTTATCGTCAAGACATTTATACCTATATCCCTTTGGAAGAGAGAGCTGTGTTCGAAATTATGTGTCCTATTAGGATCTATGACTCTTATAAAAAAATTGATGATAAATTGTTTGGTGAACGGCCCGCTAAGATTGCCCACAGACGTCTTAATATCCCACGTTTTCTGATAGTTCCATCAAAGGGGACGGGTCGCACCACTTTTTGTGTGTTCGAACTGTTCAATGTATTTCTGCAGATTGTGTGTGGCATTAAGTCGTTTACAGGCATGTATAAGGTAGACGTATTAGCATTATAACTCTGTTGTGTAACGCGTAATGTGTTATCGCGGCGAGTGACGCTCCCTGTGGCGACGTGATGTCATGAGTGACGGTTCTGTCTGGTGTGTAGATGTCGGGCGCCGCGCAGTCCGTCAGTAACTTATTGAACTCGCAGCTCGCGCGGCAGCTGGTGGCGCCGCTGTCGCCCACGCCCAGACCCTACGTACGGACGCCCCGTTTGTACCACGCACTCAACACCGCTTCCCATCGATTGGCGATACGGTCTCATTCTCACCCGCACGGACTGCTCACGCGAGCCCCACAACACGATTCTCGTTTGCACACGATTTTAAATTACTATCGTGTGTTAAACATCGTACAAATGCATTTTTTTAAAAGGTTGCTGCCGATTTATGACAGAATCAGAATGCAAATGTAATCAAGTTAAATCAAGTTTTATTTGCATTGCACATAATTTTACAATAAACTAGTGGTTTGAACATTTGTGCACACTATTTTTCACAATTTATTCACTTAGTAGGTGTTTCTAGTTCACAAAGGCAACAAAATATGTAATATGATTCAAAGTTCACTATTTCTCATCTGAGTTTTGTTTTGGGAGAAAATTCGGAAAACGATTATCGTGTAAGGGGCAAATCTCATTCGTGGTTTTGGCTTCATTTTTTTTTCAAATAATACCACTCGTTTGACAAAATTTTAAGCTATCACTGTTAATTTTTTCTTCTATTTTTGTTTAACAAAATTTTTGGCTTGCGGTGTGATTAATTGGCTTTTCGGATTCTCGTCGTCGCCGGTCTTTTGGCTGAGCGATGGCCCAACAAAAACTCGTCCACTAGCTCCTTCAAAATTTAACAAAAATAATCAAAACATGGAAGTAAAGGTTTAGAGTGTGTGGTGGTGGCTTTATATGAACAATTTTGGTCACTAAATCATGTGCATGCATTCAATTCTCACAAATCATGTAAGCTTAGCTGTAAGTTAACGGAATCGTAGCTTTGTTTTTTTTACAGCAACACGAATCGATCGAATGCATCAGTGTGTGATATATTTACTGTACATAATTCTGTACTTTATTCCATGATTCCTTCGATTGATTTTCGTACGAAATAATCATCCTAAAGCGAACACATTTGGGTGCACGGCCAGTGTAACAAAATTATTTTACTGTTGCTTTCTGTAACGAATACCACCTCGTTAAGTTCGAACTGTCAGTTTTCTAAATAATTTTTGTGATTTATGATTATACATTTTCGATAAAGGAAATGTAATAATAAATATACTACTTAGTCATATGAAAGAATTATTCGATAAAAATTCGTTACACACTGCGTATACCATTTTAAACCTCATAAACTGACGGTTCGCACCAATCTCCTGATTTCCTTAGTCCTGGATTGAGAGACGAGTAGCGAGAAGTTTCTCGGGAGGTCCCAGTGAGACTATATCGGCTGCGGTCTCGAGTCCGAGGTCTGCAGTGCTACTCTGTAAATATCTTACTGTGAAAATTTAGGTGAAATGAGCTCGAAGTGAGATGTCAATCTGCCTAGCCTTTTCCCAACTATATTAGGGTCGGCTTCCAGCTTATCGGGTGCAGCAGTATTTTATATGGACTGACTGCCTAACTGATTTTCACAACCTAGTTACTGGGTAACACGATACCCCTTTTGGGGCTTCTGATTAACCGCAACGACTGTCAAAGATCTACGAATGACAGCCGGGAACAACGGCTTATCGTGCTTTCCAAGGCACGGAGGGGTCTCGGTGCATAATGGATCAAGTGGAATGATAGCTCAATACGCCAAAATTTTCATGGTGAGATTTTTATAGAATAGACTGGCTGGAGATGGAAGAGAGCGAGGCTCGGACGAATCAATAACATGGGCTCACACGTGTCGCTGCGTGTCCACAGTACGCCGGTGGCAAGGCGCTGGCAGGCGCACCCGCGGTTGCCGGGGCGCCGCGAAGGCACCCCGACTTCGCGAAAGGAGAACCTGCGTATGGCGGCCCCGGGGGTGCGGGGGGCGCGGGGGCTGCGGGCGGGCCCCCGGGCGGCGCGCCGGGCGCCCCGGCGGTCGGCGCGGGCGCTCGCTTCGGCGGCGCGTGGGGCGGCCAGTTCCAGCGCGCGCCCGCCCCACCCGCACCGGCCGCGCCCTGGCGCCCACAGCCCGGAGCGCCGCAGCCGCCCAACTGGACGCACCCGCCCTACTCCAACACGGTATGTAGAGCTCTACCTTCCTGAACATCTTTTGCTATCTGCTAATAAAAGCGCACTGTGTGGCTCAGTCTCGCAGTGCCACAGCATTATGCTGAGCGATGACCGTCTTGTTTGGATGTGACGCATATTTTCTCCCAAGTTGTTCTTTTTGTCTTTTTGTTTTTCCTGGCGTCATGTTTACCGCAAATTTATGTATTTTCTTTCTTTCGTTTTGAGATTCCGTATCTCAAAACGGTAACCCTTATAGGATCACTTCGTTGTCCACCTTTCTGTCTGTCTGTCAAGACCCTTTATCTCAGGAAGCGTCGAGGTATCAAGTTGAAATTAATATCAAATACATAGGTCTATTCCCTTGGAGCTCTAAAAAATCAAGCTTCTGAGTCAACGCAATAAAAAAAACCGGCCAAGTGCGTGTCGGACCACGCACAATCAAGGGCTCCGTAGTTGGGATAAATTTATCCCAAGAACAAACTTAAAATTGTAACTGAAAAACATGTTCTCCCATACATTCCAACTGTAGGTAAATGTAAGTTTGTATAATATTGAGAGATTTACCATGTTATTTTAAGACCACAAACTTCTTATAGGTTTCCCTGTAATCTACAGGTATAAGAACTATTGTCTGTATTTTTTTCAAAATTTTAGGCTCCGTAGTTTCGGTGATAAGGGGGGGTTGGCGGTGTTGGGCATGTTTAATTTTCGTCTATTTTCATAAATAACTTTAAAACTATTTATTTTAAAATTATAAATATATATATATATATATAGATATACCCATGGGCACATTGTGGCTCCATCGTGCCATATAGGTAGTAATTTGTTGATCCGTTTTCACTTGTTGATCCGGGTGGTATTTGTTGATCCAATGCTAGTCAAACCATACGTAAGTGGCTCTGTTTGGAGCCACAAGTGTTAACGCGAGTAATAATAATAATTAAGACATTTTTATACAAATCCACCTTTTTTGCATTTGAGCACTAGTTGATCCGATTCAAATGGGCCAATCAGAGCACACCATTTTTCACGGGCTTTGTCATTGGCTACTACAGATAGATAGAACATGGATGGTATTCAAACAAATTAATTCTTGCATTATACAGCGTGCCGCCGCTATCGCGACATTAACTTCAGACGAGAACTTGGTTCCGCGTTTTCGTTTTCGGAGGGTTTGGTGAGTACTGGTGAGGGGGGAACGGGAGAGGGTGGTGAGGAAGGGGGGGGTGAGGAGTGGAGGGGGTGGTAAGGGGATAGGGGGAGGAGTTGTGAGAGGAATAGAGTAAAGAGGGGGAGGATGTTGAGGGGGTGAGGGAGGGAAGGCAGTAGTAAAAGGAGAGATCGAGGGGCATGTTGAGGGGGAGAGGGATAGGAGGCACCACTGTGAAAGGCAGAGAGGGAGGTTGCGGAAAGGGGATGCGTCAGGGGAAGGGGTATTAAAGCAGAGATAAGGAAGGGAAGGGAGGGGGAGAAGGGGAGGGTGTGGTGAGTACTGGTGAGAGGGAAGAGAACGGGGAACGGGAGATGGTGGTGAGCAATGGGGGTGAGGAGGAGAGGGGATGGTGAGAGGTGAGGGGTGAGGAGTGGTGGGAGGGATAGAGTAATCAAGGGGAGGATGTGGAGGAGGGATGTTTTGAAGGAAAAGGGACGGGAGGCAGTAGTGGGGGGGAGATGCAGAGGGAAGAGTAAGGAGGAAAGGTAGGGGAGGCAGTGGTGAAAGGCGTAGGGGGAGGTTCGGGGAAAGGGGATGCGTGAGGGGGTAAGAGTGAGAGGGAGATGTGGGGGGTGTGAGAGGGTAGAGGGAGGGGTGAGATAGGGAGGGGAGGGGGTTGGTGAGAGGTGGTCAGAGAGGGGACATTGGGAAGGGGTTAGAGGTGGGGTGAGAGGGACGAGCGCCTTTACACGTTAAAGTTGATTTTTGTATAGCACTGATTCATTGAAGAAACCCTGCATGACAGAAATGACATGATGAAAAATAGAAAGTCGAAACGGCACAAAGAACAGAAGTTAACTCCAGTCGTGCGTCGGAGCTAACACACACACTTTTTTTTGTAAATGCATACTTTTATAGATAACTACACCCAGACTGAGGACATACAGACATGTGCTTGCACACAAATGCTTGTCCTAGATGGGATGTGATGGTATGGAATCGAACCCACGACCTGCGGCATGATAGGTGGTATTTTAACCAAATACGCCATTGTGGCCTGTCACTGTCAGAATGCTTCACTGTTAATGGTGTTGTCACATGTAACATCAGGTCATAAAAGCGCACAAAAGCTTCTCTATTATCTTCTATACCTCATCATCATCATTTCAGTTGAAAGACATCAATTGCTGGACATAGGTCTCTCCCAAGCACCGCCACTTCGACCGGTACTCCACAGTACCGGTTCCCGCATCTAGCGGATTCCTTCTTGCGATCTTTACAAGGTCATCGATCCACCTTGTGGGAGACCTTCCAACATTACGTCTTTAGGTACGCGGCCGCCTCTCCAGAACCTTTCGGCCCCATTGGCCATCTGTTCTGCAAGCAATATGCCCTGCCCACTGCCACTTAAGTTCGGCAATTCTTTGGACTATGTCTTCCCGAACGCTGCCCAGCCGAGTCGTATTCGACGATTGACCGCTTTGTCGAAATTGGACCTACCTAACTGGACAGTTTGTCCTAAGCAACATACTCGTCCACAACTTCGAGTGTAGTGTCTCCAATCTTCATGAGAGTGGGTGCTACATGGGCATTTGACGTGACCATCCATCCATGTCTTATCCATGTTCATTTTAAGACCCACTCTTTCGAAAGCTCTACTGAGGTTATCGAGCATTGTTCTAAAGTCCTCCGTAGTCTCATCCATGCCTGCTATATCGTCGGTAAACCGAAGTTGACTGACGTACTCGCCATTGATGGTGATGTCTAGCCCTTTCCAGTCCAGAACCTTGAAGGCATCCTCCTGTGCAGCGGCGAATAGTTTCGGAGAGATAACGTCTCCCTGTCCCCCTCGCTGCAGAAGGATAGGTTTGGAGGTACGGTCCTGGAGTCGGACTGACGTAGTGGCGTTTTCGTACAGACACTTCGGCCGCCTAGACCGCTAAACGTAGAGAACTGAAAAAACTGCTTGCAGTAATGCATACTTAGGTTGATCCACTTGATTTTATATTCGCATTACTTCATACATTGTTGGATCCGCCACCATACTCGAGGTGGATCTTACAATGTACGAAGCATTACGAATATAAAATGTACTAGATCAACGTAAGTATGCATTTCTTCAAGGAGAGTATAATACGGAACCACATAGTACTTATAACCAATCGAGGTGGATCTGACAATGTATGAAGCAATGCGAATATAATTAATCGAGTGGATCAACGTATGTATGCATTTCTGCGAGGAGAGTTTAAAACGGAACCACATAGTACTTATAACCTCATGTTCGAGGTGGATCTAACAATGTATGAAGCAATGAGAATATAAAATCGAGTGGATCAACGTTTGTATGCATTTCTGCAAGGATAGTATAAAACGGAACCACATAGTACATATAACCTCATATTCGAGGTGGATCTAGTAACGTATGAAGCAATGAGAATATAAAATCGACTGGATCAACGTATGTATGCATTTCCGCAAGGAGAGTATAAAACGGAACCACATAGTATGCTGTGCGTGGTGCCGCACCTCTTAGTAGAGGTGGATCCAACAATGTATGAAACATTGCGTATAGAATATCGAGTGGATCAACTTATGTAGCTAGAAAATTATTATCATTTTTATGCAAGGAGTGTGTAAATAAAAAAAATGAATGTTAGAAGTATCTGAATATCACTGTATATGGAGCCAATAAGTATTGGTCTTCAGATAAAATTCGGAGCCAAAAAGTGTTGTTGAGTATTAAAAAATTGACCGTTACGGATCCACTTTTGTTTAGATGCTAGAGTAAAAAAAATGTCGAGTATAAATATATTTCTGCAAATATATTTGGCAACGTCGCCAAGTAGAAGGCGACGTTGCCACTCCGCTCGAAAAATATTAAACCGGAGTCAAGTTATTCTGCTCTAAAGGTGGAGTCAATAATGCATTGTCTCACTGCTGGATCAACTAAGTGTGGGAAAGGGTGTTTATATATATATATATATATATATATATATATTTGAGATCCTCATAGCAAGCCCTTTCATTTGATATGTCACACGGTATAGTTTGCAAAACTTTTTTTTATTTTCTTATTTGCCCCCCAAAAGAGATTTCCATATTCAAAATTCATTTATTTTTTTTAACCGTCCGTGTTTGGGTCACAGAAATTCATATGTATACCAAATTTCAACTTAATCGGTCTATTAGATTCGGAGCAAATTGGCTGTGACAGACGGACAGACTGACAGACAGACACACGATGTGATGCTATAAGGGTTCCGTTTTTTCCTTTTGAGGTACGGAACCCTAAAATCGGCCATTTACGCGACATATTTTGATACTCGCAAGTAAATCAAAACCTATAGGGTACTTCCCGAAAATTATGAATTTGAAATTTTATTACATAAAAAAAATTTTTGGGATTACAATGTTAAGTTTGTTTTTGGGATAAATTTTTTTCAACTACGGAACCCTTCATAGTGCGTGGTCCGACACGCACTTGGCCGTTTTTTTTTCAAAAGGGACCGAAATAAAATAAAATTTGAGCAATTTGATTTAGGGCAATTTGAGGGGGGGCGATTCAAATGTTCTTACGTTTTTTGCAATTTGCAAGTCTGTGTCAGGTTGTATGTTCATCAATATAATATGATTCGCGCGCCCGTAACAAATCTGTAATTAGTACAGAATGATATCAATATAACTCTCTAAATTGGAATAACCCACGAAGACCGCCATAGCTCACGCACAATGGTCCACATGAAGGTTAGTCCTTCATGTGGACCATTGTGCATGAGCTGTGCGGAAACCAAATCTATAACATAGAAACTCTCTAAAACGTAAAAAAAAAACGAATTTCGTGGGCTACCCTGCCGCTTTTGCCTTAACCAAAGTCTTTGTGCTCTTCTATTGTAAAGTATTTCGTATGTTCATAAGTAATAGGCTCGAAATGAATAAACAATTGGTATGTATTCCAGCCGAGCGGAGGTCCCGCGTGGGGTGGTGCGCCGCGGCCGCCGACGCAAGATCCCTACAACTCCACCGCGCCCTCACCGGTATGTTGCAATAATTCTAAAATTGCTGTGCCTTTCAAGAATTGTAGCATGGCTTATAAATAATATTGAAATCATTGTGCATGATAACAACCTAACTAAAACAACCTATTTAATATTTTTTCAGGGCACGGCACCAGTTCTGACTGCCCCCGGACAATTGAAACGGGAGCTAACATTCCCTGCCGAGTGCGTGGAGGCGGCTGTCCCGACCGGCGAGAAGCGGAGAAGACTTACCAAGGCAGATGTCGCGCCCGTCGACGCGTGGCGCATCATGATGGCGCTCAAGTCCGGTCTGCTCGCCGAGACCTGCTGGGCGCTCGACATCCTCAACATCCTCCTCTTCGACGACAACTGCATAGGATACTTTGGCCTACAGCATATGCCTGGCCTGCTCGACTTATTACTTGAACACTTCCACAAAAGTCTAAGCGACGTGTTCGACTCGCCTTCGAACGAAGACGGCCCCTGGTACGCGCCGCCCGCCAGTCCCGAGCCCGTGATCAAGAGCGCGAAAACAACGAGAGAACCGCGGGAACCGCCCGACCCGACCGACCGAGTGTGCTTCCTCAGCGGAGAGAACTACACGCTCGAGTCGCGGCGGCGGCACCCCGTCGTGTACAAGCCGGATGACGAGCTGTTCGCGCCCGACGACGAGGACGCGGCCGAGCACGCGCACCACGACGTGCTGGAGCCCTGGCACACCGGCGGCGACACGGGCGGCGCCGCGCACGTGCTGCCCGTGTTCCGCGCCGAGTTCCTGCACCTCCCCTTCGTGCGCGTCATGCGAGGCGCGCGTGCGCCCGACCCGCCGCCCGCCTCGCCGCGCGCACCTTCGCCTGCGCCCGAGCCAGCGCCCGAGCTCGCGTCCGAGCCCTCGGGTGACAACCTGGCGCCCGAGCCCATGGAGCTGGAACCGGCGGGGCGCGCGCTGGCCGTGCGCGACCCGGCCGGCGTGCTACGGCGCCGGCGCCTGGCCGACTACGAGGACGAGTGCTACACACGCGACGAGCCCAGCCTCAACCTCGTGGACGACACGCGCGACGCGCTGGCGCGACGCTGCATCGCGCTCTCCAACATCCTGCGCGGCCTCACCTTCGTGCCAGGCAACGAGGCCGAGTTCAGCCGTTCCGGCGCCTTCCTGGCGCTGGCCGGCAAGCTGCTGCTGCTGCACCACGAGCACGCGCCACGCGCAGCCCGCGCGCGCGCCTACGAGCGAGCGGCGCGTGACGAGCAGGACCAGGCCGCCTGCTGCTCCTCGCTGCGTGGCGGCGCCGAGTGGTGGTGGGACGCGCTGGCGCAGCTGCGCGAGGACGCGCTCGTGTGCTGCGCCAACATCGCGGGTGGCGTGGAGCTGGCGGGGCAGCCCGAGGCCGTGGCGCGGCCGCTGCTGGACGGGCTGCTGCACTGGTCCGTGTGCCCCGCGGCCGTAGCGGGAGACGCGCCGCCGGCGGCCGGCGCAGCCTCGCCGCTGTCGCCGCGCCGCCTAGCGCTGGAGGCGCTGTGCAAGCTGTGCGTAACGGATGCCAACGTGGACCTGGTGCTGGCCACGCCGCCGCGCGGGCGTATCGCCGCGCTGTGCGCGGGGCTGGCGCGCGACCTGTGCCGGCCCGAGCGGCCCGTGGTGCGCGAGTTCGCCGTGAACTTGCTGCACTACCTGGCGGGTGCAGGTGGCGCGGCGGCGCGCGAGGTGGCGCTGCACGCGCCAGCCGTGGCGCAGCTCGTGGCCTTCATCGAGCGCGCCGAGCAGACGGCCCTGGGCGTAGCCAACCAGCACGGCGTGGCGGCGCTGCGCGACAACCCGGACGCCATGGGCACGTCGCTGGACATGCTGCGCCGCGCGGCCGCCACGCTGCTGCGCCTGGCCGAGCACCCGGAGAACCGGCCGCTCATCCGGCGCCACGAGCGGCGCCTGCTGTCGCTCGTCATGAGCCAGATCCTGGACCAGAAGGTGGCGCACGAGCTGGCCGACGTGCTGTTCCACTGCAGCCAGGCGCGCGCGGACGACGCGGAGTAGTGTTGTGTAGTGAGCGGACGCCTCGCGGCCGGGCTACCTGTGGGTACGTGTACATATAGTGATACGGACGCCCGGTGCGGCGCTACTACGTACTGTGACTGTCTCGCGACTCCGACCTCATTATAGCGGTGTCTCAAGTGTTAGGCTATACGATCCGATTTTGTTATTTATGTCCATGATGATTTATTTACAACAAGAATGTCAATGTGCTATAATCGATTTCTATTGTTCGATTGTGAAAAAGATGTATTATAACACGTAATTTTGATTTTTATAATAAAATGGGACTTGAATCTGTTTATTGGTTTTATGATGGAGATTTTATACCGAGTACCTTTAGCGCCTTTGTCTATAAGAGAAAACGTAGTGGAGAGTGTGAGGAGCTTATGTGGGCTATAAGTTTAATTAAGTTTAATGTGAATTACAATAATCTATAATATATTGAAATTGAATCTGAATTTTATTTTTTTTCATGAATTGGCATTTTATAATTTTGTGTACCTTTATTAACGAATTAAATTTGATTCAGGCAATGATGAAAATTATGACCATCATCAAAATCATAATATTCAAATTTAAATTTTTATTTTGATAGTTTTCGTTTTTAAAGTTAAAGCCAGCCACCCATGAAAATGCGTTATCTTGGTGAGGTGACCAAACTTATGGCTCTGTTATTTCAATGTATACATGTCGCAGATGGATTGTCGATCCGCTGTTTTATACATAACCGCTAGCTGTTTTACAAAACGGATCCAGCTGAACTCTAACACGCAGAATGGGGTTGGCTACTGTCAAAGTGGCGCTAGCATAGCTTTAACCAAAATTATATTTATTTGTATGAAGTATTTGTTTGTTTAAGATTTTACAAAATGCCTAAGAAATGTGAAGTGCCTTATTGCAAAGAAATAGGTGCACACCAATTTCCGATAGCTGTAGAATAAAAAAAAAATGGTTACAAAAAGTAATTAAAAGAAGTGGTCTAATTCGGCTTTTTGTAGTAATGTATAATTGGCGAAAAGTATTATGAAATGTATACTTCCTACAAACAAAACTATTTCATAAATAAAATAGCTTGATGTATAATTTTAAGAGTATACTCTTCAATAAGATCTGCTTTTCTTCCTTGTAAAGAAGCACCTCGTTTTTTTCAGTTCAGCCATTAGCTCGCTTATTCTTCATGTTGAGTACATGTTTATCTTATCATCAATCCTGGTATTTTGATGAAAAAATTTACAAAACCGAACACACAAATTGAGTAAACAAATGTGACAGGTGAAAGCTATGCTAGCGGCATCTGCCAAAAGTTTTAAGGAGCCAACCCCATTGCATAGGCGTTTTGCAATTATCAATGCAGCGTGTCAACGATTAGAGATTACGTAAAAAACGTGTTATAAAACGTCAGATTGTAGATTTTAGTTCTAAATGTTGTTGCTCGTACTCTTGTGTGTGTCAAACAACAATAATGGCGTCCAAACAGAAATCCCTAACTCAAGTGAAAACAATTTTAACTAAGAGTTATAAAATACAGTCCTGAAAATACTAAATAGCCAAGTAATTGCAACCAACTTGAAAGAAGCTCGTCGGCCGCTGCCGCGTCACCGCTCGTTGCGCTCCCTAGGCTCGCGCGCAGGTGGTCACATCTCACCTAAACCAATTGGTCAGGGTGCCCTAGCTTAGTTACTGCGACCGATTTGGCATTAGAAGGCACACCAAATGCTTGTGGCTGCAGATAAGTCATTCTGCATTACGTCTTAGTGTGAGGCCAAACGAACGTAATTTTGTGAGTCGTCAGTCGCAGAAATTCTGTTGCATTCCGTTTCATACAAAAATCCTGTTTCGTTCACACGGCGACGCAAAATTAGTTGTCTGCCGACTTACAACTTACGTACTTTAGAAATTACGCGACCGAAATTACGCGACTCACAACTCAAAAAATTACGCTCGTCTGGCTTCACCAAATAAACACTGGTAGCAGTTTTGTTAAACGTAACGCAATGATAACCCAGCTGAACAATCTTCAGCTGTTTTACATAACGAAGCCGTTTTGTTAAACAGCTAGCGGTTATGTATAACAGCGAATTCGACAATCCATCTGCGACTTAAACAACATTAGTTTTTGTTTATACTAAACCTCTTAAGGGGTGATTGTACTCATCATTATGAACAACTTTTTCTATGGGACCAACCTTGGTCGCGAAAAAAAAATCAACTGTTCAGTACATTTTCACGAGTTTGATGTTGATAAATGTACTGAACAGCTGATTTTTCTTTTGCGATTTCAGTTTTGGTCCCATAGTAAAAGTTGTTCATTTATGATGAGTACAATGACCCCCTAAGAGGTTTAGTATAAACAAAAACTAATGTTGTATAAATGGAAGGTATTTGGAAGTAGACATACACAGTCATCTCGGAAATACTGTTCTATGTGTATGCAGCAGTGTTATTCACAACCGTTGGATTCGATTGAAAGGTTCAATTAGGGGGAACACTCCACAGTGGTAACTTTTATGTTACCAATTTGTAGCGTTGCAACTAAAATTATTATTATTACCGTGCACACTTGCCAAACATTCAGTTAAAAACATGTTGATATCTCTGTCAGATACATCGACAGAAATAGAGATATCAATATGTTTTTATGAGATGTTTCGCCACTGCAGACTCGCGGTTAGGCATTTCGTAACATAACTTGTGTTTACTATAACTGAACCTTGAGTGATTAATTTTAAAATTAAACTAGCTTACTTTTATAAAAAAAATAAAAAATATTTCGACTAAACTTTGCTATCCACCAATCGAAAACGGGAAAATAAAAAGAATATTCCCCAATGGGTGCCTCTTAATGGCAAGCGACATTGCGGCAGGCCCAGACGAAGATGGCGGGATGAGCTGGACTCCTTCAACAAGAACTGGTCCTTAGCAGCTTTAAACAGAGAGAAGCAGCAAGAGAGTAGAAAGGCCTCGCGCCTTTGCCCTGCAATGCGACATCACAGGCTTTTAATAATAAATATTGTCTAAAAACAAATTAAACCAATGCCCCTGTCAATGTCATTCAGGCGCCAAAATATCCTTGTAGCACTTTACTCAGATTTTCTGGGCCTCTTCGGCACTGCCCTATTATACAGGGTGTTTGGCGCATGGACCGACACAATTTTTCCAGGGATTTGGGGGGTCATTAGCTAGGTTTTACCCATACACCCTTTGTCCCAAATGTCACGGTTGGTTACATATGATTTTTTTTTTTAAAAAGAAAAAAATGCCCAAAATGTTTCCTTTAATTCGAAATAACTTTTTTGTTTGTGGGTGTAGTGGCACAAAACAAATTTTGTTGCATTCTCCAGAATCTTTTAAATCTAAAAACATATTTGTTTGATACAACTGGTTTCAAGAAAATTCCTTACAAGCTTCCAAAGTTACATTTTTTTATTTATCGAATTAAATTTTACAACTTCTAAATTCAATTTAAAAAAAACCAAAAGCCATTTTGAACTTAGCTTTATTTCAAAAAGTTCTTTAGTTGATACCCTTTCTAACGGTATGCCACATGTCATAGAAATTATTCATTATGTAGTCAAAATACTAGTTAAGAGAGTCAGGGTTAAGAAAAGACTTTTTAAGGTTATTTTGTTTTTATTAAACTAAAGTTATAAAAAAGGAGGCAAAACACCGGGAGAGGTGGAAAGTAATGGGGGAAGCCTTTACCCAGCAGTGGGACAGAATAGGCTAGTAAAAAAAAAAAGTTATAAATCTTGTTCAAATTGACCTCCTCCATTTCGTATGCATGCACGACATCTGTTTCTTATTTCAACTGTCGTTGTACGTAGTCGCATTTCTTCTTTCATAGTTTGGAACGCGGCCCTATTCCTTGGCCCGCACGGTCCCCAGACCTGACGCCTCTGGATTTTTACGTCTGGGGACGTGCAAAAGAATTGGTTTACCAGACAGAAGTGCCCACTAGAGAAGTTCTGATTGAACGAATAACCGGCGCGTTCCAAACTATGAAAGAAGAAATGCGACTACGTACAACGACAGTTGAAATAAGAAACAGATGTCGTGCATGCATACGAAATGGAGGAGGTCAATTTGAACAAGATTTATAACTTTTTTTTTTTACTAGCCTATTCTGTCCCACTGCTAGGTAAAGGCTTCCCCCATTACTTTCCACCTCTCCCGGTGTTTTGCCTCCTTTTTTATAACTTTAGTTTAATAAAAACAAAATAACCTTAAAAAGTCTTTTCTTAACCCTGACTCTCTTAACTAGTATTTTGACTACATAATGAATAATTTCTATGACATGTAGCATACCGTTAGAAAGGGTATCAACTAAAGAACTTTTTGAAATAAAGCTAAGTTCAAAATGGCTTTTGGTTTTTTTTATAATGAATTTAGAAGTTGTAAAATTTCATTCGATAAATAAAAAAATGTAACTTTGGAAGCTTGTAAGGAATATTCTTGAAACCAGTTGTATCAAACAAAGATGTTTTTAGATTTAAAAGATTTTGGAGAATGCAACAAAATTTGTTTTGTGCCACTACACCCACAAACAAAAAAGTTATTTCGAATTAAAGGAAACATTTTGGGCATTTTTTTCTTTTTAAAAAAAAAAATCATATGTAATTAACCGTGACATTTGGGACAAAGGGTGTATGGGTAAAACATAGCTAATGACCCCCCAAATCCCTGGAAAAATTGTGTCGGTCCATGCGCCAAACACCCTGTAGATCAATGGTTACCCCATGTTACCACAACACTGGCTGGAGGCTTAGAGCATTTAACCTATGGAGATGGCAAGCAGCGAATCACCGAACAACATTTTCTGCCACTTTATGCGGGGGGCGAGGAAAACACATACAGCACACTACAAAAATTTGACAACCACACACAGATACATGCTTCGTGTTGCTACGAACGCACACGAAAGAATAATAGCCACACAATAAAAAAACACATACACATTGACAAATTTGTGCGTATCTACGCAACTGTCCTATGACAACAAACACAAAGTGCTAGTGATGGGACACAAACAATCAGTGGTATTTCATTACATGAATCAAAAATCAAACTGCCTAGCCTTTTCCCAACTATGTTGGGGTCGGCTTCCAGTCTAACCGGATGCAGCTGAATACCAGTATTTTACATAGAGAGACTGCCTGTCTGACCTCTACAACCCAGTTACTTGGTAATACGATACCCCTTGGTAAGACTGGTTGTCAGACTTTCGGGCTTCTGATGACCCGTAACGACTGTCAAAGAACCACGAATGACAGCCGGGACCAACGGCTTAACGTGCTTTCCGAGGCACGGAGGAGTCTCGGTATGTAAAGATGGTCACTCATTCACTGACCAATCCCGGCAAGCGTAGCTTAACCTGCTATTTCATTACATGAATGAATGAATAAATAAAATGTTAATTCGTTTTATTTTCTTGTGTGTACAGGTCAAGCCACCCGAAACTGTCAAATTTTCCCAATCAACCTTGAACCTAATACTTTAGATTTTTAAAGATTGTAGTAGCTTGACGTGCTGGCGTCTGTACACAAAAATACGCAATATGATTAATGCCTGCGAAACTACGTAGGTAGCCAGTAATGACAAAACAATTAATAGTGCTTTAGAAAAAGAACGATTGTATTTATTTTTTAGTCAAATATTTTTTTCAAATAACATTATTGATATTGCTGGACCTTCCCTATCATTCTGCATTTAGAAATTCGGGAACCACTGTACAAACACAACCGGCGATTTTATATACCAGCTACGCGTTAAGGGTCACTGTTCTAACCTAACCCAACGTAACCAAAATTATTCTCAAGCAATAGAGGTAATGGTCACTAACCCAAGTGATTCACCAATGTGAAGTTTCGGACGCGCGTGTGTGATAGTACAGTGGAGCCACAATTCGGGATACATACTTGAGCCCCGTTTTATAATGCGGGCTTAACGTAGGTATACGTGTCAAAAAGTGGGAAGGGTAGAATATAAATAATAAAATAACACAGCCAATTTTATTATTTTGTTAAAAATAACACTTTTACTCGTCCATTTTTTGTTTTTTAAAACTATTTGAGTTCGGTGTTTCATAACTAACTATTTAAAGAAACTAAATGATGTGTTTGATATTTTAGTAGGAAAACATACGGGTGCAGGCATTGGCTATGAAGCCACACCCGCATGTTTAGTTCATATTCATATGTCTGAATAATGACGACTACAGTCTGATTTTTAATTCGACGGAATTCTGACATTTCAGAAGTGTTGCCAATAATAAAACGGTCCTACTAAAATCTTTAATTTTGTAGGCGGTTCTTCCGTGACAAGAATGTTTTTTTAAAGTGGGTATCGTACCCTCAATTAGTTTCCTTCTATTATTTGCAAGTTGTTTAAAATTACACGACATAAAATGTTCCGAACAGATTGCACTAGTACGCGTGGGTCCCCAAGTTTCTGTATTACCGCAAAATATCCTCCAATTTTGTCATAGTACGGGATCTTTTGGAAATCTGTTGAAGAAAAATATAGAATAGAAGTAATCAGTTTAAATAAGTGCCAATAGAATCAAAGGAAAATCATGTCTATTAATTTGATTGTGTACGCACGCACGGCTACAGATCAAGCTATACATATCCAGTATAAGGTGATCTCGCACTGCATAGGATTTCCTTACAATGAGAGATTAGTGTAAACTGGAAATGTATAGCTTGATGTGTAGCCGTGTGTACTACGTTTCCATAACAGCCTTGAAAAAACCTACTAGTAAGTACCTTCTACCTACGGTCCGCGGTGGAATAGTTATTAAATTATTCCAGTGCGGATTATTTTTTTTCAAATTGCATGAGCTGCAAAAACTCACATTCGAAACGAACAAACTGTTATTTTTTATTAGCCTAAAACTACAAAAGATAAGAATTTAAATCGACTCACAAAGAACTGAAATTAATATTATGTAATATATATATTTTTTATTTCAACCTGACTTAACCAGATACATTACAAAAAAAAACTGGTTACTGAACATAATGACTGAAAAAATCATTTATCTTATCAATCATTGATTCACGTTGTCCCTGCACTATGCAAATTCTTACCTGTACTACGTTTGCGCTACCAACGTACCACTGTATTTTTCTATCGTAATGTCAACAACGATTATTTCGACATTATACTTAAATAAAACTGTTTGAATGTATAATTTATAGTTGTATGTGGTAAGAAACACCATGGTTTCGCAAATTTGAAGTGGCAGATCGCTTTTTGCACGAGGAAACTGCACAATTAACCATTTTTTGGGAGCACTTTCTTGCGACACAATACGATACACAATGACAGCAGTCGGCGAATGAATTAGTTTTATATAACGTGCATGGCCATATGGCCAATCGACTGTGGCAGAGGGGTTCGCTCAGCTATGCCATCTCCATAGGTTAAATGCTCTAAGGCTGGAGGTCTACCCCACCTCCAGGTTCCTTTCCCACCTCTATTTCTATCGAAAAGTTTGACATCGAATGGCTCTGGCAGCCAATAATCTCTGACTGGAGCACAGCATTCTTATTTCAACTTTACATTTACACATGTCATCCCTCAGTTTTGACTTGGTATTTTTGGCTATCATTTTTTAAAATTCTTATTTATTTCATAAAAATATTCTACAACACCATAATTAATACAGTGATGAGAGTTATAGAAGTAAATTAGTTTAGGAATATTGTTCTCCAATGTCGGGAGATCCATTTGACTATTTACGATGGAGTGTCAGTCGAGCGATAGTAAAAAATTGTTCAAAGTATTCGACGCGTCAAAACACAAGAGTAGGAAGAAACGAGATGGGCTCGACGATACTAACTCCGTAGTAACAGACTCTACGAGCGTAAGTGTTTTCTATGTGCATCGGTGAACTTTGCAGTCACGTCAACAGCTGCTACCAATAAATTATGCTTCTCTGAGAATCTGGCTGTTAACACGCTGAACTAAGTGTCTCGCATCGGTATCGCTGCGACGCTTGCGGACGGCGAGTAGTGGGTAGCTCGCCGTCCGGGAAAGACCAGGGGGTCTACTCCCTAAGCACGAAGTCCGTAGTTTCGGCCTTCGTTACGGTCGTTTCCTACTCCGTATCACCTACGGACGTATGATTGGTTCGGGTCCCGAACGAAGTATGAATGGCAACACGATACGACAGTTGTCCCTACTCCCGATGTGTTTTAGCCCGTCCGAAAAATTTAACTTTTACACTTGTTTTGATGGATCGTTAAGTCAGACGGACGGACTTAGAGAGCAGGGGGCCTACTCCCTAAGAACGAAGGCCGTAGTTTCGGCCTTCGTTACGGGCGTTTCTTACTCCTTATCATCTACGGATGGATGATTGGTTCGGGGCCCGAACGAAGTATGAATGACAACATGATTTGCCAGTTGTACCTATTCCCGATGTGTTTTTGCCCGTCCGAAAAATTTAACTTTTACACTTGTTTTGATGGATCGTAATGTCAGACGGACGGAGGAACGGACGGACAGACTTAGGGAGTAGGCCCCCTGGCCCCCAGGCCCGAGTTGACGGCGCGTTGTGTTCCACTCGCGCCTCAAAGAGATGTCAGCGAAAGAGATACTGTGGCAACTGAAGGAACACGGGTGGGTTTTAGTCAGTAAAAGTCTGACACGACCTTCCGGTCCACCCCGAGCGGGAGAAGTCATTAGATGATTTCCCGTCCACAAAAAAAAAAAAAAAAATAGGTATCGCTGCTGCGTGGTCTTTTTTATCTCGTAGGTTTTTTGAGAATGGAGTAAGTAAAAGCACAGATTAATACAGATGGGACACTGCGCAAAATCATTTAAATAAAAAGCGACTCTTGCTACGACACAATAAAGTGCAATTCAGGTCGCATAACGCTTATTACCTACAGTTATATTCAACTACAAGTTGCCTGTCTTTCTATCGCGTAACTCTTATACCTTCTGACCTACTGAATTAGCCCCGCAGACGGGTCCCGCCGCGTACTTAACTTCATACCTAAAATGCGGAGTGTGCCATCTGTATTAATCTGTGCTAAAAGTGTGTTTTTCCATAATTGGACAGTTGGCGACAAAAGTAGGTGATCGCAAGAAGCAATGGTTGAAGCAAGTTGGTAATAATGTGCTACGGTCCGCGATAAGAATGGGTTGATCGATTGAATTAATTGGCTTTCATTCTTTATTGTCCTTACTGAAACCGACTTTTACTGCTGAGTGTACCTACTTGGAAATACTTCTAATGTTCCTAGTAGTTTAATGCTGTATTTTACTTTATTCTATCTAACTGCAGGGTGGTCCAGCCGTCTGTCGAGTACCCTCCGCGAAAGCTAGTTTACAAGAGACAGTCACTGTGCAGAATTTGAGTGGACAGCATGATTCCAACATTACCAAGAGGTTGTACTTATGTATTACATAGTAAATTATAAGTCCAGGCCCGAGATCGTGACCTACTTACAGGGTGTAAAAAAAACCCATCACGAAGCAGTCATCTACGAAGTCTGTAGGTATATCAAATTAAGTAACATGGAGCAAAAATTATTAGTGGGAAAGTACTTTTATTTTTGGTGTGAAAAATCATGGCACCGCGCAATGCAACGCATACAAAACATTGGGCTTATGGGGCATGCATGGTACCTATTTAAAGTTAAATTATAACATTAAAAACTTGATTTCGTAAAAACATTCCCCGGTACGGTTCAATACAAAAACAAATAAAATTATGGGAGAACAAGTGACTCGGCTTCGATAATGCGTCTTTTTACACCCGTTTTAATGAGCGATAATCGACCGAATACGGGTTGGTACTGGACTAATAATTGAAATAAAGAAATTAACAACATTTACAATGTCAATAGGGACCGAGAAAGCACTCCCTCAGTATCGCAGTCACCGATAGAGATGCATCGTCATGCGCGGTCGCCGCGACGCCATCGACGATCGGCGTAAGTTAAATATTTATGTCTATTTAGCGTAGTTTTAACCCTAAGAATATCTGTGTGGCAGAGGCCATAAGATTCCTGTGGAAAATTTGACATCCCCAGAATTTATAAAGTTTTACAAGGCGGAACAAAATGCTGAAATAGCCGACCAAGTTTTTTGTTTTTCTTTTTAAGTCTGTCACGAATGTAGCTGTTAGATGAATCTACGCCAAACTTAGTAGACCGTATATCAAGAACTTGGGTAATCTCAGCACTAGGATCAGATAGGACAGACGCTGCTAGACTTAAGAAAGAATGGGAGAGACGGTGTCAGGGGGCCTACTACCTAAGTACGTCCGTCTTTCCGTCCGTCCGTTCATCCGTCCGTCTGACATTACGATCCATCAAAACAAGTGTAAAAGTTAAATTTTTCGGACGGGCAAAAACTAATCGGGAGTAGGGACATCTGGCAAATCATGTTGTCATTCATACTTCGTTCGGGGCCCGAACCAATCATCCAGCCGAAGGTGATACGGAGTAGGAAACGCCCGTAACAAAGGCCGAAACTACGTTAGCGTCAGAATGGCTGGTTGCCTATGGCAAACGCCTCTGAAAGTATATTCAAGAATTGCTACATAATTGCTTATATTTGCTACATTTCTTCAATAATTGCTACATACGATGGATTCAGAGAAAAATTAATATTTTTTTGACCAGCCATTCTGACGTCAGGATGGCTGGTCGCCTCCGTGTTCAGCATGAAGGACGCAGAATTTCTAAAAGTTTGTTATGTCAATAATTGCTACCTAATTGCTTCATTCACGAATTTAAGTTTGAGCTTCATACATACATTAGGTAAAAAGATATAGCTTTTATTAATTTTTTTACGAAGAAGTGCCTAATAATTTGGAAAGGCAACAGATTTTTTTACTACAACGCAGCGCGCGTCTTGTTTAAATCTTGCAGGCGTTCGCTTAGAGTGATGTTGTTTAATGAATAGCTTTTAAAACGTACCTACCCTCAATAACACAATACATTTAGGTACTAGTATCAGTATGTAAAATAGCTGGGTCAGATAATACGTTGAAAACTTTTAACTTATTTGATAAGTACATCAAAAGAAAAATATTGCAATAAGTAGTGAAAGAACAAAGGCGAAATCGTAGCTGAATTTAATTTGAGCGACTAAAAGTGACTTATATACGAAGGCAGCTCTATTATTTTTCTACGTTTTTTCAAAATATCACCTTAACTAGTTAAAAATACTAGTTTAAATGAAAAGTTATTTGTGTGAAAAGTGTTTAGTGTTGCCATTTTGTATTTATTCTTCCAAGTGACAGTAAGTACAGCATTATTGTATTATAATCCAAATTTTTCGTCATGGGTGTCATTTTAGTGTTATTTTAGGTCGCTGAAAACGATAGTGGGGTCAAAATGAAAATCCAAGATGGCGGCTGCGAAAATTTCCTAATTTTCGGTCATGGGTGTCATTTTCGTGATATTTGAGGTCGCTGAAAACGATAGTGGGGTCAAAATGAAAATCGAAGATGGCGGCTGCGAAAATTTCCTAATTTTTCGTCATGGGTGTCATTTTCGTGATATTTTAGGTCACTGAAAGCGATAGTGGGTTCAAAATGAAAATCCAAGATGGCGGCTGCGAAAATTTCCTAACTTTTCGTCATGGGTGTCATTTTCGTGATATTTCAGGTCGCTGAAAACGATAGTTATTCATTTTGAACCCACTATCGCTTTCAGTGACCTAAAATATCATGAAAATGACACCCATGACGAAAAATTAGGAAATTTTCGCAGCCGCCATCTTGGATTTTCATTTTGACCCCACTATCGTTTTCAGCGACCTAAAATAACACGAAAATGACACCCATGACGAAAAATTTGGATTATAATACAATAATGCTGTACTTACTGTCACTTGGAAGAATAAATACAAAATGGAAAACTAAACACTTTTCACACAAATAACTTTTCATTTAAACTAGTATTTTTAACTAGTTAAGGTGATATTTTAAAAAAAAGTAGAAAAATAATACAGCTGCCTTCGTATATAAGTCACTTTTAGTCGCTCAAATTAAATTCAGCTACGATTTCGCCTTTGTTCTTTCACTACTTAGTGCAATATTTTGCTTTTGATGTACTTATCAAATAAGTTAAAACAGTTTTCAAAGTATTATCTGTCCCAGCTATTTTACATACTGATACTAGTAAATGTATTGTGTTTTTGAGGGTAGGTACGTTTTAAAAGCTATTCATTATACAACATCACTCTAAGCGCACGCCTGCAAGATTTAAACAAGACGCGCGCTGTAGTAAAAAAATCTGTTGCCTTTCCAAATTAGTAGGCACTTCTTCGTAAAAAAATTAATAAAAGCTATATCTTTTTACCTAATATATGTATGAAGCTCAAACTTAAATTCGTGAATGAAGCAATTAGGTAGCAATTATTGACATAACAAACTTTTAGAAATTCTGCGTCCTTCATGCTGAACACGGAGGCGACCAGCCATCCTGACGTCTAAAGGCTGGTCAAAAAAATATTAATTTTTCTCTGAATCCATCGTATGTAGCAATTATTGAAGAAATGTAGCAAATATAAGCAATTATGTAGCAATTCTTGAATATACTTTCAGAGGCGTTTGCCATAGGCAACCAGCCATTCTGACGCTAACGAAACTACGGGCTTCGTGCTTAGCGAGTAGGCCCACAGGTCCGCGCGAATACCCGGTGGGAACCATAAATACCAATTACCTATTGTACTGTTTGGTTATGTCACCTATTCTGCAGTATCGGCTCCCTACTTACACACCGCACTGCGCACGCACGTCCCTCCCGTCCCGGCCCGCAGCCATCAGTAGCGAATGAGGGAGGGGCATGTGCTCCGCTTTTCGCCCCACCACTGCGTGCAGCGTGTACCTACGCATGAGATGACAGAATCGTCATTATTATTCACATAATTATACTCTACACCTACTAACAGCGATTTAGCCGATCTTAATTTTATTTTGTGATATTTCAGAAGAGAAGGCGTTTCTTTGGCTTTGAAAGCGGGTCTGGTTTCAACTCCACGGTCTATAACACCTGCACCGGTTAATATTTTAATTAATATAAGTACCCACATATAACTTTTTTAAACATTACCTATAACAATAAGACATACAACATACACAACAACAACAACAATACAACAAGACATCACAACAAGACAACACACACATACACAACAACAACATACAACAACAAGACATACACAACACGATAAGATACATTACAACAAGACACATACAATAAGATACAACATACACAACACAAGTACATAGACACACATACACACAGACAGATACATTAAGATTAGACATTTAAACAAACCTTTTTTACAGTCCGTTCAACCGATTTTGACTTCTATTCCGTAGGCTTAAGGATGGCATTAAAGGCAAAAAAGTGGTTACAATACCAACTGTTTATTGCAGCTGCTATTTGTCATGCCACCAACGCAATAGAAGTCAAAATCGGTTGAACGGACTGTAAAAAATGTTTGTTTAAATGAGTAATCTTTTTGTAAATGGAGTATAGAGTTGTTTATAATGTAAGTTTTCTTTGATTTAGGAAGCTGTCTATGAATCCATCCCAAACGACCATGATTCGTTTATATACACTTTTCTAGAGGAAGCTATTAAAAAGGACAAGAAGAGGTAAGTTTGACTTAATATTATTTTTTGTAGGAGATGCTTGTAAATCTTATCTTTCTTACGGTTAGCGAAGCAGTCATGCTGCTGATCCGTACAAAAGAACTCAACCTTCAACCTGTATATTGTTGACGGCTAATAGAAATGCATGGAAGAGAATGAACGGATGCCCCAACCCCAAATGAACTGGGGGATAAGGGAGAAAGATGTTGTTGAAAGATCTACTTTCACACCCTACCCTATAAGATAAATGTGGAGAAGGGCCGGGCGTTTCCAAAAGTGATGTTTATCAGTCTTATTTGAATAAACAATTTTTAGGGTTTCGTACCTCAAAAGGAAAAATCGGAACCCGTATAGGATCACTCTTGTGTCTGTCTGTCTATCTGTCCGTCTGTCACAGCCAATTTGCTCCGAATTTAATGGACCGATTAATTTGAAATTTTGTACACATAATAATATGGACTTCTGTGACGTTGGGTCACAGAAGTCCATAATTATGTGTACAAAATTTCACGGACGGGTAAAGTAAATAAATGAATTTTGAATATGAATATTTTTTTTCACTTTTGGGAGGCAAATAAGAAAATTAAAAAAAGAAGTTTGCAAACTATACCGTGTGACACATATATATCAAATGAAAGGGCTTACCTACTATGAGGGTCTCAAATATATTTTTTTAATATTTTTTTTTAAGTTATTTAACAAAATAGACGAAAATTGACCATTCCCTCCCCCTTATCTCCGAAAAGACTGAGCCTAAAATTTTGAAGAAATACAGGACAACCTATTAGAAGTTTGTGGTCTTAAAATAATATGGTAAATCTCTCAATATTGTGAGCACAAACTTTCATTTACAGTTGGAATTTATGGGAGAACATGTTTTTCAACTACATTGATAAGTTTGTTATTGGGATAAATTGATCCCAACTACGGAACCCTTCATTGTGCGTGGTCTAAACTAGGTGAATGACACATTATAATAGGGATGTTGCCTGGGTAAATAAAAAGAAATTCTATTTTAGTCCGTCAGTCAGATAATACAAAAAAGTTAAAAGCGTATTTTTTGCTTTATCAATGAATATAAAATGACTTACATAGATAAAACGCATTAAACTTGCGGAGGGGGGGCTCACTACGTCACAACTATAACACGCTACGAATAAAATCTAGCAAGGAGTGACGTTATGCCACATTTTAACTCAATGTATCGTCATATACGTCATATCTTTAGATTACGTAAAATAAGAAAAAAAATAGTGTCCAATATTTTTTTTAAAATCTACATGACGGATAAAAAAAAATTGTCATCGTATCTATTGTGGTATTTCAGGCACCGCCACGCTCGACGTCGCGAGGAGAGGCGCGGTCGCGACGAAGATGACCGCGATCATTCCACCGTAAGGGAGAGGCACCGACACCACCGCAGGGACCGACACAGAGATGATGTGCCTTCTAGAGATCACGACATGTAAGATACATAACATCACGCCTGCATTTCCCGAAGCATTAAGCAGCGAGGCTTATTTTACCCACGTTTTGCCTCAAGTCCCTTATAATACACTCCTGGGGGCCCTAGACAAAATCCCTTCTCTGTAAGCGTTTACACCAACGGAAAGATCAAATTGTATGGAGTTGACAGCAGTCATGTGACATCTCTGAAGCTGTATAATAGGCGGCGAGTCTATTGTCACAATTGATACATCACCAAGTACATAGGCTTGTAGGTCTTCTGTTATTCTATTTGAAATGATTTCAGACAACCAAAAGAAGTTCCTTCTCCCACCACACCGGTAAACCAATCTATGCTCATCGAGACGTTCGCCAAGCTCTGTGCACAAATAAACAACAACAAAAGTAGCAATAGCAACCATAAATTACAAGTGGTACGTACACTACAGGGTGTATTGGAAAGGTGTGGTACAGACCATCATACTGAACAACTTTCTCCATGGGACCAACATCATAATCGAGAAAAAATTATCAGCGGTCCCATGCATTTGGGTCGAGTAGGTATTGAAGCTTTTTGCGGGACAGCTTATAATTTTTTCTCGATTACAATGTTGTTCCCATGGAGAAAGTTGTTGTTGTGTTGTTGTTTTTGTTGTTGTTGATGGTATGTACGACACCTTTCTGATACACCCTGTATAAGCTTCTAATCACTTTTAACAGTAACTTCTTACTCTAGTTAGGCATTTATTACAGCCTCGCACTCAGAGTCACAAGTCACTACAATGTGAAGTCGCTACGAGACGATCAGAAGAGTACGAAGTCGACCATTGCCCAGTTAAGTTAAGTCATGAAATATCTCGAGAAAAGGTTGGCGCGTCCAGAATACGGAGCCAGGAGAACTTCTCAGGCAAAACTCGAAGCCGCGAAAATAGTAAAATGGTAATACCTCATGAAGTCGAACGTGGACCGCAAGACAGATCTTACTACGACAAGGACATTCCTAAATATCCTAGCAAACTGGATATTACGAGGTCGAGGATGCGTCACTTGGAAGACTCGTACCCCGATCGATACCCCGAATACCCTCCGGCCGTCATCCCGACGAGAAGTTGTGTCGCTCCGTACAGAACACGGCCCCCTGACTGCCGAGACTACGACCGGGAGATGAGAAGACATTACGAAGAAGAGAAGAAGAGGTATTATGAGCAGAAGACAAGCCGCAGCTTCGATGTGCACAGAGAAGGTTACTACGACGATCGAAACGGCCGCAGAACCGCACGAAGCGACACCAACAGAATCAAGCGTTGCGATGAGAGAGATAAAAGATATGACGAAGTGGCGAAGTATTACGATGAGAAACCTGGGAAGAATTACGATGAGAAACCTGGGAAGTACTACGATGAGAAACCTGGGAAGTACTACGATGAGAAACCTGGGAAGTACTACGATGAGAAACCTGTGGAACCGCGGCCTCGGAATAATGTGTCGAGTAAGGATCGGCGTTGGAGGCGGAATGTGGAGAGATGTGAGAGGAACTCGGTGGCGTCCCGGGAGGATGACTACAGAGAAAGAGACAGAGATCGGGATAGAGACAGGGATAGGTACTCTGAGCGAGAGAGGGATTCGGGGATGAGTGTGGCTGATGGAGAGACCAGCACCGTGAGTGGAAGGAGCAACTATCTGAAGGTTGTAAAGGTATGTTTGGCTTAGTTAATTGCCACCAACCGTGAAGTCGAAGCGACTACACTTTTGTTATTTCTGGTGTATGTTGATTAAAGTATGATTCGCGACAGTAAAAAATATGTATTTACATAATTATAATGATTAGAATCAGTATAGGTACCTACCGGTCCTTTTGTTAGAATTGACCTCAAATGTCATGATTTCATCAAATAAATTGTTCAATAGGGTAATATGAACTTAGAGAGTGGTATTGATGATGTTAATGATTATAATTCTATAAATACAGATTTGTTACGATTGCGAATCATATTCAGATCAACATACAACCTGATACAGTCCACGAGGCCTAAGATGAGCCTTGCATTTGTTTGAGTGCACATAGATAGTGTAGGTGTGAAGTCCTTTGCTTGGTTTAAAACCGGTTTATACTGCTTTTGGGGAATCGGCTTTTGTTCTTTTAGTACGAAAGGCCATGACCAAAACCATGTCGCATCGTTGCAAAACGTAAGACCGATTGAAGATTTTGTCTTACGTGAAACGATAAGACAAAAATTTGGTCATGGGCTCTCGTACGATTGATGATAACTGACATAAATGCGAAGCTCAGCTTACGCCTCGTGGACTGTACTGACTTGCAAATTGCAAAAAACGTAAGAAAACTTGAATTTTACTACCCTGGCGCTTTCGCCTTATTCTGAACAGGGTTTGTTGACTTTGTCATCAGATATTTTTAGAACAGACCATAAGACTTAATAGTCATGGACACTTTATTTGATCATAGAGTCCTACAAGGATTACTGATACGGCGCGTGGCTTGTTGCAGCAAGAGATAGCGGAACAACGAGAGGCGATGGACAAGATGATGAAGCTCTGGAAAGAGCTCATGCGGTGCTTCAAGGGCTTCTCGCAGACGCAAGCGCAGGATAAAAATATTAGAGTAAATATCCTACATTTTCATATTTTACCAGGACTATGTGTGTGTCCAGAAAAGGTGTGGACAGATTTGGGATTGTCTTTTTAGGGTTCCGTACCAAAATGGTAAAAAAGGAACCCTTATGGTGTCACTCAGTCTGTCTATCCGTCACAGCTGGATATCTCAAGAACTACTAATGCTATCAACTTGAAATTTAGAATAGTTTTAGATGACATTTACCCAACTATTTTGCAAATAAGAAAAATTTTTTTTTGCAACAGGGACTGAAAGGGGGTCTTAAAAAATCAAAGTGGGGCTACTAGGGTATGTGGGGTATCATATAACGATGTCTCTAAATAGCACACCTTTTCAGAAATCGGAACGGAACCCTCGGTGCGCGAGTCTGACTCGCTCTTGACCGGTTTTTTTAATTTAAGCTTTATTGCTTTTAGCCTACCTAGTCATCCATCCTAGAATCCAATTTTTCACCGCATCCTGGACTTTAAAGTTAAGAGGCTACCGAGCGCACAGTGGTGCCCTCATCGTTTGTTTGGTTATTTCTTTTATTTTAGAACTAGCTTTTACCCGCGGCTTGGCCCGCGTAGATGTCAGAAAATATCCCATAAACGTTCCGTTCATGTGGAAAACATAGGGCCGTCCGATATAACTGTGCAAACTCAAATCGCTACCATAATATATCGCGGCTCAGATAACTAAACTAAACTGTTTCCACAAATAAACTATTAAACTTAACAGTGGTTTGGTGTGAACTAACTACCTACAACAACTACCGGGGTATTCGTTAACGACGAGATAACCCCAACACCGTGTTGGTGGGCTTAAAGCTCCTAGTCAGCATGATTTTATCCGACATCTTCAACAATCATCGTTATATTTCAGACAATTTACAAAAAACCACAATGAATTCTCGAAAACTACAAAAAATCGTAGAACATGGGGGTTAAATCGATAGGTATGGTACTCTGCTATCAGCTCGCACTGGCTTGACAACTTAAAAGAAACACTGTATATATTACACATTTTATATCTGTGAACTTCGAAAGATTTTTCTTAAGATCCAATGGTGTATCGTACGACTTACAACAACAACTTAAACCTTCCAAACACCCTGTATTATCTGCAGGACTCAGCCGCTAACGTACGTGAATCAGCGGCGGCTCAGCTTCGGTTGTGGCGCGAATGTATGCGTCGTTACGAGACCGTCGCGAGGGACGTCGGGGACACGGACGCTAGGCTTATGGTAAGTGACTCTTGTACACAACAACTTTCTCCATGGGACCAACATCGTAATCGAGCTCTCGCCGGTTGCTGCAGCGGCACCGCTCGCTTCGTTCGCTCGGCTCGCACGCGGTTGGTCACAGTTGTATCCTAACCTATAATTATATATCAGCCGCTATATGAACGGCGCCGTTTTGTTAAAAGGCTAGGCTGTTACAATATCGCTATAAAGAGCTCGTGGCTAAGTAATAACAGCCGCACGGGTCGATCCATCAGGTCAAGCTACGCTTGCCGGGGTTGGTCCGTGGATGGGTGACTATCTTTACATACCGAGACTCCTCCGTGCCTCGGAAACCACGTTAAGCCGTTGGTCCCGGCTGTCATTCGTGGGTCTTTGACAATCGTTACGGGTCGTCAGAAGCCTGAAATTCTGACAACTAGGCTTACCAAGGGGTATCGTATTATCCAGTTACTGGATTGTGGAGGTCAGAGAGGCAGTCGCTCCATGTAAAATACTGATATTCAGCTGCAACCGGTTAGACTGGAAGCCGACCACAACATAGTTGGGAAAAGGCTATGCAGATTGATTAAAACTGGAACACAGGCCTCCTTTTTCACAAGTCTTCGAATTTTTGGTTCTAGAACATGCCGGTTTCCTCACGATGTTTTCCTTCACCGTATTGAGAGCAGTGGTGATGAAATAATTTACACAAAGTAAAGCGCCTGTCTGAGTTCGAACCCACGACCACGAACGCGACTCGGTAAGTCGCTTCGCCACCACTGCTCAAGCTGTTAACTAAACGGCTAATTAAGCTGGTTGGCTGCGACAGATACAAGAAGTTTGAATGCTGCACTTTTCATCTAGGATTAAATCAATAGCACAGATTAATACAGATGGGACACTCCGCAGTTTAGGTATGAAGCTACAAGTACGCGGCAGGCCCCGTCCGCGGGGCTAATTCAGTAGGTCAGAAGGCATAAGAGTTACGCGATAGAAAGAGAGGCAACTTGTAGTTGAATATAACTGTAGGTAATAAGCGTTGTGCGACCTGAATTGCACTTTATTGTGTCGTAGCAAGAGTCGCTTTTTATTTAAGTGATTTTGCGGAGTGTCCTATTGTATTAATCTGTGTCAATAGTGTGAAACAGGATATCTGTTATTCTTTTTCAGGAGGAGATCAAGAAGCAACGCTCGGAGATGGCGGAGATGGCCACCATGTGGCAGGAGTGCCTGCAGCGGTACCGGGACATGAGCAACGACTTCAACAACCTCAAACAACAGGTACAGCTCTTTGGTTATTTTTGTGAGGCTGTTAACTAATTTAAAAAAAAGTAAAAATCTTTCTAAAAATAAGCCTATATTGAACTAAAAAGTACTAAATAAAATGAGGTAAATTTTTCTAAACTCAGACTTATTATTTTATAATTAAATACTTATTACAAACCATAAGGCGAATAAAAAAAGGAGGACTCCGCGCCACGCTAATCGAAAGTGAAGCACCGTACCGACCTATTTGTGCGTGATTTGCGTACCTACAAAGACGCCGTGCGGCCGGAATTTTTGTTTATTTTTTTATCTATCATGAGTAAGCGTAACGTTTAGCTATACTTGCATTTCGTAACACGTAGTGCTAACTCCAACAGCTGGTGACGCCCGAGAGCCCTACCCGCCTGCCCGCTCAGCCGCTGGTGTGTGCGGATGGCGAGGGCGCCCTGCCCGCCGCGCCTTACCGCCTGCCGCCTAACTACCCACAAGTAAGTTAGAGTCGAAAACTGAGTAGATCTTTCTCTCTGTCATCTTCAAACGATTGACTGAAATATAATGATGCTTAGCGCTAACCGCATTCAGCGATTTGTAGTGCAAGCGAGCTTAAGAGTTCGTAAGGTGAACCATCGCACCCTGTCCGCAGCACATGCCGCTGCCCCTGGGGGCCGGGTACCCGCCGGGCGGGTCTCCGCTGCGGGGCCGCGCGTCGGCGCCGCCCGCGTGGTGGTGGTGCTCGGACGCGGGCCCGGGCCCGGACGCGGCCCCGCGCTCCCCGCGACGCCGCTCCTCGCCCGAGTCGCGCACCAGCCGCGAGCGTGACCGCAGGCATCGACGTAAGGAGAGAGGTACGAGTCGACCGATCGCTACAAATCGTCACGATACCACAGATTAATACAGATGGGACACTCCGCAAAATCATTTAAATAAAAAGCGACTCTTGCTATGACACAATAAAGTGCAATTCAGGTCGCACAACGCTTATTACCTAGGTATTCAACTACAAGTTGCCTGTCTTTCTATCGCGTAACTCAACCTTCTGACCTACTGAATTAGCCCCGCGGACGTGGTTGCCGCGTACTTGTTGCTTCATACCTAAACTGTGGAGTTCCCATCTGTATTAATCTGTGACGATACTAAAGTAAGGCCGATATCGAACGCTTCAATTTTGCTTTTCATTCGGCTTCTCAGTCGAAGTGAAACTTCTGAACACAAAACTGAACCCGTCATTTCTAAAAGGGTACAAGTCACACTGAAAAAGCAGTAGTCCAAAAAACAAAATTAAAAATATCTGTTCAATGTTACCTTTGGACATTGACTCGGTTCTCGACCCGGCTTACGGGCGGCCCAGTTTAAAATGATTCGGTTGTATCTTACACGCATAGGACTCAAAGATTTTGTATATTATTACTGTGTTAAGAAAATGTAGTATACAACGTGTAACGTTAAATGCGCAAAACCCCTTAAGGGGTCATTGTACTCATCATTATGAACAACTTTTACTATGGGACCAAAACTGAAATAGCGAAAAAAAAATCAACTGTTCAGTACATTTCTGTTCGCATAATTCGTCAAAATGTACTGAACAGCTGTATTTTTTTCGCGATTTCAGGTTTGGTCCCATACTAAAAGTTGTTCATAATAATGAGTACAATGACACTCTGAGGTTTTGCGCATTTAACGTTACACGTTGTATAAGTTAGTAACATAATGTAAATAAATCAAATTTTATAATAATAGTTCCAATTTTTCGGCAAGTCACAGATTTCGTCGGGTCTTAGTTTAGAAGATATAATGAGTTCAATTTTTAAGTATTGTACAAGAGCTAGATCGAAAAGTTTACGATAAAATTTTTGATCTAGCTCTTGGACTAGGTACCTATACTTAAAAATTGAACTCATTATAATAACCTAAGACCCGACTAAATCTGTGACTTGGCGAAAAGTTGCGACTAATTAGCGACTAAATTTATTGGGAGAAAACAGATCTTCGCTAGGTGGCCTAGTTTTTTGAGACATAAATGTGGCCAAGCTGGGGAGATGCTCTCCAGATCGGCCACCTATTTTTTTTTTTTTTGTCGATGGGAAATCATCAAATGACTTCTCCCGATCTGACTGGAGCGGAAGGGCGTGTCAGACTTTTACTGACTAAAACCCACCCGTGTTCCTTCAGTTGCCTGTGCCAGGGCCACGGTATCTCTTTCGGACAACCCGCGACCCCGCCGGCATCGGCCTTATCGGACCCCATCACTGCTGACATCTCTTTGAGGCGCGTGGAACACAACGCGCCGTCGACCCGGGAGATCGGCCACCTATGAACGCTTCTAACTTTTGTAGCAGTGACCGACAAATTCTGATACTTGGCGGCAAATTTCGACTAATTTTTTGTGTTATCAAAATTTAACTCCCTGATGGTGACCATGCTAGTGTCAGTCACACGGTGATTTGTTTACGCGTACCGAGCAATGGCCTGAGAGCATTGTCTCGCCCATCTACTCGGTACGTGTGATCAAGCCATTAGCCTGTATCATCCAACTGCTGGGCAAAGACCTCTCCCCATGACTTCCAGTGCTTGCGGTCCAGACCTGCATATTTACGGCCGGTAAATGAACCTTATCTTTCTACTTTCAGATGAACCTAGACACAAGGAGAAATCAAAACCTTCCGCGGCACATTCTGAGCACAGGCACAGAAAAAGATGAGAAACCTCTTCCAATATAAAATTCTCGTAACGACTACACACAACCCTGTTCGCAGTACACGAGAAATTGACGAAACTTTAGAACTAAGAAAAAATGTATAAGTTATTCAAAAACTGTACAATGTGCTCTAAAATTGTATTCGTTTAATTTTTGAATAATGTATTTGTATCAAGTGATTTTCGACTGTTGTTGCAAGCTTAATTAAACAAATTAAAAGACTTTTGTTGTTTCTCGTTTCCTTCGTTAGTTTCCGCTTGGTCAGGGCTGGGTGGTTACTTGCTCCGATGTTGTGGTGTGAAGCATCGTCATTTCTCAGAGGTTTTTCGTGATTATTTCATTAAATTTAAATCAAAGTACTTACTATTTTTTTTTTGGCCAAGTTGATACACAGATCGTTGTATTTTAAAATTATTTTAACATCATAGACGTATAAAAAAAGGAGTACTCGAAGCCGCGCGCCACGCATATCGAAAGTGAAGCATAGTAAGTATGCCGGGACCGTTTGTACAAAACACGCCTCACGCACACATTTACATCATAGTATGCCGACAGGCGGCCTAATGTCTTTACGCCTTTACACGAGCGAGGAGCAACGCCGTCTTTGCAGGTACTCAAATCACGCACACATCGATCGGTGCGGTGCTTCACTTTCGATATGCGTGGCGCGGAGTCCTCCTTTTTTTATATAAGTCTAAGTTTAATATTTACTTTTTTTAATTTATGAATGAATGAATGAATGAATTGCACCGACCCCAGCGTGGTTTAACCAGACTCGATTACTCAATAAAACAATATTTAGTACCTACCTAGGTACTGCAAATAGAAAATAATTCACAATGTTGATTTTTCTGAGTAAATACCAAAATTACAGTAAAAAACCGGTCAAGTGCGAGTCGGACTCGCGCACGAAGGGTTCCGTACCATATTATATGTTTAACAATCGCAAAGATAACTTTTTACTTATTTTATAATGATACTGTGAATTACAAGGTTATTTTTTGCAGTTGCAGAAAATCACCCATGTTTAAACAAAATACCTTATGAATCGCCGTTTTCAGTATTGTTGATTAAATACAGTATTCATGGTACTTACAGTAACCGGCCGTAAATATTGCACATGGGATTTACGTACGTTAAATACGTAACTACATATATACGATGTATATATGTATCTATGTGTGCATAGTATATGTGTATATATGTATGTAGTACTATTGTAGTACATTATTTATGTACTTTTACGTATACCTACTTGTTTCATGTGCTTTTACGTCCGGCAACTGTAAAAATCCATGTGCAATATTTATGGCCGGTAACTGTACATGGTATAAAGAAGTTTCAAATTCCTAATTTGTTGAATTGTTGCGCTAGAGCTCGTACAAAAATGGTCTAAAATTTACAACTTTTACGGCCCCCCATTTCTTAATTTTAAAAGATAAAAATAATATGTTTGTACTCTACTCAATAAGTTCTAGACGATGACACCCCACTTATCACATAATCAGCCTATAATGTTCCCACTGCTGGGACACAGGCCTCCTCACAGTGAGAGGGAGTGGGCCGTAATCCACCACGCGGGCCCAGTGCGGGTTGGTAGATGTCACATGTCTTCGAATTTTTGGTTCTAGGACATGCCGGTTTCCTCACGATGTTTTCCTTCACCGTTTTGAGAGCAGCGGTGATGAAATAATGACATGACACCCCACATGCTAGATTAAAATTTTTAATTTTTTTTTCAAAATTAAAAGTTTATTGTATGGGGACCGACCCCTTAAATTTTTAACTTTGCTTTATTTTTATTATTTGTTGTTATAGCCGTAATAGACAGCGGAGGCTTAGTAAGTTTGTACTGGGCTGCGTGGTTGTCTGATTTCATGGATTTTAATTTTCTTGCGCGGAACCCTAATTATTTTTCTAAAATAAAAATAGCCTAAGTTACTCCTTATAACATCAGCTATATGCCGTAAGCATCGCCGACACCGTCAAAATCGGTGAAAATTCGTTTGGCAAGTTTCCTAACTTGACTCAAAGTACCATTTTTTTAATCGGACTGCGCTTTAAAATTCTTCTATACAAACTTTAACATCCATAAACCTCATTTGAGGCGTAGTTTTGAAAAACTAATAATGACAAACATGATTACTTACTTATGCAAGTATTTGTGTTAAGTTTCAAGTTCATTAACCAAATTAATAAGATTTTTCATATAAACTGTATCTCTGTTTTCACGAACACAGATACCTAAAGAATTTCAAAAATCGTCTGGTATGTTTCCATAACTTGACTCAAACATTATTTACACCAATTTTAGAGTTAATCAAGCCCCCAATAAAATCCTCCGCTATAAAATTAACTTTTCACCCCTCAGGGGTAGATTTTTGGAAAACCCTAATACACGTTAGTCTTAATTTTTGGTCTCAAGTATAAAAACTGAGTTTTGAGTTAATCGGACCGCGTGTTAAAGTTCCTCCATACAAACTTTGACACCCCCAATCCCTCCTTAGGGGGTAGTTTAGGAAAACCAAAAATGATAAACTTTATAATTTACTTAGATGAATATTCGTGCTAAGTTTCAAATCTATTAACTCAAGGGATAGGATTTTTCATACAAACTTTCATCCCCTGTTTTACCCCCTTAGGGATGGAATTTTCAAAAATCCTTCCTTAGTGGATGTTTACACTATATAAGGTATCTATGTGCAAAATTTCAAGTCTCTAGGTCCATTGGTTTGGGCTGTGCGTTGGTATATTAGTCAGAGACTCAGTCAGGACTTTGATTTTTTATATATATATATAGATTTACCATTTTATTTTAAGACCACGGACTTCTTATAGGTTTTCCTGTAATCTACAGATATAGAACAATTTTCTGTATTTTTTTCAAAATTTTAGGCTCAGTAGTTTCGGAGATAAGGGGGGGGGAATGGTCAATTTTCGTCTATTTTCATAAATAACTTTAAAACAATAAATTTAAAAATTATAAAAAAAATATATTTGAGACCCTCATAGTAAGCCCTTTCATTTGATATGTCACTCGGTACAGTTTACAAAACTTTTTTTTTTAATTTTCTTATTTTCCCCCTAAAAGTGACTCTCATATTCAAAATTCATATATTTACTTTAGCTGTACGTGTTTGGGTCACAGAAATCCATATGTGTACCAAATTTTAACTTAATCGGTCCATTAGATTCGGAGCAAATTGGCTGTGACAGACGGACAGACGGACAGACAGACAGACACACGAGTGATCCTATAAGGGTTCCGTTTTTTCCTTTTGAGGTACGGAACCCTAAAAAATAGCGTACATACCTACGATTAGGTTATAACTTATAAGTATAAGACATAACTTATTCGTACTTACTTATAAATACCAACGATCTAGTGCTTGGCCGAAAAAAATAGTAGGAGAGCATTATAAATGTGAAAGTGAAAGCCAAACAAAAAAAAAGCTATTTTCCGGAAGAATGTTTTTCTACATTTATTTCTGTTTTTCTTTTTTTTTGAACGGAATTGCCTACAGTTTGATCCAATAGTGAAAAGTGAAGAGAATAACATGTTTTAACGGAATATTACTTTTTTCCACTCTCATAATATTTAGCCCAAAATTAATTTTACTTTATAAATGCGACGTTGCCGGACCGCGCGGGATGAACCTCAGAAGAACGACTGTCGTTCTTCTGAGGGAAGCTACTGTCGCAAAATCGTTTGTCGTACTAGCGTGCTGTCGAGGTTCAGTGTGTCGCACAAGCGTGCATTCGAACTATGGTGAGTCGCAGTACAGATTTGTCGCACAAACGTTAATCGCACATCCATTTGTCGAGCTCACGTAGTACACTCGAATGACCTAGCACAAATTATTATCGTCTCGTGTTAAAGCAAACGTTGAGCGACAAGTCCCATAACTTCTGTGCTGCTTCACGGTCGAGAGCTCGTTTGGAAGGAGTATCTCCCTCGCAGTTCGTGTAGTATCTACCCGAGGTATGCATCCCAGTCGAAGGCATCTGCTCATGAACCGCCAGAAATACTGAAGTCTGTGCTCCTTGTTTCGGCGTCAAAAACAACAACTTCAAAATGAATTTTATTATTCTTGGCTGATTCCGAAATATATCAGTGTAAACTGCTCCGGGGTGACAACAGTTCACAATAATATTGTTATTTTTGAAAAACACTTCTTCTGCCAACTTCCGCGTAAAAAGTATGTTTGCCAGTTTCGTATTGGAATAAACTCTTCTGCGTTCTAAAAACGTCTTCCCCTGCTTATCCAAATTCTCTGCTGTCCCAAACTTGTGCATTATTGACGTAACGTTAATAATCCTAGCTGTTTCAGGCAAATTTTTCATTACGGGCAACAGTAACATTGTGAGTAAAAATGGACCGAAATGATTAACTTGTGCTTCTATTGGCAAGCAGTCTTCAGTAAGTGAGTTGTCGAGAACTCCTGTGCCAGCGTTGTTGATTAGAATATCCACTCTTCCCTCAGTCTTTATTATGTCTTTAGCGAATGCGAGGATTGTCTTGAAAGATGCTAAGTCCAAATATTTGGCAATGACCTCATATCCCGTCGCTGATTGAATTTCAGTTGCAGCTTTCTGGGCTTTGTTTAGATCTCTGCAGGCGAGGATGACTCTGCCAGCACGTTTGGACAAGTCTTTAGCAGTTTCGTACCCGATGCCGGTGTTGGCACCGGTAACGATCACTACTTTATTTGTTATTCTAGTCTGTGATACGAACGACTTGTGCAACCTCCTCTGATTAATAATGAATGAAAGCGCGAAAAAAAATAGAAGGCATATTATTGCTTGAAGCATTTTGTGTAAATTAGCGGGTGTGAGGTGATGCAGCAATATTGCAATAGTTGGTTGGAATATGGGAAACCCGTTAAGTACTTTACGTTGCATACAATAAAGTAGGTACCTAATATCTTATTGTATACCTACCTACACACTACGTTGTGACGCCAAGATATCATCAAAACGAATAATAAAATAATGTAGGGCAGTAGGGCGTCGCATCGCCGTGTATCGTCAGCAGTTTTACTAGTGTCACTGTCACACTTGTCACAGTGTCAATGTCAAAGCAAGCGTAGACTCAAAATAAATCAAAACTTTATGACGTTTGTTTTCATAAGGAAACAATAGTAGATTATGCACCGAGGGGCTAAAGTTGTGTCTTATGTCACGGGCGTCATATTGAATCTCGAGCGCAATGAAGGATTCGGGATTTAACTCCCGAGCGCAGCGAGGGAGTTAAGAGTGTAACTCACGAGCGAAGCGAGGGAGTTAATACAAGAATCCTGAATGCAGCGAGGGATTCAAGCTAGCCCAAGGCAAAGACACCTTTAGCCCAGAGGAGGATACTCTACTTTTTACACCTACTGTGAGAAATGAGAAAATAATAGCCATAGTACGAAAAACAAAGTATTTATTAAATAAACAAACAGTAAGAATAACATATTTAGAACTAGTTAGTTATATGCACTTACATATTAATTGAAGTTAATGGTAACATTTGAGACATTAGTCCAGTTGTGCAAAGATAACGTTAAGTTTTTATTTGGTACCTACGTTTATAGATGTTGATGTGGAATTAAAAAAAAAAAAAAAAAAATGAAAAATGGTTCGTAGTTATCTAATTATTCTTACAATATTATGTCTTCGAAAACATGGCAACGATATGAAGAAGCAGTCGTTATGATTTTGCAGGAAATCGAGAATATCATCCACGCGTAGTAAGGGTTTCGAGAATAGCTTTCCTCTTTCTGGCACCAAAGGGTGTTTGTTAGTACTATACTGCCAATGTAGCTGAGCATGTGAGATTCCAATCACTCAAATCACATTATTGACCAGCGGGTCATAATGAAATCCAGTACAACATTATTGACCGGCTGTGCCCCCGGCCACTAATGGCTCACTTTAGGTTAACGTTGCTTGACATATAATTTGACATTTTCGAGCAGGTGGTGTGAAAATACCTTTATTATTCATTCTAATAAAAAATACAAACAGACCACGTTAAAAAAAACGTGTGCGTACGCGCAGCGGAATGTTGTTGAATTTAAAGATTTTAATTATGCAGATATTTAGTGTATGACGTCGTATAATTGTGTATGGTAAAAAAAAATTTGGGCACGCAACCATTGTGGAGAAATTCACCAAAAACTGATTCCGCTGGGCGAACGTTGTCCTGGCGGAACTTTTTTTAATCCATAGACTTTAGAAGAAAAGAGATGTGTCCAAAAATTAGTGTGTATTTGTGTGTAATTGTGTATGTATGAATAAAACTAGTGCATGCATAAACTTCGGAGGAATTCAAGTTTCCGCTACGCGAACGTTTGGCCATTAGCTAGTTTTCATATAAAGCGCTTACATAGAGAGCTGTAGATTTTTACATATACGTTGTTTTGAATTTGTTTATATTTGTTTAAAAAACAGATTTAGAAAAAATCGTAGGGCTTAAAAGATAAAAATATAAACGTAAAATACGCTTATTAGGTCTTAGTTCTTAAAGTATGCACTTTGGGGTCTAGATTTTCACGTTTATACAAACCTTGTAAGTGTCTGCAACATGTTGCCAAGTATCAATGATGTTCCGTTAGCAACTAAAGAGTTATAGGACAAATTTACCATGAACAGATCACTGTTTACAAAGCAGTCAAATATCACGACGTTCTGAAGGAATTGCATGGTAATATGTATGTCAATAATTAGTGTATTCATTCAACTATTCTTATGCAAAATTTCATGTCATTAAATTCAGTAATTAAAGAAAAACAATTATAATACTGACGAAGCATCGAAAACCTACATAACCCGACCAAGTTCGGATGGCTACAAAAAAGCGGCCGTGCAATGTATTTAGGTAACATCCCAAAATTTACAGTATAATACCGGTATTGAATTGGTATAGGTGATAACACAATTGTTGTTTCGATATAATTTATAGGTCATTTATTTTTGTACACCTACTTTTTTAAATGTATTTGACTATGACAGAAAGTAGGTACTATTTACGTAGGTACTTTATTTAAGTATGCGCTTGAGACTTGAGATATAATCTAAATATATTATTTAAGACAAATAAAATTCATACAGCTAATTTCTATTGAAGATTTCACGGATCAGGATTCTAACTATAGACCCCTTAGGGAAATTAAATATTTACCACATGTAAGTATGTACTACTGTTTAGGTAAATATTTATCATATTGTAGCTTATTACACTATTTAACCAATAGACTAGGCATGCACGATCGTTCCCCTTTGCAACTTTAGTGCAATAGAAATGCAATTGTTTTATTTTTTCCTAACGCTTGTGTACGCAACTGTACCATATTAATAAATACTATATTGGAAGGTTAAGAACGTTTCTAAGATATATGGCACGGCCGCTTTTTGGTAGCCATCCGAACTTGGTCGGGTTATGTAGGTTTTCGATGCTTCGTCAGTATTATAATTGTTTTTCTTTAATTACTGAATTTAATGACATGAAATTTTGCATAAGAATAGTTGAATGAATACACTAATTATTGACATACATATTACCATGCAATTCCTTCAGAACGTCGTGATATTTGACTGCTTTGTAAACAGTGATCTGTTCATGGTAAATTTGTCCTATAACTCTTTAGTTACTAACGGAACATCATTGATACTTGGCAACATGTTGCAGACACTTACAAGGTTTGTATAAACGTGAAAATCTAGACCCCAAAGTGCATACTTTAAGAACTAAGACCTAATAAGCGTATTTTACGTTCATATTTTTATCTTTTAAGCCCTACGGTTTTTTCTAAATCTGTTTTTTAAACAAATATAAACAAATTCAAAACAACGTATGTAAAAATCTACAGTTCTCTATGTAAGCGCTTTATATGAAAACTAGCTAATGGCCAAACGTTCGCGTAGCGGAAACTTGAATTTCTCCGAAGTTTATGCATGCACTAGTTTTATTCATACATACACAATTACACACAAATACACACTAATTTTTGGACACATCTCTTTTCTTCTAAAGTCTATGGATTAAAAAAAGTTCCGCCAGGACAACGTTCGCCCAGCGGAATCAGTTTTTGGTATATTTCTCCACAATGGTTGCGTGCACAAATTTTTTTTTACCATACACAATTATACGACGTCATACACTAAATATCTGCATAATTAAAATCTTTAAATTCAACAACATTCCACTGCGCGTACGCACACAAAAAAACTAGTTTTCCTTAATTCCTAAAAACAACTTTTAAAATTTTTAGTCAAGACGCCAGCAGGTCAAGCCACCCGAAACTGTCAAATTTTCCCAATCAACCTTGAACCTAATGCTTTAGGGATAGAGATGAAAATCTATTAAAGAAATTTGACAGCTTGTAGTAGCTTGTCTACCTACCTAATCAAAAATAATGAAAATGGAATTGGGACCAAAGAACATGTTTATTTGGTGTCACTTGGTTCGGTTGGCAGACATGATGCTCGAGAGCGGCAATTTTAAAACTGAAGGAACGTGTTTAATTTTCAAGTAGGTACATTTTCAGTTTTTATTCATTTTGTTGCCTTGCTTGGGCACAAAGTAAATAAATAAATGACTCAAGATTTTTAGAGGACTCAAGTTTTAAACAGCCTAGGGTAGGTCGGGGAATAAGTAATAGTAATACGCCAAATAAAACTAATAAACACTTTTGTAATTCTTTTTATATAGAACAAGTTATTAAACGGACATTACAAATTATTTTATATACCTACATGTGTATAACTACCAATGTTTTATAACAAAACTTTGTCGTTTTAACTAAAAAATGACAAAATTATTATTTTATTGAAATAGGGCGAGGCTGTCGATTGTTTGTTACGCTATGTTTTCCGTAATAAGAAGGATATGAATATATTTGTAACACAGCAATTACAGTTCAGAAGAGGTACATAACTACATTTTTTATTTTATTATGATCCAGAGATTAGATTCAGTTACGCAGTCAAAATTAAGTCGAGAGAAAAATAAATAAATAGCATAACAAACAAATTCCTGTGACACACTTTTTTGGCTACAACACTGACTGGCTTCAAGTAAATATGTAAATTGTATGTATATTTGTAAAAATTCAGTTTCAGTCTCCAGACGAACAATGTTTCAGTCATTCGGTTGCCCAAAACCGTTCGGGCAAGAAGACTATACAGGACGAGAAATTGACCTTAAAGTTATTAACCTCTAATGATTAGAAAAAATAATTATTATAAATTACACTTATAGCTAAATATGAGACGTTTCAAAACAACACATCGATTTTAACTGTCGTCCTAAGAAAAAAGGCGAAGTGAAGGTACCCAATTTCTTTTAACGTTGCATTCTTTTCTCTCTATATTCAGCACAAAAATGCATGTAGGTATCCAAATACGTATTATAAATATACGCGTCATACACGAACATTAGTGCACTCAAAAACAGTGTAAGCCACGAAGTAGCTACACATAAGTACCAGTACATACAAATTTTCTCTCATAGTAGTAGTAAGTATAATCTTATATCGTTTTTATACACAGGAAGGCATTTTCTTCACAAATAATTGCTGGAAATTACCTTCCACTTACTTTGCCATTATTGAGCGCGGGTAACGCATCTAAAGGTAATACATCATTGTAGGTACCTACCTAATTTTTTTTCAAATATGGAACTAGACAGCGATTTTTTCATCATAGGTGCCAGTTACGCCCCTGTTCCTTAGCACGACAAATAGTGTAGGTACTATGTCCTAATCTATGCACAAATAGTTTTACATAATTCAACAAACTGTGCATCTAATCGATTTGAAAGTAAGTGATAGTTTTTGTGAGGTGATACTTATACTTAGAAAAACTGTAAAAGATATTTGAAACTCAATTTTTTAGGACATTTTCTTGTGTAAAGAAATGAGTGGATAATATGGCCAAAAGATGAATATTATAGGTATTAGTGGCATTAGTGCGAGTTATTATATATAATCGATCGCGTTTACGTTAATTCAATTTAAATGAAATAATTGTGTTTCCCATTATAGTCACCAGACGGCGCTTATTCAGTTTCAGTACAAATTGAAGTTTACGTTAACATGGTCGAGTAAGTTTATGAACTCGCACTAAAGATCTCAGAGGGTAATTTTCTTCACAGACTACATAGGTAACTTACATACAAATCAAATGCAAGAATAGATATAGTTGATATTGCACTAAATCGAAAGATAAAATTATTAAAAAAAAAAAAAAAATTTACTACCTACCTAATATTGGTAGTATTATTCATTACTAATTACATAAGTACCTACGTACTTATGTAATTAGTAATGAACATAAACTTGTAAATGAAGCGTCAAGATTCTTGACATTAGCCGACGACGTTCGCATGGAAGTAAAAATATCGCGGCGGGATTTTATCGCGCACTGGATTTTCAACTCTCGGTGTGGAGCCGAGCTTCGAGAATCCAATAGAGCGCATGCCAACGCGTCGAAAAAACACTGTTGGATTTTCAACTCTCGGTGCTAAGCAGAGCGTTGAAAATACAGTGCGCTAAAAAAAATCGCCGCGATATTTTTACGTCCGTGCGAACGTTGGCTTACGTGCATTTATGGGTGGTAGACGGTGGTTTTACATTAATTCATACGGTCATCTTACTAATTTTATTCTTTGCTAATAATGTGTCAAATATAGTATCTTCACAACAAGGTTTTATATCAGTAGGTAGGTTTAGGATAGGTTGGCATAAGTACATAGTACATTCAACAATCTTTAATATTTGGTACCTAATTGCGCATTCTTATAGGTAGTAGCGACGAAAGATAATATCATTTAGGAATATTTAGATTTTATATTATGAATATTAAGATGTCTGAAGTTCAGGTTTCCAGGACTCAGTATTTTAAGTATTTGTTTATGAAAGTAATTTACTTGGCAATTTGTAAATTAATAAGAGGTACAAAATAATTGAGGATAAAAACATAATTATTGGTTTAAAGGTCTATAAAAAGTTTAAGAAACTAATTGAATCATCATTTCGAATTAAAGCAATACATTCCGATTCCTACGTAATCAAATACCAATTCAGTTACAAACTGCTCAACATTTGACACATCAAAATATTTTGTTTACAAATTGATGATACAATTATTTTCATTCGTCTAGTTTCAACATCGTATAGTATAAATTCAAATTGACTAAGTAAGCACATTATTTACGTATATGTAAATATAATTCTATAAGTCACAATACACAAGACACTTTATTACAAAAGTACAATAACAGTCTGGAAGTAGGTATATCTCTATTTCTTTTATATAGATTTAATTAAGTTTAACTTTGTCAAGTCCGTTTTTCTTACATTTGTTATTTGGTAAACAAATACAGTATATGAAAACACGATTTTTCGCATCACACACTCAAAGTTAGGACTGAAGATCTTCTCCTTTGTTAGAAACACAAACGGCACCCATACGCTACGGCCGAAATATCTTGGCAAGTCTGAACATAGGCACTAAGAACTCTCGCGCATGTTCTCTCACTCACACTCGCCTCATTGTCACCATTTGGTCTCTAAAAAATGTTACTGTGCAGCCTTTTATACACATAACATTACGCCTGTCATCCCGTACATACAGGGTGTAAGGAACAGCCCTCCGCAAACTGATAGGGTGAATTCAGTATGTCATACTAATATGACCGGTACATGAAATTTTTTCAGGAACTTTAAGGGACTCCAATAAATCTGATTTGTTTGTGTTTTTGTGCACAAATCGGAGCGTCTATTACTGGTTGGGAGGGGTAGGTAATAGGTATGCGGTGAGTTCGATGAACTCTGTAGCTAGATAGAAAGTGAACAGCTGATTTCACGCGTCGTTGGTTAGAGTATTTCAACATCCATTGCTGGTTTTTTTTTTTGCTGTTTTTTTTTGCGGTTTTTTTTACATAAATGGAGTGCTGCGAACACACAATGCAATTTTACATTGAAATAATGAAAATGTAACTGAAAAACAATTTGAAAAAATGAAAATTTTCCTGAGAAAATTTCCGGTGGAATATGATTCAGAATGAGGAGCTGAATGCACCCTGTTAGTTTGCGGAGGGCTGTCCCTTACACCCTGTATAATACATTTCGTCAGTACCATATTATAAGGGGCGAGCCTATTGCCATATTTGCCATCAAACGGGCACAGATCCAAACACCGGGTCTGCTACTGAGAAATTGTAGGTGGAAAAAACAACACTTTGCCCGACCTGGGAATCGAACCCAGGACCTTGTGCTCAGGAGCAGCGCTTGCGGCAACTAGACCAACGAGGCAGTTGTTGCCAGGAATATATTTTTGTTTTGTTTGTTTACCAAATTAACAAGAAAAGGGGAATACACTTTAGTAATATGGTTTTAATATTTCCTAGCTGGAGCTTTGTAGGAGCGTCTATTTACTATTTTATAATAGTTTTATGTATGTACATACATTCGTCATCGCCTTTCACAATAATTGACGATACAGTTCTTAATAGTAAAAGGAGAGAAGTAAAGGAACAATAGTTTCTTGACACAGACGAGTACCGTGTTTCAGTGTCGTGACGACAGATTGTCGTATTATCTAAAGTGTCGTAGCTTGCATATTAAATGGCGCTGTTCATATTAAAACTACGTACGGTTTTCTGGCCGTCATGAAAATCTGTCATTTCCAACAATGTTAAAAAACGCTTTGTATTTGGATAGCCTTTATTTTATGACCGAGCGTTCACCGCTTAGGATAGGAAACCAAAGCTTTAGCCCAGGTACGCACGGGCGATTTTTTTCCCGCGGAGATTTTTTTCCCACACTCGATTCTCAACGCTTGGCTCAACACCGAGAGTTGAAACTCCAGTGCGCGATAAAATCCCGCCGCGATATTATTAGGTCCGTGCGAACGTGGGCTTACAGTGCCACGGTTGACTGTCGTCTGCGATATTTTAGAGTATCGTTTGTCATCATCATCTGCCTAGCCTTTTCCCAACTATTTTCAGGCCAGATTTAACCGGACGGAGCACCTGAATACCATTATTTTTCAACGAGTATTTCACTTGGAGCGACTCTGTAAGACGTCCACAACACAACAGCGCCATTTTTTGTCAATTACTTATTTTCTGTCGTCATGACCCGTTTAAAAACGACAGTCGTCAATGAATTCGTCACGACACAGTTTCAACGGTAGAACCTAGTAATAAATCTAACATAAATTTTGGGTAACTCGCTAATATTCTGAATTCGGTTTACTTTCTTATTTACACAACGAAACTTATTGCTTACACTTATCGTAGTCATTAATAAATAGAGTCTGTTTAGATCATGTTCACACAGTGCATTCGATCTTTTTTACTTTCGTTTTATCACTTGCGTCCTTCGAGGCGCCCTGCGCGCATCAATATACCTGGAAATTGAAATAAAGATAAAATTAATTTCATGGTTATAGGTACAGCCGTACAGTGTGGAAATCAGCACCCTAATTGCGTAACACACTATCGATTGAAGCAAATTACTAAACCACTGCTTCATATGTTCGAAAAAATTGTCTGGTCGACATCGTAAATAACGCAATGAATGTTGTTGAACTGTCGAAATGAAACCGATTGCGATTGATATAGTTTGTTCCGCAACTAGGGAGCAGTTGTCGTAGGTCCATGACGAAAGATGGGCATGTAGTGCGGAGGAATGAGGAACAAGTCGTGAGGAAAGTTTTATTGAGTATGAATGTCGATGGCTAAGAATAGGGGAAGACCAAAGAACGATGGATGGACTGTATGAAAGATGATATGGCTAGAAAGGGGTTGACTACCGAGATGACGAATAATAGAGAAGTAGGTAGGAAAAAAAATGAAAAGAAAAATGATGAAAAAAATGAATGAATGAATGATGAATTGATGATGATGAATGATGGTGGAAGAAAAAGATATATTGCGCCGACCCCAAATAAATTGGGATAAGGCAGGTGAATGATGATGATTGTGTAGGTACCCAACTACCCAGTACTAACTTGGTATTGTTTTAGTAAGTGGATAGGTATTACTCATACGGCAGCATGAATGTATCATAGTTAACAGGGTAAAGATAACCAGGGGCAAAGGTAACTTGATTAGCATATATTTTATTACTATCGTCATCTTTTCATTTAACAATATTAAAAATTTGGTACTCTGTGAGCGAGAGAGAAAACAAAATCTATAAAACCTATAAACCAAGTATCTGTTGTAAACTGACAGACGAAAGCTAATTTTGCCAGACTTTAAGCAGAGACGCTTCGCTCGCTACCATCGTCTTTAGATAAGCAAAAACCTACAGTTTTGGCAAGTCAGTGCGTTCACCTCAAACAAAATATTGTAGGTGGAAGATAATATATTTGCATTAAATTTTTGCATCTACCGTTTCAGTACAGCCATATAGAGTAAAGGAGATTTTTTGTTACTAATGGCACCTAATGGACTGTCTTATTATTTACCTATTTCAAAGTTATTGACCGCCCCGATCTAGTGGTCAAAACCGCGACTGCTTTGGGTTCTGGCCTCAATCCCCAGGTCGGGCCAAGAGGAATATCTCACTAGCAGGTCCCTCTCACCCCTTAGCCGACGTTCGCACGGCCGTAAAAAAATCGCGGCGGGATTTTATCGCGCACTGGATTTTCAACTATCGGTGTTGAGCCGAGCTTCGAGAATCCAACCTAACAAAAACAGAGTGCATCCCAGCGCGACGAAAAACACATTGTTGGATAATCAACTCCCGGCGCTAAGCAGAGCGTTGAAAATGCAGTGCGCGAAAAAAAATCGCCGCGATTTTTTTACGCCCGTGCGAACGTCGGCTTAACATGCAGCCATGGAGGCATGGAATCTTAACATCACATGATGGCTGTACTAGCGGGGGCGTGATGTTATGTTCTATCAGATGACCTTTATTTTTCAAACTACAGAAACAGTCAGTGTTTCGAGTTCGACCACAGTAAAGCTACTACAGGATCTGACCCAAGGTAACATTTACTTATCATTGACAATGACTATCTCGTGGCTAGGCACGATCTTTTAATACCTAACGCAGAGCATACATTCAAGGTTGCTCGTGTGATAGGGTCTTAACATTTTAAAAGAACAATTTGAAATACCTAGCTAATTGTATAAGGTTCTTAGCAAGAAGTCATGTTCATATTCTCTGAATAATTATTTACCTTTGCTAGCTTAGCATTCCATAATAGCTCTAACTTTCTTGTAGAATATCAGGCTTGATCAAGTCAATTCGTAATCAATCAAGGATATTAAATATTTGAGACCTAGGTACCTAGGTATCTCTGGATAATGTTGTTTTAGGTAGATTTCAAATCAGGCAATCAATGAGGGTTTTCATGAAAATTCTCGCCATCAGTTGGCGCCACTTTCACAAGAGGTCTTCCATTTCGACACTGAATTTTATTATAATATATGATGACGTTCATCATTCGTTTGTCATTCAGTCACGACTAAAGAAAATATTAGCGCTTTGAAACTTTTGACAGGTGACCGGCTGACGTCTCAGTGCTGCCACCTTGTGAACGTCATTTCGAAAACCCTCATTGCTTTTCCCTGTACAGTCAGTCCTTTCTAAGTTATTGAATGGCTAATGCCATTCAATAAGTTATATCATTTAACCTATATCTTTTCGCTTTCGCTATGTACAGTGGGCTGCATCAAATGTTAATACAACTGGGGTACCCCATTGATGCAGCCCACTGTACATTATAAGACAATTCACTTTGGCAAGCTGAATATTAGTGGACGGACTGAGCATCAGTAGTTGGCTTTAAGCGCCCATTACATTATCCAATTTCCAGAGCGCTAGTTGGCTAGATGAGATAGCGTGCTAAGTTTGTATTGTGTAAAGGCAGTTTACACAATACAAATGAAGCAAGCTATCTCATCTAGCGCTCTCTAAATTGGATAATGTAAAGGGCGCTTTAGTAGGTACCTACTTACTAAGTTTTTTGATAGTGACAACTTTTGGTTTATAAAAATCATGGCTCATGTCCCTGTTGTGGGTATGGACGACTATAAAGTTTAAACAGAATACGATAATCACCTTGACGCCATAAGCCATCTCGTAGCCGCCCTTGCTCTGCATCTGATTCTGCATGGTGTGTAGCAACGACGACGGGATGTCCACGTCTGTTGAACCTGGAATCATTATAATAAGACGTATTAGTACCTACACATTCACACACGAACGGTCATGGTTTAAACCATCGAGCCAGTTTTTGTAATATGAACCGGTACTAAGTTGTCAGTTTTGTAAAACTGAGATCTCAATGTGTTGGAATAAAGTTCGAAATTCAAAAAAGGTTCTATGGTTTAAACCTGGAAGATGAACCTTGTTTTGTAATAAGACGGATTAAGTTTAGGAATGATTAGAGCGTTCGTTCAATATTTTTAAAACAAGAACAAAGACTTGTTTGTTTAAAAAATCGTAGTTATTAGACCTTGACATTTTAAAAACATAACAAGAATTCGTAAAAGAAGAGAAAAAATGTTTTAACGGATCTTTTGAAAGGTCAAACGCCAAAGAGTCAAGAATTCAGGATTGCAAAATTATTTAATTTTGAAGTGGAGCATCAAAGCTTCTTATGAAAAGCTCAACAGTGTCAACACTCTTAAACAAGTTGTAACTTAAATAACGCACAACCTCTTAAGGGGTAATTGTACTCATCATTATGAACAACTTTTACTATCGGACCAAACCTGAAATCGTGAAAAAATAATCAGCTCGTCAAAATGTAGGCAACAGCAGATTTTATCCCTTAAACTAAAAGGTTTGGTCCCATAGTAAAAGTTGTTCATAATGACGTGTACAATGACACCTTAAGAGGTTATGCGTTATTTAAGTTACAAATTGTCTAAGACAACTGTAAGTCAAGTACAACAGTTACTGTGCAACCTATTCACTACCAGAAACCATAACCATCATCATAAAGAACAATAAACTATCTAGTTACGAAAATAGTGAAGTATTTCACGTAACAAATAAATGACCAGCAACACGCAACGAAAGTTATGTCAGCTCGCCCAGAAGGTCACACCACTAGCCGCACGGATTTATGATAACTATCTACATAGTAATGATCGTTTAGTGTAACAAATGGTCTGAAATGGCAGAGAGTAGACCTTGCAGAAGTTCAGTCCTATGCTCGAACTTTTAATTAGTTGAAGTAAAATGACACTTCTTATCTGTCATTCGTTAAAAAATGTTCCCATTTGACAGCGAAATTACAGTCAAAATGACATTAGAAGTGTCAGTTTACTGCAGCTCATTAAAAGTCCGACCATAGTTTCTAGTCATCATCATTTCAGCAGTAAAACGTCCACTGCTGGACATAGGCCAACACCAAGCGACGCCACATCTACCATTCCAGGAGCTGCAGTCTCGGCATAGATAGCGATCGGTTTACGGGGTCCCTAGACGGGCACAATTGCTTGATTGTGCAAAGCACGTGATTTTTTCGTGATTGTCAAGCAATTTTGACGGTCTAGGGGCCCATTAGGACTTGGCGACTGAATTCAGTCGTAAAGCGATCGCTACCTCGAGACTGCAGCCCCTGCTGTGCTGTGGCCTTAATGTGAGTTTTTATACTTACTCGATCGCGTTTACGTTAACGTTATCTTACGTCAATTTTGTATGGTATAATATTGTTTCCCACTATAGTCACCAGACGGCGCTTATTCAGTATCAGTACAAATTGAAGTTTACGTTAACGTGATCGAGTAAGTATAAAACTCGCACTAAGCCCTCAGTTCTCATCTCGATCCTTATCGTCTTCTATAAGTTGGGTTTTTCTTGCTCTTGGGTTTTAACCAAAACAGAGTTTTTTACAAGATTTCATCATGGAAACACTGTATAATAATGTGTGTGCTCACTCTTCTCCAGCATGGACAATTTTTCTGCGACTTAGAACGGATCACCGTTCTAAGTCAAAGAAAAATTGTCACCCCTCAGGGTGAGGGCAAACCTAGCGATTTAAATCTTTAGTATTTGACATTAAGTCAAACCTACCCCAGGTTTGACTTAATGTCAAATACTTGTCAAAATGACAGATTTTCATAAGGCCGCTTTCTTTCCGCTTTCGAAATACCGTATTACTAAAACTGTCAAGACGGGCACATCTACCTGTATGTATATTTTATTCGTACGTACGTATAGGTAACCCTCTGCAAGTGATAAGTATAACCGTCAAAACAATATTACGGCCAACATTCCAATCACACAAACAGCCTTATCCTTCATTCTTATGTCTATGGCCTTACCTAACACAACATAACAGCTACCTACTGATCTACTAATCACGGCCATTTCGTGAGACACATCTATAGCTGTCAAAACAGAGATAAGTAGCTCTGTGACTCATACTGATGTCCTTGAGGTTATAGATAATAGTGATAGTCTATTGATTGATCGCGTTCTACGAAACGGAGGGACGGTTTGTTATGGCGCCGCTGAGTAAGATGGTCCCGTCTTTGTGATTTTAGGATAAGATTTGGTGTTAAGACAAAGTTATGGTTTTTATCTTGTCTTGCATTTTTAAAATCTTGTCGCATTGTAATGCAGATGTAGAGACTAGAGACGAAGATTATTATTATCTTAATAATGAGGAAAATTCTTCTATCTTATTATTGAGGGATAAAATCTTAGGTATTAGAGCAAAAGATTCCACACGGCAATGTCGGCAATCCCATCACTTATTTGGAAGATGTTGATTGTATAAGACCATTAGCTTCCGCCCGCGGCTTCGCCCGCGTGGCATGTCGATAAAAAGTAGCGTAATATCCTTCCACAGGGTTCAAATTATCCCCCATTACAAATTTTATCAAAATCGGTTCAGCCGTCTAGCCAGGAAAGCCTATGAAACAAACATACAAAAAATCAAATCTTTTCTCTTTACAGCGAAAATAATTTATAGAATTGTGATTACAGATTGCGAACAACCGTCCGCTGCTTGACATGGAGACGATATTTAAATATAACTCAATATAATAATATAACAAGAAGGAAAGAAATAAACGTGGTTAACAAAATGTAACAGGTTGCTTACTCTAGAATCAACATGTGGGTCATTTGGAGACAGTCTAAAGGCTAACTACACTATCTACTGAATAGAAAGAACAAGATATTCTCAGGTCAGGCAAGCACGCGATGCCACAACCTTCGCGACGGCCTTCATTAACAAATAATACGGCGCATTTACTCTAATCACATGGATTTTCAAGATTATACGAAACTACAGTCAGCCTCACAAAGATGTAGACAAGAACTCACTCAGTTTTTTATTTTAATTTTGATTTTAGTTTTGATTATGATTTTATTTTGATTTTAATTGTAATTTGGATAGTGGATAGAACAAGAAATGAGTACATAAGAGGAACTTTGAAAGTGGCACCGGTGACTGAAAAGTTGTGCGGAAATCGTTGTCATGGTATGGGCATGTGATGCGGAGGAATGAGGAAAATGTCGTGAAAAAAGTTTTGAGTATGAATGTCGATGGCTTTATGAGTAGGGAAAGTCCAAAGCAACGATGGATGGACTGTGTGAAAGATGAAATGGCTAGAAAGGGGATGACCACCGAGATGACCAACCCCAAATAGATTGGGATAAGGGCTTGGGTTTGGATAAGGGAATGATGATGATTTTAATTGTATTTTGATTTTAATTTTAACTTTGACTAAGATTTGATTTTATGTGATTTTAATTCTGGCTTAATTTCGATTTTAATTTAGAGTTTGGGCGTAAACATAATTATGTTCGGTGAGTAAGTAGGTATAAGAACTCACTTGGTGAGCCTAATAAGTACAGAAAATAAAATAAACTCATTTGACTGTCTACAATTTACATATAAACATCACGCCTATGATCCCCGAAGGGTTAGGCAGAGGTGTACCTATAGTACACCTACATTTCGTCACTTATTTTTAAGTCCCGTGTTATATGGACGAGCCTATTGCCCACAAATGGGCAGAAATCCAGTGTCCGGGCTGCTACTGAGAAATTCCAGATGAAAAACCCCATAAAACACAACTCTATCAAACTACGTATAAAATCTGACAAGGAGTGACGTCATGCCACATTTTAACTCAATGTACTATCGCCGTAGTAATCTATTGATTACTTACGTAAAAAAAAACATCTCCAATTTTTTTAATAACCTAACTCTTGACGGACAAAAAAAAAATTAGTCAACATTCTATTCTTGTCGACGTTAACATCTTTTAGAGGTTGACTGTACATTCCAGGTACCTAGTTAAATATAATACTCTCACAGTCACCTTGTGAAAAGATGAGTCAAATGTTAAGGTCGCCGAACGACCTCAGAAAATTACTATATTGTGATTGCAAATGTGAAAAAAATTGTAGACTGTATGAGTGCTACTTTGTAATTGGCGTACAACTATTTTGTTAATGTCCCTCGGCAAACTTCGTGTTGAAATCCGACGACTGACGAAACACGAAGTTTGCCGAGGGACATTAAGAAAATAGTTGTACTGTACTTACGTTGTTTTTTTCTTTCGTTTTGGTTAGAATGTACTCAGACAAACTTGAATTAAGAAGTGGTTTTGTAGGTTTGCCTTTGCTCAAACTCAAAGATTCAATATCAAAGCGACATAGAGAAGAAGCAATTAGAGATCTGTCTGTAGACATGTTCCGAAGTTCTTTTGTTTATGCCTAATTTAAATAACTTAGTATACAGAGGGGATAAAAATATAGACCTTCAAACTTTGTCATGATCGAAGCCGTCATACTGAACAACTTACTGTGAAAGCCTCAAAGCCATTTCCGATGAAAAATAATAATCAAGAGGGGGGGTTGGCCTGCGAGGAATTTGAAAAATAGGTAAGTACCTACTTGAAAAAACTATTGCCGTCGCGCTGCGCCCGAAGTGATACGAGAGTGCGATAGGGACAGCTGCAGCTCAGACCGATTATATCACAAAAATGTTGACGAGATCGACGTTTCGTATTCCCCTTTTTTCTCGTGCAAAACTGAGCCGATTCAATTATTTTTTTCATTAAAATTTTAAGAAAGAGTACGTCTAGGTTCCTATCATTTTCTTTTATGTTAAAAACTTTTAGAATTTGTCTGGTAGTCTTCTAATCAAGGCGGTAAAAATAGGGCATTTTTTGTAATTTTTGCAGGGTCATAATTTTCTTCACTAATTAGTTCCTGAAAAAAAGGAAATGACAGGGACAGCACAGGTACAGCAGACTTAGATTTTATAAAAAAAAAAAAAAGATTGTTCTAGAGGCATTATTCGTGTGCGTCTATCTGACAGGCCCCAACGAGATTCATCAACGGGTTTCTGAAGTATAGCTCGCAGAAAGTCGAAATTTTGGATTTGTAAGGTACATAATAGTATCAAGCTCCTATCACTATTGTATGATATAAAATAGTTGTATTTAAAAAGGGGCCCGCTGGCTGGACACTTGTTTAAATAACGAATATCTTCTGAAGTGTAGCTCACAGAAAGTCGAGATTTTGGATTTGTAAGGTACATAATAGTATCAAGCTCCTAACACTATTGTATGATATAAAATAGTAGTATTTAAAAAGGGGCCCGCTGGCTGGACGCTTGTTTAAATAACGAATATTTTCTGAAGTGTAGCTCACAGAAAGTCGAGATTTTGGATTTGTAAGGTACATAATAGTATCAAGCTCCTAACACTATTGTGCGATCTGTAAGTATAATAACAATAAAAATAACCATAAAGGGCCCGCTAGCAAGACACTTCATAAAAACGTCATTTAATCAAAAACTGTCGAGGTACAAAATACATATATCTTATTTATTTTCTTCAGGTACAAAATAATGTCTTTATGACAAGCTATCACCTGTTTATGAATTTCGTTGGGGCCTGTCAGATAGACGCACACGCATTATTCAGGAAGAAAAATTGGGAATACATCTGTATGGAGAATCGCAAACCACCTCCCCTTACTATGCATCGATATTATCTTTAACTACTGGTGTGATAGAAGTTGATTTTTTTAACAACTATCTTTGAGTTACAAGGAAGTTGTTCAGTATGTCGACCTGTGACGGGTAATATCTCTCTGTCCACGCTTAAAGGCTCTTACAGACAGAGGCGATATCGCGTCGCGACGTATCGCTTAGCGGTGTTGCGACGCGATAATATCGCAATGTCGCTCGCGATATCGCCTCTGTCTGTAAGAGCCTTAAGGGTATCTTCAGCCTGTATAAGTATGCCGCCGGGTCGCGGGTTGTTCGAAAGAGATACCGTGGCCCTGGCACAGGCAACTGAAGGAACACGGGTGGTTTTAGTCAGTAAAAGTCTGACACGTCCCGCTCCGCGCAGAGCGGGAGAAGTCATTTGATGATTTTCCATCCACAAAAAGCCTGTATAAGTATATGTAGGAACAGTCGTTGGCACTGTCAAGGATTCAAAATATTATGAGCGTTGGAAAGCTCAATAAATTCTATAGAACGTATAATATACCTAGATCAAAAATATATACTCATGTGAACGGTTCAATAATATATGCTGAGAATAAGGAGGATGTACAGGATAGGTGCAGTCATAAATGAATATAAATCTTGGCCACAATTTAATGATGCTTATAGTTGTCACTACATTGGGAACTTTTTTGACGTTCATTTATTTATGAAGCCTGAAAGGGCCAATATATTAATGAACTCAACTGCACAGACAGTGTCAATCCATCAGGTGGAATGAGAGCTCACTGCAAATTCACTTCACCTGAGTCTTCAAGGCTTCCGCGTGACGTGACTCAAGTAGAACAATTTCCAAGAAGTTTTCATCGAAATTGTTCTACTAGAGTCGCGGTCGCGCGTGTTTACGGTGAGATCGTCAGATTTCCAGATAGACAGGGGCGGATTTGCAGTCTTGGCCGCCCTAAGCCCCAGGCCATGTGGTAAGTACCAGCCGCCCCTTCTCAGCACCCATCATAATTATAGACTACATAATGAATTTACTTTATTGCCAACTTTTAACGAAACCGATTCAGTTGACTTTTTAATATCTGCTAATTTAGTTATTTACTTATTGTTTTTTTTCGCGATTTTAGGTTTGGTCCATAGTAAAAGTTGTTCATGAATGAGTACAGTGACAGTGACGAGAGGATGCGCTGGGTAGCCCGCAAAATTCAAATTTTCTTGCGTTTTATGCAATTTGCAGGTCCGTGTCAGGTTGTGTCTTGATCAAAATATGATACGCGGAAATAAAACATAAGGTTTAATTGCCATTATAAGAAATCAGCTAAATGGTCGTGGACACGACTCGCTTGGCAGACTCTATGTGTGTACATCATTTTAACCATAAAAATCATCAATACATCTCTCCAAGTTAGACTTCGTGCAGATTCGTTAGATTTTGTTCGTTCGAAGGTTAAAATTATGTAAATATATGTTTTTTTATTTCCGCGTATCATATTTTCATTAAGATACAACCCGACACGGACCTGCAAATTGCAAAAAACCCAAAAAGAATGACTTTCGGGGGTACCACAGCGCATCGCCCTTAAGAGGATATGTGGGTCACTAACCAGTAACCCTGTATATTTAGATGTACGAAAGTGATATACTTAGGAAGATTATTGTTATACGATGCGGTGCAGTGCGGCCCGCCATAATGAGCGCGAGCCTTTAGAATATTAATGTACTTTCAGTTATTTCTTGTTATCATCAGTGATTTTTTTGTCAGATTGGCCGCCCTAAGCCCGGGCCTACTGGGCCTTGGGGTAAATCCGCCAATGGTCGGTAAAGTCCAAGACAAACACATACAGAACAAAAGCACAATGACATATAAACAGTCACATTGGTACTTGCCCGGATTTGAACCAACAACCCCGTGCATGAGAGGCGAGGCCTTACACACTGGGCCATCACGACCTAAAGAAAAAAACAATGATGAATAACAATGTTGAGTTTTCCTTATCACATGAATACTCAAGATCTCACTCGATATAATGACACAACATGTCACGAAGACGCGGAAACAAGGCGCTTCCATTAAGGCTTGTCCTCCCTAAAATACGGCGAAAATAAGTAACTTTGTTTCCATTTTTTACAGAAACTATAGCACCTTTTTGACAGAAAAAAATATACAATAATCTAGAATACATAAGAAGTGATTTCATGTGTCCTGAAATCTATTTTAGTTTGTAGAACTAAAGAAAAAAAGTTTAAACCCAGGTCTATTTCTGTCTATTTTTTTCGAGTTTTTACCATATTACTCCTACAGTTTTCATTAAAAGTGTTCATAAATTTATACTTACTTTACAAAATAATAAGGAATGATTTCATGTGATTACTTTTTTAGTCCAATCCCTAGATTTTTTGTAAATCGGTATATTTTGCAAGCGTTGTGTCATCGCGCTTCTCTTTCTTTTCTATGCAGTCCGACAGTGACCGCGCTTTTTACGGCGGACAAGCCTTAATAAATGGTTGGTTCAGTGGTTCTTGAACTTCAAGGTGAGGCGGACGTCCGCGAATATGTAGGTATTAGCTTGCAGAATCACTCGTCACGACCTCACGCGTGTATTTATAGAGGCTGTGTGTCTCTGGCTTGCGTTTTTTTATTCGGTTTTTTAATGTTTGCAATGAGGAGTCATGGTGATGCATGAGACAAGGTCTGCTAAAAATAATGTCTTGCTAAAATAGGGATCTCGCAACATAAGGTTGGTATATCCTATAGTTGTTTTATCTCACGAAAGCGGGTGAGCCATGCTTGTAGATGTGATGCGTATAGACACGCGCTCTTGTGTGCATACCTGCAGGTAGCGCGCTCCCGAGCTTACGCACACAAAGACAATGTGCATGTAACATTTACACACACAAGTATGGCTCGCCCGCTTTCGTGAGATAAAACAACTGTAACTACAGCAGATATTTTAGTTCCTATAAGATGACATATAAAGTGAATATTGTAGGTAAGATGCTGTCAATGCTGATTAAATTCTAAAATATTAAGATCCAGAACTAACTAACTTACAGTTTATCAGTAAAAGTAGCCTATGTCCTTCATCAGGGTTCAAAGTATCCTCGTACCAAATTTCATCAAAATCGGATCAGCCTTTTAGCCGTGAAAGCGTAACAAACATACAATTTTTTTTATATTTTTGAGCCGTTTGGGGTTGAAACCCTTGGGCCATGGGGCCCGAGTGCTCATAGTTTGTTCAACGAAATCTCCAAACGGCTCGTTGACACTTCCCGTGACCCAAGGGCTGGCTTTTACCTTGGCCAGAGGATTAGCATTGCCATACAACGTGGCAATGCCGCCAGTCTCTTGGGTACTCTACCAGTCGACAGCGATGCGGAGGAAATTTTCGACGCCATATTTTACTTTTTTAATAGTTTAGATAATTGTATAGTAATCCATCCAAAGACCATTTCAGACATAAATCTTCATAGCCTTCACATGATCTGACCAAGATTATGTCTGGAAGAGACTGTGAGCTCTGAGTTTGTTTCGGCCTTTCTCCTCAGTGTAGTCAGACGTCAACCTCATCTAGTTTTTATTAAAAATATGATTGACGTGTAAAAGTGTTTGTACAAACCTACTTAAGTAAGAAATAAAATCATTAATCGTGAAGTTCTAATATACCCACTTGTAGTTGAAAGGTATTATAATATTCTTTATATCAGAATCTTGAAGTCTTTTATGTTTCTAAGTAATAATTGAGTCATTGTATGCGAGGTTGTTATGATAATTTATGATTTATGTAATTGGGGGTATAATGAAACGAAATACGGTCTAAATAATTTTCCTTGTCAATCAATCTGCCTAGCCTTTTCCCAACTATAGGGTTGGCTGCCAGTTTAGCCGGATGCAGCAGTATTTTACATGGAGCGACTGCCTATCTGACTTTCACAATACAGTTACTGTGTAAATACGAAAACTCTTTGGTAAGACTGGTTGTCAGACTTTCGAGCTTCTGACTTCCCGTAACGACTATCAAAGATGTAGGTACAAATGACAGTGAGTAACCATTATAAAATTGCGGACATATTTTTTTAGCATTTTATTACATCTCATATCAGAGCACTTGGTTAAGCATTCAAATCGTCACAATTTATTTTGAAGACGTTAATAATCTCATAAGTATAATGGACTATGAAGTGGGTATTAGTCGTAATTATCACTGAACACATGTGGCCACTGTGGCCCAACGCAACCCAAAACCCAATGTGGTTACGAAATGCGCCTGCGGAAGATATCAAAAACTGAAATCTTTTAACAATATTGAGGTCAGTCCTGAAGTTATGAATATGATGCAAATAAAGTTTTGAATGAATAATATCTATAGGAATGTTTAGTTTGTTTGAATGGTGTAGGTATGTATCAATGTTACATATAAATATGGTGTAGTAGGTACAGTTCTGTTAACATACGGTTCACAAACTTGGTTAAAACTGGCAAGAGAAAAAATAAGAATATGTCAAGCAGCCATGGAAAGATCCATTCTAGGAATACAAAAGATAGATAAAGTACGCCACACCAAGATAAGAGAAAGAACAAAACAATTGGATTTCCTACTTCACTCTATGAAATTAAAGTGGAAATGGGCAGGACATCTAGCTAGAATGGAAGATGACCGGTGGACTAGTCGTGCCGTAGTATGGGAAGGTCCCAAGGGAAAAAAAAAACGAGGAAGACCATCAAGAAAATGGGTCGATGATATCAAAGATATAGCAGGAGATAAATGGCAAACGATAGCGAGAGATAGAAAACAATGGATAAAAATGGAGGAGGCCTTTACCCAACAAAGGGGTTCTCATTGAAATCAAACCAAAGCTTGTATAAAATAAAATTTAAAAATCGATACAACAACAACAATAATAATAATCAGATAAAAATAATTTAAACTAAATAATAATAATAAATTGAAAAAAAAATTGTAATTGATTGAAAAAAAAAAAAAAACTATATATATCAATAATTTGAATAATAACTTTGTTGCATGCTAAAAACTATTGTAAAATTGCATGGAAAAAATTGAGAAATAATAAAAGGCTATTTATTTATTTATTTATTTATTTATTCATTAGTACAGTTCTGTTGCAGTTTTTAGTACTACAGCCGACGTATCTTGGCGAGTCTGAACTTCGCGCAGAACTCGGAGGTCTCTCTCTCTCTCTTCTGTCTTCAAATAGTGACATGAGGCGAGTGTGAGTGAGAGAACATGCGCGAGAGTTCAAAGAGAGTTCGATTTCAGATTTGGTCACATAGTAAAAGTTGTTTGTTATCATGAGCAATCATGTGTTTAGGTATCGGTCACTAATTACCAATGATCGGAGTAGGTAGATTGAATTGGGGTCATTGATCCGAAACGTATATATTAATATGGACATTCCTCCGGAATTTCGAAATTATGGTTGATTATTAAAAAAAAACCGGAACTTATGTAGAAATTGTAGTAATTTTATTTTTGATAAAAATTGGATGTAAAATGTACATATTTAACAATAAACATTTATCCTTATTGTTATTCATTCCACCCTTAATGTCAATGACCGTGACCACTATGAAAACAATTTATAAAAATTTGTGGCAATAATTAAAAGGCTAAAAATAAAATATTAAAAATGTGTATTTAAAGCTTCGTCGGAATTCAATTAATTTTATTATTCAACAGATAAATAATAAATTAATTTAGTTTTGATACCTTCCTTTAAATTTTGAATTGAGTTGTAATAATATCACTACCAACACTAACAATATTTAATTGGATCCGGAAATACCGGAATTACCGGAATTACTTTCCGGGAAAATGGCTTATCCATGTTCTTCTTTCTGTGGGCATTTATGATACAAGTACCAAAAATCAATCTACCTACTCCGATCACTGCTAATTACCAGTCACCTATATTATAGCTCCGTCTGAGGTCGCTCGAAGATTACTATGGAAAATACATGTATAGTATATATAATACTTACTTAATGTCTTGTATAAACTATAGCTACGTCTTTATTGTCGTATTGTTGTCTCCACCTCGTATGCACTCCTCCACTCGGTATAGGTAATAGAATAAATCACAATAGTTAATAATTAATGCCACGAAAATGATGATTTTAATCAAACATCAATTAAATGCTCGTTATTGCCACATCAAGATCATATCTAGCTAGGTTTTTGTGCTCACGTTCAGGATTATATGCAAATAAAGAGGATTATGTTCCGGATGCAATCGAATCTGATAACTAATGCAAATCATTTTCTGATCAATTGGACTTTGTTTATTGACAAATTTACTAGTCGTCCTTCGGTAAAACTGGCATAAAATACCAAAAATACATTCCGACACCAAATGTTGCGAGCTAGGGCTCGGGATAAATTAAGGCTGAATCGATAAGATAATGTACGAAAGTGATACGGAATAATGGAACGCATTGCAAAAATCCTCCTAAATTACCCACTATAAAGGAGGGTTTTTGCAGTGCGTTCCGTCGCGAAGCAGCCTGCCCCAATCTGCGTTAGACCTTACTTTGAAAGTTTGGATCGAGTAAGTTTCACTGGATCGAAATTTGACTAATTTTCAGCTGTTGAACTGGGTTTGAGGTAAAATTGCCTTATAGCGATGGTGGACTCCGGTGAAACTGCATCCATACTTCACGAAAAGGCCGTTGGTGAAGGCCCTGGTTCCAAGCTTGGTTTAGCTCGGTGTGTAAGTGAAATGGCTTTATGGCTGTCTAGTCTGACGCACGAGATAGAAGATTCTCACGCGCACCGGAATTATGTCGTAAAAGTGCAAATAAAATCGTATAAAATTAGAAATTAACTATTTAATAAAAAGTAATCCATCACTGGATGCAGTTTGGAATTTGACATTTCATGGTATATTTTTAATTATAATTATAATTGCTAATGAAGGGATAAACAGCTTTTAAAGATTATTAGGAGGTATGTTTAAAGATTTCTTTGGTGCATTAAAGTATGTTTAATTATGTTTTGGCTTCCATCACTGTATGCGAAAAGGACTTGAAAATAACATGTTTTTTTTACATGTCAAAATTATTTACGGTTTATGAGGCACACGGCTTTAAAAAACCACCTTTTTGATCGTTTTCAGGAAATCTGCGCCTGAAGTATCGATGCAGTTTCACCGGAGTCCATCATCGCTATAAGGCAATTTCTTGCAGGCAATCACTGGACTGACTAATAATTATATAGATTTCCACGAAATAGATAGCTATTTAGTAGGAAAAAAGGCCAATATCTTGTCCATAATAAACCAAACGATGTGACGGCACATTCTTAGAAGTTAATAGACTCAAGCAGTCGCAGAAGTACCTAAACTTTGGACTTGTCGACTTTACTTTAAGCTTACATTATCCTGTTCACGTTCTCATGTGAATGTCTGTTTACCGTCTTTATACTTATATAAACATGTACTAATCTATAGGCACACAAGGATAGGAAGACATGGACACAAGCTCAGTAAACGAAGGAGAAAAGACAATGTTTGGCATTTGTTTTTCCTTATTGGTGGTTGGGAGTTAGGACATTGATGTTATTTTAGGGTTCCGTACCTCAAAAGGAAAAAACGGAACCCTTATAGGATCACTCGTGTGTGTGTCTGTCTGTCTGTCTGTCGGTCTGTCTGTCCGTCCGTCTGTTACAGACAATTTTCTGAATCTAATGCACCGACTAAGTTGAAACTTGGTACACATTTATGTATTTTGGTAACCCAAACACGGGAATGTAACGTAAATAAATGAATTTTGAATATGGGGGTCCTTTTGGGGGGAAAATAAGTACAATTAAAAAAAAAGTTTTGCAAACTGTACCGTGTGACATATCAAATGAAAGGTCTTACTATGACGGTTTCAAACATATTTTTTTTATAATTTTAAAGTTATTGAATATAATTTAAGTTTTGAAGTTATTTAAGAAAATAGACGAAAATTGACCATTCAATAAAATTTTGAAAAACTGGGCGGGGCCTACAGTAACAAAACGCATGACCGCAGTGCGCGCACTTCAAAGACATTCCATACTTCACCGATTATGCGTTAGAAAAACGCACCGCAGTGAGCGCGCGCCCTTATAATTATGTGAAGATGGGCTCGGTTAGTATATTTTCAAGTCCAGTCTTGTAGTCTAAAGTTTACTTTATTTCTAACAATTATTATCAGCTCTTACGATCATTATTTTTTAAATAGGTACCTACCCACATAAACAATAGATATATCAGGCTTTGCCAACTGTAGTAAAGTCTGATAGTTATAAACAATTTACAAAATAGTAAGCAATCTGTTTTAGCGCAAATGTTATCCGCTAGTATGGTTCAAGGAAGTTCAAATTGCGCTAGCTAAATTCTATGATATTAGGGCTGGCAACACTCTCGAAATAGAATAGGTTTACGTTTGCGATACAAGACATTTCCGAGTAACTGGTAAACAGTTTTGATCTTGCAAACTTACCTACTGACTTGTGTTCTAAATTCTAAAATCGACTAAGTTGTGCACTACTAAATCTTTTTATAATCGACTTCAAAAAAGGTACCTATGTTTGTTTGTTTGTCCGCGATTTTCTCAAAAACTAATGAACCAATTTTGATGATTCACTACCGTAATCTACATAGGTACTTTCAGGAAGGTTTTAGTATAGGTATAATACATTCATTAGGTAATTATTCTTATGTACGGAGTTATAATTAAAATAAAATAAAAATAAAATAAAAAATAAAAAATGTTTATTGAAGAAAAGCCAAAGTAGGTACTCACTAAAACAATGTTATATTTATAACTAGGTGGCTATGCTATGCACAATACATTGAAACCCTGATCTCTAAACTAGGGATATCCCTGTATCTTAGAGATCAGTGAATATAATAGAATTATGTTTAAATAATGTAGGTATTGTATCTCCGACATTTCTAAGCGGATTTTGTGATGATTCTTCTTTTCGTTCGTATTGGGCTTAAGTAATCTTATTTGTATAAGTAGGTATTCGACTAAAAAAGGAAAAATATTTTTTACAGAACTAAATTCCTTAAGAGGTTGGTTATATTGCTATAGTCACCGGACGTGGGAAATGGAATAATAACATTTTATAATACATTTGCTCGTAAATGGGTCTCTTATTTCACCAATTTCAATATCGTAATGTAGGTACTTGTGCGTTATTGTAATGTAAAACGCACGAGTTTCTTTTTAATAGGGTAACACGTACGGTTTATCATGATGCTCCGTCTAAAACGAACGGTACTTTTTTAAAATCTTAGCAAAGAGTTTTTATGTCAGAAAAGTGGTCAACATTTTATGAATAAAATTAACTTTGGGATAAAATAAAATAAAATAAATTAAATTCAAGAATTAAATGTTCTGTAGCCCTCGCCTCGGCTGTAATTTTCAACTTACCGCACTTATATCATAATGTACTATTATTGTGAAAAACAGGAACTTCTACGGCTATAGACTTTATTATAGAAAATTATTATAGAATTTACCACAGTATAAAAAGATACTTTTACGGTCCAAACAAAGTCATCATTTAATGTACCTAATCACTAATTTGTTATACCCCATTATGTGCCTTGTTCTGACGGGGACAGTGCGACAGTCCCGAGCGGCTGTGCTCTGTTCAGACTGCAGACTACGGACGTTAGAATCGGGATGAGTCACTGGCGCGCTTGCCGACCGACACGGCCGCCGAACTCGCCTGTTTATTTTAAGCTCGACTACAGGGCTGCCTTCTTGTAAACATGTGCGAAATATCAATACTGTTTTCAAGGATAAATGTGGAAATGAATAATGTATTCGTAAGCTAATTAATTTACATGTTATTTTAATGATTTGAAGTCAAACATAGGTTAATACATACCTACATTTGCAAATATTTGCATGAATTAATTATTAGTACTACTCGCTTAGTCACCAATATTTTTGCATTCAACTTTAAATTGAAAGTTTGCACCTACATTTGCGTTTTTTATTAGACTAATACACAATAATCAATTTTGTATTAGTAAAAGATGTTCCGTTAGTCACATTAATCAGCCATATTTTATTATAATAGAGAATTAATTTATGCGTAGACATCGAAAATAAATTGTCTTTTGAAACACGTGTTCTTATAAACCGGTTTACAAGAATTAACATTAAGCAATCATAATAAATATCAAAGTTATACATCCTTAGCTAGCAGTTACGAATAAATAATATGCGTACAAACCGTCTCGGATGTTCTAAATTTAAAATGCAACGACATTCCGCCGCGTTTCTGTTTGTATGACGCTTCAATGCTCGTTAAACTAATTTTATTTGTCTTTGGATTCTGTTTTCAACGGATTACTATTCAGATTCAGACATATCTACATATTGTTTTTTGCCTACACGATTAACTGTGATGATATAATCAAAGGATTAATTTGATGACTTCTACAATGTTGTAATGTAATTAATTCTGTACAAGTAAGAGTTACACGTTATTATTCTGTTTGTATTCAACGTTAAAGTTCACCGCATGAGCATAGACACGTAACGAGCACATTAGTATGAATGAAGTATATTTACTTATCTTTATTTATGTTTACTTTCGGGGTCAATAGAACTTTAAGAGCGATATCACTAGGTACATTAGCAGTCTGGACAGTTTTACCTATAGCTAGCTAACTTATGTTTATTAATGTTAAAATGACCGTATGACTGAGTTTGAATGATGCATTCTTATACATTTTTATTGTGATTTGTTATGTAATGGCTCATTAATAAGAAGATACTGTTTGTTGAATTCTTGAGGTATTATGACATCCATAGATATAAGTAAGAATTTGTATGATGACATCTAAGCATTAGGTAGGTAGGTATTTGATTCTAGTATTTTATGGAGATACTAACTTTTCGCCCGCGTGGATGTCAGAAAATATCCCATGGGAATGTGCTACCGGGAAATCCTTTCTTATTCCTAGTCTAAATTATAACGAGAACCTCTGTGCAAAATTTTAGCTTTCTAGGTGTCATGGATTTGGGCTGGGCATAGATATAAAAAAGAAGTTGTTTTTTTATATTTCTACGGGGCTGCGCGTTGATGAGACAGCCAGTCAGGACTCAGGACTTCTCTTTTTATTTATATAGATAGATAGATTGGTATTGCCAAGATATTATAACGGAAACAGAAATCAATAGTTTGCGGTTTTTGCTTCTTCAATGAGAAATATGAAATACCTAGGTAGGTACCCACTAAGACTTATCTTATGAACGTGAGAATGGATTTTAAAATTACCAAATGTTTCTCTGTTCTCTACTAATCTACTTTATTTGGTTAATTGATTAGTCAGGATTTGATTTCAAAGTCGGAAACAAGTTCTCAAATCATTTTTTCAAATTGAATGAAAAAGGAATCATTATAGAAATTTTGGTGTAAAATATAAAACAAATAAGAAACTCCAAAATTTCAAATACACAATGGCTCTAACAAACCGGAATTGTTTAAAATTCAATGAAACAGATTTTATCTGTTTGGTCTAATTGGCGATTATGACCATTCAGTGGCGGCGAGTGCAAAAACAACGTTCACTGCGGTTCACTATCCAAGTTTGAAAACCTCGTTTACGGATTTTAACTTTTAGTAGTCAAATCAAGTCTATTTTAGTACATATTCCATAAATGATCACGTAAACTAAAAAGGTTTGTTAGCAAAATAAAGGTCAAGTTCGAAACGATCTTGATGTGACTTTTTACACAAACACATATTAAACAAATAAAGTACTGCTTAAACTAATGGTTCAATTGATTTAGTAATCATTATTCTTGTATTTACATTGGTTTTTAGTTGCATTTTATTTTTAAACTGAGGTTTTAAAATAAAAAAGATAAAAGACACCTCAAGATTGTTTACCTTTATTTCACTACCTAAACCTTACTAGTATAGTTCCTATATGAACTAGTAAATAATACCAGAAATAAGCCTAATTAAATATAAAACGTACCTACTTATAATTCTTTACATATTTTCATTTAAGTACCTCCAACAAAAATTGGTCCTTTATTTATTGAAGCGGCAAAAGTTATAGATCTAAGAAATAGATCGGTAGATGAAATCAGATTGGATACAAATACCAGGTACCCGATTTAGTTTTAAACAGGATTGAAGAGGGCTATAACTGGTCCAGACAAGTCTAGTAGCTCTGACTATTAAAGTACTAAATTATATCTAATGCTAGTGCTTAGCAAGGAATGTCGCAATGCAAGGAGTCAAGTATGGGAAAAGTAAATCAATTTAATTGCACCTATAACTGGCAATCAACTTTTTTGTTTGAAATTAGAAGTAAGTACTGTCTGACTAAAAGATACAACGATAATAAATTTGTGCATTGAAGTTTAAACATTCTTGTCGATGTTTGAATGATATATCCGATATATTTTTTGCTTGCAATAAAATATTAAACTAATTACATGCTTAATTTAAATTAAAATTAATCTAAAAGCCTTGAATATATTTGAGGGGGCACTTCCCGTATTTTTAACATCAGTCTTTATCTGTCAAAAGTTGTATACAGTTTACCTAATTTTTTTTTATTGTCGCTTTTTGTATTGTAGCATGAGATTGCGACTTGAATTTGACGTTTTAGGTACCAGACTTTTTAGGTAGCCTTCTGGTTGCAAAGTAAACACCAAAAACTATAGAACTTTTAGATACAACCTGATACAACCCTAAGAAAAACCAAACTTATCAAACTACTCCTTAGGGCTGTCAAAATGTCACATTGACAAGACAGTTCGTTAACTACAAACATGTTAAATTGACTGCACAAAACGCACTATGACGGTCGACAGGCCATTCCTTATAAAAGTTCGATAGCTATCTCTACTGGTGCAGAATAGCGTTCCTTAATAGGAACACTGAGACTCCGGTCTATCCGTAACCAAATTAGGAGCTCACTCGTCCTGTGGAATACAAATGCGATCATTTTTAGGGTTCCGTACCGCAAGAGGTAAAAACGGAACCCGTGTACGATCACTTAAATGTCCGTCTGTCTGTCAGTCTGTCAAGACCCTTTTTTCAGAAATGCATGGAGGTATCAAGTTGAAATTAATATCAAATACGTAGGTCTCTTGGAGCTCTAAAAAAATCAAGCTTCTAAGTCAACGCAATAAAAAAATACTGCCATTTATGCGACATTTTCTGATACTCGCAAATAAATCAAAACCTATCGATTGATACTAACTGTTGACCTAGAATCATGAAATTTGGCAAGAAGCATAAGGTCTCACAAGTAAATAAAAAGTCCAAAAATCGTTAATTTGTAGGTACTTTTACCACATAATTTTATTTTTTGGCATTAAAAACTTAAATTTGTTATTATGTAAGAACATGTTTTTCAACTACGTACAATGTTATGTTCAACTACGGAACCCTTCATTGTGCGTGGTCCGACACGCACTTGGCCGGTTTTTTTTATGTAACGTTAGTACTATACGCGTGTGGACACGTCTTAGTCGTTAAATCAATTATGTAAGGCTCAGTTTTGTAACCCTTACGTATCCTGACATGTTAGTTTTTACGGTGGTCGGTAAAGGAAAGTGTCTGGTCTGCCTAGCTAGGCTAAGTTAGGTGATGTTTGTTTTATGTGAATACAAGTAATGTAATGTTGGTTTAAGATTCTGCAGTGTTTGTTGTACTATTGTTTGTTACTATCAGCTAAGATATGCCTATAGCATCTTGTAGTTGTGAGTAGGGCGTGCAAAACCGGAAAGTCTTCAAAACCGGTTTTGAATTCCGGGTTTGAGGGCCCAAGACCGGAAACCGGTGTTAGCCCCGGTTTCGGCAACAATTTTATATTGTTTATATAGTAGAATTTTAACAAGAAAACAATATTCTTACATACCCACAAAATCTGCAAATAAAACAAATTGTATGATATACCTCTTTTTAAAGAACCATTTATGCCTACCAATACCAAGTAGACCATTTTAATACTTTTTGAAGTGGCTTGACCGGATACAGTTCAGCCCGAAAACCCATCAATACTGCTGAGCGTGCCCGCCTGCTGGCTGTGGGAGAATGGGAGTCGGGCCTGTGGCTTCAGGCGCTACCGTCACCCAAAATAAGCACTATGCTGGGTGACACCATATTCCGGCTCGCTACAAGTCTGCGTCTGGACGCTTCTTGCGAGGACCCACATCACTGTCAGTGCGGTGAAGCAGTCGACCGCCTCGGGCACCTGGCCTTGGCCACGGCCTTTCCTTGCTGCAGGTATAGTCATTTGGCAAGGCACGCCAGCATTAATGGCATCATCCGTCGCCCTCTTGTTTTCTCGGGTGTCAGCTGTTTTAGAGAATCCAATGGCTTGGCATGCGACGGTGATAAGAGGACAGACGGAATTACCATGCCTTGGATGTTGGGTAGAGGCCTTTGGTGTGGGATGCAACCTGTGTTGACGCCATCCTCCCCTCGCCCTCGCGTCATCCCATCTTAAGCCGCCCAGCATAACCCGCCGTACTAGGATGGCGGGTTATTCTGGGGCGGCTGCTGCAGGTGCAGAATACCCTCAAACGGCACAAATTTAACAGCCTTATATGGAGCTATATATTTGAGCCGTTTGGGGTTGGGCCTTGGATCCGATTGCTCATCGAGTATTTCGGGACATTTCCAAGCGGTTAGTCGACTCTTCACGTGACCAGAGAGCTGGCCTATTTGTCGGTTGGGGTCGCGGAGTGAGGAGTGTAAGTGGGTTATAGGTTGCGTTCGGATATTTGATGACTAAAAATTGAATATTTCTTGAGTGCGTTCGAAAAAAGTTCATTTAAATCAAAATGTAAATATGTAATTCAATAACGGGAAAACCGGAGGTAACTCCGGTTTTGTCTCTCAACCCCGGTTTTCAAAAATCGCTAAATTTTGTCCGGTTTCCGGTTTTTAGCAAAACCGGAAAACCGGTTTTGCACGCCCTAGTTGTGAGTGTTTGACTTTGTTTGCAAAATGTATTTAATCCTTCACTATCTTTTGATTGACTTGTATTAGTTGTATTGACATTGGCATCGTTTAGATAGATAGAATACTCTTTATTATGCACACCATAAAAAATGACAGATAATAAGTGTTACAATTTTACATAGGGAGTCACAATGGGCGGTCTTATCGCTAAAAGCAATCTTTTACAGACAACCTTTGGATGGATTAAGGGGAGGAGAGACAATACTGTAGGTACCTAGCCAGTGGTGTACCATATACATATACAATATATACATACATATACATATATGAATATCGTCGCCTTACAGTGTAAACCTCGGGAATGCATTTTTGCTGAAATTTATTTTATTGCGTTTCTAGGAAGAAAACCTCGCAATTTGTTCATTAGATACTCGTAGCGCCATCTATGATTGATGATATTCCATATTCATTAATAAAAAACATAACAGACGCCATACAAAAATTTTAGACCATGCAGTTTTTTCTTCCTCATGACAAGTTACTTCTTTTACACTTACGAGGTTTTCACTCTAAGGCATCTGATGGGTAGTGTTATAAATAAGTATTGCGGCTGTGAGAAAATACCAAATTATTATGCGGGAATTTATATTGCATTTACTTGATTGTACGATTAGGAGGAGCGTTTCGCAGATTTTGGAAATGAAGGGATCTAGGACTGACCTTGACACGATCTTCAAACCTCGTGGCTGTTGATGCGCTTTTCTGGATTTCTTGGGCCCAAGATCCTCTTCTTCTTCATGAAAACACTGCACTCACTCACTCTTAATGTTCGCGGTGATATATTTATGGAAAATATGGGGTTATAGAAGGTTTATAAAAAAACTATAATTCAATGTTCATTGATCGGCTTTCTCACACGATATGTATCAGCGTAGTGAAGTCGCCAGCGCCTCGTCGCGGCACTTTACGAAACTTTTCGAAAGTGCTCGAAGATTTTCTTCTTGCCTCTTCATCGGGTTATAGGAATGAAAGGGATGGAGACAGGAAATAAAAATGCGAAACGCTCGTTCCTTCCTATTCAAATTTTTTAAGGATTTTATGAAGTTTATGGCGTCAACATCCTCCGCCGCCTTGAGAAAACGCAGTGTTCTCAAGCAAAGTATAAGCTAAAAGAATATTTAATATTTTAAATAATTAATTACTAATTAAAGTTAAGCGAATATTATTGGAAAGTATTATGTTTTATTTAGCGGTTATTTAGTTATTAGTTTATTGAGATGGTAATGGACACAATTTTACAATAGGTCTTTTAAAATTGCCTGTAGCCGTTTTGACTAAAGCTACGCGAATAGTACCGTCCTTACCGGGATATACTTCAGTTATTATGCCAATTGGCCAGCGTAATGGAGGAATATCATCTTGATGAATTAGAACTACTGTACCGAGCTTTATGTTATCTACCTGCGTTAACCATTTCTGCCTAACCTGAAGATTGTGTAAATATTCTACACGCCATCTTTTCCAGTAGCTACACACCATCTGGTCTAATAATTGTTTCCGACAACTAAGAGATCTCGATTCATCGGGAACGTTTTCTATGGGCAGAGACGTTAAAGGTGAAGCCATAATAAAATGAGCAGGTGTAAGAGGTTCCGGATACGGTTCCTCAGATAAGACACAGAGTGGTCTCGAGTTAAGGACTGCCTCAATTTGAGTGAGGACAGTCAGGAGTTCCTCATAAGTGAGAATTTGGGAACCAATGATGCGGTATAAATGGGTTTTAATGGATTTTATATTGGACTCCCACAATCCCCCAAAATGCGGAGCGCGGGGTGGGATCATTTTCCATTCAATTTGGTAGCAATCGGTCAGTAGATTTTGTAATTGAGCTTTAGCTCCAATGAAATTGGTTCCATTATCGGAATACAAACATGACACAGGTCCACGTCGTGAAAGAAAACGTTTAAAAGCGGAAATAAATGTATCAGAAGATACATCGGTAACCAGTTCAATGTGAACTGCTTTAGTAACAAGGCATATAAACACGCATATATAAGCTTTTTGACTTCTTTGACCACGACGTCTACATAAAGTTACTTTTATTGGGCCAGCATAGTCTACGCCCGTATGCACAAACGCTTTGGTCTCCCGTACGCGGCAAGTAGGCAGATCAGCCATTTTTGGGCTGAGGTGTGAAGGACAATTTTTAAAACAAAAATTGCAAGCGTGTAATCTTTTCCTAATGACACTTCTGGACGAGAGTATCCAATACTTCTGACGCAACAGTGAACTCAGAAGGTTGGATCCAGTATGACAATGAACGCGGTGAAAATAATCAATTAAAACATGGGTAATGTTATCATGCTTAGGTAATAAAGCGGGGTGCTTAGCTTCATAAGGAAGGTTGGCATTAGATAATCTACCTCCGATTCTAATAATTTTCTTGTCATCGATAAAGAGATCGAGACGTTTAAGCGATGAACGTAAATTATCCTTCTGTATGTCTTTGTACAATTGTTTAAAGTGATGTTTTTGAACAGAGCGGATTAAATATATTTCAGCTATATTCAACTGGGAAACGGAAATCACGCTGCTACATTTGTCACGAGGAATAATGCGTAAAAAGCGCAGTATGTAAACTATAATATGTAGGATTTTATTCCAAGACGAAATATTCTGTGAAACTGTATAAATTAAATCAGGTTCCAAAGAAGCCGACGCGTTATGTGTCAAAGATTTAAATTCAGGTAGTTCTTCACAAGAGGCAGGGATAAACGGAGTGATAGGCCACTCGGATATTGGGTGTTGAAGCCATTTAGGGCCGTGCCACCATAAATCATGTGACAGTAACTGTTCAGGCAGAAGACCTCTTGACAAACAATCACTCGGGTTTTCTTTACCACTAACATGATAGAAATGTTTAGAATCAAGATTTTCTTGACATTTAGCGACGCGGTTGCTAACAAAAATATTCCATCTATGTGGGGAAGAATTAATCCACGAAAGGGCAATTTTCGAATCGGAGAAAGCAAATATATTATTAATTGCTACACGAGCGCGGTAAGTGTCATTAATTAATTTAATAAGTTTAGACAAGAGAAGAGCGGCACATAATTCTAGCCGAGCTAAAGAAACTACCTTTACAGGTGCGACCTTGGATTTAGCACACACCAAACGTACGTGTGTGTTACCATCGGTGTGTGTTACATGTAAATATATGACGCAACCATATGCTTTCATGCTGGCGTCTGCGAAACCCACAATATTTATTATGCAATTCATGGAAACTGCTAAATGCCGTGGTATTTTTAATGAGGAAAGAAGAGGCAGTTGATCTTTAAACTTTTGGAAAAGCGATACAATGGTATGTGGCGGAGTATCATCCCAACTGATATGAAGATCCCATAACTCTTTTATAAGTAATTTGGCAAACAAGATTACCGGAGCAGCAAAGCCCAGTACATCCCACAGGCGTGCGATAGCGGATAGAATGGATCTTTTGGTACAAATCCCATCTAGTTCAGATGTAGTAAAAGTGAAGCTATCATCCGAGGGAATCCATTTAAGACCTAAAATTTTTAAATTGTCCTTATCCGAGAAATTAATAGAAGCGCGATTGGATTGCGGAACAGTAGCTAACAGTTCTTGTGAATTACTTGCCCATTTGTTTAGATCAAAACCTCCAGCTTTAAATAATGCGATGAGTTCGCTGGATAGAACCTTAGCCTCTTCCAATGAAGGAATAGATGTTGCTAGGTCATCCATGTAAAGCTCTTGCGAAGCTACAATAGCAGCGCGTGGAAAACGATGTTTTTCATCCGCTGATAACTGGCGCACTGTGCGCATGGCTAGAAACGGACTAGATTTGAGTCCAAATGCAACCCTGTTAAATTGAAATTCCCGAATAGGCTCAGTGGTGTTAAAGCGAAATAATATTTTCTGATATCTTTGATGCTCATTAGTAACAGCAATCTGCAGATACATCTGCTTTATATCTGCGGTAATCGCAATTGGAAATAAGCGGAATTTTAATAACAATATAAATATGTCGGCCTGCAAATTCGGCCCTGTGTGCAAGATGTCATTAAGTGACACGCCATTATGACATTTTGCACTAGCGTCAAGAACAATGCGAACCTTGGTGGTTACTTTATCCTGCCTAATAACAGGATGATGCGGTATGTAATATCCCTTATCGCGATCCACAGCAGTATCACTAGAAATTATTTCTGTTAGATAATTTTTATCAATATATTCCTGAATAATGTCGTTATAACTGGCACGAAGCTCAGGATCTCGCAATTTAGAATATTCTAAAGAAAGTAAACGTCGATACGCTGCAGAATGGGAATTTCCTAACACCTCTGGATTTTTACAAAACGGTAACGCAGTACAATATCTGCCGGTGGAGTCACGTGACACAGTAGCAGAATACTGCTGCTCACACTCCCTTTCTGACGGACTACAGAAGGTTTTCTCGGGAATTTCCTCAAGATTCCAGAATTTATGAAGCGAGTCATCTAACGAAAGAAAACAATAATTATAATCACAAGTTGTGAAATATGAAGCGGTATTCAATGCAGTGGACGCAGGGTTACACTCGTATTGAACAGCGGGAATATCGCCCATTAAAATATAACCGAATACGGTTTCAATGGCTGATGGAGCGGGAGGTGATATAATTTTTCCACCTAACAACAAAAATGGGTACAACTGTGCCCCAATAAGCAATTCAATTTCTCCGGGCATATGCCACAGAGGATCAGCTAACGGTAAGTTTGCCAAGTGTTGCACTATAGAAGGGTCAACATCCTTAGTGGGCAATTGGTCCGTAATACAATCAACGACTAAAGCGGTTATATTATAAGAATTCTGTTTATTTTTTGCGGTAATTTTTATCTTTACATATCCCTCAATAGGGCGGGAAGAAGAACCGACACCCTTTATAAAAGAATTCGCAAGCGGAATAATATTTAAATGAAGTTGTTTGCAGCAGGCAGAAGTGATAATATTATTTTGCGACGCGTTGTCGATCAAACACCTAACTAATACGTGTTGGTTGTTATTATTATTATTTACGTAAACTTGGGCAGTGGATAAAAGAACCATGCTGCGTGATGAATTTACAGTGCATAGCGTATTATTATCACTGGCTGTCGGCGCTGGCGCATTTTCCAAAACGCTCGATTCACTGCTTACACTAGTAGAGCCAGGCGGCTGCGAGTTAGAAGAGTTTACGGATTGAGTATCATTAATATCCAAAGGTAAAAGTGAATGATGATGCTTACTGCAAGTTTTACAGAGATATGTAGATTTACATTTTGAAGCGGTATGTGTAACACTAAGGCAGTTTACACACCCTCGTTTAGTTTTTATAAAATCTAAACGTGACTTAGCATTTATCGCTTTAAACGCAGGACAATAATATATTTGCGAATGATCTGACTTACTGCAGTATAAAAAAGCGGATTTAGTTTTGTTATTATTATTATCGCGGGTTACGAAAGAGTGGACTGTATTTCGCGGTTGAGTACGTGAAGCGGTATTATTATTTTTATTAGAGCCCGACGCTGGTGTCGCGGATCGGTCCAATATTTTAGCTTGAGATTTAATAAAATCAACAAGATCCTTATAAGAAGGAATCTCCACATCTCGCCTATACATTTCAAATAAATGGACGGTTGTGGAATCTAATTTTCGTAAGGCTAAGTTTAATAAAATGAAATCTTTTAAGTCTTTAATATGCAATTGTTCTAACGCAGAAACAGAAGCGTGAAAATTTTCAATAAATGTATTTAAGGATGCGGAATTATTTGCGGTAGATTTCATATTAAATATGTTTGACATGTAGTGAGAACCCAGGGCCCTTACTTACATCTTGGTATTTTTTAACTAAGCTGTCCCAAATATCTTCATAATTATCACCTGACGGTATGATCCCTGCAGTTAACTGTAAAGCGGTTCCCGTTAATTTACCTATTAAGTACTGAACCCTGTGAGAATCAGTAAGGTTAGTATTATTATGAATATTAGATTTGAAGGATTCGTAAAATACGGGCCAATTATCAATTTTACCGTCAAATGAAGGAATTTGTATCGGCGGTAGTTTAACACAACCTTTATATTGTGACGTACTGTCTTGCGAAACCGACTTAGTATGCGTCGCTAACGTACTGGCTGCGACGAGAGACCTCAGCCTCTCTATGCGTGTATATATTCCATCAAAGGATGTTAAACTATTATAATCTAACATATAATTGGGATTTAGCTTAAGGTTGAACACGTTTATTTGGTCTAAATTAGAACTGAATTCTTGCCTAATTGTAGACAATATTTCAGTGTCTGCCATAAACGCTTCCGTGGACCGGAGCTCAACTGTGGTACGAACATTTTTATAAGTATTATAAAGTGACGTTAAACGTTCAAATATTGCCTGGTTTTTGGCTTCAAACAATTTTATTTTAATTTCATAATCTTCCATTTTTATGAAGTAGGTATAATACCTAAGTACATAAAATGATAAATCAAGATGGCGGGTAAACGTAAAAACTTTGCAAAGAATGCGATAGTATTGTGATGAAACTACACGTAAACAAGATTTATTTAATAAGCAAATCAGAAATGACTCACGCAAACGACAGTTTAAGCGGATACCTATCTAATTTTTGAGTAAAAGGTGATTTTACTTTCTTAGATTACGAAAATAAAATTAGTGGGTAGCGGAATATTATAGTTTAGGTATAGACCTGAAGCGGTTATTATTTTAGGTATAAGACCTAATTATGACGTATAGACCTATATAAAATGCGGGTTATAACACTAAATAGCGGTTTAGATAATAGCGGTTTAGGTATAGTGATTCATAAGGGATCCGGTCGAAGGCGAACCAACAGAATGATGGGTTTTTTAATTACCTAGTGTTATAAATAAGTATTGCGGCTGTGAGAAAATACCAAATTATTATGCGGGAATTTATATTGCATTTACTTGATTGTACGATTAGGAGGAGCGTTTCGCAGATTTTGGAAATGAAGGGATCTAGGACTGACCTTGACACGATCTTCAAACCTCGTGGCTGTTGATGCGCTTTTCTGGATTTCTTGGGCCCAAGATCCTCTTCTTCTTCATGAAAACACTGCACTCACTCACTCTTAATGTTCGCGGTGATATATTTATGGAAAATATGGGGTTATAGAAGGTTTATAAAAAAACTATAATTCAATGTTCATTGATCGGCTTTCTCACACGATATGTATCAGCGTAGTGAAGTCGCCAGCGCCTCGTCGCGGCACTTTACGAAACTTTTCGAAAGTGCTCGAAGATTTTCTTCTTGCCTCTTCATCGGGTTATAGGAATGAAAGGGATGGAGACAGGAAATAAAAATGCGAAACGCTCGTTCCTTCCTATTCAAATTTTTTAAGGATTTTATGAAGTTTATGGCGTCAACAGCATCGATATATAAATACCTATACAATAATAAACATGAAACAAGAGCAAGGAACTATACATGTAATGATGATTTTTATTGAGAAAGGAAGTGTTTTTTGACCAAATTTTTAAAAGTGGACAAAGATTGACGCCTTCTCGACACCACCTTATCGACGCCCTATCGGTTAAGGCTAAACTTATGAATACTGTGTATTACTTACGTTTTCTCATTTCAACTGTAAGTTGATGCAAGAAGATGACGTTACAAGACTGGTACCTACGTATGACATAATGAGTTTATAATTCCACAATTTTACTGAACTTCAGCTGGCAATGAAGAAAAATTGATTGTTTTTCTTATGAGAAAACATTATTTACTAGTCTGAGGATTAAAGTGATGATGATGGAGTGATTTTGGAGTGGTGAGTGGTGATGTGTGTGTGAGTGGTGTAGTGATGGGGATTTAAGTGATTTAACACTTTCCAGACTAATTTACTACGTCACATCATCATCAAGGTGGAAAGTTCTAAAGCCACACGCTTCTTAAACATAATAGCTTCAGCAAGAAACATATTAAAATTATGAACCTTGGGCTGCATACCTCGGTCATTCAACCTTGCCTTTCGGGAAGGTTACGATAGGAATCGATTGACTGACGGCCCGTTATCGAGCCATCGATTGTCAGGATTACGATGATCTCCCTCGAGTGCCTATTCGAAAGAGATAAGAGATTGTGCAGACTCGTTTAGCCAATTCTTTTTTAAATTTTTTTTAGCTGTTTTAACATGTTATTTCTAAGAACTTTAATAAAGGTAATAAGTAATAACTGTTTGATTGAATCTATTAAAAGAGGCCGCGTTTTCATTTCTCTTTTTTTACTGAATCTAATGGTAACGTTCAAGGTTCCAACCAACCAACAATCGTATAAAAAGTTTTATAATATGATTACCATTGCCTTATTTATCAACAGCGGTACCAAGAATCGTATATTCAAATGACTCACTGTTATGAGAAATGTGATCAAGTCTCTAACAAATAACAATACATTACAAAGTTGAGTTTTTGCGATGCTTTTTACTGTTTGTAGCTTTGTAAACTAGAATATGGTAGAATTATGCTCCATTGAGAGCATAATTCTACCATATTCTAGTTTTTTCATCGGCGTATTTTGATATTACCTACTTCCGATTTTCCTTATTTGTGTTTTGAAACAACCCATTAACAAAAACTACACCCTACAGTGTTTACATATTTCTGTAAACCTACCATGTACCTAGGTACATGGTAGTAGGCAGTCATAGACAAGAGAGCTACAAAAATGACAAACTTACCTATGTGTCCTGTGTGTTGAAAGTTGGTCGGCGCACCGATCATGGATCTGTCTATTCTCCGCCGCGTGCGCTGCGCCTGCGCGGCGGGCTGGTAGCAGCACGCGAACCATTGCAGCCAAATTTCACCGCCAGTGCTAGCCATTATTACTATTCTTTAACGTCCACTTCACACGCGAGTCCTACTTAACCGTCACTGCCGCTTGAACGCAGCACGGAATTCGAATTCGGAACTTGTAGTGATGCACACTTGCGATCGAACTGTCGATACTCGAGCCACTGATATTCTCGTACAACTTGAGGATTAGCGCTTCACGTGACGTCACAGTCTTCAGATGAGCGCCAGCGGAGATAACGTTGATCGCATGATTCCCCGATACCATCTGAAAGTAAAACTTGGCTTGTCAATGATAAATGATAACACAAACGAGTATTTAATCTTCTATAATTAAAGGAAAACACATATTTTTAAAGATTTATTCCGATCTAATACCAACAAACTAATACCACTAGTACCTATTTGTTTGAACTCATATTTATTTTCTATTCCGAACGGATACCATTGTACTTATAAACGTACTAGCTTTTGCCCGCGGCTTCGCCCGCGTGGATGTCGGAAAATATCCCATGGGAACGTTCATGTGGAAAACATACCTAGGGCATATCCCTAACTTAAGAAATGCTGGGTTTCCAATACAAACTTTCATCCCTTTTATCACCCCTTGTACGATTATGTTTTAAGACAAAAAGTAGCTCATGTCGTTTCCCAGGATGCTGTCTATAGCCTTGACAATTTTTTGTCGAAATCCGTGCAGATTTGTAAATTTTAAAATCAACCCCTATTTTACCCCCTTAGGGGATGATTTTTAAAAAACGCTGAACACATATTTCTTAATTTCCTACCAATAGCATAAATTTGTTATCCCTAACTTAAGAAATACTGGGTTTCCCTTACAAACTTTCATCCCCTATATCACCCCCTCTAGTATTATTTTTGAAAAAAATAGTATCCTATGTCTTTACGTTGAACCGCATATTTCTTTATTTCCTACCAATAGCATAAATTTGTTATCCCTAACTTAAGAAATGCTGGGTTTCCCTTACAAACTTTCATCCCCTATATCACCCCCCCAGTATTGTTTTTGAAAGTATCCTATGTCCTTTCCCAGGATGCTATATAAAGCCTTGCCAAATTTTGTCGAAATCCGTGCAGTTTTGTAAGTTTTAAAATCAACCCCGAGTTTATCCCCTTAGGGGATGATTTTTCAAAAACGCTGAACCGCATATTTCTTTATTTCCTATCAAAAGCATACATTTTAATTTTCACATCCCTAACTTAAGAAATACTGAGTTTCCCATACAAACTTTCATCTCCTATATCACCCCTTGTAGGATTATTTTTTAAGACCAAAAGTAGCCTGTGTCCTTCCCCAGGATGCTATATAAAGCCTTGCCAAATTTTATCGAAATCCGTGCAGTTTTGTAAATTTTAAAATCAACCCCTATTTTACCCCTTTAGGGGATGATTTTTCAAAAACGCTGAACCGCATATTTCTTTATTTCCTACCAATAGCATAAATTTGTTATCCGTAACTTAAGAAATGCTGGGTTTCCCTTACAAACTTTCATCCCCTATATCACCTCCCCAGTATTGTTTTTGAAAGTATCCTATGTCCTTTCCCAGGATGCTATATAAAGCCTTGCCAAATTTTGTCGAAATCCGTGCAGTTTTGTAAGTTTTAAAATCAACCCCGATTTTACCCCCTTAGGGGATGATTTTTCAAAAACGCTGAACCGCATATTTCATATTTCCTATCAAAAGCATACATTTTAAATTTCACATCCCTAACTTAAGAAATACTGAGTTTCCCATACAAACTTTCATCCCCTATATCACCCCCTGCAGGATTATTTTTTAAGACCAAAAGTAGCCTGTGTCATTCCCCAGGATGCTATATAAAGACTTGCCAAATTTTATCGAAATCCGTGCAGTTTTGTAAATTTTAAAATCAACCCCTAGTTTACCCCTTTAGGGGATGATTTTTCAAAAACGCTGAACCGCATATTTCTTTATTTCCTATCAAAAGCATACATTTTAATTTTCACATCCCTAACTTAAGAAATACTGAGTTTCCCATACAAACTTTCATCCCCTATATCACCCCCTGTAGTATTATTTATGAAAAAAATAGTATCCTAAGGCCTTCCCCAGGATGCTATATAAAGCCTTGCCAAATTTTGTCGAAATCCATGCAGTTTTGTAAATTTTAAAATCAACCCCTATTTTACCCCCTTAGGGGATGATTTTTCAAAAACGCTGAACCGCATATTTCTTTATTTCTTATCAAAAGCATACATTTTAATTTTCACATCCCTAACTTAAGAAATACTGAGTTTCCCATACAAACTTTCATCCCCTATATCACCCCCTGTAGGATTATTTTTGAAAAAAAAGGTAGCCTATGTCCGTCCCCAGGATACCATCTATAGCCTTGCCAAATTTTATCGAAATCCGTTCAGTGGTTTAGGCGTGAAAAGGTAACAGACAGACAGACAGACAGACAGACAGACAGACAGACAGACAGACAGACAGACAGACAGATAGACAGACAGAGTTACTTTCGAATTTATAATATTAGTATGGATAAACTAATTGTGTAACTAAAAGTTGTTGGTATTCGTTCGCACATTAAATTTAATTATTTAAAAAGTGGTATCCGTTTCCGTAAATTTAATTATTAAAGTTCAAACAGTGGTATAATACCAGTGGTATTAGTTTGTTGGTATTAGATCGGAAAAAACCTTTTTAAACAATAGTTTTGTAAGCCTAACAATGTTAGTCATGAATGACTAAGATAATTTAATGTGAAAGAGTAAACAGAACCGCTAATTAAAGTACCTAATGACTTCAGGCGCAGCTAATTCGTCGTAATCAATTAGAAGAGAAAAAAGCGTACGTAAATGTAGCTGTGTTTTTCACAGTCATGCTTATCATTATGGTTTTAACTTGTGGATAGGTAGTTGGTATTTAAGTATTTAACTAATGCGCTTTAAGGCGCAGATTTCCTGAAAACGATCAAAAAGGTGGTTTTTTAAAGCTGTGTATCTCATAAACCGTAAATAATTTTGACATGTAAAAAAAATATGATATTTTCAAGTCCTTTTCGACTACAGTGATGGAAGCCAAAGCATAATTAAACATACTTTAATGCACCAAAAAAATCTTTAAACATACCTCCTAATAATCTTTAAAAGCTGTTTATCCCTTCATTAACAATTATGATTATAATTCAAAATATACCATGAAATGTCAAATTCCAAACTGCATCCAGTGATGGATTAATTTTTATTAAATAGTTAATTTCTAATTTTATACGATTTTATTTGCACTTTTACGACATAATTCCGGTGCGCGTGAGTCTTCTATCTCGCGCGTCAAACTAGACAGCCATAAAGCCATTTCACTTACACACCGAGCTAAACCACGCTTGGAACCAGGGCCTTAAAAGACGCTGGCTGCGTGTCGAACAAAAGTTGGTCCCAATGAGGCCCAGGATTTTCACAGTTCGTTTTTGTCTGGTTGAAGGTGGAAATAATCGAGTCGTTCCGCCAAATAGAAAAATCGGGCATCACCACAAGACAAAAATCTAAATCCGTTCATCGATACCATTTCCTAAAATCGGCAACAGCTTTTAACGATTCGAGAGCAATGATGCTACCTTTTAAGCCATTTTTATATCTTTACAGCACCATATTTCTCTACCCAACTAGCATATGCTTCCATATGCATGCCAGAATGTTATGGAAACTGGTAAAAAGTCGTAAAATGTTATCTTGGTTTTGTGTGTTAGATAAACCGGTTCCGGTCTCAGCTTAGAGGCGACATATTGCCGAGATGCCAGGTGTAGGGAAGAAGTTAGAAGCTTAAAATATGCTAAGTAAGGTGTTAAAGTGAAAATATGTAGGTTTTGGCTCAGGATGAGCTAACTTGAATATTAAGTATATGTATATAATATAGTATATAAGGTCCCATTAAAATAGATGGACAAATTTTCTCAGGGTGTTCTACCCATGAATATGAACAACTTTCACTATGGGACCAACTCTGAAATCGCGAAAAAAAAACAACTGTTCAGTACATTTATCTACTTACACCAAACTCGTCAAAATGTAGCAGCTGATGTTTTTTCGCGATTTGAGGTTTTGGTCTCATAGTAAAAGTTGTTCATATTCATGGGTTGGACACGCTGTGAAAATTTCTCGATCTATTTTAAAGGGACCTCAAATAGTCGTAAGTATGAAAACACTTCCTGGGTTTCATGATATGTAACCAGGATTGTCCATGCATGTCATAATGTGTACCTACTTACTTAGATTTTTACTTTTACTAAGTAGTTTCTGCTACATCTGTGGATGATAAATTCTTCTGAGGGAGCTTTTCGCCTTTTAGTATGTTTTTTTTTATATTTCTATGTAAATACCAAATGTTTTAAGAGCAGCTCTAATCCTGTCGACGAACTGTCTTGCAGTTTGGCAGGTTTGTATTTGTAAAGTAGGTATTTGGTCCAAATAAATGTTTTTTTTTTTTTTTTTTAAGGGAATGAAAACCTCTTATTGCCACTCTCAGCAAATAACTAGGGATTTCGGGATCTTAAAAGTTATAGGAACCATAAAAACAATATACAAAAGTCTAAGATTGGCCAGGTTCCAATTTTTTCGTTTTTATTTCAGATCCTAAATCCCCAGGATGCACCGTAATACAAACGATCTCAGTCCCACCCCACGTGAACATCACTATCTTAGATCTAAGAATCATTGGATGTTATCGTGTTAACACAACTGCACGCCTTGACGTCTTATCCTGGTGTCAGGAACACGCTAGAGGAACAGATAAGTGGCTGACAAAACGTCAGATAGTTTATCTACGCGGCGGCCATTATGGAGGAGACTGTGAGTACGGGCGACATGTTGTAAGAAAGGGATGGCGTCACAAAAATGGGACGAACAGCTACAATAATATATAGCACAAGAAAATTTGAAGTGTAATGTATTGTATCCCCCATCCCCATCCTCAGCAGCGCGACGTAATAAATAGATTATAAACTTGAATTATTTTATTGTAAGTTTATCCGTTTATTTCAAAGAAACGTACACCACGTTACAGACCTCTTTTATCTGTTCTGTGTTCCTAACGGCCTGTACGACAGTAGGTCGCCTTTTGCGTGACCTTCACAGTAGCTGATTTATGTTTTTGATACGGATACTGGCACGCGACTCATGGTAATACGCAAAAAGATTTTCAATATTTTATGGGCTCTGAAATTGCTATCGTTTTAAATGTTCTAATTTTCATGGAAGTAAGTATACCTATTCTAGCTGTCTTTGGTTTTGCATCAGCGCAAGCGCACTGCTATGAAACGCCAGCATTTATTTTATTTGAGAGATGGAGAGAGTAGTTTCGCTTTTACGAGAGATTGTTTTTGTAGGCACATGAACGACACGTGTTGAAAGATTTATTTTTATCTCAGCTGCTGTCAGCGGCTGCGCATAAGTTGTTCTTAAACTCGGCTTAAAATCCATCTACGTATAGTAAGGCAGATCACTTTCTGAATTCAACGAATTAAGTACGTTTCTCATAAGATGACTATCTGATATTGTCTGCTATCAATGTAGGGCTCTTCTCATGGAATCACTGGTGCCCAAGTCACAGGCTATAAACCTAGTTTGGGTGCCAGGAGATAATACTTATTGTATAAGTTGTATCATAATATTACTGTACTTGTAACCTTGTAATAATTTTATTGGAAATAAACATTATTATTATGTGTCTTGAACTCTTGACAATTCTCGGGACCCTGGAGTCCCGGACCTTTAGAAGGCGTACGAGGAGCCAAAGCCAACTCGCAGAGGCCCGTTAGACGCTTTCAATGAAATGAGGCACCAACCGACGATTATCCCTGTACGCACTATGCAAGTGCACCCAAGGACAATCCCCGGTTGGTGCAGGACTATTGCAGTATATGGAAATAAAGAGATTGGACTATGGATTTGAGTGGCTAAAGTGGACTGGTTGCCTAGAACTATGAAAGGACTATGGCCCCTGCCGGATCAATGTTTTGTAATACACGCATAAAATGGCAGGGGGTGACTTGCACACACAATAATGGGCCTACGAAAAGGTCGCTAGCACATAGTGTCGTAGCGGCAAGGGGGCAACATGTCCTGAGGTGCTTGTGAGGAGTGGAGAGGTATCCCACGGTTCTCAGAACAATCCCAGAGCCCGGAAGATGGTCAAGATCCATACAAACACTTACTGGAATACTTCCTTCCTCCGAGCACGTTTGCTCTTGCGAATCTCCACTCAAGCCAGCCAATAAAGGCAAGAATGAGGTGGGAGCTCTGTTCCCGTCAGTTTTCACTCCAGCCGGCCAATAAAGGCAAGCCAGAGATGAGGAACAAGACTACTCCCGGGAGATAGGGTCCGTGGGGTCGCTACTGCCCAACAGCTCGCCACATGCTGCCCTGCGGGTTTCTGTATCTCTCTTGGTCTGGCTCCTCATCCTAGACCTGTTCCGGCAGAGTAACTCTACAGGCACAGACCTAGAATTCGGAGCACGCAAGCCCCACCACGACGTCAACGTAGAGATACTGCGGTGGGGTTATTATTATTATTATGACAATTCTCGGGACCCTGGAGTCCCGGACCTTTAGAAGGCGTACGAGGGGCCAAAGCCAACTCGCAGAGGCCCGTTAGACGCTTTCAATGAAATGAGGCACCAACCGACGATTATCCCTGTACGCACTATGCAAGTGCACCCAAGGACAACCCCCGGTTGGTGCAGGACTATTGCAGTATATGGAAATAAAGAGATTGGACTATGGATTTGAGTGGCTAAAGTGGACTGGTTGCCTAGAACTATGAAAGGACTATGGCCCCTGCCGGATCAATGTTTTTTAATACACGGATAAAATGGCAGGGGGTGACTTGCACACACAATAATGGGCCCCCGAAAAGGTCGCTAGCACATAGTGTCGTAGCGGCAAGGGGGCAACATGTCCTGAGGTGCTTGTGAGGAGTGGAGAGGTATCCCACGGTTCTCAGAACAATCCCAGAGCCCGGAAGATGGTCAAGATCCCTACAAACACTTACTGGAATACTTCCTTCCTCCGAGCACGTTTGCTCTTGCGAATCTCCACTCAAACCGGCCAATAAAGGCAAGAAAGAGGTGGGAGCTCTGTTCCTCGTCAGTGGTCACTCCAGCCGGCCAATAAAGGCAAGCGAGAGGTGAGGAACAAGACTTCTCCCGGGAGATAGGGTCCGTGGGGTCGCTACTGCCCAACAGCTCGCCACATGCTGCCCTGCGGGTTTCTGTATCTCTCTTGGTCTGGCTCCTCATCCTAGACCTGTTCCGGCAAAGTGAACTCTACCGGCACAGACCTAAAATTCGGAGCGCGCAAGCCCCACCACGACGTCAACGTAGAGATACTGCGGTGGGGTTATTATTATTATTATTATTTCTTAAAAAAGAAAAGTCCTGACTGACTGACTGACTCATTAACACCAAGCCCAAACCATTAGACCTAGAAAGCTGAAATTTTGCACAAACGTTCCCTTTATACAACCAAAACAGACACAGACAGACAGACAGAACAGACAGACAGACAGACAGCAGACAGGACAGAAGACAGACAGGACAGGAGACAGGAGTAAAGAAGGATTTCTGGTCCCGTGGGATACCTATTCGACATCCCGCGACGACGACGTATCGACGCGGGAAGTGCTAGTTTATTATAATCTAACAATAGGGAAAACTTATACAAAGCCCAGTTCCAAATCTAGTTGAATAGCTGACTAGAGAGACCTAACATCACACACTCTGACATCGAATCCATAAATATTAATATCTAAGTAGGTAACAGGCGATTTTTCAAGGCAAGCACAGCTCTATAGCCTAGATTTGATACTGGTACTGTGTTATAGTATAACTTCTAAAGTTTTTAATTGTTTGTCAATAGGTACGATAATAATATAGGGACAAAATAGTTTACTTAGTAAGTATTTCTTAGCAGCAGCATGGTATCTGAGTTCTGGCCACAAAAGGGATGAATGAAAGGCAATTGCATTCAGCTGAGATGAGAATGCTAAGTTATGAGAGATGTGTGGTGTTACACGAATTGATATAATAAGAAATGAGTACATAAGAGGAAGTCTGAAAGTGGCACCAGTGACCAGTGACGGAAAGGTTGTTCGGAAATCGGTTGTCTTAGTATGGGCAAGTGATGCGTAGGAATCAGGAAAAAGTCGTGAGAAATGAATGTCGATGGCTATAACAGTAGGGGAAGACCAAATAAACGATGGATGGACTGTGTGAAAGATGATTTGGCTAAAAAGGGGGTGTTTATTTTATTGAGATGACGACTAATAGCAGTATGGAAGAAAGCGACATGTTGTGCCGACCCCAAATAAATTGGGTTAAGGGCAGGAAAATGATGATATTGTTTAATTTATGCCTAATCAAATACTCACGATATGTAAATTTTTCCACTCGTAGAAAAGTTTGTAAGTTGTTTTTAACGATATTAAGTTGTTTATTAAACCCATAAACACCCGTGTTTATGGGTTTATGTTATAAACAACTTACAAGTTTACAACACTAAGAACTCCATAGCTATTTTTACTTGGTGAGAAACGGTGTTAAGCATATTCGGCATACTGGCCCCAATACGAGTAGGTATTAACTAAAACTTCTCGTGAACACATTGTAATAACGTAAAAAGAGAAAGGATTGATTTATTGTCATATTTATAATCTAGCGCCATCTTGTTTAAATAGAATCTTTCGCGCCATAGTTACAATTCTAAATTATAATTGGTACGTTCATTAAAAGAGGTTTGTCGGTGAAGTTTCACTTACAAATGTGTAAAAAATTGTTTTTAGTGGTCTATGGTTATTGGATCTAGGGAATGTTAAAATATTGTAAAGTTTTATGCTTGCTTATGCACGTAGTCAACACGTGAGATTTTACGTCGATATAAGAGTGTAGTTACAACAGTGGGCCCACCGGGAATACACAAAATATTTAATTACCTACGTCTGAGTACTTAGCTATAACTGTCTGATAAGCTTTGTAAAACATTGTTATTCTTATTAAATAACGTCTTACGACAGAAAGGGTCTCCCTCTGTTGCACACTGCGTAGTGCAGTCTTATTTAATTGAAACAGCTGTAGTTAATAATATATAATTTACGTGTTATGTTTTTAGAGATCTATTTTAAAATGTAACAATATCAAATCAATCAATCATTAATTTTGGGCTAATTCAATGAAAGTCAAACAAAAAAAAAGTTATATTCGTTAGAACCACTAAGGGACCAAATCTGTTGGGCCATTCCCTGCACTGTTATACGAGTTTGAAAAAAAGTTATATTCGTTAGAACCACTAAGGGACCAAATCTGTTGGGCCATTCCCTGCACTGTTATACGAGTTTGAAAAAAAGTTATATTCGTTAGAACCACTAAGGGACCAAATCTGTTGGGCCATTCCCTGCACTGTTATACGAGTTTGAAAAAAAGTTATATTCGTTAGAACCACTAAGGGACCAAATCTGTTGGGCCATTCCCTGCACTGTTATACGAGTTTGAAAAAAAGTTATATTCGTTAGAACCACTAAGGGACCAAATCTGTTGGGCCATTCCCTGCACTGTTATACGAGTTTGAAAAATGCTGTTTTCAGTATGAATTAGTTAAAAGAATCATTGTAAAAAAAAAAGAAAGAAAAACTGAAATAAGTAGAGAAAAACGTATTCTTTAGGAAAATACCTAGCTTTTTTTTTGTTTGGCCGGCTTTCACATTGAGGCCATAAATATTGGACGGTGCATCTTTTTTGTGAATTTGTATACAGGATGAAATTTTAATGATTGTTTCACCCTGTATAGAATTGTAGAGGGTAATCTTTGGAACTACTGATCTGATTCTGAAAATTCTTTCACTAATGGGAAACCACCTTATTGCCGAATATCATAGGATATTATATTTTATGTTAAAACAAGAAACACGCGGACGAAGTCGCGGACAGAAGCTACTACTAAAACAAAAGTTTAAAAAAAGTTTTCGTTTTATACTTTGTTTTCCCTTTCATTTTCACAATCACCGAAAAACCCAATTTTCTTTTTGTAGGTACCATAACTATGAAAACCTTTTTAATATCTTATTGTTATCGAGAGCCAGTGAAAGTAATCAGTAGCCGGATCACTGGACCATCACTCAGTGATAGGGAAAGTAATCCGATTGTCCAGCGTTGTAATCTGTGGGAGATTAAGTTACCTGTGTCATTGTGAGTATGTACGGTAATTAAATCTTTATATTGTTATTTGTGGTCCATTTTTATTAATAAGTAAGTAAGTAGAAGTATGTGTAAAAAAACCGGTCAAGAGCGAGTCGGACTCGCGCACCGAGGGTTCCGTTCCGATTTCTGAAAAAGTGTGCTATTTAGACTAGAGACATCGTTTTATTTTTCCTGTAATATTTATATATACTTATATCACATAGAATAATTTCAGATTTTTCTCTTTACAAACTTCGGAGATATTCGGAGGTATTTTTTTTTACATTTTTCATCAGAAGTCGAAAACTATGCGGCCTAAAAAAAGAAAAAAAATGTTTGAGAATGTGCAAACAGCGCTCTTTCATATGGTACCTCACATGCCCTAGTAGCCCCAGTTTGATTTTTTAAGACCCCTTTCAGTCCGTGTTGCAAAAAAAATATAAATATTTTAATTTCTTTCTTATTTACGAAATAATTGGGTCAACGTCATCTAAAACTATTGTAAATTTCAAGTTGATAGCATTAGCAGTTCTTGAGATATCCAGCTGTGACAGACAGACAGACTGAGTGACACCATAAGGGTTCCTTTTAAACCATTTTGGTACGGAACCCTAAAAGGTTAATTTAGTCAGAAGGTGTTATACCTAATATACAAGGTGTAACATTAATAACGCACAACCTCTTAAGGGGTCATAGTACTCACCACTATGGGACCAAATCTGAAATCGCGGAAAAAAATTTGCTGCTCCCTACATTTTGAGGAGTTTGATGTAGGTATCTACTTAGACAACAGCCAGCTGATTTTTGTTTTCGCGATTTCATGTTTCGTCCAAAAAGTTGTTCATAATGATGAGTGCAATAACCCCTTAAGAGGTTGTACGTTATTTATGTTACACCTTGTATAGGTCCTTATAAATACGTCTAAAGCAACTGCGAATGTCACGCTTGTAGATTTCACTAAATTTTGTGAAATTCATATAGCTTGAAACATTTTTTTTTTTAAGTTGATTATCAACGTTTTAGTACCTACTTATGTCCTATATTTTCGCAATAAGTGGTTCTGGTCTGTATGCGTTGTGTTGGGGCGAGCATAGCAAAACAATAATCTTATTGTGTCAAAAGAAAATCGCTTTTCAGTTTCGCTAAGTGAATATTTTTGCAAATGACTACATCTTGTTTATAAACCGCAAGCTGCAAGCGTATGCAAAGCAAAGTGCAGGATGTTTCCCTTTTATTTCTTTTGCAGGTTTGTTAAATGCGTGTCCTATATACATTCAATACGCATTTCAATATTATTTTATTTTTTACTTTGAATGAGACGGTAAAAAGATTGAACTTTGAATGCAAATATGTATAGATATAGGTATATACCTATACATATATTTGTCATCACGTTCTCGAAAACGGCTCTTTCGATAAAAGTTGCAATAGGATACGGGGGCGAAAAGTCGATCTAGCTAGAAAAAATCATATCTGGGAAAATTCGTTTTCCCTGTTTTCACCCGAGCAGAGCTCTCTCAACCAGAAGCAGGTAACCTTATAATATTGCTTCTACACCTACCAACCTATGCGTAATTTAATGAGTAAAGGGTTAGTAACAGTTGCCATATATGCACTAATCTAGTTTTACCTAAATTGATAAGTATGACACTTCTATAAATAAATAAATGACAAAATGCGATCAGCTTATTTTCATCTAGCTAGTGAAACTCCGCTAATCTGAAACAGATTTTCTAAACTCATACTTCAAGTTACTATATAAAATAGTAACTTGAAGTATGAGTTTAGAAAATGTGTATACCTACACTACCAGGTCGTTGACCCTAAAAAAACATTTTTTTCCTTTTATTATGTTTAGAATACTCATCACGTCGCCCTTGGTGGAATTTCTCTAGTTAATTTTTGACCCCGTTCCTGACATAACTTTTATTAACTGTAATGTTAATTTAATATGTAACTATTAAAAACACATTTTTATTGTGGCATATAATTAACTCATCTCAAACACACATAATACTTTTTGAACTGAGTTTAATATAAGTATACGAGTAGGTATCACAATAGAAATGTGTTTTAATAATTGGTCTTTTAATTGATTACATTTTTCAAAAAAGCAGCTTTCATTTAACGATCTTAAAAATTTGGTCCCGTGCGAGCGAGAGAGGTGACAAAACGCGACGCCAATATCTCTGTACTATATATAATAGAACTAATGTTCTGTGCGATATTGGCGTCGCATTTTACCTACATACATGTTGTTAGCTACCTATTAAGGTAGCTAACAACATGTATGTAGGTAGGTTACGTAGACAATAGCATTATAATTATTATAAACACGTGTGCACACGGATGGGTTATCTTATAATTAACTATTTGATGCAGGCACGCGTATTGTTCGTCGCTAAGCGCTTCGTTTATAGTACACTGCGCTAGAGAATTACAAACAAATACTAGTGGTATTAGTTTGTTGGTATTAGATCGGAATAAATCTTTAAAAAACTTTTTTACAAAAACAAAAACCGACTTCCAAAAAAAAACACTACAAAGTGAAAAATAACTTTAATTTCGGAAGTCGGTGTCTTTGGATCTGTATTTTAGTTTTTTGCCACCGACTTCCGAAATTAAAGTTATTTTTCACTTTGTAGTGTTTTTTTTGGAAGTCGGTTTTTGTTTTTGTAAAAAAGTTTTTATTTTTCACTTTTTAGTGGTTCAGTTTGTAATTTATGTAAGTTACAATAACCCAATGTCAGCTGCTCATCACGTTTTACAAAATGTTGCTTTTCCCGATGCAGGGCCGTTAATTTTTGAGGAGTTCTCCTAGTAAGAACCAGGAGAAATGGAGCTCATGGTGAAGTCACCATTACCATTATTTTGACGAGCATAAACCATATTAAAGTAATCGAATCGCAACCTGTTATATACTTAGATATAATTGAGTATTTCCGATGGCCCTCTGTGGTCTTCATCATCAGTTCCAGCTCACCAAATGGTACTTTCCGAGAGCAAATGCACGAGTTACTATAAAAAATACCGAAATCGATATAGGTGTGCCCATAAAATTTGAGGGTTTCCCTCGATTTCCATGGGATCCCATCATCAGATCCTGACTTGATGATTATGGGACCACTTGGGACGTATACCCTTTCGAACAAAAAAAGAAAAATCCAAATCGGTCTAGCCATTTTCGAGTAATCGGGGAACATACATAAAAAAAAAAAAAAAAAAAAAAAAAGGTTCCGACGAATTGAGAACCTCCTCCTTTTCGAAGTCGGTTAAAAATAGGACCATCTATTATCTGTTCTGTGACAATGGTTCTAGATTTTACGTTTTATTATGGTTCTAGAAGACGCAAATATATGCCAATGGCCTTGAGCGGTTAGCTTGCGTGTTCTGTGCTGAGCTCACGCAACGCGTTGTACGTCCAGCCAGTAATAGGACTCGCCCATCAAGGAGCGCTGTCCCAAATTAGACGCATTATTAATTTATTATGACATAAAACAAAACGTATTGTATTAAAACACGTAGGTGTACTAAAAGATGAATAATTGAATTATCTTTATAATGGTGAAGGGTTCATAAAAATACGCTTGATAAATAAAATTTTTGCGTGATTCTCAGTTTTTTTCCGCGTTAGACATAACTTTGCAAATTAATTATTACACTATGTACTTAATATAAACATAATCTAAAATATTCACTTATTAAGTTATTAAGAAAATGCTCTATTTTTTTTCAAATCATCTTACTTGTTTATTCGTGATCTTCAGTTTAAAATCATTAAAAGTCGTTAATCGTCGAAACGTTAACATAAACGTCAAGAAAACGTTAATTAATTAATTTAATTCAGTTTTGGGGCCAATTTGAAAAGTGTATAGGAATTGCGGTCACCTTTCTTTTGACCAAGTGATGATTATGTATGTCCTATTCTATGTTGATGAATGTTCCTAAGTTTGTGTACACAACGCTTCATTAACCCAATTGATAAAGACCACTGTACCTAGGCTGAAGAAGGATCCGGAGAAAAGCCTTCCATCCTAAACACATGCCTGTAGATACCTACACTCTTTAATAAAAAAAACGCGAACCTGTTAGTTAGCTTTCCCCTTACCAAAAATCGGAGTTATAGAAGTTTTCGACACTTCAAAAAGCTATTATTTGCAAGATTGAGGGGGGATTGGCGGCTGGCGAACAATGCAGGGAGGGTGAATATTTCTGTGACCTGCGCTCTGCTTCGTTTAGGTACTTATTCACTTTATTGTATTTTCTTGAAGAGGCTGACATCTTCCATCTTTTTGAGAAAACTGAAAGGGCTTGGAAAATCTCCAGAGGATTGATTACAATGGATCACTTACAGAGAAGAATATTTAATAGAAAAAATTGCAGTCATGGCTACTGCCGGTGCCGACAGAACTGAAAACTGAAGGCGAGTAGTGCCGTCAATGGTGGCGCCATTGAGAAAAAAATCATAAGTCTGGAGTTATGGAACATTTTGAAATTTCATATTCTCACATTTTTAGTCAGATGAGGTAGTAAAATTGTACAACATCTGACTGAAAATGTGAGCATAGGAAATTTCAAAATGTTCCATATCTCCAGACTTGTATTTTTTTCTCAATGGAGGCGCTTGTTGGCAGCACTACTCGCCTTAAACGTAAAACTGTGCATAGCATGTCGCGGTGTCGAGGTGTCACGGTGACCTGCCGGTCTATTCTGTAAAAATCTCACCGTGAAAACTTACGTGAAGTGATCTTGAAGTGAGTTTTCAATAGTGTCAATCTCTTGTATCAGGTGAAATGACAGCTCACTCTAAGTTCACTTCACAAACGTTTTCACGGTGAGATTTTTACAGAATAGACCAGCTGTAAGATTTTCTCCTACCAAAAATTGCTCAACGCGCAAGATGTTTTCACTTCAAGAAATGGCACATCCACTATAATCTCGTTACACAATCAAAATATGCAATGTAAGAAGTAGGTACCTGATTTAACCGATGTTTTTATTTAGGGCAAACATTTCCCCGAGAGGCCGTGGTTAGTGGTGGTAACCTATTTTCGTAGCAACCTGCATACGAAAATCGATGTAGTTGACCAATCCAGTAAAGCCGTCACGCCCGAGCGACCTGTCGCGACCCTATTCCGATTTGTTTGGTTTAATCGATAAACGCTTTCGATTCTACGCCTTTTAACGATTTTAACGGTCCCCGCGATCCGATTATAGTGACGTTGTTTTTGGCTACTTTGTTTTTTTTTATATTTTTTGTAACGGGTTTTGGGCAATGATATTCAGTCTACTTTTTTTTATTTCTGTCGAAATGTGCAACGAGGTATTTTTTTTTTGTGATGGTTTGTGGAAAAACTGCAATAAACTTTTTGTGAGAATTAATATTATCTACCAGGACTGATCAGGATATTGATATATGACAGGATATTATCTACCAGATCTGAATGAATTTGGAGCAGTTTTTAACTAGTTCATTGTTATGACAATATTTAAAACATGGCTGTAGTTACCGAGTTTGTGAGAATTTCAGCAGTTAAGTAGTTGGAAATATTTTATATTTTAATTAATAGATAGGCGAGACTTTTCAACAACCTTCAAGAATGTGTCATTTTACATATTAATGTGCAGACCAAAGATCTATTTATTAATACGCGATTGCTTATTATCTATATAAATAAAAAGAGAAGTCCGGACTGACTGATTGACTGACTCATCAACGCACAGCCCAAACCCTTGGACCTAAAAAGCTGAAATTTTGCACAGAGGTTCCCTTTATAATGTAGACAAGGAATAAGGAAGGAATTCCCGGCAGTATGGCTTGTGGGATATTTCCCGGCATCCACGCGGGCGAAGTAGATGTATTTCAGATCACAAGTCCATACAAATATGACTTACCTATGTTTGTCTTGCCTGTGGTCTATTATCACATTATTTGTTATTGTCGCGTCGTTAAGTACCTACCTATCAGTTTCTACCAGTGACCTCAGCCAATGGCAATAGCACAATGATAAGGTCCTGGACCTTTTTGAAAATAAATAGAATCCTTGATTTGAATTAAGTACCGTTAAGTTGAATTTAGCTTTAGTTCAAATGGAGATTTTCGATGAACACATTATCAATCGGAATTTGAATCATTTTGAAACAAATTGTTAATTAATCCATTGCTTCATTATGTTCGAAAAATTTGTCTGTTCGACAACGTAAATCACTCAATGAATATTGTTGAACTGTCAAATTGAAACCAACTCCGATTGATAATGCGTTAGGTACGCAATAAGGTTACTTGCTTTTTATAAATATCTAGTGATTACATGTCTATCGTTGATTTATTGCCGATATTTTAAAATCGATTTTGTTCCTTCGTAATTCGATTAGTTATTAAACCATCGATCGTTGTTAGAAATTAACTACACCCACCATGGGTCAAAACTACCATTAAGTACTCTGCCTACAGGTTTTATTGTATCTAACTACTTATATATGATAAAAAATTGCAATTCTCATAGGCATAACCTCAAACTAACGGCAGTTTACTAGCCCATTGCTTACGGCACCATAATAACTAGTTTCCGTCCTTTACTGTAACTGTGAAACTTAATTAAAGTAAGGAATCTATTTCGACCGTGATTTTTGCGTTTAATTGCCAACTTTGGCGTTCTTTTTCTGAGAAACTGAAAGACTTCAACAACTTTGACTTATTGGGTGGTGGGTGGTGGAGAATAGTTATTAGTTTAAAGCGGCCTCGCTTTTCGCAATTTTTCTTATCTATGTATTTAAAGCCAAACATCCGAAGCAAGTTTTTCTTAAAATGCGCGAGGGCATTTTTTGGGGCTCGTGGATAGAACTAATGCACATAATGCAAATGAAATGAAAAATATATAATCCATCCATCCATAGCGATTAGCGACCTCAGAATTTTGAAATATGGAATATCTATAAAAAAAAAACCCCCTCAAAAGTATAAAACGACTAAAAACGCTCAGAATAACTGTAAATATCTGCCTAATAACAACGTTTTTCGTAAACGTTTTTCTTTCTTTCTACATGAATATTATTACGTAAAAACAAGAATAAACGTTAGTTCATAAAAATAAATTAAGTAATTTTATTACTCAAAATAAATAAACATAAAATTTACCAACAACTGCCAAATTGCTAAACGCCCCGTACTTTCAATATCTTACCAAATGTCAAAACGCAATTTTGTGATAGGCCTCTAGAAAATTTATGTAAAGGTCGAAGTTGTATTCTTGATAGTCGCATCATTTTCATATAGGTAAAACAAACTTAAAAGTAAATAATGTAAAGTTTATAACTGTTTGGAGCAAAACAACTAAAGTGTGAGGCGAGGTGAAGCACCTGTGCTTTGTGCGTCTTCGCTGAGTCACCACTTCGGGTCATTGTCGGGGGTGCTCGGGATACTTCGACTTTTACTGGTAAGCTCGTAGGTAGGCCAAACTTTCGTACACATCATTTTACATGGCTTCATTTATTTTACAAGTGGTTAGGTGTTATAGTAATCTGCCCGCGGTCAGAAAAAATATTATAAATTATCAAGGCCCGTATTCCAAGGAGGATAGTTATAGGCCATAGATATATTGTAGGTTTGGTAGGATTTGTGTAGAGGTTTGTCTCAAACAATATCAAGCATCATAGACTGAGCATATTTTATTTTTTATAAAAATGTGATGAAGTCGACCTACCTATCAAAATTATGTATTACTTATTTTAAAACAAATATAAAATAAAAAAACATCCTATTTATTTTATTCAGCTTGTGAATGAATTTAGAAAGCCAGTGTCAATTGCATTTTCTAATGGCATTTGGCATTGTACCCGCATTTGATTGTGTAACGAGATTACAAGTATTACAACCTTCGCCTTAAATGGACCTTTTGTTTAGTGGCTATTACTTCTAAGTTCTAAATTGACAGAACAGATTTGTTTTTAAAATTGCCATTTTTTTCAATATTTTTTTACTTTTTTGTAGGTGGTCTGTCTCCTGGAGATTTTTCAAGCCGTTGGCAAGCAGTTGTCCCAAATCATGGGAGATATCAGATAAGCCGTCTCTTTCAAGAAAAAAAAAATATAGAAACGGAACAGGGGGTGTACTCCCTAAGCAGTCACAAAATATACACCCTCGCTATTGCATTGTCCGATAATCGCCAATCGCCTTTTCCCATTCGCTAATCGCCCCCTTATTCTGAGCTAGTCATCTTGTTCTAAACTTGAATTCCCTAAACTTCAGCTGTTTTATATCCGTACAAGTTGACACCCACAGTACTCCCACGATAAGCACGTATTGCGATAATGTCGTCTTCTTGCGTAGAAACTCCTTGCATTGAAAATAAACTGAAGGGTTCGTAGATAGCGTCGAACGAGAGTTAGGGGCACAATAACAACGTTATTTATGATGTTTTCGTCTTGAGTTGCGATTGCGATATTAGAACTGTTGGACTTTAGTAATTTACCCCTCAAGTGTCTGAGTTTTGCTAATTTTAGACCCAAAACCCCAGCGAGTGGGGAGGGTTGGGGGTTAGCTGCGAACTCCATAGGTTCACTACTAATGATGATGATTGGTTCTCCATCGGATGATGTTTTTTTACGTTTATATATTATATGTGATATAAGCTTATATACCTAATAAAAAAATGGTTTTTCTTATGCACACATAAGAAAAACCATGCATTCGACACTTGAGCGGTTAAGTGTTTACGTACTCACTTAAAGTTATTGCTTTGCAGCCCATGAAAGTTAATGATATTGGTTCTACCTTAACACTAACCTAACCTAAGATTGTGATTGTGAATACCTAGGTAGGTACGTTCTATGGTAGGAATTGATTTAAACTGTACATAAGAATAAAACAGACTATATCGTACGGATTTAACATAACAAACACACCATCAGTAACAAAGAAAAATCGATAGAAGACAATCGAAATTTAAATATGCGGGTGGTTAAATCGATTGTCAATTTAATCGAACCTGACTCGGCAGGAAAACGCAGCGTTGTATATGTAAACTTTAAGACTGGTTGTAGCTTCAATATAATAACGTGGTTATAGTTGAATATCTAGGTATACATAAAATGGTCTATTATAATATGCATCCAATTCAGAAACAAGGGTCCGATATTGCCACTTAGCTATTCGGTTTTCATGTTTTTTGTCAATTGATTTCTGAAGTTATCAAAGTAGACGATTTATCAAATCAGAATATAATAATGTGCATCAATAATAACAATTTTATTATTCTATGGAAGTATGGATTACTTTTTACTTTGCAGTTAAACAACTCAATTAAAGATTGAGCCACATAACTAAAGAGGCTCTAACAATAGGGTCTGTGTGAGAGACAGCCTTTGCCATAAAAAATAAAATACTCTATGGTTCTCTATGGACTGTTTCGCAAACTAAGATGGTAATCTTTTAACAATAGAGCTTTTCAATGACTGGCCAAGAGTGATCGCTATTTAATTGCGTTTGCCTTACTTGCGTCATGTGATGAGATCAGAACTGTTGAACTGTTAGTAACAGACAAAAAATATAAGGTCAACAACCAGTTATTAAAAAAGAGATACAAAATATTATGGCATAGGTACCTACACGTCTTTGTGTGTATAACTTCTGTATAGTCGTGGCTTGCCCATTGCCATTTTTTTTTTCAAATTTTAAGACGTCAAACTATCTTGAACTTCCTTTTCCGGATCTTGTTGTGAAGAGCATAGCTGCTCTTATTTAGAGCTAGCTTTTGCTCGGGAGGCTTCGCCCGCGTGGATGTCAGAAGGGATAAAAGTATCCTAGCTATGTCCTATCCAGGTCGTGGTCTACCCATGTGCCAAATTTCATTAAGATCCGTTCAGCGTTCTTTTTAGTGTGGCTGACACTGGCTTGGCCACCATCAGGGATTTTACTTTTGATAACACAAAGATTTAGTCGTTAATTAGTCGAAATTTGTCGCCAAATATCAGAATTTGTCGGTCACTGGTTCAAAAGTTATAAGGGGTCATTGGTCGCCGATCTGGAGAGAGTCTCCCCAGCTTGGCCACCTTTATATCTCAAAAACTAGGGCACCTAGCGAAGATCTGTTTTCTCCCAGATTTAGTCGCTAATTAGTCGAAATTAGTCGCCAAGTCACAGATTTAGTCGGGTCTTAGTTTAGAAGATATAATGAGTTCAATTTTTAAGTATAGACCAAGAGCTAGATCAAAGATTTTATCGTAAACTCTTCAATCTAGCTCTTGAACTATACTTAAAAATTGAACTCATTATATCTTCTAAACTAAGACTCGACTAAATCTGTGACTTGGCGACTAATTTCGACTAATTAGCGACTAAATCTGGAAGAAAACAGATCTTCGCTAGGTGCCCTAGTTTTTGAGATATAAAGGTGGCCAAGCTGGGGAGACTCTCTCCAGATCGGCCACCAATGACCCCTTATAACTTTTGAACCAGTGACCTTCGATCAATAATACCACGGTATTATTGATCGAAGCCAGTGACCGACAAATTCTGATATTTGGCGACAAATTTCGACTAATTAACGAGTAAATCTTCGTGTTATCAAAAGTAAAATCCCTGATGGTGGCCAAGCCAGTGTCAGCCACACTTCTTTTTAGCGTGATTAGAACTCGTATGGAGAGGTCAATGTCCAGGGACTCTGAAAAGACCACATTGAGTAGTTCAGCAGTGGACTGCTTTAAGCTCATGATGATGCTCTAAGCCTTTCGGAGGCAAAACATAGCTATAGTGGTAGCGTTTTAGCATAGCAATAGCGGTCATTGACCCACCTACATTTTTTATTTCAAAAATTGAACTAACGTCCTGAATCAACATCTATCGTGATCTTCAACTGTTTCCAATGACGAAAAACCATAATCATATTAATTGTTTGGGTTCCTACGGAGAGATATTAGGGAAAGGGCAATGAGTCAATGACCGTTATTGGCATGCTAAAACGCGACAACTATATATACACAGGTACTTTTATCTGAGGAGGATCTCTGAAACTGAAACCTGCCATCATCATCATCTGCCTAGGCTTTTCCTAACTATGTTGAGGTCGGCTTCCAGTCTAACCGGATACAGCTGAATACTTACCAGTATTTTACATGGAACGACTGCCTATATAACTTCCACAACCCAGTTACTAGGTAATACGATACCTCTTGGTAAGACTGGTTGTCAGACTATCGGGCTTCTGACGCCCCGTAACGACTGTCAAAGACCCACAAATGACAGCCGGGATCATACCATAAATAACGTACGTTATGAGGTAGGGGGGGGTCTCGGTATTAAGTAAAGATGGTTACCCATCCTATTACTTAGCTACGAGCCAATATTTATTAGCCAGTAAAGTTACGGACGGTGTGATTGGTAGGTGTATTAGGTTTAGATCAGAAGTAGGTACTTATAGTATGTTATAGTATTAGATCATTAATATCTAGTTAATAGATAAGTATCACATCACATCTCACTTCACGCTTAAACGGCTGGACCGATTTGCATGAAATTTGGTATGTAGATAGCTTATACCCTGGATTACACATAGGCTACTTTTTATCTTGGTCTACGCGGGTGAACGCGGGGGCGGGGGGCGCAGCTAGTTACGACTATAAATAATCTATCGGTTCTTAGAATAATGTTTTCATATTGCACCTGTATGAAGAATGGCGATACCAGACATGGTGTACTCACACGTTTATCTATAGTTTATGAATAATAGCCGTAACACGTAAGTTCCTTAAACAGTTTTCCTTGTCATTGATGTTATTATAAAATTGACAAAATAATCCAGGTCAATTATGTAGGTAGGTACATAATACTTACATAAGTAAATAAACATCAGATTTGGGACAGTTAATTTTTATTGTGTAATCGAATAGGTACTTCCAAAAGGTAATCGAGTACAATAAAACGTAATAGTCGTTAATAATACTTAGCTGTACGAATTATACCTAGTACCTACTTACTTACTTAATTCGAGAAAATAATTCGATCTTTTTGTGATATTTTATACTGTGATGAAAGATAAGGGGATACAACGATAATACGTTTCCTCGATAGTACTATGCGTGCCAAATAAGAATAGTATCTACTGTCAAAACGACATTTTGTTCCGCAATAATCGCGAACTTCATTACCAATGCCAATGACAGCTATAGTGTATTTGACAGCTAAGGGCATTACTAATTTAACAGCTATCGTGTATTTGACAGATATCAGCATTACTAATTTGACAGCTATCGTGTATTTGACAGATATCGGCAGTACTAATTTGACAGCTATCGTGTATTTGACAGCTATCGGCAGTACTTATTTGATAGCTATCGTGTATTTGACAGATATCAGCATTACTAATTTGACAGCTATCGTGTATTTGACAGATATCGGCAGTACTAATTTGACAGCTATCGTGTATTTGACAGCTATCGGCAGTACTTATTTGATAGCTATCGTGTGACGTTGGCAGCAAGCGCGATCCTATTCATATTTGGCACGCATAGTACATTGTGTTACAGCCATAAGTTATTTTATGAATAGCCCCTGTCTTTGCTGTCATGTGAGGAAATTTTGGTCTCACCAGTATTGTCGCCAGAAGGATGGATGACTGCAACTGTCAAAGGGCAAAAGACAATACCTAGCCCTATTCCAACGTTCTGCTACCATCATTAATCAGGCAAGATACGCGGTACCTTCTACAACTAAATCTGTTTGACTTCCCGCGTCTTCACGACGTGCATCGTAAAAACAATATGTTATCTATATAGTCTATGGTCCATGAATGTCTATGACTCAACGCATTGTTTGTTCGGTTTGTTCTCGGCGTGCCACAGATTATGCGCGTAAACACTAAACAGTCATACAGTCACACAGCTTATTAGTTCTGTGTTATTATTATGTTATTAATTTATTTACGGATGGAGCTGCCCTAGCTCTGCTCGTTGTGTAGCAATTTTTCCTGTTTCGGAGCTAGCCACGCAGTGTTCAGTCAATTTCCTGTTGTAAAATACTTCTGCTTTCCTGCAGTATCTTTTCTGGGTGAAGAATGTGTCCTAGTCTGATATTAAATACCTATGTCATTGGTGATTTTTATATAGTCAGAGACTCAGGGTTACTTTTTGTATAGTTTAACAGTGTTTAACAATACAGATAATCTGCGAGACTTTCAAGACTTGTGGAAAAAAACTTAGAATTACTTAAACAGATTTTTGGTTTGTTTTAAATGGAGCGCTTTTCCTGCCCAACTTCATATCTGCGGGCAATGGCGTATTAACTCACTATCAATCAGAATCGATTTCATTTTGACAGTTCAACAGCATTCATTGCGTTATTTACGCTGTCGAGCAGACAATTTTTTCGAACATAAAAGCAATGGATTAGCAATTTGTCTTCAAAATTATTCAGATTCCGATTCATAAGTTTGTAATGTATAATGCATAATCAGTGTCATCAGCCTATAGTGTTCCCACTGCTGGGACACAGACCTCTCTGTGAGAGGGAGTGGGCTGTAATCCACCACGCTGGCCCAATGCGGGTTGGTAGATGTCTTGGAATTTTTGGTTCTTAGGTGACATGCCGGTTTCCTTACGATGTTTTCCTTCACCGTTTTGAGAGCAGCGGTGATGAAATAAATTACACAAACTAATTCATCTGCCTGGGTTCGAACACACGACCTACAACTCGTAAGTCGAGGCCGTTACCACTGGGCCACCACTGCTCACAAGTTTGTAATAAGAAAGCATAAATATTCTAGAATACGTAATGCAAATTACAATCATTATCATAGGGACATACTATGCTAACTACTTTGTCTTGACTGCTCCTGACCCACTACTCCTATAAATTACGGCCATATTTAGTCCAAATACCTCAGTAAAGCATCTAAACAAGTCTATCTAGCAAGTCTTACGTTTAAAGTTAATTCAGACCGTGGGACATACAACCACACAATGATTCGTAAATTAGGAATGAAGCCAATACGTGTGAACTAACGTAACGTGAACGAAGCTTACCGTTTGTATTTAGAACGGATATCATGGCGCGAACGTTAGCTGTTTTATTGGTGAAACTGTTTGTAATGCATTTTAGTAGCTTCTTGTGTAATTAATAATAACATTTTCCTGTCATCGTATTCATTTCTTTAAAGGATAAAATATTAGATTGCAAAACATGTCATGGATTAGGTACTTGCCTACGTTAAAAACATTGCTAAGATTTTAAATACTGCCTAATTGTTAGGGGAAAAATTGGAGCAAAAATGTCTAGACAAGGAAAATGACTCCATGTGGAGTTACATATTAGACAGTCTAAACCGGTTAGCCTACCTACACTACGTCCGAAAAATCTTGGCGAGTCTGAACATAGGCACTAAGAACTTTCGCGCATGTTCTTTCACGCGGCTCATCAGTCATATTCAAATGATTGGCAGAAGCAGAATGATGTTTTAAATTCGTTTAGCGCGTATTTCGTCATTTCTAGTGCAAGCGGATCTTCGAGTTTACAGCACAGACTAAGGTATAAAGCTGAAAGGGAAAGCATCAGTTTAGCTTTCCGAGCTGAGCAGATGCGATCTTCACACAAAACTGTTTTATTTCTATGGACAAAAGCTGTATTGAGCTGACCAGCGTATAGTTAGCCCCTTTTAAACGTTCACTAGAAGCGGTAAAAAAACGTCCTTGCTAAAACAGGCTCAACGCACCAAATGTTACGGTAAAAGAATTCGGCTTACCGTCGTGACCTGATCTCCAGATAGCATACGAGTATAACATGTCGAAACGTTCGTGAGGAATGCTTGCTTGCAAGATCAAAGGAGGATGGATGGAAATAGCTCAGCCCACGGTTGTCATGGCAACCGCCTCCCGCGTTCTCGGGGAATATTCTAGTAGTTTTCATTGCGACTTGTCCTTTAAAATTGTATCTCCATGTTTTATGATGGCGTTTTTCGTTTGTTTTTGAAATGAGAATATTGTTGGCTATAGGAATAATCTATCTATCTATATAAAATTAATATCTACCACCATGTCAGACATGAACAAAAGAAAACACTTGCCTAATATGCTTTGATGATAGAGAAAATTATGATGATTTAGAAACAATTTATCTCTAAATTTGAATTTCGCAAGCATTGTACGAAGCTAGACATTCATTATTTTTAAATAGAAAATAGTAAGTACCATTCGTTCATGAATCATGTTCATGACAGAATCTTCCTTTATGATAGAAATACAAAACAAAGTGAAGTAGATACTACAATAGCACACTTGGGTTCTATTGTAACGTTGATACTTGAACTGGCCGATAATGCAGTTAGTTAATAAGGAAATAACAAATATAACGCTGACATTCGACGCTCGTTCCCGCCGAACAGTTCCTGAGACAAACATTATTTTGTTAAGTTGGAATGGACAAGAACAAGTCAGGCCTATATACATACATATAATTATACTCAATTTATTTATCACATATTGTGAACGATAGAAATCCAACGCGTGTAAGATTCGTTTAAACAGGGTTATTGGCAATGTCGACAATACATTAATGGCCGAATCGTATAATTTGTTGACAGTGATTAGGTAAAATTAAGACTCTAATAATAATATCTTTACCAATAATAAAGCAAAGACCTCATAGCTTTGCACAGTAGACCCTCCCCTTAAGGAAGTAGTTATCACAGGTAAAATTAGCTCACGAATGTAATTTATATGCCCAGTTTGGCAATAAAAAAGCTACCATTAGTAAGCAAAACGATTCGTTTTTGTTTATAGTAACCGAGTTTAAGGGGATGTAGGAGAGGTCATTTGCAACCAAATGACCCCTATAACTCCTATGTAAATGTCTACCATTTTTTTTTGCAGAAATGAACTATTTTTGAAATTTTTGAAATAGAACAAATATTTGTACGACCTACAAGTATTAGTTCCGAGTCTGGGTGTTTTTTCTATCTATAATATGTATGTATTTACAAAAAAAAAAATGTATATAAGTAGTTTATCAGCCATCTCGTTACCATAACACAAGCATTAGGTTGCTTAGCTTGGGACTAGACGGCGTTGTGTGCAGTGGCGTAACTACAGGGTGGCAAGTCGGCAAAATGCCACGGGCCCCCAGCCGGAAGGGGCCCCCGGTCAGAGGAGAATCCCAACTCCCAACATTTAATATTACACATTTAGTAAAAATCCGATGAATTTGCCACGGGCCTCGAACGGTATAGTTACGCCACTGGTTGTGTGAAATGTCCAATGATATTTATTTATTTATTTTAGTCTAAACAACCTGCTCAAAATTATGAAAATTGTAACGATTTGTAGCTCTGATTTAAAAACTATTAAAGATAATTGTCATTCTATGGTTGATTATTATGTATTGAAGACTTAGCAAGTATAAATAATAATAAAAATAGGTAGTTATTTCATGCACTGTTTTTTTAAAATAGATTTTCGAAGTTGTAGAACCGCAGATATCTTTAAAAATATATAAAATGTCAAATTACTCAAAAAGGGTTGACATATTCGAGTGGTCATTAAGGATCACTTGGTTGCAAATGACCTCTCCTACATGCCCCGATAGATTACCAATAACCCTGTATGTATACTTTAGTAACGTTAGTGTTTAAACGAATAGTCTGGATGATCAAAATCCTACAAAATAGTAACTTTAGGTTTCATGACAAAGTAGATACCTACTAGTTAGTCTTTTAGAAGTTTAGATAATAGAGACACTTTATAACATGCATCGCAGACTACAGTTCAACGTAACCTGTAGTGGCATTTCAAATTATTTATGAGGTCTAGAATACTAGCCAAATTATCTGCACTTGGCTTTTTACCAAACTCTGAAACGAGGCGCCGTTTAATATCAAGCCAAGCATCGAAACTGCAAGCAAAATAATAGCGTCATTCAGCTTTGAAAACACCAGATATTACTGAAACCTCTCGTAAAGCACACATCCCTGGTAATTTGCAAGTCTTGCAGAAACCATAAAAATCACACTTGCGCTGGGCATTACGACAACTGTGATTTCTCAATAAAACAAGGTGGATGACAGTAATATTGCAAATGAGAATCTTGCGTCGCTGCGATTTGCGGTCACTGCAATAGGGGTTAGAAAGGGAAAGAATCACAGAGCACGGAGAAGCCTCGCTGCTAGAAGCGGCATCGGCACTGTCAGTACTTTCTCTATAAACCACGCCAGTTGCCGTTTACTCGCAAAACGACTCCAATGAATAGCAAGCGAATAGCAACCTTATTGTAACAAGAATAAAGATCACTGTGATTTTGACAGTGAATCAAAATCCGAGGTAAACTGTGCAAAGACTAGAAACTGACGGCTTGAAAGGGTGAAGATGACAGAATTTGTGGGCTTCAATGCACTTTAGGCGCCATAAATTTTATTAGTAGTGCCTTCTCTAGACGATTCTGAGCTTTATGGACAGAATGAATTTTGAAACTGTAGGGTGGCACCCCTATTGCCTACAATATAATAGATCACAAGAGAAAATAGTAACTATTGTTCTGAGTGCAATGGCTGGCTGCAGTCCAGGATATGTAAGACAGTTTATTATTGTATGACCGAGATAGCTTTGAAAGCGAAGTACTCAGGCTAATATAAACATTGTTACGAAACTGGATATCATGCTCATTCTTTGGCCGTGGTTAATATTGTAAAGCATACCTCAGTTTATAGAGTTTAAAGAAACACAGTGAAAGGGGAGAAGCTGTCTGTATCTAAATGAATACTTTCATTTTCGAAATATATCTCAAAGAAAGTAAACAAACATAGTCAAACATAATTAAAATAAATTAATCATTGAACGGCAACTGTGTTACGGCAAGTCCTCAATTCATCGTATTGATGAGTCTGGGTCACCAAGCCAAGACCTGGTTTTGTCACAATATTTATCAATAGAGAGATTTCAGTAGAGAACGTCTCATGGACAAAAACAAACAGTTTTGTAAACGTTGCGATAAACACTAATAATGCACGTTCTTTTTTATGTAAAACGATTCTAAAAATTGCTTAACTGCCGTGTCTGGCTCTGGCTGAGTTTCTCAACATTTAGTTTTCGTTTTAAATATAAACTTTTTGGACCAAGACTTCACAATATTAGTGACGAAAATCTTCCTTTACAGGTTGTTGTGAATAAATCAGTAATCTAGTTTCCAACACAAAAATAAAAGGTGGTGGACGTTAAAAAGCTGCATAGCGAAATAATGAATTATAATAACATAGTAAGTATAAATATTTACTTAAAAATCGACGGAGGGTCTGGCTAACACAAAAAAGACATTGCTCTTGATTTTGCTATTACACCTTATCACCTATGTCTTAAGGTTAATTTTCCATCGAAATTCAGAACTAACGTCAATGCCAGCGAGTCTGTTCCTCTCAACAATGGTGCAGGCCAACACGTCACACATACTCTTACATTGCTAGTGAACCTTAAGCGTGCACAAATTTTATAATATGCCATTGTGTTAGTCATTGCTGGGATCGAAAACGTCTTGTAAACGAAAAAAGTGCCATTTTATGTATGAGAACTTAGAAACATTGGGTTCAGATGCATTGAAATTGATTTGGAGCTTGTAAATGAATCTTGATTGGTGATTAGCGATTTGTGCGAGTTTGTGATTAGTAAGATATTGTGTGAGCTTGAAGACTGTGGGACAAATTAATAGGCTTGAACGCAAGGCGTTAAAAGTTCAAAGAAATAATTGAATTCTTTGATGTGTCATCTCATCAGTCATCTCATTATTATGAATGCTTGTCATAGTTAACGAGGACTTTCGTTTTAAATATAGGTCAAACCCGCCACAGGATAATTTGAGATGTTTTTTTGTCGATGCTCCATAAAGAAAAGCAGTGTGTGCTTCTATTACCTATGCATATTGAAACACACGGATTCACAGGGAATTCTTAGATAATGCAATACCTGACAGACACAGGAAAATTACAGCAAAAACAATTGACATTTATAAGCAAAATGCAAATAAGTATATGTATGACACAAACACTGTCGCCACATCGAATCGAACTATTCTACTAAATTGGCAAAATGTTGAATCGGTTTGCATAACAAAAGAGGACGTATGTAATGTTTTCAATGCTTAAATTAGGTTTCGTAATATCACTTTGTACGTGAGTCATTAACTTGACTTGGATTGGATACGTTTGGATGAGGAACTTATGTAAAAACTGTACCTAGTTGTGACTATGACTAACGTGTTATTTACATTACTTCGTAATTCGGCCGCTGTTTTACAGGGAAACTCCATCAATTGGGAAAACAACACACTGATGAGTCGTTTTAGATGAATCCAACTCAAAAGACCTCAATTTAAGTTGTACTTATAATAGAAGAAAGATATTAACAAGAAAAAGATAATCTTTTTCTTGTTAATATCTTTCTTCTTTATGGTATTCTAAAGGTATTCTAGTTATTACTAGCTTTTGCTTTTACGCTTCGCCCGCGTGGATGTCGGAAAATATCCCACGGGACCGTACTACCGCGATTTCCTTCCTTATTCCTTGTCTACATTATAAAGGGAACCTCTCAGTCAGTCAGTCAGGACTTCTCTTTTTATTTATATAGATTAATATAACATAGACACACTGAACATGTTGGTTCTTAATAATACTTGACTGACTCAAGTCAGGCTATATAGAAATCTTATTCATTTCGATTCCCTTCCGAGGTATATTCTTTAACTTGGCAGTAGATCTCTCAATGTTTGAGAATGAAGACATTTATATATCTAAGTATATTATTCCTACCTTGTTGTCTACGTATTTGTGTGACATTCTAACTGAATTGTATTATCAAAACAATGCTCTCACATCAACAACGTCGCGGGTGATACAGCAATATCACTCCTAGCGGGATAAGCAACTGGCTCATTGAATTTTGCCATACATAATAATTTAGCCAGGAGGAATGGTTTCTTGAGCTATTGTTTTCTTAAATCCTTCTGGAGAACCATAGGTATCATAATATTCAGCTGATTCTTAGCGGGACTTTAAAATAAGTTTTTCAGACTACATTTTTAAGTATGTGCAACCTCTTACGGCATAATACATCCATACTCTCCATAGTCGTATTAATCTTTTAACAAATTGCAGCAACATTAACTTCGTCTTTAAAGTTATAAGTGTCAAAAGGTCCCAATTTATCATGTTCCATGTATAACAAATGTAGCTGCTCTAGGAAGTGTCAGTAGGATATTTTGCAGGCGTCTACTTAGCATAATATAGTACCGTTTCCGTCTTCCATTTCGTTACTGTCTTGTCTTGTTAATTTTGTTCCTGTACCGTTGCTTGAGTTCACCGTATCTTCGTCTATTCATGTACTGAATATATTACGTTCATTAAAGGAGTTAGGATCAGTCTTTTGAATGGCTGGTGTGGGTTTGTTTGTTTGTTTTTGTTTCGTATTTTGAGATCGTGGAAATGTGGTTGTCCTCCTTAATATTACTGCGGTTATGTTAAGTTACAAATACAAATTATGGTCTAATGATGGATGTTTTGACTTCTTTGAATTGAAACCGGACTTTATTTGATTATGGCACGTTGAAAATTATTTGAGTTAATTCGCATTCTGCTCACTAGCAGAATGCCAATTAACTCAATTTTCCGAAACTCTAATTGTATCTTAGTATATTTTATGGAAACAAATAAATAAGTTCGGTGATTTAAGAAAGTTAAAAACAGGTAGACGGCATCGTGCCGATTTTTAAGCCAGTAAACAAATATATCTTCGGGGATAGTTATTACTTACACCTAATATAAGATGAAGTGTCCCCCAGGGGGCCGAAATCGGACCCTTGTGACACCCTTCAATCAAAATGTATAAATTCATTTGATTACACACCACTCACAAGAATTAACCCTCGGATACAAAGTTCCGTAACTGATATTCCTTTATAGTCACCTACTTATAAGTAAATAGACCACAGCGCGTAACCGCATGTTAGTCACTGGTCGTACTGATGATCTTTATAACGTAAACACAGCAGCTATTAATCACTTCGATGTCAGACATAAACCAAAAGCCGAACAAGAATCGATTGTAACACATTTAAATATTCATAAAATTTAGAAATTAGTACTCTCACTCAGTTGATCCACACACTTAAGAAATGGCTGACTGAATATAGTAGTCAGACAAGTTCAAAAGAACACATAAGTAACGGAATCGTAGCCGCAACGTGCTTTCTCGGCAAACTATCAAGTTTTAATTGAACGAATCAAAGGGATCAGGCTTAATATTACTTAAAATCCTTATCAATCAGAAAATAAAAATGTTGTTAAGTGACGGAATAAATATCCTGTCACGTAGCAGGAGAAAAATCAATATACTTACATATAAAAACGAAATCCTCGTGATAAAAATATTGAAACACACACTGATGACGGAGTTACACGGTTTAATTACACAAATGCTGGTATAGTTTACACCAATGTTCAACAAATAATGGATTAAACTATTAACGTTTGTTTTTCTGTAAATAGTTTAGAAGTGACGCGGAGAAATGCGTCCTTCCTCCACGCGGTCCAAAGAGAGACTGATGACGTTATGTGTGTGCTGTGCGCTGCGCCGGTTGGCTTACATTGAGCAACAAAAAGTCTTAACTTTGGGAGAAGTTGTTAAGCAAATATATACAGTATCATTTATAACGTAAAGTTTATTCTAGGCAGTGATAAAATCAAGTTCTACGGCTTTAGTTTCGCTCCACATGCACATTGTGTATGCCACGGTCGTACACACATTTCTTTGACTCAAGAGAAAAGGCGAAAAGGACATTGCGGCGCTACTTCGTTCGGCTAGTTGGTATTTGCCACGTAATTTAATAAATCAGAATGTGTTAAGAGTATTGAAAACATTTTCACTGATATGGCTGTAACTTGTTGGAACTTTAGCATGAAGATGTAACTTGCAGCTTTTCGACCTTGCATATTCTCTCATTTCTCGAGACCTTTCTAGTCTAGTCTAGACTAGTCAAAAAACTAGTCGCAACGAATGAATTTTAACGCAGACAAAATTCAATTACAATTTCAAAGATCTTGCTTTTTTAACAATAGGTATCATTCGTTATGTTTTGTCTTTTTGTGATCCAAGTGCCCGGAACTGCAAACATGCATATGATAATGATATGATTTCACCTGTATTCCTTCTAGAAGTCTTCATTTTCACTCTCTGTTATTTATGGAATAGAATCTAGGCTTTCATTAATTGCATCATTCTCCTTCCCTTATCTATTCCAATTTATTTGGGGTCAGCGCAACATGTCTTTTTCTTCCATACTTCTCTATTATGCCACATCAACGTCAACGACAATGCCCATAAACGCCGTAAACATCGCGGTAGTTAAATTCGGACAAATTATCGCGGTAAGTGGTGGTTACACCTACGGCTAACGCCCTTCGCGATAATCAACGGCATATCCCGTATAATGTGGCCCCGGAAGCACAGTATTCCTACCTCCACTTATTATTTCTAAAAACATGTTTGATTTTTAGGATAGATACTTGATAGTGATCATTAAGTTTAATTTAATTCAAATAATCTTCAGTGCAAATTGTAGATCAACAAAGACATTTCAGATAGGTACTATCAAAACTTCGTATGATGATTTCACGAAGGTTGTACTTACGTAGCAGAGATGGGGTCCGATAGGGCCGATGCTGTCGGGGTCACGGGTTGTTCGAAAGAGATACCTTGGCCCTGGCACAGGCAACTGAAGGAACACGGGTGGGTTTTAGTTAGTAAAAGTCTGACACGCTCACCTGCCCTCCGCCCAGAGCGGGAGAAATCATTTGATGATTTCCCATCCACAAAAAAAAAAAAACCGGCCAAGTGCGTGATGGATCACGCACAATAAAGGGTTCCGTAGTTGAAAAGATTTTATCCCAAAAACAAACTTAACATTAAAATCCCAAAAAAAATTTCTTATAAGTGATCAAATTATAAGTTACCAATTTTCGGACTTTTTCCTTGATTTAGGTACTTGCGAGTATCAAACTATCAAACCATGTCGCTTAAATGGCCGTATTTAGGGTTCCGTACCAAAATGGTAAAAAAGAAACCCTTATGTTGTGACTCAGTCTGTCTGTCTGTCTGTCTGTCTGTCTGTCCGTCTGTCTGTCTGTGTCTGTCTGTCTGTCCGTCTGTCTGTCTGTCTGTCCGTCTGTCTGTCTGTCTGTCCGTCTGTCTGTCTGTATGTCTGTCACAGCTGGATATCTCAAGAACTACTTATGCTCTCAACTTGAAATTTGGAATGGTTTTAGATGACGTTTACCCAACTATTTTTCAAATAAGAAAAAAGTAAAAATATTTAATTTTTTTTTGTAAAAGGGACTGAAAGGGGGTCTTAAATATTCAAAGTTGGGCTACTGGGGCATGTGGGGGGGGGTATCATATAAAAGAGCGCTGTTTGCACATTCTCAAACATTTTTTTATTTTTTTTAAACCGCATTTTTTTCGACTTTCGATGAAAAATGTAAAAAAAAATACCGTCCCCCCCTCCCCCTTATCTCCGAAGTTTTCAAAGAGAAATATCTGAAATTATTCTATGTGATAGAAGTTTATGTAAAGTTTACGGGAAAAATAAAACGATGTCTCTAAATAGCACACTTTTTCAGAAATCGGAACGGAACCCTCGGTGCGCGTCCGTCTCGCTGTTGACCGGTTTTTTTTTTAATGCATTGATATAGAAGCTTGATTTTTTTAGATCTCCAAGAGACCATAGACCTACGTATTTGGTATTAATTTCCACTTGATACCTTTACGCGTTCTTGAGAAAAAGGGTCTTGATAGACTGACCTTGCTTAGTTGCTTCTTGCCAAATTTCATGATTCTAGGACAACGGGAAGTACCCTATAGGTGTTCATTTACTTGCGAGAATCAAAATATGTCGCATAATGTCTGTATCTTTTTATTGCGTTGACTTAGAAGCTTGAGTTTTTTAGGACTCTAAGAACCATATAGACTTACGTATTTGACATTAATTTCAAATTGATACCTCCACGTGTTCCTGGGAAAAAGGGTCTTGACAGACTGACAGACAGACAGACAGACAGACAGACAGACGGACGGACAACAAAGTGATCCTATAAGAGTTCCGTTTTTTCCTTTTGAGGTACGGAACCCTAAAGATGTAGAGACCTATATCTTTTATAGATATCTTATATAGATAAAAGATATAGGTAGGTAGTACCTAAGGGAAAACTTGGGGTGGGTAGGTATATACACCTACCTATTTGGCTCGATGAACATATGGACCAGTGCGCTGAATAGTTTTCTACATGAACGGAGATCTGCGCACGCACCGACTCGATGCTCGTCCGAGTGGAAGACTGCTGTGACCAGGACTTACTTAAGGGTCCATAATGTGGAAAAAAATATTGTATACAGTTAATTATCTACTGCAATGTGAGGTTGTAAGTAATTGCTGAGGAGCTCATGGCTAAGTAATTGCAGCCGCTCGGGTTGATCCATCAGGTTAAGCTGCGCTTGCCGGGGTTGGTCAGTGGATGGATGACCATCTTTACATAACGAGACTCCGCCATGCCTCGGAAAGCACGTTAAGCCGTTGGTCCCGGCTGTCATTCGTGGATCTTTGGCAGTCGTTACGGGTCGTCAGAAGCCCGAAAGTCTGACAACCAGTCTTACCAAGGGGTATCAAATACCCAGTTACTGTGTTGTGGAGATCAAATAGGCAGTCGCTCCATGTAAAATACTTGTATTCAGCTCCATCCGATTACACTGGAAGCCGACCCTAACATATTCGGGAAAAGGCTAGGCAGATTGATTGATTAATTGATAAGTTTCTAGATGTCGTCAATCTGCTAACTGGGCGAATTTTGATAACATTAGATACAAAAGCGATGCTATTATGAATGTTATGATTATGATGTAACCGTAAGCGAAGTAATGCCAAAAATCCAGAAAACATGGCAATCCTATTTTAACATTTGAAGGTTCCTTGGGAGGTCCAAACTTGTGAAGACAAATTGTGACAGAAGGGTAACGTAGGGTGGCGTAGGAGGGGTGTTCGTCAGTGGGCTTCATACGGGCATTGAACCAAGTATACTTTGTTCTTATGTAGGTATACCTCATCCATCATCTGTCTACTTTTTCCCAACGATGATGGATGCAGCTGCATACCAGTATTTTAAATGGTGCGACTGCCTATCTGACCTCCACAACTCAGTTAGGTACTTCCTGGATAATACGATACCCCTTGGTAAGACTGGTTGTCAGACTTTCGGGCTTCTGACGACTCGTAACGACTGTCAAAGATCCACGAATGACAGCCGGGACCAAAGGAGTTCTTTTAAAAAATGGTCCAATATAAAGATCGCAAATAAGAAAAAGTCGCGTCGCCGTCGTATACTAGTGCCCCAAGTAGAGTATGTAACAAGACAGGTTTTGTCACCTTTTACAAGAACTACTTAACCCTTCCCCATACTACTTTCATTTCATCACCAAAAAAATTTTGTACTTATAGAATATTTATCAAGTGAGACGGATGCTGAACATCTAAAGATTAAAATGTTGTACTTATAGAATATTTATCAAGTGAGACGGATGCTGAACATCTAAAGATTAAAATCAAATCAAATCAATCTTTATTTTTGATCATAAGTACAAAAAGGTGTTATTTATACCTACATTTTAGCTGATCTGTATGTTCGGCCAATAATCGGCATACAAATATAATATTAGTAAGCAGGTTATTTTTACTATCATAATTAATAAAGTCTTGGATAAAAGAAATGAAGCAATTGAAAAATGTCATGAGCCGCATAAAATAAAGTAATTGAATTATATTATTAATTATTAAGAATGTCAAAGAAAATTAAATTTAGTCATGATTTGTCATTTAAAAAGTCTTCAATCGAGTAAAAAAAAGATCGATTAAAGCCCGCTTGCACCGAAATCCTAACTAATATTATAAATGCGAAAGTGAGTTTGTTTGTTTGTTTGTTACGCTGTCACACTAAAATGGTATGGGGATACTGAATCCTGGGGAAGGACATAGGCTACTTTTTATAGACACACCACGCCGGCGCGGCCAATACCCAGGGCAGGACGAGCTTCCTTGTTGAAGCGTCAAATTACTATTATATTTTTATAGACACACCACGCCGGCGGCGGCGCGGCGAATACCCAGGGCAGGACGAGCTTCCTTGTTGAAGCGTCAAATTACTATTATATTTTTATAGACACACCACGCCGGCGCGGCGAATACCCAGGGCAGGACGAGCTTCCTTGTTGAAGCGTCAAATTACTATTATATTTTTATAGACACACCACGCCGGCGCGGCGAATACCCAGGGCAGGACGAGCTTCCTTGTTGAAGCGTCAAATTACTATTATATTTTTATAGACACACCACGCCGCGCCGGCGCGGCGAATACCCAGGGCAGGACGAGCTTCCTTGTTGAAGCGTCAAATTACTATTATATTTTTATAGACACACCACGCCGGCGCGGCGAATACCCAGGGCAGGACGAGCTTCCTTGTTGAAGCGTCAAATTACTATTATATTTTTATAGACACACCACGCCGGCGGCGGCGCGGCGAATACCCAGGGCAGGACGAGCTTCCTTGTTGAAGCGTCAAATTACTATTATATTTTTATAGACACACCACGCCGGCGCACAGTGGGCCCATACTGAAAATTAGTGGACTTAGGCAACAAAGTTCCTATATCGATGCGATTTTTTTTTATATGACGTGTTATATTATTCCTGACAACTTTTATTCTTATAAAATTTCTTCTAAAGTTGATAGTTTGTCTTGAAAACAATTAATTAGATTTTTTTGTATGGAGCGAATCACGTTTAATTTTTTTTCTTCAATTGTACTAATATGTTGAGTGTGTGGCGTAAGTATATGATAGCTAGGGTCATTCTCTATCCATGAAAAAAAAATCAGCGCCGGCCATCTGCGGCAGCGCGAGTAATCATTCGGTAAAAAAAAAATGATTTGGAAGAATTTTTTTGTCATTTAAAATAAATTCAAAGCATATTTTTTGTCTCATTTGGCTGTTTTCACCTTCTTTTTAGTTAAATAAATAGTTTTAATAGCGCATACGTACTTATAACTAGTAATTCTGGTAGAGATTTAGTTATTATTGCATGTTATCGGTAGCACCTGCATTGTGATTGATGACTCATTTGTTTGTGCACTCGGCTAAGCGCATAACTAATGAGTCATCGAAAAATGCTCGTCTCTGATTGGCTGAATAATTTTCACTCACTGTTATGTCCACTACTTGAGTAATTAACACTAACTATAAATATAAAGACATTCATTAAGTCCATCTAGTTTCGCTCTTGTCGCTTGTTTGTGAACACAGTGAAATACTTGTATTTTTATATTAACATTAGAACTATGGCTGGATTTTGTACCAACCTAGATCTTTTTGTGAAATTAAGAAGTGGCGGTGATCTGAAAAATCATATGTTTCTGTATGAAAGTATCATTTCTGTCTTGACTACCGAAGTTTCTGAAGAAGACAAGAACCGAATCAAGGAGTTCTGTCGACTTTTTTGTGTAAATTTAAATAAAAAGTGGATAGAGTCAAGTAGAAATCAAAAAACTTTTATGAATCGTGTAATTAATCGCAAGTGGTTAGAAAAAAACATCAACTGGCCTGTTTGTGACAGTGTTGATCTGAGAAGTGTGATGGGCTTTTCGGACGCAGCCTTATCTGAGCTTGTGGATATAGATTGCCATGTTCCTACTCTTGCAGTATGTACTGCGGAAGCGGGAACATCTACAGAAAAGGAGCACAGAAAACCGTTCGAAGAGTTAAGTAATAAGCAAAAGAAAAGACGTTCTACTTCCATAGTAGAAGAAAATTCCGAGGAAGAGTTGCAGCACTGGTACATAACAAAATTGAAAGACAACGGCAAAACGAATCTGGCAAAAGTGGTCGAATACCTTTCCAGTAATCCAGATGCGCTATCCGAAGTAGAAGAGAGACTATTCAAAAAGCAGAGCTTAAGTACTGTCTCTGAAGATAAGTGTTTAGCTCTTTATACATCAGTTGCGCTCTCGAAATGGAAGTACTTAGCTCTTCGACAATTTCTGAAAGAAGAAAACTGTGCTGCCTTTCCATCTTATCCAAAGCTTGTAAATGCCAAGAAAAGATGTTACCCACCACAAGAGAGTATGGAGATTACCGAAAACGGAGCTCACATTAAATTGCAAGCGCTATTGGACCACACTGTGGAGAGGATATTACTTGATATAAATACTGTTGATAGGTCTCAAAATGAAGAACTCAAGTTGACCTGGAAATGGGGACTTGATGGTTCTTCGTCGCAGAGTAACTATAAACAGAAAACGTCAAACACAGCTACAGAGTTCGATGATTCATCAGTAGTCATGATAAGCATCGTCCCTCTTCGGCTAGTGTCTACTAGGCCATCATCTGGGAATGAAAATCTAGTTTGGGAGAACCCCACACCTTGCTCAACTCTGTACTGTCGACCAGTGAAGTTCACTTTCACTTCGGAGACAGCTGACTTTATAAAGTCTGAAGAGTCTGAGATGAAAAAACAAATTGATGAACGAATATCTACACAGTGTGGAAATATTATTGTATCACATGAATTGCATATGACCATGATTGATGGAAAAGTGGCCAATATTATTGCTGGAGTACCATCATATGCAACGTGTCCCATTTGCTTAGCAAAACCGAGTGAGATGAATAATTTAGACGCTTTGACTTCTAAACCACTTCGTGAAGAAATTTACAAAGAAGGAATTTCTTCACTGCATATGAAGATTCGGTGTATGGAATGTCTTCTCCATATATCTTATAATCTGGATTTTCAACGATGGACTGCTCGCGGCGAACATAAGGCTTTGAAACAAGCTAAAAAAAATACCACACAGCAAGAGTTTCGTGAGCAAACTGGAATGCTGATTGATATAGTCAAACAGGTATGTATTTAATTTTCGCTCTCTTTATGTTGTTTGTGAATTATATCTCTATGTATTGTATATTACAGTATTGTTTTCCCATTTTAGGGTTTTGGAACTACAAACGACGGGAATACAGCGAGGCGCTTTTTCCAAGATTACAAAAGATGTTCCAAAATAACGGGAATTGACGAAAATCTGATTTTCAGATTTTCCGTTATTCTACAAGCCATATCATCAGGCAAAAACATTGACTGTGAAAAATTTAGAAGATACTGTAGAGAAACAGCTGATGTGTACGTGCAACACTATTCGTGGTACTACATGCCAGTTAGTGTACATAAACTTCAAATGCACGGTGCAGACATCTGTAACCACTTTGGGGGTTTTGCCAATCGGTAAGTAAAAAATAAATATAGTTTGATGTATTATTTGACTCGATTGCGTTTTGAAATTAAAATGTATGTACTTATTCGTTTTAGGTACCTTATCTGAAGAAGCTTCGGAAGCCCGTAATAAGGACTTCAGAAACGTCAGGGAGAGGCACACTCGGAAAACGGGGAGAATAGCAACAAGCGAAGACATCCTCCATGGACTTCTAATAAGCTCTGATCCCCACATATCCTACATAAGGCCTAAAATAATGAAACAGGTTCATAATGAGTTGTTGCCTGAAGCAACTCAGTTGTTACAGACTACTGAGCCTCCCTGTGACAGTGAAATTATGGAGGAAGAAGAATGCCTCATAGCAGAGTCCGAAAATTTGCCGGACCCACTAGCACTTCTGGAACAAGAAATAATGTGATCCGGCTCTAAATTATTCCCACAAATGCCCATCAGGGTTAGGAATATGACAAACAGCCCTTTTCAGGGCTACAATTACTTCACAGTTTCATATTGATCATACGTACGATAACTTATACTATAATAATATACATACAGTTGATTATGTAGATAATTATCAACGACTTGCCCGTACAAATTTAAATTATTTCACCTATCATTAACAAAATTAGTATAACCTGAAACATTACGATATATTTATTCAACAATAGATAACGTGCAGTTAAAAAATAACACAGCCAATCAGAGACGAGCATTTTTCGATGACTCATTAGTTATGCGCGCACAAACAAATGAGTCATCAATCACAATGCAGAGCACCTGCATTGTGATTGATGACTCATTTGTACCGATAACATGCAATAATAACTAAATCTCTACCAGAATTACTAGTTATAAGTACGTACCTATGCGCTATTAAAACTATTTATTTAACTAAAAAGAAGGTGAAAACAGCCAAATGAGACAAAAAAATATGCTTTGAATTTATTTTAAATGCCAAAAAAATTCTGTCAAATCATTTTTTTTTTACCGAATGATTACTCGCGCTGCCGCAGATGGCCGGCGCTGATTTTTTTTTCATGGATAGAGAATGACCCTAGCTATCATATACTCACGCCACACACTCAACATATTAGTACAATTGAAGAAAAAAAATTAAACGTGATTCGCTCCATACAAAAAAATCTAATTAATTTTTTTCAAGACAAACTATCAACTTTAGAAGAAATTTTATAAGAATAAAAGTTGTCAGGAATAATATAACACGTCATATAAAAAAAAATCGCATCGATATAGGAACTTTGTTGCCTAAGTCCACTAATTTTCAGTATGGGCCCACTGTGCGGCGCGGCGAATACCCAGGGCAGGACGAGCTTCCTTGTTGAAGCGTCAAATTACTATTATATTATTACTATTTGTTGTTATTGTTGCTAGTTGTTCGACAGGACAGCACGAAGTTAAGCTAGTGCAAAGTGAAGTGCTACTAGACTAACATAGTCTTAAGGCTTATTTATTAACAAGATTTTGACTGTGACTCGTAATTTGACGTATTTTGACTGTGACTCGTAATTTGACGTATTTTGACTGTGACTCGTAATTTGACGTATTTTGATGTGACGTCACATAGCCTATAACCAGCGGACAATCAAGACGCTTCCAATGATACCTAATTTGTTAAATTATGACAAGTAATTTAGAAGTTATGAGGGAACAGATGAACATACATACATACATACATACATACATACGTATGTATACCGGTCAAAATCATAACCCTCCTTTTTGCTTCGCCATAGTCGAGTAATAAAGTAAAATGGCGGATTTGGGGTGACATATTGTGAAGTTCGAAATTTTTTTGTCTTCTAATACCATCGAGTAGGATATCAAAATGAAGGGTTTTAAAAGGTGATTACAAAAATATATACAACTTATATGTTTAAAAGTAATTCGAAGTGACAAATCGAATTATGATAAAAAAAAATTCCTTTGAGCAGAGTTAGGACCTCGAAGGCTTGGCTACCTCAGGGCCAAAACTCTTTGCATGAACTAAATCGTCTGCGAAATCTTTCACATTTGTAAACTAAAAAGCTGGAAATAAAAAAGTAAGTAATAAAAAAAACTTAAAAACCCGACTGCAGTAAAAAACTAAAACTGAAAAGCTAAAAACAAGCCCATTTTAAATTTAATAAAAGTTGGAAGCAGGCGGGACCCATTCCATTTTTATATTTTCAAACTCAAACGGGTCCCGCCTGCTTGCCAACTTTTATTAAATTTAAAATGGGTTTGTTTTTAGGTTTTCAGTTTTAGTTTTTTACTACAGTCGGGTTTTTTAGAAACGGGAGTTAGAAACTATTATGTACCTTACAAACCTAAAATTTCGACTTTCTGTGATCTATACTTCAGAAGATAATTATATTCGTTATTTAAACAAACGTCCAGAGAGCGGGCCCTTTTTAGGGTTCCGTACCAAAATGGTAAAAAAGGAACCCTTATGGTGTGACTCAGTCTGTCTGTCTGTCTGTCTGTCTGTCACAGCTGGATATCTCAAGAACTACTAATGCTATCAACTTGAAATTTGGAACAGTTTTAGATGACGTTTACCCAACTATTTTGCAGATAAGAAAAAAGTAAAAATATTTATGTTTTTTTTTGTAACAGGGACTGAAAGGGGTCTTAAAAATTCAAAGTGAGGCTACTAGGGCATGTGGGTTATAATATGAAAGAACGCTGCTTGCACATTCTTAAAAACTAAAACATTGTAAAAAAAAATACATGAAAAAATTAATTAAAAAGCTAAAAAACCCGACTGTAGTAAAAAACTAAAACTGAAAACCTAAAAACAAACCCATTTTAAATTTAATAAAAGTTGGCAAGCAGGCGGGACCCGTTTGACTTTGAAAATATAAAAATGGAATGGGTCCCGCCTGCTTCCAACTTTTATTAAATTTAAAATGGGTTTGTTTTTAGGTTTAGTTTTTTACTACAGTCGGGTTTTTTAGCTTTTTAATTACTTTTTTCATGTATTTTTGAAATTTTCTCAAAATACGTCATTATTATGTATTTTTGAAAAAAAAAAACAGAATGAGTACCTATCTACGTCACTAAATTTTACTATACTATTTTCTCCTAAACTCTCAAATTGAATGGCCTTCATTGATATTCCGTTGGCTACAGTTAGCAACAAAAGTAGAGTTAAATCTTAATTATTAAGCGACATATTTAATTCAAATCGGAACAGAAATTTTGAAATTACTTAAAATTTTAAAAACATTAACTCTTAACAGTTAAACGAAAAAAAGCAGTTTATCGAATCATTTTGTGTTAATTTAGATGATGTCAAAAAGAAGCAGTGTTAACTGACTTCTGTTGCTGACCGTACCTAGTAGTGTGAGTCTACCTGACAGGCCCCAACGAGATTTATCAGCAGGTGATAGCTTTTCATAAATACATTATTTTGTACATAAAGAAAATAAATAAGATAATATTTTGTACCTCGACAGTTTTTGATTAAATGACGTTTTTATGAAGTGTCTAGCTAGCGGGCCCCTTATGATTATTTTTATTGTTGTTATACTTTCAGATCGCCCAATAGTGCTCGGAGTTAGAAATATTATGTACCTTTACAAACCTAAAATTTCGACTTTCTGTGAGCTATACTTCAGAAGATATTCGTTATTTAAACAAACGTCCAGAGAGCGGGCCCTTTTTAGGGTTCCGTACCTCAAAAGGAAAAAACGGAACCCTTATAGGATCACTCGTGTGTCTGTCTGTCTGTCTGTCTGTCTGTCCGTCTGTCACAGCCAATTTGCTCCGAATCTAATGGACCGATTAAGTTAAAAATTTGGTACACATATGGATTTCTGTGACCCAAACACGTACAGCTAAAGTAAATATATGAATTTTGAATATGAGAGTCACTTTTATGGGGAAAATAAGAAAATTAAAAAAAAAGTTATGTAAACTGTACCGAGTGACATATCAAATGAAAGGGCTTACTATGAGGGTCTCAAATATATATTTTTTTATAATTTTTAAATTTATTGTATTAAAGTTATTTAAGAAAATAGACGAAAATTGACCATTGACCAGGCTCAGCAGTTTCGGAGATAAGGGGGGGGCCTTATCTCCGAAACTGCTGAGCCTAAAATTTTGAAAAAAATATAGAAATTAGTTCTATACCTGTAGATTACAGGAAAACCTATAAGAAGTCTGTGGTCTTAAAATGACATGGTAAATCTATATATATAAAAAAATCAAAGTCCTGACTGAGTCACTGACTAATATACCAACGCACAACCCAAACCAATGGACCTAGAGACTTGAAATTTTGCACATACATACCTTATATAGTGGAAACATCCACTAAGGAAGGATTTTTGGAAATTCCATCCCTAGGGTGGTAAAACAGGGGATGAAAGTTTTTATGAAAAATCCTATCCCTTGAGTTAATAGACTTGAAACTTAGCACGAATATTCATCTAAGTAAATTATAAAGTTTATCATTTTTAGTTTTCCTAAACTACCCCCTAAGGAGGGATTGGGGGTGTCAAAGTTTGTATGGAGGAACTTTAACACGCGGTCTTATTAACTCAAAACTCAGTTTTTATACTTGAGACCAAAAATTAAGACTAACGTGTATTAGGGTTTTCCAAAAATCTACCCCTAAGGGGTGAAAAGTTAATTTTATAGCGGAGGATTTTATTGGGGGCTTGATTAACTCTAAAATTGGTGTAAATAATGTTTGAGTCAAGTTATGGAAACATACCAGACGATTTTTGAAATTCTTTAGGTATCTGTGTTCGTGAAAACAGAGATACAGTTTATATGAAAAATCTTAGCACAAATACTTGCATAAGTAAGTAATAATGTTTGTCATTATAAGTTTTTCAAAACTACGCCTCAAATGAGGTTTAGGGATGTTAAAGTTTGTATAGAAGAATATTAAAGCGCCGTCCGATTTAAAAAATGGTACTTTGAGTCAAGTTAGGAAACTTGTCAAACGAATTTTCACCGATTTTGACGGCATATAGCTGATGTTTTAAGGAGTAACTTAGGCTATTTTTATTTTAGAAAAATAATTAGGGTTCCGCGCAAGAAAATTAAAATCCATGAAATTAGACAACCACGTACAGCCCAGTACAAACTTACTAAGCCTCCGCTGTCTATTACGGCTATAACAACAAATAATAAAAATAAAGCAAAGTTAAAAATTTAAGGGGTCGGTCCCCATACAATAAACTTTTTTAATTTTGAAAAAAAAATAAAAATTTTAATCTAGCATGTGGGGTGTCATGTCATTATTTCATCACCGCTGCTCTCAAAACGGTGAAGGAAAACATCGTGAGGAAACCGGCATGTCCTCGAACCAAAAATTCGAAGACATCATGTGACATCTACCAACCCGCACTGGGCCCGCATGGTGGATTACGGCCCACTCTCTCTCACCGAGAGGAGGTCTGTGTCCCAGCAGTGGGAACATTATAGGCTGATTATGTGTTATGTGGGGTGTCATCGTCTAGAACTCATTGAGTAGAGTACAAACATATTTTTTTTTATCTTTTAAAATTAAGAAATAGGGGGCCGTAAAAGTTGTAAATTTTAGACCATTTTTGTACGAGCTCTAGCGCAACAATTCAACAAATTAGGAATTTGAAACTTCTTTATACCATGTAAGTACCATGAATACTGTATTTAATCATCAATACTGAAAATGGCGATTCATAAGGTATTTTGTTTAAACATGGGTGCTTTTCTGCAACTGCAAAAAATTACCTTGTAATTCCCAGTATCATTATAAAATAAGTAAAAAGTTATCTGTGCGATTATTAAACATATAATACGGTACGGAACCCTTCGTGCGCGAGTCCGACTCGCACTTGACCGGTTTTTTAAATACTACTCTTTTATATCATAGGCTTATGGAAAAACTAAAATACTTTTGTTAGAGTAAGCAAAATAATAAACTAATCATATTGTATGTAGTTACCTCAGTGTCCCACTAGCTTTTACATATTTAGTAAACGATCGTTGGCGTTAATTTTTTTCATAATTATATGCAATTAATAAATTAAAAAATAATTATATTTAAAAGGACATGTCTGACTTCAAGGAATATGAGAAAAGCTCTAAAGATAAAAAGTTAGTCTGGAAATACTTTTTGAGAAGTACGGACGGCAAAAAAAGGGCGGACAGCAAAATGCAAGCTTTGTAAACAAGAACTGAAAATAAGTGGTTCAACGTCACTATTACACACTGACTTACGACAAGCATTATAATTGATTTAAAAATTCAACCTGCCTCGAAAAAATGGAAAAGGTACAGCAGAAAACTGCTACAATATCCTGAAAGAAAACTGAATGAATTTGGTACATAACACTAGAAGATGATTTTACTATAATTGTGACTGACGTGAAAAAGCTAGCGCGGCAGCGTTATGGTTATGTGCGCTTTGGGCAGAAAACCAGCGGCATATCATCAATTATGCTTAACTCTTGGATTTTCATCTAACCAAATGTTAGATGAAAATCTTGATGAATAAAGAAATTTTACAAATTTTAAGTGCTTTTAAGTTTTTACCACAATTATCCGGATATCCGGATAATAAATTATCCGTTATCCGTATTATCAGAATAGTAAAAATCCGCGGATAATTTGCATACCCTACTGTACTCTTCAATATAGCAACGTTATAATTCGTTGTACCTATCTTTTTGGGCTCTTTTAGCTCTTTACAATTTTTGTTTACCTTTAGTAAGCCTTTTATTAATTACCTTTAATTAAGTACCTAACCTAATTATTAGGTAGGTACTGACTCCGTAAGTCCGTAGATTTAATTCGTGTTGCTACACGTTTTGATGCACTGATAAGAAAATATTTAAATATTGCACCACTTACTAATACCACATCTTTATCACCACTAATAAGTACGCAGTAGATAGGTACCTACTGCGTAGGTATTTATTTTTAGGAAATATTTTTCCGGATATAAACTACATACAAGCTTTTGCCCGCAGTTTCACACACAAATTCGCGTTTAATTAAAGGTATGGAAATAAAGGTACTGCATGTGACCGGAAAATGTGCGAATTCTGGAGGAAGTACACAGGGTGTATCTTTTAAGGTGTCAAGCCAGTGCGAGCTGATAGCAGAGTACCATACCTATCGATTTAACCCCCATGTATGTTCTACGATTTTTTGTAGTTTTCGAGATAGAATTTTTTTTAGATATTTTTTTTCCTGATTCAACGAGATGATGGCTTTAAAAAATTATATCTTATTTTTGGGTCAACTTTGAACAAGAATATACTAAATAGGGCATTATTTGCTGAAATCGGTCATTGAAAGTGGTGTATCTGAAATCCTGTGATTTTCATATTTTATAATGTATTACATATTTGCATATTTTTGTCAATCCTGATATTTAATATTCCTCTAAGTTCGAGCAGAGCTCAGTTGATAATAAAAACATAAATTTTATACATACTACCCTTAACCACTACCATTGATATGAAATGTGGGATCCAAAATAACTCGAAAACTACAAAAAATCGTAAAACATACATGGCGGTTAAATCGATAGGTATGGTACTCTGCTATCAGCTCGCACTGTCTTGACACCTAAAAAGAAACAACCTGTATAATCAAATCCAAATCCGTTCAGCCGTACCTATGCTTGATTGAGTATTTCACATTTATAAAATTACTAGCTGTTGACCGTGGCTTCGCCTACGTGGATGTCAATACTTCCCTATTTGAATCGGATTTTGTTCACAATTTTATGAGTTAATTAATTTTTTTGCGCGAAACCCTAATTCTTTTTCTTTTTCTAAAGTAAAAGTAGGTAGCCTAAGTTACTCCTTATAACATCAGATATATGCCAGTGAAATTTCCGTCAAAATCGGTCGAGCCGTTTTGGAGATTAGCCAGAATAGACAGACAGACAAAGAAAAAAAGATTGTTTTTTTCTTACCTACATAACATAATCAGCCTATAATATTCCCACTGCTGGGCCACAGGCCTCCTCTCTGTGAGAGGGAGTGGGCCGTAATCACAGAACAGATAAAGACCTCTTTATCTGTTCTAAAAAAACAAAAAAAAAATAAAAATTTTATTCAGTTCAGAAAAAAAAAACACAGTACAATAATTTAACAAAAAAGAAATCTAGTATCAGATAAATATATCAATATCAAATCAAATGTCCTTAGGTGTTAGATTTTTACAAATTCTCTGGACCCTGTGTGTGTGTGTTCTGGATTCTGTGGCCGTAAGCCACCACGCGGTCCCAGTGCGGGTTGGTAGATGTCACATGTCTTCGAATTTTTGGTTCTAGGACATACCGGGTTTCCTCACGATGTTTTCATGTTAAAATTCATGGTCTTCCTTTTATTTGTGACTCTATGTTATTAAGCAAAAAATAATCCTTGAAGAATGATGAAGCCTTTCGATCGGCATGTTAAAGCTACAGGTGATTATTTTTCTCATGTAACTGTTTCGATTTCCGGTTCAAACATGTAATTATTTAAATATAGAATGAATGCAGTTTAATTGTTTTTTAAAAGCTTTTATTTAACTTGTTTAAATTCAAATAATGTCTTCTTTCAGTAGAATGTTCCATCTACAATATTCAAGGTACTTTAGTAGTAGGGATTCCCATATTCTGGCGCATGAGAAGTGGGGGTGACCCTGACTGGCCAATCCAAAAAAAAAAAAAAAAAAAAAAAGGGTTTTGGGGTGCGCTGATTCCATTTCTGCGGTCCTTTTTCACGTCGCATGCTCCGTTGCAAAGATACAGAAATCAATTAGGGTTCTAGCTCTGTTCAATTGGTTAATGAGGTACCCCTCGTTAGCGCTATTGTCACCTCATCTCCCACGGCTCATTATAAGTAATACCTCATCTTTAAAATGATAATGGTAATGAGGCATGCTACTTGCTAATGAGGCAAAATGGTTTATGTCTCATCCACAATAAAACTGCATACTTCTTTCCTTGGTACTTTTATTACGTTTCAGTCTTACTTCCTAAAATATCTATGAAACATTACATCTATTGACATATCATTGTAAATACTGTCGCTTGTAAATGATTTTAGAAAATTCAACATTGTATATCCATAAAACTTATGTAATAAATACATCAAACAGTACTCGCCGCAAACTGATGTAAAATCGTTTTGGATTCTCTCCGTATTCCAGTCCCACCTTTTACAATTCCTTTTTAAAAATATTTGATAATATCCTTTAGGTGCTCGTCCATAAGAATCGAAATATTGACCAACACCAGTCTCATCAATGCGACCCCGGCTTATCATCGGTATCCAAATTGCTTATCAAATCTTTTTCGAAGTACAACCGAAAAACAAGAAGAAAAAAGCACTATCTTCAACAGTGTCTCGAGCTGTAGCAGGAGGAGTGTCTTATATAACAACCAATACAGATGACGGGAACCAGTCAACGCACCTAATCAAAGTAGAAGTTTACGACATGAAAAAACTGGCGAAAATTCCAATAACGGAGCATTGGAAACATGCCAATTTACGGATAAAGTACTATGTCAAAGAAAACAACAGCAAAATATTCGACAACACCAACAAAGTAATATATAACATTACGAAAGAAATTGCCGAGAGTGATAATGTGAAAAAGTATTTTTTTAGTAATGACAAGTAGGGTAACAATTCACCTAATTGCTTAATGGATAAGTATTGTGTCTATTGGTAACTTAATGAACTATTTAGTGATCTTAATAAAACTTTTGTAAAGTCCAGGTAATCATTAACTTATTTAATGCATTGTAAGTAATCCTAACTATCTTTTTCCACCGACTCAATTGTATGGTTTAATATTATGATGATAAAATAAATGATGTAAAGTACCTGCATATGTTTTTCATTTATATATTTTACAATTTTTATGTAATATTTAATATAAGGTGAATCAGAGGGTAAATGAAAAATTAAGTATTTTTTTACATAATATTTATTTCAAAACATTTTGTTAATACAATTTTCTCCTTATATCAAGATGCACTTTCTCTTAGTCTAACTACTATAGTCAACAGTAACATTTCTGTTTTTATCTATTTCAAGCAGGATTCGATGGATCATAATAAATTCTATTAATTTCTTCTAATACGGAGTCCATTTTTCCCAATCAACCTTCTTTCTTACTTTGGTAATCAACTTCTTATCACCACTACTCGGAGTTGAAAAATGCTCACCACCAACTTCTGGTATGAAGCTTAGGTCCCTTGCTTGAAGCTGATTTATATACTCACTTCTTTTTGGATTTCCAATGTAAGTTAGTGGTACTTTAATATCTTTTAATACTTTAGCAAATCTTTCCCATCCTATGGGATCACTTTTTTTTAATGGTCTCAGTGAGTCATTTACTAAGTCAACAATATTACTTCCAGGAATTTTTTCGTTATCAATTACTACTGTGCCTTCATCATCCCACTGTATTTTGTTTTTACTGGACCCAACTAAATTTAATAACAACTCACCTTTTTTAGTATAGGATTTTGGTATTAAACTTAGAATTTCAGATGTTGAATACAGTGGATTTGTTTGAATGATGTCATCTTCTTGTCTAACTTCTTTATTCAAAGCTTCAGTAGCACTAGCAACTGCATTTTTGACGTCTATGTCTTTATTTTTATAACAAATCTTATATTTGTTTTTATCATCCATGGAGGTATCAGTATAAATTGGTAATTTGTAAGGTAGACGGTCCTTCTCAGTGAAGTGAAGATATCTTTGTAAAATTTGTAAATATAGCATCCATTTTTTTCGATCTTCTTCATTGCTACTCAGAATTTTTTGCATTTCCGTGTCTAATCGAGATAAATTACTGTTTACAGTATTTTCTTGTTTCAATTTTTCTATTAATCTAGGATCAATGAGTAACATTTTCTTTGCGTTTTCCATGTTAACTTCCTATAAGAGAACTAACTAATCCACTCAGAATTGAACCTAATATTATTGGTAAGAAAGCTCCTCCTTTTTGTATGATAATATTTTTTCTCAGTTTAGTCTTACACTTACGTACCAATTTTCGAAGTATATTTTTAGGTTTATTTAATTTTTTCTTATCTTGTTCTTTGAGAGGTACTTTTCCTTGTAGAACGTTATGAATACATTCACAAAAACAATTTATTTCTTCTTCGTTACATGATTTTAATAATGCTTTTTTGGTTTAAGTTTATGCAAGGCTTCTAACAAATTCTTATGCGTTATTAGTCTACGATGCATTGTTAGCAAATGATTTCTACTAAAGAAACTAAATTAGTTCCCAATTTAAATAATAAAAGTAAATATATCATTCACTACAGGAATCTGAAACAATGTATTGAAATGGGTATGACATTGATTAAAGTTCATAGAATATTAAAATTTCAACAGAGTTCTTGGTTAAAAAAAAACATAGACTTAAATACTAATTTGAGAACATTAGCTACATCAGACTTCGAAAAAGACTTTTTTAGGATAAGTTAATGAACAACTCTGTCTTCGGCAAGACAATGGAAAATATTGAGAAAAGAGTAAATGTAAAACTACTAACTCACTGGGATAATCGTGGCAAAGTTTTAGGTGCACAGGATTTAATAGCAAAACCAGAATTCCATAGTTTATCAATATTTTCGGAAAATTTAGTCGCGATTCAATTACGAAAAACAAAATTAATCTATGATAAACCAATTTATTTAGGATTTTGTATTTTAGATATGTCTAAAACCCTTATGTATGAATTTCATTATAACTATATGATTAAAAAATTTAATAATAAAATCAAGTTATTGTATACCGATACTGATAGTTTGATATACCAAATTTTTACAGACAATTTTTATGAAGATATAAAACCAGATTTACTTCACTATTTTGATACATTTGATTATCCAGTAAATAATATTTTCGGTTACCCAAATATAAATAAAAACAAGTTAGGTTTTTTTAAAGACGAGAATAATGGTAAAATATTAAAAGAATTTGTAGGGTTACGATCAAAAATGTATGCCTTTGAAGTGGAAGACAAATTTATAGCTAAGGCAAAAGGTATTAACAAAAGTGTCACCAAAAAAATGAATATGGAAAATTATAAATCATGCCTCTTTAATAAAAATATCCAATATTGTAGTATGCTTCGATTCAAATCATTAAAACATACAATTTTTACCCAAAAAATCAATAAAGCATGTTTGTCGTATAATGATATCAAACGATGTATTATGGATAACAATATAGACAAAAGACTAAAGATACACTTATAGCTATTACCTATTACTAATTACCGTAATTTATAATGACCCCAAGCCAATGTATCAATATTGTTATCCATAATACATCGTTTGGTATCATTATACGACAAACATGCTTTATTGATTTTTTGGGTAAAAATTGTATGTTTTAATGATTTGAATCGAAGCATACTACAATATTGGATATTTTTATTAAAGAGGCATGATTTATAATTTTCCATATTCATTTTTTTGGTGACACTTTTGTTAATACCTTTTGCCTTAGCTATAAATTTGTCTTCCACTTCAAAGGCATACATTTTTGATCGTAACCCTACAAATTCTTTTAATATTTTACCATTATTCTCGTCTTTAAAAAAACCTAACTTTTTTTTATTTATATTTGGGTAACCGAAAATATTATTTACTGGATAATCTTATGTATCAAAATAGTGAAGTAAATCTGGTTTTATATCTTCATAAAAATTGTCTGTAAAAATTTGGTATATCAAACTATCAGTATCGGTATACAATAACTTGATTTTATTATTAAATTTTTTAATCATATAGTTATAATGAAATTCATACATAAGGGTTTTAGACATATCTAAAATACAAAATCCTAAATAAATTGGTTTATCATAGATTAATTTTGTTTTTCGTAATTGAATCGCGACTAAATTTTCCGAAAATATTGATAAACTATGGAATTCTGGTTTTGCTATTAAATCCTGTGCACCTAAAACTTTGCCACGATTATCCCAGTGAGTTAGTAGTTTTACATTTACTCTTTTCTCAATATTTTCCATTGTCTTGCCGAAGACAGAGTTGTTCATTAACTTATCCTAAAAAAGTCTTTTTCGAAGTCTGATGTAGCTAATGTTCTCAAATTAGTATTTAAGTCTATGTTTTTTTTTTAACCAAGAACTCTGTTGAAATTTTAATATTCTATGAACTTTAATCAATGTCATACCCATTTCAATACATTGTTTCAGATTCCTGTAGTGAATGATATATTTACTTTTATTATTTAAATTGGGAACTAATTTAGTTTCTTTAGTAGAAATCATTTGCTAACAATGCATCGTAGACTAATAACGCATAAGAATTTGTTAGAAGCCTTGCATAAACTTAAACCAAAAAAGCATTATTAAAATCATGTAACGAAGAAGAAATAAATTGTTTTTGTGAATGTATTCATAACGTTCTACAAGGAAAAGTACCTCTCAAAGAACAAGATAAGAAAAAATTAAATAAACATAAAAATATACTTCGAAAATTGGTACGTAAGTGTAAGACTAAACTGAGAAAAAATATTATCATACAAAAAGGAGGAGCTTTCTTACCAATAATATTAGGTTCAATTCTGAGTGGATTAGTTAGTTCTCTTATAGGAAGTTAACATGGAAAACGCAAAGAAAATGTTACTCATTGATCCTAGATTAATAGAAAAATTGAAACAAGAAAATACTGTAAACAGTAATTTATCTCGATTAGACACGGAAATGCAAAAAATTCTGAGTAGCAATGAAGAAGATCGAAAAAAATGGATGCTATATTTACAAATTTTACAAAGATATCTTCACTTCACTGAGGAGGACCGTCTACCTTACAAATTACCAATTTATACTGATACCTCCATGGATGATAAAAACAAATATAAGATTTGTTATAAAAATAAAGACATAGACGTCAAAAATGCAGTTGCTAGTGCTACTGAAGCTTTGAATAAAGAAGTTAGACAAGAAGATGACATCATTCAAACAAATCCACTGTATTCAACATCTGAAATTCTAAGTTTAATACCAAAATCCTATACTAAAAAAGGTGAGTTGTTATTAAATTTAGTTGGGTCCAGTAAAAACAAAATACAGTGGGATGATGAAGGCACAGTAGTAATTGATAACGAAAAAATTCCTGGAAGTAATATTGTTGACTTAGTAAATGACTCACTGAGACCATTAAAAAAAAGTGATCCCATAGGATGGGAAAGATTTGCTAAAGTATTAAAAGATATTAAAGTACCACTAACTTACATTGGAAATCCAAAAAGAAGTGAGTATATAAATCAGCTTCAAGCAAGGGACCTAAGCTTCATACCAGAAGTTGGTGGTGAGCATTTTTCAACTCCGAGTAGTGGTGATAAGAAGTTGATTACCAAAGTAAGAAAGAAGGTTGATTGGGAAAAATGGACTCCGTATTAGAAGAAATTAATAGAATTTATTATGATCCATCGAATCCTGCTTGAAATAGATAAAAACAGAAATGTTACTGTTGACTATAGTAGTTAGACTAAGAGAAAGTGCATCTTGATATAAGGAGAAAATTGTATTAACAAAATGTTTTGAAATAAATATTATGTAAAAAAATACTTAATTTTTCATTTATCCTCTGATTCACCTTATATTAAATATTACATAAAAATTGTAAAATATATAAATGAAAAACATATGCAGGTACTTTACATCATTTATTTTATCATCATAATATTAAACCATACAATTGAGTCGGTGGAAAAAGATAGTTAGGATTACTTACAATGCATTAAATAAGTTAATGATTACCTGGACTTTACAAAAGTTTTATTAACATCACTAAATAGTTCATTAAGTTACCAATAGACACAATACTTATCCATTAAGCAATTAGGTGAATTGTTACCCTACTTGTCATTACTAAAAAAATACTTTTTCACATTATCACTCTCGGCAATTTCTTTCGTAATGTTATATATTACTTTGTTGGTGTTGTCGAATATTTTGCTGTTGTTTTCTTTGACATAGTACTTTATCCGTAAATTGGCATGTTTCCAATGCTCCGTTATTGGAATTTTCGCCAGTTTTTTCATGTCGTAAACTTCTACTTTGATTAGGTGCGTTGACTGGTTCCCGTCATCTGTATTGGTTGTTATATAAGACACTCCTCCTGCTACAGCTCGAGACACTGTTGAAGATAGTGCTTTTTTCTTCTTGTTTTTCGGTTGTACTTCGAAAAAGATTTGATAAGCAATTTGGATACCGATGATAAGCCGGGGTCGCATTGATGAGACTGGTGTTGGTCAATATTTCGATTCTTATGGACGAGCACCTAAAGGATATTATCAAATATTTTTAAAAAGGAATTGTAAAAGGTGGGACTGGAATACGGAGAGAATCCAAAACGATTTTACATCAGTTTGCGGCGAGTACTGTTTGATGTATTTATTACATAAGTTTTATGGATATACAATGTTGAATTTTCTAAAATCATTTACAAGCGACAGTATTTACAATGATATGTCAATAGATGTAATGTTTCATAGATATTTTAGGAAGTAAGACTGAAACGTAATAAAAGTACCAAGGAAAGAAGTATGCAGTTTTATTGTGGATGAGACATAAACCATTTTGCCTCATTAGCAAGTAGCATGCCTCATTACCATTATCATTTTAAAGATGAGGTATTACTTATAATGAGCCGTGGGAGATGAGGTGACAATAGCGCTAACGAGGGGTACCTCATTAACCAATTGAACAGAGCTAGAACCCTAATTGATTTCTGTATCTTTGCAACGGAGCATGCGACGTGAAAAAGGACCGCAGAAATGGAATCAGCGCACCCCAAAACCCTTTTTTTTTTTTTTTTTTTTTTTTTTTTTTGGATTGGCCAGTCAGGGTCACCCCCACTTCTCATGCGCCAGAATATGGGAATCCCTACTACTTACTTTCCCTCCATGTGGCATACCTATCCGTGGGACGCCCTGTAGCTTTGATTTGGAATCCTTTTTATCTTTTATCTGCTACTACGTGACTGCATATTACCTGCTGGCTCTGTCCGACAGGATCAATTATTCACAAGTCTTATCAGTAGGTACCTACTCATTATATTAATATCGGGCGAAGTTCGTCTTTTGAGTGACAAAGCCTTGACTTTGACTCGCATGTGTGACATCACTAACTTGTGTATGTAAAGCCGGGTCTCCTGGGCGTCTTTTTGCGAAACATTAGCATAAACATTTGTTTTCATACATAAGCTGTCTCCTGCGAATTCAAATATTTATAGTTACTTACACATTTTGTGTAGATGTTAGTAGATGACATTTTGTGTAAGTATCGTTGTTTAGAACTTTAGTTAAGAAGAAGTTTAGTTTAAAGTTTAGAAGATCAGTTTCAGAGATATGCGAGTGCATAAACTAACTAACCAATAAATTAATAATATATTTTATTTTATTGTAATTCATGTTCTTAATAAATCTTAGTTTATTCCACTCAAGCACCTTCCGTGTTTTAACAGTTTATATTTTTCTTTTTTTTAATGTAAATATTCACAATTTTGAATTTCGAATTCAAAATGTATTTTATTATATATGTTCATAAGTTTTTATTTTTAAGTTAATTACGTTGTTCTTTTTAGTGATTGCTGTGTATACCTGTAATAGGCATACATGCCAGTACTTTTATTATACATTACTGTGTCTTATTATTTTTTTGTATGTACTGCTGTTGGTATACCTAATAAATAAATAAATAAATAGAACTCGTTGAATAAATACATTATCTTACTGTATTTTTTGTTTTAAAAAATATTGGAAAACAAAGGAATGAGAAGCCACCAAAGTCAGATTTTTTTACAATTTTTTTTTTCAAAATTGTAATGTAATCTATATAAATAAAAAGAGAAGTCCTGACTGACTGATTGACTGACTCATCAACGCCCAGCCCAAACCCTTGAACCTTGAAAGCTGAAATTTTGCACAGAGGTTCCCTTTATAATGTAGACAAGGAAGGAAGAAGGAAGAAAGGAAGGAAGAAGGAGGGAAGGATTTCCCGGTACTACATTCCCGTGGGATATTTTCCGACATCCACGCGGGCGAAGCCGTGGGCAAAAGCTAGTAAACATTATAATTTCAAAAATTCTTCATTATTAAGTAAATAACTACGTATATTTTATTAACAAATACCAATATATTGATAAATCAGATTTTGTACGGAACCCTAAATGTGCGAAGTCTGACACGCACTAGGCCGGTTTTTAGACAAAGATCTCTAAGGGTCAGCGCACACCAAGAGCAGAGCAGAGCAGAACATTTTCTGAGACTATTGAAAAATTAATCTTATGACAATTCCATACATTGCAAAATTAAATACACGTCCAAACTCGTGCATGCTCGAGGTCGAGCATCAAGTTTGGACGTGTATTTAATTTTGCAATGTATGGAATTGTCATAAGATTAATTTTTCAATAGTCTCAGAAAATGTTCTGCTCTGCTCTACTGTTGGTGTGCGCTGACGCTTCCCCTGCACGAGCGGTTTGGCGCGATACCTCAACATCGACAGGATTCTACAAATAAAAGGTAATATTTTCAAGCACAAATTCAAATACAGTGCCAGGTGGTAACTGAAAAGTATCAGTTGTATTTATTTGCAACGCATTAGTTTCGCATTAACCTTACATTATCATCCATTTGCATTAATTTTGCAGTGTAGTTGGGACCACCGATACATAATTTTAACCGACGAAAAAAAAGGAGAAGTTCTCGTATAGGTACCTACTTATTTGTTTTTTTTTATTTACAGAGAAGTCCGATTTCATTATTTTTTTTGTTTTATTCGAGAGGGTATATCTCAAACTTTCTTACAAACTCAACTATTTTTACAAGAAAATACAACCGACTTCCAAAAACAACACTACAAAGTGAAAAATAACTATAATTTCGGATAGACATAGAACATAGAACATAGACACCGACTTCCGAAATTAAAGTTATTTTTAACCGACTTCAAAAAAAAGAGGAGGTTCTCAATTCGGTTGTATGTTTTTTTTTTTTTTTTGTATGTTTGTTACCTCAGTACTCCGTCATTTATGGAATTCGGAAAATTCATTTTTTTATTTGAAAGGGTATACTTCCATTATTATCAAAATCCAGTTCTGATCATGGGATCCATGAGGAATCGAGGGAACTCCTCAAATATTATAGGCATACATATAGCTGTTTTGGTATTTTCATCAACAAATCAAGCGTTTGCACTCAGAAACCATCATTTGGTGAAGTGGAACTGATGAAGAAGACCACAGAAAACCACGGGAACTCCTCAACGATGGTAAGTATTTGACGGGTGGCGATAACATATCTCGATTAGTTAAGCGACTATGACGAAGCTTTAAATAAATAGTTCTGAATAAAATGGTACCATCGAACCGATCTGATGAAGAAGCCATCCCAAAAAAACACTACAAAGTAAAAAATAACTTTAATTTCGGAAGTCGGTGGCAAAAAAACGTAAGTAAATAAAAAACCAAAGACACCGACTTCCGAAATTAAAGTTATTTTTCACTTTGTAGTGTTTTTTTGGGAGTCGGTTGTTTTTTTCACTTTATTATAGTGTTGTTTTTGGAAGTCGGTTGTATATTTCTGTAAAAAGTTTTTAAAAACATTTGTAGGAATGGAATGATATAAAAAGAAAAGATAGTGAATGATAGCGTGACGGTTGACAGGGAAGAATGGAAGAAGAAAACGTGTTGCGCTGACCCCAAGTAACATCGGATAAGGGCAGGAAGGTGATGATTTGTGTTGTAGTTTGATGCAGTTATCTTATTAGCAAAATGATCAGTTACAATCGAAAGTGCTGATGATGTATTCATGTCTATATGAGGCAGATGGTCTTTCATCTCCCAGACACAACTGGGAGACGCTGCTTCCACGATTAATTATTTATTCTGAACATTGATTAAAAGAAAGTAAAATTACTACTTACACTACTTACTATACTACTACTGCTGCTACTACTACTACTTATTACTTACATACTTATTGTATTATTACTTTCTTTATATACAAAAAGAAACATATAAAAAGATAATTATATTTATAAAACACAAATCATGATCCAAAGCTATAATTACTGATAATAGTATCTGAGCAAGCAAATAAATAAGAAGCTTTTGTATTTGCTGATATTATTGTACACATACATACATAGATAAACTCACGCCTTCTTCCCATGGGGGTAGGCAGAAACTAAAGAACGCCACCGGCTACGATCCTTACATACGCCTTTTGCTGCGTTTACTGGCCTTAGTCCGAGTTTTTATACTTACTCGATCGCGTTTACGTTAACGTTACCTTACGTCAATTCGTATGGAATAATTGTGTTTCCCATTATAGTCACCAGGCGGCGCTTATTCATTTTCAGTACAAACTGACGTGAGTGATCGAGTAAGTATAAAAACTCGCACTAAGGCCACTGGTCATACACGCACGCCGGTTGCGAGTACTACGCACCTGACCTTTCTGAAGAACATCACCAATAAGGTCACTATTAATGTCTTCCTAGGGCGTCCCCTCGGCGTTTCCACTCACATCTACCTTGTAAATACCTTTGTTAGTCGCCTTTCATTAGTCCTCTTAACATGACCAAACAATGTAAGCATAGTACTCTTTTCAATTTTTGTCACGAGGGCACGTCTGCCCTACCATTACCGCGCCCCCCGGTCTACTCCTTGATATACAATGGTGTCTCTTGCACCATGTAACATGAGGCAACAGGGGCTAGTGTGAATCTTTGGGTTCATTACAGTAATCGAGTCTGGTTAAACCACGCTGGGATCGGTGCATTTCATTCATTCATACATTCATGAATACATAAGTATTCTATCATTACTCTTCTATTTCCATCTTCTTTCTCCTTCATCTTCAGCTTTAGTCCTACCTACCGGGTTCGATTCCCGCATGGAACAAATATTTGTACGACCTACAAGTATTTGTTTCGAGTCTGGGCGTTTTTCTATCTATAATATGTATGTATTTACAAAAAAAAAAAATGTATATAAGTAGTTTATCAGCCATCTCGTTACCATAACACAAGCATTAGGTTGCTTAGCTTGGGACTACATGGCGTTGTGTGAAATGTCCAAGGATATTTATTTATTATTATTTATTTATTTACCTACTTAGTAAAAACAAAGAATTCACGAAAACCTATTATTAGAAGGCAATCGAAACCAACCAAGTTCTTAATCAATTAATCAAACGTATGTAAATCGTCGGGACACGGATCCAGACGGATAAGATAAAACAAAATCTAGTGCGTTTACCAATAGGGCTTTATATCTCACGAGGTGAAATACGAGGTGTTATCTGTTATGGAAAGTGTCACGGATAGACTCATGAGTGCTGTACAGTCGGCTGTCAGTGTTGAAATGCTACGGTTGTGTTTGTCTGGGGTACTCTTCACCATCCTGTTCGCAGGTAAATTATTGTTGTTTGTTTTGGTATAGGATTATCTGTGGTATAAGTAAATCAAGCTTGACCTTGTATAGTCTTACACCTTAGTACGTAAGTTTAATAAACAATGAAAGTTAAAATTGCTTCGTTGGTCTAGTCATCTAGGATAATTTTAATAAACATTAAAATTGCCTCGTTGGTGTAGTCATCTAGGTTAAGTTTAATAAACAATGAAAGTTAAAATTGCTTCGTTGGTCTAGTCATCTAGGATAATTTTAATAAACAATTAAAGTGAAAATTGCCTCGTTGGTCTAGTCATCTAGGTTAAGTTTAATAAACAATGAAAGTTAAAATTGCTTCGTTGGTCTAGTCATCTAGGATAATTTTAATAAACAATAAAAGTTAAAAATACTTCGTTGGTCTAGTCATCTAGGATAATTTTAATAAACAATTAAAGTTAAAATTGCATCGTTGGTTTAGTCATCTAGGTTAAGTTTAATAAACAATGAAAGTTAAAATTGCTTCGTTGGTCTAGTCATCTAGGTTAAGTTTAATAAACAATAAAAGTTAAAATTGCTTCGTTGGTCTAGTCATCTAGGATAATTTTAATAAACAATCAAAGTTAAAATTGCTTCGTTGGTCTAGTCATCTAGGTTAAGTTTAATAAACAATGAAAGTTAAAATTGCTTCGTTGATCTAGTGGTCAAGTACTGCTAGCATGAGGCCTGGGTTCGATTTCCAAGTTGGACAAAGTGTTATTGGGTTTTTCATCAGGAAGTTCTCAGTAGCAGGCCAGCCCCCTATGGGACATAGATACAAATCGCGAAATGAAAAAAAAAATGTCAAAAGCTTTCGTTTCTGTAGAGCCAAAGAAAGTTTTAAGTTCTACTAAGTAATTGTTAGTATTTGGTCTTTTAAATAATAAATCTACTACCCTCTTACTTGCATATACAGGGTGTGATTTTAATCATTTTTATCCTCTTTGTACTCATCATTATTCAATGAACAACTTTCACTAAGGAACCTGAAATTCGAAATAAAAATCTGCTGTTCCCTGCATTTTTTTTACAATACAATGACCCCTTAAGAGGATAAAGATGATTAAAATTACACCTGTTCAGGGTGACAGGTAATTAGTGACACATGATTGTAGGTACTCATGATAACAAACAACTTTTACTAGGTATATGGGATCAAACCTGAAATCGCGTAAAAAAAAATGTGCTGTTCCCTACATTTTGGCGAGTTATATGTGAACATAAATGTAGGGAACAGCTGATTTTTTTTCTCGGGTCCAGGTTTGGTCCCATAGTAAAAGTTGTTTGTTATCATGAGTACAATCATGTGCTTAAGTATCGGTCACTAATTAGAAAGTGAGTTTTTTAATTAAATAGCACGTAGGTATATGGTATTATTATTATTATTACCTATGTATTATCATACATGGGTATCTAATTAATATTGTTTGCCAAAAAATAAAAATGGAATATTGTCTTTTACACGCATTTTCACTAATACATACTAAACTGCCTAAATAAAAGCGTGCTGTTCAATTTTCAACTTTCAGCGCTGAGCCAAGAGTTGAAAATCCATTCATCCATCCGTCCAATCTAGTGACTTTTCCCTAATATTTAAATAAGTACCTACAGATAAGGTGAAACAAAGAAAATACACTCAGTCGAATACTTGATAACAAATCTATCTTTGATGTTGACTGACATATCAGTATCATCATCATCAGATGATACCGGTAATTTCCACAGCGCATAATAGGCTTCCTTATACAGGAAGCAGGTACAGTCAACAACAAAAGTTGATTAACACTTGAGTTTTCTAAATCTTAATTAATGAGAAAAATACTTCATTAAAATCGGAACGATGTAAATTTAAAAAAAAAATTAACTCTAATCTAATAAGTGAAATGCTAAAAGCAGGTTATCGTATCATTTTGTGTTAATTTAGATGACGTCAAACAATAGCAGTGTTAACCGACTTCTGTTGCTGTCCGTACCAGAAAGGTGTGGTTAAAGGAGATCATTCATTTTGGACTAAACATTGTTGGTTAAAAGGTACTAAGTGTTGTTGAATAATTAGGAGAAATGATTTTTTCCTCTTGATAATTTTCTTGAAAACTTTACTTAGGTATTTTTCTAAATGCGTATTTCGCAAACTTTAGTAATCATACAGATAATGATTTTTTCCTATGAAAGGTTATCCCGAATTAGTGATGAAACAGAAAAAAAGGTGATTTTTACCAAAAAATTCACTTACTGCGTTTTACTTTTTAACCAACGAATTATATGAAAGTGTTTCGTTAGAATAATTATGTAATTCTCTTCACTTTTCACATGGGATGGGACTAAATCTGTACCTACTGATAAACGAATTTGAAAATACTGTTTTCAGTACCTATGTATTAGTTAACAGCACATCACCAAAATGTCAAATTTCTCCCAGTGATTTTAAACCCTAAAATGTTGACGATTAAGTTCAAAATCAAATGAGAAAATTTGACAGTTTGTAGTAACCTGACCTGCTGCTGTGTGTACTTTGGAATCGTCTCATCAACCCTTTTATTTTTGATAGCACGCTGATCATGGTACAATTTTTTTTCATGACATTACTTATTGACGTTTGTAATCTGCCATTTTGATTTGGAAATAAAACATATTTATTTGCATAGTTTTAACCATAAAAATCATCAATACGTCTCTCCAAGTTTCGTGCAGATTCGTTAGATTTAGTTCGTTCGAAGAATCTGCACATTAACTTAAAGAGCTGTGTTGATGATTTTTATGGTTAAAATTATATAAATGTTTTATTTCCGCGTATATCATATTTTGATCAAGATACGACCCGACACGGACCTGCAAATTGCAAAACAACCCACAAAAAAATGAATTTCGCGGGGTACTATTGCGCGACCTAGATGAGCTATACAACGTGTAACGTTAAATGCGCAAAACCTCTTAAGGGGTCATTGTACTCATCATTATGAACAACATTTACTATGGGACCAAACCTGAAATCGCGAAAAAAAAATGTTCGAATAATTCGTCAAATTGAACAGATGATTTTTTTTTCGCGATTTCATGTCATGTTGTAGACACCTCATGTGTTCACAATCCGCCGGATGTCAAATGTGACAACCGCAGTGTATTGCGTTTTCAGGTATTATTAGTAGTCATGGTGTCCCATGTTGTACAAAAGTTTTGTTCGCGGCGTCTGGTCTAGTTTACTTTGAAGCTCAATGGCTCCAATAGTTAAAAATCCTACCTAGGCTATAATTATTATCTGGTTGATAAGAATTTAAGCACAGGTTTTTTTCCTAAGAGTATAAATTATTGGTTATCGTAATTTAATTACTTACCTATTTAATTTTATCAGTAAACAAGCATAATTATGTAGCTACAATTTTTTTTATTTAGAACATACAATGGGTTAGGTATTAGTTAGGTATGTTATGAGTTTTAAATGACTTTATGAATGTTTATTCAAAATAAAATAAGATTTGAATTCTTTAATAAATTATTATCTATCCCTGTACGGTAACAATTTTGCCACTTTCATACTCCTGGAGCTATTTATTTACGCTCAAAGATGCTTATTAATTGCTTTCAAAACAATATTTTTTTCCGATTCTGCTTCCATACTAGATAATAACGGGAAAAATTGAAATATTTTTTAATTTTGAACGTACCTACCTACACGGTGAAACAGACGAGAAATCACCATAGTTACTACGTTTGTATGGAAGAATGAGCGACTAGCGCGCCCTAAACATTATAAATTAATGAGAAAGAAACTCAGTCGGCCTGTCTGGAACCTTTTCATGCCTAAACCGCTGAACCGATCGATATAAAGTTTCTCAGATAAGTAGGTATACCCTGGGAGGGAGACATAGGCTACTTTTCATCCTGGATATTTGTATAAAAAAAATATGAAGTACAAATAACACTCAGACGAAGTCGCGGGCAACGGCTAGTTTTATTTTATCATAAAAGGTCTCCAGTATTGTCTTGTAAAATGTGTGAATTCTTATTAAGTACAGGTTTCAACGTAGTTATACAGGGTGTAAGGGACAGCGCTCCGCAAACTGACAATCAGCTCTTCATTTTGAATCATATTTCACCGGAAAATTTCTCAGGAAAATTTTGTAAAATAACATTGTGTGTTCGCAGCATTACATTTATGTAAAAAAAACAGCAAAAAAAAAAACCAGCAATGGATGTTAAAATATACTCTAACGAACGACGCGTGAAATCAGCTGTTCACTTTCTGTCTAGCTACAGAGTTCATCGAACTCACCGCATACGGGTCTATTAACTACCCCTCCCAACCAGTAACAGACTCCCCGATTTCTGCAAGAAAAACACAAACAATTCAGGTTCCTGAAATAATTTCATGTACCGGTCATCTTAGTATGATATACTGAGTTCACCCCATCAGTCGGCGGAGGGCTGTCCCTTACACCCTGTATATGAAACTGAAGTGTAAATAGGTTCTATTCATTTCATATTTCATTTCATTTCCTAAGGAATCCGTTACCTACACAATTCGTGACTATATCTGTGTTTATTAATAGATCGCCTTCAATGTACTGTGCTGTGAGTCATTCAAAGACTTGCATAGTAATTGTTACAAAGTGTGAATATACCTACATATAATACAGAAAAGTGGAAAATTGTAGGAAAAGAAACATGTTTAAGTGCAAAACACGTTTGCACAGACTATAATAGTACATCATGACAGTTACACTGTTTACTTTCTATTAGGTAGAATATCCACACTAAATAATAGTGAAAAAAAAACAGCTGTTCCCTTCATGTATGTTCCCATAACTCGTCAAAATGTAGGGAACATCAGGCTTTTTTCGCGATTTCAGGTTTGGTCTTATAGTAAAAGTTGTTCAAAATGATGAATACAATGAGGTTGTGCGTTATTTAAGTTACACCTTGTATACACGTGTCCTTTAGTTGATACCTATTTATAAATATATAATTGTATATAAAAGAAAGTCGTGAACCGATTTGGCTGAAAATTGGTAGGTATAAGTATCCTATGTCCTTCCCCTGGTTCTAAGCTACCTCAGCTTAGAACCAGGGGAAGGACATAGGATACTTAAAAAAAAACCGGTTAAAACGTGGTATAACAACGGCTGGACCAATTTAGATGAAATTTTGTGTGTATATTTGAATGGGTTCCTGGATGATTTGGAAACACAATTGGACCCGGTAAGTGGCGCTGCAGTCGGGTTCGTTCAGACAGGTCAACGTCTCTGTCGGGGTACATATTATAAAACAAAGTCGCTCCGCTGTCTGTCTGTCCCTATGTATGCTTAGATCTTTAAAACCACGCAACGGATTTTGATGCGGTTTTTTGTAATAGATAGAGTGATTCAAGAGGAAGGTTTATATGTATAAAACATGCATAATATAGTAGAGAAACACTAATAATTTTAGAGGTTTCTAATGTGATGTCGTAAATAAACACATTTTTTTGCGTTTACATTGCAAACGCTGGCTGAACTCTACGAGATAGATCAAAATAATGTACTACAGTATTGTATACCTTAAAAAGGTCTGCAAAAAAGTCCGCGATGGTATATGTCTATCTCTCAGGGATAACCCACAATAACCATTTTTTATCCTTTACTTTTTACGAGAAATCATGGCTTAATTACGAAGCGATTTTAAGCAATACAGCATTAATCCTTATCCAATTAAGTACCTTAAATAAATTGTACATTTACTATAGATCAATATGGCCCTTTACAGCATGTAATTTAAATGAATATTTTCGAAGATATTACAGATTTAAAATAGCGGGCGGCGGTACATAAATAGCGCGTCGAAGACCGCGCTTAGTAACTCTGTCTGTCTGTCTGTAACCTTTTCACGCCTAAACCACCGAACAGATTTGAATAAAATTTGGCAAGGCGGTACTTAGGGTGGTATCCTAGGGAAGGACTTATGCTACTTTTTGTCTCAAAAGTAACCCTACAGGGGGTGATATAGGGGATGAAAGTTTGTATGGGAAACCCAGCATTTCTTAAGTTAGGGATATGAAAATTCAAATTTATGCTTTTGGTAGGAAATAGTGAAATAAGTGGTTCAGCGTTTTTGGAAAATCATTCCATAAGGGGGTAAAATACGGGTTATTTTAAAATCTACAAAACTGCACGGATATCGATACAATTTGGCAAGGCTACAGATGGCATCCTGGGGAAGGACAAACCCTTTTTTATCTTAAACAATTAACCTACAGGGGGTGATATGGGGGACGAAAGTTTGTAAAGGAAACCCAGCATTTCTTAAGTTAGGGTTATGAAGATCCGGCCACCGTAGGCGCGGGCCTGCGGACGGTGAGCAGCGGGTAGCTCGCCGTCCGGTAAGGACCAGGCCCGAGTCGACGGCGCGTTGTGTTCCACGCGCGCCTCAAAGAGATGTCAGCAAGTGACGGGGCCCAATAGGGCCGACGCCGCTGGGGTCGCGGGTTGTCCGAAGGGGTTACCGCGGCCTTGGCATAGGCAACTGAAGGAACACGGGTGGGTTTTAGTCAGTAAAAGTCTGACACGCCCTCCCGCTCCACCCAGAGCGGGAGAAGTTATTTGATGATTTCCCACCCTCAAAAAAAAAAAAAAAAAAAAAAAAGGGTTATGAAAATTCAAATTTATGCTTTGGGAAAGGAATAAAGAAATATGTGGTCCAGCGTTTTTGAAAATCATCCCCTAATTGCGTAAAATAGGGGATGATTTTAAAATTCACAAAACTGCACGGATATCGATAAAATTTGGCAAGACTAAGATGGCATTCTGGGGGAATGATATAGCCTACTTTTTGTCTTAAAAAGAATATCCTACAGGGGGTGATTTAGGGGATGAAAGTTTGTATGGGAAACCCAGCATTTCTTAAGTTAGGAATATGAAAATACTTTATGCTTTTGGTAGAAAATAAAGAAATGTGTGGTAAGTGGGTAAAGAAGGGGATGATTTTAAAATTCTCAAAACTGCACGGATATCGCAAAAAATTGGCAAGACTATAGATGGCATCCCGGGGAAGGACATAAGCTATTTTTTGTCTTAAAAAATAATCCTACAGGGGGTGAAAGTTTTATGAGAATCCCAGCATTTGTGAAGTTAGGGATATGAATGGTTTGATTTATGAAAGAATCCCTCAGGAGCAACTGGACAGATTCGCAACTGGACAGATTCTCAGCTGGACAGTTTCTCAGCTGGATAGATTAGCAACTGGACAGAACGTGTATAGTCCATGACAAAAATATAAAGTGGATGAGTTGGGAATATGGACGTTATGAAAAAGTGGTCAAGATAGGAAAGTGGACGACTTGCTCCAGAGGGCAAGGGCTGTCTCTTTTCAAGCTTCGATTTGAACAACTAGGCCCATTAAATTAACATAGGTACCCTATAAATAATTAAATTCCTCACGTTTTGATTGATTGATTATTTGTTTTTTTTTTTGTAGGTATTTGTTTATTTTGATTGATATGCAGAAAAGTACAAAATATAATATCGGACTGCGTTAACTACCTACCTTAAAACAAATTCTCAATGCAACAGATTGTAAGAGATTCTACTGTCGTGCGGTCGTGCCTTTGTGTTTTTGACTTTCCTTGAATAAACACTTTTTAAATTTAATACCTATGTTTCATAGTTTATAAACTTACTTATTCACGACTATACTCTGTCCAGTTGCTAATCTGCCCAGCTGAGAAACTGTCTAGCTGAGAATCTGTTCAGTTGCGAATCTGTCCAGTTGCTCCGGAGGGGTACTTACCTCTTTTTAAGAGATTTAAGGGATTGGGTAGTTCGTATCTTAAAGTAACAACGGCATAGGGAATAAAGAGGATTTATATTTTCGCTTTAAAGTTGCTTTCAAAGGTATGCAAATTGGTAATTTTCCGTTTACTATTTTAATTGTTCGGTTTTAAGATTTATTATCCTCCAGCAATCAGATATCAATCTGCACGCCGCTCCTCGAGTACTATATAAGCAGTGCGAGAAGATATTGTCTAGCCGACGTTCGCGGGTAAAAATATCGCGGCGATTTTTTTAGCGCACTGCATTTTCAACGCTCTGCTTAGCGCTGAGAGCTTCGATCAATAATAGCAATTATTGATCGAAGGCTGAGAGTTAAAAATCCAACAGTGTTTTCGTCACGCTGGGATGCACTCTGTTGTTGTTAGGTTGGATTCTCGAAGATCGGCTCAAAACCGAGAGTTGAAAATCCAGTCCGCGATATTTTTACGTCCGTGCGAACGTCGGCTTACTTGGATTAACACTTAGGGTACTTTTAATCCCGGTAGTACGTTCCCGTGGGATATTTTCCGACATCCACGCGGGCGAAGCCGCGGGCAAAAGCTAGTTTAAAATAAGATTGAATGCACTCTGATAACAATCTTTGATACTTAGTAGGTAGGTGTACCTACAGATATTTCTTATCTTTGTCGGAAACAAAGCCTAAATATGAAAGGAAATTAATGATTCTACTGTCTACAACTTTTTTATCAGATTTGCTTACATTTGTAAGATTTTTACTTGATTCATCTACTTAACATGTTCTGTGAGAAGAATAGGCTAGTGGACTGATCTTGAGAAATCGACTAATAATGTTTCCTTGAGGTCTATTCCCCTCACAATATTAATATTTCAGCAAAATAGCAAAACTATCTATATAAAAATCAATGCCACTTTTCGTTGTAATTTTATAACTCAAGAACGGCTGGGCCGATTTAGCTGATTTGGGTTTTGAAATGTTTGACGTAGTCCAGGGAAGATTTAAACGATGAGAAAAATTGGAAAAGTTGCCGGGAAAATTGGAAAATTCTGGAAAACTGAAAGTGGATTTTATATGGGAATATTGAAATTGGGACAGGACAACGTCTGTCGGGTCAGCTAGTTATTTTTCTCAAACATGCATGGAAATGTTGTCATTATTTTCGAATAAAGAACACGCGAAGTATCGAATTTACGGTCAAAGAAAATGAAATCCATTGCAGGAGCGTTTTTTGAATTTGGAACATTACACCGCTCCAGCAATGTTGTATGAAACGGCGTGCTGGGGTTATTAAATACTCTTTCATTGGATCTCTTTTATCATTCTTGGCATACCAATGGCAGTCTCTTTGCTTAGTATAAATTGCGTTCACGTGGCTGTATAGATAGCCACAAATGCGTTTCGGCACAGATGTTAGATAGAAAATTGGCGGCAAAGCTGAAAATTCATCTTGATTTGAAAATTTATATTTAAATTTAAATTTACATTCATAATAAATATAAAGTGAAATGAAGATTGATTGTAGGTACTTCACCAGATTTAAGATCAGAAGCCAAATTGGCAATGGAAAACCTGCTTCCAGCGAAGTCATAAGAAAAATACATGAAACTAGGTATATGAAAATTTTATGATTTGGAAAAACGAGAAAAAAGTGAACATTTTCTCCGAAAGAGTATTTTTGGCGTATTTTAATGAGATTGCTAAAACTAAAAACCCATCTACATTATGGAAAATTTATTTCATGCTGAAATTTACAGTTCATATTAAAAACGGCATTAACTTGAAAAATTATGGAAACTTAACTACTTTTATTTCCCTGCATTCTTTTGAGAAAAGCACTATATATGCCTCGGCGGAAATAGCAATTGCCTATTTCACGGCCTTTGCAATAATGTACTATTACATTATTGTCAAAAAGGTGCATTCTGTTATGCTTATGGCGGCTCGAGTGACTTCAACTACAATTTGTTTAAATTATTAAAATAATTAAGTATTTGTGATATTGTAAAACCTCACGAAATCTTACGGGTTCGCGTCACCGTGACACCGCGACCCCGCCGGCGCCGGCGCCGCCGCGTTTAAGTTTTCACTTCTATTGGCAGTCCTCAATGGCTGCCAATTTGTTTTTCTTCTTATTGTGTTGCTGTGAAAACAATTTGTACCTAGCTACTACAAAAAACTGACCAAGTGCGTGTCGGACCACGCAATGAAGGGTTCCTTAATTGGGATGAAATTTACCCCAAGAACAAACTTAACATTGTAGTTGAAAAAAATGTTCTCCCATACATTCCAACTGTACATGTAAGTTTGTACTCACAGTATTGAGAGATTTACCATGTTATTTTAAGACCACAGACTTCTTATAGGTTTTCCTGTAATCTACAGATAAAGAACTATTGTCTGTATTTTTTTTTTCAAAATTTTAGGATCGGTAGTTTCGGATATAACGGAGGGAATGGTCAATTTTCGTCTATTTTCTTAAAAAACTATTTATTTTAAAATTATAAAAAAAATATATTTAAGACCCTCATATTAAGCCTTTCATTTGGTAATATGTCACACGGTAGACGGTACCTACAGTTTGCAAAACTTTTTTTTTGAATTTTCTTATTTGCCCCTAAAAGTGACCCGCATATTCAAAATTAATTTATTTACTTTACTCGTCCGTGTTTTGGTCACAGAAATTGATATGTATACCAAATTTCAACTTAATCGGTTCATTAGATTCGGAGCAAATTGGCTGTGACAGACGGACAGATAGACACACGAGTGATCCTTTATGGATTCCGTTTTTTCCTTTTGAGGTGCGGAGCCCTAAAAAGCGTACCCATCCTTAAATAGTGCAATAATAAAAAAGATTATGATTACTGATGCAACATGAGTTTACATGAGAGACCCAAAACAAGGTACCTACAGGCAACCTAAATGTCGCAAGCATTATCAATTAATTGGACTTAGTACGATGACATGACTGTGTAGAGTTATCTTGATTATAATGATTAATCTGTTATACTTATCAGGGGCAAATTGACGTTGATATGCGTGAAATGTTATGCCAAGTATTCAAGATATTTCATTGTCGTAGCAGCTAGAGTCACGTGGTTGCGTAGCTTCGTAGCACATTCACGTTGACAACGTTTAGTCCACTCTCGGCCCCTCGACCCCTAAAAAAAGATTTGATTATTTGTTTCCTCTCAACCCCTAAACATAGTTCACACTCGACCCCCGGGGGGTGAGACTGAATTTTCATACAAAGGACAGGCATACCTCGTCCACTTTCGACCCCTAGTTCGGTAAGTAACTAAAATTAATATTTTGGTACAGTAGGTAAGCTACAGAAAGCAAAATTCAGGAATTGATATTTAAAAAAATTATATTGAGGGTATTTTAGTTAAATAGTATATAATGCAACTATAGGGTAGACTGATTATTTATCATCGTAACTGACTGTACTTTGGGGGTCGAGAGGAAACTAAAACTTGCCTGGAAAACAAAATCCACTCTCGACCCACAAGTGTTGAGAAAAACTATATTTACGGGTCCAGTGGACACATTATTTATTTGGGGTCGAGGGGCCGAGAGTGAACTAAACGGTTGACAATAGGCTCGCGCATCGCAATGCATTGCAAAAATCCACCTGTCTATCTAGGAGAATTTTTGTTATTCGTTGCGTTGCGGCGCGGCTTCCCAAATAAGCGCGAGCTTCATTGCGCTGGAGTGGAAAAAGTTCAAACTTGGAAATTGGATCTGTCTGAAACAATTACTACCCGTTGCGGTGCACGGTACGGCCCGCCGCGACTCCTAATCTCAACGTACTTTTAATAATAAAAAATATTGATAAAATGAATTTGAATTTGGATTTAAAACGTTTTAAAAAGTGGAGTTTCTTACCCATTCTTCCCCATACGAAACTAGTACCTTTTGGAAGGGGAGACTAGAATCGATTCTATTTTTTTTTTTTGTAAATTTTGACGTTCAAAAGTGCCTTTTATGTGCCTATTTGAAATAAATTATTTGACTTTGACTTTACTGATACAAAGCCTAACAGACTGGAATTAAAAAAATGGCCAAGTGCGTGTCGGACCACGCACAATGAAGGGTTCCGTAGTTGGGATGAATTTATCCTAAGAACAAACATAACGTTGTACTTAGATGAAAAACTCTTCACCGCATACATTCCAACTGCAAATGAAAGTTGATCGACTAAGCATACTTATAGCTGTGATAATTTTCCTTTTAGCTTCGTTATAAATACTACAGACGTGAATTTTTTCACATATCCAAACACAAACTATTTTAGTTGGCTTGACCCTAACAAAAATTAGCACTTTAAAGCTTAACATTAGCAAACTGATTTCTGAATCGAAAAATGATTTCCAACGATACCCCCTAGACGAGAAAAAAAAGTCCAAATTTTTTTTCAAGATCTTATTTTACCACTTTTTTCGGCGTTATTAATATGCCAAATAAGTATAAGTAGTCCCATCTCGGCACCCATGAATTTTTTTATCATTGCCCATAAAAAAAATTTACAATAAATTCGTGGGTACCGAGATGGGACTAAGCCGCTAAATTACAGCTTTCTAGTAGGTACAGCGTGGCTTCCGTGGATTCCGTACTAAGAGTCTCTGAGCTAAGCCACGGACAGACACAGATAGACTGACATGGCGAAACTATAAGAATTCCTTGTTGAATACGGAACCCTAAAAACGAGTAATGATGGATTTTAAAAATCTCTTCTTCAGTCTTTTTTCAAAGTCTTTTAAAATAAGAACAAACAGACAACAATTAGGTTGTTGGTTACGAAGGTTTATAATTTTAACAAACCCTACAGAATATCTGAACTTCTGAAGGCCAATTCTCGTAGGTACCTAAAAAATTAAAGTCGCAATCTCATGCCAGCGACAATGTCAAAAATGGAGGTAAACGCAATATTTGACAGATTGAGACTAAGATGAGATTGCGAACGTTGTTCAAAATACGGGATTTGCTCTCTGATGTTATAATTTGAAAACTGGACTTTTGTTAATGGATATTTGACACACTGCCTGATATGTAAAAGACAATAGTATATTATGCAATTAGTGAATAAAGGACGGATTTAAAGCGAGGGCCATAGATGAATCAAGAGCTAGTGAAGGATTCTAACGATTGAATCACGACCGTAGGGAGTGATTCATGATGATTGAATCACGAGCGTAGCGAGTGATTCAAGTGTTAGAATCCTGAGCGACGCGAGTGATTCATGGCCCTCGATATAAATCCGTTTTATTCAAGAGTTGCATACTATACTTTATACCATGACTACGAGAAAAAGAAAGATTTAAGTGAAAATAGACATATAATGAAGAAAAAGGAAAGTTAAATTGGCTTTGATTTAAACCAACAAGCAAGTTTTCCACTATATCGGCCGCCCTCTCTTTCATAAACTCAGGTGTTAACACATATTCATCACTAGAATGCATTTTTAATCGAGTAGAACAACACTAAACAAACACAAAATTAAAGATTAAAGTAACACTAAACTTTGTGTTCGTACAACTTACAGTAGGTATTCAAAATAACGCCAATTTACTAAGGACAGCAAAGAACATAAAACAGTTTTTATTCTAATGCTAAACTCAGCTAAACTCCTTGTTGAAAATGTCGACCAATCAAATTGAATTTAGAACACATCAATATAGGTCGAATACACAGATTACACTTACACTAGATACGGCAAGCCACGACCAAGCGTGCCCTGCATGTTCTACTGTTCGTACTAAAAAAAGTCTGTTAGCTCAGTGACGCTTAGCGATTGAAACAATTCTGTTTACTTTGAGCACATCACTAAATGGCTGGGGTGAAGTTATCGTAGGTATAAAAAAGATGACACGTTCGGTTTTCATACTATCTAATAACATGCCGTATCTAGCCTAGGTACTTTAAATCTGTGGTCGAATACATTGGTGTGTTCCATTTTCAAACATCAAAACAGTGAGTAAAAGTGCTTTTTATTCACTGTTTTCAGTGAATAAAATAAGCTTTTTAGAGGGGGAATGGTATAATAGTATATTATGCAATTAGTGAATAAAGGACGGATTTAAAGCGAGGGCCATAGATGAATCACGAGCTAGTGAAGGATTCTAACGATTGAATCACGACCGTAGGGAGTGATTCATGATGATTGAATCACGAGCGTAGCGAGTGATTCAAGTGTTAGAATCCTGAGCGACGCGAGCGATTCATGGCCCTCGATATAAATCCGTTTTATTCAAGAGTTGCATACTATACTTTATACCATGACTACGAGAAAAAGAAAGATTTAAGTGAAAATATACATATAATAAAGAAAAAGTAAAGTTAAATTGGCTTTGATGTAAACCAGCCGTGATTTTTTGGGTAGCAAGCTTTCCACTATATCGGCCGCCCTCTCTTTCACAAACTCAGGTGTTAACACATCTTCATCACTAGAATGCATTTTTAATCGATTAGAACAACACTAAACAAACACAAAATTAAAGATTAAAGTAACACTAAACTTTGTGTTAGTACAACTTACAGTATTCAAAATAGCGCCAATTTACTAAGGACAGCAAAGAACACAAAACAGTTTTTATTCTAATGCTAAACTCCTTGTCGAAAATGTCGACCAATCAAATTGAATTTAGAACACACCAATATAGGTCGAATACACAGATTACACTTACACTAGATACGGCAAGCCACGACCAAGCGTGCCCTGCATGTTCGACTGTTCGTACTAATAAAAACTTTTTAACAAAAAAAAAACCGACTTCCAAAAATCACTACAAAGTGAAAAATAACTTTGATTTCGGAAGTCGGTGTCTTTCGTTTTTTATTTACTTTCTTTTTTTTTGCCACCGACTTCCGAAATCAAAGTTATTTTTCACTTTGTAGTGATTTTTGGAAGTCGGTTTTTTTTTTTGTTAAAAAGTTTTTATTTCTCGCTTTTTAGTGGGTCTGTTTATAATTTGTATAAGTTACAATAGTCTGATCTCAATTGCTCATCACATGTTACAAAATATTGCTTTTCCCGATGCTGGGACGTTAATTGTTGAGGAGTTCCGCTGGTAAGAACCAGGAGAACTCCTCAACAACCACTCACCACACGCATTGTGTGACGAGCGGAAATTGCTTAGCAACCATATTAAAGTAATCGAATCGCAACCCGTGAAATATTTATTATTGAGTAGTTCCGGTAGCCATCTGTGGTCTTCATCATCAGTTCCACTTCACCAAGTGGTGCTTTCCGAGAGCAAATGCACGAGCTACTATAAAAAAATACCCAAATCGCTATAGGTGTGCCTATAATATTTGAAGAGTTCCTTCGATTTCTCCAAGATCCCATCATCAGAACTGGATTTTGACAAAAATGGGACCATTTGGGAAGTATACCCTTTCCAACAAAAAAAAAAATTTTCAAATCGGTTGGCAAGCGACGGAGTTATGCGCGAACAAACATAAAAAAAAAAAAAAATACAAACATCCGAATTGAGAACCTCCTCCTTTTTTAGAAGTCGGTTAAAAAAAGTCTGTTAGCTCAGTGACGCTTAGTGATTGAAACAATTCTGTTTACTTTGAGCACATCACTAAATGGCTGGGGTGAAGTTATCGTAGGTATAAAAAAGATGACACGTTCGGTTTTCATACAATCTAATAACGTGCCGCATCTAGCATAGGTTCTTTAAATCTGTGGTCGAATACATTGGTGTGTTCCATTTTCAAACATCAAAACAGTGAGTAAAAGTGCTTTTTATTCACTGTTTTCAGTGAATAAAATAAGCTTTTTAGAGGGGGAATGGTATAAAGTAATTTATTTGCCAGAAACAGGATCATAAGTAATTGAAGCGTTATTTTTTCGTTTTCCGACCTCCTTCCAACAGCGAGTACTTAATAAAACATAGACTTATAAAAAAAGATGGACTCCGCGCCGCGCATATCGAAAGTGAAGCACCGTACCGATCTATGTGTGCATGATTTGAGTACCTGCAAAGACGCCGTCGCTCGTGTCACGTAATGGCGGCCGGTCGGCATACTATGATGTAAATGTGTGCGCGAGGCGTGTTTGTACAAACGGTCCGGCATACTTACTGTGCTTCACTTTCGATATGCGTTGCGCGGAGTCCATCTTTTTTTATAAGTCTATGTAATAAAATGTAAAATTCGGAATACTTATTACATATTTGATTTGTGTGTAATAAATAAAAATAATAGAAAGAAACTATGGTTACCTTCGTGTTACCTGATTTAAATACTACTTATACTTTGCAGGTGGCGTTAACAGCAGCAGTACACTCAGTCTCTCCGAAGACGAAGGAAGTTCTTTCCCACACTTCGTGTTCACAGAGCCTCACCACAATGTGAAAACATGTCTCTTAATATCACCACAAAATGAAATATTCAAATTCACACCAAATGATGTGAGCGCAACCACTGAGAAATATCAAATAAATCAATCGACAATAGAGGGCATACATTGTATGGTAACTGTACGTAATATTGATATCAACGATGAAGGAATCTGGGTCATGACCTATGATCATGAACTGGAAGACGAAGCAAGCACTAGATCCGTCAATCTCACTGTCAATGTTGCAGGTAAGTTTGTAAAGATACATAATTAAAAGGTAATAGAAACAAAAGATAAAGATTGTTGTCATTACCTTTGTAAAAATCGTGTAATTAAAAAATTGCAACAAAATTTCTCAAAAATAACAAGCAGTGGAGAGCCCACAATTTTAATTTAGATTAAATAAACTTACTCTCTTGAACTCTTCCAGCAGGAAATCTTGCAGTTTTCAAAATATTTTAAATTATATTTAATTTTTTTTTTTTTAATCTGTCCTGTATCCCGAACTTTTAAAGACATTTCAGAAGCGGAATACAACGAGGATGAAGGTATAACGTTTCTAAGCACTATCGACCATTTTACAAGAATGGGTCTTTTCATTGATATATCTTTGGACAAACGATCATTTGAAGAGGAGTGTTATGTTCGGCCTCCAAATGGAGTACTCACAAAGGCAGACAACTTTAAAATGGATAACGTCATTGTACAAAAAAGCAGCAACTTTGTCTCGTGTAGAATCACCTTAGGACCGATGTCTGCAAGTCTGTTAGGAAACTGGAGATTGTGTGGCGAGAGTGATGAAATGCGATGCCAACCTGCCAATATTGTTTGGAGTAAGTTTAATATATTTTTTATATTATATTTTTGCATATATTATTAGAAAGAACTTGAAACGCTATATTTTTTTTTTGGCCAAACACTGTTAGGTTAGGTTAGGTTAGTATCCGGAGGGACGGTGTAGGTTATGGGGCGGCGGACGTCCCCGAGTCCGCCGTACATCAAATCAATCTCATCCAACACAACCCGAGGTGGTGGCGCGTATAGTGTTCCACGCGCGCCCCTATTGGACGTCGCGGGGGGACACCTCACTCCCCCCGCAGGCTTGAGGTTGCCCGCAAAGGCGGGCCGACACCAGCCGGAGATAGTGGAAGGCGCCCAAGTTCCCATGATCCCGGTCCAAGTGTGGGAAGGGAACACCGCCGTGGTTTTTAGTCAGTAAGAGTCTGACAGACCAATCCATGAAGATGGGCAAATTTGAATTTGAATTTGAAGATTTTCACCCCGGAACAAAAAAACGTCCCCCCGGTGGGTTCCCGCATTGTCGAGGCGGGGGGGCTGAGTAGCCGTGGCTTGGTCACCCACGGTGAAGCGAAGAGGAACCCGAGGATGGGGCCGCTCGTCAGGGCTTTTGCCGATAAGCCAACGATGCGTGACGTAGCGGCCAAGAAGTAGGTTGCGGTGCCGCTTGGGCGACATCGCAACTGATGCGGGTCGCGTTGTCATATGGGAGGCGCGACTGAGGGTTAGAGGCCGCGGCAGGAGTGGAATCCGGTATTGCGGTGCGCCGCTCTCCTTACCTTCCGCGGCCTTCACGGGGTCGCCAGTCGCCACCGTCTAATGGTGGAGGTAGTGAGGCCGCAGGGGAGGAGGAGTGTCGGTATGGCGTTGGCCGCTCTCCCTATCCTCTGCGGCGGGGCCACTGACCTGACCCGTCGCAGGGGGACCAAGGGTGCCCAGGTACAGGGTCATCTGGTGCCATGTGCCGGTTTGGTCCCCGGGATGATAACGGCGTGCAATGTGTTCTGGTGTGCCAGTGATGGGGTGTACGCCCCAGTCGGTCCGGTGACGGACAGCTGTGGCGGGTTCGCGGATGAGTGCTAAAGCTTGCCCGTGTTCCTGACATAAGCGGCAGAGGAAGACACCGTGGAGTTTCAGTGAGTTGGAGTCCCACATAATTGCACTATCTCCCCATGGTAGATCAGTATGCGTGACCATTTCTCCATGCAAAAAGAAAAGGTTAGACTAAGTTAGGTTTTTTTTTTATGGGACGTGGCCCACATAGCGCAAGCCATCACCAGTCCGGGGCAGCGGAAGTCACATTGGCACCCGCAGCCCCCAACGCAGGTGTACGAGGGAACCCCGGGGTGGTTTTATTCAAAAGAGAATTGAATATTACTTTTTTACATTTAGTGAATTTTCGGGACTTTTTTGACCACTGATTGCGTAATGCGTAGCTATGTATAAAGGTACATAGATAGGACTTGCACTTGGCCGGTTATTCTCATTATCATCACTGATTATGTACTATATTCAAAGTAAAAGTATAATTAGTATACTTTACAATGAGAGAACATTGACACGGTAATTATTTATTAATATATTGTTGCTGAACTAATTTATTTATATGTAATATAAACATAACCTAAAAACAACAAAATTATAATATCATACTATATTAAAACTTTTTATTTAGTAAACTTTAGTGAATATTTTTTTATTATTTGTGCTTAATTTAATATTTTAGATAACAACGCTCACCCGAATGCTGACTGGGATTTGTGGACACAACCAATGTTTAGTCACCCAGTTCACTTCGGTGGTAGTGTAAATACTGGAGTGGCGAGCTTTGCATCTGCTGTCACCTGTAACGTTATCACGCCCAATGGCGAAGACCTCGTTATCACAAGTGAAGTGAATTATCCTCACATAGAAAGAATTGCTTTCGACCGTCCACATCTATGTAGCATTAATTTCACCAACATAGATAGAACTTCAATAGGAGAATGGACGATCAATGGCAAGTTCCGTACATTTTTTGGTTTGGAAGAAATACATCAGCCATTGAAATTTTTCCTTTACAGTAAGTATTGAAAATTAAATTTAAAATATACACAGCCTAAATCGCTGGGTCTCTAGAAGCATGAAACGCACAAGAGTTCCTTAGTAATGATGGTGGCCACTAAGGCAGCTTTTTTGATAATTAATTCCCTAAAGGGGCTAAATACAGAATAAATCTTCTTCTTCTAAGCGGAGTCTAAATGGAAATTCGTCATTATTGCCGATGCAAATGCCATCGGGAACACGGCTTATAAATGTATGAAGTTGAAGGTGTGCCTAACAATGATAATGTTTCAGATGAAGACCTACCTTATGATCAGGCATATAATGTAACTACATTACCAGAAGATAGACATCTCGTTATTTTGGGAAGCACCTTAGACGTTAGTATTAAAAGTGTAGTTGGACAAGTCGAAAATTGTCAGTACAGAATGCCTACAGGCCAATCATATGATTTAAACAATGTCATCGCTCCAAATGGAGTAATTTTGGAGAGTGTGGATACACCAGCCTGTCGGATTACTTTGAGCCCAATTACTAAGGATATGCTGGGTGAATGGCAGATTATTGGCAAATTCAGTAATGGTAATCAGTTTACTGAGAGACGGCAGACGTTCCATATCATACAAGAAGGTACCTAAGTTTTAAATTTTGTTACCGTATTGTGGTTTGATTAACTAATTTGAAAAAAAAAATGTCGTCGTGTTTAACGTGGGTATATAGTAAAACAGAAGGAGAAGGTTTTCGATTCGATGATTATATTTTGTTAATTCATTGGAAAAATATTTCTTATTTTAAAATCGTGTGATTTGTCTGTAATTAAAAGTTAAGCTATTGAAATGTTTCCATATATTTTTTTCCAGATCCAGAAAGCCCCATTTTAGATGACTTTAGAATTGTTGAAAATTTGACGGAAACGATTGTTGATACGAAATTAGGGGCATCACACAGAATAACTATTACCACCGCGACCTTTGTTGAAAATGAGAGTTGTCACTTAATGACACCAAATGGCTTGCAGTACGCCTTTATAAATGGATTTCATATCCCTAACGTAGAAATTCTTAAGGAAAATGACATCGAATGCGGAGTTAAGATCGATGTTCTGGACTTAGACATGCTCGGCGACTGGATACTGATCGCAAGATCTACCAGGTTATCTAATCATATCGAAAGAAGACGGCATTTTAGTATCCGCATCGAAGGTAATCGATAATATTTAAATTAATGATAATTATCTGCTTATCAGGTCACGTCCAGAGGTAACGCAGTTAATGATGATGCTAACTGTGGAGGCTTGTAAATGGCTTGTCGTGAATAACCTCACTGTTACTTTTTTAAGCCACCCAAACAAAATAAAATAAAATAATGAAATATTTCTCAAAAATATAAATTAACTAAAATCGTATAAACAATTAAGTAGATTTTTGATATTTTTATCTTACGACCATTCTACAATACAATATTCAATATTTTTGGTACTGTAACAGTTCCGATTTTTTTTACATTTTTAAGATGAAATTAATAACATAGGTTCTACTTCTATGGGTTCATCGCCATCATTTTTTGTTTTTTGAAGGCAAAACTTTTTTAATCGCATTGAGCAATTTTTGGTAGGGGGAAATCTTACGGGTTTGTCACCGCGTTACCGTGACACCTCGATACCGCGCATAGTTTTGCGTTTAAGTTTTTATTTCTGTCGGCAGTCCCCATGAGTCCCTATTTTTGAAGTGACAACATAGTGAAAACTTCTTTAGACGCTTTGAGCGAGTTTTGGCAAGTATGGGGAAATCTTACGGCTTCGCGATACTGCGACGCCGTCACCGCTGCCGTATTTAAATTAGATTAAATAAACTTACTCTCTTGAACTCCTAAAGCAGGAAATCTTGCAGTGGTCTAAATATTTTAAATTCATTTTAAAATTAGTTTTAAAAAAACACCTGTCCTTTATCCCAAACTTTTAAAGACATTTCAGAACCGGAATACAACGAAGATGAAGATATAAAGTTACTAAGCACGATCGACCATTTCACAAGAATAGGTCTTTTCATTGATATATCTTTGGACAAACGATTATTTGAAGAGGAGTGTTATGTTCGGTCTCCAAATGGAGTACTCACAAAGGCAGACAACTTTAAAATGGATAACGTCATTGTACAAAAAAGCAGCAACTTTGTCTCGTGTAGAATCACCTTAGGACCGATGTCTGCAAGTCTGTTAGGAAACTGGAGATTGTGTGGCGAGAGTGATGAAATGCGATGCCAACCTGCCAATGTTGTTTGGAGTAAGTTTAATATTTTTGTGTTCTATAGATTTCCATGTATTACTAGAAAGAACTTGAACGCTATAATATTTTTTTTTGACAACATTGATAAAAAGAAACACTGTTAGGTTAGAGCTGTTTTTTATTTATCACTATTTACACTACGTACTAAAGTAAATGACTAACTAACTATACAAATAAATACAAAAACAGAAGGAAACTTAGGCGTCGAAGTACTCGTCCGCATCGATGTCATCCGGAAACGTGCCCGGAAGACTGGCAGCATTGCCACGTTGAATGGCAATGCTAATTCTTTGCCCAAAGAACGAGCCAGCCCTCTGGTCACGTGAAGTCTCGACCGGTCGGCGAGAAGTTTAGTTAAAGACGCGCACTCGGGCCCCATGACCTGAGCGTTTCGACCCCAAACGGCTCAAAACTGTAGTTACCTATAAGGTTATAGTATTTGCGCCGCTTGATGGTGTCAGTAGCCGCAGCAGAGGCGCCAGCACAGCACGTCGTGCTTGGAACATGAGATGGCGCAAGGGTGTCGACACAGCGGGGCGAGCACGGGCGTACCCAAGACGTTTGTGACAAGACATGATAAATTATGTCATGTCTTAGAATTTGTCTTAAATGCTAGCACGGGTCAACCATGTGACATAATCTAGAGCCGCGACATGCCTTTCTTGTTCCTAAATTCATAGCGTGACATAGTAAATTGAAAAAAATAAAATGTTTAAGACTATCTGAATATGCGGCCAAATAAATTTTTTTTTTTTCTTTTCTTTTGCTTATAACTCGAAAACGGTGTGTCCTATCGCAAAAATAATGAAAATTTGGCCCCCCTTTATGAAACCCATAAACCGATTATTCTTAACATGTAGGTAACAAAAAAAAATAGTAGTATTTAAGTACCTCTGTATTTACTTAAATTATTTATTTATTTTAATTTTTTGTTGGTTTTAAGGCGCATTATTTACATGTCTAAAATGTATTTTTAAAAATTAAAAAAAAACCGTTTAAAAATATAAAAAAATAGTAAATTATTTATTTATTTATTACAATTTTTTTTTTGGTTATCCTTATCACGCACAAATAAACCACCACCACACAATGCAAGAAAATAATTTATTGCCATTTGGTGCAGAGTAATTAGCAGGAAAACATTATTTTTTCAATTTTCAAATCTTATCACCACCTCCGAACGAACGTGATAAAATTTTTCTTAGTCACCGTCAAAATGTGACATTTGTGATATAATTGGTGCACCCATATTAGCAAATAAGACATAATGAGTCCCAACTAAACGTCAAGAAGTTATGTCACATTCAAGAAATTATCTCACGCCGCCGTGCTAGCATTTAAGACAAAACAGTTTTATCGCCCAAACTATGATAAAATGTGTGACTCAAGCCATGTCACAGTAGGCCGTGCTCGCCGGGCAGGTTGCGTCCCACACCAGAAGCCTACTCATCAGCGTCTCTTTCCATCGTCACGTACCAAGCCGTTTGGTTCTAATACCGCTGGTACGCCGGCGGTCACAAGAGCTCGACGGATAATATCTGTTAGGTTAGGTCAGGGACTCGGGGACGTCCACCGCCCCTCATCCAGCAAGACCCGAGGTGGCGGCGCGTAGTGTTCCACGCGCGCTCCTATTGGACGTCGCAGGGGCAGTCTTACACGTCACTCCCCCCGCAAGCCTGAGGTGGCCCTCAAAGGCGGGCTGGCACCAGCCGGGGATCGTGGAAGGTGCACAAGTTCCCATGATCCCCGGTCCACGTGTGGGAAGGGAACACCGGGGTGGTTCTTAGTCAATAAGAGTCTGACAGACCACTCTGTCCGCCCCAGACATCCATGAAGATTTTCACTCCAGAACAAAAAAGGTTCCCCCCGGTGGTTTCCGCATTGTCGAGGCACGGGGCTCAGTAGCCGTGGGTTGGTCACCCACGGTAAAGCGAAGAGGAACCCGAGGATGGGGCCGCTCGCCAGGGCTTTTGCCGATAAGCCGACGATGCGTGACGTAGCAGCCAACAAGTAGGTTGCGGTGCCGCTTGGGCGACATCGCAACCGAGGCGGGTCGCGTTGTCGTATGGGAGGCATCGCGGCTGAGGGTTGGAGGCCGCGGTGGGAGAGGAGTGCCGCTATTGCGGTGCGCCGCTCTCCCTACCTTCCGCGGCCTTGACGGGGTCGCCACCGTCTAATGGTGGAGGTGGTGAGGCCGCAGAGGGAGAAGTGTCGGTATAGCGTTGGCCGCTCTCCCTATCCTCTGCTGCCGAAAAGTGGTAGGCGGGCGGGGCCACTGACCTGACCAACTTGCAGGGGGACCAAGGGTGCCCAGGTACAGGGTCAACTGGTGCCCATGTGCCAGTTTGGTCCCAGGGGTGATCACGGCGTGCAATGTGTTCTGCTGCACCAGTGATGGGGTGTACGCCCCAGTGGGTCCGGTGACGGACAGCCGTGGCGGGAACACGGGTTCCCGCCATAAGCGGCAGAGGAGGACGTGGAGCGGAGGAGGGTGGAGGAGGAGGTGGAGGAGGAGGAGGGGGGCGGCGTGGAGTTTTAGTGGGATGGACTCCAACATAATTGCACTGTCTCCCCGTGGTAGAGCAGTATGCGTGACCATTTCTCCACGCCAAAAAAAAAAGTTATGTTAGGTTTTTTATGGGACGTGGCCGGCATGGCGCAAGCCATCACCAGTCCGGGCAGCGGAAATCACATTCGCACCCGCAGCCCCCAACGCAGGTATATGAGGTAACACCGGGGTGGTTTTAGTTTTAAGTTAAGTATAATATTATTCTATGGGTTCAAAAGAGAATTAAATATTGTTTTTTTTTTCAATTAGTGAATTTTCGCGACTTTTTTGACCACTGATTGCGTAATGCGTAGCTATGTATAAAGGTACATAGATAGGACTTGCACTTGGCCGGTTATTCTCATTACGAGTATCATCACTGATTATATATTTATTTAGTATTATATTATATTTATTTTATTTTTTATTTAGTACACTTTAGTGAATATTTTTTTTATTATTATTGTACTTAATTTAATCTTCTAGATAACAACGCTAACCCGAATGCTGCCTGGGGTTCACGGACTGAGCCTATGTTTAGTCACCCAGTTCACTTCGGTGGTAGTGTAAATACTGGAGTGGCTAGCTTTGCATCTGCTGTCACCTGTAACGTTATCACGCCCAATGGCGAAGACCTCGTTATCACAAGTGAAGTGAATTATCCTCACATAGAAAGAATTGCTTTCGACCGTCCACATCTATGTAGCATTAATTTCACCAACATAGATAGAACTTCGATAGGAGAATGGACGATCTATGGCAAGTTCCGTTCAACTTTTGGTTTGGAAGAAATACATCAGCCATTGAAATTTTTCCTTTACAGTAAGTATTGAAAATTAAAATTAAAATGTACTTATACAGCCTAAATTGCTGGGTCTCTAGAAGCATGAAACGCACAAGAGTTCCTTAGTAATGATGGTTGCCACTAAGGCAGCTTTTTTGATAATTCATTCCCTAAAGGGGCTAAATACGGAATAAATCTTCTTCTAAGCGGAGTTTATATGGAAATTCGTCATTATTGCCGATGCAAATGCCATCGGGCACACGGCTTGTAAATGTATGAAGTTGAAGGTGTGCCTAACAATGATACTGTTTCAGATGAAGACCTACCTTATGATCAGGCATATAATGTAACTACATTACCAGAAGATAGACATCTCGTTATTTTGGGACGCAACTTAGACGTTAGTATTAACGGTGTAGTTGGACAAGTCGAAAATTGTCAGTACAGAATGCCTACAGGCCAATCATATGATTTAAACAATGTCATCGCTCCAAATGGAGTAGTTTTGGAGAGTGTGGATACACCAGCCTGTCGGATTACTTTGAGCCCAATTACTAAGGATATGCTGGGTGAATGGCAGATTATTGGCAAATTCAGTAATGGTAATCAGTTTACTGAGAGACGGCAGACGTTCCATATCATACAAGAAGGTACCTAAGTTTTAAAGTTAGATTAACTAATTTAAAAAAAATTTCGTCGTGTTTAACGTGGGTATAAAGTATAACAGAAGGAGAAGGATTTCGATTCGATGTTTATATTTTGTTAGTTTATTGGAAAAATAGTTTATCAATTTCTTATTTGAAAATCGTGTGAATTGTGTGTAATTAAAAGATAACCTATTGAAACGTTTCCATATATTTCCAGATCCAGAAAGCCCCATTTTAGATGACTTTAGAATTGTTGAAAATTTGACGGAAACGATCCTTGATACGAAATTGGGGATTTCACACAGAATAACTATTACCACCGCGACCTTTGTTGAAAATGAGAGTTGTCACTTAATGACACCAAATGGCTTGCAGTACGCCTTTATAGATGGATTTCATATCCCCAACGTAGAAATTCTTAGGGAAAATGGCATCGAATGCGGAGTTAAGATCGATGTTCTGGACTTAGACATGCTCGGCGACTGGATACTGATTGCAAGAGCTACCAGGTTATCTAATCACATCGAAAGAAGACGGCATTTTAGTATCCGCATCGAAGGTAATCGATAATATTTAAATTAATGATAATTATCCGCTTATCAGGTCACGTCCAGAGATAACGCAGTTAATACACTCTATCGGACAATGATTACAGATAATAAATTCGAATACTAATCTCTCTTTCAGAAACATCGTCTCTAGGAGAAGCAATAACTATAACTGAAGGAGCCGATCTGTATCTGAGTTTACCGAATGCTACGCATTTGTATCACACTTGCAAGCTGTATGCTAATGATGAAGAAGTTACAGACTTTGAAGTTGACCAATTTCGTTATAGTTCTTGTGGTTACATTGTTAGAAATGTCACTCATGATCAACATGGATCATGGGCTATTGTATATGGAAACCAAATAACTTACAGAGCGACTGTTGAAGTGAATATTTTAGGTAATGATATTCAATACGCTTACGGTTTTATGTAAAATATTGTAACAATAGTTAATTATTAGTTCATAACTCATCCATACAACACTTCAGCATACGTTTTCTCTATCTATAATGTCATGTTAGGTGTTTGCACACGATGAATAACATTCAAAATTTATTCGTAGAATTGGTCGAAATCTCCGTGGAGAACATGGTATGGCCTATGGGTAGTTCCGTGAATGTTACCCTTGGTCCTGAAGATGCGGTGTACTGCCGGCTTGTAGACTCCAACGTTAACCACGTTTACGACGGATTTGGTCAGTGCAGACTTGTGGTGGACAGAGTAACGAAGGCCCATCAAGGATGGTGGAGCATATTGGTTGGCGTTTCTGGCACAGTGATGCTTCGTCGTCACAAATTCTACGTGGACGTAGAAGCTGGTATGTAATATCCACTATTGTAACATTTAAGGATCCGTTTGAAATCGTATTGTAACTTTATTTTGTGTAATAGGTGTGAATATATTCCAAATCATATTTCATGAAGACAGAACTTTAAGCAAACTTTATCGAAATAACACAATTCTGATGACCGGGTTAGGCCGCGGGAACACGATGGATGCGAGAAGTAAAGGACCTTCCGTAATGCCGATGCTTTGGGGAGACTTTTGTACAGCAAGGATGTCTATTGTCTATTCGACTGAATTATGATGACAATGATGATGAACCTCAGTTCATTTCAGATTCCAGGCCAGTAGTCACAACGGACGTGGCGAGGAATGGTTCTTCGGTAATAATGTCGTGTTCCGTGCCAGGAGAGAACGAGGTCCATGCCTGCTTGTTCCGCGACCCTGTCGGTAATGTCCTCATCGCCAGCCACGGTGTTGGGCAGGACGGGTACAGCGGAGCCGTCATACGGTTAGTACTTAATACTGTCGATAATCATTATTACTAACAACTCAACTCAACAACTAATGCACTTGTCACAAGCGCATTATTATTTGTAGAAGGGTAATTTCTTGCTCTGCAAGCTGAGATATTTTCTAACATAGGTAACACTCTCATTTTTAGGCCCAACGATTTTATCAACATAGAAAATCTGGAGTACTGTGACAATAGGTATATCCTCAATGTAAATGCTATAACCGTGAGCTGTTTTTTTTTTTGACAAAATTATTATTAATCGCGAGTGGTGCAAATCAGTTCGCGATGATATTCAGTACCTACCACATAATGTAGGTACATGGTCCTCACATGATCTGACCAAGATTATGTCTGGACTTTAAAAAGGACAGTGAGTCACTGACCTCTGATTTTGTTTCGGTGTTTTTTCTCAGAGTAGTTCGTCATCTAGTTCTAAAATAGTACATTTTGATACAAGTGGAGAACGTTTGTTATTGCATTCGAGGCGGAATTAACACCCGAGCCGTAGGCGAGGTTGTTTTTGAGCCGAGAACTGCAATAACAAATGTCCACGAGTATCAAACGACGTTTTTCAATACACTTTTGAAGAAATAAAATAAAATAACGGAAAATATTTTTGTCATGAATTATTAGGAAACTATGATTTAAATTTTCTTTTTTCTTCGCGCTTTGCTTTCGCCAGGTTGAAGGAGAAGCAAAGGTATAAAGCCGATAAACATCCATGAAAAATAGAAAATTCAAATATTTTCGAGTTTAGAATACAAATAAATGTTAATTTGTCCATAAACGTTTTTTTTTTTATTGTAATAATCATAGTTTTTGATGATATTCTATTTTTATACATTATTTAAATATTCAAAAAATATTAACGCCGTAAAGACGCATACCTTTTTGCCGAGATTTAAAAGAAAACATTCACCTCCGAATAGAGAGTTGTGAATAGAGGCATTGGATCAATTTGGACTAAATATAGGTATAAGTTATCTGTGGCAATTTTTATGGTAAATGAAAAATTGCACGCGTGTGAAATATATTGCATTGTGAACCTAATCGTAGTGCGATATGAATCAGTTTTCGAGGAAGTGTATTGAAAATATTATTAATGCGTAAGTGTTTGTATCAACCTACTTACAGAAATAAATTTCATTTATTTTATTAATGTTTTATCTTACAGTTACGAATCAGACTCTGACAGCCATGTCTGCACTCTCCGCCTCTTAACGCCTTCCACGGAGCACCAAGGCATATGGCGCTGTGCTGTCAACACCGCACGGGACATCAGCTATGCCTTCCTTACCCTCACCGGGTCGCTAATGGATCAGACGACTAGTTACTATTATAATGGTAGGTGTAATGGTTCTTTCTCAAAATGTGATCTTTTGGCAGCACGATGATGATGCTTCCTAACCGATTTTGGCTATACGGTCGATTTTATCTCTGTAGTCGGTACGATATGGCTTACGGTCATGGTGGTTGGGAGTTTCGATGCGCTGCTCCTTTCATGTGCCCATATAACTAGCAGACGCAAAGTAGATACGTGATTAGAGCAACATTGACTACGACATATACAACTCGTAAGACGAGGCCGTTACCACTGGACCATTTCTGCTGTACTAAAAAAAAGTATACCTACTTATTTTAAAATACAAATTTTCAGAGCCAGAATTGAAAAGCGCGGCTTCTATATTCGAGGGCGAAGAAGGTAACGCAGTGACGATGTCCTGCTCCATAGACGCCGCTGTTCGCTACTGCTACTTCAGGGCACCGAACGGAACTGTCTTCAACGTTGGTCCATGTGAGTACCACACCGATCAATTCAGTAAAAATCTCACCGTGAAAATGTAGGTGAAGTGAGCAAGAAGTGAGCTGTCAATAGTGTCAATCCCTATTCACAGCTGACTTCTTGCATCAGGTGAAGTGGAATGTAAGCTCACTTCAAGCTCACTTCGCACGCGCTAATCGTTAAATCGTCGACGAGTGAACTGGAATGTTTATTTTCATCAATTAGTAGCAAGTAGCAACCCAACTACAGTACCCGGCGATAAATATTGCACATCGACTTTTGGAAAGAGACAATTGGCTAATTTCGGCTTCGTAGCGTTATCTCTGTCGCACACTACCTATGTGACGTTTTGTCAGTCGTTGCTCAAGTGCGATAGAGTGTTAGTTCAAAATATATATTTAGACTTGTTAACACCCCCAAATTTAAATAATTTAAAGTTGTACTATGGCATCTTTAGGAAAAAGAGGGAAACCTTTACGAGGTCAGTCACGCGAAATTATCTACAATGTTTAAAAATATTTTGTAACCGAAGCTGACAGATTTAAAAACAGCTGTAATTTACCAAAATAATTAAATACGTAATGTGAACATGTTTTTTTTATTTTATTTTACCCCAACCTAAAGCCATCACTTATAGAAAAATTGGTGTATTTTATACAAAGAATAAAAAGAATTATCAAAAGAAGCAAATCATAATTGTTTTAACAGCTCTTAATAGATACCGGACTGTTTGTATTTCGTGCGACAGAGATAACGCTCTACGAAGCCGAAATTAGCCGATTGTCTCTTTCCAAAGGTCGATGTGCAATATTTATCGCCGAGGACTGTACTTGGGTTAGTTTTCTGATAGTTCTAAACAAGATATTCCATTTTCTCGAAGTAATGTTAATTTGTTTTTTTATTTTTGTTTACAAACGTTTTGAATCTCTTTTTGCAATATTGCATAGTCTGGCTGGTTTTGCTGGCAATGTTGCCAGAAAACGTGTTGCAGCCACATATTGCAGTAGAAATATTGCCCGTTTAGAAGCACCATAAGTATCAAAGGGTTCCATGTCTTATATTATGTAACAATTAAACTAAACATGGTATAGCAAATACCATACCATGGCATGGTGCGATTTTACTTGACTATGAAGTTGTGTGAAAATCGTTTGTCATTGTTGGACTTCTTATTAGGCGTGTGTTCACCAACATGCAAACCGCTGGTTAGGTACTTAAACAGTTGGTTTATGTCATATTTCCTTCTAAATTTGACACTAACCAACTGTTTAAATACCTAACCGGCGGTTTGAATGTTGGTGAACCCGTGAACATAGCCCTTGTGTTTTGAATCACCTATTGTCAGACAATCACTTTGCTATGGACATTTTACAAGGCGTGAAATATGTAATGAGTATGTGTTCCTATACTTTTCTATATGTCATGTATTGGAAGAGTGTTTTACTAATTACGTGAGACGTGTGATCCCACATAAGGCTAAAAGAATATTTAGTAAAACACAACTTACTTTCCAACTGTCATGGTATGGGCATTTTGGAAAATTTGATGACGACTAATGAGATGTATGGAAAAAAAGACGCTCTGCCGACACCAAATTTGAATAATGTGCTCGGGACACTGGTCCAGTTTGGGAGTCAGTTCAGTGAGTGGCAGACTGGAGTCTGGAGTCACCCTTCGGGGATTAGGTACAGGCGTCATGTTATGCTATTTTATTCAGTAGCTTGGGCCGCTAACACGAAGCCTGTACAGGGGCCGTACGTACCTACTATGACGTGAAAAAAGATCATGAATCCATCATGGTTCCGTTGTGAAAAAAGGATGGTGGTATAGGTCGTATATAACTCCGTCTCTCTCTCACACACTGGAACCTTGATGAATCCATGATCTTATTTCACGACATAGTACGGCCCCTGAACTGTCTTCAAATGTGCAGGTCACCAGTTACTGAACTGTCAATTGGACGGACTCACAAACTGGCCTCGTTGTCAGAACCCACAAAGACAAGGAGGATGAACTTGCACCTAATTTAAATCTAAAACCATTTGTTATTTCACAGCCATCTCATCAACAGACTACGAATACGTCGGCAACGGTTTGGATGCGGGAGAATGCGGCATCAGGTTCAACAACCTCTGGAGTAATGACAGTGGCAGTTGGAGCTGCAATGTAGGACTGGTCCAGAATCATGAAGAACTGAGCAGAACCTTTGAAGTTAGCGTCTACGGTAAGTAAGCTAAGGATAGCATGAGCACGGTGAAAAAGAAAAATGACATATTGTAGAACACACAGTACGAAACTAATTTAATTTAAATATCATTCAAATCAAGTAACAAAGACTCACACTGTTAGTAACAATATACTTACAAACTATGTTATTAAAACATTAACACAGAAACAATTTGTGACATCAATATGCAAGGTGACAGGCCCAGCCGATACCTTGCTGCCGGCGAGCACGGCCTACTGTGACATGGCTTGAGTCACACATTTTATCATAGTTTGGGCGATAAAACTGTTTTGTCTTAAATGCTAGCACGGCGGCGTGAGATAATTTCTTGAATGTGATATAACTTCTTGACGTTTAGTTGGGACTCATTATGTCTTATTTGCTAATATGGGCGCACCAATTATATCACAAATGTCACATTTTGACGGTGACTAAGAAAAATTTTATCACGTTCGTTCGGAGGTGGTGATAAGATTTGAAAATTCAAAAAAATAATGTTTTCCTGCTAATTACTCTGCACCAAATGGCAATAAATTATTTTCTTTCATTGTGTGGTGGTGGTTTATTTGTGCGTGATAAGGATAACCAAAAAAAAATTGTAATAAATAAATAAATAATTTACTATTTTTTTATATTTTTAAACGGTTTTTTTTAATTTTTTTAAATACATATTTAGACATGTAAATAATGCGCCTCAAAACCAACAAAAAAATAAAAATAAATAAATAAATTAAGTAAATACAGAGGTACTTAAATACTACCTACTATTTTTTTTTGTTACCTACATGTTCAGAATAATCGGTTTATGGGTTTCATAAAGGTGGGCCAAATTTTCATTATTTTTGCTATAGGACACCGTTTTCGAGTTATAAGCAAAAGAAAAGAAAAAAAAAGATTTTATTTGGCCGCATATTCAGATAGTCTTAAACATTTGAATTTTTTCAATTTAGTATGTCACGCTATGAATTTAGCAACAAGAAAGGCATGTCGCGGCTCTAGATTATGTCACATGGTTGACCAGTGCTAGCATTTAAGACAAATTCTAAGACATGACATAATTTATCATGTCTTGTCACAAACGTCTTGGGTACGCCCGTGCTCGCCCCGCAGCAGTGGCTCACAAACGCATAATCTAACCTGCTGGCTACCATAGACAGGATACTGTTGGTGCCGCCCCACACCCTACTAACCAGGGATGCGCACCGCTTCCGTATCACAGTGTAGAAGCAGCCCACGCGAGCTTCAGCAAACATCCCTGATGCGCTGCAGTATCGAGGCAACCCCATCAACACCCTGAATGCGTTATTGTATTGAACGCGAAGGGCGCTGTATGATTTCTGAGTATAATACATACGTATATAGCCCACAGGTTGCAAGAGTAAAAAGACGTGCACTAAGCACTAAAATATAGTGCGCTTGACCTCTTTAGAAGCTCTCCTGAATCTGCCGGCAGTCATGTTAGCTCACACACACAGCGCCCTCCGCTCCCTGTCAATATCACCACCAACTCACTCATCATCTTTGAGGCCAGTGGTCAATAAGTGACCCAGATATTTAAATTGGTCCACTTACAAGGGGCATACCACTCAACTTCATTGAAGGTACAGCTTCTGGGTACTTACGCTTAGCCCCAAGGACCATGACCACACTCTTCTTAGCATTATATGCCAGACCATATAGCCTGGCATATTGCTCGCCAGTGGCCACGAGTGTCCTAAGCCCGCAGATTGATACGCCTTTACGAATAATATTCGTATCCGAATTAGTCGCATCTAAGCGCAAGCTAGGTGTCACAGGGCATTGTTTGTTAGTATGGTTAGAATTGTCACGGCCCTTCAGTTTCTGTGAGTAAACGGTACGTTCACTGACATGCTTGGTTTGTATGAAACTTATATTTATACCTACATCGAAGTGATAAGAGTACCGTCTTTATCAGCGACAGCCGAGGAGTCTCCATCCAAGATTTCTACGGCGCGGCGCCTGAAATATATCACTTAGAAAACAACACAATTACATTGTGTCTAATCTTCGTATAGACAGAAACACTATTTGTCCACCGCACCGGGAACGGGATGTCAACGAGAAAACAGATGACGGCGCCATAGTAAATCTACTGTCGCTACTTCGGCGCCATCATCTGTTTTCTCGTTGCTGTCCCGCTCTCGGTGCGGTGTACAAACAGGCAAAGTCTTTAAACAAGGAATATAATTGGCAGCTGAATGATAGTAACAAACACTTGACACCACTTCACAGAAGTAATTTGACAGTTTTCTTCCCCATTACCGGTTCCAAATTACCAACACAGTTCAATCAAGGGCAGTGGGCTCTTCTGGCTTCATTCTCCTGATCATGTCGGTCACTCTGTGTTTTGGTTGATCAGGTCAGGCTTATAAAAATAGCTCTTTCGGTGGTCCTATTAAAAGCAGTTTCAAATAGCAAGCAGGTATTGAGTCTTTCATAATGATTATGGGTGATGGTGGATCTCTCCCCCCAATACGGGGAGGCCCAATTTACAGACGAAATGATGTTGTAAACACATAGGTATGTCCTTCGTAGAATATAAGCGTAACGTTATAATTATTTGGTTGCAGAGCACATGTCGATGTACCACGGTTGGCACGGCAGTTCTGTGAGCTTGCGCTTGCAAATAGGGGGCGCGCCCATCCTGGAATATTGCAGATTCGTCCGTATCGACGGACTAGGTAAGCAAAACACTGAAGGCTGCATTGGCGCCCGTTAAACAGAATATCAGCAACTCTTGACATTAATTTGCAATGATATTATACACAAGATATGTTATTACGTTCATAGCGACTGACGTTTAAAATGTGGTCGTACACAGCGTTTAGTTTTGATGCGCGGACTAAAGACAAAACGTCCCAATTAGGACGTTTTCGAGTGCCCACGACGCGCGCGCTAGAAACATATTAATTTTTATTTTATTTATTTGGGACAAAAAACAGATATACATCACAGCCTAACTGCCTCTTTTTTATTGTATACAGGGTGTAAGGAACAGCCCTCCGCAAACTGATAGGGTTAATTCAGTATGTCATACTAAGATGACCGGTACATGAATTTTTTTCAGGAACGTTAAGGGAATCCAATAAACCTAATTTGTTTGTGTTTTTGTGCACAAATCGGAGCGTCTATTACTGGTTGGGAGGGGTAGGTTAGGTAATAGGTATGCGGTGAGTTCGATGAACTCTGTAGCTAGACGGAAAGTGAACAGCTGATTTCACGCGTTGTTGGTTAGAGTATTTCAACATCCATTGCTGGTTTTTTTTTTTTGCTATTTTTTTTTTGCAGTTTTTTTTACATAAATGGAGTGCTGCGAACACACAATGCAATTTAACATTGAAATAATGAAAATGTAACTGAAAACAAAATTGTAAAAATGAAAATTTTCCTGAGAAAATTTCCGGTGGAATATGATTCAAAATGAGGAGTTGAATGCACCCTGTTAGTTTGCGGAGGGCTGTCCCTTACACCCTGTATACAGGATAAGTTTTTAAGCAATGCGCAAATTTTCACAGGGTGCTACCCACGAAATATGAACAACTTTCATTAGGGGACTAACTCTGAAATCGCGAAAAAAAATCAGCGGTTCAGTACATTTATCTACACCAAACTCGTCAAAATGTAGGGAGCAGCTGATTTTTTTTTCGCGATTTCAGGTTTGGTCCCATAGTAAAAGTTGTTCATATTCATGGGTAGAACACCATGTGAAAATTTGGCAAGTGATAAAAAAATTGTCCTGTATATGATAATAATATGAAGTGGAACTCTAATAATCTATTTGTCACAGGTTTCACGTCCGACAACGTGCCTTTTGGATACGACTTTGACTCACATGAGCTGTCAATCGGTGCGTGTGCCCTCAACATTCCGAGCCCCGTATCGCAGGATCTGGACCCTTGGACGGTGTTCGCCAAGACCATTGCAACAGAGGCTGAGCTGTCTATGACATCCACTTTCATAGTACCACCACCACCGATCATGAGTGAAGCACGCCGTAAGTATCTATAATTCTATAAATCTATATAAATAAAAAGAGAAGTGACGAAGACTGACTGATTGACTAATTCATCAACGCCCTGCCCAAACCCTTGGACCTAGAAAGCTGAAATTTTGTACAGAGATTCCCTTTATAATGTAGACAAGGAATAAGGAAGGAATTGTCGGTAGAAAGTTCCCGTGGGAAATTTCCCGACATCAATGCGGACAAAGCCGCTGGCAAAAGCTAGTAGTAAACAAAGTCGCTTTTCGTTTCTTGTTCTTCTAAAGTACGAAATGGATTTGACTGCAGTTTTCACCCACTTTGAATACAAATCTGAAGATGACTGATTTCCTAAAACTTTCTTGTTTCAGTTGTCGTTCCAATTCTGATGTGGACTTTATTCGCCCTCGTGTGCTTGCTATTGATCCTCTCTGCCGTGTCCCTCGTACCTAAGAAGAACCGCGAGTGGACATTTCAGAGAGCCTCCCTTATAAGGAACAGCTTTAGAAAACAACAACCCCGACCTGTACATACTGATATGCTTTACTGATTTACCGAATATGAATTTAAGTAATATAATGAAAAACTTAGGTTTTTTCGTATTATAAAGAACGTGGTTTTAATGGGTTGTTTGCTGGACACTTTGTCGTGAGAGAGCGCTGTGTTTGTCTCTTGTCAAAGTAATCTTGACTATAAATCTTGGAATTAGTGTGTATATTGATGAAAAGCGACCAATCGGCGACAGGACAACACACTTAGCGCCATCTCGTAGCAAAGTTTTTAACAAGGAACTCAATTGGCAGATGAATGAAAGTATCAAACACCATCTACACGGAACTAATTTAAAAGTTTTCTTCCCAATTCGGAAAAAAGAACTAAGTAAACAGAAATGAGATCAAGTTTTAAAGAATTTTGAATAGAAATCGATGGTTTTGTTAAAAAAATATTATTAAGCCGACGTTCGCACGGACGTAAAAATATCGCAGCGGGATTTTATCGCGCACTAGATTTTCAACTCTCGGTGTTGAGCCGAGCTTCGAGAATCCAACCTAACAACAACAGAGTGCATCCCAGCTCGTCGGAAAAACGACACTGTTGGATTTTCAACTCTTGGCGCTAAGCAGAGCGTTGAAAATCCAGTGCGCGAAAAAAAATCGCCGCGATATTTTTACGTCCGAGCGAACGTCGGCTTACTGCTTAAAATAATAATTATGTGAATGAATTTTTTAATACTTAAAGTATTGACTTAAAAAGCCAGTGCTACAAATAAAATTGTTTTAAATTATGTTATGCTCACCTATAAGCAAAAGCGTTGTGTACCTATAAGAAATTTTTCTATTTTTGATAAATAAAGTTATTACAGACAATTTTTTGTGTTGTTTTCTTCACGCAAACACTTGAGTTTCAAAAGCAAATGACCAAATTTTTGGAGCAGTGGTGCTTTTTATCAACGCGGCCATTAATTTTGAATTCCTAATCTGTCCCTACATTCAGTCACACTTTACACTATACTTGAGCGATTCGCAACATGGTTTCATGGGTTCTAGGCACAGAACATATAAAACTGTTTTTATGTTCTGTGGTTCTAGGTCAACTTTCACTAACCGCATGGCATCAGTTAACATCTTTGTAAAAGTAGCTAACCATTACAGAGATGTTAATTGATGCCATAGACTGCGGCAAGCGGATCGAAGTAAGTAATTTACACTGACTTTAGCAAAGCCTTTGACCGCATCCCTCACCATATACTTCTATCCAAGCTATATGATGCGTATGGAATCACCGGTAGGTACACTTCACAACTGGCTTAAGTCTTACCTTGAAAATTGTTTATTTTTTGTCGCAGTTAATGGTTTAAAATCTGGAACCAACGAGACCACCTCGGGGGTTTCCCAAGGCTCACATGTCGGTCCGATTCTGTTTAATGTGTTCGTTAACGATATCCCACACTGACTCAAATTCTCTGAATGTTTATATATATAATAAATCATTATAATCTAACGATGATACTACTTGATTTCAAAGCAATGTTGACTCGTTAGTTCAATGGTGCAACGATAATGAAATGACTTTAAACGTTAAAAATTACTGCCGTAAAACTTAGGTTTTCAACGACAGCGGTGGCCACTGGCCGCCACATAACGGTCGCAGTGACGGCTGTTATGAAAATAATGGCTTTGGGTCACGGTGGAAAACGATGGGCTTGACTTTACGGTGTCAAAAACACTGTCTACAACCAACACCCACCAACTTAATTACACAAAGTGGTCTTTTACTCTGAGATGGCAGAAGGTAAACGGAAGCATGGCGGTCAACATCTCTGCTATAAGGATGTACTCAAGGCAATTGATCCTACAGGTTTGGAGAGGCTCCCTTTACACAGGTCGTCATGGCGCTCTAATAGTCACAAAAGTATCTTTCGAAGAAAAAGCGACACGAAGGTATTATTGAGAAGAGCCAAATACGCAAAGAGTGTCTCTCTTTGCGTATTTGGCTCTTCTCAAGCCGTCAATTAAGCCCTCCTAAATTTATTCATATAACACTGCAGGCCAACATTGTTGTAGTTGTGAATGTTGTGATGTTCAAACTGAATTCGGTCTAGAGAGCCATAAAAGGGCAAATGCAAGGAAGTGATTTCGAAGGGTCACCGTTATAGAAATCGATACCTTGTAAGACGTTGTCAAGTTTTGTTAGGCTACTGTACCTTCACGTAAGTTAAATACTGTTTCAATTTCACCACAGAAACTCCTATCTGTGATTTGCACATTTGAAAACAAAAACATTGGTTCCAGACTACAGCCAGCTACATGATCAGTCGATTGAAATCGCCAAACGATAAGATAATGGAGGTTTAGATTATCATACACATTTTTTGGTATAATTCTAGTACCTATATACGTACTTGCTGTCGTTGATTGATATGCAGTGAAGTGATACAAATTACAAAATGTGGAAGATTCATATTTTATTTTTAGTCTTTGTCTTTTTTAGTGTTAAAGGTAAGAGTTTATTTACTTTAGAGTTTATAAGTATTGCGACTCACTAGAACGTTTCGTAAATAACGTTACCTATTTCGACGTTAGCGGTTGCTAATTTGCCAAGTGCATTTAATTTTGCATGGTGTGTGTACTATGTCGAAAATTACGCGTCGTAATTCCTATGTAGAACAAACAAAGACATTAAATATTTGAGAACAAACAAAATGCAAAGAAGGTTGAAGTTCCGGCCGACAGATTTTTCGGTGAAATAGATTTTTACGCGTCAAATCGCAACACAATTTTCGTCTGGAGGTTTTTGACCCTGCGATAAAATAGTGTAAGTAAGTACTGGGCATAATTTTAAATTTCCTATTAGCATGTTTGTAAATAATGGATGCGGGAAGCACAGAACCGGTCGAAATGGCGGTGCTTGGGGAGGCCTATGTCCAGCAGTGGACGTCTTTCGGCTGAAATGATGATGATGATGTTTGTAAATCTCAAAAAAAAATCTCACACTTGGGTTACCGACTGACATTATTCCTTCGGGATGTTATAATTTTTAAAACAAAATAATTATAATCCAATTTATATAATAACTAGCTTTTGCCCGCGGCTTCGCCCGCGTGGATGTCGGAAAATATTCCATTGGAACGTTCATGTGGAAAACATAGGGCCGTCCAATATAACTGTGCAAACTCAAATCGCTGCGATATATCGTTACCGTGTATGGTGGACTTAAAGCATGCCGACTGGGAAGTCGGCATGATTTTTTCCGACATCTTCAACAATCGCCGTCATATTTCAGCCAATTTACACAAAACCTTAATGAATTATACACTGAATCACTGCGTTCATTGGTGAAAACCGTATGAAAATCCGTTACGTACTTTTTGACATTATCGCATTCAAACAGACAGATATACGCGGCGAGGGGACTTTGTTTACTTAGTTAAAATGTATTATTCCAGTCACGCTCTAATAAGAAATAACTTTTGACCGAGTGTCCACTTGTTCATAAGTAAATTGTTACTTCAAGACTAAATGTTACCTCAAGATACGAACTGTGACTACATTTCCAATAGCTTAAATCTCTTAAAAAGAGGTAGGTACACAAAAATATTAATATTATTTGTGAATTTTAAATTCAACCCCTATTGTACCCCCTTAGGGGATGATTATTCAAAATCGCTGTACCACATATTTCTTTATTTCCTACCAAAAGCATAAATTTGAATTTTCATGTCCCTAACTTAAGAAATACTGAGTTTCCCATACAAACTTTCATCCCCTATATCAACCCCTGTAGGATTATTTTTGAAAAAAGTAGCTTGTGTCCATCCCCAGGATACCATCTATATAGCCTTACCAAAATTTAATCGAAATCCGTTCTGTGGTTCTGGGTTTTCCATACAAACTTTCATCCCCTATATCACCCCCTGTAGGATCATTTTTTAAGACAAAAAGTATCCTATGTCCTTCTCCAGGATGCCATATATAGCCTTGCCAAATTTTATCGAAATCCCTGCAGTTTTGTAAATTTTAAAATCAACCCCTATTTTAGCCCCTTAAGGGATGATTTTTCAAAAACGCTGAACCGCATATTTCTTTATTATCTACCAAAAGCATACATTTGAATTTTCATATCCCTAACTTAAGAAATACTGAGTTTCCCATACAAACTTTCATCCCCCATATCACCCCCTGTAGGATTATTTTTGAAAAAAAAGTAGGCTATGTCCGTCCCCAGGATACCATCTATAGCCTTGTCAAATTTTATCGAAATCCGTTTAGTGGTTTAGGCGTGAAAATGTAACAGACAGACAGACAGAGTTACTTTCGAATTTATAATATTAGTATGGATTAATCGGATCATAATTATTTTGTTTTAAAAACTTTAATTACCTATTAAAATTTCAACAAAGAAAAATAACATTTATTGCACCATGTTTAATAAACAAATCGTTGTTTTGTAAGATTGTACTTATCTACTTATCAAAATCACGATTAAAAAAAAACGGTGCGCTTCTGAGTAGGGAAACCAACTTATTCTAATCCTCAGTTATTCCTTTGTGCAGCCAGAATCTAATAAATAAATAAATATATCATTCAGAATCACTTCCATATTTGTTAGTAACAATGTAAACTTATAAATTACTAGTGTTAGTAACATTTACATTCTTCTTAAGCTGCGTGAGGCACGCCACGCCGATCCTGGGGAGTGACTACTTGACTGCGTGCAGTCGTATCCACCGCCCCAAGATGGGAGAGTCCCACCTATCAGCCAACGTTCTAAGAATGGTGTTGGGGCTGCCGCGCATTCGGCGCGGCGTAGCAGAGATGCGCATCTCTTGCGCATGATGGCCGAAAAACTATCCACATCCAAACATACCAGACGCGCTACAAAAAGGCTTGTGACGGTATCTACGTCGCCACATACGAACTACGCATCACAATGACATGACGTCACGCAATGCCATCCCCTAATGTTACTATTTTATCCATTTCCACAATATCATGTTCAGGTTTCTGGCGCTGATATTAACGGCCAATTTTGTTCCTAGAATCGAATGCAACCCATAATGGCGTGGAAAGTACAGTATGGACAGCGGGCAGTGCTGTGAATGTTACCTTTGGTCCTGAAGATGTAGTGTACTGCAGGCTGGAGGATAACAACTATAGACCTGTTTACGATGGATTCGGTCCGTGCAGAGCTGTGGTCGACCGAGTAACGATGAACCATCAAGGGTATTGGAAGCTATGGATTGGCGTTCCTGGCACAGTTATGGCTCGTAATCGCTATGTCTACGTCGAGGTGGCAGCAGCAGAAGGTATATACAATAACATTTTATCATAATACGTTTGATATCTGGTATATCTTACATCGAAACATCTATTTTGAGCTTTAACTTTTATCATTTCGTGATGCAATTATCTGACCTCAATTCCTTCTAGTTGCCTCCACACCAGAAGTTACTGGGAGCGTGATTGGGTCGAATTCAACTGTGATACTGCAGTGTACCGTGCCAGAGGAGCACGAGGTAATGAGCTGCTCGTTCACCGCACCTTCCGATACTGTTTTCATCGCCACCCGTGAGATAAACCAAGAGGGATACAATAACGACATAATAGGGTTAGTACTGCTGATTATATAGATGAATACAAAAGTGCAGAAGTTGTAGAAGGAGTTGTATTTCTAGAAGCTGAGGTGGTATTTTCGAACATGTCAGAACCTGCATGCTTTCAAAAAACAATTACAGAACTAATCGAAACTGAGGACAGAAAGAAACTCCTCATTCCGGAAACTTTAGCCTAGGGTTATTTTTTTTTAAGATGAAGATTATCGGAAATATCGGCGAAGTTGTTCGCGTTAAAACACAACATCTAGCTAGAGTATCTACTGTGGGATGGTCGTAATATTATGATTAATGTTAGCTATGATTATTAAGAAATTAAGAAGAAAGTCGGCGGCATACTTCCAACTCGTCGCACTTTAATCTGCAAACAGATTCAGTACTTAATTAAATTCAGAATACTGTACTACGACACAATTTGGCCCAGTGCATTATACAGGGTTATTGGTAAAACACCAGCAACCTCTTAAGGGGTTATTATTCAAACAACTTTTACTATAGGAGACGAAACCTGAAATCGCGAAAAAAAATCAGCAGATCATATGTTTCGCGATTTCAGGTTTGGTCCCATAGTAAAAATTGTTCATAATGATGAGCACAATGACCTCTTAAGAGGTTGCTAGTATTTTACCAATAACCCTGTATACGCTTTAACGAATGAAAATGGCTGCTGTGCTTTACTTTGCGCCACAAAATCGTGCAATATTTTTTGGTCTTACAGTTACAAGTCGTTTGCTGACCGCCATTATTGCAATCTCACCATCTTGAAGCCTCTGTCCGAGTACCTGGGCATATGGCGCTGTGCCGTCAACACTGCACAGGTCACCAGTCATGGTTTCTTCGTCCTCAACAAGTCAATGCTAGATCATGATTATATGCATGATGACGTTTATTATACAAGTAAGTTCACCAAACTTTGCATTTTTGCCCGCGCTCCACCAGGACGTCCATCCGTGTGCTACATTTTATCTAACTGTAGACAGACAAGAGTTAAATACCTAAAGAGTGTTAATATGGATGTCTCTTTTCTCTTTAATTAAATACAAAACAATATTATCTTATCATTACTCTTTAGTCTTTGTATTCTACTTGTAATTAGGAACTTAATTCAATGCTTACCTACTGTTATTTCGATTTTGATAGCAAGACAATTGGCGTCATACTTTTAACTTATCTTGATATCTTCCGAGTCAATAATTGAATACTTCTTTCTTTAGTAACTTTGATACTTCGGGATCATCTATTTTGTTTGGATGGAGAAACGGGGTGGGAAGTTCCTGGGGGTGTTATGTCTGGTTGACTATTGCCCACCCGCGTATGTTTGGTATCACGATGCAGGATTTGTGTGACTTCAGGTGTTTGCATCTTTTTTTAATCAAGTCCTTTTGCTATTCCATGTCTATGGCATTTAATCGACGGTTCCTCCTAACCAAAAAGCTCTACTATGAAAATTAAAGCATTATTCATTATTTGACCAGAGCCGCTGTTGCTAAGCAAATACTCATCCATTTCGGGTATGGAAGGCGACGCAAAGACGTTGCCTTGCTCAATAAACGCCGCTGTTCGCTACTGCTACTTCAGGGCGCCGAACGGAACTGTCTACAACGTTGGTCCATGTGAGTATCACATCTATACACTATGCCCGAGTATTGTAACGTTAGTATGCATAGTAGTCGTGCAACTACTGCTACGGTGCACAAAGTTGGTCAGTTACTGAATATGGCAAACTCAAGATTAGCCAACAAGCAATGAAGCATACAATACGGCCGACGTATCTTGGTAGGTCCGAACTTGGTGCAGAAGGCTACGCAGTAACATGTTTTAGGAACGAAATGATGGCATGAGGCGAGTGTGAGTGAGAGAACATGCGCGAAAGTTCGCAGAGCCTGTGTTCAGACTCACCAAGGTAGTACGTCAACCATAGTGTACTACTACGCTAGAAACAAACTACGTCACAATCACAACGCAGTTATGGGTTGATTGAGAAAAAACTGCTAAGCTCAACTGGAAGTGTGCTGACCACGGCACTCACATGCGCAACGCAGATGGGCAACGATTGTAGTCACACGATCGCAAAATATAGAGAAATATAGCCACTGCTAGGAAAACGCCTCTCCTTCTTTGGAAGGAAAGGCGTTTTCCTAGCAGTGGCTATATTTCTCTATATTTTGCGATCGTGTGCCAGCAGTGGCCACATTATAGGATAAGCAAAAAACTAACGCTCTTTATTTTGCAGCAACCTCATCACCAGGTTACGAGTACGTCGGCAATGGTTTTGACGCGGGAGATTGCGGCATCAGGTTCAATAATATCTGGGCATCGGACGAAGGCCAGTGGAGCTGCAATGTAGGGCTGAAAGCAAATTTTGAGGAACAGAGAGCCTTCTTCAATGTTTTCGTCAACCGTAAGAATAAGATATTAATGCTAACATCATTGTTACCAGCATTTTTTTAACAATAGGTACCAAGTACCTCTTCATTTGGGGACCACTGTCGTCATGGCGGTTGAGGCGCCCGTATCTTGAAGGCCAGTCAAAGAGTAGTCACAGCAGTTTATTTTCTCAGTTGTAGAACCAGTAGAATGTAGGTGGTTGTAAGTACATATGCGTAGACATCGTAGAATTCCGATTCGTTTAGAAAACCCTGTTTATTCTGTTGCAGAGCGGTTGGTGGCGAATCACCGCTGGTCGGGCAATTCCGTTGTGGTGCACTTGCGCGTATTCGATGGGCCCAAGCTGGAATACTGTAGATTTGTGCGCAGCGACGGACTAGGTAAGCATTTTTCTTCCAAACCTCAGTCTTGTGCGATCTCTGGCCATGTTGGCCCTGCAAACCTTATCAGATCGTTACACCACCTTCGCCGTGGCCTGTCTCGATGACGATGTCCTCCCTCAGGCGGTAAACAAATAACAATGTAAAAATAATTCGGTACACCATCTCTCGGTCATGCTCGGAGTTTTTTTGAAGGATAAAATCAGGAATGAAGTTATCCGGAAAAGAACCGGAGTTACCAACATAGCATGCATAGTAAGAAAACTGTAGTGGCAGTGGGCTGGCCATGCTTGTCGAAAGACCGATGGCCGGTGGAGCAGTCGAGTCCTGGAATTCAAACTCAAAGCATTTATTTCAAATAAACCAATTACAGGCACTTTTGTATTGTCAAGGGGTCGGTCTTGGGTCGGTCAGTCAGAAAAATGAAGCTAGTTGCCCATTCCAAAGCGTATATCCTGGAGAAGAACGGGCAAGAAACTCCACGGACCCTCTTTTAAATCAAATATTTTACATAATATTGGTTACATCGTTCATATTGAAAACATAGATGTAAGAACAATGTAGAAAGACGTGCACGTTAAAAGCGTCCGTAATGAAAAAGATAAAAACTAAAAACAACTAAATTAAAAATAAGCCGTGGCAGCTAAGAGACGACCAGTCCCAACTGACGGCGCCCGTTCACGAACATGACGCATGGATCAGCACCAATTAGCTCAACCATTTTGAAGGGAAGGAACTTAATGATCCAACACACACGCCACCACCAGCGAGACATTTGAGTGAGCATAACATACTCTCAACCGCCAGGGCACATTCAAGTCAGTGAAAGACGAACCCAGTAAAGGGTAGCTTTATATTAGCTGCTCTACATAGTGCTCACACATGCTATGCAATTATACAATACTAAGAGATTGAATTTAAACAATGCAAAGAAAATTTTCTCACTTCTTAATCTTCTTAATCTTCTGGATGGAGACTGCGTATCGGCAAGCGTAGTGTGGGACGCCCCCCAGCTAGATGGACCGACGACCTAGCTTGAGAAGGCGGCTGGGACAGACTGGATGCGGAAGGCGGAGGACAGGGTGTTGTGGCGCAGCCTTCGAGAGGCCTATGTCCAGAAGTGACCTGCGATAGGCTTAGTTCATTGACACCACTGATTGACTGGACTTAACTGTATTTACCTTAACCTTATATTATTATAATTTTAGTTATAAATTTAAGTATATCCTGTAAGCCTAGTTCATAATAAGGTAGCGCAAAAGATTGTTCCTACTTCATTGATTGTCCAATTTGATATGTAGGTACTGTCGTAGAGATATGGCCTGAAACACAGGTTTGAATAAACCTAGATCGATAGATATCACTATCATAGGCCTAGAATAAATATTTACTACTGAACCATATATGTACACTCTTTTGTAAACATATTATTATTTCAATATATATTTTTTTACCATGTCTACCTAGTATTCAAATAATTATAGTAGTATTCAATGAATGTCTAAAGTCAATTACGTCCATTTCAGACACTGGCATTTACATGGTACAGTCAGCAATAGAAGTCTGTTAACACTGCTACTTTTTGACATCATCTAAATTAACACAAAATGTTACGATAACCTGCTTTTTAGCATTTTATTTATTAGATAAGAGTTCATTTTCTTTCAAATTTACATCTGTTCCGATTTTAATGAAGTATTTTTCTCAATAATTAAGATTCTTTTGTTGCTGACTGTACAGTCCGCGAGGCCTAAGCTGAGCTTTGCATTTGTGTGAGTGATCAGGATCACTTATAAAATGGTACGACAGCCCATGACAAAAATTTTTGTCTTATCGTTTTACGTAAGACAAAATCTACAAGCGTCTTAACGTTTTACGTTTTACAACGATGTGACATGGTTTTGGTCATGGCCTCTCGTACTAAAATAACAAAAGCCGATTGCTAAAAAGTAGTATAAACCGTATTTTAAACCAAGCAAAGGACGCGTCGCACTCTATGCCGGACGTCACACCTACACCATATATGTATTAGGTCGGGGAAAAAGTTCCTTCGTATTTTAATACAAATTCAAGACATTTTTTTTTTCCTATTTTTTTACTATTTAGTTATCACATAGTTTTTTACTATTTAGTTACTAGGTCATTTGCCAAATGGGTCAAAACTGTTTTGTGGTCAATTCCCAGTTCTTCAGCTACGTCGTAACTACTGATATGCCGATTTTGCTCCACTTTTTCAAAAATGGCATTCATTTTATCCGTAATAGGGCGACCAGAGCGACGTCCATCTTTGACATCAAAATTTCCGGATTGAAAACGCTTAAACCAAATTCGTACTACTCTCACAGACACTGCACTAGGTCCATAAACATCGCAAATTTTTTCGCGGCTTGCGTTGCATTTTTACCTTTTTTCTAGTAAAATTTTAAAATGTATCGAATTTCTTCATTAGATTCGCTCATCTTGACAGTACGAAAACCAAATGAAAATCACACATTTTCCTAATTTGAATTTGGAATTATGTTCTTTAAAATTTAAACTTTCAATGATATCAAAACCAGCCAGATACAAACATCAAACAGTAGAGCCAAAGAGATTTTATTACAACTTTATACCTATAAAATACGAAAAAACTTTTTCCCCGACCTATTATGTGCACTCACACAAATGTAAAGCTAAGCTTAGACTGGGTGGACTGTGCTGGGGCCGTATTGACGTGAAAAATATCATGGATCCATCATGGTTCCAGTGAGAGAGAGACGGAGCTATACAGTGTGAGTCTGCATAATGTGCACAAACTTCAGGATGTGGTGCAGACCATCTAACTGAACAACTTTTTCCCGGGGACCAACATCGTAATCGTGGAAAAAAAAACAGTCGTCCCTTACTAAATTTCAATGCCTACTTGACCAAATGTATGGGACGACTGTTTTTTTTTTATGATTACGATGTTGGTCCCCGGGAAAAAGTTGTTCAGTTAGATGGTCTGCACCACATCCTGAAGTTTGTGCACATTATGCAGACTCACACTGTATACGACCTATAGCATCATCCATTTTTCTCAACGGAATCATGATGGACCCATGATCTTTTTTCACGTCATTGTACTTACTGCCCCAGAACTGCAGTCTCTTTAAAAGAGAGAGTTTGTTCTATACTTCTGAGTCTGAATCTGTTTCGGTGTTTCTTGTCAGAGTAGTCGTTTATGAAACAGCGACCTCATTAGTATTTAAAATATTATTGACGTGTAAAAGTGTTTGTATAAACCTAGTATAGTCAGCCACAGCATTAGCTGACCCACCTTGCATAAATAGTTGAGATTTTTTAGAAAACGAATCGATAGAATTTTATAATTCTTTTATATTTTATTAAAATACCTATAATAAACAAGATATAAAAGAATTATAAAATTCTATCGATTCGTTTTCTAAAAAATCTCAACCATTTATGCAAGGTGGGTCAGCTAATGCTGTGGCTGACTGTACCTACTTACAGAAATAAAATCATTTATCATTTAACGGTTTGATGCAGGTTTTAGCTCCGAGAACGTCCCTCCCCAGTACTTTCACGAGTTTGGTGAGGTGTATGGTGCCTGTGGCCTCACTATCCCGAACCCCACAGCCGAAGACCTGCGTCCTTGGACAATTGTCACCAAGGTCATAGGGGAAGACGGAGAGGTGTCCATGACTACCACCCTGGATTCGCGAGGGCAACCCATGCGTGGACTGTCCAGTAAGTATTTTATCTATCTAAGAATTCTATGATGTAATAAAATGAATTTGGAATATCGGACTGACATTATTAGACTTCTACACCGTTTGACCGATCACCATGCCACTTTTGATGTATTTTTGTGTTTTTTTTCGATCTCCAAGTGGCAAAACTAAAACTAGCAACTTATAAAAATCATAATCTTATACCATCGTAATGATTTTAGGATTTCTCGGTCGCAAACTCATCTTAGTAACACTGAGCATAGCTAGCTATCACTGAGAACTTAGTGATGTTAGTATTGTAGTGTAGTGATTTCAGGATCACTGACGCGCAGTGTCAAAAACAAGCGAGCACACTAGTTTTATTTTATCATTGCTTTTCGTTTTTCGTCTGTTTTGAAGTGATTTTTATAGAACACAATCAAGTATTATTGATAACTAGATGACTCGACAGACGTTGTCCTGTCCATAATTGATACCTACAAAATTCTTATAGAAAATTCACTTCTAGTTTTCCCAATTTTCCAAGCTTCCCGGAAACTTTTCAATTTTTAATTGTGTAAGAACCTGATTCAGACTATTACGACGTGAACATTTTAAAACAACAATTTGCCATTCGGTCTGATGCGCTTACCAACGAACAGCATTTCATTTTTATTATGTATATAGATTTTAACACAGTGATGGGAGCACTAATCTGTAGTGCTATTCTGTAAATATCTCACCGTGAAAACTAAGGTGAAGTGATCTTAAAGTGAGCTGTCAATACTGCTTTGTGGCTGTGATGTGTCAATCTCTAGCATTGGGTGGAATGACAGCTCACTCCACGCTCACTTCACTTAAGTTTTCACCGTGAGATGATTACAGAATAGCATTGCTGCTCTGCCTTTCCCAATTTATACTGGATACCTTTTTTACCGTGTTGAAAAAATAGGGGTATATTATGTGAATGGAGTAGAAGCCTATGGCATTTTTTTTTTATATCTTAGACAGAAAAAACCGGCCAAGTGCGTGTCGGACCACGCACAATGACGGGGTCCGTAGTTGAAAAGAAATTATCCCAAAAACAAACTTAACATTGGATCTCAAAAAAAATAAGTTTTAAATCACAAAATTACAAATTCACAATTTTCGGACTTTTTCCTTTACTTGTGCTGAAAGACCTTGCTTCTTGCCAAATTTCATTATTCTAAGTCAACGGGAAATACCCTGTTGGTTTTGATTTACTTGCGATTGCGACAGTTGTGAGTATCAAAATATGTTGCAAAATGGCCGCATTTTTTATTGCGTTGACATAGAAGCTTGATTTTTTTAGGACTCTAAGGTACCATAGACTTACATATTTGATATTAATTTCAACTTGATAACTCCATGCGTGCCTGAGAAAAAGGGTCTTGACCGACTGACAGACTTGAATTTTTTTTAGGACTCTAAGGTACCATAGACTTACATATTTGATATTAATTTCAACTTGATAACTCCATGCGTGCCTGAGAAAAAGGGTCTTGACCGACTGACAGACTTGAATTTTTTTTTATGTGATAGAATTACAAATTAACATTTCTCGGACTTTTTTCTTTATTTGTGCTGTGAGACCTTGCTTCTTGTCAAATTTCATTATTCTAGGTCAGTAGGGTACCCTATAGGTTTTGATTGCATTGACTTAGAAGCTTGAGTTTTTTAGGACTTCAAGAAGCCATAGACTTACGTATTTAATATTAATTTCAACTTGATACCTCCACGCGTTCCTGAGAAAAAGGGTCTTGACAGACTGACAGACAGACAGACAGACGGACAACGAAGTGATCCTATAAGGGTTCCGTTTTTTCCTTTTGAGGTACGGAACCCTAAAAATGATATAAGTATCAATAAATACTACAAATTCGATGTAAACTTTTCTTATTATAACAATAAAAACAGAAATATTGAAAAAAAAATCGTTTAAAAATATACAAATTCAAATCATATGCAACCTGCATAGGATTAGAATTTTGTTTTTTTTTTTTTTAAAAAAAACAAAATTATTATGCCATAGGCTTCTGCTCCGTTCAATTATTATAGCCTATTTTTTTCAAGACGGTAAAAAAGTCATACAGTATTTAAAATAAAAACATTATCAAATTCGGCTGAGAATCAGTACTTTTTGATCGTCGAATTTCCATAAAACAGACTCCAAAACGCACTTCACCACTTCCTAGTTTTTTTTAAAGTAGTGTTGGTGTCGACTTCCAGTCTACCGCATACCATTATTACCGCGTATTACCGGATCCGCTGAATACCAGTATTTTACATGGAGCGACTGCCTATTTATTAACCCCGTTACCCAGTCATACGGATCCCCTTGGCAAGACTGGCTGTCATAGACTTTCAGGCTTCTGAAGTTCAACAATTTCTTTAAAAAATATGTTTTTTCCAGACACCGCTGCAGTCCTCCTATGGTCTTTCTTCGGCACCATTTTCGTATTCCTGATTGTCGTGTCTTGCTTACCCAAGAAGAACCGCGAGTGGACATACCAGAGAACTGCCCGGATCAGGAACAGCTTCAGAAGACAAGCCCAGCCCCAGCCACTACAGCAGAATGTAACCGACTTACCCAAACCTCCTGTACATACTGATATTCTTACCGACTTACCGCCAAAATTTTAATCAGAAAGTGTAGCTAGAGAAATCATACAACAAGCAGTCGTGAGCGCGTAATTTAAAATTAGAAGATTTAGCTAGGGTGACTGGTAATTAGTGACAAACACATGATTATACTTATGATAACAAACAACTTTACTATGGGACCAAACCTGAAATCGAGAAAAAAAAATCTCACCTCTATCTGAAATTAAATACACCAAAATGGCTGAAAGAAAAAAGATGCTGTACTCATGGGTTTATTTTGATGAAAAAAAAATCTGCTTGCGACACAGGCAACGTTCTTATTTATTTAAAATAAGCAAACATAGAGATGTTTTTTTAAATAATAACCTACTTCCAAATGTGAAAAGATTTGAATATGTAAATAAACCAAAAAAATCTGATTTATATCAAATAAATCCGATTTAAATCAAATAAATCCGATTTTTTTTTATTTAATAAAAAGTCATGGTTTTTATCAACCCTGTTAATTACCAGTCACCCTAATATTATAGCATTGAATATTTTTATTTGCATTCAAAAATGGCACATTAGCGGTCTTATTATTACGATTATTTTCTAAATGTCTCGCCGTGGGCTGGCAAGCAAATATTTTAAAGAAAATACATAAGTAGGTACTATCAGCACTTCTGTATTCCCCGAAGAGTTAGGGTAGAGAGAGCACATTTCGCCAGTTATGTATGTGTTATAGGGGCGAGCATAAACTCAAACTCAAACTCAAAGCATTTATTTCAGTTAAACCAATTACAGGCACTTTTGAATTGTCATATTGCAAACAACCATTAATTTTTTACCGTATTCGTATGTTTTTTTTTTACTTTATGTAGGTATGCATAGACTATTTTTTATTCTGCTTATAATACAAAGAATAGTGTACGTTTTTTTATGATTTTTTTTATTGGGATATGTACATTTCCAGTATAAGCTGACCTCTCATTTTACTTAAGGAAATCCAATACAATGTGAGATCAGCACCCTAATTGCGTAACACATTAGCGATCGGAGTTGGTTTCATTTTGAAACAAATTGCTGATCTATTGCTTCGTATGTTCGAAAAATTTGTCTGCCCGACAACGTAAATAACGCAATGAATGTTGTTGAACTGTCAAAATGAATGCAACTCCGATTGATAATCTGTTACGCAATTGGGGTGCAGCTCATACTGGAAATGTAATAGCTTGATCTGTAGCCGTGCGTACATCATACGTTTCTTACATAAATGTATATATCCTTATATCCTACCCGTGCAAAATATCTTGTGATAAAACTTTTTTATTTTTGTTAAATAAAGTTATTGTAGCATATTGTACATAATTTTTATTTTTGTTTTATAATTTGTGTTGTTTTCTTTAGGCAAACATTTCACATTTATGTTAACATCTTGATATTATACCTACATTACATTACCTACGACTAATGTAAAATTATCTGAAACTAGCTTTTGCCTGCGGCTCCGCTCGCGTTAATTTAGAATTTTGACAATCAATTCGGGTTGTAAGTACCCTGCTTAAAAATCTGCCTAGCCTTTTCCCAACTATGTTGGGGTCGGCTTCCAGTGTAACCGGAAACAGCTGAATACCAGTATTATACATGGAACAACTACCTATCTGACCTCCACAACCCAGTTACTGTGTAATACGGTACCCCTTTGTAAGATTGGTTGTCAGACTTTCAAGCTTTTGACGACCCGTAACGACTGTCAGAGATCCACGAATGATAGCTGAGACCAACGGCTTAACTTGCTTTCCGAGGCACGAAAGGGTCTGGGACTCTGGGTATGTAATGTATGCCAAACGCGGCAAGCGTATGTAGCTTAATCTTATCGATCGACCCGTGCGGCTATTATTACTTAGTCACAGGTCCGTCATGATTTAAGTCCATGTAATAGGAGAAAACCCAATATCACGGCCCGACCTGGGGGCTTACTATGAGCTCTTATAGCAAGCAGGGCAGAAGTTGAACGTTTCCAGTGACAGAGAGAGACGGTGCTATAGGTCGTATAACGCTAAATTGCGCAAAACCTCTTAAGGGGTCATTGTACTCATCATTATGAACAACTTTTACTATGGGACCAAACCTGAAATCGCGAAAAAAAATCAGCTGTTCAGTACATTTATGTTCGCATAACCCTAAAGAGGTTTTGCGCATTTAACGTTACACGTTGTATAGCTCCGTCTCTCTCTCTCACTGGAAACGTTCAACTTCTGCCATGCTATAAGAGCTCATAGTAAGGCCGCTGGGCATCGAACCCAAGACCTCATGTTCAGCAGCAGTAGCGCTTTCTACCGCTACACCAACGAAGCAGTCATTTCTGCTGAAAAAAAAAAATTAAATGCTCCATTTATTTAAACTATTCAATCGAAGGTCACCCGCTATCGGAATCGTAGACGATAATTATTTAGATAATGCTGATAATTATTTAGATATTTTAGATTATCACACATTTTTTATTAAGTTTCATTCTATTAATTGGTGTAGGCAGTGAATTGATACAAAATGTTGAAGATCTCCGTTTTATTTTTAGTTTATTTCGTCGTTAATGTCAGAGGTAAGCAATTTATTTAACTGCTAATAATATTTACTTTTGGACCCGCAAAACAATAGTCTCAATCAATCTGCCTAGCCTTTTCCCAACTATGTCGGGGTCGGCTTCCAGTGTCTAACCGTATGTAGCTGAATACTAGTATTTTACATGGAGCGACTGATCTGACCTTCACAAACCTGTAACTGGGTAATACGATATGCTTTGGTAAGACTGGATTCTGACGACCCGTAACGACTGTCAAAAGTCAATCAAAAACAATAGTCTCACGGTGAGTTTCACAAAACCAACATTAGTTTAATTAATGGATACTTTAAATTGATGCTGTCACTTTCTTTTTGATACATATTATAAGGTGATTGCGCTGTGTAGCCCGCGAAATTCAATTTTATTTGGGTTTTTTGCAATTTGCAGGTCCGTGTCAGGTTGTATATTGATAAAAGTATGATACGCGGAAATAAAACATACGTATTCATATAATTTTAACCATAAAAATCATCAATACATCTCTATAAGTTAGATTTCGTGCAGATTAGTTAGATACATATGTTTTATTGCCACGTATCATACTTTGATCAAGATATAACCTGACACAGACCTGCAAAATGCAAAACCCCCAAAAAAAACTGAATTTCGCGGGCTGCCACTGCGCATCATCCTTAAACTAATGTTGGTTTTGTGCAACTCACGGTCACTCATAGTTTTCAATTTTCTAATACTTGTTACTGCTACGAAAAACACCTGAAAACAAAATAGTCTATAGTGACATAACATAGCATTTAACATCACGCCCGTATTTCCCGAAGGTTTGAGCAGAGGTGTAAGTACCTTTTAGTGCACCCACATTCCGCCAGTTATGATTTAGGTATAAGTCACATGTAATGGGGGCGAGCCTATTGGGCACTTCCAGACTCCGGACTGCAACTGAGAAATTCCATATAGAAAAACTCTCTTCTGACAGACAAACGTACAGCCTAAACCAGTGGATCTAGAATCATGCAATGCTTAAGATTTCCATAGACTGGGCATGGTCAGTTTTTTATTACTACCTAATACCCAAATTTTGACAGGGTGAAAAACTTGATGAATATGAACAACTTTCACTATGGGACAACTCGGAAATCACGAAAGAAAAATCTGCTGTTTCATAAAGTGCACTTACCTTCTCGACCAAAATGTATTAAACAGCACATTTTTTTTTGTGATTTCAGAGTTGATCCCATAGTGAAAGTTGTTCATATGTTCATGGGTAGGACTCCCTGTGAAAATTTGGGTAGTGATAAAGAAACCGGCCATGTGCGTGTTGGAGCCAAACAATGAAGGGTTCCGTAGTTGAAAAACAAGAAATGCAAAAAAAATGTATGCGATAAAATTACAAATAAACGATTTCCGGACTTTTTCCTTTACTTGTGCTGTGAGACCTTGCTTCATGCCAAATTTTATGATTCTACGTCAACGGGAACTACTTACCATCAAGGTTTTGATTTACTTGCGGTTGCGAGTATCAAAATATGTCGCATTTTAAATAGCCGTATTTTTTTACTGCGTTGACTTAAAGCTAATTTTTTTTAGAGCTCCAAGAGACCATAGACCTCGTATTTGATATTAATCAACTTGATACCTCCACGCGTTCTTGAGAAAAAGGGTCTTGACAGATAGACAGACAACGAAGTGATCCTATAAGTTTTTCCTTTTTAAGTACGAAACCCTAACAAATTGTACTGTACAACGAAAGGATTTTTGAAAATTCATCCCCTAAAGGCGTTAAATAGGGAATGAAAGTTTGTATGGAAATTCGTCACTTTTACCGAAAGGAAATCCCATCGGGACCATGGCTTGTAATTATAATTATCAATCAAACAATCAATCAACTTTATTTTCTCACCACATTATACATCAATTATTTTACATATCGGTCAGATTCGACAGTGATGCATCTAAATAAAAAATAATAAATAAATAAAAATAAATAAATTTATTTATTTCTTATAACAAGAACACATTTCATAAATCAGGTAATAATAATAATATAATGTGGGAGACTGCATGGTGCCTAAGCTAGGCTCGTGGCTTAATGTGTTTCAGGACAGATCGCCACCTCTTTACATTTTCATTTATAAATTAGGTACACTGACAGAATGTAGTAAAAAGAATATAAATACCCACACGACGTGAAAATATAAAACGCGTGTATAGACACGACATGTTGCTATATGATAATGTTGCTATATAATAATACTTTCTAGTAACTATCAGTAATTCAATTATACGTCAAATAATTAAATTAAGTATCTAATACGAATTCTAATTAAATTCGACATAGCCCGAAGAATTGCCAAACTTAAGTGGCAGTGGGCAGAACAGATGGCTAATGGGGCCGAAAGATTCTGGAGTGGCGACCGCGTACCGGAAGACGTATCTAACGCTGGAAGGCCTCCCACAAGATGCACCGATGAGATGACCTGGTGAAGGCCGCAGGAATCCGCTGTATGCGGGAAGCACAGAACCGGTCGAAGTGGCGGTGCTGAGGCCTATATCCAGCAGTGGACGTCTTTCGACTGAAATGATGATGATGAAGTGCGGGTAAACGCTTCCACGATACAAGAGAAATCTTAGAAGCTATATTAACACCTCCCGGCAGGCAGATAGAGGTGTTTTATTACCCTCATCACATTTCACCAGTCCAATGATAAATAATTTATTTTGTAAATTCATGAATTAGTAAAAAAAAATACTGGGCATAGACTCAGCTGGCTGGTTGACTGGTCTGGCTCTTTACTGGGATGCTACTGAGAATCTTCAAATAGGCACCTACTTGATATTTGATATACTTTTTCCAGGTTTGGATACAAGAATAGCTGGCGGAGAAGAAGCAGATATCAATGAGTATCCTTTCCTGACTGCTCTGCTGACCAACCAGGGTCTGGGTGCCTATGTCCAGAAATGTGGAGGGTCCATCCTAACCACAACCGCCATCTTGTCTGCCGCATCCTGCTTCTATACTGATGGAGTGTAAGTAGAGCTCTCGAGCACAGACAAGAGACCTGCTGTATGAACTCATCTCTTGCTTAGGGAGCATATAGATTTGCTTGTTTTTTGACAATCGGTATTGTCGCTCAATATGCTGTGTTCAGACGATCAATAAGATCTGTAAGCTTCTTATATAGATTTGCTTGATTTTATCAATCGCCTGTTAACGATCGATGAACATCAAGATTAAAATCGAGCAAGTTTGTTGATTTTTATCGATCGACAAACAAAAACGATCCACAGTAGTGATCGCCAAAACATATGAGTACGATATCGATCGTCATTTGCTTACACAATCTTGTTTGATCACACGATTTTTTGTGATCTTTCGAATCGATCGTCAAAAATTGAGCAAATATGTCGGCACGTTTTGGTATGCCTTTTGGTTTGTAAAGATTATTGGTGTACAATTAAATGAAATTGTTTATTCCTAATTATTTATACCTATTATTTATACCTAAATAGGATATTGGAATCACTTTTACAGGTCGTATTAAAAAAAATGTTTTAAAAAATAAGCTAGATGGAGTCGACATTTCCTATCTGAGTACCCCTGAGACGAAATGGTGGAACAAACTCAGGGATCAAGTCTCTAGAGCCCAGACATAATCTTGGTCAGATCATGTGAGGTCTATTTAGATCCATCTCTGAAAATGGTCTTCTGAGGAAAGAACCATACATATTTGAGTGGACCTGTCCAGTCAGTGTAAGCATTTGACAATGAGCCTCGCGAGCCAAGTCGAAGTACTGGATTAATTCCTAACCGACTTTAATTTTCAATTTTTTTCAAGAAAACCGAAAAACTCTTGGAAAATCCAAAAGTGCACGCCTCACAGACATAAACATGCTGACGATAAATACGAAGAAAATTCATAGATATTTGCTAATAATATCATTAGAAAGAACGGTTATGAGTTTGATAACGAAAATCAATAGAGTTCATCCGAAGGATGAAATAAAACTTATAGAAGAAGATTTAGATTAATCCTTTGTGTATGACGACGTGAATCGTGACGACAAACAGATACACTTCCCAACGGAAAGCACTACAGTCGCGTATATCGCGTACAGACAAATACAATATTAAAATCTTATAATTTCAAGTCTCTAGTTTTTAAAACTTCGCTGCTAATATGAATCCCATACTGTATAATTTAAAACAGTATAAAAACAATTTTATATTGGAAAATGTTGACAATATATCGAGAGACAGAGCACTCACGCGCTGAGGCGTGATAAATCCAGTGTAAAAAAAAACATGCTTGAAAATAATAGTTTCAATCAACTCAGCCTATCGCAGTCTACTGCTGGACATAGGCCTCTCCCAGGCTGCGCCACAACACCCTGTACTCTGCCTTCCGCATCCAGTCTGTCCCAGCCACTTTCTTCAGGTCATCGGTCCATCTAGTTGGGGGGCGTCCCACACTACGCTTACCGATACGCGGTCTCCACTCCAGGACTCGTCTGCTCCACCGGCCATCGGTCCTTCGACAAACATGGCCAGCCCACTGCCACTTCAGTTTGCTTATTCTGCAAGCTATGTCGGTTCTTCCGGTTCTTTTCCGGATAACTTCATTCCTGATTTTATCCTTCAAAGAAACTCCGAGCATAGCCCGCTCCATACCGCAGTGGACCAGCCCGGCTGTCAGTGTCCACGTTTCAGGGGGTCTCCTCCCTAAGAAGTCCGTAGTTTCGGTCTTTGTTACGGGCGTTTCCTACTCCGTATCACCTACGGACGTATGATTGGTTCGGGGCCCGAACGAAGTGTGAATGGCAAGTTGACAACACGATACGACAGTTGTCCCTACTCCCGATGTGTTTTAGCCCGTCCGAAAAATTTAACTTTTTCACTTGTTTTGATGGATCGTTAAGTCAGACGGACGGATAAACGGACGGACTGATGAACGGACGGACTTAGGGAGTAGGCCCCCTGCACCGTATGTCATAACGGGCAGGACGCACTACACAAATAATAGTTTGTCGAAGGATAAATTTTGTTATCTCTACTACCTAGTATTTATAACAAGGTCAAGCAAGAGAGCCCGTCGTGCCTCGTGACTGGTCAACAAAGATTTTGCAGATCGACAGGCCTGTAGTAGGTATATTTAGGTACAATGTATTCACATTATCTCGTCTAAACGTGACTTATGTAACAAATAGTAAAGGAAGTAAGGAACTAATGTTACATATTTACCTATGTCTGAATAAAACGTTTCACGGACTATTGTTATCTTAATTTAAATAATTTTTCTATACGTGTGTTTGTCACCTAACTCCTCCTAAATGGCTGGACCGATTTAGATGAACATGGGACTTAAAAAAAATAACTTGACAATAATTCTGGGTGTACCTAGCTGCCTTCCTACTTTATCCTTCAGGAATACGCTCATGTATGTTATGTTTTAGTAAATTAATTGCAATTATTGTTACAGCGTCAACCCCTTCACTTGGTGGCGAGCCAGGGTAGGCTCCAGCAATGGCAACTCCGGCGGTACCATCTACATCATCAACCGTATCACTCCTCACGAGAACTTCGTGCCCTCGACACTGGTCAACGACATCGCAGTCCTTAGAACGAACCTGGCCATCAATTTCCAGCCCAACCTGGTTGCAGCTGCCCGTATCGCAGGAACTGGATATGCTTATCCAGCCCTTCAGACGGTTTGGGCTGTCGGATGGGGAGTTACAACTGTAAGCCAGTGGTCTTAGTGCGAGTTTTTATTACTTACTCGATTGCGTTGAGGTTAAAGAGGATGCGATAAGGTAGCCCGCGGAATTCAAATTTTCTTACGTTTTTTTGCAATTTGAAGGTCAGTGTCAGGTTGTATGTTGATGACTCGCGACCGTAACTAACATGGCTCTACAGAATTATAATCATTAGAATCAGTAATACAACTCCTTAAGTTAGAATTGACCTCAAACCTCATGATTTCATGAAATCGCTAGATTACCTTTACCTTTTTTATTACCTTTCATTATGAACAGCGAATCCCTTACTGTTGCCTAAATACGCTGTTGGTACCTGGTACACCCCGTACACTTCCACTTAAGTTGTGTTGAATAGTGGGTGGAGTAGAATTTAGACTTACTAATATTATAAATGCGAATGTACCTCTGTCTGTCTGTCATGGCTTGTCACTTACGCTAGTCGCTCATTCTTCCATACATAAACGTAGTATGGTGATTACTCGTTTGCTTGACGGCGTTCGTTCAAAACTAAAAATTATTTCAATTTGTCTCGTGATAAAAAAGTATGTAAAAATTGCTTTGGAAGTTATGGGCGTCGAAACTTCGATATTCAACTCTAATTTTAACGCATCTTTGGACGTAAATAAATAGCTCACGGAGAAAATGCAAAATTGTTACCGTACAGGAATAGATAATTTATTCAAAAATTCAAATTAGTAACTTTATTTTGGACAAGTACATCCAGTAGTTTTTTCATAATACGCCCAAATGACTGCTCATGTAATTTTACACTCTAGTTTTCGTTAAAAATCATCGACTATTTCACTAAATACATTAAAACTAAATAAATAAATAAAGTAACTAAATAGCGTGCATATTAGCCACGCCACCAACGAGTTCAAGCCGCCGACTGGTGGCTTGTTAACTCAACAGATTTGGATGGGCACAAAGGTAGACCGTTAGGACACAGGAAACTTTTGTCGCGGTAGAAACTTTCCCGGGATAATTTCCGGCCTTTACGCGGGCGAAGTTGCAGGCAAAATCTAGCAAAACTCAATCGAATCCTCAGTGATTGACCTCTCCACTCAACAGACTAGTAACGCAACGCCATCGGAGCGGCTGCAAGTGGCCCAGGTGTGGCTGATCAACCAGCAGACCTGTACCAACCGACACAATGAGGCTGGGTTCACCGTCGCCAACAGCATGGTCTGTGCCGGCTGGCTCGATGTCGGCGTGAGGGGACAATGCGAGGTAAACAATACATCCATACATAAACTCACGGCTTCTGCCCATGGTGGTAGACAGAAACTACAGACCTACCTGCTACGATCCTTACAAGCTCCTTTTGTTTTATCGTCATCACGCGGATGCGAGTAATATGTACTTAAATACGCATCTGACCGTTCTGAAGAACATCACCAATAAGGTATAGGGCAACTGCTGTAGTAATTGGCAACGGTAACTGGCCACTCATTAACCCGTCGCACGCCAATTAGCAGACACAATAGATTTTTTATTGTTATCTGCACACCTGGGTGTCAATCGACGTTCAAAGAGTTAAAAAGGAGTTAGAAACAAGGTAATGCAAGCAATCGCATGAAGGAAAAGAATCAAAACCGTTATTTACCGCTTTAGTTTTCTTTTTATAACAAAACATCTTATTTTGTATTTTCATCATTTTCAGGGAGATGTCGGCGGCCCGCTGCTGGACTCTTCCGGTGCTGTGATTGGCGTGTTCTCGCATGCCTACGACTGTGCCAACCTGTACTACCCCGACATCAACACGCGCGTCGGTTCTTTCACCCCCTGGATAGTCGCCACTGCTAGGGCGGCTTAACTATTATTAGTAAAACTTATCTATACGTAGAATATAACTAAACAATAGATGTTGCTATTTTCTTTCCACATTATGTGGCTAACATGTTTTTTTTTTTGTGGATGTGAAATCATCGAATGACTTCTCCCGCTCTGGGCGGAACGGGAGGGCGTGTCAGACTTTTACTGACTAAAACCCACCCGTGTTCCTTCAGGTGCCTGTGCCAGGGCCACGGTATCTCTTTCGAACGACCCGCTAACATGTCTGCACGTTTTTTTTTTATTTTATCCTGCATGCACGTTTTTATTCTTATAGGTATTTGTATACATGTTTATTTATTTATTTAACACTTCAAGCACAAATGTACAGAGGCGGACTTAATGCCATAGGCATTTTCTACCAGTCAACCTTTGGGTGATGCAGAGACAAGCAGTGGCAGGTGCAATTTCGAAAAATTTAGGAATAAATATTTATTTAAATATAAAGATACACATAATACCTATTACAAACTATAAATATAATAATATATACCTAATTATATATAAATATACATAAATATACTAATACAAATAATACCAACAATGGGGAAACATTACCGTTGTGAAGACACTGCCAGCTAATTGCGAATGTGTTCACGAACTTTAACTTTAAAGGATAATCGGTTGGTTGCCATCCTGATTTCCGGGGGGAGCGCATTCCACAGAGAGATAGACTGAATGAAGAAGGAAGAGTGAATGAAGTCTGTACGGTGAGTGGGACATAGAAGAAGACGATTGTGAGATGAACGTAAATTTCTATTGTGGTTGGCGCAAATGTACTGAAAGTGGGGGGCTAGATAACTAGGGGAAGAGGGAGAGTCAAGAAATGAAAACAAGGTGGTCAGCGCCCTTTGCTCTCTGCGCTGGCGTATGGGCAACCACTTTAGAAGCGACCGATGCGCAGAGACATGGTCATATTTACGCAAATTGAAAACGAATCGAATGCAGTTATTAAGAAGACGGTCAAGTTTGTTGAGGAGATCTGCATTCAGGTCATAGTAGCACACATCACCATAATCGATGATAGGGAAAATTAAGGACTGCACAAGCATTGTCTTGGTACTGGATGGTAGTAAATTTTTCAGCCGGTACAAAGCCCGCAGCGTTCCAGTAACCTTCTGACTGACCCTAGCGACTTGAGTACGCCAGTTCAGGGTACAATCGATGTGCAAGCCTAGGTCCTTCACGTCAGTGCTAAATGGGACGATCGTACCATTGAAGAGAACAGGTGGCAATAATGTATTATCCACCTTACTAATGTTACGAGAACTCCCAATTATGATTGCCTGACACTTATTTGGGTAGGTAAATAAGGATATATATCCTTATGTAGGATGTTTGAGTAGGTAAATAAGGATATATATCCTTATGTTAAACGAGGAGCTCGTGACTAAGTAATAATAGCCGCACAGGTCCATCCGTCAGGTTAAGCTACGCTTGCCGGGGTTGGTCAGTGGATGGATGACCATCTTCACATACCGAGATTCCTCCGTGCCTCGGAAAGCACGTTAAGCCGTTGGTCCCGGCTGTTATTCGTGGATCTTTGACAGTCGTTACGGGTCGTCAGAAGCCCGAAAGTCTGACAACCAGTCTTACCAAGGGGTATCGTATTACCCAGTAACTGGGTTGTGGAGGTCGAAGGCAGTCGCTCCATGTAAAATACTGGTATTCCGCTGCATCCGGTTAGACTGGAAGCCGACCCCAAACATAGTTGGGAAAAGGCTAGGCAGATTGATTTGATAACAACACTCTAACAATGTCAGCCGACGTTCGCACGGACGTAAAAAAAATCGCGGCGGGATTTTATCGCGCACTGGATTTTCAACTCTCGGTGTTGAGCCGAGCTTAAAGAATTCAACCAACAACAGAGTGTTGGAGTGTTGGAAAAACACACTGTTGGATTTTCAACTCTCGGCGCTAAGCATAGCGTTGAAAATCCAATGCGCGAAAAAAAATCGCCGCGATATTATTACGTCCGTGCGAACGTCGGCATACTGACAAAGCGCTAAAGCCATAAACGTCACAATAATGTTCGTGGCTTGTGTTGCATTTTCCTTTTTTTGTACCTTGAAAATGTATGGAATTTCTTCGTTAGATCCACTCATTTTGGAGGACAAAAAAACAATTGAAAAATGGCGGGAAATCTTTTTATTATTAAAAGCTTTTATTTTACTTGCAATGTATGTATGTATGTTCGCGTGGAATCTTGCTACTCAATTTTGAAGCAGATACCTTCAACCGATTGAGCTGAAATTTAGTATACACGTTTAGTTTGGATGACAATACACGATAAGCGATGTGACGTCATTCTAAATCCAATATGGCGGAACATCCAAGATGGCGGAATAGTTATTTTTAATGCATTTCTACAATATGGGTATCAAATGAAAGGGCTTGTTGAGAGTAACTCGAAAAATAATGTGACGTCATTCTGAATCCAATATGGCGGACCATCCAAGAGTGCGGAATAGTTATTTTTAATGCACTTCTACAATATGGGTATCAAATGAAAGTGCTTGTTGAGAGTAACTGGAAAAATAATGTGACGTCATTCTATATCCAATATGGCGGAACATTCAAGAAGGTGGAATAGTTATTTTTTATGCACTTCTACAATATGGGTATCAAATGAAAGGGCTTGATAAGAGCAACTCGAAATATAATGCGACGTCATCCAAAATCCAATATGGCGGTACATCCAATATGGCAGAATAGTTATTTTTTATGCACTTCTGCAATATGGGTATCAAATGAAAGGGCTTGCCGAGAATAGGTAATTAGAAAAATATTCTGACATCACTCTTAATCCAATATGGTGGACTTTTGAAGTTTTTTATGCTTTTCTATAGTGTGGGCAACGCTTCGTGGCCACTAGTTCCATTATTTGTTCCATGATGGAACTAGTGATAATGTTTTATTACAAATACAAATACAATACAAATAGTTTATTTTCTTTAACATGGTTTGTACTACATAGCTAGTGATAGAAGTGTCCTTTTAAGCAAATAAATGCCTGTATTAGGACACTCCGCTCTTCCGCAACTTAAATTTACGTAATGTACATTCACATATAAAATTAATCTAATGTTTACTATTTATATAATTTTGAAAAACTAAAGTAAAATAAAGTAAATTAAATTAATACAAACAGAGAATTGTAGAAGACTAATATTTTATATCATCTTATTACGAAAGAATTGTTACAGTTATGTAAGTTGGGAATGTGGTTTGTACGTCAACATTTTAAACATATATATGTGTGTGGGGGTGTGTCTGTGTGTGGGGTGTATGTGTGTGTGAGGGGTGTGTGTGAGAGGTGTATGTGTATGTGTGGTGTGTACGTCAACATTTCGAACATATGAGTAAGTGTACGCGTGAATCAGTGTGTTATGATGTGTGCTGCAGGAGGGCCTCCGTGTCCTCATAGTCGAGTGATTTTATCCATTTAGTTATAAGTCTTTTACATTCATAATATTGTTTTGTGTATACATATATTTCCTTATTTATTTTATTGTAGAGTTGAGATGACCGTTTCTCATATTGCCCACTACAAAACCTGGTTTTTGTTTGTGGAATTGGTGCTATAATGTCTTTCCTTCTTTTTGATAAGATAGCGGTATCATAAGGCAGCTCTTTGTGTTTTTTCAACACAGTATGAATTATATACAGTTTTCTAACTGATAGCAAATCACTTATCTGATAAAGTCTCTCGGTGGGGTATCGAATTCTTTTAAAATACATTATTTTTATTAGGGCTCGTTGCACCCGTTCCACTCCAATAAATTTAGACTTAGCTGCACCTCCCCAAATAGGGATGCAGTACACTAAGACAGACTGCACCAAAGCGATATATATATCATTTAATAGGTTTCTACATGGGTCTTCAGTATTGGTAGCATTTTTTGGAACAATATGTCTCAATGTTTTGAAGATCCAGCTTAGTTTCCGAACCCTGTTAGTGACCTGCTCAAGGTGAGGGTACCAGGACAATCTCTGGTCAATCACGACACCTAAATGTTTGGTGTGTGTAACCTTATTAATAGTAGGGCACATACAGTTTTTGTTTTTAGAGTCACCACATTCGTGAACTTTGATTGTGAAGTCCTTACTTGGCTGTGTACGATTACAGATACTAAAGCATATATAATTTGTTTTTGAGGTGTTCAAGTTCAGTAGATTATTATTTAGCCAATTAGCAATTTGGACCATGCCACTTGAAGCACTTTGTTCTACGTCATCCCAGGATCTTCCAGAGAAAACCACAGCCGTGTCGTCGGCATAAGAAAAGACTTGGGCATTATTAATTTTCATATTACAGAGGTCATTGATGTAAATTAAGAAAAGGGTGGGGCCCAAAACACTACCCTGAGGCACGCCGTACATTACTTCTGCATCGTCACTGACGTATTGCCCTAACTTAACCCTTTGCTTCCTGTTTGAGAGATAATCTCTAAGAAGATTGAGTGAAGTTCCTCTAATACCCATTTTTTCCAGTTTGTTCACAAGGATGGAAACAGAGACGGTGTCAAATGCCTTTTTTAGATCCAGGAATAAAGTTAAACATTTATTGCCATTATCAAGTTGATTAGCTACAAGGGAGCTTAGAGCAGTAACTGCATCTTCGGTAGATATATTTTGCCTAAATCCAAATTGTGTTGGGGATAACGTTTTAAATTTATTTAAATATTTGAGAAGCCTAATATTAATTAATTTCTCCAAGATTTTCGATATAGCCGGAAGGACAGAAATCGGCCTGTAGTTGTTGACATCGTCTCTGTCCCCACTCTTGTGAACTGGTGTAATAATAGATTTTTTAAGTGGGGCTGGAAAGATACCGTCTTTAAAACAGAGATTTGCAAGATGGGTTATAACTGGGACAACCTCCTTACTTATATACTTTAAAAATCTTGTTGAGATATTGTCCCAGCCAGCGGCACTATCTGACTTTAGGCTCATCAAAATTTTATCCACTTCATTGAGGTCTGCCACTGTTAGTTCCATTTTGAATGAATCTGAAAATAATGGAACTAATGGTGGATTTCTATCACTAGTTCCATCATGGAACTTGTGAAATTTTAAGGGTGTAAAACACTAGAGGTAAAAAAAAACACTTAAAACGATAATGAGGTCAAAATGAAAATCCAAGATGGCGGCTGCTAAAATTTCCTAATTTTTCGTCATAGGTGTCGTTTCCATGTTTTTAGAGGGTGCTGAAAACGATACTGATGTCAAAATGATAATCCAAGATGGCGGCTGCGACAATTTCTTAATTTTTCGTCATCGGTGTCGTTTCCATGGTTTTAGAGGGTGCTGAAAACGATACTGAGGTCAAAATGAAAATCCAAGATGGCGGCTGCTAAAATTTCCTAATTTTTTGTCATGGGTGTCGTTTCCATGGTTTTAGAGGGTGCTGAAAACGACACTGATGTCAAAATGAAAATCCAATATGGCGGCTGCGACAATTTCTTAATTTTTCGTCATCGGTGTCGTTTCCATGGTTTTAGAGGGTGCTGAAAACGATAATGAGGTCAAAATGAAAATCCAAGATGGCGGGTGCGAAAATTTCCGAATTTTTCGTCATGGGTGTCGTTTCCATGGTTTTAGAAGATGCTGAAAACGATACTGATGTCAAAATGAAAATCCAAGATGGCGGCTGCTAAAATTTCCTAATTTTTCGTCATGGGTGTCGTTTCCATGGTTTTAGAGGGTGCTGAAAACGAAACTGAGGTCAAAATGAAAATCCAAGATGGCGGGTGCGAAAATTTCCTAATTTTTCGTCATGGGTGTCGTTTCCATGGTTTTAGAGGGTGCTGAAAAAGATACTTATGTCAAAATGAAAATCCAAGATGGCGGCTGCTAAAATTTCCTAATTTTTCGTCATGGATGTCATTTCCATATTTTACACCTTAAAAAAATTCACAAGTTCCATGATGGAACTAGTGATAAAAAATTCACCATTAGTTCCATTAATTTCAGATTCATTCAAAATGGAACTAGTGGCAATAAAAAAATATTACTAGTTCCATCATGGAACAAAATTAAATAATGGAACTAGTGGCAAAGAAGCAAATGAAAGGGGAGAATAAAAATGAGATGAACAGACTCGGAAACCTAGCCAGCGATAACTAAAAAGTAAAAAATAAATTAAAAGGATTTTTCCTTTTAATTTATTTTTTACTTTTTAGTTATCTCTACACTCCGTTAAAGTATGTCCCTCGTTTAACCTAACACCCTGTAAATTGTGTATAATGAGTTTATAAGTTGATAGTTAAAATTTTAAAAGAAAATTTTATTTTCTTCTTTTTAGAGCATTTAAATAAAAGCTTTTTTTTAAAAAGGTTTTTTTCTTTTAATTTATTTAGTTTTTTTTTTCTTTTTATTTTTGGCTTCGCGAACCTTCGCACGGTTTGTACATTTTTCTTTTTAGGGTTCCGTACCAAAATGGTAAAAAAGGAACCCTTATGGTGTTTTAGAGGCATGAGGAACAGGGTGTAAAGTTCACTCATCCTCCATAGAAAAGGGAGGATCCTCCGACCAGACGGGTGTTGTGTCTGGTGGGCTACTACCCGACGGTTGATGTCGGGACGTTGTATATGTGCTAATCGCGTGGTAAACTCTAATTGCGCGATGCAGGTTTGCGTGACGTCATGTCATTGATGCGTAGTTCATATGTGGCGATGTAGATGCCGCCACAGTGTGACTCAGTCTGTCTGTCTGTCTGTCTGTCTGCCTGTCACAGCTGGATATCTCAAGAACTACTAATTTAATTTTAATTTAATTTATTTAACTCAGACAAAGTCCATTATTTGTTAGTCCCAATTTTCTTAAAAAACTATGTTAGTACAGACATAGTACAAAAACAAGGTATATAAAAAGGTGTGTAGGCATGAAACCTCTCGCTTGAGTTCATGGATAGATTACCACGCTATCCAACCAGAATCCGAACGAAAGCCTTCATGACTGCCGAGTCATACTTCTCAGCAATTACTTGAAGGATACTGTTAGTGCTGCCCCGCACTCTGCCTAGTAGGTAGTAGGTAGGTTCGCTTACGCCTTATGGCGTGGAACCCATCAACCCGAGCCTCCACAAACATACCCGAAGCGCTACAAAAGCGGGGCAGCCCCCGCAGCATCCTGAATCCATTATTATACTGGACCCGCAGAGCATTGATCGACCTTTGAGTACAGCTGACCCACAGGCTACTCGTGTAAAAGGTTTGGCAATAAGCTTTAAATAGTGTAACCCTTATTTACCACATCGAGCGAACCTGCGTGCCAGCATATAACATTTAACCGCCAATGCCCTGCGTTCCCTTTCAATGTCAACTTGCTCATCAAGATCCTCAGTGACATTGTGCCCTAGGTATTTGAACTGGACGACCCGTTTTAGCTCAACACCATTCAGTTTTAAGGCGGGCACACTAGACGGACACTGGCCAGAGGCCTTGAAGACCAAGAACTCACTTTTGTTACAATTATACAGGACACCATGTTTAAGGGCATACTTCTCTCAGACCAGTAAGAGCTGCCTTATTGCACTGACAGCTGGGCTCAGCAGCACCATGTCATCCGCATAGCTAATATTATTCATGCACACATTATCAATTGAGCAACCGACAAGAGTGCTGCCGAGCTCAGCTAGCAGGTCGTTAATGTAAAGGTTAAAGAGCTTAGGGGAGCTAATGCTATCAACTTGAAATTTGGAACAGTTTTAGATAACGTTTACCCAATTATTTTGCAGATAAGAAAGAAAAAAAATATTTATATATTTTTTTCAACAGGGACTGAAACCGTCTTAAAAATTCAAAGTAGGGCTACTAGGGCATCATATGAAAGAACGCTGTTTGCTTATTCTCAAACATTTTTTTTTTCTTTTTTTTAGGCCGCATAGTTTTCGACTTTTGATGAAAAATGTAAAAAAAAATACCGTTCCCCTCCCACCCTTATCTCTGAAGTTTGCGAAGATAAAAATCTGAAATTATTCTATGTGATAGAAGTTTATGTAAAGATTACAGGAAAAATAAAACGATGTCACTAAATAGCACACTTTTTCAGAAATCGGAACGGAACCCTCGGTGCGTGAGTCCGACTCGCTCTTGACCGGTTTTTTGTTTGTAATAAAACTTGAAAATGTATCTTTTACTTTCTCCGTTAGATCCACTCATTTTGGAGGACAGAAAAATAATTGAAAAACTGGCGGGAAATCGTTTTTAGTTTTCAATTTTCTTTTCTTTTTTTGGCTGCGCACGGTTTGTGCATTTTTCTTTTGTTTGTTTGTCATATATTTAATGGTATCAAAACCAGCCAGATACAGAAACTTTTTCTCCGACGATTATTGGAGTAGTATACAATTTTATATTCGTTCTTTATTTTCTTTACTTTCGGAAAAGCGTGAGTTCGTCGTATATGTAAGGAGTGAGTGACTGTGCGTGACACAGAACCCTCGGAGTGCGGAGTGAATTGAGTAGGTAATTCTCAATTGACCGGTTTTCATTCAAGTATTTACCTACATAGATAGCCATTTGCACAATCTTTCAGTTAACTTGCAAGTTTATTTTATTTTCAGTGTCCTATTTGATGTGATTTATCTGATAACTGCGGAATGTATCAGACATCTTCAAATATTTGTACAGTTTATGATAAAAACATAAGCACGGAGTAACGGTACACCAGGATTAACTTCGCTTTAACAAACCATACATTTTTCGAGGTTTAAGTTTGGCGTGTTTTTTTAAAGGGAGTTTAGGGTGTTTTAGGGAGTTGGTTAGTTCAATGAACTTTTAAATTAGTAAGTAGGTACATTCACAGCCAAAATTTAGGCTACTTTTGTCAGACTTGACTGTACAGACCTACATAAAATGATCAGTTTTTAGGGTTCCGTACCAAAATGGTAAAAAGCAACCCTTATGGTGTGACTCAGCCTACTGTCTGTCTGTCTATCTGTCACAACTGGATATCTCAAGAACATCAATCAACTTGAAATTTGGAAGAGTTTTAGATGACGTTTGCCCAACTATTTTGCAAATAAGAAAGAATGTTTTTTTTTCGCAACGGGGACTGAAAGGTGGTCTTAAAAATTCGAAGTGGGGCTACTAGGGCCTGTGGGGTATCATATGAAACAGCGCTGTTTGCACATTCTTAAACATTTTTTTTACTTTTTTTTAGGCTACATAGTTTTCGACTTTTGATGAAAAATGTAAAAAAAAAAAATAGAATAGTTTTAGATTTTTCTTTAGGAAAACTTCGAAGATAAGGGGGAGGGCCTTATCTTCGAAGTGTTCATAGAGAAAATCTAAAATTATTCTATGTGATAGAAGTTTATGTAAGGATTACAGGAAAAATAAAACGATCTTTAGAAATAACACACTTTTTCAGAAATCGGAACGGAACCCTCGGTGCGCGAGTCAGACTCGCTATCGAACGGTTTTTTTTAAAGGGAGTTTAGTTCAATGAAATTTTAAATTAGTAGGTAAGTACAGCCAAAATGTATGTTCATCCCCTTATGGGCTATTTTTGTCAGACTTGACTAACCTACATAAAATGATCAGTTTTTTTTTTTATTATTTGCATAGCAATCAAGCTGCCAGCTGCCCCTACCTGGCGGTAAAGGTCATCGCCGCTTAAACAGGGTCAAATTAAATTAGCTAGGGAAACTCCTCAGACGTGATGGCCGGTATCGATATCTAATACAAGGCATCACGGATGCGTTGCCATCCCAGAGAAGAAGCTTATGAAGAACGAGGGTTTTCATGAAAACCAGTAATTGGAGCCACTTCGACAAGAGCTCTTCCATTTCGTCAATGAATCCTACTATAATATTATAAATGTGATAGTTTGTATGTTTGGATGTTTCTTACTCAATCACGCAAAAACGGCTGAACGGATTAGAATGAAATTAGGTATACAGATAGTTTATAACCTGGATTAAGACCGACGATAATTACCGACATACACGCGGGCGAAGCCGCGGGCAACGGCTAGTATAAAATATATGATGACGTTCATCATTCGTTTCATTCATTCGTTCATGATTCAGTAACGACTAAAAATTGTACAGTGTAAACAGTGACAATCAAAATTAAGGGGTCATTCATTGTACTCATCATTACGAACAACTTTTACTATTTTAATTGGGCCATGAATCTGAACACTGCATCACCATTTAGTTGAGACAGAATTCTATTAAACCTCAAGACCCCATAAGTGGAGTTGTGGAAGACATACTTCACTTATGGGGTTTTGAGGTTGCAGCGACTTACCTCTAAATACATCTAATAGAATTCTAAGTTCACACGCGCCACGCAAGATGAGACTTGACTTGACACACCACGTGGTTTGACTTGAGCAGTAGACGATTTTAGGTCTCTTTAGCGGTATGAGGTCTGAGCGTGGGTCCCTGATAAGGGACGGCGGCGGCAGACGTCGTCAGGGCGGTGAAAAGAGCGAGGGTGGCGTGATCAAGTCTTACCTTTCGTGACGCGAAAAGTGGTTCATCGCAAATGTCCGCGATGGACCTATCAGATCCTCCGGAATGTGACAGGTCCAATAATTTTATTATTTTTCAGAAAAACTTGTTGTAAGTATCTAGGATCACTGCAGGAAAACCAACTATCACATGCAAAGCTACAACAATAAGTACCAACCTACTTGCAATACGTATTGTCGTGAAATATCGTATCAGTTTGCCGTAGTAATGTGCCGACTATCAGTGACTGTGCGCCAGAGCATGTGCGCGCTCTTACCCAACCGAGGGTTAAAAATAGTAGTGTTGCTCACAGTTACCCTCGCGGTGTTTACCCACACCCTAACCGTCAACAAACTCGGACACCCAGAAATCGTCGGTACGTACTTCACTATCGATTCCAACCGTCAAGCTCGACTGATCCAGTTAATGAATCAGAAATATTAATTATTGAGAAAAAATCGCGATAAAAATCACGTTTCCATATTTAAAATGACTCTTATTTTGGCCTATTGAATGCATTTCGGTTATTGTTTAGTCATTTAAGATCGTAAATGGGTCAAATCAATGTTCTACTTGCTAAATAGAAGTTAGGTACCTATATAGATCCATACGTACTTATACTTAGTCGGAAATGCAGTTCTGAAATTGGTTTACGGTTTCAGTAAAACGTGATGTGAAACTAATCTGTGCTAGGTGATTAACATGTCCATTAAAAGAACGTGCCAAAGCCGAGACAGTAGATATGTGTAGGTAACAAAACAAGAGAAAATAAACATATTCTAATTCTATAATATCTAATTTTGTTCTTTAATCAATGAAGTAGTTTTCTCATAAGACCTCACAAAATACTTAATAATATTTGTTTATTTCACCTTCACAAACGTGTTTTAAATTAATTAATTATGTAGGTACCTAATAAATTGACTAAATAATAAAATACAACATGCCCCAGAATTGATGGCACAACCGCTTATGGAGTCATTGTTATCATTATGACAAACTTTTAGTAGTTATATGGGACCAAAACTGAAATCGCGAAAAAAACCGGTCAAAAGGGAGTCGGACTCGCGCACCGGCGGTTCCGTTCCGATTTCTGCAAAAGTGTGCTGTTTAAAGAGATCGTTTTATTTTTCCTGTACTCTTTACATAAACTTCTATCACATAGAATAATTTCAGATTTTTCTCTATGCAAACTTCAGAGATAAGGGGGGGAACTATCATTCTTAATTCGTTGGGGGGACGGTATTTTTTTTTTACAGTTTACATCAAAAGTCGAAAACTATGCGGGCTAAAAAAAAATAAAAAAAAAGTTTGAGAATATACAAACAGCGCTCTTTCATATGATACCCCACATGCCCTAGTAGCCCCACTTTGAATTTTTCAGCAAAATAGTTAGTTGGGTAAACGTCATCTAAAACTGTTCCAAATTTCAAGTTGATAGCATAAGTAGTTCTTGAGATATCCAGCTATCACAGACAGACAGACCGAGTCGCACCATAAGGGTTCCTTTTTACCATTTTGGTACGGAACCCTAAAAATAAGCCTCATACTTATTTACTGTGAATATTCTTATAAAACATACCCACTATTAAGATATTACACATAACACCACACGCTGGGTTGGGCCTTCAAGAACTGTTTTTTAGTCTCTTGAAAGACATCATTTACAAAACACGTATCTCGCCATTATTATCAGATAAAAAACCTCGGTTTAAAAGAGTAAATAGTAACACATTCAAATGAAATCAGTATTCTCAGGGCTAGACAAATACACGTATTGTTTGCTACGTAAAATGACCGCTAAATGTGTAGGTAACAGTCGCATAGTGACTAGGAGGCAGACTCATGTGTAGTGGTTCGAACCTCACTCGATGCACTATTGCTTTAAATATTGCTTTAAACCCACTCATAGCAAAAAATTGACATATTCGGGAGTCGTAAGTAGGTATACAGAAATGTGGTGGTAATAGAAAGAACACTTCGTGGGCCCTAATCCACCACGCGGGCTCAGTGCGGGTTGGTAGGTACACAACTCTTCACAAAACTTTACCTAGTGAAAAGGGACTTGTGGTTAAGTAATAGCAGCCGTACAGGCGGTTGGTCCTGGATGGGTGACCAAGGTTGGTACCAAGACTCCCCTTGCCTCGGAAAGCACTTTAAGCCGTTGCCGGCTGTCATTCGTAACTCTTTGACACTTACGGGTTCTCAGAAGCTCGAATGTCTGACAACCAGCCTTACCAAGGCTATCGTAGGTATTACCCAGTAACTGAGGTGTGTAGGCAGTCGCTCCATGTAAAATACTAGTACCTACTCAGCTGCATGCGGTTAGACTGGAAGCTGACCCCAACAACAAGATAGTTGGGAAAAGGGCTAGGTAGATGATGAACCTAGTGGAAATTAATTTTATAATAAAATTGATACAGGTAATTAATAACATTAATGGCATTAATGACAACAATAAGAGGCGCCCTGTCATATAGGACTGAATGCCAACAGGCAAAATGTACAGATAGCGCGCGAGTTGAATGCAGTCGGGGTCTGAGGTAAAGAGCGGGAGCATCTCCCCCCGTTATCCGCACGCCCCACCTCACGCGCCTGCAGTGTATTGTAATTATAATTAGGTCACAGCACTACCGCATTCCTAAGCTCTGCATTCAACTCGCGCGCTATCTGTAGGTGTCTCCCCAGTTCACTACCTACCCCTAGACCCTATGGGTAGGCAGTGAATATAACTTCAGACCTGTTTTTCCCCTAGGGCATAGGGGAAAAACAGGTTTGAAGTTATGTGACGTTGTTAACTTTAAAAGTCTTTTTTCCCAGCCAAAACGCGAGTGGAGTTGAGACCAATAACAATCAACACATTCCTGTACGATATCATCCGTATATCCGCACCGGTGATAAATGCTAAAGCTGTATATTACATACACAAACCGAATGGAGACGCCATGAAACTTGACATAAACTCACCGAAACTACGACACATAGAAATCGAACAAGAAGTGCAACCGATCATAACAAAATTCGTAAAAAATATGAAGCCTATTTTAAATCAAGAAGATAACTTTAATGTGTTTTCATTACATTTGTTTGATAACAAACTAACCAAGATGGAAGCAAATGACTTTTTAATTGGACCTCTTTCTGTGGAGGACCACGGGAACTGGGTGCTAAGTGTGTACACGAAAGATTTCAATGATGACTGGGTAGAGATGTTCCAAGTTATCAGTGTCACGATAACAGGTAAGGTTTTGTTGAAGTTCTTTGGAATATCTTCTGCTTTCAGAATAAGGCTGCTTTTCCACCAGAGATGTGCTATGCTATTGCTATGGATGCGTTTGATATCCACCAATCATATTCATAGCACAGCACTGGTGGAAACGGGTGCAACTAAGCTGTTTCTTATATGGAAGGATGCGTGCTATGGATGGGAGCTATGAATGCGCGAGTGGTGTAGCTGCCGCTCCCTGTGTCGATGCACCCTACTGTCAATGCATTGCATAGCTCGAGCGGCGCATCTTCCTCGCACAGCTACCTCGCGGCGGCGTATCTTCATAGCACATCTTACTCGCTCCGCTACATAGCTTAGCATCAGTGGAAACGGTCACTTAGGTCCGTATTACAGAACGTCACTCAATACTCAAGCATTACTTAAAACTAGATTCAAGCCATTTGATTGGTTGAAACTAGTTTTAAACTAAATTTAAACAAAGATCAGTGCTTGAGTTTCCTTCTGTAATACGGACCTTAGTTCCGTAGCTTAGCTTTGACATTATCGCAGCATAGCTGCATAGCACATCTCTGGTGGAAAAGCAGCCTAACACTGAACTGATTTGCAAACAGGGCCTCGTGTTGGGATCCCATTAAGGCCCTAACATCGAAGCGTGGTTTAGCTCGGTGTGTAAGTCACAGAGTACTTTTACTTATAGGGCAAATGGTGTAAGTGAAATGGCGTAATATCTGTCTAGTTTGACGGGCGAGAGAAGACTCACGCGCACCGGAATTTAAACGCGCTTCGTTTAAATGTAGATTTATGACAAAATGCTTTAAGTACTTACTTATATAAATTTTTAGACTATTAAGGTCTTAACATAATTAAATACCTTCGATTTAAAGCAAAACTGCACAATAAGGAACTGTTTACGTGTAATCGTATAAAACAGAAAATAGACGGCACCTACTTTGGATTTTTTTCAAACGATTTTGTTCAAGAGCTAGATTGAAGAGTTTACGATAAAATCTTTGATCTAGCTCTTGGTCTATACTTAAAAATTGAACTCATTATATCTTCTAAACTAAGACCCGACTAAATCTGTGACTTGGCGAAAACTTGCGACTAATTAGCGACTAAATTTGGGAGAAAACAGATCTTCGCTAGGTGGCCTAGTTTTTGAGATATAAATGTGGCCAAGCTGGGGAGACTCTCTCCAGATTTGCCACCAATGACCCCTTATAACTTTTGAACCAGTGACCGACAAATTCTGATATTTGGCGACAAATTTCGACTAATTAACGCCTAAATCTTTGTGTTATCAAAAGTAAAATCCCTGATGGTGGCCAAGCCAGTGTCAGCCACACAAGCAAATTTTAATATTTTTTCTGCGACTGCCTTGTCTATTTTCCTTGGGTTTCCTTGTGTGGAAGGTAATATCTAGTGGATAAATAGTTTTTTATCTGACATGCAGGAAAAGTGAGTTTAATAATTAATTGTATGGAATGATGACTTACCAATGCGTCGAATTTGCATAATATTATGGTGGTATATCAGCTGTAGCCTCGGCCGCTGCTGTAAAAACTAAACTCATAATTTATTTATTTTCAGAATACGTGCCATTGAGTGTATCTAAAGTTACGCCAAATTCAAGTGTTAGTTTAGATTTCAATTCTAAACCAACGCTAAACTTTGGCGAGGGTTTGGAAGTGGGAATAGCTTTCCCTATAACTGATCTTGAGAGCTGCGAACTGGTGGCTCCGAGGTCTACCTTTGACAGATTCTACGATAGAACCCGAATAGATATGACTTCCTGTGGGTTCTCCCTCCCTAATATTACGGAGGAAGATGCAGGGATCTGGAAAATACTCGCTGTCGGGAAGATGGTGTATGAAGGCGAAATGATCTTGAATTTAACTGATAACTCGACGATAACTGTAATGATTAATTAAATGATTGTGATGGTCACTGTTATTTTTTTCTTAATGTTGCTAAATGTCAAAGAGCCTGTCTCGTGTCGTGTTATTTTTAGATTCTGCCCGCGAGTTCATCCGTGTGTTCTTGTTCCCCCGACACACCCCGTCGCATCGCATCGCCTGCTCAAGCTATTCTACTTCGTTTGCTTAGCGTTCTTTCTGACTTTTTTTTGCTTTTTGCGCGGCTCCTAGCGTGATATTAAATGTTAATTCCTCAAGAATTGGGCTATCAAAATAATGCAAAAAGAATTTTTCAAGTCAACAGGTAGTTCCATAGATTCAAACAAACAAAAAAACCAACTCTTCAGCTAGTATAGTTTCAAGGTTTTATGTATTAGGCAGGCTAGGCGCACTCCGCATTTTAGGTATTGTACTATGCGTGCCAAATAAGAAAAGGATCGCGCTTGCTTCAAATTCACACGATAATAGCTGTCAAATTAGTACGCATTGGTAATGAAGTTCGCGAGTATTGCCATACTATTGCGGAACAAAATGGCGTCTTGACAGTACTAATATCCTTATTTGGCACCTTAGAGCATTAGTTTAAATGCTCTAAGGGCGGACTCGACCTGTCGAGCTAATACAGTGTGGGCTGCCGCGCGCCAGCCGGCTCGCACGCTACCATGCATCGGTTTAGGCAATTAAATAAAGGTAAACAAAAAATCCACGTGTCTGGTTAACCGACTAAACCCGACCTGTCACTCTTCAGTCGTCATTCGTCATGCTACGACACACTAGTTGTACTCTTCAATTTAGCAACGTTATACAACGAATTATAAAGTTGCTAAATTAAAGAATACGACTGTGTCGTAGCATGACGACTGAAGTGACAGGGAGGTACAGTAGTACCCTTTGATAAATGTCTTTGGTAGTACCTAACTGATAAGGCGCGTCGTAAATCTTCGTTCGCGCAGAAAATAAAGTATGGCCCCGAAGATTACCGAGAATGCTTAAAAATTACAATCAACCTTAGATCACTACTATAAGGTTCATAATACACTGCAGCTGTTAGTTCCGTCTCACTCGCAAGTATGGCGGCTGTCAAGCGGCGCGCGCTAACATGGCGGCAGCTACCGACCAATAGCGGTACAGTTAAAAGAAGCATTGTGCGTGGAGCGTGCCGATTGGTCAATAGGATTTCCCGCGCTTTGAAAATTCACCTTCTGCGCAGGTACCTCGGTAAGTTATATCAGTTGGGTACTACTGTATTACGTTTAGTCAGTTAACCAGACACGTGGTTACTTTTGTTCACCTTTATTTAATTACCTCTGGTCTGATTTCGGAAATCAGACCAAACCACGCCAAATCTAACTTAAAGAGAAGTGTTGATGATTCTGATGGTTATAATTATATAAATATATAATATCATAATGTCGCGAATCATATTTTGGTCAAGATACAACCTTACACTGACCTGCAAATTACAAAGAATGCCAGAAAACCTTAGACTCACACTCACGACCCAAGCATACAAGACAGTATAAAAAAAACTCCAATTAAATTTAAATAACTAGTTATATTTACAACTTATAATCAATTACACAGTCCTTAGCTACTAAGTAACACGATACAGCTGGTTTAGTCAATATCTAAACATCTCATTCACGCCTTCGTGAATTAAAATCATGCACATTTATCTATCAAACATCAGTATCATAACACTTCGCGATCTTACTACTATACTTGGCAATCCCATCATCATAATTATCCACTCAACCGTCCAAGGATACTATACCATCCAAAAAGAAAATTTTGATACGTAATCCTGGATACTACGCCATCCAAAGCGACGGGTCGTCATTAGTTCTATCTAGTTTTACAAAAGCTATATTGTATTAGAAATTTGAATAGATACCATCGCAGACATTTGCGGTGAACCACTTTTCGACCTTATTGCTAAGGTAATAAGGTTGAAAAGTTGTTCACCGCAAATGTCCGCGATGGTACACACAGCAGCAGGTCAACTTACTACAAACTCAAATGTTCTTATTCGATTTTGAACTTAAGCATCAACATTTTAAGGTTTACAATCATTTGGAGAAATTTGACAGTTTGGTATAACCTGATACGCTGTTGTCCGTACATGAGATGCATACATTTACCGAGCCAGGTCTTCATGCCTATACAACGTGTAACATTAAATGCGCAAAACCTCTTAAGGGGTCATTGTACTCATCATTATGAACAACTTTTACTATGGGACCAAACCTGAAATCGCGAAAAAAAAATCAGCTGTTCAGTACATTTTGACGAATTATGCGAACATAAATGTACTGAACCGCTGATTTTTTTTTTCGCGATTTCAGGTTTGGTCCCATAGTAAAAGTTGTTCATAATGATGAGTACAATGACCCCTTAAGAGGTTTTGCGCATTTAATGTTACACGTTGTAAAAAAAATCAGCTGTTCAGTACATTTTGACGAATTATGCGAACATAAATGTACTGAACAGCTGATTTTTTTTTCGCGATTTCAGGTTTGGTCCCATAGTAAAAGTTGTTCATAATGATGAGTACAATGACCCCTTAAGAGGTTTTGCGCATTTAGCGTTACACGTTGTATAGCTTATACAAGGTATAACTGAATTAACTCAAATAACACACTTAATATGAGGCCAACCCTGAACTCACGAAATAAACTAAATCAATCTCTTTCTTACATTTTGTTGAGTTAGGCAAACATAACAGTAATGGAACAGCGGCATCTTTTTCGCTATTGGTTGGTCTAATAATGAGTTCAATGAACCCTTTTCGGGTTTTGAGTTATTTTAATCCAGGACAGGTGAAAATGTCAAAACTTCTTTCACACTTTAATCTTCGACCACTCAAATACCACCACACACCACTGTATACACTTATCACTCGCTGCCACTTCCACTGGCGGAGCCACTGGCACTGCTATTTCTCCTAGGAGTGGTCTGGTCATCGGCATGGTCACTACCCTCGTCGTCCGAGTCTTTGAGCGCCTTCGCCCCGTCGAGGCGTCGCGCACGTCGGGTTTCCACGTCAGAAGCGTCTGATTCGGACGAGTAAATCGCTGCGCCTGCTGATGCTGTGGAAAGTATGGCGAGGTTATTTATAGTATTATAGTAATCATCATTGAAATGCCGGTTATGAGGTTCGGGAGTGCTTTCCACTTCAACTCGGAAGGACTAGTGTGCTTCTTTTTTACCCGACTGCCCATTTTTTATGTATTGGAAATCATCAAAATAACTTCTCCCGCTCTGGGTGGAGCGAAAAGGCGTGTCAGACTTTTACTGACTAAAACCCACCCGTGTTCCTTCAGTTGCCTATGCCTATTATCTCTTCGAACAACCCGCGACCCCGGCGCCTACCCGACTTGCCCTAGGAGGGTAATTTTTTCGAGAGCATGTATGTTAGGGTTGCCAACTTTTTGTAGAAGAAATAGAGTATATTTGATTTTAGAGAGGGTCAATAAAGAGTACAGATTATTAAAAAGAGTACCTACCATTTATTGAACCCTAACACGACCCACTGGCCAATAAAATAAAAATGTATTTTTTAGCACTTTACATAACAATTTTTTACTACTTGTTTTTAAAAGAATTTTATGACTCCAAACATCCCAATTCTAATCTAAGTTAATATAGGATCAGGAGCTCATTTTTAATCAATTTTAATGAAGCCCTTGTTCAGCTCTTCTTGCCACTTCACTTTCATGGCTGGCATCAGTGAAGATTATGCCAAAAAGGTCAATTTATGTTAAAAGAGTATTTTAGCGTACTCTATTAGTGTTATAGATTCTAGAGTACACCTACAAGAAAAATAGTACAATACTCTATTTTAGAGTACGGTTGGCAACCCTAATGTATGTATGTATGTCTATTTCTTTGGCACCCTCTGTAGCTTAAACAACTTGATGAATTTTAACATGGTGAGGTGTCGTTAGATTCGCCTTAATTGTCCGAGTGACCATAGGCTATACAAAATTTATATATTGCATCTGATAATACAAAAAAAAAGATATTTTGGCACTTGAGTGCCATGGGCGTTGTCGGTAAACAATTTTGTGTAATTGTCACAGAAAGTGTATTGGCAAAGCAAGATGGCATCGTTTCTAGTTCCGACTTTGGCCGCGGGCGAAAATAACCTACCTGTAGCATTGTATTATGAAGGGGCTTGTGACTGTAATAACAGCCGCACGGGTCAATCGATCAAGTTAAGCTACAATTGCCGCGGTTGGTCCGTGAATGGGTGACCACCGTTACATACTAAGACCCCTGCGTGCCTCGGAAAGCACGTTAAGCCGTTGGTCCCGGCTGTCATTTGTGGATCTTTGACAGTCGTTACGGGTCGCCAGAAGCCCGAAGTCTGACAAACAGTCTTACCAAGGAGTAGGAGTATTACCCAGTAACTGGGTGGTGGAGGTCAGATAGGCCCTCGCTCCATGTAAAATACTGGTATTCAGCTGCATCCGGTTAGGCCAACCCCAACATAGTTGGAAAAGGCTAGGCAGATTGATTCATTGTATTTGTTCAATTGGAAATTAACTTGAGAACGCATGACACGTACTGTTGACGCCATAAACTTCATAAAATCCTTAAAAAAATTGAATAGGAAGGAACGAGCGTTTCGCATTTTTATTTCCTGTCTCCATCCCTTTCATTCCTATAACCCGATGAAGAGGCAAGAAGAAAATCTTCGAGCACTTTCGAAAAGTTTCGTAAAGTGCCGCGACGAGGCGCTGGCGACTTCACTACGCTGATACATATCGTGTGAGAAAGCCGATCAATGAACATTGAATTATAGTTTTTTTTTATAAATCTTCTATAACCCCATATTTTCCATAAATATATCACCGCGAACATTAAGAGTGAGTGAGTGCAGTGGTTTCATGAAGAAGAAGAGGATCTTGGGCCCAAGAAATCCAGAAAAGCGCATCAACAGCCACGAGGTTTGAAGATCGTGTCAAGGTCAGTCCTAGATCCCTTCATTTCCAAAATCTGCGAAACGCTCCTCCTAATCGTACAATCAAGTAAATGCAATATAAATTCCCGCATAATAATTTGGTATTTTTCTCACAGCCGCAATACTTATTTATAACACTAAGTAATTAAAAAACCCATCACGTACCTTTCTGCCCTTGCTTGTACTTGTTCTTGATGGCAGCGAGCGAGACCCCGCCCTCGTCGTCGGAGTCATCCCGCGCCGCGCCCGCCGCGCCCCGCCCGCCGCCCGCGCGCCTCTTGGGCCGCGTGGACGGGCGGGAACGCATGGCCGCGCGGAGCTCCATCTCTTCTTTCTGTAATACCATATTATTTTGAGTAAATTATTTTGTTATAATGTGATAGAAAGAGCAGTACTCGTAAGTCGCGGCCCTTACCACTGGACCACTCCAGTGGTAAGGGCCGCGACTTACGAGTTGTAGGTCGTAGGTTCGAACCAAGACAGGCGCTTTACTTTGTGTAAGTTATTTCATCACCACTGCTCTCAAAACGGTGAAGGAAAACATCTTGAAAAAACCTAATGTCCTACTAACCAAAAATTCGAAGACATGTGACATCTACCAACCCGCAGTGGCCCCGCGTGGCGGATTACGGCCCACTCCCTCTCACCGAGAGGAGGCCTGTGTCCCAGCAGAAGAAAGCGAAGCCGCGAGCAAAAGCTAGTTTCATAATAAGAGTATTTCTGGCGACCGAGCTCTGCTCGGGTGAAAATGGAGAAAACGAATTTTCCCAGAAATGATACCTAGCTAGAACGATTTTTAGCTCCCGTAAACCCCTATAGTGCAACTTTCATCGAAATCGTTAGAGCCGTTTTCGAGAACGTGATTACAAATATATGTGGTCGTCAAAGCAAAAAGGGTCCAGTAGTGGGGTGTTGAGTTAAGACTAGATTCGGTATCTAGATAGTCAATTGATAGTAAGGATTTTAAAAATATTCAAAAACTGGCACATATTTTTTTATCAGACATTTGAAGTTGAAATTCTGAAAAAATGGTATAAAGTCATTTACTAAATGAAATTGTAGATAATTGAGCATTTATTAATAATCAATTAAAATCGCGAAATGCAATTTTTTCCACCCAACTTTACAAAACTCCTATCTCGGAAACTAAATGGCGAGGACTGGACCCTTTTTGCTTGGACGCCCACATACATTATTATATACAAATACTGCTCATAATAATAGTATAGGATACATAATAAGTACAATAACTCAACATATATTGTATTTATGACTAGCGAACAAATATTGGAATCTCGAGCCCTACATCACATAAGTGGAACAACTAATAGTTATTGTACTTTTGACTAGTAATGTATGAGTAGTTCAAAACTGACGTCACCACAAGAATGATTATTGTATTTTCGATTAGTGTATTTATTATGAAGTTTTAGTTTAGTTTAGAGAGAGTAATATATATATATATAACTGAAAATCGTCCAAAATCGAGTTATTGCATTCTTTGTTAGCGCGGCAGCATAACGTACACCAGTTTTTCTACATACCTTAAGCTGATACTTCCTGTCAGCATCAGGATCAGCCCCGACCTGCGACAGTATCTTAATAGCCGAGGTCTTGGTAGACCGGTCAGCGAGCGACAAGGTCATCTTCCTATGAGTGAAGGATTCGGTGGAATGCGGCCGGAAGGACAGCTTGGTGCGGAACACCGCCTGGCCCTGGAGACCTGTGCCTTGGCGGACGAAGAGGTGGTTGTGGTCACCCTGTGGAATGGAGAAGAGTGGATTAAAAAGTTGTTTAAATGTAAGTAGTAATTGTCAACCAACAATCAATCTTTAAAATATTATAAATAAATAAAATGAAGTGTCCGTTTGTAATGTCAAAATAACAGCTTTTTACTAAAATGCATATGAAAGTATATACCGTACTTTTAAGAAAAACAGTTTTTGTATGTATGTCTGTCTCTTTTTTCCGGCTAATCTCCGAAACCGCTGGACGGGACTTTCAGTGGCAGATAGCTAATTGTTTTATGGAGTAACTAAGGCTACTTTCATTTTAGAAAAACAATTAGATATTGTGAACAAAGTCCGATTGAAATAGGGAAATATTGACATCCACGCTGGCGATGCCACGGGCAGTTCCAGACGGGCTTGAATCATATAAATTTTTCCATTCGTGAAAAATACAGAGATTGATTAAAAACGCTACACCACGGGCTACAAACTATTATTTATACAAGGTGTTGGTAATTCAAGCATTACATCAGTGAGGGAAAAAAATCGAGCATTACAGCGCACACCTTGTAATAATACAAAACGAGTATTACATTAATGAAGTAGGAGAACCGAGCATTACAATGCGCACCTTGTAATGATACAATGTGTACCTAATACCTTGATACAACTTGTAACATCAATGGGCTCCACTTTTAATTAACTATTACATTACACGCGAATGCTCGTCAGTCAGGGAGGTAGTATTGTAGTGTAATGGTCAAAGTCGAATCTGCAAATGTTACATTACATTCGAATGGTCGTCAGTCAGGGAGGTAGTATTGTAATGTAATGCTCAAAGTCGAATCTGTAATGTTACATTACACGCGAATGCTCGTCACTCAGATTTATTTATTGTTAATTTCTCAGGTATTAAACCATATCATCATATTAAATTAAATTATTAAATTACATTCAACTAAATTAAATTAAAATTAAGAGGACAAAACATACATTACTAGCGTCTTAGCAGGTACACATAGTGAAATGTATTATAATGTAATGCTCAAAGTCGAATCTGTAATGTTCCATTACACGCGAATGCTCCTGGTGAGAGAGCACCTTTAATGTTGAGTGCTTCTCTTATGTGTGTACTATATGTACTTACGTGTAGCGGCTGCTTGTACACATCGAATATCTCAGAGCCGAGATGTAGCGACATGCTCCCGTCTGACCACTTGACCATTCGCGCGTTAGACTCTTTGACCGCGTTGCCTTCCTTGTCGAATACTGTGCGCCAGCGCATTGTGTTCTCTACTTTCAGCTTTAGTCTGGAAATATTTTAGATAGATTTTTAATAGCCTAAGTAACTGTTGTAGACGAAATAAAAACAAAAGCGAATGGAAAAAACAAACTTTTTCAACAAAATAAATCGTAAAGTAAGTCGGCGTTCCCACGAGCGTAATTAAATCGCGGCGGGATTTTATCTCGCACTGGATTTTCAACTCTAGTTGTTGTTCCGAGCGTTGAGAATCCAACCTAACAAAAACAGAGTGCATCCCAGCGCGACAAAAACACATTGGATTTTCAACTCCCGGCGCTAAGCAGAGAGTTGAAAATCCAGTGCGCGATAAAATCCCGCCGCGATTTTATTACGCTCGTGGAAAAGCCGACCAGGCTGCAGGCAATCCAGGGAGGCTCTGCCCTCCCTGGACGGTGCGCTTACTAGACGGTTATTACGTTTGGACAGGAACGGGCTGCGCCTGGTGACTGGGACCATCACGGGACACTGCTCATTAAACAAACACTTCCATACAATAGGAATAACGGATAGTCCCCTGTGCAGGGCCTGCATGGAGGCTGAGGAGACCATTGCGCATGTTCTCTTTGAATGCATAGGCGTCACCCAGATTAGAACAGATACTCTTGGAATACCCCGATCTTTCACAGATGTTCTTAATAGACCCAGAGATTTGATTAACTTCTGGAGGGAGGTGGGCTGGTTGGAATAACCCACGAAGGCCGCCATGGCTCACGCACAATGGTCCACATGAAGGACTAAGTGCGGAAACCTAATCCTTAACATAGAACATAGAACATAGAACACCGACTAAGTATTGGCAGCTTCAACTACATAATAAAAATTAATAAATCTTTATTGAAATAAATTATAGTTACAAAAATAAGCCTCTGAACCCCAAACTATATCAGAAAGGTTTAGGTGGTGAAATAAAGGTAAACAATCTAGATGCAACTTTTTACACAAATGCATATTAAACAAATAAACTACTGCTTGATTTAGTAATCATTATTGTTGTATTTACATTGGTTTTTAGTTGCATTTCATTTTTAAACCGAGGTTTTAAAATAAAATTAGATAAAAGACACCTCAAGATTGTTTACCTTTTTTTCACTACCTAAACCTTTCTAGTATAGGTAAGAACCTGTACGTCAGATTTCAGCGCCTTCTCCCAATTCATTACATTACATTTTTATACAAACTAAGATTTTTAATGAACACGATAATTTTGAGCATGTAGAAATTACTGATTACTTACTAATCAATATTTCATGAGAAATATAACCATTTTAAAATAAACTGAGAAAATAAAATTGCTAGACTTCCCCCCTACACGAGACTTGAAACATAGCTGGTGAAATGTGTGTATACTATTCATCTCTGCTTATCCTTTCGGGGAACAGAGGCGTGATCGTATGTGTGTGTATCGCGTGTGTACGGGGTCGAATTAAATTAGCTAGCGAAACCTCCACAACCCAGTAACTGGGCAATACGATACCCCTTGGTAAGACTGGTTGTCAGACTTTCGGGCTTCTGACGACCCGTAACGACTGTCAAAGGTCCACAAATGACAGCCGGGACCAACGGCTTAACATGCTTTCCGAGGCACGGAGGAGTCTTGGTATGTAAAGATGGTCACCCATCCACGGACCAACCCCGGCAAGCGTAGCTTAACCTGATACCCATCGCGTCTGTGGAGTTTCGCTAGCTAATTTAATTTGACTTACTTTGACAACCGTACGTACTTTTTCGTTTCATATGCCAAAGAGAGACAAACATAACGGGACAAAGAGGGACACCCTCATGTCAAATCGAACTTCTTAAGATTGTTTTAACTTTAGAAGAACTCTCACCTGGCGCGACCTTCCTCATCCAGAGTCTCTTCCTCATCAATCTCATCCTCATAGGTACTGGGGTCGTAAGGGCGCGTCTCCACGGACAAGAAGTTGGGCAGCTTCACAAAGTGCAGCTCTTTACCCAGCTCCGTCCAGATCTTGGGCATATCCACGTCGATACGTGTCTCTGGGATCTCTACTTCTTCCTCCTCTTCTGGTTTGTCGCGCGGTTCTCGCTAGAATTTTGGTAAAAGATGTCATTGTATTGAATTGTAAATATTGATTTTAAGGGGGATGCGCAGTGGTAGCCCGCGAAATTCATTCTAAGTTAGATTTCGTGCAGATTAGAGAGAAAATCTAATTAAAGAGAGTTATTGATGATTTTTATGGTTAAAATTATGTAAATACATGTGTTATAGATAGATAGATAGAATAATCTTTACTATGCACACCATAAAAATTACAGATATAAATGTTGAAATTTTACATAGGGTGACACAATGGGCGGTCTTATCGCTAAAAGCGATCTTTTACAGACAACCTTTAGATGGATTATGGGGAGAAAGGAGAGAATACTGTAGGTAGTCTGTGGTGTACCATATATACATACAATTTATACATACATAAATACAGATACTTATATAAATATATACTTATATATCCTACTTGAAAAAGAGCAAGGAACTATACACGTAATGACGATGTTTAAAGAGAGAAGAAATGTTTTTTCACCAAAATTTTAAAAGTTGACAAAGATTGTGCACGCCTTATCGACACGGGCAAGTCATTCCACAATCGTACTGCTTGAACAGTGAATGATCTGTCATAAAAACTGGTGGAATGTAGCGGCATCTCTAGCCTCAAGTTTTCCGATGACCTCAGATATCTATTATGTGTGTCATGAAGGAACTTGAAACGCTCTTTAAGATAAGAAGGGGTTTTAGGATTGAACAGAATACTGTAGAGCTGAAACAAGATATGAGAAATTCCGGCGAAGACGTGTGGGAAGCCACTTGAGCTTTGTACGAAATTCAGAAATGTGATCATATTTGCGCAGGCCAAATATAAATCTTATGCAAAAGTTTTGAAGTCGCTCAAGTTTATCTAGTTGTGCCTCAGTGAGATCGAGATAACTGACATCAGCGTAGTCAAGGATGGGAAGTAAAAGGGGTTATACTGTCGCGTATCATATTTTAATCAGGATACAACCTGACACGGACCTGCAAATTGCAAAAAAAATGAACTTTTTCGTGGGCTACTACTGGGCATCCTCCTTAAAGTAATTTATTGTCTTTTCTCGAGAGGTAAGAAAGGGGGTAGATACTAGAGATGTGTAACTCTTCCCCTTATTTGGTCAGACTTGAAACCAAACCAATATTTTTATGAGAAGAATAGTAACAAGTCAATGATACGCAATCACTGATCGTCAGAGAGACACGACTCAAAGTTTTCATCTCCTTTATCCAGTTTGAGTCGAAACGTAATACTGGGTTATTGGTAATATGTCGGAAATCTATTAAGGGGATGTAGGAGAGGTTATTTGCAACCAGGTGACCCCTTATGACCCCTACGTTCAATTATTTTCGAGTAATTTGACATTTCACCTTTTTTTGAAGATATCTGCAAATTGTTACAATTTTCATAACTGTGAGCAGATTTTTTCGGCAGAAATCGACCAGAAGAATGGTTGACATTTGCATAGAAGTCATAAGGGGTCATTTGGTTGCAAATGACCTCGCCAACATCCCCTTAATTAAAATTTATTATCAATACCAATATCTTCATAGCATGATGATTAATAATCTCTCCTGTTTTGAAGTCGATTATAAACTGTTATTTTCTGTTACCGAAGGAAGCTGAATGTCTTGCGATACAGTCAACCATGCAACAAACATACATTCCATGTTTATAATTTGACTTTGAATGCGCCTTTATTTTATAGCTTTAAGAGGGATCTCGTAGTAAGTGCTATAACTAAACTAAATCCAACGAGGCAACATAAATGTCATGCTTTGGGATTCAAAACTTTAACTTAATTGCGTACGGTTCACTTTACATTGCAACTAAAATTATTTTATGCAGTTATCAATAGTTTTTTCCATTCAAAAATCAACTTAAATTACTTGAGTTCAAAGTGATACTTGTATATATATATTGCAATTTTATTTATTTATCTCGTATCCTTGCCCTGAGTATAGTAACGTGTAGTTGGCCATAACCTTTTTTTTTCTTTGGGCAAGTCCTCATGGATACCCTCCGTCTAGAAAGAATGGAGGGTTATGTCGGACTCCTACCAACTAAAACCCCACTCGTCCTCCTAGTACGCACAGCTACAGATCAACCTATAAATTTCCAGTATAAACTGATCTCGCATTGTATTATAGGATTTCCTTACAGTGAGAGCTCAGTGTAAACTGGAAATGTATAGCTTGATGTGTAGCCGTGTGTACCATAAGCCGCACCCCGTACCGTTAGAAACCTTGGCACTGTGTATAACTTTACCTCGTCTCCACTTCCTCGACCCTCATCACCAGATCGTCGTGCGTCCCCGGGGCTGCGACTACGACTACGACTGCGGCTACGACTGCGACTGCGGGAGCGAGACCGTCCAGACGCCTTGTCAGCGCCGCCCTCGTCTTCAGTACTGATGTCTGACGCGTCACCGAACAGTGCGTCGGCGGTCACTGTAGAGTTTTAATGCACATGTTACAAATGAAATCTATATTAATAAAAAGAGAAGTCCTGAGTGACTGACTCGTGAATGCCCAGCCCAAACCCTTGAATCTAGAAAGCTGAAATTTTGCACAGAGGTTCCCTTTATAATTTAGACAAGGACTATAGAAGGATTTCAATCTGCCTTTACTGTCTATATTGGGCCACCAAGATACAGGCTGTGCCTAGTTAGGGGCCCACGGCTTCTTCTAGTTTTGTTCCAACTATGCTCACTGTTATTTTTTTGTTTTCTTGTTAGTATAATTTGTAACTTGTGTGTGTCAATAAATTGATTTATTTATTTATTTATTATTTATTTATTTATTTCCCGGTAGCACGTTCCCGTGGGATATTTATCTCGTATAATTTGTCTTTCGTTAACAAAACACTGTTTTGTTGCAGTATGCACAGCATCATATTTGTAGTGTTGTTGTTGTTGTTGTTGTATTGTGTGGCCCCCGTGCCTCGGAAAGCACGTACAACCGTTGGCCCAGCGCCTGATCTCTCTCCGGTCGAGTCGGATTGCCGTCCCGTCGGACTATGAGAGTGAGGGAAGAAAGAGTGCACCTGTCTGTGCACACACTTGTGCACTATAATATGACAGAATGCTAGCCTCCGCTAAGATTAGTCGCCATGGCCGAAATTCTGTCTGGAGGACTATTATTAGTTGTAAAAGAGTGACTTAAGGTTGATGCGCCAGGGTAGCCCGCGAAATTCAAAATTTCTTACGTTTTTTGCAATTTATAGGTCAGTGTGAGCTTGCATGTTGATTAAAATATGATTCGCGGCAGTAGCTAATATGGCTTTACAGAATTATTATCATTAGAATCACCAATACAACTCCATAAGTTAGCATTTATCTCAAATCTAGCGATTTCATGAAATCATGAGGTTTGAGATAAATACTAACTTGTGGAGTTGTATTGCTGATTCTAATGATTATAATTCTGTAAAGCTATGTTCGTTACGGCCGCGAATCATATTTTAATCAACATACAAGCACACACAAACACACACTACACACTCACTGACCTACAAATTGCAAAAACGTAAGAAATTTTGAATTTCGCGGGCTACCTTGGCGCTTTCGCCTTAAGACAGTCTTGACTAGATCTGTGTACACGCTTTAATGACATCAGGATAAAAGTTTTATCAACATACCACCATCACCATCTTTCTTCGCCTCCTCATCATCATCAGAGTCGACAATCGCTTTGGTCTTCTTCTTAGGTTTGTCACTGGTCTCTGATCCGCTGTCTGAACCGGCCTTCTTGCGTTTGGGTGTGGCCTTAGTGCCACCGTCGCTTTCCGAGTCTGATAGCACTGCACGCTTTTTCTTTTCACCTGGAATAATTAGTTGTCATTACTAAATCACTACAGATTATAAAACAAAGTCCCTCCGCCTCGTCTGTCTGTATGAACGCCAAAAACTCAAATACTACCGAACGGATTTTCATACGGTTTTCACCAATAGACAAAGTGATTCATGAGGAAGGTTTACGTGTATAATTCATTAAGGTTTTGTGTAAATTGGCTGAAATATGACGATGATTAATCACACTAATATTATAAAGGCGAAAGTTTGTGAGTGTGTGTGTGTGTATGTTTGTTACTTCTTCACGCTCAAACGGCTGGACCGATTTGGATGAAATTTGGTATGTAGATAGCTTATACCCTGCATTAACACATAGGCTACTTTTTATCCCGGTCTATGCGGGTGAAACCGCGGGGCGCAGCTAGTAATATAATAATAACAATAATAACAGCCGCACGGATCGATCCATCAAGTTAAGCTACGCTTGCCGGGGTTGATCAGTGGATGGATGACCATCTTTACATACCGAAACTCCTCCGTGCCTCGGAAAGCACGTTAAGCCGTTGGTCCCGGCTGTCATTCGTGGATCTTTGACAGTCGTTACGGGTCGTCAGAAGCCCGAAAGTCGGACAACCAGTCTTACCAAGGGGTATCTTATTACCCAGTTACTGTGTTGTGGAGGTCAGATAGGCAGTGCAGCTCCATGTAAAATACTAGTATTCAGCTGCATCCGGTTAGACTGGAAGCCGACCCCAACATAGTTGGGAAAAGGCTAGGCAGATTGACCCATCACAAATTCACAACTGCAGAGTTTTCCTAGCTAATTTAATATGACCCTGTATTTTGAATGACTACTTACCAATTTCAGGTTCAGAGGCATTGGAGCTTTTAGACCGCGACCTCGAGCGACTTTTGGACTTTGATTTGGATTTGCTTCGGGACTTCGATCTTGAATGCCTTGAACCAGATCTGAAACATATTGTGTACATTAGTTTACATTACATTGTGCATTTTCTGATGCAAATGCTATGAATAGGCAGATATTTATGTAATTGCTAGAAGATTAATAAATTGCTTCTCAACAACTTAGCGTTGTAGCACAGATTAATACAGATGGGACACTCCGCAGTTTAGGTATAAAGCTACAAGTACACGGCGGGCCCCGTCCACGGGGCTAATTCAGTAGAACTGCCGCGCGCCGAAAGTATAAGAGTTACGCGATAGAAAGAGAGGCAATGTGTAGGTGAATATAACTGTTAGTAATTAGCGTTCTGCGAACTGAATTGCACTTTATTGTGTCGTTGCAAGAGTCGCTTTTTATTTAAATTTTTCAGTGTCCCATCTGTAATCTGTGGTTGTAGTAAAAAGCAACTTTCTGTTAATTGTGTGAAAATGAAATATGTATACAGGGTCAAATTAAATTAGCCAGCAAAAATCTGTAGACGTGATGAGTATCAATTATGTAAACATGATTAAACAAAAAAAATTTTTTTGGTGATTTTAGTGTAGTAAAATATCCAGTTTAAAAATCTGTTTTTTTTTTGTGTAAACTTCACAGTCGTGATATCTCAGTACGCTAAACAGATTTTATCAACTCACACTTCAAGTAACAACACTAGCAGCGGTCATTGACCCAAAATAAAACATCAAATCTTTTTTATTTTGTCATGTTTAGACATTGATACCCAACACGTTTGAGGAGTTTCGCTAGGTAATTTAATTGACCCTGTATAATAACCTCTCCATCAACGCAATAATATTAAACCTCTTAGGGCCCTCGCTCACGGCGACTTTTTGTAGCGATGCTATCGCGCGTCCTCATCGAACAGTCGCGATGCGGTGTTACCTGTTTGCCCTCGCCCACTGGATTCTCGATTCGAGTAGCGATGCAGTAGCGATGCTGTCGCGCGTCCGCATCGAACAGTCGCGATGCGGTGTTACCTGTTTGCCCTCGCCCACTGGATTCTCGATTCGAGTAGCGATGCAGTAGCGATGCTGTCGCGCGTCCGCATCGAACAGTCGCGATGCGGTGTTACCTGTTTGCCCTCGCCCACTGGATTCTCGATTCGAGTAGCGATGCAGTAGCGATGCTGTCGCGCGTCCGCATCGAACAGTCGCGATGCGGTGTTACCTGTTTGCCCTCGCCTACACCACGATTCGATTCGAGTAGCGATGCATCGCTACTCGAATCGAATCGCTGCAAATCATCGCTACTCGAATTGAATCACTACACAGCATCGCTACAAAAAGTCGCCGTGGGCGAGGGCCATTAATACTATTTACTTGCCAGACTTATCAACTTAGGTAGAGGAGCTCGTGGCTAAGTAATAACAGCCGCACGGGTCGATCCATCAGGTTAAGCTACGCTTGCCGGGGTTGGTCAGTGGATGGGTGATCTTTGCATTCCAAGACTCCTACGTGCCTCGGAAAGCACGTTAAGCCGTTGGTCCCCGGTTGTCATTTGTGGACCTTTGACAGTCGTTACGGGTCGTCAGAAGCCCGAAAGTCTAGACCAAGTTACTGGGTTGCGGAGGTCAGATAGGCAGTTGCTCCATGTAAAATACTGGTATTCAGGTGCATCCGGTTAGACTGGAAGGCGACTACAACATAGTTGGGAAAAGGCTAGGCAATTGATTGACTTATCAAGTTGTCATGATCCAGAATACGCAACAAAAAAAATAGACAAAAATGTAAACAAAAAAATTCAACAGTATAAAACAAAATATGTATTACCTTGAACGACTCTTGGACTTTTCCTTAGCTGGTGCATCTGCATCATCAATCATAAGCCCTGGTGAGTTAGACCTGCTGTCATGTACTTCTGCCCTGGCAACAGGGCTCTTAGACCTGGACGAAGCACTCCCAGACCTTGATCTGGACTTCCTACTCTTCGGACTTGCGCTTGCTGCCGACTTCGACCGAGACCTACTTTTGGCAACCTGTGATTTTGGAGTCTGTGACCGGGATTTAGGGGTCTGTGACCGGGATTTAGGGGTCTGCGATCGTGACTTCGGACTTTGTGATCTGGATTTAGGAGACTGGGACCTAGATTTAGGGCTGTGTGGCACAGATTTTGGGCTGGCTGAACGGCTTTTAGGAGTTCCTGAACGAGATCTAGCACTCGCTGAGCCTGAACGAGACCTCCTTGAACCACTTCTAGACCTTGATGCTCTCTGTTTGGGGCTCCCAGAGGCATTGGACTTTGGGCTGGAAGACCCAGACTTGTTGCTTTGAACAGATCCTGAGCGAGACCTATTTGAGCGTGCGGGAGAGTTGGATTTGCTTCTAGAAGCATTTGAAGATTTTTTGGAATGGGCAGAGTGGGCTGATTTCGGAGATTCACTTCCTGACTTCGCCGGGCTGCGGGAGACTGATCTGAAATGTAAATGATCTAATCTTAACTAAAAGATACAACCAAGTTGACCATACACAAAATACGCGCATTGACATGGAGTTGCGGATACCAGCCCATATTACCTAGTGGAACCAAGTCGAGATCAGAAAGCAAACTCTTTTATTCCTTTTTACCTTCATTACAAAAATGTTACACTTGACTACTAATGAAAACAATCAACAAGGTTCAAACATAACATTAACAAAACAATTTCATGATACTATTAATAAAGATACTGCAGACTGTTACTAAGGGCCGGTTTCCACCAAACCGGAGAAGAGATGTGTTTTAATAACCAATCCGATTTCGTTACTTGAGCTGAGTGGAGACGAGATGTGTGGATAACTAAATTCTATTGGTTGTTAAAATATATTTATACTCTCCTCTCCGCTTTGGTGGCAACGGGGCTTAAGACTGCTTTTTTTTAACTGCAAGAGTTGTGGTTAGCTTGCGATTAACTAAAATGCAAAAATATGACTGCACAAGGTACATCAATATAGCAAACAGCTTAAATTACATTAAACATTTAAAGGTTATTTAGCTTGGTAAACTATAAGTTTGGCTACTGAAAAGTGACTTATTTCACTCAAATGTGATTATATTATACATAACAATGGTATGGTGTTTTGTTTAAATATGGTGTTTAGTCGACTGCTCTAGAAATCGATAGCAAGAGTGACTAAGCTGTTACATACCTGTTGCTATTAGTTTGTTTGTTAATAATTACCTGGAATGACTACCTTCCTTGCCAGGCGCGGGGCTAGGGCTCTTACTGTGGCTCGCACTCGAACCGCTGTCAGAATCGGAGCCCGAATCTGTGTCTACAATGAATAAATACATTGGTGTTTACATGACGCCAAAACGAGAAAAAATCTACCAAAATTGTGCTTTTAATATAAAAATTAGGTTCTTAAACAGCACTGTTTTACGTTTTATGACTAACATAACATCAGTAAATGTTAAATATTCTTGTAATTTTTAAAGAAAGTCGTAATTTTTTCGAGTCTGGTTATGTTTTGGCTGGCAGCAATTTTCCTTACCATCTAATGAATTCTTCGCTATTGGCGCCATTTTTTGCACCTAATTTACACTAACACACTTTTTTACTATCTGATCATTAATTTTGAACGATAACTATTTAGATTTTTAATAGGAATTATTAAATTCTCGTACAAAGTATAGGTTAAAATGCCAACGAAAGAAACGTCAGTCAAACTGTCAAACAAACACTAATGTCATTGAATGACAACCATGCTGACAACAGACACAGACAACAAATAATCACAGATGACTTAAAAAAAACATATAAGTCGATTAGTAAGTATTAGTAATTATGTGATGTTCATCTAAGTGTTCATTAGGACGAGTAGAAGTTCTGTTTTCACTTTACTACTACGAAAATATTTGCATAATTTCGCTAAAACAAAATTAACTTTATTTGAATGATAGGTTAAAAACTGAAAGCTCGTCATAGGTGGCAGCACTGTTATACGTCAACAAACAAACCGCCATTGTTGTGTTACATAAAGGTGGATTTAGACCTACGATTTTAGACTAAACGAACATAGAACCAGAACAAGAACAAGAGCATTCTTTTGTCGATATTCTTGACATTTTAGTAGGGGGAGACCTAGAAGGGGAGACCATTGAGGTAATACTCTAAGGGGGAGACCAACGAAGGAATGTTCTGTCCCTGTTTACACAAAAAGAATTTGGTAGAGTGCACATTCGCTCGTTTGGTCAAAATCGACCTTTACATGCAGTGTATGTGTTCACTGTTGTGATGATCACAAAATAAGGCGAAAGCGCCAGGGCAGCCAGCGAAATTCAAAATTTCTTACGTTTTTTGCAATTTGTAGGTCAGTGTGAGCTTGTATGTTGATTAAAATATGATTCGCGGCCGTAGCTAATATGGCTTTACAGAATTATTAAGTTAGCATTTACCTCAAACCTCATGATTTCATGAAATCGCTAGATTTGAGGTAAATGCTAACTTATGGAGTTGTATTGCTGATTGTAATGGTTATAATTCTGTAAAGCCATATTAGCTACAGCCGCGAATCATATTTTAATCAACATACAGGCTCACACTGACCTACAAATTGCAAAAAACGTAAGAAATTTTGAATTTCGCGGGCTACCCTGGCGCATCAACCTTAAGGATATGCGCTAAAGTAGCCCGCGAAATTCAAATTTTCTTACGTTTTTTGCAATTTGCGGGTCAGTGTCTTGTATGTTGATTAAAATATGATTCACGGCCGTAACTAATATGGCTTTACAGAATTATAATCATTAGAATCAGCAATACAACTCTATAAGTTAGAATTGACCTCTAACCTCATGATTTCATGAAATCGCTAGATTTGAGGTCAATTATAACTTATGGAACTTACCTTACCAACCTTACCTTTACTATAATTTACATATTATCACACCACAAGTGATGAAAACAGACTTAGTTCTCTTGGGAGCATCTTATCATTAGGTACGGATTTCTTCCATAAAAGACCGCTTGCTGGCGGACTGTATCATCTGTGGGGCCCTTAACAGGGAGCGCGTCTATTGCCATAAACCGGGCACAAATCTAGATGATCTTCGGGCTGATAAATAAGGAAATTTACCAATAAAAAAAATCAAACACTACTCGACCTAAGGATCAAACCGTGGGGTCCTGAACTCCTGACTTGACCGATGATCAGCAGTATTGCTTATGAGCACTGGGCCAACGAGGTCGTTAACGCAACAGACCGTACATTGTGTACAATAAATTGTACTTATTAGTTGATTACACAATTCACAGGTGATGTTATTAGGTATTACGTGAATCCCTCAGATTTCATCCCTCTTACGACACCCAGGGGAGCAATAGAGTGGTTCTAGTAATAAACCAGAATTACATGGTCGTAATGCGAGTTCCATTGTATTGTATTCGACTACGATATTCAACTGAGTCATTACCTTTTCATTTAACGTGAAATTGCTCGAGAGGAAAGTTTATTTTTGAAGTGAAAACGTCATTAGGCGCGTTGAGCGATTTTGGTTGCGGGAAATTTCACGACGACACCACGTTCAAGTTTTCACGTCTGTCGGTAGTCCCCATGTCTGCCTGTTTATTCATTTTTTTTTATTGAAGTGTAAACGTCATTACTTCATTAGGCGCGTTGAGCGATTTTGGTAGCGGGAAATTTTACGACGACACTGCGTTTAAGTTTTCACTTCTGTCGGTAGTCCCCATGACTACCTAATTTTTTTAAGTGAAAACTTATTTAGGCACGTTAAGCGATTTTTGATAGGGGGAAATCTTACGGGTTCGCGTCACCGCAACACCTCGACACCGTGACATGCTATGCATAGTTTTATGTTTAAGTTTTCACGTTTGTCGGCAGTCTTCATGACTGCCAGTTTTTGAAGTGAATGTATTATTTTTTATTAAGACGTATAAAAGTGAATCCGAAGTCAATAGGATTTCAGATTCACTACTACAGCATAAAAAAAAAACATTTTATTTCATTTAGCATAAATATTCGACGCTTATCAAAAACTTTAGGCGTGTTGAGCGATTTTTGATAGGGAGAAATCTTACGAGCTCGTCCGCTTCAACGCGACACCGCGATACCTTTCTGTCGGCAGTCCCCATGACTGCCAATTTTTGAAGTGAAAAGTTCTTAAAGCGCGATGAGCGATTTTTGATAGGGGGAAATCTTACGAGCTCGTCCGCGTCAACGTGACACCACGATACCTTTCTGTTGGCAGCCCCCATGACTGCCAATTTTTGAAGTGAAAAGTTCTTTAGGCGCGTTGAGCGATTTTTGATAGGGGGAAATCTTACGAGCTCGTCCGCGTCAACGCGACACCGCGATACCTTTCTGTCGGCAGTCCCCATGACTGCCAATTTTTGAAGTGAAAAGTTCTTTAGGCGCGTTGAGCTATTTTTGATAGGGGAAATCTTACGAGCTCGTCCGCGTCAACGTGACACCGCGATAACTTTGTGTTGGCAGTCCCCATGACTGCCAATTTTTGAAGTGAAAAGTTCTTTAAGCGCGTTGAGCGATTTTGGTAGGGGAAATTTTATTTATTTACATAACTTACATATAAGTTACGATTATTTAGACAACATTAAATCAAAGCATATTGTCGAGACTTCTTGTTCAATCGACTTCAAAGAGAAGGATATTAATATTTTTAACCCTGTTTTTTGTTGGTTCATTTAATGAAATTAGAACAAAAGGATAAGGATTGAAAAATTTTTATGTTCCGTGTCTCTGCTGGCATTTCTTGTTTTACTTAAGAAACACACACCAAAGGAATTAAGTAACCAGACACGCACACTACAAAACTATATCCTACTGTACGTACTGCTCACAATGACAGCCTCGCACACATCCCATTCATAGAGTGAGTGCGCTGACGTCTTTTAAATGATAGTGTAACATAATTTCGCAATGTAGGATAGTTGCTCTCGTGGCGCAACAGGTAAGCATTCAACCTACAGTGACAGAATGATCTGAGTTCGAGCCGCGAGTTTACTAAAATATTATTTTTGAGATTTTGTAATTTAAAATGAATATACTAACTGAATAAAGCGAAATTCTGACCAGTTTGAGAATCTACCACAAGTTTCTCGCCTACTTAAAATTATTTCCCAGTTTAGAAGCTAACTACCCGCTTTAAAAATATATTCCTGCCTTTAATTGTGAACTTATGTAGTCAGTCTGCATTAGCAACTACACATTATACTCTTTCATTTGCACTTGAAGTTTGTGATTGTGATATATTGATTAATTTAGACCATGCATCATTTAACAAGATTTCAAAAAGCTCAGATTATTGTTTTGCATGAGAAAAAAAATATTTCTATTAGTGAAATCGCAAGGCGCCCAATGCTATCGGTGAGTGAAATTATTATTAGAATGTATTAATTTATTATGTCACCGTGATCCCACCCAGTAGTTTTATTATGATTGTCTGTTGTATCTCATTTAACGAATTGTGGATATGAATAGTTGAATCTAATAGGAAATGACACCGGAATAGTTGAATTTAGTATAATGAGTGGCTATGGCTATGCAGTTAACAAATAAATACAATTTTTGTTAACTGCATAGCCACTCATTATATCGATAATTATTTAATCATTTCCATTATTGGTTTACACAGTATTATAGTAATAGTTTTTTATCTGTGTTTTGTAATAAAATATTCAAAAATAATGAATATGTTTGTAAATGATTAGATAATAATAATAAAATACAATTTTAAAAGATTTCATTTTTTATCTAAAATATTTAAAAATGTAAATTGCATGTATGGTAATTAAACAAAGGATTTCTATTCTAAATAAAGTATAATAATATTGTTTAATACTTTTTAGAAAAAATAAAAAATCATCATTATATTATATTATTTGTTGTTTGTTTTTTTTATTTGTGTCATTATTATATTATATTATTTTTTATTTTTTATAAGTATGATATTATGTATTTCCTAGGTCACTCGCCCTGCCTTTTTATTTCCATTTTATCGTATTATAATTTTTATTATTACTGACCACTAGCCTTATATATCAATTGTATTTAAGTATATAAATATATATTCTCTGCATTGTATTTATATTGTGTAACTTTTATTTCTTAATTTATAATTTGGGAGGTGTATGTTTAGACCTAATATTTTCACTTTTTTTTTTGTAGAGAAAAACCGTTTGACTGTGGGTGCATTGTCACTGAGACAAGCGAAATAAACCGTCGCCTGCCTGGACCGACACCATTGGCTTACACAAATGTTTCGCCTCGGCATCGTGCGTGAAATTGTTGCCACCATCAGATCCATTCGCTTAGACCAGCATAACAGCAGCAGCACACAACGTCATTATGCAAACTGTACGGAACCACCTGCAAGCAGACGGTTTGACATGTTGCAAACCGACGCGTAAAATTTTGTTATATACCGTGCACCGTCAAAATTGCGGAATATCGGCACTTCGATTGACAAAACAATGTCGTCATAATTACTGATGAAAAATGTCTTCGTCGAAAATCACCACCGACTTATCGTAACATACATATTATATACTACCTTTAAATTTCAGACATTTTAACGTTTTTAAATCTATTATTTTCCTAGAAATAATTAATAATGGTTGGTAATAATTATAATACCTACTGTTCCCGATACAGGTGGTAAATGTTTTTATTTTAATTTTAATTTTCAAAAATGTAGGTAATTCATATCTGTATATAACTGAACTAGCGACCCGGCCCTGATTCGCACGGTTTTTACGACTTGTTAAAACATGAAGGTTTCTATAATATATAAGTTAAATATTTATCATGATAGTGAAAACCGCATCAAAATCTGTGGCGTTAGAAGAACAACGCGGCTACACAGACAGACATGAAAAGCGACTTTATTTTATAATAGATACCTAAACGAAATACTTAATACTTTCACAGCATATTTAGCCATAATAAATTAAGTCGGCGGTACTGTGTAGGTAGGAGTGTGTGAGTGATGTTATTGTTACTGGATCAGATTATATTTGTTATCTATGTGACATGTTTATTCACTCCGCCCATTGTTGTATACATATTATATAATGGTATAAAAAGATGTAATAGCATGTTCTAAACATATTGTTGTATTTATAATAAAACATGTTCACTTTTGATGTTCTTTTTTTTAAATAAAGATATTTATTAAAAATTGTTTTATTTATTTAAGCAATTTTAAATAAATAAAACATTTTCTTAACAAAAATTGTTCTAATTGCTTTAGCTTAAAATAATAAATCGCAAAAAGAATCATCACTTCAGAGATTTGAACTCACACCGTAGTACTCAGAAGTATAATGCCTTATTCGTTGGGCTACGAACGCTTAAGTTTTCAACGCGAAATTATGTTATACTATAATTGAGAAGACATTAGCGCACTCACTCGCACATGAACGCGATGTGTGCGTGAGGGCATTGTGTGCTGTACGTAATGAATCGTTTTAACAGTAGCAATACAGTTTTGTAGTGTCACGCACACTACAACACTGGTTACTTATCTCTGTTGCAGACTGTACATACTTACATATAATTTATACCACATCAGCTTATAAAGTTCTCACTGCTGGGACACAGGCCACCTCTCTGTGAGCTGCAATCTACCATGCGGGTTGGTAGATGTCACATGATGTCTTCGAATTCACGATGTTTTCCTTCACCGTTTTGAGAGCAGATTTGATGAAATTATTTACACAAAGTAAAGCGCCAGCCCCTGGGGGGACCACGACCCACAACTGGTAAGTCGGGGCCATTACCATCATTCTGCACTGGGTCACCATCACTGCTCTCAACTTACTTCTTTCTTAGTAGGTAAGTTCTCGTAACGTTTTAACTTCGAAGACTTCGAACCTACTACCTACCTCTGGCGTGCCGCCAGTACGACCGCTAAGCCGTTGGGGTAGGTACTGCCTGCCTTCTTTTTATAATTAAAAAAACTTGTTACATATCGATCATTGAAGAAAGGTAAGGTGTCGGAATTAGGTATTTATCTCAGATGGATACAAACCATTTTATTTTGAGGTTCGTCTTAGTAGTCCAAGATCCCAGGGCCGCCAGACCTTACTTACCTATTTTCTGATTAACAAAATGTATGGGATAGAGTAGTGTTAGTATGTACCTACTTTGAACGTACGCATACCTGCTAGCTTGGGCCGACCGCGACGGCCAATTTTCAGGTACTAGTACTCGGGTATTAGATACTAAAGTTACGTACATACCCCAGATTAGTGTCCGACCGAAGCTTCGGCTTCGGCTTCGGCTTCGCCACCTTCGGCCAAAAAAGCACCTTCGGCCAAATCTTCGGCTTCGGCCAAAAATTTGCCGAAGGTTTGGCCGAAGCCGAAGGTTTATTTTTGTTAAAATTACTTTAAGTAAATAAATATTTAATTAACATTGTATATTTGAAACTTTTATTTTAGACAATATTTTATTACCTACTTGTATATGTTGGTCACTCGGCTCGTTATTGGGCTAAATCTCTAAAGCTCTCACAATATGTATCTAGTATATTCTGAGATCAAAGTAACTATCGTATTTCTCAAGGTCAATGACACCTTCGGCTTCGGCTTCGGCTTCGGCCGAAGGTTTTGGTGATAACTAGTGTCCGACCGAAGGTGCAATTCTGGCCGAAGCCGAAGCCGAAGCCGATTAATCGGTATTCACCAAAACCTTCGGCCGAAGCCGAAGCCGAAGCCGAAGGTGTCATTGACCTTGAGAAATACGATAGTTACTTTGATCTCAGAATATACTAGATACATATTGTGAGAGCTTTAGAGATTTAGCCCAATAACGAGCCGAGTGACCAACATATACAAGTAGGTAATAAAATATTGTCTAAAATTAAAGTTTCAAATATACAATGTTAATTAAATATTTATTTACTTAAAGTAATTTTAACAAAAATAAACCTTCGGCTTCGGCCAAACCTTCGGCAAATTTTTGGCCGAAGCCGAAGATTTGGCCGAAGGTGCTTTTTTGGCCGAAGGTGGCCGAAGCCGAAGCCGAAGCCGAAGCTTCGGTCGGACACTAGTGATAACCGATTAATCGGCTTCGGCTTCGGCTTCGGCTAGAATTGCATCTTCGGTCGGACACTACCCCAGATACAGTTAATAAATTGTGTCTGTTAATTGTGGATGTTTGACCACTACGGTTGATCTGGCTACCTAAAATAGTTCCCTGAGTTACTATCACACTATAGGCGTATGTTTATGAGTGTGTGTGTTTGTATGATTGTTACTTTTTCACGTTCAAACGGCTGGACCGATTTGGATGAAATTTAGTATGTAGATAGCTTATACCCTGGACTTTTTATCCCGGTCTACGCGGGTCAATATTCTGTAAAACATACATAAAAATCAGCAGTCAGACTTTTAAAAAAAGCTAGTAGGTACTTAAGTAAGTATGTAATATTTTTTTCGTACCACTTGCTCAAAAAAGTGACATTCTATGCCACAAAAAGCGAACATAACAATAGTCATTTTTAATCTGTTAAAAACAGGGAAAGAAAATTGTACTGAATTTCATTCATCCTCTAGGGGGAGAATGTGATTTAAATTTGGAATACTAAACTTACCGAAAATACTGAACTACATCTGTGTTTACACCATTGAGTTTTTATATAAAAAGCATTATACATCTTTTTGAAAAAGATGTATAGGTAATGCTTTTCCCTTTTCCGACAAAAAAATATTAGTCTAGGAATTTGCCGCGTTTTTGGTTTTCATCAAATACATAAACGTTAAGTTTATTTTAATTTATTTTTATAAATAAGTTAATGTTCTAAAATACTCAAATCAACTCATCAATAATAAATGTACCAAACAAAAATGTAAGTAACTCTCTCTATCAATAATTGGACCAATGTTTCGAATGTTAACTTTTACTTTTAATTGTCATTATTTTTAATAAATGTTTATGTTTATCTCATATTATTATTGTGTTAATTTTTTCGCAAATGGTACGAAAAGTACAGTATTTTCCTCGGTGATAAAGCTGTCTTAGTCTTGAGTGAACTTAAATCCCTCGCTATACTCAGGAATCGTCTTAAATCCCTCGCTTCGCTAGTGATTTAAGTTTTTAACACCCTCGCTACGCTCGGGAGTAAACCTCGAGTCCTTAGTTACGCTCGCGATTTAAGGCGCAGATTTCCTGAAAACGATCAAAAAGGTGGTTTTTTAAAGCTGTGTATCTCATAAACCGTAAATAATTTTGACATGTAAAAAAAATATGATATTTTCAAGTCCTTTTCGCATACAGTGATGGAAGCCAAAACATAATTAAACATACTTTAATGCACCAAAAAAATCTTTAAACACACATCCTAATAATCTTTAAAAGCTGTTTATCCCTTCATTAGCAATTATAATTATAATTAAAAATATACCATGAAATGTCAAATTCCAAACTGCATCCAGTGATGGATTACTTTTTATTAAATAGTTAATTTCTAATTTTATACGATTTTATTTGCACTTTTGCGACATAATTCCGGTGCGCGTGAGAATCTTCTATCTCGTGCGTCAAACTAGACAGCCATAACGCCATTTCACTTACACACCGAGCTAAACCAAGCTTGGAACCAGGGCCTTAAATCGTCAACCGCGACAGAAGACACTGCTTTATCCCCTTGGTTAATAATCTGCTATATGTAACTTGGTAGGTACCTGATAGTCCTGCTGACCTGAAAATTGGCCTGTCGGCCCAAGCTAGCAGCTTTGCGTAAGTTCAAAATACTACCTAACACTACACTACTATCCCATACATTATGTTAATCAGAAAATATGTAAGGTCGGGCGGCTCTTGGGATCTTACTCTCTAATGTGACAAATAAACTTTTAAGTGATAGGTATTATTAGTTAAACTGGCTGTCAATGCCATATTTATTAAAAGCGTTGTGTTTCACTTTTATTATGATCCAATTTGACCGTGATTGCTTTGTGTAACGCATTCACTACCTACTAGTTCATACATACCTACCTACCTACTAAACTACCTACCTAGGTAGTTTAGTAGGTAGGTATGTATGTATGAGTTGCGAGCAGGCAAACAAATCAAACTTTTTTTTATGTAGTAATCCACAGCAATAAATGGTTGTGCAATCCAATGATATTGGTGCAATCGGCAATATTAACATTGTAAGTAATAAGTTCATGAAGCAATTCTACATAATCCGTATTCGATAAATAAAACAATAAAAAACTGAACCACTGTCTGACATACCATAGAAAATCCCTTGCTCAAAAGTTACAATGTTTTCGAACTCGTCAACTCTTATCAAACGAAATGATGTTATCTCTTTCTTCAACCAGAAGTAGGAAAGGGACAGAAGGTCCCAAAAACAGGCGCCTTTTCAAGGGTTAGGTACCCAAGTGGAGCATGCCTTTGTTCGCATCTGTTCCGAGTTTGAATGGGGGGATTGAATGAAGTTTTTTCAACGTAACTTTAGTTGAACGATGGCCGCGGTGGGCGATGTTTGTGCCGGTCTGCTGCGACACAAGCATATTTTATTACGAGAACTATGCGAAACAAATATTTTAGACGTGTTAGTTAAAAAAGGGATTCTTAATTTAAATGAGTTTGAAATAATAACCGGCGCGAATGACAGTGATAAGTGTAATTATTTTATCGAGATTGTTAGTAAACAAAGCGGTGCAAAGTTAAATGATTTGTGTGTTGTTCTAAGTAAGGAATGCCCCAAATTGTCGAAGGAGCTTATGAACGACAGACACAGGTTCATTGTCAATGGTAAGTACCGACTTCGTTGATAAGATTGGAATGTTTTTGAGCGTAAAAAAGTTAGTGAAGTCTTCCGCTAACATAAGTAGGTACCAACTTTTTATGACGTTTTATGACGCTTCTAAACTTTGTTAATTATTATTCATGTTATCAACAATGATTCATGTTCTCAATATCAGCAGACGACAAGAAAATGCTCTCATTTATATCCGTTTTCCTGTGTTTCTAATTAGTAAACCTACATAAAAAAAAAACCTAACATTGACTTTGATTTGCTTGTACGTAAGTTGGTAGTTACTTATTAGTGCCTAAGTAGTTTTGCTTGATTAGCACGATCAGTGCCTAAGTAGTTTTGCTTGATTAGCACGATCCGGCTAATTATACCTACTTGTAGGTAGTCGTAATTTACATAAGCAACTACACTAAGTAAGTAAGTAAGTAGGTACCTACCTACCTAACCTTCTTACTTAAGGGCACGCTAGTCGCTCATTCTTCCATACAAACGTATTATGGTGATTACTCGTCTATTTGACGGTGTAACGTTCAAAACTTAAAAAAGTACTTCAATTTTTCTCGTCATTATCTAGGCCTATATAAGCAGAGTCGGTAAAAAAATATTGGTTTGGAAGTTATGAGCGTCGAAACTTAACCTAGCTCCCGGAGTATAAAAATAGCAAAATTGTTACCGTGGAGGCAGATAATTTGAATTTATTGAAGAATGCAAACTTTACTTTAAATAAATTCATCGTGTAGTTTTTTCATAGGTAATAATATCTAAACGCCGAAAGGTCTGTTTATGAAATTTTACGCGCTTTTTCGTTATAAATCATCGTCTATTTCACTAAATACATAAAAACTAAATAAATAAATACTCAATAAATACGTACCTACTAAATAAATAAACCAAAATAAATAAATAAAGTAACTAAATAGCATACATATTAGCCACGCCCGCGCCACCAACGAGTTCGAGCCGCCGACTAGGAGCACCTTAAGTAGAAGACTTTATTAACGTAGGTATTGTAATGAATATACCTAGGTAGGTAGCTATTCTCTCTTAACTAGGACATACCGAGTTAGGATAGTTCTACCTACTTAGGGTAGGTTAGGTAGTCAGGTACTTAGTTTCTTCTAATAAAAGTTGACACAATACACAATTTAAAAAAGAAGCTAACAGCATTATTGATTGGAAAATGTTACTATTCGATTAACGATTTTCTAAATGACAATGACTTCAATTTATCCTAATGTAAATTTCTAATTTAAGATAATTATAATACTTCAATTTAATGACATACCAACTTTTTTAATTGTGCCTGTTTTGATTTGTAATTCGTAATTAGTATTTTTATTTGGCACTATTTCATTTGTATAAGGATCACAATTGTTTTTTTAATACCTTATGTCATGTATACCTACAATCTACGCAAATAAATAAACTTTACTTTACTTTACTTTACTTTACTTTCTACAGACTAATCAATCTGCTTAGCTTTTCCCAACTATGTTGTAGTCGGCTTCCAGTCTAAGTGGATACTGGCAGCTGAATACCAGTATTTTACATGGAGCGACTGCCTATCTGACCTCCACAACCCAGTTATACTGGGTAACAACCAGTCTCACCCGTATACGCCTTGGTAATACTGGTTGTCACTTGGCACTGGTATGGGTTGTTAGAAGGCCGAAAGTCTGATAACTGGACAGACCCGTACCTAGCGACTGTCAAAAATCCAAGAACTACCAATGAATACATAATTGAGAATTGCTTTGCGAGGCACGGAGGGGTCTCGGTATATGTATGTAAAGGTTCACCCATCCACGGACTGACCGCGACAAGCGATCGATCCGTGCGGCTGTTATTACTTTTTACTTATACTCGTGGCTAAGTCCCTCTTACTTCTACAGGCTAACAATGTATACCTATACAACGTGTAACGTTAAATGCGCAAAACCTCTTAAGGGGTCATTGTACATTTTGACGAATTATGCGAACATAAATGTACTGAACAGCTGATTTTTTTTTTGCGATTTCAGGTTAGGTCCCATAGTAAAAGTTGTTCATAATGATGAGTACAATGAACCCTTAAGAGGTTTTGCGCATTTAGCATTACACGTTGTATAGGCAGCGTTTAAAAACATACAACGAAATTCAAATCTTCATAAGCGCGAAGGAAGACACACGAAGGTGGAAGAAGATCCGCGTTCTATTAAGTCGGTAGAAACTTAAAATATGGGAAAACACAGTTTTACTGGAATTTCAAAAGTTAAAATACATGATAAAACATAACATAACAAACGGTAACAGTTACTAAAATGTGGGTAGGTAATGAGATGTAAATATGTAAGTGCCATCCATACGAATTAAATAACGTCAAAAAATATTTACAGTCTAACCATTCAACAAACTCCACAAAAAACAAGAAATTCAGCCAAAGAGACACGGGACAAAGGCATTTAGGTATTTTTCAAGTTGTCACATAGCAAAAAAACTTAACGAAGCTACGCTAAACACCTAAATACATACCTCTATAGGCATTACGTGAAGAAACGGTAAAAGTAATCATGTCTTTTGTGCCGAAATAGTAGCTTATAGGTACTAAAGAAATTGCCACCGAGCACGAAACGCGGTAATTCGAAATAGATTGAAAAATTGCATGACCAACGACCAAAAAGGGGAGAGAAGAATATTGTTAGAGACCATTATTTAAACGTTACAAAGATATATGCGTATTTAAATCGGGCATTGAATCTTTAGAAGCAAGACACAAGGTTGAAAATCGCCTGCAATTGTCTATGGGACATTGAAGAGTAGATGCGGGTGCGTTCGGAAATTGACCCCGCCTGCTATGGGAATCAATCCACTATTGAACTCCTGATGGTCATTCATGTAATTCAAATGAAACCACAATTACTGCCGTGACCGTAAAGGTACTTAATTTATTATTGTTGATGTACCTGTCCTCTGTCGTGCCTCTGCCTTTGATGTCGTTAGTCACCAAGTTACCAAAAGTCATACATACATAACATAACAATTTGTATTAAATTAGAAGCTTACGTAATCACTATAATATTATATCGGGTGTAAACGACCCTTGTAATTTTTCACAACCTAAGTTTTTTACAATTTACTATTGGAACTACTAGAGGAGCTCGTGGCCAAATAATAACAGCCGCACGGGTCGATCCGTCAGGTTAAGCTACGCTTGCCGGGGTTGATCAGTCGATGGGTGACCATCTTTACATACCGAGATTCCTCCGTGCCTCGGAAGCCGTTAGTCCCGGCTGTTATTCGTGGATCTTTGACAGTCGTTACGGGTCGTCAGAAGCCCGAAAGTCTGACAACCAGTCTTACCACGGGGTATCATTTACCCAGTAACTGGGTTGTGGAGGTCACATAGGCAGTAGCTCCATGTAAAATACTGGTATTCGGCTGCATCCGGTTAGACTGGAAGCCGACCCCAACATAGTTGGGAAAAGGCTAGGCAGATTGATTGACTACCGGAACTGAATTAATCTGTGGTCTGTGGTATTGTAGCTTGTAACAAGTTTGGCACCGATGCAAATTGCCTAAGCTAGGCAAAGGACACTGTTAATTTAAGAAACATGGCAAAAATTATTAAATCTATTGATTATTCCTGGTGGATAAGACCATGAATGGCGAGAAAGTTTGATCAGATTTACAGCGTTTTCATCCCACTGATCCAAAACTTCGTAACTTTGGCCGGTTTAGCTCTTCGGTTCTTCATCCCTTCCTGGGGGCTTACTATGAGCTCTTCTATTCTATTTCTTGTTGTGGCAAGCAAGCCGATGTCGACCATTCTGCCAATGTCAAAAGTGAGATGGAAATCAAGTGTGCATTGAAAAAAAAATAATAATAAAGCTCTTATAGCAGGGCAGAAGTTGAACGTTTCCAGTGAGAGAGAGATGGAGCTACATGCGACCTATAGCACGGTCTCTCTCTCTCACTGGAAACGTTCAACTTCTGCCCTGCTATAAGAGCTCATAGTAAGCCCCTTGTATCAATAACTACCAAAGGAAGCAACTGGACACTCCGATAGGAATTGACAAAAAACCGTATGTACGGCATTGAAAACTCCTCATTTTCTCAAGAAATGTTTTGATCATCTCGAAGTAACTTTCAGAAGAAAGCATTGGGATTAAAGGACCTCGTGGCAAAAGGTCTTGCTCACCACTGCACCATATTTTATTCTGACGCCAGACCAAAATAATATGGGTATCATCTTCATTAGAGAAATTACTGGCTCAAAGTTGTATCGCTTGAACCTTTCTGTATCGGCCTGTTCTGTATTATAGCTTACTAGCACTATCTTAGTACCCTAGCATTGAAAAACCAGCCTCATTTGTTTCTAATAACCGATCACCATATCAAAAGAAGAGGATGAAAAAATTAACCAATATCGTAAAACCATACGATACTGTAATATGCATGAACTTGAGACAAATCCGTCCGTCACTCAGCAACAGTACCAGGAACATCGTCTACGGCAATGTTTTCTCGCTTCTCAGAAGTCGTTAGCTGGAGTAAGCTGAACGCAAAAACACTCGATTGTCTCAGGTTTATCGAACAACGTTCTTGTAGGCGTCAAATAGGTGGCAATATTTCGCATAGCTTAGACTTGAAGATGGGAATCGTTACATGAACTTGGATTCAGTTTATTTCTTTATAAGAAGCCGACCCCGACCGACCGTACGGCCGATTTATCTTGGCAAGGGGCCTACTCCCTAAGCACGAAGCCCGTAGTTTCGGCCTTCGTTACGGGCGTTTCTTACTCCGTATCACTTATGCCTGGGCCGCACACATCGCGATGACATTCGGGCGATAAACTTCGTCTTCGGTCTACAGCGAAGCTGCGCGGCCACATAGTGCGTGTTGTCAAGTTTATCGCGATGTACGAGCGATGTACAAACGAATAAAACAAAATGGACGCCGCGGTTGCTCTGTATTTTATGGCAGCAAATAATTATTTTTTACAATTATGTCATGTAAGAAACAAATTAAAAGCAAGAAAAAGGAGGAAGTGGATGATAACTATTCACAAATCAAGAACTATATTAGCTATATTATGCACTGTAGTTTAACTTAACACGTCCACTACGCACGAAGGGTGGGGGGGCCGACTGAAGTGTGGCCGCGCAAGCGAAGTTCATCGCGATAAAACGCTTTGATCTGCGAGAGTTTACCGACAGCGGAGCGAAGTCGTTGCGACTACGCACGAAGCTCCGAAGTATACGCGAATACTTGGCTACATACATCGCGATTACGCGAATCTTCGGGTTATCGCGATGTGTGCGGCCTAGGCATTACGGATGGATGATTGCTTCGGGGCCCGAACAAAGTATGAATGACATGATTTTCCAGTTGTCCCTACTCCCGATGTGTTTCTGCCCGTCCGAAAAATTTAACTTTTACACTTGTTTTGATGGATCGTAATGTCAGACGGACGGATGAACGGACGTACGGAAAGACGGACGGACTTAGGGAGTAGGCCCCCAGGCTCGAACTTCGCGCAGTAAGCCGACGTTCGCCTTCGCACGGACGTAAAAATATCGCGGCGACTTTGCTTCGCGCACTGGATTTTCAACACTCTGCTTAGCGCCGAGAGTTGAAAATCCAACAGTGTGTTTTTTCAACGCGCTGGGATGCACTCTCTAGTTATTAGGTTGGATTCTCAATGCTCGGCTCAACACCGAGAGTTGAAAATCCAGTGCGCCGTAAAATACCGCCGCGATAATTTTACGCCCGGTGCCTACGCCGGGCAAGTCTGGGGGTATTCCCGAAAGCGCAACTGTTTTTAAGCGCAAATAAATTATTCCTCAAAGCGCAACCATCAGTTAGGTTGGACTATACGTAAGCCTTCGGGACCCGGTGGGATGTGGAAGTACCTAACAGGGTGGGGCAACACCATGGGACACCTCAAGGGCATTGACCTTGACCTCAGGGCCATTGACCGTAAGGTCAAGGTCAAAATACCGAAATACCAATTCACAGTTGGTCCAATTCGCGTTTGATCCGAAGACGTGTTTTCCGAGGCACGGAGGTGCTCCGTGCCTCGGAGTGCACCTCAAGCCGTCGGTGCCGACTGTCATTCGTTACTGGTCGTCAGAAGCCCGAAAGTCTGACGACCAGTCTTACCAAGGGTTATCGTATTACCCGGTTGTGGAGGTCAGATAGGCAGTTGCTCCATGAAAAATACTGGTATTCAGCTACATACATGACGATGCTAAGTTGATTATTGTAAATAAGGCAAAAAGATAGATATTTTATTTGAAGGCCAAAGTTATTAAGTTTTTGTTTACTACGCGAACCGGAAATATAGTGTACATAACTAGACACAATAAATAAATACGTAGTGCAACCTGTTATGCACACAAATGCAATTTCGACCCGTGCTTTGCTAACTTTACCTTTTAAAGTTATAATATCGTCTACCAGGCACGTAGGTATTTTTTGTTTGGCTAGAAAAGGCTAGGCAGATTTAATTACATGGGCTAAACTTAAACGAAATATTAAGTTTAGCCCAAGACGTAATTCAATCTAAACTATGTTGGGGTCACCTTCCAGTCTAACCGGATGCAGCTGAATACCAGTATTTTACATGGAGAAACTGCCTGTCTGACCTGCACAACCACCCCTTGGTAAGACTGGTAGGTAGTCAGACTTATGAGCTTCTGATTCTGACTGCCCGTAACAACTGTCAAAAATCTACGAATGACAGCCGGTACCGGGATCAATGGCTTGACGTGTTTTCCGAGGCACACGGGGTCTCGATATGTTATAGATGGTCACCCATCTACGAAGCGACCGCGGCGCGTATAGTGTTAGTATTGCAATTTAAGCCTTAGTTATGATTGAAGTCATAAAGGCTTCAAGACAGGACTTCGGGTAATTGAGCATTTAAAATTCGGTCGGTCTTGTGTTCCTGTTCCTCTGCAAGATCCTGAAGGAATCAATTTGAGTTTCTTTATATTGTTCTCCTGAGTGTTCAAGCTCAGGAAGTAATTTCGTCTAATTAGGAATACTACAAGAAGTACTGTATAGTCAAGAAAATTATAAGACTCACAATGTAAATGTCGTTTTGCGTCATTAGGTACTTCGATAGTTAAGAAGACTTATAATGTATATTTGTTTAACTATGTAAGTACAAGGTACTATAAGCACGTTTCAGTGTCAAGGCTTCTGCTTATTAACGCGATTGTCCGCCAACTCTGTCAGACAGTATACATAGGCAACGTAGACTTGGTTTTATTTTCTAGTTTTGTTTGAGGCATGTCGTTATCTATAATGCCACAAATTGTCTTCGCCATTTTGCAGTTTATTTTTTTGTTTTTGAGTAAGTTGTTCGTTTTTTAAAGTGCTCATTAGGTATTTTTTTGTTTAATTTGATCGTTGTATTTTAAGAAATTACCGTACTAATAATTCTAGAAAAAAAATAAAAAATAAGCAATATTGTGCTTCAAGTGTTTAACTTGAACGTTGTCCTTTTGCCTTGGTTTGATTTCATTTTAGTCATAGACCAAGGAAAATAGGTACTGTCTTGGTTGTGTACTTACTATGTAAACACTTAACATGCACTTCATAATAAATTAATAGTTGATTGGTGATCTGATCACAGAGATATTAATAGATTATTACATGTGCCGGACGGAGGCGTAAAATGTACCTATTTCATTTACAAGACCGATAATGAAGGCATTCTGTCTTGTGTAACTACATAAGTAAGCATTTCTTTTAGGACCTTTTAAAAGTAGGTATCAACTTGACCTACTAATAAACAATTTCTTAATTTATAAATTTTTAGGACCATAAAAAAGTAATCAACTTGACCTCTAATATAAAATGTATTGTTTCGTCATAAATGTCACTTGTCATACAACCCTTTTTCTTATTATAGGTAATATGGTATTTTTAAGATGAAAAATAAATTGGTCGACACGTGCTGTGAACACCTGCCGATCGTTTAAAGATGCAAATGTTGATATTTTGCAGGAGCAGATGTTTCGGTGCAAGCTTGAAGCTAAAATTAAGAACATCTGTCAAATTGCTCGGCGCCATATTGCTTTTTTGTTCTTTTTTGGATGTTCGTGTAACAATAGTATATTATGCAATTAGTGAATAAAGGACGGATTTAAAGCGAGGGCCATAGATGAATCACGAGCTAGTGAAGGATTCTAACGATTGAATCACGACCGTAGGGAGTGATTCATGATGATTGAATCACGAGCGTAGCGAGTGATTCAAGTGTTAGAATCCTGAGTGACGCGAGTGATTCATGGCCTTCGATATAAATCCGTTTTATTCAAGAGTTGCATACTATACTTTATACCATGACTACGAGAAAAAGAAAGATTTAAGTGAAAATAGACATATAATGAAGAAAAAGGAAAGTTAAATTGGCTTTGATGTAAACCAGCCGTGATTTTTTGGGTAGCAAGTTTTCCACTATATCGGCCGTCCTCTCTTTCATAAACTCAGGTGTTAACACATCTTCATCACTAGAATGCATTTTTAATCGATTAGAACAACACTAAACAAACACAAAATTAAAGATTAATGTAACACTTAACTTTGTGTTCGTACAACTTACAGTATTCAAAATAGCGCCAATTTACTAAGGACAGCAAAGAACACAAAACAGTTTTTATTCTAATGCTAAACTCCTTGTCGAAAATGTCGATCAATCAAATTGAATTTAGAACATATCAATATAGGTCGAATACAAAGATTACACTTACACTAGATACGGCAAGCCACGACCAAGCGTGCCCTGCATGTTCGACTGTTCGTACTAAAAAAAGTCTGATATCTCAGTGACGCTTAGCGATTGAAACAATTCTGTTTATGTTAGAGATGGGTCATTGACGGTTTTTGAGTTAATGTAATTTAACTGTTAAACATTAATGGTCAACGGGTTAAAAAAACTGTTAATAAATAACAGGTTAAAATTTCAATGATTCAATCGTTACCGATAATCGTCAATTTATTGTGTCAACGTTTACGATACGAACGAATACGCATAAAATAACAACTTTGTTGCAGTTTAGGTTGAGATTTGATAAGAAAGAAGTTTTTTTTTTATTGAACTGGACTGTAATGCAATGACCTTTTCTTCTTACTTATTCCAGGCTTAGGACTGGCTGGGTAAAAATAGTATCCAGGCGTACTTAAAAGATCATCTGATTGTATATACATAATTAATTTTTAAAGTAACGAATATTTCCGAAGGAGACTAAATTCACAGAAATGAATAAAATAATATTAAAATAATGCGTTGAGTGCGTTGACGTAATCTGACAGCTAATATTTTCAACCTGTTTTTTCTTTAATGATTAACAGTTAACCCGTTGACCAATGAAAAGTCGTTTAAAAAAACAGTTTATTGATTCAACGCCCACCTCTAGTTTATGTTGAGCACATCACTAAATGGCTAGGGTGAAGTTATCGTAGGTATAAAAAAGATGACACGTTCGGTTTTCATACTATCTAATAACATGCCGTATCTAGCCTAGGTACTCTAAATCTGTGGTCGAATACATTGGTGTGTTCCATTTTCAAACATCAAAACAGTGAGTAAAAGTGCTTTTTATTCACTGTTTTCAGTGAATAAAATAAGCTTTTTAGAGTGGGAATGGTATAAACTTTTTTTTTGTGTTAAGACAAGTACTGTGCAAGATTTGAGTGCAACTGTGCATTATAATAACTGTGCATTATCGATTCAGATATAGCTATTAAAATTAATACTAGTAACTAATAATACAAAAAAAAACCAATAGGTTCTCTTTGAAATGAATAAATAAATACAAGTCGACCGAAGCAATAAGTCAGACCTAAGATTGAATTTCAGAAGACTGGTAAAAATACTTCCCGTAGCATTCATTACTACATAACTGACGTCATCCAAGGACAGACAGAAGTCATGAATATAATAAATTGAATCAGGTCAAATGTCATTATTCAAGGGAGTACCTCTATGAGCTACAACAATACTACGAGGGGTCAAAGGCCGGCCAACCCCGTGGGCAATTTGAGCAGTAGGCAGTTACAGCTCCATTGCTCACGGGGTGTGACGGCTCGTGTGAACGTGCCATGGGAAACGTCTTCAAACAACTTATTATCAGCTTTTTGTTAAACTGGGATTTGAATGTTTCTATTTAAGTAGTTTTGTATCATCAAATTATTTTGTTAAATAAGTAAATAATAATAGAGCTTATTTTTTCTTTCGTCTATCATTTTTTAAAACAGCTTGAAAACTTAGGTAAGTAGTACCTACTTACCTACTTATGTAGACACATGAAACAACTTACCTACTTACATACATAGGTAAATGAAAAAGTGCTTGTGTAGTAGGTAAGTAGCTACTTTTACAATTTCTATTTCTAAATATCTCTTTGCTTTTAATAATTATTTACCATGCTTCTTAAAAGTTGCAATGTTGACTAACTAAACCATTTCTTTAAAGAAATCGTCTAGACGAAACTAAGTAATCTGTGGTTGAGCAATAACTAAAGAAATCCTAACCACAGATTACAAGTTAAATTAAATTTATCTGAACAAAAAGAACTTGATTGGCAAGTAATTTGTGTCATATTTTCACGTTTTACATTCCGTATCGTTTTCAATCGGTTTCAGAAGTTAATAAAAGCAGAAACAAAAACATAAATAAATAAATAAAAATTCTTTATTGTCGCCAGCTAATACATTGATCTTAGAGTAATCTAACATATGTAACGTATTGTTCACAAAAGGTACTGTTACTGATTCCCAAACTAAGCTTATGCTTGTGTTTTGGGAAACAGTGTTCAGCCGCAGGAAGTATCACATACTAAAATACGAAGACATTGGTTGTCGCTGCAGTTTACAATCCCAAGATAACTTTAATTAATTGTTACATTATAGTCTAATTTAATTTTTATTTTATTTAGGTTTAATAGATGTGTGTGATCTGTGTGTGTGTTAGGGTGTGTGTGTTGTGTGTATGGTGTGAGTGTATGTGAGAGTTTGTTTAGAAGTATTATTATGATGTATGCTACACAATATATGCTAGTAGATCTTCCGTCTTTTGATAATCTAGTAGTTGAAGCCATTCAGAAACTTTACCTTTAAGTTCGTGTCTGCTAAGCGAAGTAATGTTGAGCTGTTTGTTTATAGTGTTGTACAACTTACAACTTGTGACGTTGTACTGTCTCCTTGCAAAGGAGGTCTTGCATGGAACACCAGGGCACACAGGCATTTTGCTGCGTCTATTGGGGTTGGGTAGTGGTACGCTTTGATGTTTCCTGAGAATAGTTCTGAGCACAAAGAGTTGGCGAACTGTTAGGACCTTACATTCCGAGTACAGTTGAGAGGTTGGATGTCTGTAGGGCTTTCTTGTCATCACTTTCAGCACCGCTCTTTGTGCTCTTTCTAAGCTCAGTAGATGCGTCTTTGCGGGAAAACATTGTTAGTTGCTGCATTGTAAAACTGTAACCGATTCGTTTTTCAAATAAAATGCCTGGCTGAAAAAAGAACGCATAGAAAATTTAAAAAAAAAACAACAACTTCATTTGAGCGGTCTTCTAAATCGATTCGCAATGGAAAGAAGCGATCGATTCCTTCGATGCCATTGCAGAAATTCGAATACCATAAAACGCCATTGGTTAAGGTGTCGATAGCTACGTGCATAGCAAGGTTCGGTTTGGAGTTCGATGCCCGGCTGCGTTCCATAATTAAAAATAATGTCCAATTACTGAAACGATATTGACTTGAAATACTCGGCCGTGCATATCGGCTAGAGATGCGGGTGCGTGATTTATTATTACAAAATCGACAAAGGCTCTTACAGACAGAGGCGATATCGCGGTCGCGACGCGATATTTCGATATTATATCCGTAGAAAAATATCGCGTCGCGACGCGATATCGCCTCTGTCTGTAAGAGCCTTAACTCGTTTATTAATTTTAATTTATTGTTTATTTTATTTTTAATTAATGATTGACTTTATAGTGCAGCTGCAGTAGGATAGATGATAGTATTTACTGGTGCGTAGTATGAAATAGCAGATCTTAGCTTGATAATAATTATTATAATAAAATTGTAGTTTCATGACGAGAAAGTTATGGAAATTACCTGTCAAGCGTAATACCGTTTTGAATTATTTCAAGTAAAAACTTCTCAGTATTGCTCCAATTTTGCAGCTTATAACGAGAACCCTTTTCTAACCGCTCCCGCCACAATCCGCTCGTCCAATAAGGTCGAGTCGAAGCTTCTAGAAGGTTCTAGAAGCTTCGAAATAAATGACGCGCAGCCTTGTCGTTGACTTTTAGTGAGACGTATGTCAACCGTCAACTAGGCTACGCACATTTTTTACACAATATTTATAAAACTAGATCTTTCCCCCGAACCAAACTGTTTTCTATGTTAAAAGCTACATTTTAGATAAGAACTTCCCAACTAAGTATGTATTTACGAAAATTATTGAATTTAATTTGAGTAATAAAATGTTGATACAATCGCCAATACAAACAAACTTACAAAGATCAATACTTACAAAGATTTAAAAAAAAAATACGAAGCATCCCATCACTACTCTAGGTGCAACAAGTAAAAAAAAACAACTTGTTAGATTAAAATCAACAATTTGTGTTGCAACAAAAGCATGACGGTTAGAAACTGACAGATATTGTTTTCAATTAAACCAAACTGTTAATTAACGATTAACGAGACCGTGTAACTTTTCTGCTTCCAGAAATTAGTTTTACGTCGTGTAAACGAGTTTTACTTTTTATTTTTAACGATCGAATAGTTACTAAAGTTAACGGTACCTACATACAGGCTACAGCTCAATTATGTTTTCGCATGAAGACCGATTGCAATTTACAAAGTTATTTTATAAATATTTTATGATCCATTTAATTTAAACTGAAATACTTACTAATAAGGAATTCACAATATACGATCCTATATTATCTTGAAGATGTTCAACTTATATATTTGTGTTTGTGTTTTTTTTTTAATTTTTTTTTATATTTTATTTGCTCATTTTGTTTATAATAATTTATGTTTTTCTCTCTAAGTGAATTTGTTCATTCTTTTGAGAAATAAAATATCTTTAACCGTAAGTATATATTTTTTCTGCATATCATTCTTAATAATAAATTCGAAAATATGTTCCCTGTTATCTCTAAACTCAACATAGATTTTGTTGAATAGGTAGGTATCTATTGATACACATGGGGCATGACAGTATTGATACTTATATAAACAAAGCAGAAAACTTATCTTCTGCCATCTTTTCATACAAAGCCATTTTTCCATTTCTAACAAAAAAAATATAGGTACAATTTAATGAAGAACAAAATGAGTTTTCATTGTTTCCTAGGATTCTGGTAGAGACAGCAAAAAATTGATTTCAATATTGTAGTAAAAATATGGGACTATCTCAACGGCCTTATCGACCTCTGCACTGCCACCGCCGACGATGCCGTGGAAGTGCCGAAGCTTTGGAGCAATAAATCTATATAAATAAATAAAAAGAGAAGTCCCGAAAAAAAGAGGAGAGAACAGAAGTCATGCGAAATAAAGGCTCCCACAGACAAGCGCGACGCGACTCCGGTAGAACAATTTTAATGAAGTTTTCATAGAAGTTGTTCACTTGTTCCACCAGAGTCGCGTCGCGCCTTGCTGTTCGGGAACCTTAAGGCTACTCTTTCGAAAAAAGCTTAAAAACAGCGTGCAGATTAAGCAGTTTTTCGCCGGAACCTACAGAGAAATTATATCTGAAAAAAATTGTTAGTAATCTACATGATATGAATCGTAATTTGGTTTAGCCATAATTTTTCTATCGGTATCACATAATAAGAAAAAAAAAACCCAAATCACCTCCAAATCGTTAAGATGAAACCATTTTACTCCTTCATTTTTTATCAAAAGAATATAAAAAAAATATCTACTACTTAGCAATACAAACGAAAATGATTTGGTTTTGTTACTTTTTAAAAACATGTATATTTTTTATTATAATAAGTTAAAAATGCGTCTAATTTGGGACAGCACTCCTTGATGGGCGAGTCCTATTACTGGCTGGACGGCGCGGCGGCGTGAGCTCAGTCCAGAATGCGCAAGCTAACCACTCAAGGTCATTGGCGTATAGTTCGGCCTTAACACGGTAAAGTACTAATGCCCTTATCGCGAGTCATTCGAAGTCCAAACAAAACAGATATTTATTTTATGTTAGAAGTTCCCACAAACATCGGCAACTCGATAGCGAAGGCGATAATAATTCGTATTGAGTCAGAATTCCTGATAATGCCACAAGTTTGTCTAATTAGTAATTTGTTACTAAGAATTAGATAAAAGGTCAAGAAGAATGAAATGTCAGAGGCCAAAGTATTTTGTTTGTTCATGTTTTCGGATAGGTAGTTATAAAAAATTATATTTAACTTATTACCGGAGACAAGATTTAAAGTAAAACGTACCTAGATGATTATTTTTGTTTTATTTTATAAAATACTGATTTAATAATACATACATCTATGTTCTATGTTAAGGATTTGGTTTCCGCACTTAGTCCTTCATGTGGACCATTGTGCGTGAGCCATGGCGGCCTTCGGGGGTTATTCCAACCAGCCCACCTCCTCCAGAAGTTAATCAAATCTCTGGGTCTATTAAGAACATCTGTGAAAGATCGGGGTATTCCAAGAGTTTCTGTTCTGATCTGGGTGACGCCTATGCATTCAAAAAGCACATGCGCAATGGTAAAATTAGTAATTTTACCATTGCGCATGTGCAATTATAATGCAATTATAATACATACATACACTCACGCCTTTTTCCCACGAGTACCCTCGGCAGAAGCTACAGAACGCCACTTGCTACAATCAAAATCTCTAAAAAGAAAAATCAATTGCCAAATATTATGTACTACGCGTCACTTCTGAAATGCCTTGACCATGCACCTCTGATGTCGTAGAGGCAGATGGCTTGAGCGGTTTTCTACGAGTTTTCATTGTCAGGGATCAGGGAACGGTGGCACCTATTTGGCTAATTCTTTTTTTGTTGTGTTTGTAATTGTCAGGACAAGGTTTGTATGAAAAAAAATGTTTGAAAAGTTGCCGGGAAAATTGGATAAATCAGGAAAACTGAAGGTGCATTTTCTATGGGAATTTTGTATGAATTATTGTTTGGACAGGACAACGTTTGTCGGGTCAGCTAGTTTAACTAGAAATGACAGTCTATTCTATCAAATTTTGAACTACTACGTCTCGAACATCTTTTGGACTTTTTTCTACCCCCTTCTGACCTAGGGTTCAGATGTAACAGCAATCAACAGCGGTCAATAGTTCAAAACCATATTATGGTGAAACATATAATTATATCTCACTGAGGAGAATGGAAGAAGAAAACGTTTTGCGCCGACCCAAGTAACATGGATCAAGAGCAGCAAGATGATGTTATTGATATAAATCTCACTGCACAGATGGCGATGAATATATTTTTTCTAGTTCTGATAGAACTCCTCTCTTGCCCTGTTGCGTCCTTCCCAGTAAAGGGGTTTCTTTCTTCTACAGCAAGAGTGTAACAAAATAAACAATATTTTAATAAAAATTTTTGGGACTCAGTCCAACTCAACAATGGGTTATTGTCCAAGATCACACAATGATGTTTGTGCTCAAACGTCATCAAGAAGACAATAATATGATGATTATTATGACACACTATGTGTTATTGCAGTAAGAACATCAGAATTGTGAATTGTTACATGCAACAGGATTACATGATGAAATGGGAGACGCACAAAAACCTACTTCTCCGGCCCTACTGTTACCGAGCGTATGCAATGTCATAGTTTTTTGATAATCTGCGAAATACCATTCCAACCAGATCCAATCCTATTTAGCTCATTGATCTGAATGCTCCTGATCAGCAGTTAGTATAGGAGACAAAGTGAAGAACATCCAAAACGGTATACATACATAAACTCACGCCTTGTCTTCACATCGGGGTAGGCAGAAACTACATAACGCCAGCTGCTACGATCCTTACATACTCCTTTTGCTGCGTTTACGTTCATACATCTGGTCATACACGCACGCTTGTTGCGAGTACTACGCACCTGACCTTTCTGAAGAACATCACCAATAAGGTTACTATTTGTCTTCCTAGGCCGTTCAATCCAATCACTTTTCACTCACTTTCCTTGTAAACCTTTGTTGTATACCTTTTGGTAATCGCTATTCATTCATCCTCTCAATATGACCAAACCATCTAAGCATACTCTTTTAAATTTTTGTCACTACATTTTACGGTAGATCTGTGGTTACCAAAATGCTTTTAAAAGTTAAAGGCACAGTCTGTTCCAATACTAACAGTCTGTTCAAAACAGTAACAGCACAGTTTAGTATTGGAACAGACTGTTAGTATTAGAATGTTTTTGACCATCAAAAATATTAGTACCTACGCCTGGCATGACCACCATAGACAGAAGAAAGGAGAGACAAAATGACAGATTGTAGAAAGACTTCTACAAGGCGATATCAAAAGAGGTACTTTACCTACATAAACAAGAAATATGTCTATTCTTCGTAGAGTAGAGATAGAAGTGGTTATGCTACGCGTGGAGGGCTTCCAATCATTGGGGCAGTAAAACAAAGCCGTTAGAATCAAACACCAAGTACAGTAAATATTAAATCTGTACCGGCCTTCATTTGAGTGGCACATACCAAGGCGAACTCTCTAAATTAGTCCAATGAAGCTCATACAGTCCATACAGTCGGTGATTAGGTCACGAGCGTCGCTATGATTGTGTTAATTAAATTAGCGAATTCTGCTCCGCTGTTTCTGTTTCTTAATTTCTTATAATTGCTTCAAACACGACGTTTTGGACCACAGAACAGATAAAGAGGTTTTGGACTCATGAGGACTAAAATAAAAGTTTTCGAATAATTCGTTGCTTCTTAGTTTTTGTGCTATCTGTATCTACATCGTGTTCGGGTTGCCTTATTTTTGAGCTTTCTTAATAAAATTGTTTTTATTTTGATCTTACTTATCAAGTACCTGAGTGTCATCAGAAGAATTGGATGTACCTTTTTTGGAACTCATTTAATTATTATGATATGACTCAATAGTTTCTTTAACTCTTTGGGTGGTTATTAAATAAAGGTGTTCATAATCATACGGTGACATATATAATTACTTTGTGATCATTCAGGTCAGAAAGCAAAAGCTACATTGGCCTACATTGTGTCCCACTGCTGGGCAAAGGCCTGCCCTTTTTCCTTCCAAACCTGCCTGTCTTGTGCGATCTCTGGCCATGTTGGCCCTGCAAACCTTATCAGATCGTCACACCACCTTCGCCGTGGCCTGCCTCGACGGAGATCTCCCTCAGGCGTCCAGTGAGTGACGATCTTTGCCCATCTCTGAAAGAATTCAATCTGCCTAGCCTTTTCCCAACTATGTTGGGGTCGGCTTCCAGTCTAACCGGATGCAGCTGAATTCCAGTATTTTACATGGAGCGACTGCCTATCTGACCTCCACAACCTAGTAACTGGGTAATACGATACCCCTTGGCAAGACTGGTTGTCAGACTTTCGGGCTTCTGACGACCCGTAACGACTGTCAAAGATCCACAAATGACAGCCGGGACCAACGGCTTGCTTTCCGGGGCACGGAGGAGTCTCGGTATGTAAAGATGGTCACGCATCCACTGACCCGGGTTGGTCAGTGGATGGGTGACCATCTTTACGTACAGTTGAGCCGTTGGTCCCGGCTGTCATTCGTGGATCTTTGACAGTCGTTACTGGTCGTCAGAAGCCCGAAAATCTGACAACCAGTCTTACCAAGGGGTATCGTATTACCCCGTTACTGGGTTGTGGAGGTCAGATTGGCAGTCGCTCCATGTAAAATACTGGTATTCAGCTGCATCCGGTTAGACTGGAAGCCGACCCCAACATAGTTGGGAAAAGGCTCTCTAGGCAGATTGATTGATTTGATTGATGAATTTTAAAACAAAACAAAAGATTCTTTCGTTTCCTCGGTAAACGGTCACACAATAACGTCTGTCCAAATCCACAAATACAGCGTTTTTTGACACCTTAATGTCAGATACTGTTGAAAATTATAGATTTTCATGAAACCGTTTCCTCGCGCTGGAATCAAATTGAAAACCAAGGAAGTATTTCATTTTGTGATCTTCGGCCATTCAACCGAATTAATTGCTGCACCGCTCAATTGCAATCTAGCAATTGGACATTCCCATTTCTTTGTTGCCAATAGAACTAATGCCCCTTACTTTACCAACCAGACATTTAATCTAATGGTTCATACAACGGTGGAGCACTTACCGAAATTAAAAATAAAAGGTGAGAGCGTAATGCATGAAGTTTTGCGGGCGTATATAGGTACTTACCAATTGCTGAATTGAAAATAAGCAATTTTGTAAAATGAAGGCGTGGGGAACGTAGTTTTATACTTTAAATTTCGACGAACGCGATCCATTAGTGATATCTGTTTGTTCATAAGTCTAACACACTAGTGAATCTATTGAGAACAAATGGATATTGTATGGTACTTTATTTTAATATCGTTCTGTTCTTGGTATCCACCTAGAGTTTCGCCATCTTCTTTAGATTATTGGGCTGCTGGTGAAATCTCAACCTCATCACTCAGACACAGTCTTCTTTATTTCTACTTCTATATACTTAATTTTGTTTAATTACAAGATATGTACAAGTACATTCTGTAATCCTTTATTGCACAGAAATGTCACCCGTCTCTCCACTATTCCATTACTTACTTACTACCTATAGGGTGTATACTCGGTAGGCTCTTATCCCCTCCATATCCTAAGGGAACGTCTTCCCTACCATTATCGCGCCCCCGGTCTACTCCTTGATATGCAATATATGGTCTCTGTTGCACCATGTAAATATAACTTGAAGCAACAGGGGCTAGTGTGAATATCTGGGTTCATTCAAGTAATCGAGTCTAGTCAAACCACGCTGGAGTTGGTGCATTTCATTCATTCATTCATTCTGTAATCCTTTATTGCACAGTGGAGTGGCTAAGGACTTAAGCCCTAAGGACTTCCTACAATAGGGATTGGTTAGTTACCTTGGCAAACGAGCATTCCCTTGGGCCCATCATCCTAATACAATTTAGTCCTTTACTAGGGTTCCGTACCCAAAAGGGCATCACGCACTCAGTAATGCGGTGTTTCTTCCACCTCTCTCATCATCATCTGCCAGTCTAACCGGATTCCAGCAGTTGAATACCAGTTTGATGGAACGACTACCTATCTGACCTCCACAACCCAGTTACTATAGGTAACACGATACCCCTTGGTAAAACCCTGCCACAGAAAACAACAAATTATCCTCCAAACAGTTAATTTCATAGAAATTCCCGTTCAACCATAATAATTACTGTTAATGTTCCACGTTCCTTTGTTTCCCATAGAATTGATCCCACGTACCCGTGACCCTTGAAAAAGTAATCAGAATCTTAAATGGGAGTTAGATCGAACTACATTGTATGTTAATTGTCATAATCATGTGATGTATGTTCTTGAGATGGTGATGAGAATGTGGATCAATGATAGTTTGTGCAGTAATAAAAAAAAAACCGGTCAAGAGAGAGTCGGACTCGCGCACCGAGGTTCCGTTCCGATTTCTGAAAAAGTGTGCTATTTAGAAACATTGTTTTATTTTTCCTGTAATCGTTACATAAACTTCTATCACATAGAATAATTTCAGATTTTTCTCTTTGCAAACTTCGGAGATAAGGGGTGAACGGTATTTTTTTTTACATTTTTCATCAAAAGTCGAAAACTATGCGGCCTAAAAAAAATAAAAAAATGTTTGAGAATGTGCAAACAGCGCTCTTTCATAATTATGATACCCCACATGCCCTAGTAACCCCCCTTTGAATTTTTAAGACCCCCTTTCAGTCCCCGTTGCAAAAAAAATACATATATTTTTATTTCATTCTTATTTGCAAAATAGTTGGTTAAACGTCATCTAAAACCTTTCGAAATTTCAAGTTGATAGCATTAGTAGTTCTTGAGATATCCAGCTGTGACAGACAGACAGACAGACTGAGTCACACCATAAGGGTTCCTTTTTTACCATTTTGGTACGGAAACCTAATAAGATAAAGCAGAAATCAAAAGTTCAGAAACAAAAACAATCTGCCCAGTTTCCCAACTATGCATGACATAAGTATTGCAATTTGCACGGGACAGTCACCCCATGTAAAATACTGCAGTAAGACAGCCGCCAATCTGACCAGAAATGACTTTGCTCTCGTCAATGAGACTTGGAGAGTTAGGCACTACAAGATGATTTTGATAAAGTAGAAAAGACAATAAAATATAAATCCATTGTATAATAATAGCATGAGCATAAACTAACCGGGCATTGCCCTAAAACTCTGCAGCTCGAGGTTAGAATTTCTATAAGCTTAGGTACAAACAAATGAAAGTCAAAGCAAATCTGACCATATTCCGATGAACTAGTCCATCAGGCATTTCTGACGCCATATTTTTAAGGGAAGTTCTAAGTGCAGAATCAAAAGTTTTCTTTAGCATCTGCAACCTAGCGTCTATTTTTGTATGTAGGCAACGAGTTAATAGAACAGCTTCTATTATATTAATTCATCATCTTTACTATTCCAACAGAATATCAAAAGACCAGCGTCAATTTACGAACGTCAATTAATATGACTCAGCGCTACCTATAAATATATTTACTTCTGAATTAATAACTCAGCGACTACTTTAAATATTTTAGAAATTCAACATCTGTAATCTGTGCTAACAAAATCAAATTCCAGCCTCAAAATAAGCCAAGGGTATCGTATTACCCAGTTACTGGTTTTTGGAGGTCCGATAGGCAGTCGCTCCATGTAAAATACAGATATTCAGCTGCATCCGGTTAGACTGGAAGCCGACCCCAACATAGTTGGGAACAGGCTAGGCAGATTGATTGTGTATCCAAATAACAAACACAGAGTTGCAGATGTTTGTTTTTGATGACAATAACCTTTGTATGTTCAATTCAATGCGGTAGGTATAATATTCGAGTCATCAATTACATGTTAAAATTACAAATAGATAGGTGTCTACATGAAATTAGAGCTTTCATTGGCCATTATTTGATGACAATAATAAGGTAATTTTATGTTCAATAATTGAACATACAATTATTGTAGTAGATTCACTCATCAATTATATATGCTAACGTATAAAAATATAGGTGACTTTATGAAATTAGAGTACGTTGAAATTATTTTATAGATACAGTTGATACTCTTATTAGGAGCTGTCAATGCGTAGACATATCACAAATTTAGTTACTATTTATCTCCATGCTGAGTCATATTAACAGTAGCTTGTTTTACAATATATGGTCGCTTGAAAAGCATTTATTATACGCAAAAGATTAGTCGCTGACCTATTAATTCATTAGACAACTAAATAATATATATTTGAAGACGAGAATGACATTTTAAAGAAGCTGCATTAATTAGCACCCTATTTTTAATCTGTTCCTATTTTATTGTTTGACAAGCCGTGTTTCCCGAAAGGATTTCCTATCGACAAAAATAAAAATAACGAACTTTCTAAAGACTTATTATTATAATTTAGCTATGATTTTGCTTGTCATTAAACGTTACCAAAAATTCTGTTAAATTGTAATTTTGTATTCGATTTTGTACACCGTTTTCCAATGCTTACTACAGGGTGCATACTCGATAGGCTCTATAATCCTTAGCCATATCCAAAGGGCACGTCTTCCCTCCCCGGTCTACTCCTTGATATACAATGGTCTTTATTGCACCATGTAACATGAGGCAACAGGGGCTAGTGTGAATCTTTGGGTTCATTCAAGTAATCGAGTCTGGTTAAACCACTGTATATTTTTGTACGCAGTTAACGGCAAAACATTGAGATCTATACTTGCCTTTATTTATAACACCTATTTTTACACATATGCTTAACATGTAAAACTTTGACTTTCATCCCCTATTTAAATGCTTTCTACTTCTTTTGATTCCTATCCAATTATTAAAGGTTGGCCATCGACTCCGAATATTTCTCCTTGTCCTGTATGGAAACAATTTTCAAAATTCCTAAGTAAACACCTTCAAATTCAAATTTTATGTTTCTACAGTTAGGTTTAGCAGTTTAGGCTGTGCGCTGTCTGTCAGTGAGTCCTAAGACAAATTACCTTTCGCAAGATCCTAAGACACCTATCTACCTATAGTTAAAATCTCTGTAGCCCAAGATCATTCCCTGAAAGAGAAAAGAGTATTAATACTTAGTGAATCCCCAGCGGCATTGCTATCCAATATTTAATTACTTAATCCATTTAAATATTCAGACCAATTAGGGCCATGCCAGACGACCTGATAATTTATTGAAGCCATGAAACGAGCTTAATGAATAAATTCGTCTATGTTTGAGTCTGTGTTCAGCATTTTCGGGCTCAATTCCCAAATGAGCGAACGCTGAATGGACCTTTTTTTATTGCACTAAGGCCGTCTGTGAACGCTGCGATTTTTTATCGGACGATCTGGATTTACGCGGATTTTGGACGCGTTCACACGACTTTTGGTCGTAAGCTACGGTAACGTATTGGGCGAGCATACAGATTGACTGTTTGTTCAACAGTATTGGTGCCTTTTCTTCGCGTCAAAGTGTGTTCGGCTTTCGTATTGAGAATGCAGTAGGGACTTGGGACTATTTGGAACGGCAATTTGTACTTCGGTCGGAAAACATGTTTGGAATAACAATGGCATTGGAAGAATTTCTGCCAAAGTCCAATATTAGGCAAACAGGTCACTGATACCTCTCGCTACTTCCAAAACAACCCGGTAACTTACATAACGTATTTTTTAATGAAAAACAACAACAAGTTATCCACCCTCTGTATCACTGTTATCGCTTTGTCTGAATCAACTTTTATGAGTAACCAGCCCTAAAGACACTAATTAATACCTAAATGGAAGGTGATAATTTACAATGGCATAAATAAAGTAATGAATTAAAAACTACAAAGAGGGACAGCCTGTCATATAGTGCAACAGTGCCCGCACGCGACAATAAAATGGTCCGGTTTTATAGCCGTCCACTGTCCGTCACACAAAGTCGGGGCGTGTATGGAATGCGTTATTTTTTAACGACTCGAAATGCTGTAGAAAATGTAATTGTACAGTTTGTAACTGGCCAGTGTTTTGGCTGTTATGTAGCTGTGGAAAATGAATTTAGAACAAGGTATGCAAATGGTATTTTCATTCTATTTTCAAATTATTAAAATATTGCTATTGCTCGTCACTCATATTTTTCTGTCGCTTCTCCTACGAGCCTTCTGTATTGAAACTGGGACCGGAGCATTCAAATTCAAATGTAGTTGTTCCTACAGGCAGACTCTTGACAAAATCCGAAATTAGCAACTCCTGGTAAATTATGCAGGTCGAGAACTCGACACAATTATCCTTGCTGAATGAATGAACTAGTCTCTGCTAGCTAATAACAGGAACACTGTTTACTTAACGTTTATTCACTATTCAAAATCTTTTACTTACTTATGTACGAGTATGTCCACACCTATACCAGTGATACATAGGTAATACAAGCTGCCAAACACAAAATGTAAACAAGTGAAGCTTTGTTTGCTGAGTAAAGTAAAAAGCGTTACCAACGTATGTACAATATGCACATACACTATTTGTAATTTAAACCTCGACACGTTTTGTTACACCCGCTATAGGGGCGATGACTCTCCCTATGTCTTCAGAATATACAGTGTAAACTGCATTTAACGTCACTCGATTTAAGGTGTATAGATGCCTCGATGACCTTGCGCATCTGGGCGGAGCTTAACCCCCACCCCCGTTCATACGTAAAGCGAGCGCGGTGGCGCGCTACACTAAAACGAATGTCAAAGAATATGCAGGGTCGCAGAGATGCGCACGTAGGGCGGCTTTTTTGCCTACGATTCCAGAAGGGAATGCAGGGCTGATATTTGTTACGCAACTACTTTAAGTTTTAACGGGACATTATTTTTAGCATGTAGGTATGTGGTTATAGTAAAATTAGAATAGAGCTACTTGAATTAGCACTAGCCAGATGTACAGTGGGCTGCGTCAATTGGGTATTAAAATTTTAATACAACTGGGGTACCTAATTTATAAAGCCCATTGTACACACGGCTATATATCAAGCTATCTATACATTTCCAGTATAAGCTGATCTTGCATTATTTCCGTACAATGAGAGGTCAGCTTATACTGGAAATGTACAGCTTGATACGTAGCCGTGTGCAGCCGTTTTGTATAATAATCTATCTAACTTTTTTTTCAAATTTTACCATGATCGGTTCATCAAAACTTTAGAAGTGATGTGTAACTTTTTTTTTTGAAAAAAATAAAATTATATTTGCACAAACTGTAGGTACTTACATACAAATTAATGTTTTACAGAAAGAGTGATATTTTCACCAATTTGAGTAATAAAAGTAAAGTAAGAGGCGCAGTGACCCTATATTTTTGGTAATATTTTTTTTACATAAATACTCCCTGACAACGCTGGTGTATCGGACATCTTCACATTGCCTCTGACGGGACAGGACTGGTACGATAGCCAACGTGTGGACGCCTCACGAAATTAACCGACTGACGTTGGTACGAGTGTTGGTGGCAACCTGTGGCACCGGTGTTAGGGCCTATTTCACGATGTCCGGATAGCCACTACTCACCGATTAATTCAAAAATGTAACAGAATTTGTATGAAATTATCTGCCAAGTAAGTTAATAGGAACTTAACCGTCGGTGGTGAGACAGGCTTCAACTTTTTTTTACGCGATGCTATTATTCGAATTAATCTTTCTGAATTTAAATTTTGATATTCTAATAAACTGGGTACGGTTCTTTTAAACTGTTTTTACCTCTTTTAAATCTAATCAGCCTTCTTATATAGATCTGCTAATAATTTTACTGCCAAGTGGGCCACGGTTGTGTTTATGTATACTTTGTAAAATTATTTATTACCTAACTACAAGGTCTTGTTTTACCACCTTTCAATGAAAACTCAAGGTGGCGGCCGCAAAATTTTCAAATTTTTGAAAACCATGAAAACGATATGCATGACGAAAAATTTTGCGGCTGCCATCTTAGATTTTCATTCCAAACACCCTAGAAAAAAAAACTCATCAGTTTATCAAAAGTTATTAAAATATATATGATATTGGATTTATTTGAAGTTCACAAAAAGAATCGCAAATATTATATTTGAGTGTTAAATAATATTTTTGGGAGCGAAAAATGGGAATTGTTCCACATAATTCATTTAAGATTTTGTGATGAAAGATACTTATAGTAAATTCAAATTCTTTATTTGCTTAAAACATGGTGTTTATAGGTCTTACAATTGAAACAGAAGTACAAACATGTTTAGCTATTGGAACTATAGCATGCAAAATCGAGTCTTAGCTTAAACCGAGTCATAACTTATTTTCAAGGAATGTTTTAAGGGAGTAGAAGTTGTGGGCTTTCAGCCATTCCAACAATTTATTCTTAAACAATATATTATTTTGAGTTTTAAGTTCTCTAGGTATTTTATTATAAATTCTCACACACATAGTTAGACAACTTTTGCTGTATTTGGACAATCTGGGAGTGTCAAAAAAAACTAATCTATTTTGGTCTCTGCGATTTCGAGAGCTTACGTCAGACACTTTTACAAAATATTCTTTATATTTCCATACAAACATGCAAATTTCATATATATATAGAGATGGTAGCGGTAACAAACGAAGTTTTTTGTATATTGGCTCGCAGGACTCATAAATAAAAAGGTAGTAATTTCCTGTGGATTGCATTTTTATCTCTACACTGGTGCCGATTCTCTTGTACAAGAGAATCGGCAGCAGTGTAGATACACCAACTAAACTAACTAAACTATATCACTAAAACTTACTTTTAGCTATGAGAATCTTAGAACTATTCTGCAAAAAAAAAATCTCTAAAAAAACAATTTTGACGCAACTAAAATCGAGTTTGACAATCGCGATTCCGCGTAGTACTTGTGTGCCCTACCCCGAGAATGTTTTGTAGAGCCCGAGGCGCCCAGGGAGGGCAGCTTAAACGTGTTTTATATGGAACGTAGGTTTTTGGTACCTACGTAGGTACCTGGTAGGTAGTTGGGAAAAGGCTAGGCAGATTAATTTTTTACATTGTAACAATTTTAAAATATAAACAAAAAAAAAATATTTCAGTAGTAAATATGAAATACGAGTACTAGCACTTCCCGTGCGGCTTCGCCCGCGTGTATGTCGGAAAATATTCCACGGGATTATCATTTTGACCTCATTATCATTTTCAGCTACCTCAAAAATCATGAAAATGACACCCATGACGGAGAAATTTGAAAATTGTTGAAGCCGCCATCTTAGATTTTCATTTTGACTCCATTATCATTTTCAGCGCCCCCAAAAACCACGGAAACGACACCCATGACGAAAAATTTAAAAATTTTCTCAGCCGCCATCTTGGATTTTTATTTTGACCTCATTATCGTTTTCAGTGACCTCAAATACCATGGAAATGACACCCATGACGAAAAATTTGAGAATTTTTGCAGCCGCCATCTTGGATTTTCATTTTGACCCCATTATCGTTTTCAATGACCTCAATACCATGAAAATGACACCCATGACGAAAAATTTGAAAATTTTTGCATCCGCCATCTTGGACTCAAAAACCATGAAAATGACACCCATGTCATTATTATTATTGCCTTTATTTCATTTTATATATCTGTAGGACTGGCCTTGGAAACATCAGAAATAGAACTCAGATATGGCAATACACAAATTAATTAAATTGAACAATCAGTTATCAATTTAGAAAATGTAGAAATATAGAAATGATATAAAATTAATTAAATAACTAATAATGGTAGTGTATTGTTTGTTGTTGCATGTTGTTGTAGTTGTTTGTTGTTTTTTATTACTGTTTGTTATTAATGATAAATAAAAATAATTAAAAACAAAACAACATTTTTTTTTCTTCAAAATATTTTTTTTTTCGCCTATACTATTCGGCCGGATGGCCGAATAGTATAGGCGAAAAAAAAAATATTTTGCCAAGCTCGTACCGGCCGTTAGGGAACTTCGTTCCAAAAAAAAAAGTTGTTTTTGCACTTGAAGTCAAGGTGTTGGTTGGGTGTTGGTGTGAATTTTAGTTCTAAACTAACTAACTAACTAATTTTATTCCAAATCTTTTTAATAGCGATTAAAAACAGTACTGTATATTTTTTTCTTTTTTTGCTTATATCTCGAAAACGGTGTGTCCTATCGCAAAAATAATAAAAATTTTGCCCCCCTTTATAAAATCCATAAACCCCTCTGACTGAACATGTAGGTAACAAAAAAAAAAAAAAAAAAGGATTTTTGTTCCCGTGGAATATTTTCTGACATCCACGCGGTCAAAGCCGCGCAGGAAGTGCTAGTATTTCATATTTACTACTGAAATATTTTTTTTGTTTATATTTTAAAATTGCTACAATGTAAAAAATCAATCTGCCTAGCCTTTTCCCAACTACGTTGGGGTCGGCTTTCAGTCTAACCGGATGCAGCTGAATATCAGTATTACATGGAGCGACTGCTATCTGACCTCCACAACCCAGTTACTGCGTAATACGATACCCCTTGGTAAGACTGGTTGTCAGACTTTCGGGCTTCTGACGACTCGTAACGACTGTCAAAGATCCACGAATAACAGCCGGGACCAACGGCTTAACGTGCTTTCCGAGGCACGGGGGAATCTCGGTATGTAAAGATGGTCACCCATCCACTGACCAACCCCGGCAAGCGTAGCTTAAGCTGACGGATCGACCCGTGCGGCTGTCATTACTTAGCCACGAGCTCCTCTCTAGAATTGTTACAATGTAAAAAAAGTATTTATAAATGCACATCAAAAATAGTCAACAATAAAGCGCCCACGCGCGCAATCGAATTGGGACCTCTGCAGCGAGCTAATCTATAAACGCACACTACTACAATAAGTTCGTAAATATTATGCCCTAACACATACGTATGAGCATGTCGAACGATAGCCGGTGCGGAGTAGCGAGCGACACAACCCTCCCGTCTCAATGCCAAAGCAAGACTGCCGCCCGCGCCCGCGCAGAGCTCCTCTGAACCTGTATCTCAAAATGGGAACATTTTCTTTGCAAATGTTGATTGATTTACAAAAGCTGTAGACCATTTGTAGCACTTCTAACCATCAATTTTTTAGTGTAAAAATATTTCCAAACACCAAAGCCGTTTAGGAGAAGTAGGGATATTAGCCAAAAAATAGCGTTTTGGTAAATATTTTTTTAAGGCAAAAGTATCAGCCATATGAAAAAATCCTGTAGCTCAAATGTTGTTTATGAATCTATATCAAACATATATTTTTTTCAAATCTTCTAAACAAGCCGTTAATGAGAAGTAGGCTTTATAAAGTGACCGTGTTACGGTACTAAACGGGAGTAAGGCCCTTAACGACAAGCTAACGACAAGCCCTAAAACGTCGAAATTACTTGATTTTGTTTAGTTTACCTTGTTGTTCATACTATAATAGGCTCTATACAGGGTGGTCGGAACATTGACGTCCAAAAATAAAATTTCGGTCCCTCGTATCGTGGGGTATTCGAATCACCCCCATGTATGTTCCGCGACTTTTCATAGTTTTCGAGTTATGAATTTTTTTCTGGATGTTTGAAAATTTTCGACCTGACCAACCTAAAAAAATTCTAAAAAAAAAGTAGAGGGTTTTATCGAGTTTCTTTTTTTGCAACTGAATTTTCATAAGTAGTACTTTTATGCATAAAATAATCAGCTTCGTAACTGTGATGAAAGTTATGAAAATGTTGATCTAAAGTGAAAAATTTACGTTCGGTAAATTATGACTCAAATTTTCAACTTTAAATTAAAAATCTTAACAGGTGACTTCATAATTCCTAAGTAGGCTTCAAGAATGCGCCAGACTCTCAGCTTTCATAATCATAAAAAAAATGAAGTACTTAATAGGGCTACTTTGTTTAAAATCGGCCTTCAAAGACAGCGAGGTGGAAAAATTCTTAAAATTACGCATCTGAGTAATTATTTTTTTTTGGCTATTTTCTCGTTCCTAAGGTTAATTAATGATAAGAATACTGAAAACTAACCAACAAATAGTTTCAGAGTTGGGTAAGAAAAGTTTTACGTAAAAAGTGGTTTTGAATAAAACACAGATGATAATGTGAAAAAAGTACTTAATTTATTTTTAACATTTACAAAAGGTTTTCAAAGTGGCCACCACCAGCAGCAATACACATTCTACACCTACGTAAGAAATTGTCTGGCAATCGTCTAAAAGCGTCTCTGTTCTCTCTCACAACACGTTCAGCTTCTGGAAATCGATGCTGGAAGGAAATAGCATACGCCCGAGACTGTTCAAGTGAACAAGAGCTGAGGCAGTTGATTGCAGAAGCTGAACGTGTTGTGAGAGAGAACAGAGACGCTTTTAGACGATTGCCAGACAATTTCTTACGTAGGTGTAGAATGTGTATTGCTGCTGGTGGTGGCCACTTTGAAAACCTTTTGTAAATGTTAAAAATAAATTAAGTACTTTTTTCACATTATCATCTGTGTTTTATTCAAAACCACTTTTTACGTAAAACTTTTCTTACCCAACTCTGAAACTATTTGTGGGTTAGTTTTCAGTATTCTTATCATTAATTAACCTTAGAAACGAGAAAATAGCCAAAAAAAAATAATTACTCAGATGGGTAATTTTAAGAATTTTTCCACCTCGCTGTCTTTGAAGGCCGATTTTAAACAAAGTAGCCCTATTAAGTACTTCATTTTTTTTATGATTATGAAAGCTGAGAGTCTGGCGCATTCTTGAAGCCTACTTAGGAATTATGAAGTCACCTGTTAAGATTTTTAATTTAAAGTTGAAAATTTGAGTCATAATTTACCGAACGTAAATTTTTCACTTTAGATCAACATTTTCATAACTTTCATCACAGTTACGAAGCTGATTATTTTATGCATAAAAGTACTACTTATGAAAATTCAGTTGCAAAAAAAAAACTCGATAAAACCCTCTACTTTTTTTTTTAGAATTTTTTTAGGTTGGTCAGGTCGAAAATTTTCAAACATTCAGAAAAAAATTCATAACTCGAAAACTATGAAAAGTCGCGGAACATACATGGGGGTGATTCGAATACCCCACAATACGAGGGACCGAAATTTTATTTTTGGACGTCAATGTTCCGGCCACCCTGTATAACAACCACTCTAAATAACGACAGCAATACGTCATTATTAAGCAATAAATAGAACTTTCTAAGTTCCTGAAGGCTTGCCATTTCAGGTAGTATACAGGGCTATTTTTAAATGACTAGCTAAATTTTCACAGGGTGTTCTACCCATGAATATGAACAACTTTCACTATGGGACCAACTTTGAAAACAGGAAAAAAAAATCAGCGGTTTCCTACAAAAGTTCAATACCTACTCGATCAAAATGTATGAAACAGCTGATTTTTTTTTTGCGATTTCAAAGTTGGTCCCATAGTGAAAGTTGTTCATATTCATGGGTAGAACATCCTGTGAAAATTTAGCTAGTCATTTAAAAATAGCCCTGTATAAGACTCTTGAGATGATCCTCCGTTATGTCAAAAATACTGTAGCATTAATTTTGAAATAAATACATATATGGTAAAGTTGAGGATAAGTACTATGTTTGACGAAAACACGATTCGATAAAATTTTCTCGATAGAAAAAAAATCCAAAGTTACCTGCAAACCGAACAATAGACCGCTGGTATTTAAAAATACTTCAAATTAGATCATGAAACTTTGCATGCTAACTGAACTAACTATAAAGCAGGTTTTATGTTTTTTATTTTTTTCAAATTAACATTAATTTTACTTTAAAAAGCAATTATTACATAAACTATCGGATTGTATAATGTGTGGACCAAGCGAAAACAACAAGGAAGACATGGGTTGGGCCGTGTCGGTTATGTTCTCGGAAACGATCTGTACTCCGCGCAATTGCGAACTGCTCCCTATGGCTGACTGTCATACTCATTCTGTCGGTCTTGGGCTCCTACACAGAAATGTAGAAATGTCAGTAGCTTGCAGACCCTGATAAGACATAGTCCCTATTGCTAAAGCTTATGCCTTTGTGTTTTAAAAACCTACCCTGAACTAAACGCTACTTCGGCGCAAGCACAACAGAGGGCTTAGCCAGGATAAGAAACGAAAAAAAATCCTGCTGACTACATCTGAGCATTTACTTGGAAAAGGGTTGACCTGACGTCATATTGTGACGTTCCCTCGAATAGTCATGGACGAAGATTTGTATACAATGTGCTGACTGAAAATGAGTAGAGACAATCATGAGTCAGAACATAGAATATGGTCAAGGCCATCCCTATTATTAGTTCGCCGAATAAGTCGCCGACTTATCATCCAAATGGCATGCTTATAAGATAATTTATTGAGCACGTGGGTTAATTTATGAGCAGGTTGGTAGTCGAGTGCGATGCCCAGTGGACGGTTGATTGGTCACCATGCATGAGCCATGATGGCACATTACACATGGTAATGAATTCCTCATTTATTGAAGACAAAAGACTTGTGTTCTCTGTTCAATGACATTTAAAGGAAGCTGTGGTTAACGTAGGAACTGTGGGATGGTACTTTGATGTATCTTGTGGAGTTGATGTAGTACGATACCTACTCGTTTGGTACTCGATCAAAATTTAGAAGACTTTTCAGTGTTAAAAGCTTATTTTGGAAACGAGGCGGTGAATTACAAAAAAACCGGCCAAGTGCGTGTCGGAACACGCACAATGAAGGGTTCCGTAGTTGAAAAGAATGTATGCCAAAAAAAAATACCCAAATTTTTATGTGATAAAATTACAAATTAACAATTTTCGGACTTTTTCCTTTTTGGTGCTGTGAGACCTTGCTTCTTGACAAATTTCATGATTCTAGGATAACGGGAAATATGGCCGTATGTTTGTATTTCGTTGACTTAGAAGCTTGAGTATTTTAGGACTCCAAGGGGCCATAGACTTACGTATTTGATATTAATTTCAACTTTATACATCCACGTGTTCCTGAGAAAAAAGGTCTTGACAGACAGACAGACGGACAACGAAGTGATCCTATAAGTGTTCGGAACGGAACGGAACCCTAAAAAGAGCAACTCTCTTCTTTTTGAGAGCAGTGGTGCTGGTCGCCCTGTGGTAACAGCCGCGACTTACGAGTCGTAGGTCCTCTAGATTCGAGAACCCAGACAGGCACTTTTCTTTGTATACATTATTTCATCAGCACTGCTCTCAAAACGGTGAAGGAAAACATTGTCAGGAAACCGGCATGTCCTAGAATCAAAAATTCAAAGTGACATCTACCAACCCGCACTGGGCCCGCGTGTTACGGCCCGCTCCCTCTCACAGAGAGGAGGCTTGTGTCCCAGCAGTGGGAACATTAGAGGCTGATTATGCTATGATCTCTTCTTTTTAATTTGAACTAATGGTTCATATAGAATACTCTAGATCATTACATTCATTACAATAAAATAATAGGGAAAACAAAAAAAAAAAAAAACAAAAACCAAAACCAAAACCGAAATAGGGGAGAAAAAGGGTGCTCAACCTGCCCTGACTGCGGAGGACGGTTACGCGACACCACGCAGCGGGACACGACGCCGACGTTACGTGTATAGTTATAGTTTTTTTAATAAGATTTATTCATATGTATTAGTTTATTATTGTTTAACATATTTTGTGTATTTTATCTATGGGCCTAGTTGCCTGATAATAAAATGATTATTATTATTATTTTTATTTAATAGAGTTTTCGGTACTAATTATTTCGGTAATTGCAATTTACAAGACCCTCATGAAAGACAATGTAGGCTGCCTTTGTGTTGATGATAATTATATCACAGATTTTGTACACCAATGATCACAGTCTGTGATCATTGGTGTTCAAAATCTATGATATCCATGCATCCTTTACACAATCTGTGACAGATTGTGTAAAGGATGCATGGATTTAAAGAATTACTATGACTATGTTTTGACAAGGTTTTGACCCTCAACAGCAACGTAATAAACCACTTGACAATTTAAAGCGAGTTTGAAATGAGTTTGAACAACATAGTAACTCCTATATCGGCTTACAGGAATTCGATACGGGATGTACGATAGATGAGGGGTGGCATTAGATCATCTAAGTGTACTCTTATTGAGACGAACTGAATTAAATAGTAGCCTTTGAATGACTTACATCATCAAATGACTTCTCCCGCTCTGGGTGGAGCGGAAGGGCGTGTCAGACTTTTACTGACTAAAACCCACCCGTGTTCCTTCAGTTGCCTATGCCAGGGCCACGGTATCTTTATCAAAAAACTCGCGACCCCAGCGGCATCGGCCCTATTGGACCCCATCTTTTGCTGAGGTGCGCGTGGAACACATGCCGTCGTCGACCCGGGCCTGCCTGGTTCTTACCGGACGGCGAGCTACCGTGCCCGGAAATCGGCTCTCGATTCCCGCCGCCCAGGGCGTCTCCTGCGGCGACTGAGGGCGTGAGGCTGCCTCTCCCTCACGCGTTCCGCCTCCTCCTTTGCGAGCATTACTGCTTCGCAGAAGACACAGAAGGAGTGAAGGAGGTGGATACATCAACAGGGCCTGGCATTTCATATTTCATGTAAAAAGGCGCAAGTTTGTGTGTATGTGTATGTTTGTTACTTCTTCACGCTCAAACGGCTGGACCGATTTGGAAAAAAATTATATGTAGTTAGGTTATACCTTGGATTAACACATAGGCTACTTTTTATGCTGATCTACGCGGGGGAAACCGCGAGGTGCAGCTAGTTACAATATAAACTTCAGGAGGACCTTATTTTTAAAGGATAATATTTTTGTATTCACCAAAAATATTATCCGTACATCAAAACACTGATCGTGCACCAAATATTCCTGAATGTTACACAAAACACCCGCGCGTCCGAAACTTCACATTGGTGAATCATTTGGGTTAGGTTAGGTTAGGTTAGAACAGTGACCCTTAACGCGCGACGGCGAGCGAGCGAAGCGAGCGGTGCCGCGGCAGCGGCCGCCGTGCGCCATATCCAATAGATGCTCGTTATGACATATTTTAATGAACATATTTTGGTGCACATTCAGTATATTTGGTGGAACACAGGCAAAATTAGGTAAATTAAATGGGAATAAATTGAAGTACTTTTAAATACCATCCATTTTTAAATATGTCTGTTTCGTAAATATGGGTGTTACTGTGTGTGTTTATAGGTACACCTCTGCCTAAACCTTTGAGGATTGCAGGCGTGATGTTATGTTATGTTTAGTATCCTAACTAATATTATAAATGCGAAAGTGAGTTTGTTTGTATGTTTGTTACGCTTTCACGCTAAAACGGCTGAACGGATTTGGATGAAATTTGGATAGGATACTTTTTTATCCCGGTAGTAGGTTCCCGTGGGATAATTATTTCCGACCGCAAAAGCTGCGGGCAAAAGCTAGTTTATTTACAAATTGGTGACTAGTGACTACTTCTTTGTTCTTGCTGATCTCTATTAGAGCTGTTTCGATTTGAAAGAGTGTAAGTACATTTAACTTTGTAGTTAGGTATATCTTTGATTTTATTTCACTAAATGATGTGTGATAATTATGACCGTAATAACAACTTCAACAAATTAATAAACCTAGCAGAAATTCTAACTCAACTATATTTTTTTTATTTTATTTTATTAGGTTCTCCAACAAAGAATACACCTTACATGCTATATTACAAAGGACAAGAACAGAAATCTATGTGCTCCCTCAATTATAGGAGACCACATCATGCGATTAGTAAAACTATATGTAGATAGTGTCAAACGAAAGACTAATTACTTACCAACATTTTATTAAGTTTGACAAGAAGAAGAACTCAAGATCACAAGTCTAAAGTTCTGCTGTTCTGGCGCCATATTGTTTCGTTTTGTTCCAGCTTTATTTAGTTGTCTCTCGAGCAAGACGGATGGCGTGACACGTGTTTTGTTCAAAGATTCTTGTAATGGCTAAAAATAAGAAGCATTCATTTGATGACAGAGACTAATTGTATCAAGATCCGCTTGTACAATGAGCGTTTTATTTTATACTAAAGATCTTACTGTTACAAGTTCGCAAAAGTACGGTACCTACAATAAGTTCTCAATTCAAAAGTTGTACGCACGGCTACAGATCCAGTATAAGCTGATCTCGCATTGTATAGGATTTCCTTACAATGAGAGGTCAGTGTAAACTGGAAATGTTCCTTCAAAAGTTTTGAATTGAGAACTTATTTTGAAAGTAGAATGATGTCTGTCTGCAGTTGCACTATGTACTTGTATAGAGTGAGAATTGACAATATGGAGCGTACGTACAGCTTAGGTAATTATTTCAACAAGGAGGCCTTGTTTCCATACTGTCCATATTTATACTGTGGATTTTTGTTAATTTATTGTAAATCGTGAAGAGATGGGATCGGTGAGAGTTGGTATGAAGCCATATTATATTGTTAGCAATTGATTGCCTATGTGATAGCCACGTAAAATATAAAGCTAAAAAATTTAGGAGTAGATAGTAGGTACCATCGCGTTCTTTCTGACTTTTTATATTTTTGCTCGGCTCCTAAGGGTCCTAGTGTGATATTAAATAGCCTATAGCCTTCCTCAAGAATTGGGCTATCAAATGCATAAATAATTTTTCATATCCGATTGGTAGTTCCAGAGATTAGTGCGTTCAAACAAACAGAAAAACAAACTCTTCAGCTTTATTATTAACTAGCTGCGCCCCTCGATTTCACCCGCGTAGACCGAGATAAGAAGTAGGTAGCCTATGTGTTAATCCAGGGTATAAGCTATCTAATACCAAATTTCATCCAAATCGGTCTAGCCGTTTGAGCGTGAAGAAGTAACAAACACACACACACACACACACACTCTCACAAACTTTCTCCTTTATAATGATTGAATTACTGAGTCAAATGATTCATTACCTAACTAAAAACAGTATCAAAGAAACTTCAAACAAAGCTAACCACCTCACACCGACCACAAAGCGCAGACCATAGACTAGCCACGTTTGTTTCTGTTTACATTGCGTTTGTTAGTACAGTTCAATGACCTTTCAGGTGCAATGCTAAGCTACAGTACATGATGTTGAACTTTTTATTAGCTTGATAATGACTATAATGAGTAAACATGTTCGTGCTATGTACTTGTTACTTTGTTTTTTGTACGGAAATATGGCTGTTTTGATGATGTTATATTGTAAATTGTAAGTAACGAAAGTCATACAACTTTGAAAATATTCTCATCTGATATTAGAAAAGGACAGACAAATTAAAAATCCGGAATCACACGTAGGTAATCAGTTCGATTTATTTTATGACGGTGTGACTCCGGATTTTTAATTTGTCTGTCTTTTTCTAATATCAGATGAGAATATTTCATACGTGATTTTTCAGTAGTCGTTTTTAGGGTTCCGTACCAAAATGGTAAAAAAGGAACCCTTATGGTGTGACTCAGTCTGTCTGTCTGTCACAGCTGGATATCTCAAGAACTACGAATGCTATCAACTTGAAATTTGGAACAGTTTTAGATGACATTTACCCAACTATTTTGCAAATAAGAAAGAATTAAAAATATTCATATTTTTTTTTGTAACAGGGACTGAAAGGGGGTCCTAAAAATTCAAAGTGGGGCTATTAGGGCATGTATATCATATGAAAGAGCGCTGTTTGCAAATTCTCAAACATTTTTTAAATTTTTTTTAGGCCGCATAGTTTTTGACTTTTGATGAAAAATGTAAAAAAAAATACCGTTCCCCCTTATCTCCGAAGTTTACAAAGATAAAAATCTGAAATTATTCTATGTGATAGAAATTTATGTAAAGATTACAGGAAAATAAAACGATGTCTCTAAATAGCACACTTTCAGAAATCGGAACGGAACCCTCGGTGCGTGAGTCCGACTCGCTCTTGACCGGTTTTTTAGTTTTTAAACTTACTTTTTATTTAAATTATTTTGGGGTTCCATAAAATTCCGTGATAAAGTATTTGCAGAGCCACTTTACATTTAAAGAATAATAATTATTATATTATGTATTTTGGGTAGGTTTTGGTGTGACAATATTATGTTTGGGTCACATCATCTGAGGCGTTATTTTAGTAATTATTCCCCATTATCGGGTGCATGCAAGCAAAGCCGCGAGCAATAATTAACAGTATATTTTTTTGAAATGTGCTAATTAAGCCGTTTCATTTGATACCCAACACGGCATGATTAAAAAAAATTTTTTTTTAGTTCATCACTTTATAAAGGGCGCAATATTCATTTTTGAGAATGTCACATAGCGTATAAGCAGCGGACGATACCTCATTTGTCAAATTCTGATAAGCAGTTTGGAAGTTATGAGGGAACAGATGAACATACATACATACCGGTCAAAATCATAGCCCTCCTTTTTGCTTTGCCGGGTAAATAGCACACTTTTTCAGTAATCATCAACAAAAATTACATACAAATACGGAACCCTCGGTGCGTGAGTCCGACTCGCTCTTGACCGGTTTTTCTTAAAGCTTTCCTCTTTCAAAATTACCCAACAGAATATTCATCTCTCCGTCCACACTACGTTATTTACAGCCTAACCAGCGTTAATTTAACAACAATCTCATCCTGTTTCGTCTACTACAGTTTAATAGCTTTCTGAATATTATGGAGCAGTAAAATCAATGGGACGATTGATCGCCGCACTGCAGTCTGCAGTTGCATACCTTATCAATGAAACTCTTTGTGGTTTATAAACGTACTGGATGATGCTGTTACTTCCTGGTTTATATTATTGATTCTGTTCGTAACCAATGAGTTAATTTAAAGTTTCTCTTGTAAAGAAACTATCACCAACGATTAATTTATAGAAAAAAAAAAATATTGTGGATCTTCGACAGTCGTCAGAAGCCCGAAAGTCTGACAACCAGTCTTACCAAGGGGTATCGTATTACCCAGTTACTGGGTTGCGGAGGTCAGATAGGCAGTCGCTCCATGTAAAATACTGGTATTCAGCTGCATCCGGTTAGACTGGAAGCCGACCCCAACATGGTTGGGAAAAGGCTAGGCAGATTGATTGATTTTTAATCGTTGGTGATAGTATCTACAATTCAAGATCTTATGAAAGGAGGGATGAAAAGTTTCGGCAATGTTAGATTAGACAGTAAGTAATACCACAGGATTTGATGCTAACCTAATTGATACTGCACTCACGGTGATAAACCTTCGACGTTTCATGCTGCATGCTGCTGCCAAATACAAGCATGCTCTTTACCAGTACAGTACACGAAACCGGGTGAGACATACTTGTAGCTGTAGTGCTCTTGTGTGCGTACCTGCAGGTAGATCGCTCCCGAGCTTACGCACACAAAGACAATGTGCATGTAACATTTACACATACAAGTATGGCTCGCTCGCTTTCGTGACATAAAACAACTTATAAGAATATGGTGTAGCCTTCAACAACCCGCGAAAGAGGTCCCATCAAGATTTAAAACGTGACACATCTGTTTCTTGGCGATTTTTGAAAAATCAATAAGTAATCTTCATTTCCCCTACCTATATGTTTTTACCAGTTAGCAGATAGTTCAGTTGCTGCTGGATCAAGTTATTCTCTACAATATTACACGCATGTCTAATAAAATAAACAAACACTAATAGACACTACATTATGTGCTACTCACGTGATCAATGGAGCGGAACCTACGACAGTCCCTATTTGTTCCGGAAACGATGCATCAACAACGATTTGTTACAAATCATTTGACGGAAGACCCAATGTATGGACTTATATAATCTGTGGCTTTGATCTGCCGCGCTGTCAACTATGCGATATGCATGGAATTAGTATGTACGATATGTTATCTGTGGCGCAGATTCAGATGCAATTTTGGTTTAGTTTTGGAACTCTCGGGACGACTAGACCAAATCGATTAAACTCCTAGATTGGGTAAAGTTTTAACGGGTTTTCTAACAATGCATGCAAGCTACGTTTGAATGAGTGTCCGGTATGATGAAATAAGTAAGTAAGTAAGTACATAAGTAAATACAGCTCTATATCGGTTTATGTAACCAAGCAAATATTTGTCGATAAGCCATTCAAGTCCATTGACTACGTGTTATCACTTTTATTACATCTTTAAGCAAATATTTTTCTTCGTGGATCAGGAACACAATAGAAAAGACCTGGTATTTACTTCGTGGCCAAATCTAAGGAAGAAAGTATCATTTTTTTTATAGAACTTATACTTTGCAAATAAATTTTCTTATTCTTTGAAGTCTTTACTAATTAAAGCATTTTAAATGAGGTCATCCCATAGAAACAAGACGTACAGATCGGCCTTCAGATATGAGTATGACAGACGGCATTATTCTCAACGAATCAAGTGTAATTATAAGAATTCTTCCCGAGACTCGGCAGTAATGACATCGGATCATGACTGGCTTCGTTCAAGAGCTCTGTGAGAAAATGCGCAATTGCGCATCTTTCTGTATACTAGTACTTGACATGGTATGTGGTGATTAAGTTTAATTCAAGTCCATATAAAAATAGGTATTGACTGATATGACGTAATTAACTATAGGCCGCAGGGGTCGCGGGTTGTTTGAAAAAGATACCGTGGCCCTGGCATAGGCAACTGAAGGAACACGGCTGGGTTTTAGTCAGTAAAAGTCAGACACGTCCTTCCGCTCCACCCAGAGCGGGAGAAGATAATTGATGATTTCCCATCTACAAAAAAAAAAAAGGCCACTTGCACCAAAAATCTATATTTATAAAAATCAATTGCTGTTCGTTTGTCTCGCTAAAACTCGAGAACGGCTGGGCCGATTTAGCTGATTTTTGTTTTGAAGTCTTTGTCGTAGTCCAGGGAAGGTTTAAACGGTGAGAAAAATTGGAAAAGTTGCCTGGAAAATTGTAAAATTCGGGAAAACTGAAAGTGGATTTTCTATGGGAATTTCGAATTATTGAAATTGGTACAGGACAACGTCTGTCGGGTCAGCTAGTCACTATTAAACATTTAGCGCTACACATATTTAAAAGATCGTTCTGTTTCTGTCTTCAAACGATTGACTAGTAAGGCCGGAACGGACGAGCATAATTAAAGTCTCCCTTATAAGTTGCCGAAATCACTTCCAGAAAAATGCATCCTCTAAGTACATACCTACAAGAATGTCAATCAAAGTTAAGCGTAAAAAAACAATGAAAAACTGCCTGTCACCAATCCCATCCAGTGACTGCCACTGGTAATAACAGCCGAATATTTGGAATTTTCTAGAAGATTGATCTGACCTACTTCAGCCAAGCACCCTAGAGATTTTTATTCAATCAGAATTTGGGACAGACGCGATCAAATCAAGTCGGTCTAAACGGGAACTAGCACCAGAATGCTTTTCTAATGACAGTTCAAGTATAAATTTAACCAAGTAGGTAAAGTTTCCATTTTGTTGAACTTTTTACTGCGGTGCCGGTGCAGTTAAGCGACTTTTAATGATTTTAAACTGAATATCACGTATATACGAGTAAAAAAAAAATAAAGAAAATATTATGTTAAATTGCATTTTGTATACTTAGGTCTAACGCGGATAAAAACTGTCAAGCATATTTTTATGAAACCTTCACCATTTTAAAGATAATTCAATTAACTATTTATCTTTTAGTATACGTGTGTGACGAAATCATACACCTCAATTGCAGTATTGAATATAATTTATTCACTTAATTCCAAAACACATGGTTATTAACAATCACTTACCACAGTTATCACTTATCATCATGAATTTAATAAAAGTAGCACGGGTCCGTCAGATATGCTTACAGGTCAAAGCCTAGAAAAAAGACTGACCCTGTGAACTCTGTCCTAGCAAATCAGTTGCCAACTGAAGGATCCCCACTTTAAACGGAAGTGAACACTCAGCCGGCTAACGACCAATCAGAGCAAAGTAAACAGTACACACAATCACTTGACTAACTTAAATAATTTCATGACTTATGATTAGCCTTATGATTATTATAAATAAACTTTTAAAACTTAAACAATAATTATTTACTAACTGTATTAAAGAAATATACTTTAATAATAGTATTCTACAAATGAATACCTAAACGGATGTATAAAGTTCGTGCAATCACTAGCGCCATCTGTCGCTTGTGGAAAAATGTCTTATTCGTAATTATTATTTTAAAAATCATTACATTCGGCCATCCGACATCGTGCGATCTCCTGACGCACGATTTTACAATTCCAATAACAGTTAAATTAAAATAAACCTTACATACCTATATAATCATTACATTCGGTTATTCATTGATTGATTGATTCATTGATTCTGGGGCATGGTTTATCGTCAACATTATTACTTTCAGCACCAGAAGATGAGTTACTATTATTATTTGATGAACTTTTATGGTCTTACAGTCATCGGAAACTATGCTTTTATATTGTATTCTTCCGTTTATTTTTCGTTTTTTTTATTTTTTTTTATTAAAATAAGTGATAGACATAATTTTATTACCTACTAGAAATAAAGATAAAATAGATCAACCATTTTTCAGATTAGCTAAAGAATACCGAATTTTTGTTATTTTATTTACATCTTTATGGGGTACCTGCTGTGTTAAATGTTACAACAAAATATTTTGTGACATATTGCAATTAAATAAAAGAAAATTCAAAACTCATAATAATACGCTTTGTAAACAAGCATAATACAAATTATAGGATTAATCCAGGATTAGAATGCTTGGAAACATGCTGGTCCTGTTCATAGGACAATCTAGAGTCGAGATGAAATCAAACTGGTTGCTAATTTAATTGTATGACACGTGACGTTATTATTTTATGACATTGATTTTACATTCTGTGATTACTTTAACTCACGACTTGTTACTTGTTAAAATTTCAAGAAAATCGTATATACTTTTACAATGTATCTTTAACATAATTAATTTATCTGTCATTGTTCATTTTTAATTATTTTTACCTAACAAGTATATTAATTTTTATTCTAGTTGTATCATCTTCACATAATAATGATTTATTAATGTATACAAAATATTGTAAAACAGTTTTTTTTAAAGAGTAGGTAACGCTAAATTTTGGAAGGGACAGCTAGAAACAATTTTTTTTTTTAATTTTGACGCTCAAAAGTGCCTATTTGAAATACATTATTTGATGTTGACTTTTATTAAATCCCAGAATTTCAGCAATTTTATATTGGTCATTACCTAAAACTCGATGATTTTGCACGAACCTTCTTTATAGGTACTAACAGGCCTTTCGGCATCATAATTAGCTTTTTGTTTTTCTTGGCTAACTCGGATATTGGTGCTGGCCTCATCTCTTAAACTTTGTAACGTGTCTGGTATGGCGTCAAAAAGATTTGACAGAACTAGGTAACATTTACCTGTGCCTATACGACAAGTAGCCTAATGTAAGTTACATCATTTACCAGGTTTACTACTATTAACCTTATATGTAAAACATCTCCAGAATAACGAACATAAAGCAAAAACTTCGAACTAATTCGAATATGTTTTATTGTGATACGTTAGATAGCTGAATGTGGTTTTGAAAGATAATTTCTAGGGAATTCAAAATCACTGGCGTTACAACGGAGCCCAGGAGTTTTGCAAAAGAATAACGTACCTACTATCGTCTTTAAATAAAGCTATGGATGGTAATTCAGTACAATTTTAACCAATCAGTAAAGCAGTCTGCATAAAGTCATATTAACCAGTACTTCTACACTCGATTAAATGATACGATGTCAAAGCATATTTTAATCGTAATGAAATTCCCAATTAAACTAACGTATTTTATTGGATAAGGATTAGTAATATAACCGTCAAATTATCTTTGGAAATAACAATTTATATATTTTTTTTAAATTGTAAAAGATAAAAATTGTTACTGTGAATAATCCTTACAAGAAAGACACATGCAGACTTTTCTGCATAGACTTTCCTGTTGAACTTTTTAATATATACAATCCCATAGAACATTAATTTTATGTATCTCTTACCATTTAGTCAGCGCACGCCATGTAAGTGCTAAAAAAAACCTATTTTTCACGACTTGATGGCAAATTTCAATACTATCTACGTTTATGTTTAATATACATGGATAACACATAAAAACCTTCCAGAACAAACTATCTAAATGATGGTGGAAACCGCATCAAAATCCGTTGCGTATCTACGAAGAACAACGCGGACACAGACAATCAATAATACCGTGAGTTATACAATCTACGGCTCTTTGACCAGTAATATGACACCTGTGTATAAGCATTAATTTGTCGTAAAAATATTCAGATGAGTTATCATTACTTTGAGTCGTACGAGCTAACATTTCTTCTAGAAGCCGACCATAATTTTGCTCACTTGGAAACTCCTTTGTAAGTTTGGCTTGACAGTAAGAATCTTGTAATTAATCTAAATAAAACAAAAGTTATTCATTGCCACCAGCGTCGTAAGTATCCACCAGTTAACATTACGTATAATAACCCTATAGTAGAAGAGGTTACGAATGCAAAGTCCTTGGGTACAACTGTAGATAACAAACTAACATGGAAATCTCACTTAGAGGAAATCTGCAAGTGTCTGAGTAAATCTGCATATCAATTATTTCAATTATCCAAGAAAGTTAATGCTGACATTCTATTAACAGCATATCATGGATTGGTCGCTTCTATTTTTTTTGATATGGTGTTGTTTTTTTTTTTGGGGACAGTCATCTAATAGAGAACTTATATTCAGGATTCAAAAAAGATGTATACGATCAATGTGTGGTCTGAGAGTAACGGATAGTTGTGTTCCTTACTTTAAAAAAAATTAAAAATACTAACTTTACCATGTTTGTACATATTAGAAACTGCATTGTCTGTAAAAACGAATCCCAATATGAGAATTTGTTGTGCCAAATCAAATGCAAAACTGCTTTATTAAAAAAAAAAGTTTCTTTGGTATTGCTCCAAATATTTATAGTAAAATACCTGATTCTATTAAATGTATGCCTATAAACAAATTTAAAAAGTCCCTTCAGGGTTATTATTAGAAAAATGCTATTACAGCGTAGATGAATTCATAAATGATATTTTCCTTGTATAGTATTCTCAAATTAAATTTTAATTTTGACATTTTAATTTTGAATTTTGACTTTGTAATTATAAAATAAATTTTGACATTAAAATTTAATTCAAATTGACATTGTAATCTCTTTCTTTGCTTTTTTTTTGTATTTGTTTGTCTAGTATGACTAATTATATACGGCATAAATGGCAAAACATCTAGCTACCTCATATTAATTATAAGACCTGTATAATTTTACTCATGTTTTACAAAATAAATATATCTTGTATCTTTTCCTTCCTTGAAAAACATTCAAAAGATTCAGTACCTCTTTTTGAGAATAACTTGATGTCCTTTTCTGTTTCTTGCGTCGTGGTGGTGTACTTGTTGTATCAGATATCATGCTTGAAGACGAAGAGGTCGAAGTAGACATCTTGCGCTTCCATTTAGATCGCTACTTTGCACGTGTCGTCTTTGTCTCTGCCTTGTTCGACACAGGGGCTACTGGTTTGTCTTGTAACAGGCGGCTCTTCTTCTGAAGTTTGCCTCGAACATAATAATACACTGGTTAATACAGTTACACAATTTGGTAACTTGTCACATTAATGTCCCATTAGTCATTTATAATAATCTAGTAAGTCAATAATAATAACCCAGTCCAGGGCATACTGTCATCACATGAATAATTTTTATCTCTTTAAACTTTAGTACCTACATTAACGTAATGTCCAATTAAAAGTATTTCATTAAAATAAACAAGTAAAATTAATGTCTAGGGAAAGAGAAAAAATAACTAAAGCAAAAGACACACACACAATGGCTCAATAGGCATACATAGCCTCTAGTAACTAAAGCACACTTGGCTTCCTATTGTAGGCACACATAACCTCTGACAACTAAGCACACATGGCTCAATAGGCACACATTGCCTCTAGTAGCTAAAGCACACTTAGCTTCCTATTGTAGGCACACATAACCTCTGACAACTAAGCACACATGGCTCAATAGGCATACATAGCCTCTAGTAGCTAAAGCACACTTAGCTTCCTATTGTAGGCACACATAACCTCTGACAACTAAGCACACATGGCTCAATAGGCATACATAGCCTCTAGTAATTAAAGCACACTTGGCTTCCTATTGTAGGCACACATAACCTCTAACAACTAAGCGCACATGGCTCAATAGGCATACATAGCCTCTAGTAATTAAAGCACACTTGGCTTCCTATTGTAGGCACACATAACCTCTAACAACTAAGCGCACATGGCTCAATAGGCATAAATAGCCTCTAGTAATTAAAGCACACTTGGCTTCCTATTGTAGGCACACATAACCTCTAACAACTAAGCGCACATGGCTCAATAGGCATACATAGCCTCTAGTAATTAAAGCACACTTGGCTTCCTATTGTAGGCACACATAACCTCTAACAACTAAGCGCACATGGCTCAATAGGCATACATAGCCTCTAGTAATTAAAGCCACTTGGCTTCCTATTGTAGGCACACATAACCTCTAACAACTAAGCGCACATGGCTCAATAGGCATACATAGCCTCTAGTAATTAAAGCACACTTGGCTTCCTATTGTAGGCACACATAACCTCTAACAACTAAGCACACATGGCTCAATAGGCATACATAGCCTCTAGTAATTAAAGCACACTTGGCTTCCTATTGTAGGCACACATAACCTCTAACAACTAAGCGCACATGGCTCAATAGGCATACATAGCCTCTAGTAATTAAAGCACACTTGGCTTCCTATTGTAGGCACACATAACCTCTAACAACTAAGCACACATGGCTCAATAGGCATACATAGCCTCTAGTAATTAAAGCACACTTGGCTTCCAATTGTAGGCACACATAACCTCTAACAACTAAGCGCACATGGCTCAATAGGCATACATAGCCTCTAGTAATTAAAGCACACTTGGCTTCCTACTGTAGGCACACATAACCTCTAACAACTAAGCACACATGGCTCAATAGGCATACATAGCCTCTAGTAATTAAAGCACGCTTGGCTTCCTATTGTAGGCACACATAACCTCTAACAACTAAGCGCACATGGCTCAATAGGCATACATAGCCTCTAGTAATTAAAGCACACTTGGCTTCCTATTGTAGGCACACATAACCTCTAACAACTAAGCGCACATGGCTCAATATTTTTAAAATCTGACGTACTTAGTCAATAGTAAATCGATGAATCTAGGTCATAGTTAATCGATAAATTCATGCTTTACTTACGTGCTCCAGGATAGCTTTGTTCGTATCGGGCACACTTGGCCCAAGTCTTTGTTAGCTCACTTGGCCAAACAAAAACTTTAAAGCACACTTGGCTTTATCTTTAGCACACTTGGCTAACCTTTAGCACACTTGGCTAACCTTTAGCACACTTGGCTAGGCTTTTTTTTTCTTTTTTGTAGGCATGTCCCACTTCTGAGATGTGACGAAATCATACACCTCAATTGCAGTATTGAATATAATTTATTCACTTAATTCCAAAACACATGGTTATTAACAATCACTTATCACAGTTATCACTTATCATCATGAATTTAATAAAAGTAGCACGGATCCGTCAGATATGCTTACAGGTCAAAGCCTAGAAAAAAGACTGACCCTGTGAACTCTGTCCTAGCAAATCAGTTGCCAACTGAAGGATCCCCACTTTAAACGGAAGTGAACACTCAGCCGGCTAACGACCAATCAGAGCAAAGTAAACAGTACACACAATCACTTGACTAACTTAAATAATTTCATGACTTATGATTAGCCTTATGATTATTATAAATAAACTTTTAAAACTTAAACAATAATTATTTACTAACTGTATTAAAGAAATATACTTTAATAATAGTATTCTACAAATGAATACCTAAACGGATGTATAAAGTTCGTGCAATCACTAGCGCCATCTGTCGCTTGTGGAAAAAAGTCTTATTGGTAATTATTATTTTAAAAATCATTACACGTGTTTTAATATAATACCTTTTGGGTTATGGCAACAAGAATAATGTAGGTACCCAAGATTTTGTAATATCTAGATCTAAAACAGTGGCCTTTGGAGTTTCTTGTCCGTTCTTCTCCATAGAGATCTACGTTTTGGAATGGGCAACTAGCTACAACTTTCTGACTAACTGACCGATTCTTTAACAATTCAAAAGTGCCTGTAATAAGTTTAAATCTATATCCATTAAATAAAAATGAATAGCTAAATGTATTGCTAAGCGCAAATTGCGAAAACGGCTAGACCAATTCGGCTATTTTTTTTTTCAAATATTCTTTGAAATCCGAGGAAGGTTCTTATGAAGAGAAAAATTTGAAAAGTTGCTGGGAAAATTGGAAAATACGAGAAAACTGAAAGTGCATTTTCTACGGGAATTTTGTATGAATTATTGTAAGGACAGGACGTCTGTTGGGTCAGCTAGTTTCAAATAAATGCTTTGAGTTTGAGTTCATACATAGCTTTGTAAGAAGGTTTCTCATGTTGTATCGTCTTTTCTATCATTAAATTAATTACTGTCACCACTCACCAGTGTCATCTAACTCTCAAACAAACAAACAAAACAAAGTAATTCAAGTTAACCAAAGAAATAGTTTCTTTGGTCTTTAAAATAGCGACTGAAAAGGCTAAATTGAAACTATTTTCTCAATTTTCTATAAATCTATACAACGTGTAACGTTAAATGCGCAAAACCTCTTAAGGGGTCATTATACTCATAATTATGAACAACTTTTACTATGGGACCAAACTTGAAATCGCGAAAAAAAAATCAGCTGTTCAGTACATTTTGACGAATTACGCGAAGATAAATGTACTGAACAGCTGATTTTTTTTCGCGATTTCAGGTTTGGTCCCATAGTAAAAGTTGTTCATAATGATGAGTACAATGACCCCTTAAGAGGTTTTGCGCATTTAGCATTACACGTTGTATAAATAAAAAGAGAAGTCCTGACTGACTCTTCAACGCCCAGCCCAAGCCCTTGAACGTAGAAAGCTGAAATTTTGCACAGAGGTTCCCTTTATAATGTAGACAAGAATAAGAAAGGATTTCCCGGTAGTACCATCCCGTGCGATATTTTCCGACATCCACGAGGGCGAAGCCGATGCCAAAAGCAATTCAACTTCAAACTACAACAGAGCATTTTCGTTACATTAATGTCCAACAAAAGAGTATTTAATATTCCCTTTGTGTCGCAAGCGTTACAAATTATCTCGGAGAAGTATTCTGAAAGCATTATCAAGAAGTTTATAACAATCCGAACTTGTGTACAATTATTTGACAGCTTCGAAAATAAAGTGAAAAGATTAATGTCTGAATCAGATTGGAATCAAAACATTTTGTCTGTTAATACTGTGTTCTCCAAGTTGTCTATTTGTCTGTCTATATTAAAACATGTTTCCCAAACTGTCCTCGTCGACAGTGTCGAGTTGAAAATAACTCACGAGGAAAAAATAGTAAATAAGATGTCCATTTTGGAGTTTCGTAAGGAGCTCTGGTCATATCAATCCGCCTAGCCTGTTCCCAACTATGTTGGGGTCGGCTTCCAGTCTAACCGGATGCAGCTGAATACCAGTATTTTACTTGGAGCGACTGCCTGTATCCACAACCCAGTAACTGGGTACGATATCCCTTGGTAAGAGTGGTTGTCAGACTTTCGGGCTTCTGACGACCCGTAACGACTGTCAAAGATCCACAAATGACAGCTGGGATCAACGGCTTAACGTGCTTTCCGAGAGACAGAGGAGACCCGGTGTGTAAAGATGGTCACCCATCCACGGACCAACCCCGGCAAGCGTAGATTAACCTGTTGGATCGACCCGTGCGGCTGTTATTACTTAGCCACGAGCTCTGGTCATATAAAGTTTTGAATTTTGGATAGGTAGTAGAATGACGTCTCTTATTTTGTCTGCTCCGAAATGTTTTAAAATGTCTCCTACGCCTACGGCTACTGGTCAGATGATCAGACTATAAATGCAATTATTTCTACTCCATAATTAAAAGCCGATATTTAAAAAGGGCACGTCTTCAAAAAATAAATATGTTGCCACCTCTAGAAAGGATGTGTTCACATTGTGGTGACAATTTGTGGTCAGAAAAACGTTTCGACGACATCCGCCACATTATCGACATGGACATGACGTCCTGCAATCACTGCATTATTTCTACGTACGTAAGTAAATGAAAAAAAAAAACCGCTTTAGAGAACCTTATCATTATTCTGTGTTAAACCCATCTGCATTATCATTTAAAATATTTATTTATTTTACAGAAAGCTCACAGACTAATAGCAAAAATTTACAATAGTTCGTAGGTCAGAAAATTTGGTAATAACAAGCTCCCACATTTAGACGTCTAGTTACAAATATTATGCGTTGTCTGTGTTCGATAACAGCGATACAAAAATAAAAACTTAAAAATAAAAGCTAATTATAGCCAATTAGTCGAATCGTGCAACATCAAAACATCAAAACATGACATGACATATCTCCAAAATATTCCTTGTTTAGGATCTTTCTAATACCACAGTATAAAAATTATTTATAGACTTTGCTAATACTGTGTGCTTTGGCGCAAAATAGATTGATCTCCAGGTGTGATGGTAAACTATTGAAGGCTTTTACAATACGAATGAGGAAGGCGTTGCGCCTGTAACTAGTCGATGCGGTGCCTGAAGCAGAGGTCGTCTGCTTATGACCCAGGTTATTATGTAGATATGTTCCCCTTGCTTGAGCTCGGATCTCCTCTCTGTAAAAGAGAGTGAGTCACGTTATCCACCACACGGGCCTATTGCGGGTTTGGGTTGGTGGATGTTACATGTCTTAAAATTTTTCGGTTCTAGAACATGCCAGTTTCCTGATTTAAAAAGAAATTCCGAAATTTTGAAACTATACAGGGTGAGCAAAGTAGTTGCGTGCCATAGCTTAGGGGTAGGTTCAGTATCGATAAAGGAACCCAGAAAAAAAAAAAAAATAAAAAAAAAAGCTAATTTAGTACCTACTAACTTAAAATAGCAGTCGTTTATAATTAAAATTATTTTAGTATTCGGACGCGATAAGTGACAAGACAACGCGTTTGATAGTGTAGGACTGTAGGTGTATCAGGTGATGAGGTGAGTAATGTGAGTATGTAATTAAAGCATTTAAAAACAAATAAAATAATTTTAATTCTAAACGATTGCTATTTTAAGTTAGTAGGTACTGAATTAGGTTGATCTTGCTTTTTTTTTTTTTTTTTTTTTTTTTTTTTTTTTTTTTTTTTTTTTTTTTTTTCCTAAGGGTTCCTTTATCGATACTGAACCTACCCCTAAGCTATGGCACGCAACTACTTTAACACCCGGTGACTGTTATTTATTAGTGACCGATACTTATACACATAATTGTACTCATGATAACAAACAACTTTAATTATGAGACCAGACCTAAAATCGCGAAAAAAAAACAGCTGTTCCCTACATTTATGGTCGCATAACTCGTCAAAGTGTAGAGAACAGCTGCTTTTTTCTTCGTGATTTCAGGGTTATCATGAGCATAATCATGTGTTTAAATATCGGTCACTAATTACCCCTCACCCTGTATTTATAAAGTCCCAACCATAGAGCATCCGCCGACGGCCGTGTTGCTCTATGGTCCCAACGGACCTCCTTGATTCCTTGAATTATTTAGTCAATGGAAGTGTCTTCCTAAGTGTTACGTAAAGACTTCTTGATTTTCAGCGAACAGTCTAGAAAGTGGGCTAATTAATTATTCACTAGAAACTTCCTCGGAGCTGTTCATTAACTATTTGTAAGCCTCGGATATTAATGACGTTTCGTTTTGTTTCAGGATACGGGGATCATACTAAAGAAAATATGGTGATGAACCATAACTTACACAGGTATGTGCTTTGTTCTTTAGTCTTTGGTGTTGCCTGTATTGTTAACTTTGATTGTATGAAACGTATCACACTTCACACTTAATATTATAAAGGCGAAAGTTTGTGAGTGTGTGTGTGTTTGTTACTTAAACGGCTGGACCAATTTTCATAAAATTTGGTATGGAGGTAGCTGACATCCTGGATTAACACATGGGCTACTTTTTATCCCGGTCTACGCGGGTGAAACCGCGGGGCGCAGCTAGTTGATTATAATTGTTTGCACCTACAGGGTGTAAGGGACAGCCCTCCGCAAACTGATAGGGTGAATTCAGTATATCACTGTAAGATGGAAGGTACATGAAATTTTTTCAGGAACGTTATGGGAATCCACTAAACCTGATTTGTTTGTGTTTTTGTGCACAAATTGGAGCGTCTGTTACTGGTTGGGAGGGGTAGGTAATAGGTATGCGGTGAGTTCGATGAACTCTGTAGCTGGACAGAAAGTGAACAGCTGATTTCACGCGTCGTTCGTTACAGTATTTCTACATCCATTGCTGATTTTTTTGTTTTCAGTTTTGTTTTTTTGCTGTTTTTTTACATAAATGGAGTGCTGCGAACACACAATGTAATTTTACATTGAAATAAAGAAAATGTAACTGAAAAAAATATTTAAAAAATGAAAATTTTCCTGAGAAAATTTCCGGTGGAATATGATTCAAAATGAGGAGCTGAATGCAACCTGTTAGTTTGCGGAGGGCTGTCCCTTACACCCTGTATATAACTTGACGTTAATTTATAGAATTCTGTCAATTGGCTAAATATTAGTGGCCAGTATTAATTACTCTTCATCCCATATTTATCACAACATTGCAGCCTATAACGTTCCCACTGCTGGGACACGGGCAAGGCATCCTCTCTGGAGGTAATCCACCTCGCGGGCTCAGTGCGGATTGGTTATTCGGCCATATTTTCATAAGCTTATTTTGACTCCATGTTGCTATTTGCAACACAAAGTAATTACGTAACGCAGCGTATCAGATTTTGAATAAATAACGGAAGGTCGCACAGAACAATTAACTGTGCCAGGGATGGCGGATGCGCATTGTACAGTAAGTTGTACCTCCTGCTGCATGGAGTTTTGCATAATGCTGTGTACTAGATCAATATTTTTCAATATTTTATTTTATTTGACAAAAATATAATTTAATGTATTGTGTTGCGTAAATTATTTTTGCATAGGTACTATTGTATAGAATCTAGTTCTTCTAACTGAACAGACAGCTGTGCTGCTGGGGAGTTTGTTCCGCTACTTCTTCTTCCCAGCTAAAGCACTAGGAAGTGGTGAAGGGCGGGCGTTTTGTGGGGACTGTCTTACTGTAATTTCGACGTTCAAAAAGTGCTGATTCTCAGCCTAATTTGAATAAAGGACTTTTGATTTTGATTTTGATTTCAATAAACAATACAACTATGTACCCATTGAAATGTTTCTGATATTTGCAATAGTTTTTACGGAATTCCGTTTGCACTGTCACCGAATCTTGGCCTTGTCCGAACTTGCACAGATTTGCCACCATTGTCAAAATAGATATAAAATCGGCATAAAATCATACCCTCCTTTGGCTTTGCCGTAGTCGGGTAAAATTAAGGTCCTTTTAATCTTTCCATAGGAGTTTTCATCGAAATGTTAAAGTCTAAGCTGGTAGCTTATGAATCGATGAAGAAATTTATATCGCGTGTCGCGCGGCGCGGCGCCTGTTGCCTGTACCTATATTCTAAAAATCAATCTGCCTAGCCTTTTCCCAACTACGTTGGGGTCGGCTTCCAGTCTAACCGGATGCAGCTGAATACCAGTATTTTACATGGAGCGACTGCCTATCTGACCTCCACAACCTACTTACTGGGTAATACGATACCCCTTGGTAAGACTGGTTGTGAGACTTTCGGGGCTTCTGACGACCCGTAACGACTGTCAAATATCCACGAATAAAGGCTCTTACAGACAGAGGCGATATCGCGAGCGATATTGCGATATTATCGCGTCGCAACACCGCTACGCGACACGTCGCGACGCGATATCGCCTCTGTCTGTAAGAGCCTTAAAGGCTCTTACAGACAGAGGCGATATCGCGTCGCGACGGTCGCGCCGCGATATTGCGATATTATCGCGTCGCAACACCTTTCACACTAGCGCGGCGCGATATCGCGTGGCGATATTATCGCCAGGCGATATCGCGGCGATATCTAACCTAACTAACCTAACCTAACCTAACCCAGGACAGTTTCATTCTACGGTTCGTCGAAAAAAAACCCAACCAACCAAAACTAAGTAAGTACCTACCTAATTGAACGCAATTTTTTCCTGCTGCGAATTTTTACATGCGTCCGTGGTCCGTAACGGACACCACACGATGGGGTGGTAGGGTGGTGGGTGGTGGTAGGTACCTAAACTTGACCACACAACGCGGAAAAAATAATAGTAGGTACTACGTTCGTAACACAGCAGTTCGGACTCTTCGGACGTGCTATTTACTAGATGTTTAATGTCATTGCTATTATACTATTCTGACGACACGGTTGGCGCCGTGGTTGAGCGATTGACTGCTGCGCAGCATGTCGCGGGTTCGATTCCCGCACGGAACAAATAATTTGTACGACCTACAAGTATTTGTTCCGAGTCTGGGTGTTTTTCTATCTATAATATGTATGTATTTACAAAAAAAAAAAAAAAAAATGTATGTAAGTAGTTTATCAGCCATCTCGTTACCATAACACAAGCATTAGGTTGCTTAGCTTGGGACTAGATGGCGTTGTGTGAAATGTCCAAGGATATTTATTTATATACATATTTATATTTATTACGAAGTATTCATTTAAAAATCAAGATTTTTTAAATAACTTAGTTACCTTTAACCCTTCAAGTGTTGAATGCATCCCATGTGTGCATAAGGACAACCCTTTACATAATAGTATGTAAGATTATATCATATATAATATAAACGTAAAAAAACATCATCCTATGGGAAACCATCATCATTAGTTGTGAACCTATGGAGTTCGCAACTAACCCCACTCGCCCCGCGTGTCAAATGCACCCCATGTGTGCAAAAGGACAAAACTTAACATAATAGTTATATATAAGCTTATATCAGAGGAGCTCGTGGCTAAGTAATAACAGCCGCACGGGTCGATCCATCAGGTTAAGCTACGCTTGCCGGGGTTGGTCCGTGGATGGGTGACCATCTTTACATACCGAAACTCCTCCGTGACTCGGAAAGCACGTTAAGCCGTTGGTCCTTGCTGTCATTCGTGGATCTTTGACAGTTCGTGGATCTTCGTTACGGGTCGTCAGAAGCCCGAAAGTCTGACAACCAGTCTTACCAAGGGGTATCGTATTACCCAGTAACTGGGTTGTGGAGGTCAGATAGGCAGTCGCTCCATATAAAATACTGGTATTCATCAGCTGCATCCGGTTAGACTGGAAGCCGACCGCAACATGCTCATAGTTGGGAAAAGGCTAGGCAGATTGTTTTGATAAGCTTATATCACATAAATACGTATAAACGTACAAAAACATCATCTGATCATCATTCGGAGAGGACACGCACGCGGCGCGCGCGCCGCGCGCGCTCCCTTTCGGTCGCTCAGTGCGCTGCGCGCTATGGCGGCGGGCAGACGTGTGATGTGCTCGTATGATAATAATGATTGTGTAGGTCACTACAGTGTGTACTGTGTCGACATAGTTGGGAAAAGGGTAGGCAGATGATGATTTTTACGGACTTCTTAGTTTCCAATTTACCGTGATTTCGGAAAAGTTAACTTTATTTTACGTATAGGTACTTGTAAAAGCACATTATGTAGTGTACATTATGGCCTTGTATGAGAAGGTAACTACCTACTCATAAAAAGGGCTAGATGATTTCAAAATTATAAGTAAGTAGGTAACTTACTCAAAAATACCTACTAAAAAGTTTCGCTATGCACGAAATTCTTCGATTCTACGTAAACAATGGAAGGTAGAGTTGGAATGAAAAGTGTTTGAATTCAAGTTAAATTTTTTATAGCGCTATTCGTATAAGTGTAAGCGTCTGTAAGTTAAAATTTGTTTTGTCTCGTTCTGACTATCAATGATAGATGAATTTCAGAGCGAAATGTTTATGACTGGGGATTAACCGGGTAATTACCCGGTTAGTCCCGCTATACTCTAGTCCCGCTATGCTCGACTCGTAAAATACCTACTAAAAAGTTTCGCTATGCACGAAATCACATTCGCGGGCAGTGATGAAGAAAACTGTTAGTGTGTTCCTTAAATTTTGTGGGTCCAGTATTGACTTACAGCTCTATTCATAAACATTTCGCTCTGAAATTCATCTATCATTGATAGTCAGAACGAGACAAAACAAATTTTAACGTACAGACGCTTACACTTATACGAATAGCGCTATAAAAAATTTAACTTGAATTCAAACACTTTTCTTTCCAACTGTACCTTCCATTGTTTACGTAGAACCGAAAGAATTTCGTGCATAACGAAACTTTTTAGTAGGTATTTTACGAGTCGAGCATAGCGGGACTAGAGCATAGCGGGACTAACCGCTTACTCATAATTTTGAAATCATTTTAATTTACTCAACAATGACACAAAATCTATATACAACGTGTAACGTTAAATGCGCAAAACCTCTTAAGGGGTCATTGTACTCATCATTATGAACAACTTTTACTATGGGACCAAACCTGAAATCGCGAAAAAAAAATCTGCTGTTCAGTACATTTTGACTAGTTATGCGAACATAAATGAACAGCTGATTTTTTTTTTCGCGATTTCAGGTTTGGTCACATAGTAAAAGTGGTTCATAATGATGAGTACAATGACCCCTTAAGAGGTTTTGCGCATTTAACGTTACACGTTGTATATTTTATATTTTAACTGTACACGAAATCTTCAAACAAAAACGTTCGTAAAACTTGGTTATCTTAATAATACGCTAATTACTTAGTTGCAAAGATATTCATAACTATACATAACATCCATTTGAACGAGGTGTTTTTTCTATGAATTCTTATCGCTGTGGAATGCGCTTCTATTGTTCAAGCGGCCAGATGTTTTTAGCTCCGTAGTTTCCGCGTTCGGCTCGAATACGACCATATGATGATGACTATAAGGTTCAATTTAACTTGTTCGGGATTAGAATAAAGAAAATACCTGTTCTACGACAAGACCGCGCGAGCTCGTGTAGTGCGCGAGCGTGTGTGCGGCGCGATATCGCGCGCGACGACGCGCCGCGCTGGTGTGAAAGGTGTATGAGGTACATGGGTACCGAGTGCTAAATCGAACTCGAGGTGCGCAGGTATGTATGACTCACGTTCCGACCGTTTGTATGAATATACAGTATTATATTACTTGCGAATATGTCATTTTGCGTCATTAGGTCATTTTGCGAATGTGGCATTGTGCGCCTAATCCCCTCATTGAATATACAATACTGATCATCTTTATATTGTGGACCGTGCGCCGCGGCCTTCAGCATGCGGCACGCACGTCTGCCTGCGTTCCTGATTCCTGCTGAGTCCTGACCAAAGCAGGCGATTTTTAGGGTTCCGTACCTCAAAAGGAAAAAACGGAACCCTTATAGGATCACTCGTGTGTCTGTTTGTCTGTCTGTCTGTCCGTCTGTCACAGCCAATTTACTCCGAATCTGGTACACATATGGATTTCTGTGACCCAAACACGTATGACTAAAGTAAATAAATGAATTTTGAATATGGGGGTCACTTTTAGGGGGCAAAAAAGAAAAAAAAAAGTTTTGCTAACGGTATCAATTTTTTTTTTATAATTTTTAAATAAATCGTTTTAAAGTTATTTAAGAAAATAGACGAAAATTTACCATTCCCCCCCCTTATCTCCAAAACTACTGAGCCTAAAATGTAGAAAAAAACACAGAAAATAGTTCCATACCTGTAGAAAAATAACATGGTAAATCTCTCAATATAGTGAGTACAAACTTACGTTTACTGTTGGAATATATGGGAGAACATGTTTTTCAACTATAATGTTAAGGTTGTCCTTGGGATAATTTCATAAGACCAACTACGGAATCCTTCATTGTGCGTAGTCCGACACGCACTTGGCCGGTTTTTTTACGGGCCCGTGCGAACTCAAGTAAGTACTTATAGAACGTCGTATTCGCATTCATTCGGCGCTCAACTCCTAGGTTGCAAATCAAAATGTGTGAGCTGCGCAATAAAAAATCACGTCGGGGTCGGGAAAATCGCGCCCGTGCAACATATAAGTACGTATTGTACCACTTTGTATTTGTTCCATTCAAAGCGCGGCACGCAATTTTTTCCTGCCGCAATTTTGTTCGTAGACCGTACGTCTGTGCTAAGTACCTACCTACTTAGTTTTAATTAACGTTTTATTCCAAAGTTAAATAAAATCATAAGCAAAATAGTTGTGTACTTATGTCATTGCAATGTTGATGATTTTGTTGATTAGATTTTTGTTTTGATGATTCTTAATAAGTAAATTGAATTACTTAACTAAAAAACAATAATTTCTCCATTTCAAACTAAAATGTCCTAACAAATGTTAATCATTCATCATACCTTATTGCACTGAACTCTTAAGAGATACATTAATAAGAGGAAATGGGGGCAGCCAGACTTTTGAAAATTAGGTATTTTAAGAAGGTATTGCTGTCGCTCTGCGAGCGCTCCGCCCTCGAATTCGTGCGATAAGGACAACTGCAGATCCGACTAAATAGCCTATGTAAAAAGTCACATTTCGAGGTTTGGCTCTCGCCTATTTCCTCCTCCAATATTGGACCAATTTAAAAGATATTTCATAAACTGAATAAAAAGGATATATACTATGCCCCTATGTTTTTCTTTTTTCGTTAATAGTTGTCAAATTGGTACACTAGGCGTAAGTATGTGATATTTATATTTCTGTAAAAAATCATTGCTTTATGGTCATTAAGGCCAGGATCTTTCAAGCGCCGTAGGTATTAATAAACGCTTACCGCAGCCCCCGCAAGGAGTAGCGATACGTAATAAATTACGATGCGCGGGAAACGCGCGCCAAGCGCACCGCTCATGAGTTCATGAACTCGAGTAGGTACTATGTTGCGTCACAGAATAGAGCAATGCAGTAGATAAACTGGAACTGATTAGTATACTTAAGTTTATTTTGTTTTATTTTTCTAGTAAGTATTTTTGAAAGTTTTAGACAGATTAGGTATGCATTGTAAACTTGAACAGTTAAAATAAATAAAAATAACTACTTAGAGTTATTTATTTTTGTGAATAAGGTGGATTTAAAATCTGACTGACACGAAGACCTTATATACCTGTACGATTCAAAACTACGCGCCGCGCACCATTTTACTTTACGTTCATTCCCCACGACAGCGACACCACTAAAAACGATACCACTGGCATGGTATCGTGGGGAATGACAGAAACTACTATTCCCCACGCCATGCGACACCACCGACTGTATTGTGCTGAATGTGCTGTTAGTGATGTCCAGCTACATAACAATGATGTGTTACATAACAATTTAGACCTTATTGACATTCATGTTTTTTTGTTAAATTTAGCTTCCAGACCATTTACCAAGTATCTTGGACCAAAAAACAAATGGTTTGGAAAATGTCAATAAGGTCGAAATTAGCTTGACACCCTAGAAATGATGTGCATAATAATGTAGACACTTTCTGAGGTGTCAAGCGAATTTAGACCTTATTGACATTCATGTTTTTTTGTTAAATTCAGCTTCCAGATCATTTACCGAGTATTCTGGACCAAAAAACAAAGGGTTTGTAAAATGTCAATAAGGTCGAAATTAGCTTGAGACCTTTATCGTTTTCAGCGAACTCAAATACCACGAAATGACACCCATGTCGAAAAATTTGAATATTTTCGCAGCCGCCATCTTGGATTTTCATTTTGACCCCACTATCGTTTTCAGCGTCCTCAAATACAAAAAAAAAAATAAGAAGATACCTAATTAGAAAAAAAAACTTAATTTAAAAAAAAAAACTTATTGATGTAGGTATACAGAAAAATACATTTGAGGGCCTACTTATATTCTGAACATCCCTGCCCAACCCTTTGAAATAATTCAGGCGTGATGTTATGAAGAAATCTCATTTCCTATCCGATATTCATTATAAAACCACCCGTAGTAACTTTATTCTGTGGCACCTACCTATTTGAGATTTGAAAATAGTGAACCAAAAATTTGCGCGTCAGGCGGCTTTATAAGCTCCAGTGTAGGGTTCAAATTCAACTGTTTTACACACTTGATGTGATTGGTAAACATAGGCCGTGATAAAAATAAATACCAATAAAGCTTTTGCGCGCGTGACGTCTTTATTTACATAGGCATAGCGTTTAAATTCAACTGTTTTCAACACATGCTAATTTGTACCGGTCGCAGCCGGTGACAGAAGTTAGCGGGGGTGGCGGGTTCGAAAAATTGGCACACGTCCGACCTCCGTCACGTTCCGCTCGGGACTAAACGGCTCAGGGCGAGCGTTTGCGAAGCTGAAAACAATTGATGCTGGAATTAGTGGTACAGGTATTTTAATATTTCACATTATGACGGCCGTTATATCTCGAATTTTTTACGACCTTTATTATGGTATAAGTTTTATTGTTCAAAGCCTAATGTAACTCAAATGAAATAAGATTAAAGATCACAATTAGACTTGTCTTTGCGATTTAATTGGATGCAGTAAAGTGCAAGTAATTTTGTGTATCGGACGGCCGAAATTTCTAGATCGAAGTCTGAACTAAGTAATACAGGGTGTAAGGGGAACGCTTCCGAAGCCAGAAGGTATATTATATACAACCTAAATGCAAACGGATTTCACTAACCTTTCGCTTTAAATTGGTTATTTTGAAAACTTCAAATTTCTTTAGCGCGCAATGGAAATCGTACAAAACGTGAGGTCACTGACACAATCGAGACACCGCCGATACTGCCGCGCGCGCGCGGGCGCCAAGCTCTCCGTACGGCCGAGTCAAGGGATTTATGGGTTAAAATCTAGAATCGTTTGGCAGGAGGAGGGGGGTGGGGGTGGTGTGGGGGGGTGGAGGGGGGTACCCTGAGCCCCCCCCACCACTCCCATGAAAAGGTAATGCACCGTTCTTGAGAAAAACTAATTATTGTAACCTAACCTCAAAACACTTTAAAGTTACTTTTAGTATCGTATGGCAGAAGTAGGGGTTGAGGGGGGTGGGGGGTACCCTAACGCACCCTCCCCCACCACTGCAATGTAAAGGTAAGCACCATTCTTGAAAAAAAAAAAACTAATTATTGTAACCTAACCTCTAAACACTTAAGTTGCTTCTGCAACGTCTCCGGCGCTGCGGGAAGTGCAGCCCCTTCGCCCTTACGTAACAAAGGACAGGCACCCATGCTCACCTCCGCAGCTTCGGTTTGCTCAGCCGCTGCGGCTCGCATGGGTGCCTAACCTTTGTTACAGCGGGCGGGGGCTGCTCTCCCTCCGCGCCTCCGGGTTTTTATATACACTCTAGTATGCCAGCCAAAAGACTACGTAAAGTCGGGGTGCCCCGATTCGGTTTTGGGACAGATTCGACCTATTTTAACTATAAAGTGGGTTGCACACTAACTTCCTTCTGAGCAGAATTTCTAGGTTGAATGACACTGACTTTTTTCTTTTTGCGTTTCGTTTCACGTATTTTACACGACATTTTACACCGCAGACAATATATTGATACAAATTTGGTTGTCAATCGCCCATTTTGACATTTCATTTCACTGTTTATCTGATTTGAGGTTAGAAATATTTTTTTTTTAATTTCTCAAAAAATATGCATTACCTTGTAATGAGAGTGGTAGCGTTATAATCAGGGACCCAACCCCTACCAACTTTCACCCCATTCACCCCCCTCCTCCTGCCAAACGATTCTAGATCCAACCCCATTCTGCACTTATTCTGCCCCGCATTTCATCAGCACTGTCACATTCTCGATCAAACACTCTTTCTTCACATACCCCCACGAGACCCCCACAAAAAGAAACGAGCACTGTACACGTATGCGTCAGGCATTGTTTAAAAGTAAAAAACAATAAAACAGCACTAAAAACTTATCAATAATAACTAATAACTAGTTATTATTGATACACGAAAACTAACAAATAAACAAAACAGTATTAAATTCGGTAGAATAGCTGCGTGCGTTCGCCCACGAAGTCGGAACGGAACTAACTGACTGGGTTCCCCGTTCCTAGAAGATCAAACATGCCGCCGCCGGCCTGCGTGCACGTTGCGGCGCGGCGGCGCCGGCCGACAAACGAATTCAAATGATACCGGCGCGCGGAGTCGCGGACGCCGCCATCTCGCTTCCCCCTTCACCCCCCGTCGCGTTGCACGTCGCCTTGTTATTATTTTTTGTTTTTGGTATAACGTAATCGACGCCAGGCCTAAAGAAAATGTGACCGTGTTGTGTAAACATTTCAATTTTGTTGCTACGTGCTACGTACAAAATTATTGTAATGAACTAATTAACAAAATTGCTTGTAAAGTCAATGTCTTTGTACATAACCAACTTTTTAAACTTTTCTTTTCCAATCACAGTAGATATCTAAGTATTTCTTCGTTAAGGGTCTCAAGGTTAAGTAAAATAAACTGGATTTTTCTGATTTGTGAGCATAATTTGCGAACATTCGGATCAAAATTATTATTGTAACCGTGTTTCAGGGGAAAATCATTACGATTTACGATCCTTGCATGAATGAAATTCGCGAGTCTTGCGGACGCGGGTGCGGGTGCGGGGGGGGATCTGTGACGCGGGGTCGACGGCCGCACTGCGGTCGGACAGCTCGCGCGCACTGTGACCTCGAGGGTACGCGCGAGCGTCAGCTGAAATTTATTTACGAATACATTGCATGCTACAATTTTAAATAAAAAAATGTGTTTAATCGCAAATAATGGTTCCATTTGACTGTTCTCACAGCATAGTGTACGAAAATTGCTAAAAAAAAAACTTGAGAGGTGTCAAGGGACACCCGGATGGAACGAAGTTCCTTTCGATTAATTAGTGAAGGAATTGTAATAAAATTTTATTTTTATACTCATCGTCATCATCATCATCATCATCACCATCATCACCATCATCATCATCATCATCACCATCATCATCATCATCATCATCATCATCATCATCATCATCATCATCATCATCATCATCGCGACACCACACTGTTCAATGCGAAATAGAAATTAAAATATCTGGCTTGCTTTCTATAAGAGAGAGAGAGAGAGAGACAGACAGAGAAACATGCGCACGCCGCACGGCTTACAATACATACATACATAGCTTACTATAGCAAAAAGTGTCGTGACAACTTTTCGTTCCCATTTTTTCCGTCTAGCCCCCTTTCACAACGCGCGATAAGGAACTTCGTTCCAAAATTAGTAAAATTGACAATTTTTTTTTTCAGAATTTTTTATGGTATCGTATCGAGAATTACTAGCCCTATCACCTGTCTTCGTTTTCGGAAGCGTTTCCCTTACACCCTGTATATTTTTTTCAAAATTTAAATCCGTGTTATCTACGAATAAAACACTAAACTAAACGACGTTTTTACGACTCTCCCCGCCTTAACCAGAAAGAAGACAGGCGAGAGCGTTTGTATCTTTTTGTATGGAGAAAAGAGCACCCACGTTTCCTCTTAATAATGGTTTTGGTGGGCCCGGCGCGCGGCGCGGTCAATAGTGTGTAGGTATCCTTTTAAAGATGCCGCTAGCCAGCGCGACAGCGGAGGCTCGTCGCCGCGCCGCCCGCGCCGCACTAAGTTAGTACCTACTATTATTTATTCTGTGCCGCACACGCCACTGCCCTATGTAGGTACCTAATGTTAATCGCGGATTTCGACTCAAAACTCGAATATTGTGTATTACCTATTATTTCAATTTCACGATAAAGGTTTTTTTTTCTTACAAGCAAGCTACACATTTCCAGTACCGCACCACCTGACCTCCTAACCTCTTATTGTACTGCAACTACTGCAAGCCTAATAGTAGGTACAAGTACGGACGTTTTATCTTGGCGAGTCCGAACATAGGCACTAAGACGTTTCGCGCATGTTCTCTCACTCGCACTCGCCTCATGTCGCATTTGGTTCCTAAAAAATGTTACTGCGCAGCCTTCTGCGCGAAGTTCGAACTCGCCAAGATAAAACGATCGTACTTGTATTGTATGTGAGGTCAGCTTAGACTGGCTTGATTGATTCGTAAAACTATTGATACAGTACCGGCTGTGCATAATTGTATTGAACAGAAAGGTCAACAACGCACACTTAAAAATAATTAGGTATAATATCTAGTACAAGCACTGCAGTACTTCACGGGATCAGCATAGGGTTGCAAAATTAGGTAGGACGCACACTTCACATCGTAAAGGGTAGGCCTCGCTCGCCTGTACTAAAGAAATTAAAAATTCCACATTCATTTTGTGTAAGTTTAAACATTTTTACGTCTGTCAATCGCAACGTTTCGCAAAAGACTAAATAAAGTATTTAGCGTACACTCGCTCAGACCTAGACTAGTAGTTTAGCTCGGGCGTTGTCGGCCGACATCGCGCGAGTCCGGGCTTGTTTAGATTTCTCGTCATAATAAATCACAGTAAGTAATAAAAATTGTAAGTATTTTTCAGCAGGGATATTGAAGTGAAATTAAAGAGTAAGTACCTACCTAATACTTTATGGAAAAACAGTCGCTCGTTATGCCATCTTTTCTGCACAAATACTTAGTGCCGAGCTAAAACTGAATCGATTTATGTCGATTGACTGAATATCGCATTGAGTCGAGTATAGTACTTACTTATTTTAGTTAATTTTAGTAGGTGTTCGAGTAAATATTCGAACTGATAGATTCTGCTACCGCATAGGTACCGAAATAGGTTGCAATGGCAGCTGTACTATTTTACGAACAATTAATGCTTAAAAATTTAATAAAATAAATACCTAATATTAGCGTACCTACTTATTTATCATTTTGAAATCATCTTACTAGCCCGTTTTTATGAGTAGGTAGATAGGTACTTTCTCATGTAAGGCCATAAAAACTTGTTGCAGCCGACTTGCACTACATAGGTACATAATGTGCTTTTACAAGTATACGTCAATAAACTTTTCCGAAATCACGGTAAATTGGAAACTAAGAAGTCCGTAAAAATCATCATCTGCCTACCCTTTTCCCAACTATGTCGACACAGTACACACATTACATAACATCACGCCTGCAGTCCCCAAAGGGTTAGGCAGAGGTGTAGGTAAGTACTCGCATTACGACAGTTCTGCATTGAGCATAATTTTATTTAAAAAACCGGTCAAGAGCGAGTCGGACTCGCGCACCGAGGGTTCCGTTCCGATTTCTGAAAAAGTGTGCTACTTAGATACATCGTTTTATTTTTCGTGAAATCTTTACATAAACTTCTATCACATAGAATAATTTCAGATTTTTCTCTTTGCAAACTTCGGAGATAAGGGGGGGGGGGGGGGAGGCGAACGGTATTTTTTTTTACATTTTTCATCAAAAGTCGAAAACTATGCGGCCAAAAAAAAAATAAAAATAGTTTGAGAATGTGCAAACGCTCTTTCATATGATACCCCATATGCCCTAGTAGCCCCACTTTAAATTTTTAAGACCCCCTTTGAGTCCCTGTTGCAAAAAAAATTAGTCTTATTGCAAAATAGTTGGGTAAACCTCATCTAAAACTATTCCAAATTTCAAGTTGATAGCATCAGTAGTTACTGAGATATCCAGCTGTGACAGACAGACAGACAGAGTCACACCACAAGGGTTCCTTTTTTACCATTTTGGTACGGAACCCAAAAAATAATTCACGGAGATTCAGAATAAACTTGTTGCAGCCCGGCGCACGCACGGCTACAGATGAAGCTATAATTTCCAGTATAAGCTGATCTCGCATTGTGTAGGATTTCCTTACAATGAGAGCTCATTGTAAACTGGAAATGACTAGATTGATGTGTAGCCGTGTGTACACTACATAATTTAATGCTTTTACGTGTAGAAATTAAAGTTATTTTTCCAAAATCACCTATGTAAATTCGAAACTAAAGAAATCCGTAAAAAATAAAATTTAATTAATAACCCCTCAGACATAGACTTATAAAAAAGATGGACTCCGCGCCACGCATATCGAAAGTGAAGCACAGTAAGTATGCCGGACCGTTTGTACAAACACGCCTCGCGCACACATTTACATCATAGTATGCCGACCGGCCGCCATTACGAGACACGAGCGACGGCGACGCGACGGCGTCTTTGCAGGTACTCAAATCATGCACACATAGATCGGTACGGTGCTTCATTTTCGATATGCGCGGCGCGGAGTCTATCTTTTTGTCTATGCCCTCAGACTGATGTCTGTTTTTTTACGTTTATACGTATTTAAGTGATATAAGCTTATCAAAACAATCTGCCTAGCCTTTTCCCAACTATGTTGGGGTCGGCTTCCAGTCTAACCGGATGCAGCTGAATACCAGTATTTTGTATGGAGCGACTGCCTATCTGACCTCCACGTAAGACTGGTTGTCAGACTTTCGGGCTTCTGACGACCCGTAACTACTGTCAAAGATCCACGAATGACAGCCGGGACCAACGGCTTAATGTGCTTTCCGAGTCACGGAGGAGTTTCGATATGTAAAGATGGTCACCCATCCACGGACCAACCCCGGCAAGCGTAGCTTAACGTTCCTGAAAAAAATTCATGTACCGGTCATCTTAGTATGACATACTGAATTCACCATATCAGTTTGCGGAGGGCTGTCCCTTACACCCTGTATATGATATAAGCTTATATACTATTATGCAAAGGGTTTTCCTTATGCACACATAGACACATTCGACACTTGAGGGATTAAAGGTACTTAACTAAGTTACTTAAAAAATCTTGATTTTTAAATAAATACTTCGTAATAAATAGCACGTTCGAAGAGTCCGAACTGCTTGTGTTACGAACGTAGTACCTACTATTATTTTTCCGTGTTGTGTGGTCAAGTTTAGGTACCTACCACCACCCACCACCCTACCACCCCATCGTGTGGTGTTCGTTACGGACCACGGACGCATGTAAAAATTCGCAGCAGGAAAAAATTGCGTTCAATTAGGTAGGTACTTACTTAGTTTTGGTTGGTTGGGTTTTTTTTCGACGAACCGTAGAATGAAACTGTCCTGGGTTAGGTTAGGTTAGGTTAGTTAGGTTAGATATCGCCGCGATATCGCGTGGCGATAATATCGCCAGGCGATATCGCCGCGATATCGCGGTAAGGTTTCAAGCGTAAGCGTTTTTTATAATACGACGAGTCGACGATGCTTGAAAAATGTTTTAAGGTTGATGCGCCAGGGTAGCCCGCGAAATTCAAAATTTCTTACGTTTTTTGCAATTTGTAGGTCAGTGTGAGCTTGTATGTTGACTAAAATATGATTCGCGGCCGTAGCTAATATGGCTTTACAGAATTATAAGATCATTAGAATCAGCAATACAACTCCATAAGTTAGCATTTACCTCAAATGTAGCGATTTCATGAAATCATGAGGTTTGAGGTAAATGCTAACTTATGGAGTTGTATTGCTGATTCTAATGATTATAATTCTGTAAAGCCATATTAGCTACGGCCGCGAATAATATTTTAATCAACATACAAGCTCACACTGACCTACAAATTGCAAAAAACGTAAGAAATTTTGAATTTCGTGGGCTACCCTGGCGCTTTCGCCTTAAGTACGTAACGTAATAATACGATAATACGTATAACATTTTCACATGTACAAACAACAACACATCAGGTTATACCAAACTGTTAAAAATCTCCAAATTATTTTAAACCTTAAAATGTTGACGGTTATGTTCAAAATCGAATGAGAAAATTTGACAGTTTGTAGTAACTTACCTGCTACTGTGTGTACATACATTGCACATTTGGATGACGACATGCAAGTTCTATAGATTGAAGCCGCTGCTAAAATTTATATAGCTTATGTATACCTATTTTATACCTATACGAGGAAAAGTCGATTAACACTTAAATTTTTTAAATCTTAATTATTGAGCAAGACATTTAATTGAAATTGGAACAGAAGTAAAATTTAAAGATCTACTACCTAGACTCTTAGGTATTTTAGGAAAAAAGGGGATACTTAATTAAATCATTTTGTATCAATTTACACGTTGAGTAAAAGTCGCAGTGTTAATCGACTTACGTTGCTGACCGTACATAGAAACTTAGAAAGCATATAAGATGCGGAAAACATGACCTTTTCTTTTTGAAAATGACTTCTCCCGCTCCGGGCGGAGCAGGAAGGAGGGCGTGTCAGACTTTTACTGACTAAAACCCACCCGTGTTCCTTCAGTTGCCTGTGCCACAACTGAAGGAACACGGGTGGTATCTCTTTCGAACAACCCGCGACCCCGGCGGCAAACACATGCCAAATAACAATGATGAATGACAGATGCCTGTAGTCAGATATATTGAGACAGAAGACAGGAGAGAATGGAAAACATAAGAAAATGAAGCAATATATTCCAAACAACACTTATTTTCTAATCATACCAGGAACCTATCAATCTGCCTAGCCTTTTCCCAACTATGTTGGGGTCGGCTTCCAGTCTAACTGGATGCAGCTGTATAATACCAGTATTTTACATGGAGCGACTGCCTATCTGACCTCCACAACCCAGTTACTGGGTAATACGATACCCCTTGGTAAGACTGGTTGTCAGACTTTCGGGCTTCTGACGACCATTAACGACTGTTAAAGATCCACGAATAACGTGCTTTCCGAGGCACGGAGGAATCTCGGTATGTAAAGATGGTCACCCATCCACTGAGCAACCCCGGCAATCGTAGCTTAACCAGACGGATCGACCCGTGCGGCTGTTATTAATTAGCCACGAGCTCCTCTCATACCAGGAACCCATAATCTCGAGAAAGTAAACGGTTTCTTTGTGAGCGAAAACTAAAAGGTTGAGCATGCGTTTATCGATAGTGCAGCTGATTGCGCATGCAGCCTCGCAGCGCACGTGTTTCAACTTTCAATGTTGGTAAAACAATCTGTATTGTGTTACTTAATGTTTCTCTGATTTTTATAGCTTGTTAGGGTTCCGTACAAAATGGTAAAAAAGGAACCCTTATGGTGCGACTCAGTCTGTCTGTCTGTCTGTCACAGCTGGATATCTCAAGAACTACTAATGCTATCAACTTGAAATTTGGAACAGTTTTAGATGACGTTTACCCAACTATTTTGCAAATAAGAAAGAAATGGAAATAGAAATATTTTTTTTTTTGCAACAGGGACTGAAAGGGGGTCTTAAAAATCGAAGTGGGGTTACTAGGGCATGTGAAAGAATGTTATGGCATATTATCATATGAAAGAGCGCTGTTTGAACATTCTCAAAGATTTTTTTTTCTTTTTTTAGGCTGCATAGTTTTCGACTTTGATGAAAAATGATTAAAAAAATACCGTTCCCCCCCCTAACTCGGAAGTTTGCATAGAGAAAAATCTGAAATTATTCTATGTGATAGAAGTTTATGTACTTATAGATTACAGGAATAATAAAACGATGTCTCTATATAGCACAGTTTTTCAGAAATCTTCAACAAAAATTACATACTTATAAATGATGGTACGGAACCCTCGGTGCGCGAGTCCGACTCGCTCTTGACCGGTTTTTTTGTACTTACAACAAGTAAGTACAAAAAAAACCGGTCAAGAGTGAGTCATTTGCCTCATCAGAGTATTGCACCAGCAGTCCACCTACTGGAGATAGTAGGTCTGGATTTTCATTCCACCAAGCTCAATCTTTGGCTAACTGGCCACTGATATTTTCTGAAATTATATCTTGGTCAAGACATTAGCAGACTTCAAGTCTTCAACGAAGTAATACCGCTTTTGTATATTGTATACTAGTTTTTATATCAATGGGAATAACAGTCACACTCTAACGGTTAGAATATTTATATGGGTTAGAATCTAACCCATAGAAATATTCTGACCTCACGTTCTTGTTACCTAGGGCCAAAACTTTCATGTATTACTTTGTTCAAAGGATCCTGGCTTGCAATGTCTACGATTCGTTGACCAATTTCCAAAACTCCATCAGATGTGCTGCGGACCAAGATTGCGAATTTCCCATTTCATAGCTAAACGTTACTCGACTCGGTTATAAAGCAAATTCTGAATTGTAATAGCAAAGCAGCAAAACCAAAGCTTTTTGCTAGTGGTGGTGAACTAGTGATACAGTTGGCTTATGATAAAGGACGTCAATTAGTTCTTGTCATCGCGCCGCCGCCGGCTGGACACTTGGCAGATTCCCTAGGACACTAAATTGTTTTGTTTGAATATACAGCTCAACCACAAGCTTTGAAGGCTCCTGATCATATCCTGTGTTCGGTTGGTTGTCTTTTTGATAAGCCTTCCTGTTAGTGGTTGGTTAAGTTACGTTTTAGTTCCGGAACTGTGACTTGTGATAGAACACCATGCTAGGTGCTAGCATGGTGTGAGTGAAAAATGTATAATTTGTATGTAACGAATTTCGCTTTCAAGGTTTGTTGGGTGTTGTTGGTTTGGTGGGCAGTTGGTTGATTGGTTGGTTGGTTGGTTGATTTTCTTCTTGCCAGTCTATAATGAGTGATGGCGAGTCTTTCACCTCTTGGATAGCACTTCAAGTCCGAGTCATGCAGGGCAAGTTAGATTGTCTACTGAAACAGAGTATTGTGGCTAAGTTAAGTAATAACAGTCGCACGGGTCGATCCATCAGGTTAAGCGGCGCTTGCCGGGGTTGTCCGTGGAAGGGTGACCATCTTTACATAACGAGACTCCTACGTGCCTCGGAAAGTACGTTAAGCCGTTGGTCCCGACTGTCATTCGTAGATCTTTGACAGTCGTTACGGGTCGTTAGAAGCCTGAAAGTCTGACAACCAGTCTTACCAAGGGGTATCGTATTACCCAGTCACTGGGTTGTGGAGGTCAGATAGGCAGTCGCTCCATGTAAAATACTGGTGCTAAGCTGCATTCGGTCAACATAGTTGGGAAAAGGCTAGGCAGATTGAAATCTACTGAAACTCAATGGATGTTACGAATGCGGCGATACTCCCTGATACTATTCAGTCTGCAAACTAAGAACAATTGCGAATTATTGTCGTACAGTTGGCACTAATACCAATTCTCGGCAATTATCTCTACGTCGCTTCACATTGAGGTCGTTCTTACTACAAGCTGGGTCGAGCAATATCTGTCCTAAATTCGCCTATATTTCCCACCCACGATGGCTGAAACTTACTTTTATAGCAACACCAAAAATCCTTATTTTTATAGCAGTAAGGTTCATTATTGCTTCTATCTTAGGCCAGGTTATACTGACCTTGTTAGTTGCAGTTCGCGGACCGTCTGCATTCAGAACTTTTATTTTAGATAGTTTTATGATGTTTTATATAAATACGCGGGTTTCCGGCTAGTTATGATATTATGAGCTTAAATTATCTTTATTGCCTGGGTTTGGTTGGGAGTGCCTGACGTTTAATAGTAATGAACCGCAAATATGGAAATGTTGTCAAGTCGAGTAAATTGCACAGTGACTTACGTACCTTTACGTAATAACGTGTAATTTTGTGAGTCTTAAATTAGTATGCGGAAGGTTTTTGGATGGTTTAGATCGGTATTTTCTTTGTAACAGAGGAGGAGTGGCTAATAAGTAATAACAGTCGCACGGGTCGATCCATCAGGTTAAGCTACGCTTTCCGAGGTTGGTCCGTGGATGGACCACCTTTACATACCGAGACTCCTCCATGCCTCGGAAAGCACGTTAAGCCTTTGGTCCCGGCTGTCATTCGTGGATCTTTGACAGTCTTTACGGGTCGTTAGAAGCCCGAAAGTCTGACAACCAGTCTTACCAAGGGGTATTATTATTACCCAGTTACTGGGTTGTGGAGGTCAGATAGGCAGCCGCTCCATGTAAAATACTGGCATCCGGTTAGACTGGAAGCCGACCCCAACATAGTTGGGAAAATGTTAGCATGATTGATTTTCTTTGTAACTCAGCTGCCTTGTGAAAAACTTTTGTTCGAGTATTCTTTCGCAACTATGTCAAACATGCGATCAATTTTCTAAAGGTCGGTACCCTTATCTAGCTGTATTGCGGAATTTCGGTTAAATTGTACACAACTTTCTCTCTACGTAAAACTACAATTCCATGAATTAAAAAGTTAAACACGCCTTGACAGTCAGGAGGTAAATAACCATATCCACATAAATATATTTTCAGGCATGGATTCTTTGGCAGGCGGCCGAAAGCGGCCAGTCGACGCGAGCGTCGCGACGCGCTCGCCCCGCTGACTGACGCATTCGAATCAAAATTTTCGAAATTCAAAATTTTGAAATTAATAAAACATCGTAGAACTTTAGTGGTGTGACACCTAAAATAGTAAAATAGTGTATAGGTTAGTGACATAATATTCGATTTACGAACACGAATAATCGAATACGAGTGTGGAAAGTGAGAGTGAAATAGTGATGAAAGTGTTTTAATTTTTTTTTAAAGTGCTCTCTTTTTATTAAAAAATATTTCGTAGCAGGTGCCAGTAGAGGTATTTAAAACGGTTGAATAATTGGAAAAAGAAGGCCAAGTGACTGCAGTTGCATTTTTATTGAATTGACATTTTACAAAATATTAATTGATTGACCTATTGATAAATTGTTTCGGTCCAATTTTGATGTAACAAGGGGTTTTAATTGGACAAAACAGTTTATTTATAAATATAAGCACAATGCATTGACCTGTATGAAACAGCGTCAGATGTGAAAACATTTGCTGCCGGAATTTGCTAATGACGGATAAATGAGGACAATTATGCCAATTTGCTTCTTAGACATAGATATTTTAATTTAATAGGGTTATTTTATACGCTGACTAAAAGCTCGATTTCATGTTAGTGAGTTAATAAGGAACAATTTTAAAGTTACCTAGTCATGGAGTTGTTAATGAAATTACATATCTTGACGTCATTGCTCTCTGTCAAATTGTTTACACACTCACCATTCCTTTACATTTTTAAGCAATTATATTTAAGAAAGTTACCAACTTATATTATGAATGAACTTATTGATAAAAAGTACACTAATCTTTATATTAATTTTGACAGTTGTTTTAAGGTACTTACCTACACAACATGTTCAAAACCTATAAAATACAAGGTTTTACTAGTTTGTTTACTTAGTTGTAAAGTATGACCCAACGCTACCCACTACTCGTTAGATTCAATGTAATGCACTGAAGAGGCGTGTTTATACCGCACGTCAATTTATTGAATGAGCGACACCACGCTGCGCTGTCTTATTTATGAACCCGATGATGTCATTCATAAAAGTTATAATCGACTAAAAAAACAAACTCTTAAAACAAATCGTATTAAAGAGGTCAACTTTGCTTTGATGTTCCTAATTCCTAATGGAGAATATTTTGAAATTGGAATGCGGTGTCAGAAAAGTGAGTGCTGCTAGAGTTCTGTAAAAATAAATCGACTATGGATTAGGGATAATACTGAGCTTTCTGATAATTAAGAGATCAAAGCTGGAGTGATACAATAATAGTGCAGGCAGGTACCTATACGTGTTTCGTCAAAATCCATCAAGTAATTAGGAGTTTCAGGAATTATCAGCAACCCAGATAACTTTTTCACATTATAAGATAAAATCTGAATAAACGTTTCGACCAATTCATGGGATTATTCGAAAAATCCTACTCAGGCGGCTAAATCGATGGACAAAAGGCATCGGTCTGACTCCGTCTGACCGTGTTGAGCATAATAAAAATAAATCTGTCATTGCGGGTAGTTGTTGCCTGTTGTTGGTGTCATGGTGTGCGATTCACAGCAGGACTATTCGTGTTCATCGATTTGTTCGAATTTCAAATTGATATTCGACTAATTTCCATGATGATTAGTGACGTTCTGTTTCTACCTTTCTACCTCCTTGGTAGATCATTCTGAGATTTTATTTCCATTCCGACACACTAAAAGCTTAGCTAAGTGAAGCTAAGAAAGACAAAGCAACACACTTAGCAAAACTTTAATATTAGTTTATTATGCATTACTTTTAAATACAGGCAATAAATTCCCTTCTGAGCTGAAACGAGGCAGACAGCATTAAAGTTTCCAAAATAAAAGCAAAAACTTCTAATTCCATATTTAAATCTTATGGGACATTTAACACCGATCCACCTGCCTCTTATAATTCCGAACTAGAAGTGGCATCTATATTTATACGTTAGTATGTGACATCATCCATGCTCATATTTCCCCATGGATGTGTTGTATCCATACGAAAGATGTCAACTGCTAGACAGCCGGCAACCAACGGATATAGATCTGCAAAACATGGCAGGTAGGGTTGTCGGTCCGACCGTCGCGTCGCCGTCGTCGGCGTCGTTCGATTATTTAGTTTGAGTAAAAAAGTTATTTGCATTAAGAGGGCTGTTGTATAAAAACCTGGGAATTTGATTGGCATTTGTTGTCAAAAATAGTCGTCACGAATCAAGGGATCACAGGAACTGATGGACTGTACTGATGGCGCTAAACTCATAGCTAAATTCTGGGCCGACTCTAGTATTTTATATTACCATCGACACGCTATGAAAAAGAGATCAAAAAATATTTCAAAAGAATAAAAACTAAATCCATAATTTCTTGAGAGAAAAAATTGCTTGGTATGCAGTTAATCAAACTTTTGTATCGGAATCTGAACTTTTCTGAATATCCACCACATAAGCATAAGATTTTGTAGTTAGCTCATCAAATTGCAAACAAAAAAAACCGGTCAAGAGCGAGTCGGACTCGCGCACCGAGGGTTCCGTTCTGATTTCTAAAAAAGTAAGCTAATTAGAGACATCATTTTATTTTTCCTGTAATCTTTACATAAACTTCTATCACATAGAATAATTTCAGATTTTTCGCTTTGCAAACTTCGGAGATAAGGGTACGGTATTTTTTTTACATTTTACATCGACCTAAAAAAAAAAATAGTTTGAGAATGTGCAAACAGCGTTCTTTCATATGATACCCCACATGCCCTAGTAGCCCCACTTTAAATTTTTAAGACCCCCTTTCAGTCCCAGTTGCAAAAAAAATATAATTATTTTTATTTCTTTCTTATTTGCAAAATAGTTGGTTAAACGTCATCTAAAACTATTCTAAATTTCAAGTTGATAGCATTAGTAGTTCTTGAGATATCCAGCTGTGACAGACAGACAGACAGACTGAGTCACACCATAAGGGTTCCTTTTTTACCATTTTGGTACGGAACCCTAACAAGTGACAACCTTAGCCACAGATCGGTCACCAGCTACGTAAGCGTAGGCGTCGGGATCGCCGTGTGCCCTAGAAATTGTTCTGTCACGTCACTAATACAACAGCAGTGGTAAATAACGCGGCTTTTATTGGATGCCCGGCTCCCCACTGACACGGCTTGATGGAAGCGCTACTTTGGGTTTTAGACGGCTGGAGGATTGCTTTTGTGTCTATTTTTGGATTGGTAGGATTTTGTGCTAGAAGTGTTTGGAGACGTTATCGGTTATAGTATGATTGGGGCAAATAATTGTACTATTGTCAAGACCTGTTATAACTTTCTAGTCTAAAGTGCCATCAGCCAGCTATGTGCATTGTGAATTAGTGAAGTGCTTATTCGATTATGCCCCAAAGATTTGGACCCTGTCGTATGTGCGTTGCACACTTGCACATTACCACTACCAACGAAGTATCACATAATTATGCCTTTTAAAATTGAAACTAGAGAAATGTTTGGGGACGTTATAGTATGATTTCTACTTCACTTACTAATTGGGGGAAATAATTGCACTATCATCAAGACCTGTCGTCTACCTAACTTTCTAGTCTAAAGTGCCATCGGTCAGCAATATGTGCATTGTGAATTTGTGATATGCTTAATTGCTTATTCGGCTATGCCCCAAAGATTTAGACCCTGTCATATAGGTACAGATAATATAAGATTGTGCGTTGTTCATCAATTTAATACCAACGAAGTATCAAACGTGCCTTTTTAAAATTGAAAACTGAGCATCGTCATGTTGATTCGTAATTGAATCTCCTGTAGCCACGTGCTCTTGTAAGCAGATATAGTTGACATTTATAAAGCGCTAGACAGCGTGTTCACAACTTGGCACACGGAGTGACCCCGTTGTATGCTGATTCATACAACCTACTCGATTGACGGACTATGCACCTTTTGCACTTATCGTATAGAAGTCGTAGACAGTACAAAAGCTATTCGTAACGCGCTAAAGTAACATTGATTCATCATCAGCCCAACCTCTTCCTAGGTTGGGTCTTAACTTAGATGGCATGGGCTGACTCCCATCGCCTGGATCCTTGTAGTCTACCATGTTCCACTCTTTCACAAAGAGAGGATGCTTTAGCCGGTGGAACGTTATAGGCTGTTTGTGTTTTGTTTTTTGACTGACCACCACAACCCTGTTTACTGCAATACCGATATGATTTTCTGGCTTTAGACTGTTTGCCATTGTTGAATAAATGCATCGATCAATGAATATCTACTAATTGATGGATGTTGGTGCTGTGTTGTTGAAGGATGCATGAGCCTTAGACCAAACATGTTAGTCGAGTAATGAGGTCAACATTTTTGACACATACACATAGTGAATGAGAACACATAAACGATCAGCGTACTATGGGAATAAAATTGCCATGAATAATGTCTAGGAAAAAAGCTAGGTATGCTCAATGCATCCGTTGAAATAAAAAGTGTGTGTTTATGGTATTCTCCATGAACAAACCTATCTAACTTCCGAAATGTTGTTAAAATCCGTTCGGTGATTTTGTTGTGAAAAATAACGATCAATCAAAGAGACATTCCCATTTTATAATAACTTATTATTAGTTTGGTTGGATAGTGTGAATGGGCCGCTGGACGCTCTGTAACACATAATTTATTGTTCCTCTCATCAGTCTCATCGTAGATGTCCCGGAAATTCATCTCACGTCAAACAGGTCGTGAAATATCAAATACATTATATCATTTTAAAATTAAACTTTTGTGTACAATAAATAAAAATGAAACGTTAACAAGGAACTTGTCATAGTAAGCTTGGACTCATAAAAAATGAGTTCAAGAGGCATTTTTAGATTTTGTCAACGAATTATTGCATTATGTGAAGCGAATATTGGTAGGGGTTTTACAGAAGTATTATTGTACCTATAGGGTACTGGTAATTAGTGACCGATACCCAAACACATGATTATACTCATGATAACAAACAACTTTTAATATGGACCAAACCTGAAATCGCGAAAAAAAAAGAGCTGCTCCCTACATTTTGACGAGTTATGCGAACATGAATGAATAATAGTAATAGTAATAGTTCTTTATTTCTCCTCACAATGACAAGCTTATTCCAGGTTTCACATATTATTTGTTGTTATTAGCATTGTGAGGAGTTGGTGTCTGAAGTAGGCATAAAAAACCTGTATTACAAATCACCAGTGAATTGTAGCTGATTTTTTTTCGTGATTTCTGGATTGGTCCCATAGTAAAAGTTGTTTGTTATCATGAGTATAATCATCTGTTTATGTATCGGTCACTAATTACCAGTCACCCTATATATATTGTCTTTGACATATCTCGGAACTCTGGGGTCCCAGACTTTTGTAAGGCGTACGAGGGGCCGAAGCCAACTCGCAGAGTCCCCATAGACAATTTTAAATGATGAGGAGGCACGAGCCGACGATTATCCCTGTATGCACTATGCAAGTGCACCCTATACTAGGACAACCGCCGGTTGGTGCCGGACTATTCAGAACATGGAAACAAAACATAGCGGGCTATGGGTTTTTGGGATTGGGTACCTTTAACTATGGAAGAACTATGTCACCTGCCTGACCATTGTAATTAAAAAAATATTATTCTCCTTGTCAAAGTAAGTCATGTCCTGTTTTGTTATTCCAAGTGAAAATATTTTAAATATAATTAGAATTCACCAAACCACTCTGGACGATATTGAAGCTAATATTATATTATTATTTTCTTGTTTTTAACATATCTCGGGACCCTGGGGTCCCGGACCTTTGGAAGGCGTACGAGGGGCCGAAGCCAACTTGCAGAGGCCCCTTAGACAATTTTAAATGACGAAGCGGCACCAGCCGACGATTATCCCTGTATGCACTATGCAAGTGCACCCTATACTAGGACAACCGCCGGTTGGTGCCGGACTATTCAGAACATGGAAACAAAACATAGCGGGCTATGGGTTTTTGGGATTGGGTACCTTGAACTATGGAAGAACTATGTCACCTGCCTGACCATTGTAATTAAAAAAATATTATTCTCCTTGTCAAAGTAAGTCATGTCCTGTTTTGTTATTCCAAGTGAAAATATTTTAAATATAATTAGAATTCACCAAACCACTCTGGACGATATTGAAGCTAATATTATATTATTATTTTCTTGTTTTTAACATATCTCGGGACCCTGGGGTCCCGGACCTTTGGAAGGCGTACGAGGGGCCGAAGCCAACTTGCAGAGGCCCCTTAGACAATTTTAAATGACGAAGCGGCACCAGCCGACGATTATCCCTGTATGCACTATGCAAGTGCACCCAAGGACAACTCCCGGTTGGTGCAGGACTATTGCAGAACATGGAAACAAAACATATTGGGCTATGGGTTTGGGTGGCTATAGTATATAGGGTACCTTCAACTATGGAAGAACTATGTCCCCTGCCTTACCAATGTTACAAAATATACACAGTTAAAATGGCAGGGGGTGACTTGCACACTCAATAATGGGCCCCCGGAAACGGTCGCTAGCACATAGTGTCGTAGCGGCAAGGGGGCAACATGTCCTGAGGCGCTTGTGAGGAGTGGAGAGGTATCCCACGGCTATCAGGACAATCCCAGAAGTACGGTCAAGATCCCTACCAGCATCTTACTGGGATACTTCCTTCCTCCGAGCACGTTTGCTCTTGCGAATCTCCACTCAAACCGGCCAATAAAGGCAAGCGAGAGGTGAGGAACAAGACTTCTCCCGGGAGATAGGGTCCGTGGGGTCGCTACTGCCCAACAGCTCGCCACATGCTGCCCTGCGGGTTTCTGTATTTCGCTTGGTCTGGCTCCTCATCCTAGACCTGTTCCAGCAAAGTAAACTCTACAGGCCCAGACCTAGAATTCGGAGCGCGCAAGCCCCACCACGACGTCAACGTAGAGATACTACGGTGGGGTTATATTATTATTATTATTAATTTTAATTTCGAAAATGTTAACCAAACTGTGACTTTTAAATCGCTCGCTCGCACATCATAATAATTATACCAAAATATACTATCTATCCCATAAGACGAAGATAAAAACATCCACATGAACAACTTTCTGAAGAAGACATAAGTTCCAATACTCACGCCCAAGTCAAAATATCTCTCGACTCCATGAGATTATGTGACCGAAGTTCTATCAAGTTGAGCTTACTTAATAACTTAGGCCTATATCCTTAGTAAGAAACTGAACATTTCTGTAATAGACTTGTTGTTAAGTTCTACAGCGTACTTTCTATTATCCAGATTACTTGTTATCTCTTCAAACTAAGTAGAGTAGCTAAGGGTCTATTCATACTAGCGTAAGCGCAGAGTCGAAGCGTAGCAAAGGTCAATTTAAAAGATGACACAGCAAATTCAACCTTATTTACCTTTCTATCGAGATGGAGGAGCTCGTGGCTAAGTAATAACAGCCGCACGGGTCGATCTATCAGGTTAAGCTGCGCTTGCCGGGATTGGTCAGTGGATGGGTGGCCATCTTTACATAACAAGACTCCTCCGTGCCTCGGAAAGCACGTTAAGCCGTTGGTCACGGCTGTCATTCATGGATCTTTGACGGGTCGTCAGAAGCCCGAAAGTCTGACAACCAGTCTTACCAAGGTATATCATATTATCCAGTTAGTCGGTTGTGGAGGTCAGATAGGCTGTCGCTCAATGTAAAATACTGATATTCAGCTGCATCCGGTTACACTGGAAGCCGACCCCAACATAGTTGGGAAAAGGCTAGGCAGATTGATATAAAAAGACGCGCGAATTAGCACGCATTCTACGGAATACGCGCGTCTCCGGCGCGGCTTCGGCCAACGCTGACCGGTGCGCGCGCGTTACCTTGTTAAGATAGATGGGTGAATCTGCAATGTTATCTTTTAGATTGACGCTTCGCTGCGCTTTGACTCTGCGCTAGTATGAATCAACCCTTTCTGCTTATTCAAATTTTCCGTGCGGAGTGTGATCTGATTAACTGAATGAAGCTGCAGCGAGATGGGATTTACATGTGCAATATCCGAGCGAAATTCAATCTGCATCGGTTATATTTTAAGTGCATTTTTATTCAGTGGATGCTGGGTAGATATATGGCATGAATTTTTGGGAGTTCGAAGGCAGATTGATTGGGCTATTCAGCAGGTGTGCCGATGTTGATGCAGGAAAGCTAGACATAAAAAAAAAACTTTTTTACAAAATAATTGTTGAGGAGTTCTCCTACTAAGAACCAGTAGAACTGATTGCTTAGCAACCATATTAAAGTAATTGAATCGCAACCCGTGAAACACTACCGATACAAATCGGAACTACTGGAAGACGAAATGTCGGTCGTCCGGCGGCGAGATGGGCGGACGACATTGTTACCATCATCGCGGGCAAAACCTGGATGAGGCTGGCACAGGAACGCGGGGATTGGCAGAAGAAAAGAAAGGCCTATGCCCAGCAGTGGGTGAAGATGGGCTGTGGATGATGATGATGATGATAATAATGTTATAAGTAATGATCTAGCAAAATTTCTCACACGTGTGCCTTACCTGAAACAGAAATAAGAAAGAGACACGTAGGCCAAAAGGAAGCATAAACGTTCAGCCCAATAACTTTTTATTAGCTTTGAAATTAAAGTAGATACCTTGGGTATTGTTATTTCAAGCCGCAAACCTCTTGAAAGGTTAATGACCAAATAAACCTTACCTTTTCTCACGTGCGAATCCAAACAGATTTCCTATTACAGCTAAAATCTTTATAAATGGCAGCCACGGGGCCACAGAGGGCCTTGAACGCCATGGATTCATTGCTCTCACGAAAAAAAATACCCCAAATAAATCTTTATCTCAAAGGGATAAAGTATTATTTTGTACAAAGCCAATTCCTGATTGATGGTTGACATTGATAACAAGACAATAAAGTTTTATTGCGATCAAGATAAACGGACGAACAGACATCAATACAGACTAACATTCGTTGTTATCAATTGTGGAGATTTATATTATGCAACATATGCGGGTGCATATAGTGAGACTAATGGCGGTTACTTAAGAATAATGATCATTCGAAATTGAAATACGAATGACGAAAGAATAGACAAACAATTTAACCAATGATCATAAAAATAGTTACCTACTTACTTTTAATTTACGCACGAAAAATATCAAGCAGCCTTTAGTTCACTTATTAATTTTCCAATTAGGTACGAATCAGTTTAATTTTACTACCATTAATTCGTCAATTAAGTATTCGATCAATAATTTAGGAGTTAAAAATCGACTAATTAAAAAACATCGAACGTCACTACTTTAAATCAAACATGGCCGTTAAGTTAAGGGGATGCGCTAAGGTAGCCCGCAAATTTTCTTGCGTTTTTTGCAATTTGCAGGTCAGTGTCAAGTTGAGTCTTGATCAAAATTATTATAAGATTCGCGACACCAAATATGTATTTACATAATTTTAATGAAATTAAAAACGAAACGACGAATCCGGGGTAAATCTAACGATGTATTGAGATCTTTAAGGCTATAATTATGTAAATACATATTTTTTTAGTGTCGCGAATCATTAGATCAAGACACCACCTGACACTGACCTGCAAATTGCTAAAAACGAAAGAAAAATTGAATTTCGCGGGCTACCACAGCGGATCAACCTTAAATTGCGTCCTATCTATTTGTGGTTTGTTTGCGGTCAACCGTGGAATTAGTATGTACTATCTGTGAACCTAATCAACTCTGAGCCAAACAATGGGTTATGATAAAACTTGGCACAGGTAGAGCGGAAGTTTACGTCACTGGTGTCTTACTAAGTCGGAGGTTACTATTATACCTACTAACTACGTAGATAAATCCTCTTTGCAATTCAAACACGACTTCTGGGATCAATAGTTATTTTAGCACTGGGAATACGGAACGAGAAAAGCTTATGTAAACTTCAGAAATGTTTCATGCAATTTGAAACTGGTGCATTGAAAAGTATGATAATATCTTTTATCAGTAGGTACAGGTAGGGCCGGATATTTCCACTGATGTACATGAGCACCTCACATTACTTATTATATACTTTGAAAGAAAACCTAGTAAATCGGAGTAAGTGGCCGAAATCAATAGAATATTAATCTCTAATAATAAGTATGAAACTTTTACATTCAGCACAGTTTCGGGTCTTCAGTACCTAGATGGTACCTTTGGGCTTCGGCTGTCATTTGTAGATCATTGACAGTCGTTATGGGTAGTCAACTAGTCAGAAACCAGTCTGACAACCAGTCTTATCAAGGGGTATCTTGTTACCCAGTAACTGGGTTGTGGAGGTCTGATTGACAGTCAAATAATAACTATTGTTGTATTGCAAAAGCTATTGTAAATTACTAGTATTCAGCTGAATCCGGTTAGACTGGAAGCTGACTTCAACACAGTTGGGAGATGGCTAAGCAGATGATGATGGTGATGAATAAGTATGAAACTTTTCAAAGACATTATTTAAAATGAACGATTTATTTACTAAAACGTTAACAACAACTAAGTAAGATCTTAAAATAGAGTTGAAAGTAAACTTTGTCCCTAGGTATCATAATAATAGGTACTCGTACCTATAATGAACTGTTTACTTTGAACAAAAATAACCTTCAGTCATTCAGTGTTACTTTTACTGGCTGCGGACTTGCTACTATTAACCTTTACAACATCTACTAATCTTTAGTAGCTATGTTAAATGCTGTTGGAGTCATTTTAAGAAAGATTTTTTTATTTATTTAGTCACTCCTACACTATTATGATACTAATTACTTTGCAAAACAATGTTATTTACTTGGAGCCTGCTGCCTGATTAGATATCTTAACAAGGCCTAATAATCAGAGCTTTGCCTTAACAACTATTAAAAATTAAAAAAAAATGCTTCCAAGCATTTGAAATTGGAATTAGGTTGTCTGTCATTTTAAATTCAGCCAGCTTTAAATAAAATAGACTCTTCTACAATTTCGATAAGAAAATCGACTAAGCTTTTCCTAAAGTTTGTTTTTTATAATCTCGGAGACTAATTTGACAGGTGCAAATGTCAAACTATGAAATTAAAAAATTATACATGGAACATTGAAATGTCAAATTAGTCTAAATAAAACAGACCATAACTAACCTATCACCGTGCCGTCTCGCAAGCTAAAAATACTCGAGTGTCCCTTTCATACGATGTTCTAGTGATGTGGAATCGTGCTAAGGTTCTCTAATTTATTGTAGAAATAAATGACTCTTCGCACTAAATTAGTCAGTTTCCGTTTCACGAACTGCTGAAAATTTTATACCTACACGAAGCAAATTCGTATTACAATATTCGTAGGTACCTTAGTATTAATACGTAGAGACATTCCTCAGGAAATCATAAATTACAATGAACCCTGGAAATGTCTATTTTACTATAACAAATACCGCGAATTTATAAACATTATCTACCTATGTCGCAATTCGCAAATGTTTTCAGAGTTTTCAAACAAAATAATATCGTCATTCGACATTTTTTGGCAACTAACAGATACTTAGAAAAACAATCATCTAACAAAAAGTCCGGGTGTTTATTGACAGTTCAATGAACTTTTAGAGTAGCAAACAATAAATAGACTATTCTCATAGTACTAGTTTCAGTTTTTCATGAGCTTTTTGTTTGTCCGGATTCTGCCAATCGATTCTGTAAAAATCTCACTGTGAAAACTTAGGTGAAGTGAACTGTTAACAGTGTCAATCCCGTGGAATGACAGCTCACTTCACCTAAACTTCACGGTGAGATTTTTACAGACTTTTCCACTAGCCGGGACGTCGCCGGCATACCGGTACCGATATCGGCGCCGGCATCGCTGCAAGTCATCGCCGTGCCGATGCCGGCGGCGGCAAGTGGAAAGACGTGCATATGATTTCATACATTTTTGCTTCCCCGGCAATGCCGGCGCCGATATCGGCGACGTCCCGGCCAGTGGAAAAACAGCCATTATACCGGGTATAAGGAAGGACGTCAAACGTGAAGTGTCATGTCAAGTGGTCTAAGTTGAAATACCTAAATAGTATATTTTGATGTAAGTGTGCAATGACAAATGCTCGCGCGAGTCACGAGTATCAAACCAATGACGTATTATATAACTCATAAGTCGCGGCTGTTACCACTGGGCCACCACACACCACACTGCTCTATTTCGTTTATATATGAAGTATTATTTAATTTGTTTTAATTGTATAATTATGAAACGGGTACGAATAATAAATCTGGGTAATAACAGCCGCACGGGTCGATCCAACTGGTTAAGCTACGCTCGCCGGGGTTGGTCATTGGATGGGTGACCATCTTTTCTCCGTCCCTCGGAAAGCACGTTAAGCCGTTGGTCCCGGATTTCATTCGTGGATCTTTGACAGTCGTTACGGGTCGTCAGAAGCCCGAAAGTCTGACAACCAGTCTTACCAAGGGGTATCGTATTACCCAGTTACTGGGTTGCGGAGGTCAGATAGGCAGTCGCTCCATGTAAAATACTGGTATTCAGCTGCATCCGGTTAGACTGGAAGCCGACCCTAACCTAGTTGGGAAAAGGCAGATTGATTGATCAAGGATAAAGTACTCTTTTTCTTTTTTTTTATATGGGAAATCATCAAATGACTTCTTCGAGCAGAAGGGCGTGTCAGACTTATACTGATTGAAACCCACCCGTGTTCCTTGTGTTGCCTGTGCCAGGGCCACGGGATCTCTAAGTAGGTACTCTTAACTTCCGATTCACAGCAACACAGAAGTGGCTTCAATCCGACATTCCGAGTTTCCGACCCCTTTAGTGAACAACCCTTTTCTTAAACAAACACTTATTGTTAGTGAAGGGTTACTGCGAATATGAGTAATGCATCTCTTTTTGTCAGTTTTGTAAACAATAAGATTTATACAATGACCCTTACTTGGGATATAACACGTTATAAGAAATGCTTTTGAACAGAACGATGACAGAGCTTTAAACTTTTGCGTGTATGGTTCAAACGATATTGAACATACAGGGCACTTCATCATAAGGAATATTTTGGGAAAGAATTGAGTTATCTCCCGTCTTAACTAGGATTTAATGTTTCTCCAGGTTTTTCATTTCGATTCTCGATTTCTCGGTATTGAAAAAAAAAAATGTAATCCTTCCTTATTCCTTGTCTAGTCTACATTCTATAGGGAACCTCTGTGCATTTCAGCCTTCTAGTTCCAAGGGTTTGGGCTGGGCGTTGATGAGTCAGTCAGACTTTCTTCTTTATTTCTTCTTTTGACTTCTCTTTTTATTTATATAGATAGATAGAAGATAGATTATTCTCAAAGTATTAAAAAAAAAAACACTACAAAGTGAAAAATAACTTTAATTTCGGAAGTCGGTGTCTTTGGATCTGTATTTTAGTTTTTTGCCACCGACTTCCGAAATTAAAGTTATTTTTCACTTTGTAGTGTTTTTTTTGGAAGTCGGTTTTTTTTTGTAAAAAAGTTTTTATTTTTCACTTTTTAGTGGTTCAGTTTGTAATTTATCTAAGTTACAATAACCCAATGTCAACTGCTCATCACGTTTTACAAAATATTGCTTTTCCCGATGCAGGGACGTTAATTGTTGAGGAGTTCTCCTAGTAAGAACCAGGAGAACTGGAGCTCATGGTGAAGTCACCATTACCATTATGCATTTTGACGAGCATAAACCATATTAAAGTAATCGAATCGCAACCTGTGATATACTTAGATATAATTGAGTATTTCCGATGGCCCTCTGTGGTCTTCATCATCAGTTCCAGTTCACCGAATGGTACTTTTCGAGAGCAAATGCACGAGTTACTATAAAAAATACCGAAATCGTATATAGGTGTGCCCATAAAATTTGAGGGTTTCCCTCGATTTCCATGGGATCCCATCATCAGATCCTGACTTGATGATCATGGGACCACTTGGGAAGTATACCCTTTCGAACAAAAAAAGAAAAATCCAAATCGGTCCAGCCATTTTCGAGTAATCGGGGAACATACATAAAAAAAAAAGGTTCCGACGAATTGAGAACCTCCTCCTTTTGGAAGTTGGTTAAAAAGAATGGCTGGAATTTACAAGGCAGAAAAAACTGTGTAGTAGGTAGGTAATGAGACCCACGCGCTTGGGCCGAACATTCGTCGAAATAAGGCAGGGGCCCGCCCGCCTCCCAGACTTTGTGACGGTGACGGTAACAAGCGAGTTAAGAGTCACGTACTTACCAAGGCATATTGTACTTACCGTTATTGTTTTCAATTACAAGAATGAAAAATGTACGTAGGTAATCGTTTTGTGTGGTATAAACAGCAGTTATTGCTGTTGGCATTGTAGATTTTTAGTGTTCCGTGACGAAATTAGCAGAAGGAACGTTTAAGGTGATTGCGCTGTGTAGCCCACGAAATTCAATTTTTTTGGGTTTTCTGCAATTTGCAGGTCCATGTCAGGTTGTATCTTGATCAAAGTATGATACGCGGCAATAAAACATATGTGTTTACGTAATTTTAACCGTAAATACATCTCTCTTAGTTAGATTTCGTGCAATTCATCAAACGAACGAAATCTAACGAATCTGCACGAAATCTAACTTAGAGAGATGTATTGATGATATTTAGGGTTAAAATTATGTAAATACATATGTTTTATTACCGCGTATCATACTTTGATCAAGATACGACCTGACACGGACCTTCAAATTGCAGAAAACCCAAAAAAAATTGAATTTCGCGGGCTACCACTGCGTATCATCCTTAAGAAAACATGTTCGTGTAGGTATGTCTGTTTTATTTACCTCAGAGTCGTTGTGCACAGAAAACTGTGGAAGTTATTGGTTCATGGTTCCATTTAATACTTCGACCGTTGATGTCTTGTGCCTTTTGACTAATCCTATGCTTTCAGATTTGGTAAGTCAACGAAAAATTTTTTTTTTATTAATTGTTATTACAGTCGTAAAGTCCCATAAATATTATGGTAGGGGTTTCACAATTTCACATTAGCAGAACACAACACACAAAACATAATGTTAGCATATTGCAGCTTGCCAAAATTCAGTATCATTTTTCTTTCAAACATACATACCCACTCCCAAATATTGTAATAACACTAAAAGTACTCGTAATTTTACTTCCACAGTTATCGGCAGTGCAAAAAAAGCGTATTCAAAAAACTGCACCTACTTACCAAGGTGGCTGTTGTGATGACACACGCTTTTTTGTATCTCAGAATAATTCGGTGAGTAATCGAACGTGCCTACTATCAGCACATGTGGGACGAAAAGCTACATATACAACGTTGTTAAAATCACCGTCAAAGTCGGATTTTATCGTCAGAATCTTGCATTGATGCAATTATAATATGATTATCCGCCTACTCAGATACAACAAGATCCTTTGTTTGAAAGAAGAGGCAAACGAATCAACATGAATTTGTTCTGTTCTGGTTCTAAGTTTGAAGGAGTATTTAGGCCACTCACATTCCATAGGGAGCTATCTATAGTGTCATCAATTTTGTTCTGTTTCCCGGAAGAGAGAAATTCATTGATCAGTCTTAAAATGGAACAGCCCTCTAAGAAGTTATCAAAACAATAATAAAAAACATCTGACAGCCATGCTTTGGCTAAAAATAAGGCCTTTCCGAAGTCCATCATTAGAATCCTTACCTATTGGCTATTTCTCTAACGCATTTCTCTAACGTCGTATTCTCTAACGTGAGAGACATGCGTTAGAGAAAACGTATGTCTCTTGTACAAAGGATTACTATTTGCAGCTAATTTGCCTGTATAACACATTTGCTCACAATCAGCTTTCTCAACATGTCCCTGAAAGCTTAAGTCCTATACAAAGCATACGTTCATTAGAGAGGGCAGTCGGACTGCAACTGTCCTACAAAAGCAATTGCCAAAGAGTCGCCGTAGTACAAGACAATGTTCGATGAATCATCTACTCACCAACCTCGTTTACTGCTGAATCTGGAGACTTCGAATCTTATGTGCACGTAATAAAAGTGTTCCTAAATGCAGCAGAAGATTGTCAATCTGTTAACAAAGTGAGGGTTATTGAGTTTAAGAATCGGAAACAAAGTTCAACGAATAAGTCTATGTGTAGTTGTGGTGTAAGAATTGAAGCGAGAAACTTTGTGCGTGAACAATTTATGGAGATATAAAGGAAAACCATGTTAGCTTTTCTTTGTTGTTTGTCAAGAATGAGGTTATTGTCGATAGATTTACTAAAGCCACAACAGATTGGTTTATGGTAGCAACGTTTATAGTTTTATAGCGGATTAGCGGCTAATCTTTTGTTGATTAGGTAGGTATTTTGTTCCAATACAACTAAGTACATATACTAACATATGAAGATAAAAGATGCTTAAAATTCTATTTCTACTCCTTTTCTTTAAAGACTTATCTTACAGTACATTCTTTATTGCTTCACGTAGGAGCCTCCGGTCAGTTCTTCTAAAAGACCAAGACCATTGTGTATTACCACCAAATTACACCATTGCTTGGTTTAATAGCTTCTTTTCTTATTCGCAAACTATATGTTCACCGGATATTGTCTGCTCACGATGTGCAATAATTGAGTCACTAATACAAAATGAACGTGTAATTCGTGTAAGATCGTCGAACCTACAAATTACAATAACCTTTGCTATCTCCACTAAATGTAGATGAAGCAATTACCGTGGACATTAGAATTTTGTGTCCGTTTATAAACCCACGCTATTGTGATTTTTTTTATCCATAATGGTTTTTTCGTGTTTAGTCGATAATTGTATGGTTTCTTATGTAATTTAGATGGCAAGCTGATGATGAACATGGGAATGAAAGACAGATAGTAGAGGCCAAAAATAGTAGAACTTATGTAAAAATAAATATTGGGAAACGTAAGACGAAATCCCACAAGGAGACATAATTATATATACAAGTATAACGGAAGGAAGATAATTTGTTAATTATAGCCGAAAACAGAAAAAATAAATTAGATCCAGAAAATACACCCACTGACGAAACAATCATGCTCGTAACGTAACTATTAAATAATAAAACTAAAACTACGACACCAATAAAGATACTAAATCCTAAAATAGCCCAAAACAGAGCCACTATTAAGGCACGTAGTAATATCTAATTGAATACGGCGGCAGTTTTGGCAGATGTTAAAACATTTGATAAAATCTGGACACAAACTGAATACTAATCAGGTATAAAACCATATAAGGATTTGGACGAAAGCTTATGCATATGCAAATGTGCGTAAGCTTGTCTTTGACTATATTATCTCATCAGTGACAATGCGATGAATGACCTAAAAGATATGCATAATTATACAACTATGCAAGATTAGTTTTTGATATGGAAAGGAACTGTAAGAAGAAAGCTAACACAATTTAAAATGTATTCGCAGACTATTGCATTCTACATTATTGTTACCAATTCTCAAAATAAACAACATCAGAAGATCCACCGATATGAAACACAATGATCTCATAAAATTTTAAGTTACCAGCTAAGTGGTACCACACATTGTAGAATGCAATAATTTAAACGAATTGAAAAATCCGCCATATGAAATTCGTCAAGGAAGTATCCTAGGACCTAAGCATATTATTTTTGTTAACATTTTAATGATGTTGATCATTATTTGTAGGCTAACAAACTTCACAGTCACACCATTTCTTAACATTATTTCGATACCACGAGACTAATCGTAGTGAGATTCGATACGATTCGTTTAAGGTTCAATAGACGACCCAGTTCCAATCTGATTTATGTTACAGATAGAGAAATTATACACCTTTCAACTAACTTCTTGTAGCATCACACCAGGCAGTCGCAACTATGGAGAAAGAATGGTCACCATCACTAACCAGAAAATCCATTCTTTATTTTTTATTAGTTTTAACAAACTCAGTTTTTGCTACTACCGAGCCGCACGCCAGGGATTCGATATTAAGTTTCTCCGCAGTAATAGGGTTAGTGATTAGTGGTAGGTATATTTTACTTTATCGATAAGAACACTTCATTCTCATTAGAATCTATTTTTAACCGACGGAAAAGAAGGAGTAGGTTCTCAAGTCGACGCGTATACATATAACATATATTTTTATATATTACCACGCATAACTTTTTACAGAGTAGTCAGATTTGGACGATTCTAGGTTTGCTTCAATTATACGTATTTTTCCCAGAGTCTATGTGGATGTATAATAACTTCCTGTCACTATAATTTACATAGCTAGTAGTGGTATTCAAATTTGTGTGGGGTAGATATGACAGCTAAAAAGTGAAACATAAAAAAAAACAACCGATATTCAAAAATCTTCTATATTGTGCATCCCTTAAGCAGCAAAGTTCACAAGCAACCTTCACATTGATATGGGTGTATCTATGATTCAAATAGTAAACCACAGTATACACTTCCACAGCCAAACCTTTCATGGAAACTCAAGCCTGCTGACTGTGCTAACGTAAAAAACGCAACCCAAGCAGAAGGATTGCTCAAAGCATAACATCTGATTCCGAGCATCGCCCACGCTCTAAGATGACTGATGTTTATTTTTTTGGACCCCACACAGACCCGTGACTCGCTGAGGCTTGAATTTGAGCTTCTATTGTAAATAATACGTTGTTGGAGACAAAGAGTAGTAATGAAATGGAGTGTTACTAATGAACTCAACTCACCATTACGATGGATACGTTTTTTTCCAAACGTATCTGATAAGAATGTAGGCAAATGGATCAGAAAACGTACCTGTGGATTTTATTCCATTTATTAGTATGTTGTGCGATTGCGTTTGAATTTTATCTACCTGATCAGGGTTTGTTTACACTTTTATCAGATACTTTTGGAACAGACTATATTGTATAGGTCTAGCTCGTATGGGACATTAAGGACACATATGCATAAATGTTTTTTCATTCTTTATTAGATAACTATAGTTTGACCGCTGCCGCTGTTCCGTGGGAGGCGTGACGCCGGCCGTGAGCGTTGACGAATGAGCGGCCTGCACTCGCCCCCGTCTCGCCGCTCTCATATCTAAGGCGCGGTACTGTGGTTTCGGTCAAACTCTAATAACGATTCTCGGATAATGACGACATCAATCATCGTCTTGACAGTTCGTTCCAAGCAGATTTAAAGTTCGCAATGTGGCAAATGCTCGAACCATTTCGCTCTCGCTCCTAATAGTCGCGTTATCCTAAGTATTCACAAATAGATGAGAAATTCTCGACATTAGTGTTTATTTTTTCCGTTCGGCGTTGACTATTATGAAATTATGATCACTCCATTTGCTAACTACTCCGTGGACTCGTAAGAAAGCTTGGCTATGAACTACTATGAAGTAAGAAGCAGTTCTAGTATTGTTACAACTTACAACTAGTTAGGTTACTTTATTAAAACTAGGTCATTGGACACTGGCAAGAAGCCTAAACAAACAATAATTATGCAATAAATAAGCAAAGCCTTATTATTTTTTATCCTATGCTCTGTGAATATGACTTGCTTTGAGAGGGATTTTAAAAGCACTGATGGCCCCTTTCAGTTGGACAATTTCAAGTTGTAATAAGGATCAAATTCGCATAACACATATTAGTAGGTATGAAACTGTCAGTCAAGAACATTTATTCTCTCGATGGTCGGACTATACCTTTGTTCCTAAGTGTCTCACTTCTGCAAATGTTTAAATTATTGTAAGAAGCAATTCTGATTGGTTACATAACATCTCTGCTCATTGTGAGTTGGGTACCTAAGAATGGATCATACACATACCTAAGAATGGACAGACCAGTGTAAAACTGAATATTGCTAATAGGTAAAAGCTTTTCCGAACAGGACAGTAGAAAAAGTACAAACAAAATCATATTTTACCAATAACCTACATAGCTATAGTTCGATTCAAACATAATGGCGACTCGGAAGTTAGCTGTGAGTGCAGAGTCTCACAGCTAACTTCCGAGCCGACTCATCTGACTAAAAATGTGAACATAATCAAAATGTTCCTTATCTCTATATCAGAAAGGTTTAGGTGGTGAAATAAAGGTAAACAATGTTGATGCAACTTTTTACACAAATGCATATTAAACAAATAAACTACTGCTTAAATTAATGGTTCAATTGATTTAGTAATCATTATTGTTGTATTTACATTGGTTTTTAGTTGCATTGTATTTTTAAACCGAGGTTTTAAAATAAATAAAATAAGATAAAAGACACATCAAGATTGTTTACCTTTTTTTTCACTACCTAAACCTTTCTAGTATAGACTTATGATTTTATCTCAATGGTAGCGCTAGCTGGCATTACTACTCGCTTTAAGAGGAAAGGCGGGTGGCCAGACTTTTGAAAATTAGGTATCTTAAGAAGGTATTGCTGTCGCTCTGCGAGCGCTCCGCCCTCGAATTCGTGCGATAAGGACAACTGCAGATCCGACTAAATAGCCTATGTAAAAAGTCACATTTCGAGGTTTGGCTCTCGCCTATTTCCTCCTCCAATATTGGACCAATTTAAAAGATATTTCATAAACTGAATAAGAAGGATATATACTATGCCCCTATGTTTTTCTTTTTCGTTAATAGTTGTCAAATTGGTACACTAGGCCATAGATAATACACTATATAAAGGCGTCTGTTGACAGCGGTCTGTTTAGGCAATTTTGAGCATTTTTGGAGGGTTCTAGTTCGGTTCTAGTTCTTATAAAAATGATATATCATCAAAAAGGAAAACATAGGGGCATACAAGTAGCTGATATTTATATTTCTGTAAAAAATCATTGCTTTATGGTCATTAACCAGAAAGAAAACAGACGAGAGCGTTTGTATCTTTTTGTATGGAGAAAAGAGCTCCCACATTTCCTCTTAAGTTTGAATCGAACTATACCATCCAATTTACGACTCTAAAAACAAAGACCACGAAGCAATCAACAGAAACTTTCATAACGAACGAAAAAGGAAGCGTTCGCGTTGCTAGTACAAGTTTAAATAAAATGCTTACAATGTGTCTGCTATTCTAAGTGGGCTGGCAGCGCTTACAGCGGAACTACGGGCGCGGCATACAAATGTCTAGACGCTCGCGCTCTGTGACAAATACGCTTGAGGACTGGTCGGTAGAAAAGTGGGAGAGTGATGATAAGATTTATGTGTTGTGAGTTGTCCACTTAACCTTTAGCTACTGAGGTGGATTTAATTTCACGTAAACACTGACGTAGCTAGGGGCCTCAGATTCCTGTTTATTACAATGTGTGACTTAAGTAACGCACAACCTCTTAAGGGGTCATTGTACTCATCATTATGAACAACTTTTACTATGGGACCAAACCTAAAATCGCGGAAAAAAAAATCAGCTGACCAGTAGGTACATTTATCTACATCAAACTCGTCAAAACTCCAGGGGCTTTTATGAATCTTTATGTTCATTCGAGTAATCGAGACTGATCAAACCACGCTGGGATCGGTGATTCATTCCCAAATGAGTCTTTCCGTGATGGAAACTAGCGCTGTGAATTTCAGATCAAATTGGTTTCGTTACTTGAAAAGTCAGACGATCCTAAGAATGAAAATAAGAAGAATAAGAATGAATTTGATGTACTTTATATCTTTTATGCTAAACTGTATCAATCAATCTGCCTAGCCTTTTCCCAACAATGTTGGTGTCGGCTTCCAGTCTAACCGGATGCAGCTAAATACCAGTATTTTACATGGAGCGACTGCCTATCTGACATCCACAACCCAATAACTGGGTAATACGATACCCCGCGGTAAGACTGGTTGTCAGACTTTCGGGCTTCTGACTACCCGTAACGACTGTCAAAGATCAACGAATGACAGGCCGGGACTAACGGCTTAACGTGCTTTCCTAGGCAGTAGGAGCCTCGGTATGTAAAGGTTGTCACCTATCCACGGACCAACACCGGCAAGCGTAGCTTAACCTGACGGATCGACCCGTGAGGCTGTTATTACTTTACTTAGCCATTGCTACTCCTATGTTAACCTGTGCCCAATAATCATTATACATTTCTCTGTCCTCTGACTATGTAAGTAAGTATGTCCCCTTGTCCATTCCCATCAAAATTAATAATCCACATCAGCTGACAGATCGTGGGACACAGTCACCTGTGTTTTACAAACATTACATTACAAACAAACACACAAACTTCTCATGATTCATCCCATCACTTCTGTGCCTGACTATACTTGGTCATGTTTAACTAAAAGCTTTAAAAGGATGATTTACTATGAATTCTATGCTTGTATGTGTGTCTGCGTGTCTGTATGTCGGAGTGTCAAGATTTACTAATAAATGGAGGTATGTCTGTCTGTTTGTTCACGACGAAGACATCTCTATTTAGCGGTTGATGTTGAAGCTTGTGTGATAAATACGTGTATCCGAGAAGTATGATTTGTTTTTGACGTTTTTGAAAAGCAGTATTTCTTTATGGGAAGAAACCACAGAACAGATATCTTTTATCTGTTCTGTGGAAAAAACACAGTATCTTCTCAAGTTGCTGGGATTACCTACTCGTTATTAATTATAATATTAATATTTAAAAATCATTGGGGCTTGCGGCTAAGTAATAACAACCGCACTGGTCGATCGATCAAGATACCGTGGTTGGTCCGTGGATGGGTGACCATCTTTACATACCAAGACCTCTCCGTGCCTCGGAATGTCCGTCGCGGGTCGTCAGAAGCCCGAAAGTCTGAAAACCTGTCTTACCAAGGGGTTATTACCAACTGGGTTGTGGAGGTTAGATAGGCAGTCGCTCCATGTAAAATACTGGTTTTCAGCTGGATCCGGTTAGACTGGAAGTCAACCCCAACATAATAAATGTTATCTTAAAAAAGTGCAAACTTGGTCTTATAATGTAATGTGCACTTAGATGTCATAGGAGTGCTTTGGCACTCATAGGATCATTATAAAACGAATCGATGACCACAATTTACCATTAACGGTCATGATTTTGGTCCTAAAATTGTTCTAAAGTTGGTAATATGGATAGTAAACACGTCGTTGTCAATTTACTTCTTCTTAAGTATTCTAACCATTATAGTAAGATCTTTCTTCTTCTGCAAAATCAAAATACATATTTATAATCCCTTATAGTATCAAATCAAATCAAATCAAATCATTTTATTATCAGGCAACTAGGCCCATAGATGAGGAGCTCGTGGCTAAGTAATAACAGCCGCACGGGTCGATCCGTCAGGTTAAGCTACGCTTGCCGGGGTTGGTCAGTGATGGGTGACCATCTTTACATATCGAGATTCCTCCGTGCCTCGGAAAGCACGTTAAGCCGTTGGTCCCGGCTGTTATTCGTGGATCTTTGACAGTCGTTACGGGTCGTCAGAAGCCCGAAAGTCTGACAACCAGTCTTACCAAGGGGTATCGTATTACCCAGTTACTGGGTTGTGGAGGTCAGATAGGCAGTCGCTCCATGTAAAATACTGGTATTCAGCTGCATCCGGTTAGACTGGAAGCCGACCCCAACATAGTTGGGAAAAGGCTAGGCAGATTGAACTAGGCCCATAGATAAAATACATAAAATTATACTAAACAATAATAAACTAATACATAATAAATCTAATTAAAACTATAACTATACACGTACCGTCGCGACGTTACGTGTTCCGCTGCGTGGTGTCGCGTAACCGTCCTCGGAAACGTCGAAATATGACACCTTTCGGCCAAAAGTCCTCTTTTAAAAAGGTCTGTAGATGTTGGGTTGGAACTGGTACCACGAACGACGTAAAGTACTATACCTCCCTCCTTTACCTTTGTATTGTTTTTTTTTACCTTTGTATTGGTTATGTTTATAGCTAAGTTCGGTTGGTGAATCTCTGTGTGCCTCACCACACAATCCTCATATTTGAAAACTTCAAGAAAATCAATTTTGAGAACGCCAAAAAATAGTACTGAAATAGTCATAAATAGTACCATTGGTCAAAAAAATAGTACCATTACGCTTCCGGAGTTATAGCTATCAGTTGGTGAGGATTGTGTGGAGAGGTTCACCACACAAGCCTCACCTCTAGTGCAAGCAAACGGCTGGCAGTATCGACTTGGTTTCAATTCCAAAAAATACTACTGAAATAGTACTGACGCTATGCCAAATCTCGAAAATAGTCATTAAGTGATTCCAGAGATATATAGGTGTCTTGGTGAGGATTGTGTGGGGAGCTTTTATGATTACCTGATTACTGCGGAACGCTTACGTTTTTGAATTTGAATTTAGTGTCAAAAAATAGTCAAGAAATACTACTCTCCAACCATGACAATTTCGACCTGGTTTACTATGTAGAAGTATGTTAAACTTCCACGTAAACTTCTACATACATTTTGTTTTGGTACAGTCGCGAACACTACAATTACAAATCAATTTTTATATTGTTATATATTAATTTAAAATGATAATTTGATATAATATAAAAGACTAACCGTATTATTAATTTAAAAAAAACTCAAACGCCTAGTTATAAACCTGTTTTAGTTAAAAACTGTCTTGTCAAAAGACAAAACACTTTTTAACTATAGGTTGATTATGCGTTTTAGTTTTTTTATGAATAAGGGAGTAGGTGTAAGTCTTTATTTCAAATATTTTTTTCGTAGTATGAGAAATATTAAGACTATATGCCTACTTACCTATTACTAAAATACCTACTTACTGTACTTACGGTGCCGACAATTTTGTTTACATTATTAGTAACAAAACATTTTGAGAATAATAAAACAAAACAATGATTATCAGTTTTGGGAAAACCAATGAACAAATACCCAGTGTGGCTCAACATCCCGGCATCGTGGGATTTTTATTCTCAAAATGTTTTGTTACTAATAATGTAAACAAAATTGTCGGCACCCATTCATAAAAATATGACTTTTATAGTTTTTGTCGGCACCCATTGATCAAAATATACCTTTCATATTTATACAGAGGTCGGAATAGGTACAGTATAATTACGTAAACTTTGAGCAAAGAAGTCACAAGAGTGGTTAATACCTCCTATAAAATCCCGGAATCATAAACATAACGATTAAATCTCGATAGCAGGACTCTTGCGCGAAAGATACTTGCGCGAACCCACTTGCACGAAAAGACATTTCCGCGCATGGACTTTTGCGCGAAGGGATTTTTGCGCGAAGGGACACTTGTGCGAAAGACACTTGTGCGACAAGACATTTCCGCGACTGGACTTTTGCGCACATGGGCGTTTGCGCGCAAGACACTTGCGCGAAAGACACTTGCGCGAAAGACTCTTGCGCGAATCCACTTGCGCGAAAAGACAAGTTCTTCATAACATCACGCCTGTATTCTTTCAAGGGATTGGGCAGGGATGTACAGTACATTTTTTTTTCTCTTATTTAAGTAAGTAAAAGTACAGAAAAATTCTAATAATATAGTTATCTTATTATTGTTATTTCTTTTAGTTTTTTTTTTCGACATGGGTGCCATTTTCATGGTTTTTGAGGTCACTGAAAATAATAGTGGGGTCAAAATGAAAATCCAAGATGGCGGCTGCAAAAATTTTAAAATTTTTCGTCATGGGTGTCATTTCCATGGTTTTTGAGGTTGCTGAAAATGATAATGAGGTTAAAATGAAAATCCAAAATGGCGGCTTCGTAAATTTTCAAAATTTTCGTCATTGGTGTTATTTTCATAGTTTTTGAGATCGCTGAAAACGGTAATGAGGTCAAAATGAAAATCCAAGATGGTGGTTGCGAAAATTTTCAAATTTTTTGTCATGTATGTCATTTTCATGGCTCTTGAGGTCGCTGAAAACGATAATGAGATCAAAATGAAAATCCACGATGGCGACTGCGAACAAATTTTTCTTTTTAAAATTCATTTTGATTTTGACTTCATTATCGGCTTTAGCGTCGTCGAACACAACGGAAGCGACATCAATGACGAAAAAATTTAAAATTTTCGCAGCCGCCATCTTGGATTTTCATTTTGACCTCAATATCGTTTTCAACGACCTCAAGAACCATGAAAATGACACCCATGACAAAAATTTGAAAATTTTCGCAGCCGCCACCTTCGATTTTCATTTTGACCTCTTTATCGTTTTCAGCGACCTCATAACCATGAAAATGACAACCATGACGAAAAATTTGAAAGTTTTCGCAGCCACCACCTTGGATGTTCATTTCGACCCCACTATCGTTTTCAGTGACCTCAAAAATCACGAAAATGACACCCATGTCGAAAAAAAAAATTAAAATAAAAAAATAAAAAGATATTTTTTTTGATATTACAAAAAAAAAACTTAACAAATGAGTAGGCACTCAAATGTATTTTTCTGTATAATTAATGTACTGTACATTCCTGCTCAACCCCTTGAAAGAATACAGGTGTAATGTTATGAAGATCTCATTTCCGCAACTTTTTCGCGCAACTGTCCTTTCGCGCAAGAGACTTACGGGCAAACGTCCATGCGCGCAAAAGTCCATTCGCGCAATAGTCCAGTCGCGGAAATGTCTTGTTGTTAACTACTATCAGAAACCAACTTTGTGATTAACTGTGCTGTTTGTAAGTTTTTATTCAACTTTTAAATTAAACTTTAGTTTGTTTCTTCTTAGATTGTCTTTTTCTGATCACAACCCCTACCTACACTCAACATTAATTAATCTTGTTTGGTAATTTTGTAAATATTCATTTTTGGATAAAGGCAGAAATCCGTCTGCCCGACACTCTGCCACGCACTGCAAGTAGCAATGAGAAAGTCAAAATGCCAAATTTTCGGACGCCGAATATTCAGCGCTTCGGCAGATAGCGTGACTGATAAAGATAAAGATAAAGATAAAGATGATTTTATTTGTTACAACATGCGTATACATGCAAATTATGCATGCAGGATGTCACAATATTAATATTTCGTACGTACATGTTTCACCCGTAAGGCGTACAAATTTATAACATTTACAAGAAATAAAAATAAAAAATTAAATCACTGTTACGTACCGTTCTCTTTGCAGTTGGTATTACGTACCTACTGAATTAATTCTTAGAGATTTTAGAATAGTGTTTTCTTCACCCCACAGCTGGTAATCAGGCTTTTTTGTGTAATTGCCGAGGGTGTTGATTTGAATAAGCTTCCGGTGTTTGCTCATCGCCCATTCGTGGAGCCTTCTGATTGGTTGCGGATGAGCACACTAGCGCCGCGCTCCTGCGTGTGTTTTTTTACTGTACTACGTACCATACGGTTGTCCGCGCATACACGCCACGCGCGATATATACTTTTCTACAAAAATAAGGTCCTTCGGTTGAAAACGTGCTACAATCCCCGCAAGATACCAGATATACCCTGAACCAGCGCCTGTGGAAAAATATGTGTAGTGGAGTTGATGCAGGATTCAGAACTATCGAACGCGCCTTATAAGCCCATCGGTGTGCGAAGCGGCGGGACGGCAGCGACCGGTAAGTTTGATTCGAATCTTCCCTCTTTACGCCACAATCACATAATAGTCTGTAAACAACAATAATAAGTAAAATAAATTAGTCATAAAATGTCACAAAATTTAATGATAACTAAGATAGAATAATAAATGTCAAATAGTGTCATTCAAAAAGTCATTTATATTATAATAACATTTGTCCGTTAATAAATCTCGGATCTTTCTTTTAAACAAATTTACCGGCAATGTTTTATATGACTGTGGTATCTTATTATAAACTTTAGGAGCCATACAGAAAACACTTTTTCCCATTAATGCAGTCTTTGATGTATGCGAACACAGTTGATTATTGTCACGTCTGTTACGGGGGAAGGTGTCAGCTAGTCGTGGAAATAGAAATTGGTTTACCCTTACAAATGTCGCTATTTCAAAAATATACAGAGATGGTAGACTTAATAATTTGTGTTCTTTAAATACTGGCATACAGCTGTCGGTCGACTTCAAATTGAACATGGCTCGAATGCATCTCTTTTGGGCCTTAAACGCTATTGCTTTATCTGTGGAATTCCCCCAAAATATAATACCGTAGCGCAATAATGATGCTACTAGACCATGATATGCTGTTACTAAAGCATCTGTGCTTAGCTCTGGGGCCAGTTTATATAAGGCGTATGCAGCGGAGCTCAGCCGTTTACTTAGGTATTCTATGTGTGCCTTCCAATTCAATTTAGAGTCAATAATAATTCCTAGAAATTTTGTGTCGTCAACTTTATTAAGTACAGTGTCCTTGTAGATCGCGTTAAGGCGGGGTGAAAGCAAGCGCCGTAGGTATTAAATGCTTACCGCAGCCCCCGCAAGGAGTAGCGATACGTAATAAATTACGATGCGCGGGAAACGCGCGCCAAGCGCACCGCTCATGAGTTCATGAACTCGAGTAGGTACTATGTTGCGTCACAGAATAGAGCAATGCAGTAGATAAACTTGAACTGATTAGTATACAAGTTTATTTTGTTTTATTTTTCTAGTAAGTATTTTTTAAAGTTTTAGACAGATTAGGTATGCATTGTAAACTTGAACAGTTAAAATAAATAAAAATAACTACTTATACATATTTATTTTCGTGAATAAGGTGGATTTAAAATCTGACTGACACGAAGACCTTTACCCGTACGATTCAAAACTACGCGCCGCGCACCATTTTACTTTACGAAGGTGTCGCATGGCGTGGGGAATAGTAGTTTCAGTCATTCCCCACGATACCACACCAGTGGTATCGTTTTCAGTGGTGTCGCTGTCGTGGGGAATGACAGAAACTACTATTCCCCACGCCATGCGACACCACCGACTGTATTGTGCTGTTAGTGATGTCCAGCTACATAACAATGATGTGTTACATAACAATTTAGACCTTATTGACATTCATGTTTTTTTGTTAAATTTAGCTTCCAGACCATTTACCAAGTATCTTGGACCAAAAAAACAAATGGTTTGTAAAATGTCTATAAGGTCGTAATTAGCTTGACACCCTAGAAATGATGTGCATAATAATCTAGACACTTTCTGAGGTGTCAAGCGAATTTAGACCTTATTGACATTCATGTTTTTTTGTTAAATTCAGCTTCCAGATCATTTACCAAGTATCTTGGGCCAAAAAAACAAAGGGTTTGTAAAATATCAATAAGGTCGAAATTAGCTTGACACCCTAAAAATGATGTGCATAATAATCTAGACACTTTCTGAGGTGTCAAGCGAATTTAGACCTTATTGACATTCATGTTTTTTTGTTAAATTCAGCTTCCAAATCATTTACCGAGTATTCTGGACCAAAAAAACAAAGGGTTTGTAAAATGTCAATAAGGTCGAAATTAGCTTGAGACCTTTATCGTTTTCAGCGAACTTAAATACCACGAAATGACCGTTCATTCCCCACGACACCACTGGTGGTGTCGTCGGGAATGACAGAAACTAGTATTCCCCACGACACCAATGACTGCATTGTGAGTGATGTCCAGCTAATTTTTAAACGTAACAATGATGTGTTATTTTTAAACGACTTCAAAAACGGAGGAGAATATCAATTCAGTTGTATTTTTTTTTTTTTAATGTTTGTTACTGCAGTACTCCGTCATTTAGAAGCCGATTTGGAAAGTTCTTTTTTTATTTTATTCGTTATGTCAACACAAAAAAAAAAAACGGAGGGGCATAACTTCTTACGCTCTAGTTTTTTTTTTCTTGAGAGGATGTGATTACGGTCAATATGAAAATCCAAGATGGCGGCTGCGAAAATTTCCTAATTTTCGGTCATGGGTATCATTTTCGTGATATTTGAGGTCGCTGAAAACGATAGTGGGGTCAAAATGAGAATCCAAGATGGCGGCTGCGAAAATTTCCTAATTTTTCGTCATGGGTGTCATTTTCGTGATATTTTAGGTCACTGAAAGCGATAGTGGGGTCAAAATGAAAATCCAAGATGGCGGCTGCGAAAATTTCGTAATTTTTCGTCATGGGTGTCATTTTCGTGATATTTGAGGTCGCTGAAAACGATAGTGGGGTCAAAATGAGAATCCAAGATGGCGGCTGCGAAAATTTCGTAATTTTTCGTCATGGGTGTCATTTTCGTGATATTTGAGGTCGCTGAAAACGATAGTGGGGTCAAAATGAAAATCCAAGATGGCGGCTGCGAAAATTTTCAAATGAATGACTATCGTTTTCAGCGATCTAAAATATCACGAAAATGACACCCATGATGAAAAGTTAGGAAATTTTCGTAGCCGCTATCTTGGATTTTCATTTTGACCCCGCTATCGTTTTCAGCGACCTAAAATATCACGAAAATGACACCCATGACGAACAGTTAGGGAATTTTCGCAGCCGCCATCTTGGATTTTCATTTTGACCCCACTATCGTTTTCAGCGACCTAAAATATCACGAAAATGACACCTATGACGAAAAATTAGGAAATTTTCGCAGCCGCCATCTTGGATTTTCATTTTGACCCCACAATCGTTTTCTGCGACCTAAAATATCACGAAAATGACACCCATGACGAAAAATTTGGAAATTTTCACAGCCGCCATCTTGGATTTTCATTTTGACCCCGCTATCGTTTTCAGCGACCTAAAATATCACGAAAATGACACCCATGACGAAAAATTAGGAAATTTTCGCAGCCGCCATCTTGGATTTTCATTTTGACCCCACTATCGGTTTCAGCGACCTCAAATATCACGAAAATGACACCTGTGTCGAAAAATTTGATAATTTTCGCAGCCGCCATCTTGGATTTTCATTTTGACCCCACTATCGTTTTCAGCGACCTAAAATATCACGAAAATGACACCCATGACGAAAAATTAGGATATTCGCAGCCGCCATCTTGGATTTTCATTTTGACCTCACTATCGTTTTCAGCGACCTAAAATATCACGAAAATGACATCCATGACCGAAAATTAGGAAATTTTCGCAGCCGCCATCTTGGATTTTCATTTTGACCCCACTATCGTTTTCAGCGACCTAAAATATCACGAAAACGACACCCATGACGAAAAATTAGGAAATTTTTGCAGCCGCCATCTTGGATTTTCATTTTGACCCCACTATCGTTTTCAGCGACCTAAAATATCACGAAAATGACACCCATGACGAAAAGTTAGGAAATTTTCGCAGCCGCCATCTTGGATTTTCATTTTGACCCCACTATCGTTTTCAGCGACCTAAAATATCACGAAAATGACACCCATGACGAAAAGTTAGGAAATTTTCGCAGCCGCCATCTTGGATTTTCAGTTTGACCCCACTATCGTTTTCAGCGACCTAAAATGACACGAAAATGACACCCATGACGAAAAGTTAGGAAATTTTCGCAGCCGCCATCTTGGATTTTCATTTTGACCCCGCTATCGTTTTCAGCGACCTTAAATATCACGAAAATGACACCCATGACGAAAAATTTGGAAATTTTCACAGCCGCCATCTTGGATTTTCATTTTGACCCCGCTATCGTTTTCAGCGACCTAAAATATCACGAAAATGACACCCATGACGAAAAATTAGGAAATTTTCGCAGCCGCCATCTTGGATTTTCATTTTGACCCCACTATCGGTTTCAGCGACCTCAAATATCACGAAAATGACACCTGTGTCGAAAAATTTGATAATTTTCGCAGCCGCCATCTTGGATTTTCATTTTGGCCCCACTATCGTTTTCAGCGACCTAAAATAACACGAAAATGACACCCATGACGAAAAGTTAGGAAATTTTCGCAGCCGCCATCTTGGATTTTCATTTTGACCCCGCTATCGTTTTCAGCGACCTTAAATATCACGAAAATGACACCAATGACGAAAAATTTGGAAATTTTCACAGCCGCCATCTTGGATTTTCATTTTGACCCCGCTATCGTTTTCAGCGACCTAAAATATCACGAAAATGACATCCATGACCGAAAATTAGGAAATTTTGGCAGCCGCCATCTTGGATTTTCATTTTGACCCCACTATCGTTTTCAGCGACCTAAAATATCACGAAAACGACACCCATGACGAAAAATTAGGAAATTTTTGCAGCCGCCATCTTGGATTTTCATTTTGACCCCACTATCGTTTTCAGCGACCTAAAATATCACGAAAATGACACCCATGACGAAAAATTAGGAAATTTTCGCAGCCGCCATCTTGGATTTTCATTTTGACCCCACTATCGTTTTCAGCGACCTAAAATATCACGAAAACGACACCCATGACGAAAAATTGGAAATTTTTGCAGCCGCCATCTTGGATTTTCATTTTGACCTTGAAATACAAAAAAAAATAAGAAGATACCTAATTAGAAAAAAAACTTAATTTAAAAAAAAAATCTTATTTATGTAGGTATACAGAAAAATACATTTGAGGGCCTACTTATTTTCTGAACATCCCTGCCCAAGCCTTTGAAAGAATTCAGGCGTGATGTTATGAAGAAATCTCATTTCCTATCCGATATTCATTATAAAACCACCCGTACTAACTTTATTCTGTGGCACCTACCTATTTGAGATTTGAAAATAGTGAACCAAAAATTTGCGCGTCAGGCGGCTTTATAAGCTCCAGTGTAGGGTTCAAATTCAACTGTTTTACACACTTGATGCGATTGGTAAACATAGGCCGTGATAAAAATAAATACCAATAAAGCTTTTGCGCGCGTGACGTCTTTATTTACATAGGCATAGCGTTCAAATTCAACTGTTTTCAACACATGTTAATTTGTGCCGGTCGCAGCCGGTGACAGAAGTTAGCGGGGTGGCGGGTTCGAAAAATTGGCACACGTCCGACCTCCATCACGTTCCGCTCGGGACTAAACGACACGGAGCGAGCGCAAAACACTTGACATTGGAATTAGTGATATAAATATTTTGATATTTCAAATTATGATAGCCGATAAAAATTACATTTTTTACGACCTTTATTATGGCATAAGTTTTATTGTTCAAAGCCTAATATAAATCAAATGAAATAAGATATAGATCATAATTTAGACTTGTCTTTGCGATTTAATTGGATGCAGTAAAGTGCAAGTAATCGTGTATCGGACGGCCGAAATTTGTAGATGGAAGTCTGAACTAAGTAATATATTTTTTTCAAAATTTAAATCCGTGTTATCTACGAATAAAACACTAAACAAAACGACGTTTTTACGACTCTCACCGCCTTAAGGTCAAATACAGCCTGAGTTCGTTGCCTAAAATGCATAATCGTTGTCTTATCCAAATTTATTTTTAGGTTGTTCCTGTTTAACCATGATATTATTAAATTTAAAGATTCATTTATGTCAATTTCATATATGTCCTTATTTTTACATGCTATAGTCATAGTGCTATCGTCGGCAAAAAGAGTAATGGGGTGTTCAATAGCATAGACTGAGTATTTGGTATTCAGCTAAATCATTATTCATGGCATAATAATAAAATATCTTGTTTTTATTTATCTCTACTTTAATTAATCTGTTACGACCGAATAGTTTTGTAAGGAAAATTCAACATTATAATGTAGGTTATGATATTCTGTAAATTCAAACCAATCGCAACCCGGCTTCGCACAGGAAGCATATTTCTATACTTACACTTAAACCTTCCTCATAAATCACTCCGTCAAATTGGTGAAAACCGTATGAAAATCCGTTCGGTAGTTTTTGATTTTATTGCGTTCAGACTTGGTTCAGACAGTTCGCGTTAAACACATACTTGAAATACCTACTTAAAATAGCTACATAACTAACAATGCAACCAAAAAATACCCTTTTTAATACAACCAAAAAATAAGGTGACCACTAAAAATACGTACTTAATCACTTTTTGCTCGACTGTACTCGACTCGAAAAATGTATGTAGAAGTTTACGTGGAAGTTTAACATACTTCTACATAGTAAACCAGGTCGAAATTATCATGGTTGGAGAGTAGTATTTCTTGACTATTTTTTGACACTAAATTCAAATTCAAAAACGTAAGCGTTCCGCAGTAATCAGGTAATCATAAAAGCTCCCCACACAATCCTCACCAAGCCACCTTTATATCTCTGGAATCACTTAATGACTATTTTCGAGATTTGGCATAGCGTCAGTAGTATTTAAGTAGTATTTTTTGGAATTGAAACCAAGTCGATACTGCCAGCCGTTTGCTTGCACTAGAGGTGAGGCTTGTGTGGTGAACCTCTCCACACAATCCTCACCAACTGATAGCTATAACTCCGGAAGCGTAATGGTACTATTTTTTTGACCAATGGTACTATTTATGACTATTTCAGTACTATTTTTTGGCGTTCTCAAAATTGATTTTCTTGAAGTTTTCAAATATGAGGATTGTGTGGTGAGGCACACGAATCTCTCCCTACATTTCGGTCATAACTGCTACCGGTCATTATCGTAAAGCCGTAAAAGTTGATAGGCCAAGGAAATGCAGTCGCATGACCTGCATTTTGTGTGCCAACTAGGGCATCAGTAAAGAGAGCTAGACAGAAGGTAACCCGCGAAATTAAAATCTTCTTACGTTTTTTGCAATTTGAAGTTTAGTATCAGGTTGTATGTTGATCTGAATTATGATTCGCAATCGTCACAAATCTCAATTTATAGAATTATAATCATTAAAATCATCAACACTAAGTCTAAGTTCATAATAATGAGGAAAAAGCCTAGAGTCTAGGCTTTTAGACAGTCTAGGCCCTGGACAGATGATGATTATGAAACTTCTAACAATTTTCTTCTTCTAATTTAAATACTCAGCTGTCTAATTGTAGGTTTTCTTAAGTAGGCTACCTACCTCATAATAATAACTGCGAAAGATTTTAGTTTAATTAAACTATTTCACTAAGTCCTGTCTTGAAGACTTTATGACGTTAATGATAACAGCATAAGGTTTAAATTGCAATAACTAACACACGAAATTGTTGCGGAAAAAACCAAAATAGCTACAATTCCCATTACTTCCCTTCCCATAAGAATCCCTTTATTCCTACATACCACAACCGAAAAAAAAATGTTAATGTTCAATCATAATTACATTACGTCGGATCCTTTGTGAGTCACGATCCCAAAAAAATATACCTAGGGAAAAAAAAAAGAATATCGTTTCCCAGGAATGCGCGTGCCCTCACGTTCCGTTCAAGACGGTTGGGATGGTTTTTTGACGAAACCCGAGCTTGCTACAGCTCATTATTTGTTTAAAAACAATGGTTAGAGCAGCTGCTAGATCGGGTTTATAGACAAACATAAAAAGAGGAGAGATTCAGAGGGATATTGGGAAATAATCAACAGTTTTGTGCAACATATGCCACAAAATAAAGACTTGGTCCTGATTACTCATGAAGTCATGATGTATCCCTTTTCAGCTTTGACAATAGCTATGACACAGTATACTAATTATACAGTACTAATAGTTTATTTTCATAGAAAACTGCCGAAACGACACGCTTCGAAATCTCACTCAGTACCAGTACGCAACAGGGGGTCTACTCCCTAAGCACGAATCCCGTAGTTTCGGGCTTCGTTACGGGCGTTTCCTACTCCGTATCACCTACGGAAGGATTGGTTCGGAGCCCGAACGAAGAAATGACAACACGATTTGACAGCGTCCCTACTCCCGATGTGTTTTTGCCCGTCCGAAAAAAATATTTTTTACACTTGTTTTGATGGATTGCTATGTCAGACGGACGGACTGACGGGCGGACGGCGAACGGATGGACTTAGGGAGTAGACTCCCAGTTCCAGCGCGTGGCAGTTACGCACGGACAGACACGTATTTATCTACCGAGCGGCCGTAGGTAATTAATTCAAGGTCACTGCCCAGATAAACTACTGCAGTTTTATTATTTTATGACTACGATGACCAATTTAGGCGGCAACCTGAAGAAGACTTCATGTTCTTGAAGATACTCCGGAATACTCACTAAGGCTTACTACAACTTCGTTGAAGGAACCGATGGGGTCATCCATCGTGATAACTTATCCATTGAACACAAGAAAGTTAAATGAATCGAAGGAATTAATTAATGATGACTTCATGGCATGGCCACCCATTCCATAGACATTCCTCAGTGCATGAAATTAAAAAGAAAACGGGCACATACTACCGATCTACTTGAATTACTTAACACATTCTTCCATGCAGCTCATCCAAAAATATTCACTGACGAATATAAATTAGGTAGGTACTGTTACAATAATACATAGCACTTAAGTGGTAGGTGAGGATTTGTAAATAACGTGCACCGTGCATCAGGTTCATCTCGATGATGCGCGTGCGCTTAGGTACTATCACGAGCATAAATACTTACCTTGCACTTGCGGAGAACTCTAAAACGATTTTCTCGTGAAATAACGATTGCGATGTTGAGAAAAGGCCTATTTCATAAAATTGTGGTTTTGAAGATACTGTGTTCCATCATCTGCCTATGCCTTATCCCAACTATGTTGGGGACGTCTTCCAGTCTAACTGGATGCAGCTGAATACTAGTATTTTATATGGAGCAACTGTGTACTACCAATACGATACCCCTTGGTAAGACTGAATGGTTGTCAGACTTTCGGGCGGCCGGGACCAACGTCCGCGGAGGGGTCTCGTTATGTAGTAGACGTCACCCATCCATGGACCAACTGCATCACGCGTAGCTTAACCTGATCGATCGAGCCGTGCGGCTGTTATGTATTACTAAAATAGTAAGTAATGGTTAAATTTGATTCACATTTTGCCAAAATTTAACCATTGTTTTTAACTATTGGTTGAGTTAACTACGGATCAAGAAACTGGCCCTTAGCCATTAGATAGGTGTTGTGTTTGTAACATCATAAAACTACCAATACTTTAGGAGAAAATCGCTTTTGAATCTTCCGTGATTGTAAGGTATATGCTCGTGACCACAGATATTTCTATGCTCGTGACTGTACCTACAGAACAAATATTAGTTCCTGCGCAGGAGTTGGAATGTTTTGCATCACGGGTGCACTTTCAAAACCAGCATGTAGTTGGAAAATGCGTATTTGGAGTTTTTGAAACTGGTCAAAGACAAATAATTTATTTCAAATAGTCAGATAGAACTTATGAACGTCAAACATTGATTGAATTGATTCTAGTCGCCTCTTCCAAAAGGTAGTTTCGTATGGAGAACAATGCTCAAAAAACTCCACCGCTACTTGCCCATGCGGCCCATCCCCAATTATTTTCATAAATTATAGGATTATCACGAAAATTTTATCTTTAAAGATTGATGGGTATCAACGTTCTGATTAGTCTAGATTTCGTTATGAAAATACATGAAAGTAAAAAATTTATCATTAAGATGCTCATTATAGAATTATGAAAGTTAAAATTGTTTGCCGCGTCCTCCCCTAAAACAGCTCAGCACTATTGAATTCTCCGCACAAAATTTTATTTTATTTGTACCTAGTTAAAATGATGAAACTGCGTCTTTAGTTAATAACACCTAAACACAAGTAACATCATAACATAATCCATCAATAATTGTATTTTTTTAGGCTACCATTGATAACTTTTGGGCTGGGCGCTCCAATTTCAGACGCGACGTGTTAACCTAAAAACAATTATTATTACAACTAATCTTATCATTCATATCATTACTATTTCGATCTAATTGTAGACGCACCTCGTCACGCTCTTATCATTTTGTTTGTACACTAACTTTAAATAACCTTAAATTAGTTTATAATTTACACTGAAACTCTGGCATCTATAGGTGTTTGACGTGTCTTTAAAATTCTGAAGTAATATTCGGCACGTGTAAAGTAACAGTGTTAAATAGTGTAATTAGAAAAAGCTGTGAGTACTACCTTATTGCCTGTTAATTGGACATTTGGAAAACTTTCTAAAACAGTGGTAAAAAACTTGACTACGAGTGTTGTGTTTTTCTTAACAAATTCTGCTCAAGTAGTGTAAACTGTATTTGATTGAAGGACATAGAAATCTGTGCTTTATCAGTAGTGAGATTCTAAGTCAAAATCAACATAATTGTGAGACTAGCAAATCTATAAAGAAGATTAAAACTTAAAGCAGCAATAAATATCATACAATTTTTAAACAGACTCTCTCGGACTATTCGTACAAACTGTGTTTTCTATAAAAAACAAATCTACCAAAAGTCAACTACTTAAGTAACAAAAAATCTTTAAACTAGAAGTGCAAGTAACAATCCTAATTTATACATGAATCAGTCAAAAAATTTACTAAGTAAAATTTCCAAACTGCAGCAGTCAAACCAAAAGTCCAAAACCTTTGTTTCCAAAAAACAAATTCAAAGAAAGAACAGTGATTTAAAGAAGGACAGTTTTCTTCACGATGCCTTCAGCCCTGGACATGGGCCCATTCAGCCAGCCGGAGTGGAGTGACTCCAGTGATTCCACGGAACCAGGGCCTCTGCCCCAGCTGGGTTACTTCGTGCCAGTAAGATGCAGGTGTGAGCGGACTTCGCACCACGTGTGTCGGAGAAGCAGAAGGTAATTAGATTAAGTAATTTAAAAATTCTGAAGTGACAGTATAGCTTCCTCGTTAAATCATTTTCGATTAATCTCTGGAAATGATGGCAACAAAGACAGTTCCTTTCTTAATGTTACGTTTCTAGAGGTATTAAACATTAAACCATAGACGTATTCTATGCATTAAACATAATGTTTTTTGTTTTTTTTTTATTAAGTAAATGACCTAGTAAAGACCTGGCGGTAGACTTGATCGACCCCATCACAAAAATCCTCCCAACATTTTTTCAATGGCTAATGGGAAAAATTACTCACAGGAAAATATGGAATATTTTATGTGAATCAAAATAAGTTCAACTCTTATCTGCTTCAGGAATATAAAAGTCTACCGCATTTTAATTTACACAGTTTTGTGAACAAGATACTCCCCTTCATTTAAAAGTAAGTACTCAAAGGTGTTGACGTCATGCCTCCCAACAGTCCCATCCCAACTCGTCACTTTTACAACCAATCTTCGTGCCAATGCTCGATTTAAGGACTCATTAATGTCTCCACATGCACCCACTCTATTTATATACAATGTCTACCAAAGAGTAAATCTTTGGAGAAGAATGCCATCATTTGGTAATGTTTGTGTTTCTTTCTTGGACAGCATCAGCATAAGTTGCTGATTAGAAAATATCAATAGTCATTAATTAATCTTCCGACTTCCGATCCCATGGTCACATTTAAAATGATCGGCTTTTGTCATATCTATCTTGGAGTACCGGCTAAAGAATAGGTCTACTCATCTCGTGCTGTAGGAGCAGTAATTAACGAAACTGATGCACCAGTATTAATAAGTACTATTAACACAGTAAGTAGTTTTAATAATGATAACGAGAGGATAAATGAATGGAATAATGAAAAAATACGCTAACACAGGAAATGTTGATATAGGCTTCATTCATGGCTATATACTACGGATGCATATGTTCAGCAGGGCAGGCCTTTGATCTGTAGGTACTAATATGGCATTCTTGTATGTATGTAGGTAACAATAACAAATTACCATCAGTTGTTTTCCGTGCCCCGGTTCCCACACAGTCGTTGACCGCTGGCTTATTAAAATTTTATAGTAATTAATATTCTGTCGATGACAAATGGCAACGTATGGCTGTGTGTTTACAAATGTATAATTAATTCTAAAGCTTTGTTGAGTGAATTAATGTTAATCGAGGACTGTTGGCCTGCAGAGAGAAGGAGACAAGCAGGCTGCGGTGGGTCTAAAACTCTGAATTGCTACATTTGATACTAGTAGTGTTCACAGGGATTTCTTAGGTTTACGTTACGTCGGCAAATAACTGGCCATATGAACTGACTGACGGAATACAGCAAGACATATGGTATAGGCCAGATTCAACACCTGTGGGGGAAGACGGGCAACGTCGCCCATGCGGAAAAAGGAAAGCTGACGGTATAACTTGGAAACATTCATAACAGGTTGGCCAGAAAATGCAACATATTGGGAAAGACAACTATTATAGGAATGTCATGGAAATGGGAACGAAAGTATACTAGGTGGTATAGTGGGGAAGGTTGTGGGAGAATTTTGCTCATCAGTGGTACAAAATCTACATTAATATCATAAATTTATTCAGCGTTTAGGAGCAAGAAGGTATTGTTCAAGATTAGCAATCGTTCTTCAAGATAGGCCTTAACATCATTCTTACTGATGCATTGTTATTACTGTACGTGAGTGTGAGTTCCAACTAAAACTAACACAATTCCAATGTTAAGCTTGGAATGCTGTTTATCGTAATTTGTACCTGACTAACATGCACAATATGCATACAACAATCTGAGTCTGATTTATAAATAAACATGTTCATCGAATCAGTAAGGGTTCTGCTCCACCTGCGATGATCACGTCTTTAATTTGGGTGAAGCAACCAAATTGAATCGTGTAAACATAACACAATAAGTCCTTCGCCGTGTGCCAATTTGGTAGAACCTAAAATTGCTATAAACGCTTAGATGTGTAAAACATTAACCTATTGGATTTGCGAGGCATCTCACATCACTCTTGCTTTGGTGGGTTCCAGCAGTCGCAAGTCCAAAGTTTCTTCAAATCCACCAAAGCGCCGCGGCGGCGTGGACACATTGTCTACTTCGGCTGTACACTCTTGCCGAGGCACACCGGGACAGGCCGAGGAAGAGCGCTCGGCCCGCCTCGGTGTGTCTCGGCGGTCCTCGCGCGCTCTACGTCAAGTGTCGGTTTTGTGCCCGAATCAAAGGATGTCGCAGTAGTTTCGAGTTCTTGCGAATGCGTCGCTGTACACACTCGCGCTTCCAGTGTTGCCTTTAATAACAGATAGCACATACAGCAACGGCAGCAGCTGGTTCAATATCTCCGACCATCCTCTCGGGGTTCACAACTTCAACTGAACTAGGCGAGAGTGTACATAGCCGCAGTCTGGCAAAGTCTCTCGCTCGAGACTTCATCACGAGACCTAGCGAGAGCATAGGACAGGAGACTACAGCGGTCATTAGAATGTTCCCTCAAAGACTTCCTCTAATACCTTCCCAGGTATAGCACGCAAATGAAAAAGTTCAGTGTTTTTAAATTCGAATTGTGGGAGAGGCGTAAAATCTATGAATATTTAGAATGTTTCATTTGAATTGTCCACAGAGAATCTCCCCGTTCCCGTCGGTCCGTCTCGCAATGTTCCTGCAACAGCATATCTCGAAGATCCTCGGCGGCAGCGTCACCCATGCCGATGCCGCTGCCGCCCCTCAACAATACCGTGGAAATGTACGTCGAGCCCGTCGTCGAAGATGTAAGTCCTATTAATTTACTTAAAGCGGATAATGTGAAAGTTGTACAACGCCACATGCAAGCTACGCATCACACCTGACATAACGCAAATCCTGCATTGCACAAGCAGGGTTATCCACGCGATTAGCATATATACAGAAACCCGACGATAACCGTGGGGCAGTAGCCCACTAGACACAACATCCAACATCTGGTCGGAGGATCCTCTTTTCCTAAGAAGGATGAGGACCTTTCCGACCCTGTTCCTCATACCTCTATACGGTTAAGGTTTCCTGAGATAAGCAAAGCTTTTCTTCATTATAAGATATGAAAGAGAGTAGCTCATACGGAGATAAAGAATGTCCAGACAGCAAGCAAGGCTGACAGCAGGCCGATTGCCCATGGTGAACTAGATAATACTCAGTGAAGCAGTATTACTCGTAGAGGCTGTATCCATGAGTGACCTCCCAACCCAATGCTCAGAGCTTTTAAATTGTAAGGACCGACGTGAATTTTATATTCATGTTTGGATTTTTTGAAAGAAATTGAAATATTAAGTAAGCGGTTTCATTCATTTTACTGGTACAGAAAGAGTACAGAGTTACAGACTGATCTTTAACATCACACAGACTGATCGATATATCACAGTTTGCCAGAGTATTTTTTTTAAGGATTTTTGGTTTTTTAAGTTTTTATATTTATTTATGTATAGGACCCTGGAACCAATAAAATTTGTCAATTCTCTAATTTACACAGATAAATTTAAAATAAAATTCTACATTGTGATGATTGCAATATTTTTGAATCGTTGTTTGCGTCTACATCGGTAAGATCTTCTAGTAATAAACTCTTCATACGTCAAATTGTTCCTGTGTGTATTTGTCTAGCACCTTTTTCATTGACTTGGCAATTTGTTCAGGTTTACTATAGAAGTACTTGTGTTGAGTACTACCTTCCTCATTCACAATGTCGGGGTCCACCAAGCCATTTGGTGATATGAATAGGATTCTGGGGAAAGAAATACGAATTATATTATGTAATACTTCATTATTCTCCTGCCCTTCTTCATCATCAATATAGCAGTCAACTACTGGATTAGGGCTCTCCAATCGAACACATCAATCCAAATTATTTGGCACGTCGTCGTTTTCTTCATAAACAGACATAAATCTCTATCAGCCGTCATCTTAGTGTTCACATTTTACATAACCATAACTATCACCTTTCATACAATCCATCCATCTGTTCTTTTGTTCCTTAATAAGTACAAATTTTAATAAAAGTAACCCCACATGTACTGGTAAAAACATGCCACGTGCACCAGTCAAGGACCCTTCTTACCGCGATATGTTTGTTTTGATCGTGTTTTCGTATCTTTTCGAAATATTTGAATATATTTGTTGAAGTCGTCAACGACTTTTATTGCACGGTTATCTGGCGAAAGGTATAATGTACTTCTAGTAGAACAAAAAAGACAAAATGAGACTGGACTAGGCCAAAAGACCGTGTATTGTCACATAATTTTAAATAAGCATAATGTCCAAGTTAATACATACTTATAGTAAGCAATTGAAAAGTCATAAACATAATACATTTTCTATTAGCGTTCACATCAATCAATGTTTTCAAAGAACTACTTTTAAATAATATAGATGTATTTGTATTAGATTAACTTATATCTAGCATAATATAACCAGGTTGCGATAAATTTCATAATCTTAATTTATTATCAGCCCGTGAACGGCTACCTTTTAATATATAAGTCAATGTTTTATACAGAGACTCAGATAGATTCTCTTTTTCTATAATTGGTGATTACAGAATCACCAATTATAGAAAAAGAGTAAGAAACATCATATTATAATTACTATGCTGATGTTCTAATTAGTAGACACGGCACCCGTTGTTGATTCAACAAGCTAACTAACAAGACAAATCAATGAGCCGTGGTAGGTATAATAAATAAAACTTTTTTTTATTTTTGGACCAGCCTAAAAAATCCTAGACATGAAGTTTCACCACCAATTTAAACTTGTACCTCGGTATGTATGTTCCGTCCGGTGCAAAAACATTGTTCTTAGGCTCCTCTTCATCAACTAGATTGACCATAACAAAGTGTTTGCTCAACGTCTGTATCTCTGGAGAGTTGGCGAATTTCGGCTTCAAGTTTCTGCAGGCGGTGCACCATGACTTGTGGATTATCACCATCAGGGGCTTTCTGTGGTGAGTGGCTATCTGGAGTCCCGATTCTAACGATCCTGCCCAAACGTAATTGTTCCCAAATCCATTGTCTTTCCCACTTATACCAGCAGCACAATGTACCGTATCGAAAATTAAACCGAAAAACGCCTTAGCAACCTTTCCAGCTGACATTTTGATGTTACTTATTGTCTTGGTAGCAGAAACACTTTACATTTTAATAATTTTATACTTTTGAAATCATTGTTTGTATGTTACTTTCTTTGGTCCGCCATTTTTGACAAAACGGTTTTGAATAGGAAGAGGAAGTGTCACGTCACGGTCAATCAAGATCAAGTAGGTTGACCAAAAGGTTGACTGGGTTGATTTAACTCTGTGGTGGAATTGCCGCGCAAGGCAACGCCATCTAGTAATCACAGGTAGAACCAACTAAATACTTGCGTGGCTTGTGACTCGTAATCGAGACAAGCGTTGTGTGGTGCTCTCGGTTTTATCCACTAGAGGGCAGGCATCTTAATTCAAAAGCTTTTGAAAGGTTGTGAAGTAATGAACGAATAAAATTATTTTATTCGTGTTTATGATTCTACTAGCTAGAATAAACATTAAACACTAACGTTCTTCATAGCCTTACATTGACCACTTTTAAATGGTTCTCCAAAGTTCTGGACCGACTCAATAAAGATTGCCATCGACACACTGCTATAGATTACAGCGTATTTTTTTAAAATTTAATTTAATTTTATGGTAAGAATTAAGTACTGAATTAAATTTTAATTTGCATTTTCAAATTTAAATAAGGTGTGGTGTAAGTGCTTTTTAGGGCTCATTGAGGAGTCCAACAAATTGCAAGATTACACATTATTTCAAGTGTGTAACTAAGCTTTGCCTGAATCTTAATTACAATAGTCCATTGAACAATGACAGACGTTTACGTAAAAAATACGTCTCTCAAACGACGATATAAAATTAAAAAATAATTGATTTTACTACAATTAAATGACAAACTTTTTAAACCTACCGATGTGGATCGGCGCGCGAATCTGCGTGTACGCATTTTTTTGTTCATTTTCAAACATCACTATGTCGATACGTCGCGCTCCACGTAGCCTATTGGAAAAAGCAGATAAACTATGATAATTAGATGTAATGTGTTCATGATGGAACTCTGCATTCTCTAACGAAACACGCATTTGATACCGTGACAACAACACCGATCGCTCGCGTTCATTCAACAACATTTAAATCCAAGTCCAAAAACGGGGAACTAAAGATCATAATATTTCTAAAAATATTTATCTATTAGATATCCTCGTTACAAAACTATTTTAATAATAAAAACAATACTCCGGTAGCTTATTTTTTTATTAAATAAAAATAAGTTGTACTTAAATAAACTGAGTTTTGCATTCTACGCGGTCTTTGCAATTTTATTGTCTGTTTCATTTCCGAGCGTATTTTATTTATGAGACTTTTTGAACGTGAACGTGAACAGGTAGAAAACTGTGGAGCCAGTGTGAATTCGGTGTGAACATGAATATGTACGGGAAACAGGGACGCAATAGGAGTTTGTACGGCACAGTGCGGTCTATGGTTCCATCACGAGGGACGCCTATCACGGCTGGTATGGATGATATGGTTTACACGCCACCTTATTTCTATCATATCCCTCCGCCGCCGCAGCCTTTGAACACGTATCCTGGGAGAAAGAGACGAAAAAAGGTATGTTATAGCAATAAATTAAGTTTACTACCTGGATACCTAATAAAACTACTGTGTAGAAATGTATAAATTGTTCATTGTAACCGTAGCACGCAACAAGGCAGCTGCCACAAAGAGAAACAGTCGGTCGTCTTGACTGAGTGACCAATGCATCGTGCGTTTCATACCAAGAAATAAATTATGAGGACACATAAGCTAAGCATGGCTGGCACTGCGTTATAAAGTCCTAAATGGCAACGTTACCTACTATGCTATTGTGTAAAGGGCTCTGTGGCTCTCAATGGCTCTGTAGACCGAAACTTTACAACTTTTATAAGCCATTAATTTCTAAATCCACTCTCTCTTGTATTATCAACGACATTTTTTCCACTCCTTCCACCGTTCACGAGCCCGCGCGTCCTCCGTCCAGTTTTGGCGAAATCTGTCCAGTTTATTGCCCCATCTTCTACGTCTCACCACCTCACTGTCTCAGGGCACCAGTTCTGTGCTATCTGGGCCCACATTTTGTCTGGCATGCGGCAGATATGTCTTGCCCACTCCCATTTAAGGCCCAGATTTCCTGAAAACGATCAAAAAGGTGGTTTTTTTAAGCAGTGTATCTCATAAACCGTAAATAATTTTGACATGTAAAAAAAATATGATATTTTCAAGTCTTTTTCGCATACAGTGATGGAAGCCAAAACATAATTATACATATTTTAATGCACCAAAAAAATCTTTAAACATACCTCCTAATAACCTTTAAAAGCAGTTTATACCTTCATTAACAATTATAATTATAATTAAAAATATACCATGAAATGTCAAATTCCAAACTGCATCCAGTGATGGATTACTTTTTATTAAATAGTTAATTTCTAATTTTATACGATTTTATTTGCATTTTTATGACATAATTCTGGTGCGCGTAAGAATCTTCTATCTCGTGCGTCAAACTAGACAGCCATAACGCCATTTCACTTACACACCGAGCTAAACCAATCTTGGAACCTGGGCCTTAAGTTGGGCAGCCTTTTGAGCCACATAACTTTTTTTGGAGCGCCGTATTGTGCACGAACACGATCCGTTAATTTAACAGCTAGTATACTGCGCTCCATTGCTCGTTAGCAGACCTTGAGTTTGGACTTCTGGATGTTAGTCAAAGACCAAGCCTGTGTACCATAAGTTAAGACAAGGCAAGAATACACATGTTCATGAGCTTACGCTTGAGTGCCATGTGCAACTCTCCCTTGAAAAGTTCCTTTATGGACCAGAGCTCTTCCAGGGTTTCCGTTCGTCTTGTGACTTCTTCTAGAGGTATTCCTGGACATGTTGTATTTTCTCCCCGTCTACTTTTATGCTTTTAGGAGTTTCGTTGCACATAACTTTGGTCTTCGACATATTCATCTTCGGTCCAACCTCAAGGCTTGCATTACTGATGTCTTGGAGCATCCGTTTTAGTCTTACTCTCGTAATTACTACAGTGCCGTCCCAAATCCTTTAGTAAATATCAGGTAAATTTTGCAGCAGTAAGTTCTAAATTGCATCCCTGCTAAAAGTCTATCATTTGTAACAAAAAATTTACATACCTACATTTAATCATCGTATTTAAAACGAAAATGTTCGTCCCTTCTTTGTTTAGCTCGTGAGGCAATCTTAGAATAATCTAGGGGGGTAGGAATCTCCCTCAGAGAGTGATCGTGAGCGCAGCACCGATGTGTTTTTATAAGGCTGTCCATGAATTTGTACGAGGCGACGAATGACATTGAAAACAAGAATGCATCCTGAAATAGTGCCCTCCTAGGCATCATCACTATAATTTTGAATAAGATTTCCGTGCTTCTAATCTTATATCACATTATTTTACACTCGGTGATTTCCTTTTCTTTCAAGTTGTCAAGAGTACCTATAATATCAAAGCTTATCAAAGAGTATAACATAATATCAAAGAGTATAACATAGATAATACCGCTGTCTTCGGATAATACACTAATAGCTAATAAATAAAAACCGGTCAAGAGCGAGTCGGATTCGCGCACAGAGAGTTCCGTGCATTATATGTAATTTTTGTTGATGATTTCTGAAAAACCGTGCTATTTAGAGACATCGTTTCATTTTTTCTGTAATCTATACAGCGTGAGTCTTCATAAAATGCACCAACTTAAGGATGTGGTCATCTGACTGATCATCAAACTGAACAACTTTTTCCCGGGCATCAACATCGTAATCGTGGAAAAAAAAACAGTCGCCCCATACATTTGGTCAAGTAGGCATTGAAATTTAGTAAGGGACGACTGTTTCTTTTTCCACGATTACAATGTTGGTCCCCGGGAAAAAGTTGTTCAGTTTGATGGTCTGCACCACATCCTTAAGTTTGTGCACTTTATGAAGACTCACACTGTAAGGTCGATATGCAGTCTCTTCCCGGAATGACTGGTTTACCCTAGGTTTGACCAAAGCCTTCGGGCAAACCCCGAAATAAATTCCAATTTCGGCCTTTGACAGGTATTTTTGGTCAAACCTGACGTTAGAAGTTCCTAACTTTTTAGTCAAACGTCGATAGTAAAATAATCTGTTTCGGGCTTTGCCTAGTCGATCCTAGAAGTGACTGGCAGACTCGGTCAAACGTCGACATCAGGGGCACCCCGAGGTTCGGTTTAGTTAGGTTCCTTTAAACCCTGCAGACAGAAATAGGAGCCCCGCGCAAAGGGGCTCCTGCCCTGCTGACGAAAACCCTAACCCAAACCTAACCTAAGTGTTTTGAGGTTAGTTAGTTTCTTATTTCTGTTGTTTCTCTTTAGGTCCTACTATGTACACTCCTACCAACTTATCTGTGAAATGGCGAAAATTGGAACTACGGCCGTTATGTTGAAATGTCATTCGATTGTCGAACATACAATTATTTGATTGTATTGTTGAATCGACGGTGCCGCCCTCTTTCAGTTCAGAGATAAGTTGGTATATAGGACTCTCAGAACAATAACAAAGCAAGTGACAATATTATCTAAGGGACTGTAGTACCAAGGTAGTACCTTAGTACCTAATGCTTTGTCAACTGTTGTCAATGACGCCAGAATAAACGTTCTAGCCAAAGACAATTAAAACGGCTCTAACGATTTCGATGAAACTTGCAATAGGGGTTTACGGGGGCAAAAAATCAATCTAGGTCTCATTTCTGGGAAAATTAGTTTTCTCTATTTTCTCACGAGCTCGGTCGCCCAGGTTCTAAGTTTTAATCGATGAAAATTAAACCATCTTAGCCAATATCTTAGCGGCATCAGTTGTCATGGTATGGGCATGTGATGCAAAGGAATGAGGAGCTTGTGAAGAAAGCATTGGGTATGAATGTGAGTTTATGACGAGGAAGTGGGTTGATGATGATGAGGGGTTATGGTGAAGAGGAAGACCGAAGAAACGATGAATGGAAGGTGTAAGAGACGATACCAGACGAAAGGGGGTGACTTCGGAGATGACGGATAATGAGATGTATGGAAGAAGAAGACTTGCTGCGCCGACCTCAAATAAATTGGAACTAGGAGACGATAAGAGATATTTTACATACGGTTAATCGTCGTCAGGTTCGTATTGTTCCTTTATTTCCTCTGGCTTAGGCTTGGGCTGATATCGATCGTAATGACCGTGTGACCCATATCTATCAAAGACAGACTGAAAGATTTTATACGAGAACCAGAATGAACCTATAAGCAGGAACCAATCATAAAACATATTCCTCGCGCATGCCATTACTTTCACTTAGAATTTTTGGGTGTTATTATTTTGAATTTATTCAGACGTCATGTTTATTTTGCTACACTGCTTAATTTCTTTAGTTTTTCATTGTGTCACCACCAGAGATGTTGTGATGATAATTTATTTGTATTATCTATGGATGTAATCGCTTGTAATCGCTGGATCGCTGGCGTACCGCTGGTCTTCTGAGCGCTGGTCACCAACTCACCACAGTTCACCACGACATTTGAGAAAGAAACCATAGACGTAGGTATATAAAAAGGCGGACAGATTCTCGCTAGCAAAAAACTGTGTCTATCGGAGTCAGCCAGCTCGCTGTACCTACTTACAGGCCGGCACGCACACATTCACACATCAGTCAACCATTCCGCGCGCAACGCAAAGAGTATACTACTAACACGTCGACATGTCTACGCGGCGAAAAAAATGAAAAATTCAGCATGTCTTGTGAAATGTGTACTGCGAGCTGGCTGACTCCGATAGACACAGTTTTTTGTTAGAGAGAATATGTCCGCCTTTTTTATACGTCTATGAAAGAAACTATACAAATGTACTCTGTGAAAGACTCAGTAAAAGAAACCAAGACACCCACATCAGAAATGAGTGGTGCTGTCAATGCTGTAAAGGTATTGCCAAAGAGTATATCTAATTAATAAATAGAAGAGTGCCCTCTTACGGTATTTTTATGCAAACATGCGCAATGGTGCATAATTATGAACAACTTTTACTATGGGACCTAATACGAAATCGCGAAAAAAAAATCGGCTGTTCCCTACATTTTGACGAGTTTGATGTAGATAAATGTATGGAACAGTTGATTTTTTTTCGTGTTTTCAGGTTTGTTACCATAGTAAAAGTTGTTCATAATGATTAGGTCTGCTCAAACGATCTTACTGGTTGATATCATACAAATTCATCGCAACGCAGCTTAGCCCATCTCTGGTGGAAAGGCAGACAGTTAACGTAAACCTAGCGACGACGCGCGGCGACGTCACGTCAGCGCAGTGTGCGTTTGACGGACGCCTGTATGCTATTACAGGCGTCGAATCCGTTGCCGCGAAAGTTGCCGTTTCTTTCTTTCTTTCACTTTTAATTGACGATCATAGACTTATAAAAAAGATGGACTCCGCGCCGCGCATGTCGAAAGTGAAGCACCGTACCGATCTATGTGTGCATGATTTGAGTACCTGCAAAGACGGCGTCGCTCGTGTCACGTAATGGCGGCCGGTCGGCATACTATGATGTAAATGTGTGCGCGAGGCGTGTTTGTACAAACGGTCCGGCATACTTACAGTGCTTCACTTTAGATATGCGTGGCGCGGAGTCCATCTTTTTTTATAAGTCTATGTTGACGATCTACGTATTCTAACTGCAAAGATTTATGTGCAAATCTTCATGGATTCCTGACTGACGACTTAAAGCACACGGTGTTATTCAACTACCTAGGGCCGGGGCGCTGGAGTACTTACGCAGTTCACGTTCTTCGTGCAGCTCAGCGTGCAGACCTCGTTGCTCGAGCTCGGTTGACCAGGTACTGAACGTAAACGAAGCAAAAGGAGTATGTAAGGATCGTTGCAGGTGGGGTTCTGTTGTTTCTGTCACTGAGTTTATGTGTGTGTATGTATAAACAATAATTATTGGATAAAGTTTATTCCATCCGTAACAATCACTACCTACTTTACATAGACAATTTAATCATCATCAAGTTCGTAGATTTTCTTTTTGTTTTTTTTTTTGTTTTGGTTAGGCTTCGTCCCTATAGGACATAATCGTGATTACCGTGTGACCTATATTGAACAAATAAACTCTGATAAAACATTGTACGAGAACCAGAATCCTTGCCACAGCTTGTTTTTTCATTTCTTCGAAGACGTCACGTTGCGGACAGCATAATTATTTGTATAGACTCGCACGTTATCTGTGAAATGAGTTGTGTCATTTAGTACAATATTCTTATTCTTCTTACTTCTTTTTCTTATCCTTTCTTATATTCTTCTCTTATTCTTATAATTTTTTTGGCACTGATGGCTACAAAGACAACGACAGTTGAAACTACATTTGAGGGAAATCCCCTTTACTATTAAATGTGCAATATTTGTATATACATTTGTAATCACGTTCTCGAAACGGCTTTAACGATTTCGATGAAACTTGCAATAGGGGGTTACGGGGGCGAAAAATTGATCTAGCTAGGTATCATTTCTGGGAAAATTCGTTTTCTCTATTGTTACCCGAACAGAGCTTGGTCGCCCAGGTACTAAGTTTTAATCGATGAAAATTAAACAATCTTAGCGGCATCAGTTGTCATGGTATGGACATGTGATGCAGAGGAATGAGGAACTTGTGAAGAAAGCATTCGGTAGGAATGTGAGTTTATGACGAGGAAGTGGGCTGATGAGGGTTTATGGTGAAGAGGAAAACCGAAGTAACGATGGATGGAATGTGTAAGAGACGATTCGAGACGAAAGGGGTGACTTCGGAGATGACGGATAATGAGATGTATGGAAGAAGAAGACTTGCTGCGCCGACCTCAAATAAATTGGAATTAGGAGACGATAAGAGATATTTTACATACGGTTAATAGTCGTCAGGTTCGCTTTTTTTGTTTTTTTCTCTTATTTCCTCTGGCTGATATCGATCGTAATGACCGTGTGACCCATATCTATCAAAGATAGCCTGAAAGATTTTATACGAGAACCAGAATGAGACTGTAAAATGGAGCCAATCATAAAATATATACCTCCCCATTACTTTCACTTAGAATTTTTGGGTGTTATTCTTTTAAATTTATTCAAACGTCATGTTTATTTTGCTACACTGCTTAATTTCTTTAGTTTTTCATTGAGACTCCGTTGGTCATCATAGTTCATAATACGACATTTGAGAAGTGACATCAGAAATGAGTTGTGCTGTCAATCACAGAGTACTTACGTACTTACATTTATATTTATTTATATTGTCAAAGCCGCAAAGGCACTAGAAAATCATCATCATCATCATCAATCATCATCATCAAATCATCATCATCACATCTAGCGATTTCATGAAATCATGAGGTTTGAGGTAAATGCTAACTTATGGAGTTTTATTGCTGATTCTAATGATTATAATTCTGTAAAGCCACATTAGCTACGGCCGCGAATCATATTTTAATCAACATACAAGCTCACACTGACCTACAAATTGCAAAAAACGTAAGAAAATTTGAATTTCGCGGGCTACCCTGGCGCTTTCGCCTTAAATAATGTTACCATTTTATAACGAAATGACAGTAGATATGTCATTTTACTGCAGCTAATTTAAAGTGCGACCTTAGGAGACGATACGGAGATATTTTACATAGTTACATACGGTTAAATATCGCCAGGTTCGCAATGTTCTTTTATTTCCTCTGGCTTAGACTTGGGCTGATATCGATCGTAATGACCGTGTGACCCATATCTATCTATGACAGGCTGAAAAAATTTGTACGAGAACCAGAATGAAAATGCAAGCACAAAGCTATCGGATCTTCCGGTCCAGTCATGTTACCGTCGCTTATTTTTATTGGGTTACCACTTACCACGACTTTCTGAAATGATTGATGCCTTAATGCTGCAAAGGTACTGCCAGCTTAGTAAAACAACGTTTTTAAGGAAAATAGGTTGGTATTTAATTGATGGACATTAAATTTTTTCTAAATATTCATGAAATGATCTGACAGTAAACAGACATGTCCTAGAGAGAGTCCTAGATCCAAAAAAATCAATTTATCAGGACGTCTGGTCTTCATAATGTTCAACTGGGTAAATGTACCTGTAACAATAAATAAATTATATTATTATTTATGCGTTTCTAGAGTATTATAATTATATTATAAGTATTTTTGATTCCCCCTTTTAAGTGAGATTTGGTGAACTCATAAAAATATTAATAATTAAGGGACATGTTGGCCCCTTGTCGCTACATCAAACCGAACAACTTTTTCCAGGGCACCAACATCATAATCGCGAAAAAATAATCAGCCGTCCCATACATTTGCGTCGAGTAGGTATTGAATTGATGTTTTCTATGGGACAGTTGAAAATTTTTTCGCGATTACGATGTTGGTCCCATGGAGAAAGTTGTTCGGTTTGATATTCTGTATCACACCCTGAAATTTGACGAGGATACCAAACGACACGTCAGAGAAACGTAGCAAGAAGATTAACCACAAAAACGACAAGACAACAATGAAGGCGTCATATCATAAATTTGACCCTCGACCAGGTCCAGGTCTCCGCCTTTATACCCCTGTCTCTAGATGACATTGATGAACTTTTTGTACAGCAGCTGATCGACTCAGGTTTAATTTTCTTGCTACATTTCTCTGACTTAGGCCTTCGCGTATTAAGGCTACTACTTACGCAGCTTTTGCTTCAGATGTGTCCATGTTTGTGCGTAAAATTTTATAGAAATGGTCATTAAAATAATAAATCTGCACTCACTGGACGCTGGCACAGGAGCGTGGGGATTGGCACAAGAAAAGAGAGACCTATCTATGCCCAGCAGTGGGTGAAGTTGGGTTGTGGATGATGATGATGATGATGATCTGCACTGGTAATGTAACTACAACAGCGGGCTATACGCACATTCAATCGTCATCACACGGCATTCCATCTGGTCGTCTCCTTATGTATGTCCCATCGACCCTATGTGTTCCATAACGGTCTATAATTGATACCATAAAACGGTATCCGAGGTAGAACGCACTTCCAAACCATAGGCAGTCATACACCCGTGGAGTCAAAATTTTAGCCATTTCAAGACGTTTACAATTTTCCAGGTGTTTTTATTTCCATTTTTTCATGAAACCAAAGAAGTTTTCTGCTAAATGGCTGGCAGCTTGCTGAATTTGTGTCATCTGTCAGGCTTCACTTGACGTCTAAAAAGTTTCCAGTATGACATTTTTTCACACTTTTGATAAAGAAGTATTTAATGGGTAATCTAAGGGGTAACCTAAATGTGCACGTTTGTCTCCAATGTGATTAGGTCAGGGGGCACTATGAGATCTTATAGCAGGGCAGAAGTTGAACGTTTCCAGTGAGAGAGAGAGACGGTGCTATAGGTCGCATATAGCTACGTCTTTCTCTCTCACTGGAAACGTTCAACTTCTGCCCTGCTATAAGAGCTCATAGTAAGGCCCCTGTTCTGTCTCTGATGTTTAACATCGACCACCAAGCACGCCAGTGTTGTTTCATCATATTTTAACCTAATTCACGCAATCGTGACTAATTTATAAAAGTGAATTCAGACAACAGGCATATTTTTTGACAAGTCGAAAGCCTTCGACTACGTATCACACAATTGTTAATAGAAAAAATAGAAAAGTAAGGGAATGGGATACACTTCAATACTTCAATGAATAAAAGTTATTTAAATAACAGAATGCAGTGTTGAAATTGATAAAAATTATGGTAAACTAGAACTAAAATCATACAGATCAAATTATAAGCATAACAAGTCTGGTGTGCCCCAAGGGGGTGTGCTTAGTTTCCTATAGTTTTTACTATATATAAATGACGTCATAAATGACCTTCCTGAAGTGACTAATCACCCATGTTTTCTGTTCGCTGATGACATATCGTTAATTAATAATGACATCAAATAATACTGACATTAATAATACAATTAAATTAATAATAACATATGCCGTGACGAAAACAATCTATGTGCAAACCTAACAAAAACTAAGTAATTTTATTCAATTTAGTACTTATGGATGAGAAAAAACGAATTTAGACATTAATTATAGAGGACTTAAATTAAAAGAGGTAAACGAAACGACATAAATCTCGCTATCACGATTGATAAACACTGCAACTGGACGGCCCAACGTCAATAAAGTATGCAATAACATAAACAAATTCGTGTATGTTTTAGAATTTAGACGAACTCTCCAAAATATCAGCGTTAGAAACCGTATTATCTGCATACTATGGGTACGTTGATTCTGTGTTGAGACTTGAGATATAGTCTTATTACCTGGGGCACAGAATAAATAATAGTACTAACGTACAGAAGTTGCACTCCTTTGATCTTGAAGAAAGCCGCTTTTATAATAGCCTACAAAATCTTTTCCTACCCATGCGCAAGCTAAATTGCTCTTAATCGCCGCGCTTGAGAGTTGTTATTACTTTGTGTCGTTACTCGTCCGTAACATACCTACGCCGCTTAGCCGAGTACTAGGGCTGTCCGCAAAGAAAAATAAAATATGGTGCCATACCACCATACCATACCATACATACCATATGGTATGGTGGTGGTGGTGGTGGTGTATATGGTACCTTTTTATACTTTTATTGTATTTATGAGTCTATCTAGAGTTGTTTCACTTTACTGTAATGTCTTCTAATTTTCAAACGTTATTTTTTATTAATCAATCAAACAATCATTATTAAATCATGATCATCATTCAATCATCAATTATTTTTAATACACCATCATCTCGTATAATATTCTAAAGTAAACAAGGTACAAACACGTCTTAAATTGAAAGTAACATTTGGTCCACTTTAGTCGTCTGAACATGGTCATAAAACAACTAAAGATGCCTCAACGCAGCAGTGGCTAAGTTTGTGCGATCGTACGATCGCGGGTAGGTACAGTTGCTTGTTAATCCTAAGTTAATCCTTAATTACTTTAAGCGATTTTGGACATTACTCCTGAAACAATACGACGCGCACACAAACCCCCACCACTCCGCCGAGAGCTCAAGTTAAATGTCGGCAACTATATAATAGTAAGTAGGTAGTAGGTAAAAAAAAGGTAGGAACAAGACTCGACATTTCGTAATGGATTTTCGTCATTAAAAAAGTAACTATATCACTAATATATATATATATATACATAGTATAGTGATAATATGAATAGTATACTTAAATTTAAAATCTAAGATTTAATTTTTTCATGGGCGGCCGTACGCGTCTCGCTCGCTGAGCGCGTAATACATCCTGACTGACTTGTAACCCAGAGTTGCCGCGCGCTGTAGGTACTTATCTCGAGCGGAATGTACCAGTGCAAGAGGCCTGCCTGGGGTTACTCAACAGAAAGTCAGAGAGTATTCATCGGATAGAAAAAATGCATGCATGGAATACGCCAGTAGGAATCCTGCAAACCCTTTTTCAAAAAGTTAGATACTAACCATTCCAAGTCTGTATATCTTTGAATGCGCTACATAAGTTAATATGCACCCGGAGTTATTTAAAAATGCTTATGAAATGTATGCAAAAAGTACTAGGAACAGGAATAGAATAGTTATGCCCATAATTCCTAGGACAGCATTATAGTGAGAATAACTTGGATCTTGGACTATTAGGTTATAAGCGTGGTAACGACAAACAGATGTCCAAATAAAACGTGTTTAATAATGTGCCAACGTGTTTAATAATGTGCCATTTACGAAGTAGTTATCACTATCAGTCACCATCTGTGATGTGTGCTCGTTTTTCTGTGGGCGTCAACGATTTCTGTCAGTGACATGAATCACAAATCACTATATTGTTGAATGATAACTATTTAAATTAAACGAAAGGAAAACCATGAAATCTAAACTTATAAATTCAATGGGACAAGAAAAAGCACTTTTACTCAAAGGTCCATTAGATTACTTATATGTTAGTACCTAATTAACAATTTCATGGTTTTTCTTACATTTAATTTATCATGTTTGTTAGAGAGATTTGATCCATATGATTGAGTCTATCGATTGATGACATAAAAGTTCAGGATGTTTTTTTTTTGGATTTTAGCCGGTTCGATTCTCGAGTGTGGCAAGCGAATTTTTGAAAATCTTTGAAAGCAGATTTGTTTCTTTTTAAAAATAAAGGAATGTTTCCTTTGAGTCAAATTTGCTATCTCCAGTATTTAGAGTACTTTGCCTGCAGGTGAGGTTAAAAAATTCCACCCTGTTCAGGGTTAACAGATACTTAAACACATGATTATACTCATGATAACAAATAATTTTTACTATGGGACCAAATCTGAAATCGCGAAAAAAAAATCAGCTGTTCCCTACATTTATGTTGGCATTACTCGTCAAAATGTAGGGAGCAGCTGTTTTTTCGCGATTTCAGCAGGTTTGGTGCCATAGTAAAAGTTGTTTGTTATCATGAGTACCTACAATCATGTGTTTTAGTATCGGTCACTATTTACCAGTCACCCTATAAACAACATCCCGACATCAAGCATGGGGCAGTACTTAGCCAGCCAGGACTCAACACCCGTCTGGTCGGAGGATCGTCCCTTTTCTATGGAGGAGCTTTACACCCTGTTCCTCATACATAGTGGCAATCTGTGGTGGCAATTCTGCCTGCGTTTTGGGCACTTATCCCATTGACAGCGATGCGGAGGAATTTTCTGATACCTAATAGTAATAAGCTCTTCCTCTTTTTAGGGTTCCGTACCAAAATGGTAAAAAAGGAACCCTTATGGTGTGACTCAGTCTGTCTGTCTGTCTGTCACAGCTGGATATCTCAAGAACTACTAATGCTATCAACTTGAAATTTGGAACAGTTTTAGATGACGTTTACCCAACTATTTTGCAAATAAGAAAAAAGTAAAAATATTTATGTTTTTTTTTTGTAACAGGGACTGGAAGGGGGTCTTAAAAATTTAAAGTGGGGCTACTAGGGCAAGTGGGGTATCATATGAAAGAGCGCTGTTTGCACATTCTCAAACATTTTTTTTTTTTGTAAGCCGCATAGTTTTTGACTTTTGACGAAAAATGTAAAAAAAAATACCGTTCCCCCCCCCCCCCCTATCTCCGAAGTTTGCAAAGATAAAAATCTGAAATTATTCTATGTGATAGAAGTTTATGTAAAGATTACAGGAAAAATAAAACGATGTCTCTAAATAGCACACTTTTTCAGAAATCGGAACGGAACCCACGGTGCGCGAGTCCGACTCGCTCTTGACCGGTTTTTTATTTCTTATAATATTCTTATACCTAGAGACAACAACACTTCTAGCAAACTGTCGAATTTCTCCAAATTATTTTCAACCTTAAAATGTTGATAGTTAAGTTCAGAACGCAATATTTAAGAAAATATTACAGTTTGCAGTGTCTTGATTTGACCTTCTGCTGTGTGTACATTGTGTAAATATTTTACGTGTTTTTATTTAAACTTTAAAAGCCTACACCTTTTCCCATGGAAGTAGTTATTTTGATTATACTCCTTCAAAAAAACGAGTTAGATAAACGTGCTGAGAATACGCCCAATCTGCAATGGTTAGACAGACAGTTAATATTCTCCCACAAACGATTTGTCAACCCAGAAATAATAAGCCTCAAAGATTATTTTGAAAATAGTGTAAAACAATTTTGTTAGCAGATATAGACAACTAGACTAACTCAAAATATAAAAAAAAGTAATTAAAAAAACTAAAAAACCCGACTGCGGTAAAAGTTAAGTTAAAAAATCTGAAAAGCTAAAAACAAGCCAAACAAGTGACAAATCGTAAAAAACACGAAAAGAAAATCGAAATCTAAATAACCCTCAAAACTCCTTGCAAGAACTAAATCGTCTGCGAATTTTTTCACATTTGTAAACTAAAAAGCTGGAAATAAAAAAGTAATTAAAAAAACAAAAAAACCCGACTGCGGTAAAAGTTAAGTTAAAAAAACCGGTCAAGAGCGAGTCGGACTCGCGCACCGAGGGTTCCGTTCTGATTTCTGAAAAAGTGTGATATTTAGAGACATCGTTTTATTTATTTCCTGTAATCTTTACATAAACTTCTATCATATAGAATAATTTCAAATTTTTCGCTTTGCAAACTTCGGAGATAAGGGTGGGGGGAACGGTATTTTTTTTTACATTTTTCATCAAAAGTCGAAAACTATGCGGTCTAGAAAAATTTTGAGGATGTGCAAACAGCGCTCTTGCATATGATACCCCACATGCCCTAGTAGCCCCACTTTGAATTTTTAAGACCCCCTTAGGTAATAGGTAATACGGGCTGGTATCCGCAACTCCACGACAATGCGCGTATTTTGCGTATGAAGACTAAGACCCCTTTCAGTCAATGTTGCAAAAAAAAAAAATATTTCTATTCCTTTCTTATTTGCAAAATAGTTGGCTAAACGTCATCTAAAACTGTTACAAATTTCAAGTTGATAGCATTAGTAGTTCTTGAGATATCCAGCTGTGACAAACAGACAGACAGACAGACAGACTGAGTCACACCATAAGGGTTCCTTTTTTACCATTTTGGTACGGAACCCTAAAAAATTGAAAAGCTAAAAACAAGCCCATTTTAAATTAAATTAAATTTGGAAGCAGGCGCGGGACCCGTTTGTGTTTGAAAATTTAAAAAATGGAGTGGGTCCCGCCTGCTTCCAAATTTAATTTAATTTAAAATGGGCTTGTTTTTAGCTTTTCAGATTTTTTAAACTTAACTTTTACCGCAGTCGGGTTTTTTAGTTTTTTTAATTACTTTTTTTATTTCCAGCTTTTTAGTTTACAAATGTGAAAAAATTCGCAGACGATTTAGTTCTTGCAAGGAGTTTTGAGGGTTATTTAGATTTCGATTTTCTTTTCGTGTTTTTTACGATTTGTCACTTCGAATTGCTTTTAACCATATAAGTTGTATATATTTTTGTAATCACCTTTTAAAACCCTTCAATTTGATATCCCACTCGATGGTATTAGAAGAAAAAAAAATTTTGAACTCCACAATATGGCACCCCAAATCCGCCATTTTACTTTGTTTTTAACCGACTTCAAAAAGGAGGAGGTTCTCAATTCGTCGGAACCTTTTTTTTAAATTTTTTTTTTATGTATGTTCCCCGATTACTCGAAAATGGCTGGACCAATTTAGATTTTTCTTTTTTTGTTCGAAAGGGTATACTTCCCAAGTGGTCCCATGATCATCAAGTCAGGATCTGATGATGGGATCCCATAGAAATCGAGGGAAACCCTCAAATTTTATGGGCACACTTATATCGATTTCGGTATTTTTTATAGTAACTCGTGCATTTGCTCTCGGAAAGTACCTTTTGGTGAACTGGAACTGATGATGAAGACCACAGATGGCCATCGGAAATACTCAATTATATCTAAGTATATCACAGGTTGCGATTCGATTACTTTAATATGGTTTATGCTCGTCAAAATGCATAATGGTGATGGTGACTTCACCATGAGCTCCAGTTTTCCTGGTTCTTACTAGGAGAACTCAACAATTAACGTCCCTGCATCGGGAAAAGCAATATTTTGTAAAACGTGATGAGCAGTTGACAATGGGTTATTGTAACTTAGATATATTACAAACTGACCCACTAAAAAGTGAAAAATAAAAACTTTTTTACAAAAAACAAAACCGACTTCCAAAAAAAACACTACAAAGTGAAAAATAACTTTAATTTCGGAAGTCGGGGGCAAAAACCTAAAATACAAATCCAATGACACCGACTTCCGAAATTAAAGTTATTTTTCACTTTGTAGTGTTTTTTTGGAAGTCGGTTTTGTTTTTTGGAAAAAAGTTTTTTTGATTTTAATGTCCGTTCATTCGTTTAGGAGTTACGAGGGAACAAAGAAACGGACATACATACATACATACTTACATACAGGTCAAATACATAACCCTCCTTTTGGGCTTCGCCGCAGTCGGGTAATAAAGCATTCTGATTCTATTCTGTCTTTTAGAATCAATTGTCGCAATTTTACAGAAGTGATGGATATTGGCGTCCAATATCTAGCAATAGGACACGCAAAAATATATTTATAAAATTCTTCTAGAAACATAGTATCACTGAGCCCTTTATTCAGCAATGGACATGGACAAAGCTATGGTCGAAAGGAAATTACAATAAATCGACTAAACAACTGCTTCTGTAAAAATATTTAAACCAACATAAAAAGTTAACGCTCTTTTATTACCATATATTTAACAATCTATAAGTGGTAATAATTAGTAACTAAGACAGGCAAAAATATAGACAGGCAATATATCTGAGAGTCGCGAAGAAAACGAAAATAAAACGTCAAACTACGGAAAGCCTTTCCTATCTGATTGGCCTGTTGTACTCTTAACACCATTCTGTCCCAAGTTCTTCGTTCGTCTCACGAACTTTCACTATCGAAATTACCACTAGTACTATGAACACCATCCAATTCCAAAGAGGCTGCAGGTCTGGTGGTAGGGTGAGCCTTTGTTTCTGTTCTGTCATCATTGCTTACATTTTGTACAATTCCACTACTATTTTTGCTGCTGGTCCAAAATGAAGGAATTGGTACTGTAAACATTCCAAAGGAATACGCCACGCCAGCAGTCATTGACATAACCAAGAAAACGAACTTTATCTGCTCCCGTCTGTCCATTTTTATATTCTGAATTTCTGACCAAGTTAATTTGAAATCTTTCCCATGCTCTGAAAATGTTTAAAAAAAAATGCTTTTGGCATCTTTTCCCGACTTTCAAACATTTTCTTCGCAACGATGACATTTCGTATCAAAGACAATTTTTTCACTTTTTTATTCTGTAATAATAAAGCAACAACATTTTGCTGTAGCTCAATAAATAACTTGAAATTAAAATTGACTTCAAGGTGCCCAGAAGAGTAGCAATGGCCTCATAGGTATGTTAGAGAGAAACTCCTGTTGGAAAAACCAAAAATAACCGTGTCCGACTTAGGGCCAAATAACTCTTATCTGAAGAATAAATATTTTAATTAGACAGCTTATGTATAGAATATATGTCAAACTGTCTTAAGTATTCTTCAGATAATTATCTCACTACTGAAAAATTAGCCATTAGGGATTGGAACTCGCGAAACCACTCCAAAGCAGTACTTATTACATAAACAATTAAAATAAAACTCAGTTTTGTTGCAATGGATATCTTTTTCTACTCTGAATTGATAGATTTGACTATTCTGATTGATAATTCTTATTTTGTTAGTTAGTCTTTTTTCAGTTGAGGGCAACTTTTTGGTTTACGGGGCGGCACGATGTCCGGACAGGGCTCAGAAGGACATTTCTCTTCTTCTTCTAATTTCTCTTCTAATTCTACTGGCGACTTACAATCGGTTGGTTTACTGAACAATCCAAACATATAACCAGTGAATGCAGCGGTGCCCATAATTATACCATAAAGTCTTAATAAGTCTTCTCGTTTTCGCACGTTATAGAGTCTCGGTGGGTCAGTTTCGAGTCTGGCCGAGTATCGAGCACTCAACATATTTCTCATATGTATCTTGCCTGTCTTGTGCCATAGATGAGTCGGTTTTATTCCATTCCACATTTTGATTCTATGTTTTGATGAATCTTAATTTTAAAAATAGTTTGTTGCTGAATGCTGTTGAAGTTATTGGTGTGGTTAATGGTTGGTTTGAATTACGCTTGGCCACGAGGTGTTTGACTTATGATCTGGTGTTTTGAAGCCTGAAATTTGAAACATGCGTTATGAAACATCTTATAGGTCAGATTCGTCAACATTGCCTAATCGAAGAATTGAATTCATAGCGATTTGTTTAAAGAATTCACGGTGACATGGATCCTTTTTTGGACTAAAACGGTGGTAACTATATCCTCTTACTTAACTCTGAATGAGAATATAGGCCCTTGCCTTGCGAGTGGAACATTGGCCTACAGACTGGACCAGGAGGCGAAATTATTGGAGGATACAGTCTCCGACTAAATAAAAAACCAAGACATAGCGCTGTCAACAGTGACGTGAGGTAGCACGATTCGGTTCGTAAACATGTGTTCACGTAATGAGGTGTAGTTTAATTGTAGTTTGATGTAAATTGTGCGTGTGAGCGGGTATGCACAGAGCGAGGTGTAGTTTTGCACATGCTTCACTGTATTGTTCGCAGCGCTATGTCTGGTTTTTTTACGTAGTCTGAGGTTGCAGTATATTATTTTGACATAGGGAGGCTTCATCATGGCTTCATCTCCATGTTGGAAACCCATGGGAAGATTTTTGGACGATTATGAATATTATTAGCTTATAAAAAAAAAATAGCATAGCAAGGAAAATATATTACCATTAAGAATTGCGTGGAGGCCCTCTAGATGGATCGAACATTGTAGCGCAGCATGAAATCACCGCAGAAACTGTAATTACAAAAAGTAATTCTTGTTTAGTCATGACATGTTGTTTGACATCGCGTTTTTTTTTTTCAAAATTAATTTGGCAGCTATCCACTATTACTATTTTCTTTTTCTAAATAGGTAGATTTAATCTTTGTGTTGTCTTTGTGTGCATCTTCCTGTGCGAGTTTAAATGAATTTGGCAGCTGATCATAGATTTTGAACTTTATATTTTTTTCTAAAGATATTTAGGGCCTGTTTCACCACCTACGATTAAGTTCCTATTAGCTTACTTGGCAGATAATTTCATACAAATTCTGTTCCATTTTTGAATTTATTCGTTAAGGGCCTATTTCACGATGTCCGAATAGCCACTACTCACCGAATAATTTCAAAAATGAAACAGAATTTGTATGAAAAAATCTGTCAAGTAGGTAAGTTAATAGGAACTTAATCGTAAATGGTGAAACAGGTCATATGTAGTGGCTATTCGGACATCGTGAAATAGGCCCGATTAAGTTCCTATTAACTTACTTGGCAGATAATTTCATACAAATGATTAAGTACTAACTTCTGCCCGCGACTTCGTTCGCGTGGAAGTCGTAAGACACCACAATATACAAAAATAACAGCCACATTTTTATAAGACTTCTCTGTATACTTACTACGTTTGTAGTTTTGGTCTTAGCAGCCAAAATGTTTATCACATTTTGGCTGCTTTCTTAGGATAATATTGCTCATTGTGATAATTTATAGCTTCGAATAAAAATATTCAATGTACAGTTTTGACTTCACCACTATTTTATTAGATATACCTATGTGTGTAATATTATGTAGTATAGATAAGATAGACTATTGGACTGCAGGTAAGGTGCAGCAGTTATCCAAAAGCCATTCTAGTAGCACAACTGGATATAATTGAACAAGTACAAAAATACAATTGCATGTCTCCTGGTCATCGAATGCGGATTTCCTTTTTCTATTTTCCGCACTACATAATACACTTATACACAACGTCTCGCTAACGTCTGTGACTACTTGGAAGACGTTTACTTGCTTCATAATGGAAAATATGAATCTAAATAACGAAGAATCACACTCATGAAGATCAATCTGCCTAGCCTTTTCCCAACTATGTTTTGGTCGGCTTCCAGTCTAACCGGATGCAGCTGAATACCAGTATTTTACATGGAGCGACTGCCCGTCTGACCTTCACAACCCAGTAACTGGGTAATACGATACCCCATAGTAAGACTGGATGTCAGACTTTCGGGATTCTGACGACCCGTAACGACTGTCAAAGATCCACGAATGACAGCCGGTACCAACGGCTTAACGTGCTTTCCGAGGCACGGAGGAGTCTCGGTATGTAAAGATGGTCACCCATCCACTGACCAACCCCGGCAAGCGTAGCTTAACTTGATGGATCGACCCATGCGCCTGTTATTACTTATCCACGAGCTCCTCATGATGATATGGGCTGAAATAAAATTAGAAACTTCACTAGCAGATAATAAAATAAGTACCTACCTACTTATGTCCTTCAAATAAACCAAATTCAGATTTATAATTCACATCCTTGGTGCACCAATATCGAAGAAAAATGAGCATACCAGCCTATCTAAGCAAACAACAAAGTTTATATATAGAAATAGCACCTCAAAAAAATGCCAATTGCTGAGGAACACAAAGACCAGGTAAGAATAATCCCTGTCTTAAAGCCGCGTGCGTCTCACTGACAGCTCTATTGAATGTGGTTCCTTGTATTCATGAGAGGCTGTGCTAGTGTGCGTGAGTCCCTGCGCAGGAGTGTCCTGTGTAGAGGTTAGCTCTAGCGGCCTTCACCAGAGATGCATTGGGATGGGACCAGTTCGGTTCGATTTATCAATGGTGTCGATCGTTTCCGTCGTAGCGTTCGCTTTAAAAGTTTAATTAAATTTTCATTTTCTAACATAAACACCAAACATTAGGTAATAGAAAGTTTAAATGTAATAAAAGCAAAAGTAACACGTGCTTAATTTCCAAACAAATCAACACAGAAATTCTAAACCGGTACTATTTGAGGGTTATGTACATACGTGCCCAAAATACAAAAATGCGTGGAGGTTAGTGGCAATTTCACGACTATATAATGGTTGTTATGTTTTTCAACTAAACTTTCAAGCTCGCGACTACTCGCGAGGTTCTCCGAGTCCGCACCGTGCCTCCTTGTAGTGGGAGAGCAAAACCTGTAGATACTGTTCGCCCACTTCGAGACGGAGTACCTGCGGACACTTCGTCCCTTTCACTCTCGTAGCGCTATGCACCAAAACAAGAATGTCCGTTTCACCTAACCACTCTGGTATGCAAAGATTGATAGCTTATATGACCATTTGCTTTTGAGAGTCCCCCAGAAATCACGCACGGTTAACTTTTCGCCGCCGGGCGTCCTTACGGTCGGCCAGCCAGACGTTGTGCTCAACGAAACTTGTAACAAACTCTTTCATTTCCGAGAAAACTTTTGTACTTCACATCGTAATGTTATTACGGAGGTTTATTGATTTAAAGTCGGTGGTGTAACTCGTTTGTTTAAAGTAAGCCAGTGAAGCCTTACTCCGGAGGGTCAGGCGCCTGTGTGTTCACTAGTTTCTGTGCCTAGATGCGTTTTTCTTTAGTGACTAAGACTGGTGTCGGTGGTATTCGGTCGCGGCTTAAAGTTTGAACGTGTATAGTGCAATGTGTAGTTGAAACTTAAAGTAATACGGATAATGATTTGACAGAAATGGATCCAATAGCAACAGACAACGGATTAGTAGTGAATAATTTGAACCACGTCCGGAGTGACTCTCAGGTAAGCCGCCCGCTTCTCGGAGTAGGTATCGATGAAGCAAAACACGTTTGCCGTTGCATACCTACCTATGAATAAGTGCAATGACTTCTCAATTATTTGATACATTTTAGTTTTATGTTTCGACCATTATTTGTGGCGCATTAGCAACCTGTGATATTGTTAAAGTTCAAATCGTGTTGACCACTAATTTGCGGTTAGTGGTATCTTACAATGTGCGAGTAATTTTGATGTTGCCCTGCGAAACTTCACATCAACTAAAAGTTACTGTAACTTCACAAACAAAAGAGATTTTTATTAAAATCTGTGTTAAACAATGGATCCATTTACATAGTAATGTGGCTGTGTGCAACTATATAAAAATAATTCATACTTGAACACAAACGTGTTTTCTAGCTCCATTGAGTTAGTTATGCAGTGGTTGCATGCACATTGATATCAAATTATATAAGACTGCAGAATCAAATAGCTGTGTGCGTGTGATTTATACTTCAACGCTTGGAAAGTATTCTAACTGGCTCGAGTGAAGACAATTCATTAGATGGACCATTTAATTGGAAAATATCGCGAAACACTATTTTTGTTGAGAAAAGTCGACAATATTATCACATAATTCTTACAATGCAACTATATAAAAATAATTCATACTTGAACACAAACGTGTTTTCTAGCTCCATTGAGTTAGTTATGCAGTGGTTGCATGCACATTGATATCAAATTATATAAGACTGCAGAATCAAATAGCTGTGTGCGTGTGATTTATACCTACTTCAACGCTTGGAAAGTATTCTAACTGGCTCGAGTGAAGACAATTCATTAGATGGACCATTTAATTGGAAAATATCGCGAAACACTATTTTTGTTGAGAAAAGTCGACAATATTATCACATAATTCTTACAATGGACAGTAGGATGACGAAAATACACATTCAATGAGGATTAGAACAAGTGCCTTAGACCTAATAAATAAAAATAACACTAGGATAAGCAAATTAATATAAAACTAACCACCAGAGAATGAAAAAAAATTTTTTTTTTTTAGATAAGCTTCAAAATTTCAAATCGATAGCCCTTGATTCAATTCAAATTCTTTTTATACTTCTAAATAAAAGTAATACAACAGTAGTCATCATCACACACAACAAGACAGACACCATTTAATCAAATAAACAATGAACCTACGAATAAGTTATACTTATTCGTAGCAATGAACTGGTAAAAGTAATTTGGGAAGGAAAACCTATGCATTATGCACACTACATATACATACGGTTGATAAAGTTAAAGCAGTCCTGAAAAGTAATGAACCCTTAATGATAATGAATAACCTACCTATGCCAAAGGAATACAATAACAATACATACCTACATAGGTACTTAATAGTCAGTAAACTTATCTAGATAGTCCGCTCGCAACATAACTTGCATATGCTTTCAAAAAGTTACTACAGAACCACTTGAAGTTATAACAAGACAAAGAAAGCCCTGAAGTTAGATCCTAAAGTTTTCATAGTTCAGTTTTAAGAATCTGACTTGTTCCTATATGTTACAAAAAATTCCTACGTCACCTTCTTGTAATAATAACAATCGAACCAGACAATACACTAACATAATAATAAGGAGCCGTAAAATCGAATGGACCTCCGAGATGAAAGAGTCTCAATCTTTGTTTTTTGTTCCAACATCCAAAACTGGAGGAAGGCACATGTCAGGTGACGTCACTGATCCCACCAAAAACCTGTTTCGCGCCAATTCGCAGCTGTCGACGGCAAAGTGGTTGGGTCGCCAATAAGTTACTTTTTTTATTTTATTTTTCTTGGCCTCGAACCCAGTCGTTCAGCCTCCGAGGTAACCGTTAACTCCGCTAATTATTGGCTCCTGTGTATCTTATAATAGAGGACTAAAATTAACCGAAGTTAAATGTTTTACTCTGTATATTTTTATTTTATATGCAGTTCTGCAAAATTACACTTGGCTGGCCTAACAAGGAATGAGTCACACGTCAAGATTCCCACGTTTGAAGTCTCCGGCAGCCTTTACCTACAATGTCCGTTCATTAATGCAAATATTTGTTGTAGTCGAAGTTTTTAAAAGATTTTTCTCATAGTTTGAGCTGACCTTTCAAGTTATTAGCACGGGGCACTGGTATGTTAAGGTTGGGTTTATCATTATCAACCAGAAATATTTCTTGCTTTAATATTATGCGCTAATGAAGAAAGCGATAAGCGATATATTCAATGACGTAAGTGCCTCTTGAATACTCTGGTCAAAATGTCTTTTACAGAAACTTTAGTGTTAACGTCAAAAGATTGGTTATCATAAACCAAACATATGTGAACGATAAGTAGTGTAAGCACATACTGTTGCATAGTAATTTCATCAGTCGCCACGCGAGCGAAAGATTTTACGAAACTTAAGGATTATGTTTAAAATCTAGACGTTAATCAAGTATCTAATTACTATCCCTATTGTTTAAAGCGAATGCTTTGCATAGTATAGTCTTCTTGCAACAATAGATCAGCGTCAGTAATAAATCATCAATATCCTCGTCCTCATCTTCCATACAATGCCATTAGCCCTCTGGGGTGACTCCAGCTTCCATATCACCTTTCGCACAATCCATCTGCCGTTTCTTTGGTCTTCCCCTACTCTTAAAGCCATCCACATTCATACTCTCCTCTATAATTACCTAGATTTAAACAATAAGCGTCGAAAAGAGTCTCCAACTTCGATAGTTGGATCTCTTGCAAATCCTCTTTAAGAATTTTCGTTACAAATGAACCGTTGCTGTAGTTGACAAGTTCAATTCATACAAATATAGACTCCATTGAAGTACCGGCCACCAATATAGGTCGTCTGCAGTACTTCCCGTCTAAATCTCGAAATAACTGCGAGATGCAAAATGACCACGTTGACTAAGCAATATGGAAGCAATATGGACATTCACCTACATAGAGCACAGATTAACAGTCATATTGCTTTGAATAAGGTGTCATGTACCCCGAAATACCTCGTAAAGAGTCGAATTTGATTGACTTGCCTCAATGCTTGCCACCATTTTGACATTGTTCAGGAAATATGATATTCTGCATAATATCTGCATTGACTGCTCGCAGCGCAGCGTCTTTACAAAATGTACCTTATGCAAACTCCACAAAGGGTTTTGGTCGGGTATAGTTAGCATGAGGCTTTCAACATTTCTAACTACTAAATATATCCGAGCTGTAGTGTCATAATCCATACTAATATTATAAATTCGAAAGTAACTCTGTCTGTCTGTCTGTCTGTCTGTCTGTCTGTCTGTCTGTCTGTCTGTCTGTCTGTCTGTCTGTTACCTTTTCACGCCTAAACCACTGAACGGATTTCGATAAAATTTGGCAAGGCTATAGATGGTATCCTAGGGACGGACATAGGCTACTTTTTTTTTCAAAAATAATCCTGCAGGGGGTGATATAGGGGATGAAAGTTTGTATGGGAAACTCAGTATTTCTTAAGTTAGGGATGTGAAAATTAAAATGTATGCTTTTGATAGGAAATTATGAAATATGCGGTTCAGCGTTTTTGAAAAATCATCCCCTAAGGGGGTAAAATATAGTAAATAGGGGTTGATTTTAAAATTTACAAAACTGCACGGATTTCGATAAAATTTGGCAAGGCTGAATATAGCATCCTGGGGAAGGACATAGCATACTATTTTTTTCAAAAATAATACTACAGGGTGTGATATAGGGGATGAAAGTTTGTATGGGAAACTCAGTATTTCTTCAGTTAGGGATGTGAAAATTAAAATGTATGCTTTTGGTAGGAAATAAAGAAATATGCGGTTCAGCGTTTTTGAAAAATCGTCCCCTAAGGGGTTAAAATAGGGGTTGATTTTAAAATTTACAAAACTGCACGGATTTCGATAAAATTTGGCAAGGCTTTATATAGCATCTTGGGGAAGGACATAGGCTACTTTTTGTCTTAAAAAGAATCCTACAGGGGGTGATATAGGGGATGAAAATTTGTATGGGAAACTCAGCATCTCTTAAGTTAGGGATGTGAAAATGAAAATATATGCTTTTGATAGGAAATAAAGAAATATACGGTTCAACGTTTTTTAAAAATCATCCACTAAGGGGGTAAAATAGGGGTTGATTTTAAAATTTACAAAACTGCACGGATTTCGACAAAATTTGGCAAGGCTTTATATAGCATCCTGGGAAAGGACATAGGATACTTTCAATAACAATACTACAGGGGGTGATATAGGGGATGAAAGTTTGTAAGGGAAACCCAGTATTTCTTAAGTTAGGGATAACAAATTTATGCTATTGGTAGGAAATTAAGAAATATGCGGTTCAGCGTTTTTGAAAAATTATCCCCTAAGGGGGTAAAATAGGGGTTGATTTTAAAATTTACAAAACTGCACGGATGTCGATAAAATTTGGCAAGGCTTTATACAGCATCCTGGGGAAGGACATAGACTACTTTTTGTCTTAAAAATAATCCTACAGGGGGTGATATAGGGGATGAAAATTGTATGGAAACTCAGTATTTCTTAAGTTAGAGATGTGACAATTAAAATGCATGCTTTTGATAGGAAACAAAGAAATATGCGGTTCAGCGTTTTTGAAAAATCATCCCCTAAGGAGGAAAAAAAAGGGGTTGATTTTAAAATTTACAAAACTGCACGGATTTCGACAAAATTTGGCAAGGCTTTATATAGCATCTTGGGAAAGGACACAGGATACTTTCAAAAATAATACTACAAGGGGTGATATAAGGGATGAAAGATGGGAAACCCAGCATTTCTTAAGTTAGGGATATGAAAATTCAAATTTATGCTTTTGGTAGGAAATAAAGAAATATGTGGTACAGCGTTTTTGAGGGGGTACAATAGGGGTTGACAAATGTTTGTGTAATTACCTCTTTTTAAGAGATTTAAGGGATTGGAAATGTAGTCATAGTTCGAATCTTGAGGTAACATTTAGTCTTTATTTCATTCGAAGTTTTTACGAGGAAATTATTTGAACGAGTGGACACTCGAACAAAAGTTATTTGTTATTAGAGCGTGACTGGCATAATAAATTTTAAGTAATTAACAAAGTGTAATTCATTACGGTTTTGTGTAAATTGGTTGAAATATGACGACGACTGTTGAAGATGTCGGAAAAAATCATGCCAATTGGTAGCTTTATGCCTACTATACACGGTAACGATATATCGTAGCGATTTGAGTTTGCACAGTTATATCGGACGGCCCTATGTTTTCCACATGTACGTTCCCATGGGATATTTTCCGACATCCACGCGGGCGAAGCCGCGGGCAAAAGCTAGTCGGGTATATTTAGGACCTAGTATTGCGTGACTACGTACTACTAAATATATCCGCTATACAGTCGCTCTTTCATCCTAAGTGTTTAAGGCCGTAATAGGGTATGTTTAGATTTATTTTAGACTTTTGCTACTAAATATTTTGGAGTGACCACCGCTAAATCTAGCGGTGGTCACTCCAAAATACCATCTTCTAACTATACCCGAAGTTGCTCAGGGTCCGTGACGTCACTGGGCGTCCCCACAAGGTACATTTAGTAAAGAAGCGGCTGAGCAAGTAGCACTTTATCAGTAGGGTTTATGGATTTGATTGTAGTACCTTCAAGGCCGTCTTTGCCCTTGGCCACTCTGGCCAAGTGCCCAGTGCCCCACGATCGATGGGCTAGTTCCTACCAGCGTCGTAGCTGTCAAAAAAAAGCTAAATAAATCTGAGACGGGGTGCTAAAATTTTCGAGCTCGCATGTTTTCTTAGTTCCCAAACTTTTTTGCATAACTCGACAAAGTAACTACCTACTATTTCTGTATGAACCGTCAAAAGAAATCCTAACCTATCCGAAGCGGAGTGAAATAAATTTTGAGCTCGCTCTTGCATCCTGCGTTCTCCATATCCTAAAGTGGCGAGGACCTCCAATAGATTAAAGACGGCCCTGTGTACATTGGTATCGGAATACTAAATTGCAGAAAACGTTTTGAGTTAATGAACATTAGAAATGGTTGTGAAATTCACGACTGCTTTTATTTTTTACATTTGAATTCGCATCAGTTAGTAATTGGTCCGTAAACTGAGCATCAACGTCAACGACCACCAGAAAACTTTTGTCCTAAGTTAAGTATCTGCCCAAAAGCCCTTTTCGGTTTTCTTTTTGTTGCACTAATTCCGTACCGTAGTGCTTTTTAAATTTTACTAAATTTTTATTAAACGCTCTAAACAAGAGTTTTATTGAAATAAAGTTATCAACTTATCCTACCGATTTGGCGTACCGTAAAACTGCAGCTTCACAGATACTATCTAACTCGGATACTCAACACGTTCGTTCAAAAAAGATATCGCCATACTTATAATAAAATTTTAAATGAGACCAATCACTCGAAAATCGAGTCATAAGACCATAAGTATATGGAAACTGTGCGATCGCACAGTTACAACTGTAGGGTTGCCACCTGTACTATATTATATAGTATCGTACTATATTGCGGTCAATTGTACTATACATTATAGAAATATAATATAGTACGAAAAATACTATATTTTCATTGTTAACTCCACTGCTGCACTTTTTGTATAAACATGGACTAAATTGGAACATACCTTTAGTGACGCGTTGTGAATTTTAGAACGAAACGCACTCACGAAGCCTCGTTACGGCTCGGCTACGCAACGAAACGTCATTTCTGTTTCTATTCTGTGGTGAGGTGAGGGAAGAAAGAAACAGAAGTTTAAGCTCATTAAAAATGAATTGCTGATTTTTATTAATAGGATTGTAATTTGTATATAATGTTCAAACATGATGATTTGATGAATGAATGAATGTGTACTATTTTTTTTTCCGTTTCCCAAAAGTACTATATTTTGGCAAGGTTCTGAGAAAAATACTATATTTCTTCAAAAAAAAGGTGGCAACCCTTGTTACAAGCGGGAAACGTATCGATACGTTTCCCGCTTGTATGGATGCAACGACCATATGGATGCTATCACGCAAGCGCGGTGTTTTCGCGCGTTTTCACTGGCCATAAACAACGCGTACAGCTACTGCCAGAACAACTCTCTCTATTTAGTCGATTCTTGTTTAGATTAGCATTTTATAAATAATGCAAATCGATTAACAGATCATCTCGTCGTGATGTGGTAGGGACTGATTTTATTTTAGCCTTGTAACTTCAATGACGTTGATCTATCGTTTGTAGGTATTCGTAAATAAATGAATGTTGACTTGCAGAAGCTTAAAAATGCAGTTGGCCGACGCGCGACGTTCGCACGGATGTAAAAATATCGCGGCGATTTTGTTTCGCGCACTGGATTTTCAACGCTCTGTTTAACACCGAGAGTTGAAAATCCAATAGTGTGTTTCTTCGACGCGCTAGAATGCACTCTGTTGTTGTTAAGTTGGATTCTCAATGCTCCCCGTTAAATCCCGCCGCGTTATTTTTACGTCCGTGTACGTCGGCTTATCCTAGTCGTCATTCGCCAGTACCTAGTGCTCAATTTTTCAAGACTGCAAGTTATTTATTTTTACTCCACCTCTCTCCACCTCCACCATTTTTATGCAGATTTCAGACTGAAAAAAATAATATTTTATTCGATACTTAATCTATTTTGTCCCCTTTGTTCAAGATCCCTCCAGTCCAATTCTTTCCAACCCGCTCGATGTAAATGTTCATTTTACGACTTAATAATCATAAAGTAACTGTATGTAATAATCAAGTACTTAATAACATCTTAATAACATTTTATGTAAGCAGTATCATAATGTAACTGAACCGATTAAACTAGCGTCCAGCTAAATTATTTCATCCTGTCCTTACGTCAGGTTCAGGACCCATTAAGACTCGAAGGTAATTATACTGAGGAAGTGGTCCCGTTCTAATAGATATCTAGACTGTTTAGTACTTACTAACTTCTGCAACGTGCTGAGAGCAAGCTGAGAGACTCGTTTTCATAGGAATGTTTCTCACTAGTACGTACAGTCGCCGTCAGATATATTGTAGCAGACAAGGTGATCAAATACTTCTGAACAATTTAAAATGTCAATAAGATCCATACACTACAAGTTACCTACCATTAATATCTGAACATTAATTAAATAATTAATGTCTCAGCAGATGCTTGTCAATAATTTCGATACACACAACTAACCAAAAATATCTGAACAGTTAGTCGGCGTTCACACGAGCGTAATAAAATCGCGGCGGGATTTTATTGCGCACTGGATTTTCAACTCTCTTTGTTGAGCCGAGCGTTGAGAATCCAACCTAACAAAAACAGAGTGCATCCCAGCGCGACGAAAAACACACTGTTGGATTTTCAACTCCCGGCGCTAAGCAGAGAGTTGAAAATCCAGTGCGCGATAAAATCCCGCCGCGATTTTATTACGCTCGTGGAAACGCCGACTTACAACGTCAAGTGTATCGCAGTAGTTAGTGTACAAACCAAGATCTATTTTCATTCAATAGTGTGACATTAACATAGTCAGTTGTATCTTATACAAATGATTTTCCATACAATTTTTATTCCCATTCCATCGTGTTTATACCACAGATAGTTAGTGTTGGTTTTTGGTTCGTCTTTTATATCACGCAGTAACGAATTAGGTAAGCTCAGTGTTTTTTGGCGACACGGTTGGCGCAGTGGTTGAGTGATTGACTGCTGCGTAGCATGTCGCGGGTTCGATTCCCGCACGGAACAAATATTTGTATGACCTACAAGTATTTGTTCCGAGTCTGGGTGTTTTTCTATCTATAATATGTATGTATTTACAAAAAAAAAATGTATATAAGTAGTTTATCAGCCATCTCGTTACCATAACACAAGCATTAGGTTGCTTAGCTTGGGACTAGATGGCGTTGTGTGAAATGTCCAAGGATATTTATTTATTTATTTATTTATTTGTCTGCGTAGAATATACTTGACTTTGTAAATGTTCAGATATTTTTGGTTAGTTGTGTGTATAGAAATTATTGACAAGAATCTGTTCAGAAATTAATGAAGTAATGAATGTTCAGAAATTCATGAAGTAATGAATGTTCAGATATTAATAGTAACTTGTAGTGTACCTATGGAACTTATTGACATTTTAAATTGTTCAGAAGTATTTGGTCACCTTGTCTGCTACAATATATCTGACGGCGACTGTACCTACAGCTTTCTTCTATACGCTCTGGTCAAGCGAGACCGCAGTGTCGGTGGAAAACATCGTGCCTGCTATGGCCATGTTTTCACTATTAGGAACTTACAATATTTTAATTATGGGCAAAGCAAAAATGGTGTTTGAAGTACCTAATGGAAGTGAAACTTGGCCATGTTTATACATAAAGACTGGATCTTTATGGGTTATGTAAACGAGATTGTACGAAGCATGTTATTAGATTGCATTGCAATTGTGGTTTCGGTTACAGAGCGACCCCTTTCTTTTCCGAATCATTCCCAGGAAATTAGACGGTGTAAAACAAAACGTTTTTGTAATTATGGCAACACTAAAAAGATTAACAGATTTTAATAATTTTTAAAAACGCAAACGCCTTTTTCACGCCGACGACGCTGCGGTAATCGAAAACCTTGCGATCATTCCCAGGAAATTAGACAGTGCTTAAAAAACGTTTTTGTAATTATGGCAACACTAAAAAGATTAACAGATTTTAATAATTTTTAAAAATGAAAACGCCTTTTTCACACCGACGACGCTGCGGTAATCGAAAACCTTGCGATAACTTGTCAAGTTGTACAAAAAATAACGCGTTTCGCAGCGAAACCGCAGCGGTAGCGGTAACTGCAGTAGTTGATATTACCAAAGAGAAAGACGAATTTTTCAGACTTTTTACGGTTTTTCTCGCATCTCTATTCGGTTTGTAGTCGAATCTCAATCGTCATCGTTAGTATTTCGCAAGCATTTCGCAAGTTTCGCGATCACGGCAACTTGGATGGTTTGATTAATCACTGGCAACCGGCGCGCGGCGGCGCAGTGACCATAACAACTCGTTTCCTTTCGATAATTATTTTCCTCTACGATTTTCTCACATTTTGGAATGCAATAAAGTTATCAGTTATCACTTACTTTTCTTTAATTATTACGTAAATATAAGACCCGATAAGACCCGTTCTCGATATTGTTTTATAATTCTAATACAGTTCCAGAATTCATGAAGTGGAGACTGGGACTCAAAATGAATACCTAACAAAGTGCTTATCAATTCCATGTCAAGGCAGGGAAATATTTTTTATACCATTCCCCCTCTAAAAAGCTTATTTTATTCACTGAAAACAGTGAATAAAAAGCACTTTTACTCACTGTTTTGATGTTTGAAAATGGAACACACCAATGTATTCGACCACAGATTTAAAGAACCTATGCTAGATGCGGCACGTTATTAGATTGTATGAAAACCGAACGTGTCATCTTTTTTATACCTACGATAACTTCACCCCAGCCATTTAGTGATGTGCTCAAAGTAAACAGAATTGTTTCAATCACTAAGCGTCACTGAGCTAACAGACTTTTTTTAGTACGAACAGTCGAACATGCAGGGCACGCTTGGTCGTGGCTTGCCCTATCTAGTGTAAGTGTAATCTGTGTATTCGACCTATATTGGTGTGTTCTAAATTCAATTTGATTGGTCGACATTTTCGACAAGGAGTTTAGCATTAGAATAAAAACTGTTTTGTGTTCTTTGCTGTCCTTAGTAAATTGGCGCTATTTTGAATACTGTAAGTTGTACGAACACAAAGTTTAGTGTTACTTTAATCTTTAATTTTGTGTTTGTTTAGTGTTGTTCTCATCGATTAAAAATGCATTCTAGTGATGAAGATGTGTTAACACCTGAGTTTGTGAAAGAGAGGGCGGCCGATATAGTGGAAAGCTTGCTACCCAAAAAATCACGGCTGGTTTACATCAAAGCCAATTTAACTTTACTTTTTCTTCATTATATGTATATTTTCACTTAAATCTTTCTTTTTCTCGTAGTCATGGTATAAAGTATAGTATGCAACTCTTGAATAAAACGGATTTATATCGAGGGCCATGAATCGCTCGCGTCGCTCAGGATTCTAACACTTGAATCACTCGCTACGCTCGTGATTCAATCATCATGAATCACTCCCTACGGTCGTGATTCAATCGTTAGAATCCTTCACTAGCTCGTGATTCATCTATGGCCCTCGCTTTAAATCCGTCCTTTATTCACTAATTGCATAATATACTATTTCAGCCAATTGACTACTAACTCAATGGGGAGGAAAACTAACTTTTTATCACGCTAGGTGGCACATGATCGACTGTACTTTTTTCATTGATTTGACGTAACGAACGATTGTCAAATTGTATGGATTTGTTTGTAAAACAATGTACAGTCGTTCAGAGCGCCATCTACAAACAGCTTTGCGTGTGGCTCCCCATTTGTCCGTTTCTATAAACAAAAACTGTCATTCTTTGACAGTTGCATGAAATAGGTCAAATTGACGTAAAACAATATTCATAAGGTCGATTTAGTTTAGACCAAACGAGCGAATGCCCATTCTATCCCCACTCTACCAAATTATTTTTGTGTAAACAGGTACAGAACATTCCTTCGTTGGTCACCCTACTAAAATGTCAAGAATATCGACAAAAGAATGCTCTATGTAGTTCTTGTTCTGGTTCCATGTTCGTTTAGTCTAAATCCACCTTTAGAGGGTAGTAGCCGCGAAATTAAAATTTTCTTACGTTTTTTACAATACTAATAATTTTTTACTAGTTGACAGTAAGAAAAATATCTTTATGAATTTTATTATGTAGAACAATTTATGTAGAATGGTTTGAGCTAAAAGTCAAAATTCAACTTATTTTTGTTAATTATTTTAGATTAATTAATATTTTTGAGAAATAATTAGGTACCTCCGTAAAAATGGGAGTGATACGTGAGTTGGTGCGTGAATGACGCTTTTGCGAAGGTCGCCATTTCGAAAAAAAATGCGAGCAGTACGCCAGTTCGGAAGTCATGGTATCGAAGTCCGATGTTGATTTAACTTGTCTTTCTTTTTTTTTTTTTTCCCAAACCAAATCAAAATACCATGCTCTCTGTGTCTCGTCTCATTGGGGTCATGAGTTCGATTCCCAGAAAAATTAGCTCAACATCGGACTTCGTTACCATGACTTCCGAACTGAGGGGCAATTCTCGTACCTAAAAACGTTCACAATCTCATGCCAGCGTCAATCAAATGTCAAAAATTTAGGTAAACGCTATACAATTTTTGACAGATTGAGTCTTGAGATGATATTGCGAACGTTGTTAAAAATACGAGAATTGACCCTCAGGTGTACTGCTCGCTCAGGTGTACCTTCGCGAAAATGTCATTCGATATAGCGGTTTTCGATGTAATGAGTTTTCGAACTGGCGTACCACTCGCAAAATTTTTCGAAATGGCGACCTTCGCAAAAACGTCATTCGAACTCGCGTATCACTCCCCGTAAAGGGAGTGAATATAGCCATTGGTTACGTTACGTGACATTGAACAACAATCAGAGCGCGACACTTCTTCTTTAAGTCATGTCACTTTGACAAAATAACATTGTTGTTTCAGGGTTCCCACTTCAAGATATTTTCCCCTAAATTTAGGGATTTTGTAGAAAAAGTGAATAGAATTCGCATGTATAGTAATAGTTAGACTCTAAATAAACATGCGAATGCTATTTACTTTTTGAGAATAGTATTTTAAGCAATATCAAAACGAAGACGTCAAGTTTTGAAAAACGAGCTTATTGAGTGTCCGTTCCACTTGCGTTTCAGATATACCTACATTAGTTTTTGTTCACACTAAACCCGAAAAGGGGTCACTGTACTCATCATTTTGAACAATTTTTTCTATTTGACCAACCTTGAAATCGCGAAAAAAAATCAGCGGTTCCATACATTTGTTTTCCATACATTGTGTTCACTTAAATCGACAAAATGTATGGAACAGCAGATTTTTTTTTCGCGATTTCAAGGTTGTGTATTGTATTTAAACAAAAACTAATGTTGATAGAGTCCAGTCATCTGTTTTTAAAGCAAGAGTTATTAATACCTACTTAAGTTGCTTGTAAGTTAAATTTATTATAACTCGGATTACCATAAAATTAAGTTTTTTATTAGTCAGGCAGGTAAAATGCTTTTTGCAAGAAAATATAATCCATACAAAATAAATCTTCGTCAAATTCCCATCACGACGCGACGGTGATTGCACAAAAAAAAAAAAACAATCGTTCTGACATCGGATCACGCGTACACAAAGTCGTGACGTAATAGGCGTATCGCGTGCTATGACTCGCTTAAAATTAAAAACAAAGCGGTTTTGGTTTATAACCAATCACGAACATTCCTCGAAATGGATTTTACTGTCATGGTGTTCACGACGACATTTTATTATTAGGTACTTAATATGAAAATATTTTGTTAGGGCTTTTAAATTGAAGCTTACACTTGAGGTAATAATAATAGGTAGGTAAGTACTTAATTCCTATAAATTGACCTTGAAATATACAACATTAGTTTCTGTTTACCCTAAACCCGAAAAGGGGTCATTGTACTCATCATTTTGAACAACTTTTTCTATGGGACCAACCTTGAAATCGCGAAAAAAAATCAGGTGTTCCATACATTTTGTCGATTTAAGTGAACACAATGTATAGAAAACAAATGTATGGAACAGCTGATTTTTTTTCTCGATTTCAAGGTTGGTCCCATAGGAAAAATTGTTCAAAATGATAAGTACAATGACCTCTTTTCGGGTTTAGTGTAAACAAAAACTAATGTTGAAAAAAAATCAGCTGTTCCATACATTAGTTTTCTATACATTGTGTTCACTTAAATCGACAAAATGTATGGAACAACTGATTTTTTTTTCGCGATTTCAAGGTTGTAATGGTTGTGACTTAGTTTGTACGTACTTACTGCAACCGTTTGAACCTTTATGGGAGAAGGGGGCTCAATGGAAAGGTGTGGTCAGTGTGGTACAGATCATCAAACTGAACAACTTCTCCATGGGACCAACATCGCGCTTGTCGCACGCGACACAAAAGCACCGCTCGTCGGGCGACACGCGGTGACTTTGTGTTGCGTCGCGTGTCACACCTGTTTGTAGGAGCCTTAAATTGTCATAGGTACTTTTACCGAATAGGCCGATTTTTAATGAAATAAAGAAATGTTAACTAAATTTTACTTTATTTTTATATTTCCAATGGAAATAATTATTTGTAATAGTCCTTAATCTATCTAATATAATCTAAAAGATGATTTAAAGGATTGGAAATTTTCCAATCCCATAAATCTCTTGAAAAGAAATAGGTACACAAACAACTTATTACTTATTAGTTATGTAAGTACCTACTTACTCGGTGTTTAAAATGATCCCTTATTTTATCCCATTGGGAAATGATTTTACAAAAACGCTGAAACATGTACTTAATTCTTTATTTCTTACCAAAAGCATAAATTTGAATTTTCATATTTATGAAATGCTGGGTTTCCATTGGGGTTTCCCATACAAACTTTCATCCCATAGTATGATATCATTTCCTTTAAGAATAAGAATAAGAATAAGAATAATTTATTTGCTGAAAATATAGGTTTTACCAGATGTAAAAATTGGTGGTTTAAGTACATTCCATATTTTGCCTGTTTAGGGCATGCAAATTAGTTCTTAATAATAGGTGCAACTATGTACTTAATAATATAAATTGCAATACACACACTCCAAAATAAAAATTTAACACACCTAATCTAATATGAATTACAAACTTGTCAACCTTAGTTTAAAATATAATAAACCTTAATATAATATAATCTAATCTAATACACACAACCTTAATATAATCTAACATAAATTACAAAGCAGCCTTAACATAACAATTTTTATTTACTTATAATATTTACCCTAAAATAACATCTTTTTCCCTGTGTTCCAGAAATTCTTTAAGTGTATAATAGTATATTATGCAATTAGTGAATAAAGGACGGATTTAAAGCGAGGGCCATAGATGAATCACGAGCTAGTGAAGGATTCTAACGATTGAATCACGACCGTAGGGAGTGATTCATGATGATTGAATCACGAGCGTAGCGAGTGATTCATGTGTTAGAATCCTGAGCGACGCGAGTTTTTCATGGCCCTCGATATAAATCCGTTTTATTCAAGAGTTGCATACTATACTTTATACCATGACTACGAGAAAAAGAAAGATTTAAGTAAAAATAGACATATAATGAAGAAAAAGGAAAGCTAAATTGGCTTTGATGTATACTAGCCGTGATTTTTTTGGGTAGCAAGTTTTCCACTATATCGGCCGCCCTCTCTTTCATAAACTCAGGTGTTAACACATCTTCATCACTAGAATGCATTTTTAATCGATTAGAACAACACTAAACAAACACAAAATTAAAGATTAAAGTAACACTAAACTTTGTGTTCGTACAACTTACAGTATTCAAAATAGCGTCAATTTACTAAGGACAGCAAAGAACATAAAACAGTTTTTATTCTAATGCTAAACTCCTTGTCGAAAATGTCGACCAATCAAATTGAATTTAGAACACATCAATATAGGTCCAATACACAGATTACACTTACACTAGATACGGCAAGCTACGACCAAGCGTGCCCTGCATGTTCGACTGTTCGTACTAAAAAAAAGTCTGTTAGCTCAGTGACGCTTAGCGATTGAAACAATTCTGTTTACTCTGAGCACATCACTAAATGGCTGGGGTGAAGTTATCGTAGGTATAAAAAAGATGACACGTTCGGTTTTCATACTATCTAATAACATGCCGTATCTAGCCTAGGTACTCTAAATCTGTGGTCGAATACATTGGTGTGTTCCATTTTCAAACATCAAAACAGTGAGTAAAAGTGCTTTTTATTCACTGTTTTCAGTGAATAAAATAAGCTTTTTAGAGGGGGAATGGCTTAGATTATGAAATGTCCAGATTCCTAGTAGGCTACCGTAAATTGATTCCAAATTTAAGCAACTAAAATTGGTATCTAGTCCGATCCCCGCGTCAGACGTCAAGGAACGATCGCCCCGCAAACGTCACGAGCCGGGAGTTTTAATTTTTATTAAAATGCCAGTCTGTGCTGTGAAATCGTGCAAAAATTACCCTAGCAAAAAAGAAAAATGCACCAACATCTCATTTCATAAGTAAGTATTCAATTTCACCGTGTATTTCTTAGTTAAATTTGAAAACGAAAAAGTAACAATGTGACAGAGCAACTGTTGAAGTGTTGCCTAAGGCATGAAATCAATTTACCCATATTTTTAACAACTCACGACAAAAACGAGGGATGACAAAAGAGTTTTATTAACATGAATGATGATGATAATTTTTGTGACTGTTAGTTAGTTTGTTTCTTATACTTAGCCCGTAAGTTTCTTAATTTACCTTTATGAAATCCAAGTCTGTAAATGCGATAATCCATTTTGATGACAGTGGTGGTCGAGGCTAATAAAACAAAAATTGGGGATTTTAAACATCCAAACTCCACCACAAAGGCGGTGAATCATCATCATTATTTAATTATTTGACGAATTCATCCATTGTTCAAGTTAAGTTTTTTGATACCCAAAATCGAAGTTTGGCGCCAATTGTGTAGGTTTACATTTTTACTTTTCACAAATATGTAGTGATTGAAAATGTGACAAATATCATTCAAAATATTATAAACAACAAGAAAATACCCAGATCTTAACGTATTATACAAACACAGGTCCAATAATACGTAATATTCATTATCACTAGGTATTGTTTTTTTTTATTGCAAAGATTCGTTATTCGATAGCGATTATGCCAAACGATTTTTTTTTAATTTCGATCGTCTCGAGTTTAAGACGAATGTCAGAAATCGATACTTGAAAATTGAAATAAAATTGTTTTATGCATTAAATTCTTTTAAGCATTGTTTTATTTTAAATAATAATTTACACTTTTCTACTGCAAGCATTGATAATAAATTATTGATTGCAAGTTTAACTTTTTTAGAATATTATGTTGAAACCAAGTCAACTGACAGGACCTGTTTAGACCTACAGGTACCTCATTTATTGAATTTCACGCTGAATTGTTTCTATAATTGAATTTAAATTTGGAATGCGCTCGCTCTTCAAAATTATTTTAATTTATTGGACAATTATTTATTGTTAATTTTATTTTTGATAGGTACTTTCTGATAGTTTGCTACAGAATGCCCAGTATACATTTTTAGGTAGGCTTTTAGTGTTTGGGAATTAATGATGTCTAATCATCATTAATTCCCAAACACGGATCAATTAATCGGGAGCATATTTACCTAAAGTTAATATTTGGCTAACAAACTGTGGAAGCGGCTTCTTAGTATTTCTTTTCTTAATATAAATACCGGTATTCCAGAAAATACGGGAATGCACAACGGAAACGACTTCTTATATATGTGGTTTTATTTATTTTGGTACGTGGATGGGTGACCATCTTTACATACCGGGTCTTTTCCGTGCCTCGGAAAGCACGTTAAGCCCCGGCCCCGGTTAAGGTCCGGCTGTCATTCGTGGATCTTTAACAGTCGTCACGTGTCGTCAGAAGCCCGAAAGTCTGACAACCAGTCTTACCAAGGGTTATCGCATTACTCAGTTACTGGGTTGTAGAGGCCAGATAGGAAGTCGCACCATGTAAAATACTAGTATTCAACTGCATCCGGTTAGACTGTAAGCCGGCCCCAACATAGTTGGGAAATGGCTTGGCAGATTGATTGATTTATTTAAAAATACCTGGAAATCGGTATTACATAAATATTCCGTTTGTTACACGTGGTCCCCGTGAGAAATACAAAGCTGCCGAATTAAAATGGTTGTCCCTGGAAGGTACCGACACTTTATCTTTGGGGTTGTTTTCATGGGTTTCGAGGATGTTGTAGCCGATAGTGACGTTAAAATGTAAATCCCAGATGGTGGCTGCAATTATTTTAAAATTTTTCGTTATGTTCGTCGGCTTCCACACCCTAGAAAAGCATGAAAACGATAACCATGACGAAAAATTTGAAAATTTTCGTAGCCGCCATCTTGGATTTTAATTTTGACCAAATTCAGACTTTTTTCTTTGTCTTCTTTTATTCTTTTAGGTTCCTTTCAATGTTCCTTTTATATTTAAATTTTCCCACTATTTTAGGGTAATCTCTATGCGCTGGTATTACTCGCGTGTTGCACACATACGCAAAAGCGTTATGTAGTACACGGCGCTCACTCACACACGTATAAAAACTGGCTTCACGTTTTATGCTACGTTTTGTACTGAACACGGAATCTGGACATTTCATAATCTAAGGGGAATGGTATAAAAACAATTTTCTATTAACCATCTGCGCAGTTTTACTCTAAAATATTTGAATGGTAGTTCTCTTATAGACTTTGGTAATTTATTAAAAATAGTAATGCACATATGATAAACATTCTTTTTAGATAACGCTATATTACAAAATGGAATTAAAATTTTTGTTGCATCTCTTGGTCTCTGTTTCATATAATTGTCACCTTTGAATCTAAAGAATTCTGTATGCTTCCTTACAAAAACTGATACCTCAAACAAATACATGCCGGTCAAAGTCAATAATTGCAGCTTTTTGAATAAAGGCCTACAAGATTCAAGTGGACCGACACCGCATATAGCTCTTACACATTTCTTTTGTACAATAAATGTTTTTTCGTTATCTGTTGAATTTCCCCGAATTATTTTTGATACAAAAAGTAGCATAATTATGTCCTTCCCCAGGATACCAACTATCGCCTTGCCTTTTATTGAAATCCGTTCAGTGGTTTAGGCATGAAAAGGTAACATACAGACAACAGAGATTAGTTAGAGGATTTCATGTTCAAAATACGAAATATCAAAATGTGGTACCCGGAACTCTAATACATGCTCAAAATACGGGCTAACGTGTCGCTGAACCGCGCTTCCGACATAGTTGCCAACTTTACAATACCCAAACCAATCATACGGCTGTTTCCACTACAAAGCGAGCGAACTTCATTTCACTTTCGACCAATCACGTAACGTATCTGTGTGCGCTCTCCGCGCACCGCACCGCACCTTGCCACCACCACCCATCATCACGCCAGCCATCTTGTTTTTAGAACATCACTTTTCACGTGTGCGATGTTTATAAAAATAAAATAATCATGGCTATGTTAGCAGCACCTCGGCGTAAACAGAAAGTGGTTAATTTACGGGCTAAAAATAATGCGTGGAGCGATGATTCGACGAAGTTCGGCCAGCGAATGTTGGAAAAAATGGGATGGAGTGAAGGCAAGGGGTTAGGTGCTAAAGAAAATGGAATTGTGGAACATGTTGTGGCTAGATACAAGAACGATGACACAGGATTGGGTTTTGAGGACAAGAACGATCAGTGGACAAAACATGAAGACGATTTCAATTCTTTATTGGCTAATTTATCTAACGGTGAGTACCTACTGCAAATCTGCAAAGTCCATAAATTTTACAAGTGGAGTTTTAGTGATAAAAATACTGGGTGTGAGATAAAAAACATTAAGTGACCTCTAAAATTATATAATGAATTACATGAGTATTAAATTTTTCCATGGACAAAACAATGTCCTTTTGAATATGTGCCTAAATTTAATGTTGTATTCCTTCATTTTAATTTCAGGTGATAATAATGATGAAAAACTACATAGTGGTGTATCTCTAGAAGTTAAGTCCAAGAAAAGTAAAGCAAGAGTGCATTACCACAAGTATACACGTGGAAAAGACTTAACTCGCTACAGTGAAAAAGACTTGGCCAATATTTTTGGAAAGAAAAGCTTGAAAAATAAAGAAAAATTAAAAGTTGAAGAGAAACATGAAGCTGCAGAAAATACTGTCATCACAACTACTGAAAAAGTTTTCACAGAAAAAGGCAGTATGGAGGATTATTTCAAAAGCAAATTGGCTGCTATAAAAGCTAAAAACAAAATTAATATAACTAGTAATGATACAAGTTATGATGATAGAGCTGACCATTCATTCCAAGGGTTCTCTGGCACTACTAATGATGAAAAGGAAGTAGAAAGTCATCAAGGATTTGGTTTTCAGTCATTATCTTTTAATAATACAGCAGACAATGATATAGTTGAAAATGAAAAGACAGTACCTGAATGTGAAGAAGTTACTATTGAGAGTAAAAAGAAAAGTAAGAAAAAGAAGAAACAAAAACTTTTAGATGAAGAACAGATTACACCAGAAATTGTAGATAATTCAGAAAATGTTGATACTCAAATAGATGAACCAGAAAAAACTAAGAAATCAAAAAAGAAAAAGCACAAGAAGAAGGGATTTGAAGAATCAGTTGAGGAACCAGTAGAAAGTAAAAAATCTAAAAAGAAAAAAGATGTTGAAACAATTGAAGAGCATGTTGCAGAAGATTATGTGCCTAAGAAAAAGAAAAAAAGGAAAAACAAGGATATTGTTGAATAATTAATATTAAATATTTTTTATTGTGTTACATAGTTTTTGTTTGTAATTCATTATTTTTTACTCCAAAATAATGTTTAGTCTTGCTGAATAACTGACTCCCAACTAGTTCTGCTTCATTGATTCACAGGCAAGAAAAGTGTTAATAATACTTTTCAGTGCAGAGATTGAACAGGCGACCCATTGCTTAAAACCAACCATAAAGCCAGCACTTCAGGTGGATGTGCAAAGGTAGCCTGCATAATTTCTTACGTTTTTTACAATTTGAAGGTCAGTCAGTCAGCCAGTCAAAGTCAGGTGTTATGTTGATCAAATTATGATTCTCGCGACTATAACAAATATAATTATTACATAATTCAATACCTACACCTCTCTGTTTGGTTTCGGAAATCATGACTTTGAGACCAATAGTTTTATTCTCAAATCAAATCAAATCAATTTATTCGCTTTAAGTGTTGGTACAAAATTCGGTCTTAAAATTAATAATTATACAGATCCATAACACTTAGTCACAATAATGCGACATGCAAGCAATTCTAACTTGAGTGATGATTTTATGAATGATGATTCGTATTATGGGTACATAAATACATATTTGTTAGTTGAAAATCATATCTTGATCGACTTACTACCTGACACTGACCTGCAAATTGTAAAAAAACGTAAGAAAATTTGAATTTCGCGGGCTACCTTTTTGCGCATTCACCTTGACAATGTTCAATCATTAAAAAAATAACGAGTTTCACAAAAAAATAAAACGTGAATCTGCTGTGTTCATGATAGTATTTAAATAATGATAGTTTAAAATAATAAAATTATTAAGTTTTAAATTTAGTCGACTACTAAAACGGGCTATCGATTCTGTGAGTCATAGAGATCGAGCGGCGGCGGCGTCCGACTAACGCAACGCTATTGCCCGCGCATTGAGGCACGTCACTACAACTGTCAACGTCAAATTGTCGGGGCGTATGTTTGTTGGAGCAGCACGTGTTTTGTAAAATGTTGATTAAATTGTGAATAAAAGCGCAATAATTCATTAACTTAAAGGTCAGTTGAATGAGTTAAACACTATTTAATGATGGTCGTTCATGAAGATAGCGAGACGCCAGTTGAAGTTGCCATCATTCGAAAACCGCTTTTGGAGCAAAAGTCGTATGTTATTGTGAAGAATCATGTCCGGGAACTTATTAAAACAGATGAAAGCACATCTCCCGTTATGACTAGCAAGGAAAAATCACCTCAACCTTTGCAAAATGTTCGAAAAAAGAAGTCGAAATCGGAAAAAAAACCTGAAAAGACTGCTCAAATACCAGTGACCTCGGAGGAATGCGACAACGAAACAAACATTGCGACAGAAATAGATAAAAATGACTTGGAAGAGCTGAGAACTGTTTACAATAATTGCAAAGAGGTTATGACAAAGATTGAGGCAAAGTATGGCCATTTATTGGACTTGGATAGTATAGCTGGACCCAGTTCATGCAAAAAACGAAAATATTATGCAGAAGAATCGACCGACAAAGAGTGTGACTGTAAAATGAACACAAAGATAGTATTTGATGATGATGGCAAGCAGTTAGCAGTTGAAACAGTCCCGGAAAAGCATATCTGTGTAAAAAAGACAAATAAAGGTCACAGTGAGATGCAAACAAGGAGTAAAAGTATTGCAATAGAGTATACAGAAAACGAAGTGGCCTTATCCGACAATTTGGTAGAACTGGCCAGTCTGTTACAGGATCCAGACATAGAAAAAACTCTCCGTAACAGGATTGTAGAGAAAATGAGGATGATCAAACAAGAATATGTAAATGATATAAGATTTAATAAACATTCTATAATAGAGAAGTTGAAAGCGAACCCTGATGAGGTATTAGGATTTAAGGGGACTAATTTGTCCACAATTCCTGGATATTCATGATAATAGTATGTAACTAAATTAAAACTGAATTATGTATTCAATTAGTTTTACAAAGTGTTCTTGATAATGATATGATGTTATTTAATAAATATTTTGTCTGTATTTGTGGCCTTTCTTGTTTTTTTCCTTAAATTAACTAACTTCAATATGTTATACACAAATGTCTACAAAGATATTATTATGCATACTAGTATTTGAATTTTTTTCATAATACATAATTCTTTCAAGGAGTCTGACACTACACAAATCAAATCTCCCTAGCCCTTTCCCAACTATGTTGAACAACCTCAACTTATTTGCAGTATTTTACATGGAGCAACTGCATATCTGACCTCCATAACCCAGTAACAGAAACTGACACAAGACAATAGAAGTTTTATTGTTATGATGACACTAAACGGCAGACATTTAGTGTCCTTGCAAGTGTTAAACACCCAGTTTAATTATGCAATTAACATAGCACTTGTAATTTATACTATGTTCAACTTTGTGATGGACTGACCTGAAAACATAGATTTACCTAATTAAATCAGTGCTGTCCCACTTCAAACACATTCTTTTCCTTTTAAATTAGATTTAAATTTCATAATTTATCTCTTTAAAAATGACAATACTTCTGACTTACTTTTATTTTTTACGAGGTGAATAACAGTTGCAGTATGTATTCACTTATTTTTAGTAGCAAGTTTTAAGTTACATAAACAATCACAATACACAGTAGGTTTTCTGTTTTTAGGGTTCCGTACCAAAATGCTAAAAAGGAACCCTTATGTTGCGACTCAGTCTGTATGTCACAGCTGGATATCTTAAGAACTACTAATGCTATCAAATTGAAATTTGTAACAGTTTTAGTTGAAGTTTGCCCAACTATTTTGCAAATAAGAAAGAAATGAAAATATTTACATTTCTTTTTGCAACAGGAACTGAAAGGGGGTCTTAAAAGTTTGAGGTCGGGCTACTAGGGCATGTGGGGTATCATAAGAAAGAGCGCTGTTTGCACATTCTCAAACATTTTTTGTTTTCGTTTTTTTAGGCAGCATAGTTTTCGACTTATGATGAAAAATGTAAAAAAAAAATACCGTTCCCCGTTCCCTTATCTCTGAAGTTCGCATAGAGAAAAATCTGAAATTATTATATGTGATAGAAGTTTATGTAAAGATTATAGGAAAAATAAAACAATGTCTCTAAATAGCACACTTTTTCAGAAATCGGAACGGAACCCTCGGTGCGCGAGTCCGACTCGCTATTGGCCGGTTTTTATAATAGTGTAAGGAGTAAGGTAAGCAGTGATGATACAGTCAACCCTCATTTTGTTAAATAAGTATGTAAAAGATATCTAATGTTTTGCACAGTGAATAATAGGTAGTAGGTATTCCTGAAATAAATCTCTAAAAAATATGCTTGTGCTAGGATTAGGATCAATTCACGAAAACGAAACTCGAATCTAGGTCTTTATGTTTGCTAGCCGCTAAATCAGCCACTAAAGCTTTGTTTTCCTACGAAAGTGGTTCCATTCTAAAAATCCGTAATTTTGAACAGAAAACGCTAATATGTATTTGAACTGCCGTTTTTGTGTGACCGCTTTCTTCCGAAACGAAAGCGTAAGGGGGTTAATAAATCAAGTTGCCCTCATAAACAAAGTGCCGCTGCAATGACGACATTAACTTGACACGGTTTTTGCGTTTTCGTTTTATAATAAAGACATTTTAATTTAATTAAACGTTATTATTTATTGATTTATTTTCAATATTCTAAAACAGCAACCTGTAGCGCAGTGAAAAGTTGTGCGGAAATCGGTTGTCATGGTATGGGCATGTGATGCGCAGGAATGAGGAAAATGTCGTGAGGAAGGTTTTGAGTATGAATGTCGTTGGCTATAAGAGTAGGGGAAGACTAAAGAAACGATGGATGGACTGTGTGAAAGATGACATGGCTAGAAAAGGGGTGACTACCGAGATGTTAGTCGTCATATCGGTACAGAAATACAGAAGTATGGAAAAAAATTACATGTTGCGCCGACCCCAAATAGATTGGGATAAGGGCAGGAAAATGATGATAGCGGAGAGATGAAATTAATACGAACGAGAAAAAAAAGGTCACGCCACTCGAGTTTTTTTCGGGGGATTTTGCAAAAAAATCATTCATGGAAGCTACTCACAGCTGGGTCAGAACAATAGACAAACGATAAACAAAAAGTTTTGGTTAGGTATTATTTTTTTATGTAAGTACTTACCTACTTAGTTTGTTTGAATTTTTTTTTTTTTTTTTTTTATCTTATTATAATTTTTATGATTACTGACCACTAGACCTACTCGTGTCTTTAATTACTGTCGTCATTGCGGCGACAGTTGTATTTAATGTCCTACTCTGTGGATGCTTTATAAATTAAAGCCTCCAATAAATCGTCAATCCAAATACAGAATGACCACATAACATGGGTCTATAGTCTTTTTTTGAACAGACAGAATACCAACACCCTTATCTAAAATACACTTATCAACTTTTATAGCAAATGACCATAGGTACTTGATATTCAATAACACATTGTCGATAGGCGCTGCGACGCATCATAATGACGGTATTATATCAATTCTAGGATACAGAATGCATCGTCAAGCAATTTTGAACTCTAAACCACTGTTTCAAAGGCTAAACAAACAGAAAAGCCCCAGATAATGTTACCGATCCGGTGTGGATAGAATGTCCATTGTTTCTGCGCTAAAACAAAACTACAACAGCTGATGGGAAAATCGCTCTTCATACGATGATGAACCTTATTCCGTTGACATAAGGGTGTCATCATTTTGTTGATGCGTGTGACATTCTTTTGTTTTTGTAGCTTTGGTATACGAATCGCTGGGTGAATAATGATGTGGCCGCATACCTACACTTTACTGTGAACTCGACAGCTTTGTGAAATACAAAGTGTAACTGGAATTCAATTTGAGACCTGTCGTACGTATTGGTGTGGAATCGCGAATGTCGGTATTCGAGGAGGCAGACTGGAATGAACACTAACTGACATAGCAAATACTGGGCAAGGGTCAATAACCCTTTGGATGAATAGTCAATAAATTACCTTAATTGCCCAGATCATTCCGATTTCAATAATTACGGCAGAATTAGATCTAATATTTTGTTTGCATACCAAAATGTCCAAAATGTCTGTCTATTTATACCAACTGCCAAATACCTACTTTGTTCCATTTTTTCCTCATGCTGAAATCTTTTCATCTCCCGACATTTGATCAAGTTGCGAGATTCCTTCTATTGGTCACCTTCAGTCTTTTGCTGTTTGTTTAGACTTTCAATATTTTTATATTTTATTTTTATAAGCAGCAGAGGAGCTCGTGGCTAAGTAATAACAGCCGCACGGGTCGATCCGTCACGTTAAGCTACGCTTGCCGGGGTTGGTCAGTGGATGGGTGACCATCTTTACATATCGAGATTCCTCCGTGCCTCGTTATTCGTGGATCTTTGACGGTCGTTACGGGTCGTCAGAAGCCCGAAAGTCTGACAACCAGTTTTACCAAGGGGTATCGCATTACCCAGTTACTGGGTTGTGGAGGTCAGACAGGCAGTCGCTCCATGTAAAATACTGGTATTCAGCTGCATCCGGTTAGACTGGAAGCCGACCCCAACATAGTTGGGAAAAGGCTAGGCAGATTGATTTTTATAAGCAGTATTCGCACTTGTTTTAAAATTCTAGAGTATCTGTTCTACGCGTCGCACCTCACACCGTTAAATCAAGCGATTTCAATAATAAATTAAGCTTTCTTCAACTAAGAGGAAAAGTGCGAGCGATGCGTACAAATGTTTTAATTAAAAGTACCGATAAGTGGCTTACTATGCGCATGTGGTGGCAGTTGACTATCTATCACAGCAGGCTTTCCCCGGACTTGTCCCAGTTTCGAAGGTCATGTCAGTTCGTCAGCTGTTAGATAGATACGGCAATTTCGCAGTCTACTTTAGTGATACGATATTTTATAAATTAATTATCAAGACCTGAGAAACTAATCGCTGTACCTACTTACCAGAAACTTTCGTGTCCAGTAGGAACACGAAAGTTTTCGGTATTGCCATGATGATCTTACCAGACTAGAAAATATGCACATAGTACCTACCTAGTAAAAGGTTTAACATAGGACTTGTGAAACTTTGTTCATTATTATCCAAGTAAGCACTCAAATAGGGTACTTAAAAACTACCTGCAAAACCTACGCTCCATGTTAAAGAGCCAGGTACTTGTCATGTTTGGTCAATACTTTCTTCGACGCTCTATCTTGGGCCACGCTACCGGGCATTAAATAACTATACTAACATACAAGTAAACAAAACCTCAATTTGTATAGCAGTACCTATTGTATACCTACATAGCGTTCAACTGGTGTTTAACCAGCCGCGTTAGGAAAATGAGTGCTATTGAGTTCATTTTAATTCTTGTCTGTAAAGTATTTACTGCCTTTGGAGTTTGGTAAGGCTGTTCGCATTCGTAATCTCATATGGCGTGAGACGGGCTTCACCGGTGGACGCCTATACAACCTTCGGCGTGACATTTGCATTCTAAATTCAAAAAGCTCTATGCTCTATGTCTGTGTATTAAAAAAAATTGCTTTTATTTTTAAATCCTCCGTGTCTTCATTTGTTTTTTTTTTGTTACTTACTAAAATAGTGTTGTGGTTCATGTGAATTGTTTTTAATTAATGTGGTAATGAAATTGAGGCTGTTGTTCCAAAGTTTAGTGACATATGAGTGAGTTCGGTGACATCAATCTTAATTATTTCAACATGAAATTGGATAATTTTGGATTTGAAAAGTTACAGGTACCTACCTACTTTACAATACCTACTTGAGATATTTATTATTGTTTATTTTAATGACTTCAATTATGAAACTCTTCTCTAAAAAGTTTTCAGTTGCCAAAACCTGCCCCTGTCGTTTTTAGTTTCGTATCTATTTTACTCATCCATTAGCGAAATTTTCATCATGTGAAATTAGTTTAAAAAAGCACAGTATTATAATAAAATTGCAGATTCCTTGCGATTGAACCCATCAGTTTACTTTGATAACTAAGTAGACTTGATGCGGCAATTCGATTATATGTATTATCTAAGTAGGTATTGAACACATCAATGGCTTCATTTAATCTACAATTATTTTTACCTAAGTAAGTATAACAAAGAGAATAAGCGCGGGTTTAGTTATTCCATATTCAATTTGGATGTTTCTGTTCATAAATGCCTAATCTTTTGCGCGAAAATTAATAAATAACTTATGTACACTGAAATATCACTAAAAAATCCCCTTCTGGACTACAATGTTGAATTTGCTAAATGTTGAATTCGCAAAATGTTGATTGCAAGGTAGACCTAGATAGTACTAAGTTACTAACTTGGTCTGTCTAACTGTATTTAGTCTCTAGTCAGAAATACAGTTACGTACTTACTTACCATTTCCGAGAAACTCCACTATTATTATACAAGTCACTGTGTTATGTTAAACAGTTAAAGTGACACATAACATGAATTTAATTAAGTAGTTCAAAACTTAACTAAAACATCCTTCTTCTATTACCTACTTATTTGCATGCACTTACCTACCGATTATTCAAATCATATGCGTGTCATAGTCGTAATTGCTTGTGCAATGACTGTCAACTGCATGGCTAATCGTCATTACCTACGTTGTGAATGAATTATTTAGCGTACCTATTTAGTAATGTAACGTGAGGGAAAGTTGTCAACTCATGATTATGAGAGCATGAGATTGTAGGAGCCTACTGGTGCTGACTTATTTTAATTCAGTAGCACTTGGTAGTTTTATAGTAATGTAGTAGTTTGGTCTTCATAATATGGTAGGCCTACTCTATTCCCGCAAATTGTCTCTGGGATTATAGCTGCTGGCAGCGCCACCATTGAAAAAAAAAACCGGTCACGAGCGAGTCGGACTCGCGCACCGAGGGTTCCGTTCCGATTTCTGAAAAAGTGTGCCACTTAGAGACATCGTTTTAATTTTCCTGTAATCTTTACATAAACTTCTATCACATAGAATAATTTCAGATTTTTCTCTTTGCAAACTTCGGAGATAAGGGGGGGGGGGGGGGAACGGTATTTTTTTTACATTTTTCATCAAAAGTCGAAAACTTTGCGGCGTAAAAAAAATAAAAAATAGTTTGAGAATGTGCAAACAACGCTCTTTCATATGATACCCCACAGGCCCTAGTAGCCCCACTTTAAATTTTTAAGACCCCCTTTCAGTCCCTCTTGCAACAAAAATATAAATATTTTTATTTCTTTCTTAGTTGCAAAATAGTTGGGTAAACGTCATCTAAAACTATTCTTAATTTCAAGTTGATACCATCAGTAGTTCTTGAGATATAACTATAGTCTGTCTGTCTGTCTGTCTGTCTGTCTGTCACATCTGGATATCTCAAGAACTACTAATGCTATCAACTTGAAATTTGGAACCGATTTAGAAGACGTTTGCCCAACTATTTTGTAAATAAGAAAGAAATAAAAATCATTTTTTTTTTGCAACAGTTACTGTCTTAAAGGTATTAAAAATTCGAAGTGTGGCTGCTAGGGCAACGCTGTTTGCACATTCTGAAACATTTTATTTTTCTTTTTTTTAGGCCGCTTAGTTTTCGATTTTTGATGAAAAATTTGATGACAGACAGACAGACAGACAGACTATAGTCACACCATAAGGGTTCCTTTGCACACATTAATAAGTCTAGAGATGGAACATTTTGAAATTTCCTATGCACACATTTTTATAACAGTTAACGCGAAAAACGGCCTAAGAGAATAGGCCCTACACACACTTAGGTCCTTCGTTCCTCCTTTGTATGGGAAAAGGCATGTCTTCTTTAGAAACTGTTGTTCCAAAAGCTCTGTAAGTACTGAATTTGCCTTTGACGCAACAAAACCGCGCCTTCCTGACAATAGTCTTGTTCTACACCTGTAGTTATTACTGCTTATATTTCTGCTCACCCCTCACTAAAAGGTCGTCGACCATTAGCGAAATACGTGTAGTAAATACGTCATGATAATTACATTTAATTTTAATAATACGTCTCATTGCGCGAAATGTATCGGCGACTGCAATAGCAGCTAAGTCCTTAGCTAATAAACTTAGTGCGTTTAGGAGTTCCGGCTAAGGAGTGACTCATGGCTCATGAGGCGTTGAAATCTTTCCTTCGTTTTTATTTTTATTTTTTGACAAATAAATGTCGCTATTCATGTGTTTATTCGCTTTGTTAATGACATTAGGTATCATAAAGTTAAAGTCAAAGGTGATTTCGTGGTTGCTTCAAAACGTGATGACTAATGGCTAAGCACCATGAACAGTGTAAGAAATTGCTATTAAACATGGTGATACTTAATTACTTACCTATCATCGTTTGATTGGAAGTTTCGTACATTAATGAGGTATATTTCTATGCACGCACAATGTATGTCAAATGTGGGCTTTTGTATCTTCACTTCCTACCAAGATGACACAAAAAGCAATATTCCTTGACCAAAGAAATCTGTCCTCCCACGTTAGACATCTCCACGTAATATGTCGATAACATTATTCCGTTTTATGTAATTCTTTTGATTCAAGCATATCTTCCATTCTTCGGAAACTCTCTTCACATATTCTCAAATGCCACATTGTTTGGAAACAAATCCATGATATCTAAGACTTGGTATTTGCGGAACGCCTTACTTAGGTTGCAGTTGAAATTTGATCCACTGTATAAATATTACGCACTATTAAATATATCAGACGTTAATGTAAGTATTATTAGTACTTATGGCTTGACTTTATGTGATTTCTATTGCATAATATCTACCTGTTTGGTTCTGCGTAGGTGCAATATATCTACCAGTCTTAACATACTTTGACCTAAAGTTACCCAATGTGGCTCTGGCGCTGTATAATAATGATCTTCCGAAAATGGGCAAAATTTTGGGACTCGTCTTGTTCATTTTGTGTCAAAAAGTTTGTTAAATAATGTTGAAAAGGCTTTGGTGTTATTGAGAAAACTTCATCAGTTTTAATATTGTGTCGAGCTCGAGCACCCATGTTGTTTTCTTCAATTAGGGTAATTTGTTTAATGATAGCATAACTCATTATTTGATCAGTTGCTCATTCATTTACGTAAATTAAAATGGAGTACACACAATCGTATCCGTCGTGGTTTGAATTCAACAGCTTTGCGAATCCTACTACTCTCTGTCAAAACAGTCCTCAACATACTCTTTACATAGGTATTGGTTATTCAAACAAGAATAACAACATTTTTTTCCATTGATTTAATGAACGCATATACATACAAACCCTATTAACCCTATCTCATCTAGCACACGAAGCTTCTCTTTTATCCAACATATTCTAGTCTCACAGTAAATTCTGCTGGCTTCTTCATTTTATGCATACTTACCTACTTCTCTCTAGAAGCCTTTGTATATGTATACCTCCGTCTTGCCTTACTTGTCTTGTTTGTATTTGTGTTTAGGAAGACATATAATCAAATGGATTTACTGATTCCAAAATCAAATCCATTCGAATCTCATGTTGACTATAATGATCAGTAATTGTTTGTTCCTTTGTTAGAATTTCGGGAAAAAAGCTAGCACGAGCTTTGACAGAAGAGTCATTTGATTGAGACTGCTTCCAAAACCGAGGGTTTCTGAATCACGTCCAACCTTAGCTATACTACTAATACCTAACTGCCCATAGGTACCGATGGATTGCAAAGGCTACCTGCCTGCATAGACTGTAATAATCAATTGGCTACAATCACCTCCTTTATCTAAATGCGTAATACCATAAATATTTTATAACTGTCCCGTACCGATTTTATTGAGGTAAACCATAGTGTGAAGTTTCTTGCCCATTCTTCTCCATTCGAAACTACCTTTTGGAAGGGGCAACTACGGGGCAACTAGAATCAATTCTATTTTTTTTTTGTTAATTTTGACTTTCAAAAGTGCCTTTTAAGTGCCTATTTGATATGAACGATTTAACCATAAAATAAAGCCTCCTTGAACTGTAAAGTTACTCAGATAGCTGACACCGTTTTGGCTGACACTCAATTATCTTATTGACATGCAGATTATTACATTTTTTTTTTCCTCCTACGAGAAGTTGTTTTCTTATATATCAGGAATTCAGGATCTGATATATCCTTTTGTCTTTTTTTATGAGGTCTCTTTTAAACCTTATTTTAATAAAATCTTAGTTAAAGTTAGCTGATTAGCTACCTATTAGCTGTGCTGTTCATTTTAGGCTCGGGCTATCTATAGTTTCTTTCCCATAGTTGCTGTGCACTATCTGATAGAGATACCTGTTGACTTACGTAATTAATAAAATAAAATATAATTTTATCTTTACATTCTTTATCAGTTTATTACCGGTTGCCTACATTTCTTAATTTTTATCAGCGCCCTCTGAACCTGTTATTTAATTTCGTACGGCTGGATCCGATTCCTTGGACGAGTCATGTGTTGTTTCGAGTTTGAACATGTCGCAACTTGTCGAAAGCTCTACCTGTATTCGAGGAGACCCTTCAATATGTTTTATGTCCTTGACTCCTTGTGACGAGTATCGACATGTTGCAGTTTAACAGGGTACGCTGCTGTTGCTCTAAAAATAGCCTTCACATCCGGCTAACGTAGATCAAATTTAATAAAAAAAAAACAATGTGTAATTTTCTATAAACCATCAGAACTAATCAGAAGCACCTTCTAGGCTCGGTTATTTGAGCACATAAGTACCTTCAACTCCTTTACATTAAAACTAAACCTTCATACACTAATCTAAACTCTAGTAGTATCTTGTCAAATCTTGTGTTGTCATTGGTTCCATTAAAACTCTCTTCAGTAATTTCCAAAATGAGAGCTCTCTTAGCCAAAAGCTTACAATTCTTAAACATTATTTGGGCATCATATTCTCAGCAGTATCACCGACTTTGATAGACCGTTGTATAGGAATTAGGTAATCACCGTTGAAGCGTATCAAACGTGGGCTTACAGAAGGCATAACATTAATACAATGTGGTCTTTTTGTCTTAAAACATGCGTAACTTTGACAGACTCGCGTAGGAAGCAAGGTTGTGTTGGTACCAATAGAATTATTTACTTCTTTTATGCACGCAAAACGAATATTAATGACTTGAATGTACGTTTCATTTATGTTATAAAGATAAGGTAATGGGTATGGTATATAAATACTGGTACTCAGCTGCATCCGGTTAGACTGGAAGCCGACCCCAGCATAGTTAGGAAAAGGCTAGGAAGATTGGTAGGGTATACATATACCTAATGGTATGGAGGTAGCACCAACAGAAGTTTCACTCCCTTGTTTATAAATTTTCGCAGAGTTCCGCACATAATATGCGAATCCTAGTCACAAGTGAAGTAATATCAGATAAAACTGAAATTACCATTATCCACATCTTGCGTGCATGATATTTTTACTATTTCCCCTTTGGAAGCACGCTATTAGGTAAAAATCTCAAAGAGACTAAGCAAAGTTATTATGCTAGAAAAGAGGGTTCTAAAAACTGCATAGCCATTCCTCATATAACATGAAAGTTTTGCGGCCACCCAGAGTTCCCATTCTGCTGGTGAATGAAAAAAAATTATAAGAATGTCAATGGGTGGATTTACTGAGACAGTTTATTTATTGACATAATGGTCTTCAGTTATCTGCATTCAAATCTGCAGGCACGGTTCCTATCGGTATAACTGTTACTTATTACGCAACATTGCAAGAATACACTAATTATTGTGCGTTAGATGTGTATCTGTAGCATGGTTCATGATTTCGTGATGAAATTTTATTTGCATAACCTGCGTAAGCGTTCCCATTATAAGATTGATGATTGTCAAAAAAAATATGAAATGCTTGTTCGTTTTGCTCTTTACTGTAGTTTACATCAAACTTGTCTACATCGTCATGATAATTTCAGGCGAAAGACGTCCACTGTTGGACATAGTCTTCACGAAGATCCATTTGCATTCAAACAGTCGATAATCTTTCAAAATCAGTCTAAGAAGAACAAACATCGTCTATCGAATGATTCAGAAAGGGAACCCTGCGCGTGAGTGAAGTCAAATCCAACGTAATTCTCGTAGTTCATCAAGGAGTGGCAACCTCTCCCGACAGCGTGGGAAGTTGGGAACCACGGCTTGATGTTTATGTTCAACGACTGTCTCGGTACATAGCGCTTAATGACTGTAAACTTTATCCACTTTAACGCTAAGTAAATAGTCGTAACCCTTCTTAATTAATGGTTAAAGTGAATTGTTGGAATTACTCTTTGTTTTTGGCGTCAACTTTAGTTTCTTCAATCTTACGATTTCTATTCATCGGTTTTAGAGGTAGGATATTGCCGACTTGATCTCATTTGTCCTTCATTTCTATCTAACAATTATTCGATAAAGGTGCACTGGCTTTGCACGCTACGCCAACTTTTCTGCATACTTCTGGGTCATAGGTTCATTTTGAGGGACAACATCTTGCAACGATTTACGATATGCAATAGGCTGATTGTAAGTACACATTACACAAACTATCTAGCTGTTACGACATATTTATTGGCTCTCCATCATCCTTTACACAATGTTTATTGATACACTGTTATTTACACTGTTTGCCAAGTAAGAGGAACTGGCTTGCATATTGATGTAAACAGTAGCATTTCTGTTTGCAAACTGATTGATAACTCGTTAACAATGAACATTGTTGTCAAAACGTTGATAATGGGAACAAAAGCTTCTTTGAATTCAACGGTTAATCTGTTCTTTATCGAAGGGAAAATTGCAATTCTTTGTTCGTTGCAGCGAGTTCAGTTTTAATTGAGATGTTTCATGCCAGCTTTAATAGGGAGAAATGGGGACAGTGTTATTAGAGGTCGTGTTCGTTTTACTTATGAGGACGCTAAATTCAGATTTAATATTTTTTTAAGGTTATTAATGAGAATTACGGGGTTCTTGAATAAGGTTTATTTTTTGGTACCTACCATTAGGGAGCAGAGGTGGTCCAGTGGTAACGGCCGCCACTTACAAGTGGTAGTTCATAGGTTCAACTCCTGACGGGTGGTTTACCTACATTGTGTAAATTATTTCATCACCACTGCTCTCAATACTGTGAAGTAAAACATCGTGAGGTAACCGGCATGTCCTAGAACTAAAAATTCTAAAGGCGTGTACGCACGAGCGAACAAAACATGGTGAACACGACCATCGAACATGGATCATCTGAAGAAACTCAGGACCCTGTTGAACATTTAAAGTGTTCGATGTTCATGTTCACCATGTTTTTGTTCGTTCAGCGTACACGGCTTAAGACATGTGGCCCACTCCCTCTCATAGAGAGGAGGTCCTGTGTCCCAGCAGTAAGAACATTATAGTCTGATTATGCTAAAGTATTTGGACATGGCAATTTGGTGCATGGCATCGGATAATTTAAGAACTTTTCAGATTAAAATGAATAAAGCAACCATCTGCATTAGGGTTGGCTGATGGAACAACTAGATTACAGAATGTTGCAAATGATTAAGAATACCAAATCAGTTCTCAGACAGTTATTATCTTAGATGAAAATAAAGTTAAGTTAATGAATAATTATGGTGATGACAGTCGTTAGGAATTCGGTTCTCACGCCATATCGTAAGGTTGTTTATCAAATAGACCATTAAGTTAAACATTTAAAAAATCCTGCTGTGTTATCTTCGTTTTAAGATAGACTATTATTTTTAAACTTCCATTAATTAAACAGACCATACCAGAAATAATGTGATTGTGTATGCAAGTCAGTCGGTTTGTGATAAGCTCGGACATTTCAAGGCTCTTGAGTCCATAAAGTTATGTATAAGTTAAATTATATACAGACCCGGATTTACGCCTGGGCCTCAGCAGTGATGGGGCCCGATAGGGCCGATGCCGCCGGGGTCACGGGTTGTTCGAAAGAGATACCGTGCACTGGCATAGACAACTGAAGGAACACGGGTTGGTTTTAGTCAGTAAAAATTTTACTCGCCCTCCCGCTCCGCCCAGAGAGGGAGAAGTCATTTGATGTTTTACCATCCACAAAAAAAGGCATAAAAGGCCCCGGCCTAGGGGACCAGCCAACCTAATGGCCCCAAAACTACCCCGACTACCTAGTCGATATGCAGACAAGCTACCCAGCTTGTTTGCCGGGCTACACCCTCGCTAATACCATGGTAACTTATACCCCGTAAGAAAGATAAAGAAATCTGACCTCGAACTTGAGTGATGATAAGGAATACGAGGAAAAAACATCTTTGTTTAGAAACGGCGATTATAAGAAGACCGTTGAAGTAAATATAGCGATATTAGCGATATGCCTACATAGCATAGACCGCATTATTTGTGATGTTTACTAAAATTTATAGTAAACAATAATATTTTCTGTACTAGGAGATTCTATTTGCTTTAAGACTCTCACAAACTGTTACGAAATAGCCGTTCGGCGAATTTGGCTGAAATTTTGGTACAAAATGTTTGGTTTTGTAACATGCTGATTGAAAGTCTGCGTATGGGCAAAAAAATAATGGCGAGTTTTAGAGATACGTACCTATAGCCATTTTTAGGGTTCCGTACCTCAAAAGGAAAAAAAAACGGAACTTATAGGATCACTTCGTTGTCCGTCTATCTGTCAGTATGTCTAGACCATTTTTCTCAGGAACACGTGGAGGTATCAAGTTGAAATTAATATCAAATACCTACGTAGGTCTACGGTCCCTTGGAGCTCTAAAAATATCAAGCTTCTAAGTCAACGCAATAAAAAAATAAATAAGTAATGTGAAGTGCCCACAGGGGCGCTGGGTATCGAAGTACGGGGCTGATTATCTATCTAAGTATATAAATAAACAGAGAAGTCTTGTTGACTGACTGACTGACTGACTAACTCATCAACGCCCAGCCCAAACCCTTGGACCTAGAAAGCTGAAATTTTACACAGAGGTTCCCTTTATAAGGTAGTATGTTCCCATGAGATATTTTCCGACATCCACGCGGGCGAAGCCGCTGGCAAAAGCTACTCTATTATAAGCGTATGCGCAAAACTTGTACATAAACAGCAATCAACGATCGGGCTTTGCGTATGAATAAGTATATTATCTTTTATTTATATATTTTAGATATTTGAATTCTTTGCGAGGCCAGGGACGATAAGACTTGAATCAACTTTCCAAGCGGATCTTGGTATAAAAAGGATGATGTTGCCTGCATCTTTTCAAACTTCCAGGAGTTACTATGGTACGTTTTGGTCATATTTAAACTGATTATAACATAAACTAAGTGGAGCAACGGCAGAGGCAACCATAGATAATACACTATATAAAGTAGTAGAGGCAACTGTAACGCGTCGACTACCGCCGCCGATCTAAAGCAATGCTTGCAGTTGTAGCGTGTTGCGTCCGCCATTTTGTCACTCTAAACTATTTGCAGTCCACTGACAAAATGGCGGACGTGACACACTACAACTGCAAGAGTGCACAAGCGTCGCTTTATGTCGGCGGCTGTTGCCGACATATCGGCGTCAGGCGTCGGCGCATGGAGTTGCCTCTGCCGTTGACACGTGTCACTCGTGTCCTAAAAACGCACCTTTGCCGAGAACAGAACAGAAACTAAAAGTCTTTTGCCGGTTACAGATTGGTGAAACGTAACATGAAATGTTACACAAATTAGCCGTCCTTTTTTGAGTAATGCAACATGAAATGTAACACAACATCTAGGCGACTTTGTTTCAACATGTGTTACATTTCATGTTACATTGCCGTGCACATTGCCGTGTTGCAGACTGCTGCATTACTTACCTACTACTTATTACTTTGAGCTCAATATTGAAGGAATTCCTATGATAAGAAAAGTCCTGTCATTTGGAAAAACTCAAAAGTCAAAATCGATCTTATTTACCTTTTCGACTATGTTAATGACCACTATGCGTCTTTAAACAATGCTCATTTAATTATCTCTTTACTCAACACAATAATTACTCCACCACGCTTTACCGTGATTACTTAGTAACTTATGTTCTAAGCTCCGTCATCCATCTTAGTGCAGGTTAAGGATAACAGCCTTCATTAATCTTGCTAGTCATAAACCTAGGCTTGCCTTGTAATCTAGTACATCGTTGTTCTAGTACTGATTTATCACGACCTTTACTCTTAAGGTGTGAGCAGCTCGCAGGATTAACTGACTAAGCTTTAATGGTTTTAAGTTCTAGAATGTTCAAGTAAATGTTACTTTCTACTACGATATGAACATTTCACGGATTAGCAAGAATGCTCTCGTTTGAGTAAAATAAAAAAAAAAAATGAAAAAAATATAAACATGAAATTAATAAAAATAAAAAAAAATAGAATGAATATATGAAAAAAAAAACCCTATGAATTGTTCATCATCTGCCTAGCCTTTTCCCAGCTATGTTGAGGTCGGCTTCCAGTAAACCGGATGCAGCTGAATACCAGTATTTTACATATAGCGACTGCCTATCCCATCTCCACAACCCAGTTACTGGGTAATGCAATACCCCTTGGTAAGACTGGTTGTCAGACTTTCGGGCTCTGACGACCCGTAGCGATTGTCAAAGATCCACGAATGACAGCCAGGACCAACGGCTGTGCTCTCCGAGGCACGGATATATTTTCAATGCTATGTTTTCTAATCTGTTCTATTGCTGTTGCTGTTCTAACGATTCTGAATTCATTTATGAGTCCATCAGCCTTTTAACTTTGACTACCACCTTCGGATGGGTAGTTAAATTGAACGTTTGATTTGACGTAATCCTATGTTTTACAAGACCGTAAACCTTACGATTACAAAAAAAGGTGCATCTTCAAACCCAGGTTTAAACCATGGACCCTTTTTTGAATTTCGAACTTTATTCCGACACATTAAGATGTCAGTTTTACAAAACTCAAAACTGACAACTTAGTACCGGACTAAGTTGTCAGTTTTATACAAAGAACTGTATTTCTATCACAGCTAGGTTCTTATTACAATAACTGGCTCGATGGTTTAAACCATGACAGAAGAAAAACCTCGTTTTGTAATAAGGCCGTATGAGTTTGTTCCAACCTCCGCTTAAATCAATTACCAAAAACACTTGGTGAGATTATCCACATAACTAACCATAATATGTATTATTTACCTTACAGACAGCCGAACGCAGCGCAGGGTGGGAGACTCACCGAGTCCGCCTCAACCGAGTACCGGGCTACGGTTTCGGTATCGCGGTTTCTGGAGGCAGAGACAACCCTCACTTCGCTAGCGGCGACCCGTCCATTGCAGTGTCTGATGTATTAAGAGGAGGACCCGCTGAGGATAAACTGCAGTGAGTACCTATTATACCTATTGTTTTATTGAAATCAAGACCCCTCCGTGCCTCGGAAAGCACGTTAAGCCGTTGGTCCCGGCTGTCATTCGTGGATCTTTGACAGTCGAACGGGTTGTCAGAAGCCTAAAAGACAACCAGTCCTTACCAAGGGGTATCGTATTACCCAGTCACTAGGTTGTGGAGGTCAGATAGGCAGTCGCTCCATGTAAAATACTTGTATTCATCCGGTTAGAGTGGAAGTTGGGAAAACGCTAGGCAGGTGATTGAAAATTCGTTATTATCTTAAGTAAATACAAAAAAAAAACACTCTAAAACTATCTTGGTCCTGTGATCAGCTATCAAGTTCTACTTGCCAAGTTGGACCAATTTTTTCTTCAAATAATAAGCCTTTTCTTAGAGCTGCCCGTCGGAGGAACGGGTTCGGATGAGAACCACTCTTCCTTTCGTCCAAGGCTGTTCTTCAGACAGAAGTGGTTTTGCACGTAATTTACTTTACCGTCTTTTTCCTGACTATTGACTAGCTACACAGCACAGTCTGCTGTAGTCTCGAACTGCTTACGTAGTTCGTCGAACTTCGTAAGCAGTTCGGGCTTCGTCGGACGACTGTATGATGACTGTGACTATAGATTTAACCTGAATATAGGCAGTATTTTTTTCAATATTATCTCCAGATTTTTCATGTCTAAATGTTGTTTCTTTCCAGAGTAAACGATAGAATAGTATCAGTAAACGGTGTGCCTCTAGAAAATGTGGAGTACGCGCGGGCAGTACAAGTCCTGCGCGACAGTGGCGCCACCGTATCGCTGGTGGTGCGGCGGCGTGCGCCGGCGCCGCCTCCCACCGCGCCTACTACCATCAAACTGTCACTCACTAGGAATGGGAAGAAAGAAGGTAGCTCAGTTTATTTTTCTAGCTTATGTATGCATAATTAGCCTGTAATGTTCCCACTGCTGGGACACAGCCTCCTCTCGGTGAGAGGGAGTGGGCCGTAATCCACCACGCGGGCCCAGTGCGGGTTGTTAGATGTGTCACATGTCTTCGAATTTTTGGTTCTAGGACATGCTGGTTTCTTCACTATTTCTTTTCTAGCCTTCTGTTATTTATGGACCGTCGGCCGGCCGACCCATTCCAAATAGTTTACCAACGACCTGGTGAAGGTAGTTATGGTAATCCTTGGCCTTTTTCCTCCAGAAGACATCTTGTGGCTGAAATAATTATTGTCACCTCTACAAATTACACTTTATTCAATTCATTCATAACTAATTGATGGGTGTATCATAATTGCTAGGTGCCGTGACATCTGTGACGATATATTGTTCTCAAGTAAGTGACTTGTGTCTTTTTAGGGTTCCGTACCTCAAAAGGAAAAAAACAGAACCCTTATAGAATTACTTCGTTGTCCGTCTGTCTGTCTGTCAAGACCCTTTTTCTCACGAACGCGTGAAGGTATCAAGTTGAAATTAATATCAAATACGTAGATCTATGGTCGCTTGTAAACAACGAACCGCATTTTTTTAACGCAATAAAAACCCACGGCCATTTATGTGACATATTTTGATACTCGCAAGTAAATCAAAATCTACAGGGTGCTTTCTGTTGACATTTGGCAGGAAGCAAGGTCTCACAGCACAAGTAAAGGAAAAAGTACAAAAAATTTTAATTTGTAATTTTATCACTAAACATTTTTTTTGGGATTTTTTTGTATAAATTCTTTTCAACTACGGAACCCTTAATTGTGCGTGGTCCGACACGCTTGGCCCGTTTTTTTGAGAATTATAAGAAAGAAAGAAAGAAAAGAAAGAAAAAATGTTTATTTGCGGTAAACATGACGCAAACTACAACAGAGTAAAATAATTATTTAAAAACAAATTGGGAAAAAATATGCGTCACATTACGCAAAACGGCCACCGCTCAGCATAATGCCGCGACCCCATGTAAAACGGAGCCCCAGCGCTGGGTTTCAGCGATAGCCGGCGTTGACGCAATAACGTCGACCGGTGCAGCATGTAACAAATAATATGCAAATATAAAATAAATAAAAATATGTTATTATCCATAAAACAAACAAGTTACTGATTCTTTTTTGGTCCTCTAACCAAAATTTATTCTTAAAACACAATTCAAAGCCTATTGCTTAACCTAAACCTTACTCTGTTCTCTTCCAGATTTCGGAATAGTATTAGGATGCAAGCTCTACGTCAAAGAACTAACCTTGCGAGCCAGAGAACAGTTGAACCAAGGAGGCCAGGGTCTCTGCGAAGGAGACATGGTGACCAGGATCAACAACACCCCAGTGACTGATGCCATGACCCTGAAGGAAGCCAGGAAACTCATAGAGTCTTGTAAGGACCGCCTGAATCTGGTGGTGACGAGGGAGCTGATCAGGGAAGAGACAGTAACGAATGGGAATTATCAGAATAATTATAATAGTCTTGGTAAGTGAATTTGGGAATGTGATTCCGGATTTCCGGGTAATTCTCGGGCAATGTTGTGCAATTTTTGTTCGAAGCTACAAACTAAAGAATCACAAGTAGAGATTCGAATCTAATATGCTAAATTATTCCTATAGTTTTCTAGATATACTGCACTATCCTAGACAAGTAATTTTTTGCCAGACATATCAGTTTAGGTACCATTAGCTGGCACATTAACAAATGAAAAGAATAAGGCCAGTTTCACTACCTATACGATTAAGCTCCTATTAATTTACTTAACACATAATTTCATGTTAATTCTGTTCCATTATTGAATTTATTCGGTAAGTTGTGGCTATTCGGACATCGTGAAATAGGCACTAAGGATAAAATAATTAAATAAAAAAGTGTTCAATAGATAACATTTTACGAGTAGTTTGAACCTAACCTTTTCTCAACTATGTTGGGGCCGGCTTCCAGTCTAACTGGATGCAGCTGAATGCCAGTATTTTATATGGAGCGACTGCCTATCTGACCTCCACAACCCAGTAACTGGATAATACGATACGAGTATGCTCACTTATTATACAGGGTGACTTTGAAAACATGCGACAAAATTTAAGGGGGTGTTCTACGCGTCAATATGAACAACTTTACTAAGGGACCAACATCGAATTCGCAAAAAAAAAATCCGACCTTCTTTTACAAAAGGTTCCAATACCTTTAAGTATAATATGGGAAGGTAATTTTTTTTTTTGCGAATTCGATGTTGGTCCCTTAGTAAAAGTTGTTCATATTGATGCGTAGAACACCCCCTTAATTTTTTTCGCATGTTTTCAAAGTCACCCTGTATACTAAATGTCCTGCGATATTTACGACCAGCTTATCTTAATTTCTATTCAAGATTTCAAGATAAGAAAAGCACTTCATTTCAAACGTATGTAAATCATGTAATAACCGTAAATAATTGGAAAAAAATATGCAAATCCGTGTCCTTAGCAAATCTTTGGAAGATTAGCAAATTCTTTCCGATAACACTACAGGATTTAGACTAATGGAGATTTTAATATTCTTTGTACACAACACACAAAACAATAAACCGAGAAGTCCTGACTGACTGACTGACTCATCAACGCCTATAGGCCAAACCCTTGAAACTAGAAAGCTGAAATTTTGCGCAAAGGTTACCTTTATAATATACCTAGCCGATTGTAAAGGATGGATTTCCCGGTAGTAGGTTCCCGTGGGATACTCTCCGATAACCACGCGGGCGGAGCCGCGGGCAAAATCTATTTTTCAAAAGAGTGGAGTATTTTTTTTCTATATTCATCATCAGCATGTTTAAAAGAGAAAAGGAGGGCTTTGGTCATCAAGATTTCTTATTTTCTAACAGAAGCCAGTCCCCACAACGTATACGGAGCTGCAGAAGCCTCCCCAGCGTATTCAAGTAGCGGTCAGAACCTGTATGTGGCGGCGCCGGTCCGAGGCGGAGACGCACGACGAGGCCCGATGTCGCACGAACTGATCGACCAGCCGCCGAGACCGCCGCCGCCGAGGAATGAAGGTACGTGGTGAAGATGGCAGGACCAAGTTGGAAAGGACTAGATTTTGGTATAATAGGACCATAAACGCAAGCGCTGGTCCGCGAAATTCGAATTTTGTTACATTTTTTGCAATTTGCAGGACAATATCATGTTGTATGTTGATCTGAATATGATTCGCGACTGTAACAAATATACTACTATTTATAGAATTATTATCATTCAAATCATCAATAAAACTCTCTAAGTTCATATTACCCTATTGACATTTGAGGGCAATTTTACATAAGGAGTTGTATTGCTGATTCTAATGATGATAATCTCTGATCTGCAAGTTGCATAAAAACGTAAGAAAATTTGAATATCGTGGGCTTCCTTAGCGCTTCTATTCTCTTATTTATTACAGAAGTTTAAAAGTGAAACTTACATAATCCATTTTGAACTTGTACAAAATGGGTTTTCAAAGTTTCGTGTAGATAATAATCCATACTAATATTATAATGAAATCTTTTTTGTACTTACTACATTAAGGGCCTATTTCATAGCCACTACTTACCGAATAAATTCAAAAATGGAACAGAATTTTTATGAAATTAGCTGTCAAGTTGAAAAAATATTATGCAGTAAGAAATCTGAAAGAAATGATACATGATTATGTACCTATGGTAGACAGATAGAATTATCCGTCTACGGTACCTATGTATGTGTCGCAGATGGACTGTCGAATCCAGTGTTTTTCATAACCTTTATTGACATTTAGCAATTTTCCGTAATTACTGTAGTTTAAACACGCCTAGAGGCAAATTAAAAACATTATAATTAATCTCTGATCTGCAAGTTGCATAAAAACGTAAGAAAATTTGAATATCGTGGGCTTCCTTAGCGCTTCTATTCTCTTATTTATTACAGAAGTTTAAAAGTGAAACTTACATAATCCATTTTGAACTTGTACAAAATGGGTTTTCAAAGTTTCGTGTAGATAATAATCCATACTAATATTATAATGAAATCTTTTTTGTACTTACTACATTAAGGGCCTATTTCATAGCCACTACTTACCGAATAAATTCAAAAATGGAACAGAATTTTTATGAAATTAGCTGTCAAGTTGAAAAAATATTATGCAGTAAGAAATCTGAAAGAAATGATACATGATTATGTACCTATGGTAGACAGATAGAATTATCCGTCTACGGTACCTATGTATGTGTCGCAGATGGACTGTCGAATCCAGTGTTTTTCATAACCTTTATTGACATTTAGCAATTTTCCGTAATTACTGTAGTTTAAACACGCCTAGAGGCAAATTAAAAACATTATAATTAATCCTACTAATATTATAAATGTGAAAGTTTGTATATTTGGATGTTTGTTACTTAATGACGCAAAAACGGCTAAACGGATTTGTATGAAATTTGGCACACAGATGGATAGTTTTCAGGATACTTTTCATCCCGGCAGTAGGTTCCTGCGGCATAATTTCCGACTTAAACACAACCGCAGCCGCTGGAAAAAGCTAGTTACCCAATGACGTATTATAGATAGACGCGTCATACACGAACATCAGTGCTTTCAAAAACAGCGTAAGCCATGATGTACCAACATACCAGTATATACTGGCCGCAAAGAAAAGGAAAGACGCATGCCGATACCTGTTGTAAGAAAGAGATGAATATACTTATTTAATTACGTCACTAGCTGCTGCATGTTCATTGGCGCGCGTGCGTGACTGATATCACGCCGGGCAATTACCCTTCATTTAATTTCCCATTTTTGAGACCGGGTAACGCATCTAAAGGTAATATATCATTGTAGTTACCTATAAATCTCTAAAATGATAACGTCATCAGGTCACGTCCGTTACAGATTACTACAGCAGTAGAAGACAACTATACGAAGAAGAAGCAATGAATAATCAAAGAAATAAACCAACGTAAGTTAAACCCTCTTTTCACAGATTGTGTATTTGTATTGTCGCTACGAGATATAACAACAAATAATAAAAATTACAAAGTTATGGTAGACGAGAAAAAAAAATACGTGTACCTACAGAAGACCCTAAAAAAATTTTTTTTTACATGATTTTATTTTACCACTTTGTCGGCGTGATGAATATGTATATCCATGCCAAATTATAGCTTTCTAGTACTAACAGCTTCTTAGCTAAGCTGCGGACGGAGAGACGGACATAGCGAAACTATAAGGGTTCCTTGTTGACTACGGAACCCTAAAAAATAAATTTCGATTCTGACAAGTCGTAAAAACCCGTGCGAAACAACGGCGGGTCGGTATAGTTACCGGTTAAGTATAGTTACATAAGTAATAAAATATCCAAAATACTCAATGACCAACAAAGATCCGTAAGGTTAAGGCTATAGAGTTACCGAATATTCCTTTTACAGTAGCGAGCCAAGGCTGATCAGTTTCCAAAAGGAGGGCTCAGTGGGCCTCCGGCTGTGCGGCGGCAACCGGTCCGGGGTGTTCGTGTCCGGCGTGCAGCCCACCAGTCCGGCGGCCTTGCAGGGCCTGCAACCGGCTGATAAAATACTTAAGGTATGTGTTTTAATCATCTTCTTACAATCTTTTATTTAGTTTCATTTGTCCCGGTGTCTAGTCTTGCAAGCAGGGAACGTACAACCCCGGTTAAGTCTTTAAGGGGTAAGCTCACGGAGTAAAGAAAGAAGGGTAAGCCGTTTAACCCCTCAAGTGTCGAATGCACCCCATGTGTGCATAAGGAAAACCCTTTACGTAATAGGTATATAAGCTTATATCACATATACATATATAAACGTAAAAAAAAACCGGCCAAGTGCGTGTCGGACTACGCACAATGAAGGGTTCCGTAGTTGGGATGAAAATAAATTATCCCAAGAACAAACTTAACATTATAGTTGAAAAACATGTTCTCCCACACATTCCAACAGTAAATGTAAGTTTGTACTCACAATATTGAGAGATTTACCATGTTATTATAAGGCCACAAACTTCTCATAGGTTTTCCTGTAACGTACAGGTAAAGAACTATTTTCTGTATTTTTTTCAAAATTTTAGGCTAAGCAGTTTCGGAGATAAGGGGGGGGAATGGTCAATTTTCGTCTATTTTCTTAAATAACTTTAAAACTATTTATTTTAAAATTATAAAAAAATATATATTTGAAACCCTCATAGTAAGTCCTTTCATTTGATATGTCACACGGTACAGTCAGGAAAACTTTTTTTTAAATTTTCTTATTTGCCCCTTAAAAGTGACCCCCATATTCAAAATTCATTTATTTACTTTAGCCGTACATGTTTGGGTCACAGAAATCCATATGTATACCAAATTTCAACTTAATCGGCCCATTAGATTCGGAGCAAATTGGCTGTGACAGACGGACAGACAGACAGACACACGAGTGATCCTATAAGGGTTCCGTTTTTTCCTTTTGAGGTACGGAACCCTAAAAACATCATCCGATGGAAAACATATCATCATCAGTACGACCCCCCCCCCACCCTCCCACTCGCTGGGGTTTTGGGTCTAAAATTAGCCCTACTCAGACACTTGAGGGGTTAAGAGGTTTCCTTTATCATGTGTAACTCCTTGAAAGGGTTTTAGGCTTGAAAAAGGCAGTAAAAGGGTTATCCCTTCAATATGGATAACCCATTGCATGGGTTCTATATTTGAAACCCAGTGAAAGGTTTACCCCTTCATTATGATAACCTATATAATATAAGGGTTTTGTTCGGGTTACCTTAGTAGCTATTTGCAACGTATGCCCATCATCGAGAGATCATATTACATTGCTCCGAGTCGGAATGTTACGCTGATAATTTTTTTTAAGAGAGTTGAAGTGTAACCCTTTTGAACAGCTTAATTTAAGCCGTTCAAAAGGGTTACCCACATCGTATGGGTTTTTGTTTAACTGCTTAGAAAAACCCAATCGAAAACCCTTTCAATGGCGAACCAAAATGGTCCCTGCTTGCAAGTTAAATTTGACCCACTTCCCGGTTTCCGATAGAGCTGAAATTTTACATGCATATATAAATCGGATGACAATGCAATATTATTACGACATGGAGCTGATCTGATGATGGAGCCGGAGGTGGCCATGGGAACTCGTAATAAAACGATACAACCCTATCGAGTTTGGGCTCGTTTGATTCGTCTTGATAAGGACTATGATATCCAGACTAATAAAAGCTTGTTTTTAGGGTTCCGTACCAAAAGGGTAAAAAGGAACCCTTATGGTGCGACTCAGTCTATGTCTGTCTGTCCGTCTGTCACAGCTGGATATCCCAAGAAATACTAATGCTATCAACTTGAAATTTTTAACAGTTTTAGGCTGAAGCCTCATTAGTCCGTTGCGTCGGTCGTCGACATTTAGGTCCGTATTACAGAAAGAAACTCAATCACTGATCTTTGTTTAAATATAGTTTAAAACTAGTTTCAACCAATGAAATGCCTTGAATCTAGTTTTAAGTAATGCTTGAGTATTGAGTGACGTTCTGTAATACGGACCTTGGCCTTAGTGACGCTTGCTCGTTCTAAAAGACAAGGATTTAATATACTTTAGAACCGAGCAAGCGTCATTGAAGTGCGACTAAACAACGCAACGCGATGCGTTAGTGAGGCCTCAGCCTTAGATGACGTTTTCCCAACTATTTTGCAAATAAGAAAGAAATAAAAAATGATGTATTTTTTTTTTGCAACCATTTTGATTTGGTTATGAACACCACACGACAAAAATCTAAATTCTGTCCATTACCTCCTGAGGCAGTTTATAGAATAACACGAACATTGAGTCCTAGTTTTGTGCGGTCGAACAGGTGAACGACATGGAGATGAAAGGCGTGACCCGAGAGGAAGCCGTGCTGTTCCTGCTGAGTCTGCAAGAACGAATCGATCTCATCGTGCAGCATTCACCCGATGAATACAATGCTGTTGCTAGCGGACAGATGCGTGAGTAGATCTTACTTATCTAAACTTAATATTATATTATCCAAACTAATTTTTAAAAAAACTTTTATCTAAAATTATCTTCTTTATGTACTTGTTCATAATGATGAGTACTATGACCCTGTTTGTGCGTTATTTATGTTACACATTGTACAATGTGTAACATAAGTTAAGGGGTGACAGAAGAATGATGTAAGCTCCCATTAAAATAGGTGGACAAATTTTCAGAGTGTTCTACCTATAAATATGAACAACTTTTACTATGGGACCAAATCTGAAATCGCAAAAAAAAAAAACAGCTGCTCCCTACATTTTGACGAATTATGCGAACATAAAATGTACTTACTGAAGGTTTGGTCCCATAGTAAAAGTTGTTCATAATGATGAGTACAATGACTCCTTAAGAAGTTGTGCGTTATTTATGTTACACCTTGTATATAAGGTCCAATTAAAATAGGTTGACAAATTTTCACAGACTGTTCTACCCATGAATATGAACAACTTTCACATAAGGGACTAACTCAGAATCGCGAAAAAAAAATCCAACCAAACTCCATCAATCTGTCCAAACTCGTCAAAATGTAGGGAGCAGCTGATTTTTTTTTCGCGATTTCAGGTTTGGTCCCATAGTAAAAGTTGTTCATATTTATAGGTAGAACACTCTGTGAAAATTTGTCCACCTATTTTAATGGGAGCTTACATCATTCTTCTGTATGTGACTACGTGCGTTTGTTACCAAACTCCTCCTAAACGGCTGGACCGATTTGGATGAAATTTTGTGTGTATATTTCAATGGGTTTTTGGATGGTTTGAAAACACAATTGGACCTGGTAGGTGGCGCTGCAGTCGGGTTCTAGGATCGTTCTGACAGGACAGCCGCGTCTGTCGGGTCCGCTAGTTACTTATAAAGATTTCTCTTTATAGATATTTTTTGTATTTTTGTTTCTAATGGATAAACTAAAAAAAAAAAACTAATAGTTGACTCACCAACGCACCACCGCTCAGGTGGACAGTCCGAACACGACCGATCGCCCCACCACTCGTACCGGTATTTATAACCGAGCGACGTACGCGTCTGAGGCAACGTCACAATACTGTCATCGGCTCGTATTGCGACATAGTGATATCTACATGCACTACAGTAACTTTTAATAATTGTTTTTGCATTTGATCCTAATCTTGTTGGCATCAGCTGCAGCTGCTACAACAAAAAACGTTCTTTTCTTTTACTTAAATATTACCATTTACCATTTCAGCGGGCGATTCCTTCCACATAAAGACCCACTTCCACTACACGGAGCCGACGGACGGCGAGATGTCGTTCAGATGTGGCGATGTGTTCCACGTGGTTGACACACTACACAACGGCACGGTGGGGGCCTGGCAGGTCTACAGGATAGGTGAGCTATATAAAAAAGCCAACAAATTATACTGAAAAACCTCGGTTGTCTCGTGTAGATACTATCTTAATATCATTCCCATTACGCATCTCTTGACTATTACATTACTGTCTGTTACATATTCATGGCAACACAGGTCCCAATAAAAAATGTATGTTTCGACAGCTAGCTGTCAGAAGATTATGATTTCCGTTTCCCGTTTAAAGCTAAGGTGTTCTGCTTAGAAAAGTAAATAATAAAACAAAATATTAAGGCAGTAACGACACTGGTTTTATTGAAATATATTACTGTCCTGTCCTGTATCTCTTGAGTTTCTTGCCCGTTCTTCTCCATAGAGATCTATGTTTTGTTGACTAACTGACCGACTCTTTGACAGTTCAAAAGTGCCTGTAATTGGTTTAATTGAAATAAGGGCATTTTCGTCAAAATGTCTACCAACCCACTTATGGGATGTCCCACACATACAAGTTGCAAATAATTAACATTTTTATAACATAGAAGTGTCGAGTAATTATTAAATAGTTTCAAAAGACTAGTTTTCGTTTTTACTTAAATTGCCAACTGAAATTTAAAAAAAAAAGTAACAAAATGAAATCCTGAAATGTGGCATCTTACGTCTTGCAGTACTGTCCTTATTATTTGGTAACGGTCATGACCAAAACGTATCTAAGTTACTATTTATTTACATATATTATTTGAAATAAGCTCCATATAATAAAAATAAAAACATACCTAGCAAAATTCGTAAAATTTATCATTCGACTAAATCAAGAATTTGCTAAAATATCCAAAACAATATTAGTAAGCTGTTTTCAAAGTAGGTAGCAGTTTAAAAAAAAATGCCCATAAATGCCTTGAGTTTGAGTTTGTCAATGTGCTGTCAATGAGGCTAAGGCCGGTTTTAGTGCTCGACTGACCGTCGGTGCGTACGTCCGTCGCGCTTGTCATTTGTATGAAAATTCACAAGTCGTGACAGTTCTCGACCGACCGTACGCACGCGTATAACGCGTAATTTTCATACAAATGACAAGCGCGACCGACCGAGACAAACTACTTACAAACCGAGACTCCTCCGTGCCTCGGAAAGCACGTTAAGCTGTTGGACCCGGCTGTCATTCGTGGATCTTTGACAGTCGTTACGGGTCGTTAGAAGTCCGAAAGTCTTACCAAGGGGTAGCGTATTACCCAGTAACTGGGTTATGGAGGTCAGATAGGCAGTGGCTCCATATAAAATACTGCTATTCAGCTGCATCTGGTTAAACTGGAAGCCGACCCCAACGAGTTGGGAAAAGGCTAGGCAGACTGATATTGTGCTGCACTGTGAATGGTCTTCTTGAAATAAATTAATAATTTGTATTAGAAATAGTTTTGATACAAGATAGTCTGGCTGTCTGGCCAAGGCACTAAAGACAGATTTCATGCTCTGGAGCATGAAATCCTATAATCAACAATGCATTTTTATTAATTCGTCAGCATTACCCCTTTCAGGTCGTAACAACCAAGAGGTCCAAAAAGGCACTATCCCCAACAAGGCTCGCGCTGAAGAGCTGGCAACGGCGCAGTTCAACGCTACCAAGAAAGAGATGAGCGGCAACGATGGCAAACACAACTTCTTTAGAAGACGTCGCTCTACGCATCGGCGTAGTAAGAGTCTTGGCAAGGTAGACTAATTATAATTGACATTTATTAAAAGACATGACATTTTTTTGTTAAGTCCCTACTGTGATTGTAATTTTTAGAAGACCCGTTTTTAGGGTTCCTTACCCAATGGGTAAAACGGGATTACTAAGACTCCGCTGTCCGTCCGTCCGTCTGTCACCAGGCTGTATCTCATGAACCATGATAGTTAGACAGTTGAAATTTTCACAGATGATGTAGTTCTGTTGCCGCTATAACAACAAATACAAAAAAAAAAACAGAATATAATAAGTATTTAAGGGGGCTCCCATACAACACACGTGATTTTTTTTGCGTTTTTATAGATAACTAGCGGACCCGACAGACGTTGTCCTGTCTGTACGATCCTAGAACCCGACTTCAGCGTCACCTACCGGGTCTTTTTCCGAGTTTTCAACTCAATAGAATTATATTATTATCACTCGAAACTAACACGATGCCGTGGCGCTGTGTCATATTCTATATCATATACAAGGTGTAACAAACAACTCACAACCTCTTAAGGGGTCATTGATCTCATCACCTCGCCTGAAATCGCGAAAAAAATCGGCTGGTCCATAAATGACGAGTTATGCGAACATAAGCAGCTGATTGTTTTTTTTGCGATTTCAGGTTTGGTCCCATAGTAAATGATGTTTTATTATCATGAGTATAATGACATCTTAAGAGGTTGTGCGTTATTTAAGTTACATCATAATCTCTATACGTTTATTTTTAATTCAAATCTTATGTAAATAAAAAGAGAATTCCTGACTGACTGACTCATCAACGCCCAGTCCAAACCCTGGAACCTAGAAAGATGAAATTTTGCACAGAGGTTCCCTTTATAATGTAGAAAAGGAAGAACGATTTCCCGGTAGTATGTTCCCGTGAGATATTTTCCAACATCGACGCGGGCAAAAGCTAGTCAAATATATTTATTTGCCAGAATAAGGTACAACATCTAGCCAAATGGTACGGTACCAAAATATTCACAAGAACATTTATGACATTACCTATTATTTTATCAACCCCCAGGAACACTGGGACGAGGTAGTACTCTCAGACAGCATCAGCAAGTTCCCGGCATACGAACGCGTGGTCCTCAAACAGCCCGGGTTTGTTCGGCCCGTGATAGTACTGGGCGCAGTCGCAGACATAGCCAGAGAACGTCTGTTGACTGAGAGCCCTGATAAATTCTCGTCGCCAAGTAAGTATTAACTACTTATTAAATTTTTCTATTTTTCTGTTATAGTTTCTTTTATACACACACACACACACACACACACACACACACACACACACACACACACACACACACACACTCATGTATCATTATTTAGAATTATTTTATTTTGCTCAATTTACTTTATATTAACTGGTTATTTCACTAACCTTATTTGATTAAGTCTTGTATTATGTTCATTTTTTTCAAACATCCCGAAATTAAATTGTTAAGACAAACATGTCTGGAATTACGCAACTCAGGCCCCCAAGATACAGGCGCCGCCTAGTTTGGGGACCACTGTTCAAATAAATATGATAATTTTATTGGTCCATTGTTACGAAATAAATTTCAAAAATAATAATATTGTGTGCTTACTGTAACTAGAATAATAAATTAACATATTTATTTGAAAAGTGGTCCCCAAACTAGGCGCAAAGAGTTGCGTTATCTTAATTTTTAATTCGAGACATGGGAGACATGGTTTCCTAAAGTCCCTTAGTTGACATTATGTTGTTTTGTGTAATAATCCTGAGATTTTTATACGCAAATATTAATTTAAGGGGAAATGGTATCGTAAAGGATTTGGAGCATTGATATAGGCGAAGGAAGCAATTACTTATAGAATTTTTAAAATATTTCAAAAATAATCAAACTTTTTCGTTCTGTTTTAGAAATGGACAGCACTTTAGAAGATACCAAAACGAAGTCCGCCGGTATAATCCGCCTGTCCAGCATTAGAACGATCATGGAAAGGGGCAAGCATGCCTTACTGGACATCACGCCCAACGCAGTGGACAGGCTCAACTACGCGCAGTTCTACCCTATTGTGATATTCCTGAAAGCAGATAACAAACATATCATTAAACAGCTTAGGGCTGGGTTGCCTAAGTAAGTTTAATGTTTATCTAATAAAGTTCGAGTTTTTTGTTTGTTTCTATGTTTGAACGCGCTAATCTCTGGAACTACCAGTCGTATTTGAAAAAATACTTTGGTATTTGATAGCCCAATTCTCGAGGAAGGCTGTAGGCTATTTAACATCACGCTAGCACCTTCAGGAGCCGAGTAAATAGCAAAAAAAGTCAGAAAGAACGCTAAGCAAAAACGAAGTAATAGCGCGGGCAGTTACCCCCTTATTCATAAAGAAACTAAAACGCTCTACAAACCTATTTTAGTTAAAATTGTGTTTTGTCTTCTTCTTTCAAACTCAAATCATAATTCGAATGAAATTGACAAAACACTATTTTAAGTAAACTAGGTTTGTAGAGCGTTTTAATTTTTTATGAATAAGGGGGTAAGTGTTTAATAAAAATAAAATAATATGTCGTGAAATGTATGATATGATATGAAGGAAAAGGGAGTGAATAATGAGGTGGCGCCGACCCAAGAAAATTATTTTGTTGCATTATTTGTTTAGTCAGAGAAAATTAGCTAAAATAAGCGATCCTTTTTTGTACGAAAATTACAACAGAAATAGCTCTAAAATATTGTCGAGAGATCCAAATGAAACTATCTTATTTCAACAGGTCTGCACACAAATCGTCAAAGAAACTTCTAGAACAGTGCCAACACATGGAGCGAGTATGGGGCCACGTGTTCACCCACACGATCACATTGAGCGAAGCAAACCAAAACACATGGTTCAGCAAGCTCTTAGACTTGATACAGAGGACGCAGCAACAACAGCTGTGGGTGTCAGAGACTAAGGTGAGCATTTTTAATGTTTTTAATTATATTGAAATTATTCATGGTATTTGGATTATTTTTGTGTTAAGTGTAAGGATGTTGGTGAGGGTATTGTTGTAAAACAAGGATAGAAGGTCGGTTTTATTAATAAAATGTTTCATGTGATTCGTTTTGTCAGTTGTTTTATAGTTTCTGATTAAGGGGGATCCCCAGTAGTAGCCCACGAAATTCAAATCTTACGTTTTTTGCAATTTGCAAAAAAGGTAAATTAAAGGTATTAGGTTTATTTAAGGTAAATTTGATTCGCGACTAGGTCAGTCTCAGGTTGTGTGTTGTTAAAAATATTAATCGCGAGTGTAACGAATATGTATTTACATAATTAAAACCATAACAATCATCAATACATCTCTCTAAGTTACATTTCGGAAATCATGACATTTTGGAACAAATGTAACATAGAGAGATGAGTGGTTATAAATATGTAAAAACATATTTGATAAAGTCGCGAATCATATTTTGGTCAACATACAACCTGACGCAACTTGCAAAAACCTAAAAAAAAAAAATTTTGCTCATAATATTAATTTTATTACACACATTGAATCTACTCTAGCTACTAAGTTAATATGTGGTCACATCACTTGATAACTAGATGTTGTGATTGGTTCATGCCGTAATTAAACAAAAAAAAAAGCCATTGTGTTTGAACCGGTTCACGACATTCAATTATTTATATTTCAGAAGGTGACAGTAGGTAGATAGCTAGATAGATAGAATACTCTTTATTATGCACACCATAAAAATTACAGATATAAATGTTGAAATTTTACATAGGTACTTAGCTAGGTAACCAAATGATTTGACATAAAAGTCATATGATTAATTTGAGTAAGCTCTCAGAAACCAGGGTTTATTTATATAGGTTGTAAGTGTAAAAAGTGGCAATCTTTTAAGGGGTCATTGTATTCATCATTATGAACAACTTTTACTATGGAGACAAACCTGAAATCGCGAAAAAAAATCAGCTGTTCAGTACATTTATATATTCGTCAAAATGTAGGGAATAGCCCACTGTTTACACTTACACCCTGTATTTTAAAGTACTTACTTGAATCCTTAATCACTTGTTTTATAACAAAATTTACTCACTACCTATACGTATGTTCTTATTATATGTAACTATCCATTTCTTCATGGGATTCATTTCTCAATGTTAACGTATTCTGTATTACAACAGTAAACGCATCATGCTTCAAGATGGTTGCTTGGTAAAGGCAATTTGGTGCATTTGGTAAAATTCATGTGCTCTCAATGTCTCTTAGTACCTTTATACTTTATTTAATCGGCATCTAAAATGTGGATACCACTGGCTACAAGAAAATCATAATTAAATCTTACTTTACATAACTAGGTACTTATTACCTTAGTAATAAGGTTGAAAATTGGCTCACCGACAGTGCCCGCGATGGTACTATCGAGGAAACTTACATCTATACACCGGGAATAGTCTTGCTTGCAGCGCTCGGCCGCTACAACACGCTTGCTAACAGATGTGGTCAGCGTGTGCACCGTGTGATTTTGTTTTCAAATTGGTCAGATGTCAGTTTTCTCAATAGTACACTGGTTTAATCTGAATGGTTGAAGCTATCTTACGACCTTAATCGAATTGTAATATACAGTTTTAAGTCTTTTCATTCGGTTGTATCCACATTTCAATGATCATAAAACATTATATATTAACCAATACGTTTCTGTTCTGTCTTGCGGCGGTGTAGCACGTTGAAATGGTGTCGGACATATACTTCCCCATTCCCCCTTCGCCGTACCCAGCCTTTTACCCCATCTCCTATCCTTTGAACATGTACCCTCCTTCCCCCCAACGACCCGTCAGTTCCCCCCAGAATTTACCCCCCATGAACCTTAACCCCAGCACTAAACATCACGACCATTTGTATGACGCTAACAGAAATCATGTAGTACCTTACTACTACTCTGAAACTCTGACCCCATGCATGCCTAACAATGCTTACAGTGTGCCAAATACTTACCTCACTAATAAAAACAGACATACTTTAGCCAGTTACCCTTACGATGACAGGCAGAATTATTATCAGAGAAAAATAAATCCTAAGTTAAAAACTCCACTAAACGCAAGCCCTGAGCTCTCTCACATTTTTGCCAAAAGTAATGTTTATCCACCACAGAGTTTTCGTCCTTATAGCGTTCTTGAAACGACAAGCAAATCACCAGTCCAAAACGTTCAACGACCATCCTCAGTCGTTCCAATGTCGGAACAATATCGACCAGCTTCCTTTTTCCAAACTGATAATGACGCTAAAAAAACAAATGAAGTACCAGAATGGAAGGCAAGGCTTCAGAAAGAGAATCCGAAGCCTTTATTCAAAATGCTAGAAAGACCACTGAGGCAAACTTGTAGAATCCCTAACTGCAAATGTAGTGAAAAGTCCCCAACGGATCCTGGGAGATTTAGCGAAGTGCGAACGTTACCTATACCATCAGGTAGAAATTTAAATAAGTATAGAAACTTATCTCTTCCTACTTTAAAGTTAGAGGAGATAGAGAAAATAGAGAATGAAAGTAAATCAGAAGCAGAAAGAGATGCTCATCCTGTCATCAGTAAACCGATTTCTGAACAGCATTTAGGCTATGTCTAGACTAGAAGATAAATTCTAACAAAGTTAACCAAAGTTACCATTTTAGATTTAGCACAACTATTCATCTATTTTTCTTATCTTATTATGTGTATATTGGCTGCTTGACTGCTTTGTTTTAATTTGCTTAATGGCACCACTTTTTATTATATGTATTTTGTTTGTTTTAATGTTTAGTTTTAGCCAAAGATTTATTGCCAGTGTGTTTTTGTTTTGTAAATACTGTCACAAATTACCAGTGTTAAATACCACCTGTGTTTTATTGAATCGATATTCAAAATTCTATGGTCATATAAATTCCGAATTTATTATTGATGTGTAACATCTTTCCTTTCGCTTTCCTGCAATCTGTGGGAGTGATTTCGTGAAAAGGGACGGAAGTATGTAACAGGAAGTGAAAATATTTTTTTAAAAGTTTTGAGTGACGGATTGAAATGTTGCCGTACATAAAAATGTTGCTTATTTGTTATGGAACTAGAAAGTACTTTTACCAAGGTGAGCTGTCAGATGTTACACATCATTGAAAAGGCTCGCTCGTTTTTTTATTGCAATAATAACGTCTTCTTGGACGAATCTATCGACTCATTTGTTATAATTACTCTAATGTTTTCTTTCAATTTTATTCGTTTGAATATCGATCCCCAAGTGTGTAAAAACCCAGAAAAAACCATTAATCATTGACAGGCGCTAAACCCCGTTTTTAGTTTCTGTAATGTTTTAAATGCAATCATTCATTTGTCTTGTCTTGTCACCCCATTCCATAACCTACCTCCCGGATGCGGCGAAACACGTTACCAAATTGGAATGGCGGAACAGAGGCCTGAGCCGTTATCAGACGACTTTTTGTTCTCAATGTCGTCGAGTACTGAGAATAGACTTTCATACGCCTCGAGTCCTGAAAGTGACTTGGAAGTGAGTCCTCCGCCGGCCCCGAGACTGGTCAAGTCTTCGTCTGATCCTTCAATAGCCACGACTCAAGATAATATGGACCGGGATGATGATATCAACCATATGGCCGACGCTGTGCCACCACCTTATACGGTTTGTATCTGCTTAATGTATTTTGTGTGATTAATTGTTCTTTGGTCATATTTGGTGTTTACCGAATTGATTTTAGATTGGAAAATTTATTATGTGGAATATAAGATAAGGATGTTAGATTTAGTTAGTGAGGATTTCCATTTTTGTAAAAACAGACAAAGTTATATGAGAATTACCTTACATTTAATTTAAAATATTATACCAGATTATATCACATTTTTTTTCAAAACATTTAACGGAAGAAGGTTCCTAACTAACCCTTAAGCTAGGTACATGTGCTAATGTCTCTAAAATTATTTTCTAAATTAAGAGTGGAGGGTCTTACTTCATTAATTTGTAAATACAGTTCAGTTTGCTTTTGGAGGTATCCGAATAGTTTCCATCTGAATTGGAATTCATGCGGTGAGACTAGAACTCAGATCAACAATTTTCGATGCTTTCTATATAATGCGCGGTCAATTTTGTAAAGGATTAAGGGAGATGCGCTAAGGTAACCAGCGAAATTCAAAATTTCTTGCGTTTTTTGCAATTTGCAGATCAGTGTCAGGTTGTATCTTAATCAAACTATGATTCGCGACAATAACAAATATGTATTTACATAATTATAACCATAATGGTAAAAACACAAGAAAATTTGAATTTCGCGGGATACCACAGCGTAATCACTTTATGTATCAGTTAGTTAGATGATGAAATGTATTTCGACAAACAGCAAGGCGGCTACGGCGACAGCAAGTACGGCTTCGCAGCGACTACTAACGGAGCGCCGACCAATGGGGTGAACCACAGTCAGAGTCACAGTTTGGGCAATAACGAGGCCCCGCCGTACCAGCTCAATCCTATGACGCATTCGCCACCGCACTCACCGCTATATGGAACCGGTAAGTTCGTTACGATCACAGGCATAAGCAATAAGTAGAGAATGAACATGGGGCAACAAGATTTGTATTTTTTTTTGTGATTTCCCTTTTATTTTTCAAGAACAGCTGCTTAAAGCAATGGCTTCCATATTATTACAACGGATCTATAAATTATGTTTTAACAGAGTTAATATTGTGTTTTAGACCATTTTTAGTGCATCAATTCAAAAATCAAAATCACATGGGCACTTATGAAACGTCAGAAGCTAGGTGCACGGTTCCAATTAGAGAAAAGCTGACAAGAAACTCCACGGTTACTCTTTTAAAAATAATTGGCTTTTTCAATGTTTTCAAATTACACTGTTAATAGGCATGGAAGGACAGTGTAGGCCTATCAACAATTGCTGACATACAAATATAACAAAATGACATCAGCAAATAAGCAAAAATAAAAATAGGATACATTGGAGGAGGCTCTCGTTGGAGGCTCACCTGCTATCTCCTCAACACTTGTTCACCTGTATAATGAAGCATTGTTTCCGTCAGTACCAGAACTGCCCCCGCGCGGCACAGTGAGCCGACCAGCCGGCGGCGTACTGCTGCCCGCACCGCCTCCCGGAAGACCTCCACACAACCTACGACATAACACTTCTGTAAGTAACCTCACTTGTCTTCTAGCTATAGACCCTTGCTTTAGCCTGTTACTTTAAATTCGTCCTTATCACTCTAATATTATAAAGGCGAAATTTGTGAGTGTGTGTGTGTTTGTTACTTTTTCACGCTCAAACGGCTTGACCGATTTGGATGAAATTTGGTATGTAGATATAGCTTATACACTGAATTAAAACATAGGCTACTTTTTATCCCGGTCTACGCGGGTGAAACCGCGGGGCGCAGCTAATATAATATACCTAATTATTCCGATTCAGCCTGTCCTTGCTGTCCACCCCCAGCGACGCCCTAAGCCAAGTCCCGCCGTACTCCACAGGGGGTGCCCTTATGGAGTGGTCGCTGAGTTTTTAAGTTTTATGCTGACTGGAGGTCTTAATTTATTGAGGCACGCACAGGAAAGTCCGGTTAAGCAGCCGACACTTCCTAGTTGTCAACATAGGAGATTGTCAGAAGGTCACTGCGAGATGCCCTTTCCCAAAAAACAAAAACAAAATTTAGCTCCAAAAAAAGCTAAAAAATTAAACTCTTTTTAAAACTTGGCAACAAAAAGTTAGGTAGGTTTATTTTTGGTCTTTTAAGTCAAGAATGATGGATTGGAAGAACAGCAAGCGGTTTGAAGGTCTTTCAACAAATTTTTCTTCTCCTAGGCAAATCGTCCAAGTGCTCAAGAGCGTCTATTCGGGCCCCCTAAAGACCCGGGAAGCGATGAGGCAGCTACGTACACTGCGCGACCGACGAGTATGGTCATACAGCCTAGTCAAGGACAGGGGTCGCTGGATAGGCATCGACATCCTTCTAATCCGGTAAGTACATAGAAATAAAATCTAATAATTTAGTATTGTTTGGCCTTACTCCGATTATAACCAACCCTTTACTAATGCACATTGTATACAGGGTAGGTGTAAACAGCGGCAATATTTTAAGGGGTCATTGTACTCATCATTATGAACGACTTTTACTATGGGACCAAACCTGAAATTGCGAATAAAACAGCTGTTCCCTACATTTTGACGAATTATGCGAACATAAATGTACAGACAGCAACAGAGATAAGTAACCAGTGTTGTAGTGTGCGTGACACTACAAAACAGTATTGCTACTGTTAAAACGATTCATTACGTACAACACACAATGCCCTCACGCACACATCGCGTTCATGTGCGAGTGAGTGCGCTAATGTCTTCTCAATTATAGTATAACATAATTTCGCATTGAAAACTTAAGCGTTCGTAGCCCAACGAATAAGGCATTATACTTCTGAGTACTACGGTGTGAGTTCAAATCTCTGAAGTGATGATTCTTTTTGCGATTTATTATTTTAAGCTAAAGCAATTAGAACAATTTTTGTTAAGAAAATGTTTTATTTATTTAAAATTGCTTAAATAAATAAAACAATTTTTAATAAATATCTTTATTTAAAAAAAAGAACATCAAAAGTGAACATGTTTTATTATAAATACAACAATATGTTTAGAACATGCTATTACATCTTTTTATACCATTATATAATATGTATACAACAATGGGCGGAGTGAATAAACATGTCACATAGATAACAAATATAATCTGATCCAGTAACAATAACATCACTCACACACTCCTACCTACACAGTACCGCCGACTTAATTTATTATGGCTAAATATGCTGTGAAAGTATTAAGTATTTCGTTTAGGTATCTATTATAAAATAAAGTCGCTTTTCATGTCTGTCTGTGTAGCCGCGTTGTTCTTCTAACGCCACAGATTTTGATGCGGTTTTCACTATCATGATAAATATTTAACTTATATATTATAGAAACCTTCATGTTTTAACAAGTCGTAAAAACCGTGCGAATCAGGGCCGGGTCGCTAGTTCAGTTATATACAGATATGAATTACCTACATTTTTGAAAATTAAAATTAAAATAAAAACATTTACCACCTGTATCGGGAACAGTAGGTATTATAATTATTACCAACCATTATTAATTATTTCTAGGAAAATAATAGATTTAAAAACGTTAAAATGTCTGAAATTTAAAGGTAGTATATAATATGTATGTTACGATAAGTCGGTGGTGATTTTCGACGAAGACAATTTTCATCAGTAATTATGACGACATTGTTTTGTCAATCGAAGTGCCGATATTCCGCAATTTTGACGGTGCACGGTATATAACAAAATTTTACGCGTCGGTTTGCAACATGTCAAACCGTCTGCTTGCAGGTGGTTCCGTACAGTTTGCATAATGACGTTGTGTGCTGCTGCTGTTATGCTGGTCTAAGCGAATGGATCTGATGTATGGGTGGCAACAATTTCACGCACGATGCCGAGGCGAAACATTTGTGTAAGCCAATGGTGTCGGTCCAGGCAGGCGACGGTTTATTTCGCTTGTCTCAGTGACAATGCACCCACAGTCAAACGGTTTTTCTCTACAAAAAAAAAAGTGAAAATATTAGGTCTAAACATACACCTCCCAAATTATAAATTAAGAAATAAAAGTTACACAATATAAATACAATGCAGAGAATATATATTTATATACTTAAATACAATTGATATATAAGGCTAGTGGTCAGTAATAATAAAAATTATAATACGATAAAATGGAAATAAAAAGGCAGGGCGAGTGACCTAGGAAATACATAATATCATACTTATAAAAAATAAAAAATAATATAATATAATAATGACACAAATAAAAAAAACAAACAACAAATAATATAATATAATGATGATTTTTTATTTTTTCTAAAAAGTATTAAACAATATTATTATACTTTATTTAGAATAGAAATCCTTTGTTTAATTACCATACATGCAATTTACATTTTTAAATATTTTAGATAAAAAATGAAATCTTTTAAAATTGTATTTTATTATTATTATCTAATCATTTACAAACATATTCATTATTTTTGAATATTTTATTACAAAACACAGATAAAAACTATTACTATAATACTGTGTAAACCAATAATGGAAATGATTAAATAATTATCGATATAATGAGTGGCTATGCAGTTAACAAAAATTGTATTTATTTGTTAACTGCATAGCCACTCATTATACTAAATTCAACTATTCCGGTGTCATTTCCTATTAGATTCAACTATTCATATCCACAATTCGTTAAATGAGATACAACAGACAATCATAATAAAATTACTGGGTGGGATCACGGTGACATAATAAATTAATACATTCTAATAATAATTTCACTCACACATAGCATTGGGCGCCTTGCGATTTCACTAATAGAAATATTTTTTTTCTCATGCAAAACAATAATCTGAGCTTTTTGAAATCTTGTTAAATGATGCATGGTCTAAATTAATCAATATATCACAATCACAAACTTCAAGTGCAAAAGAAAGAGTATAATGTGTAGTTGCTAATGCAGACTGACTACATAAGTTCACAATTAAAGGCAGGAATATATTTTTAAAGCGGGTAGTTAGCTTCTAAACTGGGAAATAATTTTAAGTAGGCGAGAAACTTGTGGTAGATTCTCAAACTGGTCAGAATATCGCTTTATTCAGTTAGTATATTCATTTTAAATTACAAAATCTCAAAAATAATATTTTAGTAAACTCGAGGCTCGAACTCAGATCATTCTGTCACTGTAGGTTGAATGCTTACCTGTTGCGCCACGAGAGCAACTATCCTACATTGCGAAATTATGTTACACTATCATTTAAAAGACGTCAGCGCACTCACTCTATGAATGGGATGTGTGCGAGGCTGTAATTGTGAGCAGTACGTACAGTAGGATATAGTTTTGTAGTGTGCGTGTCTGGTTACTTAATTCCTTTGGCCTGTGTACTGAACAGCTGATTTTTTTTTCGCGATTTCAGGTTTGGTCCCATAGTAAAAGTTGTTCATAAGGATGAGTACAATGACCCCTTAAAATATTGCCACTTTTTAAAGTATAGCGTTGCCATCTAAGTTGTGGGCAAATATCGATCATGGTTCAGCTCAAATTCACACATAAGCAGTAGAAATAGTATATGTGGAAAACATTTAAGAAGTACAAAACATGTAACTTTAATCTCGTAGTGGAAACTAACGAAAAATAAAAGTTGATACCACCAAAAGATCATCCTGTACAACAGTTTTGGAAGTATGTGCCGTTGCATTTGTTTCGGCAACGATGAAGTTTATTTGCTTCGACATTAAGGCGAAATGGTATCGTAACGGAGGAACGTTTAGCCATATAATAAACCCTTAATCCCCTTATGTCTTTAATGGTGAATGTGTAGACGAAATTTTATTGAAATTGTTTTAATTTTTTTTTTACAATCTAATATGTAAAACAGTTGTTTCTCATAAAAATGCTAATTTTAGGAAACTGCGATTTTATTGTATCGAGGCAAATTGTGTCAATCATGTTTTGACCCTCATAATTTACTAAAGAAAATCTTCAGTTCTTTTATTCATGAAAAAAGAGAGTTTTATAAGACAAAAATTGATTTTGCGTGCAACCGGAATGCGTCAAAATATCTTCTTTGGGACACATTTCGCCTTAAAAGGTTGTGGGGCTTACCTACCAATTGACATTTTTATTTTTTCCTATACCTACAGCAGAGTTCCTACGACGGCACTCCGTCGTATGACTACAGCGGCGCCTCCAACAATGGTTCTGCGGTGGGTTCCTGTCGCCTTCCTCCCAACGCACCCGATGACCTCAAAGTCGCACCGCCTTCTATGTGAGTATTGAAATGAAGTATAAACATCAACAACTGAAAATCATGGTTGGTTCGCAACAATGCAGTTAGATTCCCAAATCAACCAGTGTTGGATTTCTTGACAGAAAATGATCAGAAGTAAACAGACCTTTTTTATGTATACACAGCAGCAGGTCAAGTTACTACAAATTGTAAAATTTTCTCATTCGATTTTGAACTTACCCATAAACATTTTAAGGTTTAAAATTATTTGGAGATATTGGACAGTTTGATATATCCTTATGTGCTGTTGTCTGTACCTACATGGGACTATAACTGGCAAATAGTGGCTGAAATACACTTCTCCCAATCCAATTCGGGGAAACTTGTTAGCTTACATTACTTGTTGAGAGTTAGCCGGATAACCGGATTGTATGTTTAACAAGACACTATGAAGTTTTGAAAAACATGTATTATTCTGTTTCTTGACTATCAAAGTCTACCTACCGGTCAATATCAGCCTATAGCAGTCCACAGCTGGACATAGGCCTCTCCTATTGCACGCCATTCAGCTCGATTCTGGCAACTCGCAGCCAGCCACTGCGAGGATCGTCGCTCCACCTAGCCTGAGGGCGTCCTACCTTACATTTGCTGATTCGCGGTCTCCACTCAAGAATACGTCTACCCCAACGGTCATCGGTTCTAATATGGCTAAAATCGTCGCTAATATAAGTAACTGACGTATCTGACATTTTGGACTAAACCTAACCTAACTTTAGTCATTTGATACATTTTCCAAGTCCAATCGATCTGTCTAATCGGCGTATCTGTATGCCTTACCCGCTTACCGTTCCCACGATAATGTAAAAATCGAGACCGATGTATCTACAGTTTACAAAAAAAAAAAAGAAAAATAGTTTGCCCTGTAAAACATGCTTCGAATCAGTTACGTCACTTAGATTAGCGACGATATGGCCGACCCATTGCCACTTAAGCTTGCTGATTCTGTGAGCTATGTCTACAACTTTGGTTCTGTTCTCTTTTGTTCTGAGTTCTCTACAGGTACCAGTTACTTAATAATAATTATTTTTTACAGTAAAATGGAGCCTCCCCCACCTCCGAACCCAACAGCAATGTCACAGAGTAACATGACACAGAGTCCTCAACGGAATTCAAACTCACACGAACACAACTCGCTTGACTACAGAAGTCCAGATCAGAACTATAGGTCAGTTTTATTTATACTTTATTGTCTTTTTTACCATCTTCGCATAAGTTCAGGTAAAGTTTTCTTACAGATAATTTCATACAAACCATTCCATTTTGGAAATAAATATATCTTGTAGATAGAGCATACTTAGACACGGCTTTATCTACAAAATATTGTTTGACCACACAAATTCTCACAAAAAAACTTATAATACCTTTATTACTCAAATAAGGGCATTTTTTTTTAAACTGCTACCTACTTTGAAAACAGCTTACTAATATTGTTTTGGATATTTTAGCAAATTCTTGGTTTAGTCGAATGATACATTTTACGGATTTTGCTAGGTATGTATTTTTTTTATTATATGGAGCTTATTTCAAATAATATATGTAAATAAATAGTAACTTAGATACGTTTTGGTCATGACCGTTACCAAATAATAAGGACAGTACTGCAAGACGTTAGATGCCACATTTCAGGATTTAATTTTGTTACTTTTTTTTTAAATTTCTGTTGGCAATTAAAGTAAAAAAGAAAACTAGTCTTTTGGAACTATTTAATAATTACTCGACACTTCTATGTTATAAAAATGTTAATTATTTGCAACTTTTATGTATGGGACATCCCATAAGTGCCCATAAATGATTGACCTTTACCTAACAGCAATGGATAGAAAAAAAATAAAGATAATTTGTAAACACCAAGATTTGCAATATGTAACACAATCTCATCATCCCATTTGAAATCCATGGCTGTTCAGCAAAAAAAAAAACACAATAGAAACCTTTTAATCCCAAAAAAGGTCAACTGACCAAAACTAACTTACAATAGTTCTCAGATAGTGGTCCAGCAACTTGTTACTACTTTCACAGTGTTAGATTTCTCTTTACTACTTACTCATTGTGTTTTAGGAGTTTGGAATATGCCTACGTATTTCGTGTTTCGTAGTTCAGATGTTTCGTGTGGTTAAAATAAGGTTTAAAAGTGGTGTTGTAGCTAGATATGTTTTGTAGTTGGAAAAGTGCTGATATCCAGTGTTAAAAATGATTAAGTACAAGAAAAAGTAATGTATCAACGGGGGAAAAATACTAGTTTCAACTGTACTGACAGCAAAAGTGTTCAGGGTTATTTTAAATTGTGTAGTTAATCCGCAGACGCGATGGTAATCGATATCTAAACACGATAAAATAAAACATTTGCGGTCTTATACAAAACGAGGTTTTTCTACTGTCATGGTTTAAACCATTGAGCCAGTTTTTGTAATAAGAACTTTATACAAAACTGACAACTTAGTCCGGTACTAAGTTGTCAGTTTTGTAAAACTGACATCTTAATTTGTCGGAATAAAGTTCGAAATAAAAAATGGTCCATGGTTTAAACCTTGGTTTGAAGATGAACCTTGTTTTGTAAGACGGAGAAAGATTTGATGGTTTTTTTTGGGAAGTCAACGACTGCTGTTAGTGTTGCTACTTGAAGTACGAGTTGATAAAATCTGTTATATCGTGTTGAGTCAACACGTCCATGAAGTTTACGCAAAAAAAATAGATGTTTTAAACTTAAGACTTCAATTTCAAGTGACTACAATAACTGCGGTCGACGACCCCACAAAAAAAATAATTTCTTTTTCGTTTTATCATGTTTAGATATACAGGGTGTAAGTGGCAATCTTTTAAGGGGTCATTGTACTCATCAATATGAACAACTTTTATGGAACCAAACCTGAAATCGCGAAAAAAAATCAGCTATTCATCATTTATGTTCGTATAATTCGTCAAAATGTGGTGAACAGCTGATTTTTTTTCGCGATTTCAGGTTTGATCCCATAGTAAAAGTTGTAATGTCGTAATGATGAGTACAATGGACACTTAAAAAATTGCCACTGTTTACACTTACACCCTGTAGATACTCATCGCGTCCGCAGAGTTTAGCTAGCCAATTTTAAACAACCCTGTAGTTAACTTATAATATGATAATTATCTGAGTTTTACTGATATTTGATGATTGACCATTTCGTTTTCAATTTATGTCGGTATCTTGTTCATAGAAGGGCTTGCAGCTAAGTAATAACAGCCGCACGGGTCGATCGATTAGGTTAAGCTAAGCTTGCCGCGGTTGGTCTGTGGATGGGTGACCATCTGTTCATACCAAGACCCCTCCGTGCCTCTATAAAGCACGTTAAGCCGTTGGTCCCCGGAAAGCCGAAAGTCTGACAACCTGTCTTACCAAGGGGTTACCCAGTAACTGGGTTGTGGAGGTCGGATAGGCAGTCGCGCCATGTAAAATACTGGTATTCAGCTGCATCCGGCTAGACCGGGAGCCGACGCCAACATAGTTGGGAAAAGGCTGGGCAGATGGCAGATGATCTTCTTCATACTGCCTTTACTCAGAAACCACCAAAAATTCAAAAAAAAAAAAGAAACTGCGGCTTACAGTTTACAATATTTAATAGGTGAACCCATAGACTTATAAAAAAAGGAGGACTCCGCGCCACGCATATCGAAAGTGAAGCACAGTAAGTATGCCGGGACCGTTTGTACAAACACGCCTCACGCACACATTTACATCATAGTATGCCGACCGGCCGCCATTACGTGATCGAGCGACGGCGGTCTTTGCAGGTCAAATCACGCACACATAGATCGGTACGGTGCTTCACTTTCGACATGCGTGGTGCGGAGTCCTCCTTTTTTATACGTCTATGGGTGAACCTTACATATTAATAGTGTGATACTTACCAGTGATGCTAACAGGCCCCCAGAATACCGAAGTCCTCAGACAAGCCGGCCGCCGCCTATGAACGGCAACAGTCCCCACACGCCCATGCACGCGCGGGGGCCCTCGCTGCCCAACGTGCCAACCAATGACCATGCCAAATACAGGTGCGTACATACATATTGTCTACCTTTGTACACACGGCTACATATCAAGCTATACATTTCCAGTTTAAACTGACCTCTCATTGTAAGGAAATCCTATACAATGCGAGATCAGCTTATACTGTAAATGTATAGCTTGATGTGTAGCCATATTTGTGTACGAGCTACATGTAGCCATATTTTTCTTGTGACTACTTTGTTTTGTGCCCATCTCCAATTTAGTTGGTACCTCTGATTTTCGATCGAAATCACTATAGGTTATTTAATTATTTTAATCTGTTGCTATTTCGGCCAATTATTTACTAATGGTGACAAAAAATTGACTGATTAGAATAGAATATAATGCTTTTTATTATTATTGTATGTATAAACCGTGCGCGTAAACATGGCACCTGGCTCGAAAACAAAATTGTGTCTAAACACTATGTTTTGTCACGTTTAAAGCATCGTAAAGTAGTAAAGAAACTACTCACCGCAAATTAAATGTTGGTATTCAAAAAACTAAAATAAAACTCTAAATTTTTTTGCTTAGTTAAGTTAAAAAAGTTAAGTTACTAAAACTCAAGTTCTTTAAACGTAATTCATGCGATCTAGGTGCCATGTTGACGCGCACGGGCTATATCTACACCATATAAATCATCATAGATGTAATCAGGCCTTAGAAATACTCTTTTCTAATACATTTTGTGTTAAAATATTTTAATGGCGGTAAGGTATTCACAGATACTGTCGTCATTAATTAACACCCATGTATTCTTTTATTTTTTATTGCTGAATAGGCCTGCTTTTGACCTCCATCTCGCCTTATGGAAAGCAATGGATATTTTAGTTATTTTTACATTTTAGTTATTTTTTATTCAGCTAAATATAGTCCATGTATTTCGCACAGTGGGCGTACGAACTCTGCCTCTCAGGCGGACTACGGAGGGCGCGGCGGGGCCCCCGTGCCACCCTACAAGCCCGTGCCTCCTCCCAAGCCCAAACACTACAGGCCTCCTGACAACACACACCATCCTAGGAATGGGGTAAGCATTATGATGTCTGGATAATAATGTACAATTTTGGTTTTTAAAAATTTACTGGTGTTATGCTACTTTATGTGTGCTTTTTCTCACTGGGGCTTGTGGCTAAGTAATAGTAGCCGCATGGGTCGATCGATCAGGTTAAGCTACGCTTGCCGCGGTTGGTCCGTGGATGGGTGACCATCTTTCCAAGAGCCCTCCGTGCCTCTGAATGCACGTTAACCCGTTGGTCCCGGCTGTCATTCGTGGTTCTTTGACAGTCGTTACGGGTCGTCAGATGACCGAAAGTCTGACAACCAGTCTTACCAAGGGTATCGTATTACATAGTAACTCCAGTCGCTCCATGTAAAATACACCAGTATTTTACATGGAGCGACTGGAGTTATAATGGAGTATTCAGCTGCATCCGGCTAGACTGGAAGCCGACCCCAACATAGTTGGGAAAAGGCTAGGCAGATGATAATGTGCTTTTTCTCGCATCGAGATTTTCATTTACATTTAATTTATTTAATTTTATATGTATTAACTTTTGAGCTGTTAAATTAAATTAACTTTCAACATTTTGATCCGCAACTAAGCTAAGCTTAGTTTGAATAGGAAAAAGGTTAGGTTGCTAAGCAAGTTATATTTACAGTTTTCCAACTCGTATAAAACACAACTTCTCGAAAAACCCTGTATGTTTTTTTTTTTTAAAGGGACTATTCACTAACTCTTTTCTTGTATTTAAATTATTGTACCCACTGTTTAAATAAATTTGCATGGATTTCTTCAGCACAGTTAGTTATTGCTTTTAGTCCTAACAATACCATTCCTCTCGCCTTAGCAGAGCATGGAGCCCCCGCCCCCCACTGGCCCCCCAGGGCCGCGCCAGGCCGCGCCGGGCGGGTTCCCCGGCTCCCCGCACTACTCGCACCAACACTCGCACTCACAGCCCGCACATAGGCCGCATAACCACAATAATTACCAACAGGTGAGTACTGCATGAGTGTGAAGCACTTTTTAATTTTTTTTATCCCTTCTTAAGAACATACCCCGACCAAACGACCTTGAGCGTTCGGTCCTTCTCTGTCCCGCCGCTCATCCTCGCTCTGTCCCGCTCCCTGGGCACGGACCTTCATCATAAAATTTACATTTTTTTGGAATTATTTAAATAAAAAAAGAATAGCGAACTTTAAAAATAAAATAAAACGTGAATAATTTAGAATTTTAAATTATCTATCCATTAGTGTAATCCTCAAATGATTAGAACGTCACCTTTAGCAAAATATGCATGCAATCAATAATTTTAGACACATTTTTAAAAGGTGATTTTAAATGTATTTATTTCACTTAAAAACAAAAGTTAACGTGCAATGTGTTGGTACAATATCGAACATTAATAATGTGCTTTTAGATGTAATTTATTACTCTAAATTAATGAGTTAATAGCCTCTGAATAACGCCCTATCGCAAGGTTTGGTTATCGCCTTAACTGCCATCAGTATCAGTCCTTTCTGGACTATCATCACTTTGGTTGCGTGAGACAGTTGGACTTTGTACTTGACCACTTTTGAATGCCAAAGAGCATAGGGATGATGATAATTTTTTTTCCGTCAGTTCATTAGGTAAGATGTTGGATACGTATATTTTTTTTATGTAATCTAAAGATTACGGCGATACATTGAGTTAAAATATGACATGACGTCACTACTTTTAGATTTCATAGAGTAGTTTGTTATAGTTGTGACGTAATGAGCCCCCAATCCCCAACTTTAATGCGTTTTATGTAAGTTATTTTTTATTATCTGACTGACGGATTAAATAGATTTTTTTTTGTGGAGTCATCGACCGCAGTTATTGCAGTCCCTTGAAATATCAATTCGAAAATCTGTTACTAAAAAAACTTCACAGACTTGCTGGGTTTTGATATCTCAACACGATAAAACATAAGAAAACAGTTTTTCTCAACTCATACCTCAAGTAACAACACTACTGACACATGTCGTTGACCTCTCAAAAAAAAAAATCCAAGCTTTTTATTTTTTTATTTTATCGTGTTTAGATATCGATACCGGTCGCGCCTGTGGAGTTTAGCTAGCCGATGTAAAATAACCCTGTATGTATTTTATGTCCTCATCGAATGGTACAATTCCAGCAAAACATGTACGGAGGTCAGATGCCGCCGCAGTCCCCGCCATACTCGGGACCACCCTCACACCACCGGGCTATCAACCTTCCACACAACCCACATCTCATAGGTAAGTCTATATTTTTATCTATTTAACTATGATTTTGACTGGTATGTATATCAAAATACATACCAGTCAAAATCATAACCCTCCTTTTTGCTTCGCCGTAGTCGAGTAATTAAATTGATAGAAGATTGTAAGAATGACGATCATGTCTAGAAAGGAATTAAACGTTGTGAAATGGAACTGAAAACATTATATCCGTCAGTAGAAAATCTTCGCATTGAAGAAACAATTGATGTATCATGTCGAGAGTCAGATAATCGAGTTCATATTTATCTAAAGTTATATAAATCCCGGTATTCCAGAAAATCCGGCAATGCACTCGGCTAAATGGTTATGCCATACCATTCTTAAATATTATGTGGTATTATTTATTTAAAAAATACCGGGATACCGGGATACCGGGATCACAATCGGGGATTCGTATGCTTGTTTACTTGAAATTCATTTTTAACATTACACATCCTACAACATTAGCTGGCATTCGATTCTATAATCAAAAAGTACTAAAATCAATTCCGGAATCACGAGATTTTTACGATCGATACAAAAGTACATTCCATATTAGCCAACCCTTGAACGTAAGTAAATATACATTCGAATCCAATCATGTCAATACTATGACTCAAATCAATTAGCACTGGAGATTCTGTATAATGATATAAAAAAATGGTTACTATGGAAATAAGTTACCATTGACTACTGTTTTCTTACTAGTTACTAAGTAATTGGTCGATTTTTTCTTAACTTCCTCTATTTCTTTCAGATTTAGCAGGTAGTAGAGAACAACGCGGATCAGCGTTCGAGCTTTACAGAAAACCTCAACACATGCATAACTTAAGGTAAGCCTATCGTACTGCACTTTTCATCTGCGTGTACACTATAGGTCCCAAAACATCTACAATCTCACAAAACATGTCAAAATTGATGATTATTAAAAAATGCATGTTTCTGTAATCTCATTCAGATTTGTCATTTTTTCCTTAGTTTTATTATCAGCCCCTGTACAATTTGCTCTAACATGCAAACACCAATCGCTTCACAAACGACTAACAATGTCTTGTCGGGCCACAGTATTAGTTATGGTTTTGTATGTGGTATTATAAACAGTTTTATACATATATTTTGTAACATATATCTCTATATCGGGGCGTTAGTCTGTAAATTGTAATATTGAAATAACATTGTAATCTATTAGAAAATTATCTAGTTGTTTGTTTCGGAACAAACTATTGGCAGTGCGTGTCTGCATTTTAGTGCAACTTGATGATTATGTTATAAAAGCATATTGAATTAATTTCTTTATATCTTTTTCTTTCTTTATTCCATTCAATATGTATTCTTACGAAATCTGTCTAATTTGTTCTTCTTTTGGCTTACCTTACTTTCCAATTTCTTCATCACTTATTTCTATGAAATGATTTCTTTTGTAATAATTGTCTTATATCTCTATGAAATATTTTTATTAATATGTCTTGGATATTTCCAGATCATTATTTCAATATGCTTTTTTTAGAATCACAAAATTCATCTTTTGAAAATTGTCATGCTCATTGGGACATTTCAGAGATTTCAATATTGTTCCATTTCTTTTTTAGACTTACTTTCTATAAAACTTCCTAGAGTTTCTTTATGTTGAACCATCTGATATGTCCTCAAACTATCTATCATTGAGTAACTAAGAGGGTGTTTGGTTGTGGGTGTCCGCAGTTCATCAGATGCCATGAACTCAAGTGTGGAGCGCGACGAGACGTTCTCACCAAAAACTAAAAAGAAATTATCTAAAAAGCCATCGTTCATTAAAAACGCCGTCCTCGATCTATTCCGTTCGAAAACGAAAAATTCACAAAAGGTGTCTCGTCAAAAGTCACTGTGTGAAAGTGACTTGCAGCAGAGATCCAACATGCCGCAAATTCCGATGTTAAGACGAGAGAAGTCTGACCTCAGTGATTTGAGCATACACATGAGAAACCAGCAAATAAGGAACCAGATGTTGCAAAGAAGCAACTCGTCCTCTTGCGAAAAGCCAGTATTGAAGCCAATCCTGAAACGGCAGAGTTCGTTTTGCGATGAAAGAAACGGATCTATCTGTACTGTCAGAGATTATGACGCCAAACCTGTCATGAAGAGCCTCAGAAGGCAGAACTCCATGTGTGACATAGAAACAGAACCAAAAGTTACCCCGCTGTTGCGTAGACAGAACTCTCTCATAGAGTATAATAGGAGAGGCATCTACGGACAGTCGTCCAGCTTTAATATGATTACCAAAATAGACCCCATCTACCAAAGACAACAGCAAGTTAAACATGAACCATTTCATCCCACACAACCGTTACCTCCAGAACCGATATACCAAAGTAAAGAACATTTTGTTTATGATCCTATTCCTAAACCTCGAAGGACTTACACATCTCTTTATGATACATCTACTGAAAACGCTTACGCGAGCAGGTCTGAAATGTCCAACCAGAGTTTTGAAAATCCGTATGGAAATCGGCAAACTTTGGAAATGCCTTTAATGGACCCACCTTATGCTACAAGGGCAGAGTGTATACGGGAAAGCCCTTATGCGACCAGGGCTGAATGTGCGAGGGAAAGCCCTTATAGATCAAGGGGTGAATGTGCAAGGGAAAGCCCTTATGCATCGAGGGCTGAATGTGCAAGAGAAAGCCCTTATGCAACCAGAGCTGAATGTGCCAGGGAAAGCCCTTACGCTACTAGAACTGAATGTACAAGAGAGAGTCCATACGCCACAAGGGCTGAATGTGTAAGAGAAAGCCCTTACGCCTCAAGGGAAGAATGTATCAGAGAAAGTCCTTATGCAACAAGAAATGAATTCATTTCAGAAAGTAAGCAATCTGATTCTCTTTACAGTGAATCTCCGTATTCTAGTAAAGAGCACATGTTACGAACGAGACTAACACCTGATAGTCCATACGCGACTAAAGAAGAAATGTTACGACAAAGATTTTCCGAATCTCCTTACAGCACAAAAGAAGACATGTTAAAACAAAGAATGGATACTTCATCTAAAGAACCTCTTTATGGAAAAAGAACTTATGATCCGCCACCTAGCACATCTTGGAATGAGAATCATTATGGTGTGAGGCCAGATAGGAGGTTACAGACACCAGTGAACTTTCCTGGAAGGGTATCTCCTATGAGTAAATGTATGAGTGAACCTCCATACGCTACACGGACAGAAATGATGGCGAGGCTAGGCCAAACCGAATCACCCTACGCCACTCGATCTGAAGTTAAGTCTAGTTGCTCTGATACACAATATGGCACTCGTCACGAAATGATGGATATGAGACCTGATGTAAGACCAGCCTCCGCAGAATGTACTTACGTATCTAAACAAGAAATTTTGTCACAAAAAGCAGCTTTATTGGCTAAAAAAGAATCAAGTTACAGTATACGGCTGGAAGAAAAACTTGAAATAATAAAGCAAAGAAATCAGGCTAAAAAGGAAATGATTTACCAAACTAGAAAGGAAGCGAATGAAAGTGATTCAGCTAAAATAAGGGAACCACTTTATGTGTCGAAGAGAGATTTGAAAGAGAGTGTAATATACGAGTCTCAACAGGAAACAAAAGAAGTGGCACAGCCTGAGGAACAAGATGGAAGTAGTAGCAGCGCTAGAAGTAGCCCATACGAGCTTGGTGATGCTAATCACTTATCTCGCAGAGAACCTGTGTATCAGACAAAAGTAGAGGCTGAAAGTGGCATAGAAAGTGAAACATTTCAAGAAATAGATTTTTCGAAACTCCGTCTAACAGATTCAAAAACTGACGCAGAGAAACAAAAATCAAAAAATTTAGAAAGCAGTGTTTTGAAAGGAGAACCAATGTATGCTCCTAGATTGCATGGAAAAGCCGATCACATTTCAAACGCTCTAAAGGGGACCACCTCCCCAGTACCATATGAATCGACAACATCAATGGAAACACATTATGCATCAGAGTGTAGTATGAACTTTGTGAATAAGCCTCAAAGTACTCCGTACACTTCACAAGATTTACATGACCGGACTGCTAAACCGAGCAGAAGCGTGACATTCTGCGAACAGATTTTGGAAAAGAGTTCAGAGACGAGTGAAGAAAATTCACAAAACATGTCTTCAAGTCAGAATGAAACAACTGTAATTCAGCAAAACACTACGGTAATACCATCAACGTCCGAGGCTAATGAATCTAGTTCTAGCAAACCAGAGGAAGTTGAGCCTGATGGACCACATACAACATGGGGAATATTCGATAGCGAAGGAGGGGTGTTAGAAGATAGGCAATGGGGCGTCTCATTAATAATACCACCAAAAGCAATAGCTCCGGGAATCAAGCAAAAGATCTACTTTACGGTGTCTGATCCGCGACTTAGCCAGCGAGTGGGCGGGCCTCCCATCGATATGGACAACGGTAAAGGCTTTTGTAATGAAGCACGCGTTAAAACCTTGTAGTATCGTAGTCTGCACATACTAATTGGCATTTTAATATTTGCGAATGGATTTGGAATCTGGAAATATTGCACAAGGACTGGGAATTGTGATTGTTGTTCGAAATTTTTCTCTCGAATATTAGATTCGATGTTTTGGATTTCATACACAGTTAATGTTATTTTATGTATATTAACATATTTATTGCACGATATTGCATGAAGAGCATTTATTTGTACTAAGTCTTTTTTCAAAGTAGCATCTTATAAATTGTAGTCGGTTGGTTTAGTTAATTAATGGGATAACCTATATATGAAATGCCTTCTCTGTTATAAAATGTATTCATGCAAATTAGTTTTAGTAGCTTCAATACCACACTACATTCATATATTTATAATATTAACTAACTTTCAAGATTAACATTGGTTGTATAAAACATATATTTGTATTTGCGCAGTTTCTGCAACACAATACACTCGTACTTAGAGATCGAAGAGCGAAGACGTCAACGACTGTGCTACTTACATCCGTCGTGATAGTATGTTTGATGATATTTGTGCACTGTTCTATTATGTTCAATGACGTCTTTTTATTTGTTTTAAATTTTTCGCTTTATATGTCTTCACGTTTCGATATTTCATCATTATTTTTCCGTAGATTCTTCAAATCTACATAAAAAAATACTTATTTTATTTCATTACTGTCGTGCCTTGCTTTTTCTGCCATTTTACATGCTTTGCTTGTTAACTAACTGCATTAATGTGTTGCGATTTGTGTTTGTGTGTTCAACTCGATGTCGTGTTACAACTACCCAACACAGCCTTAGCTGCCAATTTAAAAACTACCCTTTGCACACTTTCTAGAACAATTTACTTAATTATTCCAACTTTATCCAGATTTAATACTAGCTTTCAAATTAAATCTATTAAAAATGACACAACTATCTGGAAAATTGCAATCTTAATCAAAACATTCACACAGCACTTGAAATTCTCTAACGACACTACCATTAATGCTTTTCCAAATATTAATACTGTATTCCAAAAACAGGTGAAGCGATGCTGTCCCCACTTGTAATGTGCGGTCCTCAAGGCCTCGTATTTCTGAGGCCTGTGACGCTGCGTCTGCCTCATTGCGCGAACGCTGTGCCCTCTTTAGGCCTCACGATCAAGGCTACTGATACCGAAGCACATCTCAGCACAGATTGGGACCAAATACACCTCCCTGCGACAACCACTTTGAATACTGTTGCTGTTAAAGTTGATCACTTTTAGGGATTTGACGAATTGGAACTGGAAGTGAGATAAATATATTTAGCTTAGCTTATTTAGCTGTAAATGTAATCTTATTTCTTGGCTATATGTTAACAGGCATTTAAAAATGTAGCATTTTCGTGTCGATGCTTTCATTTGTTAAAGTTATTTCTAAAGTTTGAAAAAGGAACTAAAAGTGATCGCTCTTTATCTTCAGCATTAAGTGATTGTTAAACTCTTAATTAGTATAAAAATTGCTTTTATTTCATATTTGGCATTCCCACCTATATATATCAATTATCAGCCTTATTTTGATGTAAGTAGTGGTGCTAATACGTAAAGTTTTAAGTCTAATTCATTTCTTAGTGTAGGCCTATCGCCAATGTTGAAATTAGTCTTACTTTTAAACTTGTCAAAATTATCAGGTTTATCATTTTTAATCTTATACCATCTATATAATATAATAACCCACTTATTCATAAAAAAACTAAAACGCTCTATAAACTTCTTTTAGTTATAGAAGTGTTTTGTCTTCTTCTTTCAAATTCAAATCATAATTTGAAAGAAATTGACAGAACACTTCTATAACTAACATTGGTTTATAGAGCGATAGTTTTTTATGATTTAAAACTATTTTGTCATATCCATTTTAGTGATAAACAACTTAAGTTTGTATTTCCATTGGCGTTAGGCCTCGTCAAAATACCTAGAATTTGTAACTGAATCTCTTAATGTAGAGCTTTGATTCGAAAGAGTGATATGCGTGAAAGACTTTTTATTACGGAACGATGTAAAATTTAGAAAGAAAGAAAGAATGTACAGTTAAGTGACTTTCGTTTATTATTAACTGCTCTAGCAAAGCGATTGAATGAGCTATGTCAATGACAGACGGTGACCGTCAACATATAATATTACGATTTTGAGTATAGGAGGCCTTACCATACAGTAAGTCTATTTAGTAGTTTTAAAATGTTCATATATTGTAATGTTATTATTTAATAATCAGTTAATAATTTAGCAATAAATATTGTATCGGATTGTTAGATTTTAAATTTGAATATTTTTGTATTTTGGCTTCCGTAGTATTTGCAATGATTTTAAAGCTATTCCTTCATTTGAGATCGCCTCGAATTACTCGCCTTGTTTCAATTTTACGGGGTAGTTGCTCAGTCTCAAGCAGCCAAATTGAAAACTAGCTTTAATTTTTAATTTGCTAAAGTACTTTAAACTTTATGCTCTGGCAATAAGAGTCAACTATGATTGTATTGGTGTCTACTTTCCCAACACATTGTATATTTCTTGTTATTAGTGATAGCGATGAGTTTACCTTTGTCTTGATAATTAAATTTTATATGTAATGAAAAATATTCCTTGTATTATTTCATGACCAAATTCCTGCCCCTATAGTCCATAAATGACCGTATAAGCTACCTGCATCCTATTAATCCATACTAATATTATAAATTCGAAAGTAACTCTGTCTGTCTGTTACCTTTTCACGCCTAAACCACTGAACGGATTTCGATAAAATTTGGCAAAGCTTATAGACGGCATCCTGGGGAAGGACATAGGCTACTTTTTTTCTCAAAAATAATCCTACAGGGGGTGATATAGGGGATGAAATATTGTATGGGAAACCCTACATTTCTTAAGTTAGTGATATTTATGAAAATTCAAGTTAATGATTTTGGTAGGAAATAAAGAAATATGAGGTTCAGCGTTTTTGAAAAAACATCGCAGGAGGTAAATAGGGGTTGATTTTAAAATTCACAAAACTGCACGGATTTCGATAAAATTTGGCAAGGCTATATATAGTATCCTGGGAAAGGACAAAGGCTACTTTTTGTCTTAAAAAATAATCCTACAGGGGGTGATATAAAACTTTGTATGGGAAACCCAGCATTTCTTAAGTTAGGGATATGAAAATTCAAATTTATGCTTTGGTAGGAAATAATAGTACATTTTGATACAAGTGGAGAACGTTTGTTATTGCATTCGAGGCGGAATTAACACCCGAGCCGTAGGCGAGGTTGTTTTTGAGCCGAGAACTGCAATATATAAATATTTTTGAGTTTAGAACACAAATAAATGTTAATTTGTTTCATAAACGTTTTTTTATTGTAATAATCATGGTTTTTGATGATATTTTATTTATAAACATTATTTAAATATTCAAAAAATATTAACGTCGTAAAGACGCATATTAATAACGAGATTTAAAAAAAACATTCACCTCCAAACATTCGTGTGAAATACATTGTATTGTGAATGTAATCGTAGTGCGATATGAACCAGTTTTCGAGGAAGTGTATTGAAAAGAAATATGTGGGGATGATTTTTCAAAAATGCTTTTTTTAAAAAATCATCCCCTAAGGGTGTAAAATACGGGTTGTTTTTAAAATTCACAAATAAATGTTTGTGTACCTACCTACCTATTTTTAAGAGATCTAAGGTATTGGAAATGTAGTCTTATTTTGTATCTTGACTTCTTGAGGTAACATTTTTTAGTTTTTATTTCATTCGACGTTTTTACGATGAATGGATTTTCATACGGTTTTTACCAATGGACGGAGTGATTCAGTGTATAATTAATTATGTTTTTTTGTAAATTGGCTGAAATATGACGATGATGTCGGAAAAATCATGCCGACTGGGAGCGCCACCATACACGGCAACGATATATCGTAGCGATTTGAGTTTGCAGAGTTACTTATATCGGACAGCCCTATGTTTTCCACATGAAAGTTCCCATGGGATATTTTCCGACATCTACGCGGGCGAAGCCGCGGGCAAAAGCTAGTAGATATTATATAAAGTGTGAAAGTTTATATGTTTGTTACTCAATGACGCAAAAACGGATGAACGGATTTGGATGAAAGGCACAGATAGTTTATATAACACTCGTTTAATCCCGGTGGTACGTTCCCAAGGGATATTTTTCGACATCCATGCGGTCGAATCTGTGGCTAAAGCTAGTACCTACGTGCATAAATTACGGGCCATCACATACCTAACCCGATAAAGTAAAAAAGAATTGAATCTCACGAAGCACTTCGTATAATTGTGATCGAACTTCACGTACAGGTAAGTTCGTTTAATCATTAATAAATAGTTTTACGAAGTGAGTATAATAATAAGTACTCAAGATACATCATCACCGTATAAATTAAATAAAAACCGGCCAAGTGCGTGTCCGACCACGCACAATGAAGGGTTCCCTAGTTGGGATGAATTTATACCAAAACACACTTAACATTAGTTAGTTTAGTTGAAATACATGTTCTCTCATACACAAACAAAAATTGTTTTTTAAGTAAGTACTCGTGTGATAAACTGATGATAGAATTACAAATGAACGATTTTCGGACTTTTTTCTTTACTTGTGCTGTAAGACCTTGCTTCTTGCCTGACATGATTCTGTAGGTCAACGGGAAGTACCCGTATAGGTTTTGATTTATTTGCGAGTAGGGGAGACCAGGGATGAAAGTAACAATTTGCAATTTTCTCATAATATCTCACAGAGCGTTTTGAATATCAAAATTCTAATCAGTACGCACGGTAGATTAGTCTTCAGCTATCTTTTAAACCTTTCGCGGACGGTACTCGATCACGTGGTATATGTAGAATGACACATCAATTCTTCATACAAAATGGTAAGACGTTTATTGACGTCGAGTCGTATTTTTTCGATACATTTTGCCAATAGCGGCACTATCGTTATCTAACGTCAACGTTTATAGACGCTCAGTCATTGCCTGTACAGCAGGTCATTCTCATTGATCTACAACGTTTATTGACGTCGAACGTCTGCAAACGTCGTGCCGTGTTTGTAGGATACTGTAATATATAATATGCACACAACGTCTACAAACGTCCAACGTACGGAAACGTTCTGTCATATTTTATTGGTTTTATATGTTATTTAGAAGTACGACGTTAAGAAACGTCAGACACATATTTACGTCGTGCCACATTCAGTGTCATATGTCTAAGGTTATATGTCACAACGTTCATAAACGTCCACCAACAGGAAACCGGATACCTACTGAATTATCATCGAAATTGAAATCAGGTATGGGAGAGATGGTAGCGCTCCATTCTTCATCGATAGTAGAAGCGGCTCTTACACTAGAAGATAACTCAGGTTCTTCTCTTGGGCTATCTTGAGGTGAACGGTTCGTAGACGGTAACGCAAGATCATTTTGTCCAGGACGAGTATCAGTTTCATACCTTTGGTCAATTTGTGACGGCCGAAAAAAGCTGGCTCAGAATGATATCTTGACGAATGGCACACAGAAGGCGTCTCGGGTACCTCTACGTAATCAACTTGAAGCGAACGGTAAACAGGAGTTATTGCAGAACCATCTCCTGATAAATGGGACACAGTAGTGTTTCAGGTACCTCTAAATGGCTAACCTGAAGCGAATGGCACGGAGAAGGGGTCTCGGGAACAAGTACTTGGCCTGCATGAGGTGAATGCTGAATAGGAGCAGAATCATCTTTTGAAGAACGACTTTTTGAAGGATACTTAAGCCTTGGTCTTTGCTAAACTTCCGGCAAAACATTATCGAAAGATGATGTTTCTTATGTTTGGTTATCTAGACGTGAACAGCATGCAGATGTTGACTCAGGTTGATCTTGAGTTAAACGATTATCGGACGGTGACTTAGGGTCACCTGCATGGCTTACATGGCTACTAGGTGAATGATGCGTAGATGGTAACTCTGGAGTGCTTTTAGATAAATGGTGTAAAGACGGCGATTTGGGTTCATTTCTATGGGGAGATAAACGGCGAACAGAATCTAAATCAAGGTCGTCTTGAGGTGAACGGTGAACAGGACCTAAATCAGAATCAGCTTGAAGTAACTGGTACACAGGCGGCAACTTAGGTTCATCCTCATGGGCACCTTGAGGTGAACAGCGAAGAGGACGTAACTCAGGATTATTTTGAGATAAACAGCGCATAGAACGTGATGCAGATTCGTCCTTGTAGTCGTTTTGAAGTAAATTTGTTTCAGTATAATTAGATTGCCTTTTCAGTCGTTTACCTAACGAAAATATTTCCAAGTCTGATGAATTCGCAATTTCATAATCAGATTCACCATGTTGTTCGTTAGTACCCACATTATTCTCTGTCTCAGATAGATTGAATAGAGAGCCTTGGCAACTAGAATGCGAGTCTTTATCATTGCTGTCGTCAAGATCTTCTGAGGCCTCTGAATCCGATTCTGAGCTCTGACTATCAGGACTACTTGAAACAGATCGGAAACTGGAACCATTATTAGTATTTTTAGGTAGTATCTGCTTAGTATGAAGCGATTTTGACGGTGAGTTGTTATTATTACCACGGCGTGCATGGGGTTGACTTTTTCGGGTCTTTTTTCTTATCAGGGCACCACCAACTCGTGATCTTTTTATTGGTAATACGAAAGACTCACACTCACAATACAGCAACCTTAGTTGCTGTCACTATAGGAATCTTCTTCACTGGGTTCATAATTATTGTCCGAACCGTACTCTCCGTCATCTTCAAATGGGTCCCGAGCTGTTTCATCTGATGACCGATGTTCAAATATTTTCATAGATTTTTTTTTGCGTTTATCCATCTAAATAAGCAAGAAACACATTGATTAGATTCCTAGATAATGTACATTATCTTTCTGCTAGATAAACATCTAGTTACAACGTAATTTAGGTAGGTACCTGCGTAAAAAATCAAAGGAGCTAGTAGGTACTTACATTCTGTTATTACTCATTTAAAAGTCCATTTAAAAAATGAATTAGAGCAAAATATAACTCTAAAAATGAACTATAGTTCATCTGTTTTTACATAACGTATAATAAATAAACAGTCATAATACTTACATTTTATGCGAAATTACTCTCAAAACCAACAGTAAAAGCAGCCGGTTCTCGGCGGCGCGCGCGCGCGTACCCCTAGGTTGACACTATGTGACTGAGGCAACAGGAATGTAGGGACGCGGGGGCGTATCATGGCGTCGTGCGTATTCTACGTACCACCGGCGCACGAGCAGAACGTCTTCTTTTTGAAGCACCAAAAATCATAATGTAATGTGACAGAACCATTTTGAAATTTTCATGCGTTGTGGCGGAAAGACGTAGCTAGTACAATTTTGTATTGCGAGTCAACGTGAGTAAACGGTCTGCTTAAAACAAGTAAATTAAAATAGACGTGGTAGTACGTTCTGTCACCACTCGTAGCTGTCTTGGAACGTATATACACGCCACCGCCCGTGAAAGGGTTAACAACAGCTTAAATGCAACAGATATTACAGATTTTGAGAAAATCGACCAAATGTAAAAAGTGAAATATGTTACAACCAACCCTAGGGGGTTGGTTGTCATTTATTATTTATTTATTTATTTATAGTTAATTAAAACGGTACAACACCAATTACATTAATTAACGTAGAAACATACTTTACTTAAAAACTAACATGGTAACAGTAGACTCCCTTGCATACTTTCTCTCACAGAACACCAGACATATACGCATAATTTTACTCCATTCATCCGCAAAAATATCACATTCAGGGTTGGCAGTCAGAAGGGCGTTGAGCATCTTCAAAGTACGACGCACGGGGGATTCAGCTCTGGCGACAGTTTTGGCCGAAGGTTGCGCAAACAGATTGTGCCGGCGGCTCGGACGGTGCCCGATGTATTTGTCGGGCACAAATAGTCGACAGAAAAGGCCATTGAGCTCTGGGCAGTCTATACGTCCCCGTAAGGTTTTACAGGCTACCGCGAGCTGATCAAGGCCTCTTCTCACCTCCAACGAGTTAAAACCCAACATCCCTAAAAGATAGTTTGAAGGGTACATATAGGGAAAGAAATGATATAACCTTTGGAATAGGCATCTTAGAAAGGTTTTCTGCACCTTTTCAAGCATCAGAGTTTGTTTCGCGGTATAGGGGTGCCAAACACAGGCACTAGACTCGAGTTTGCTTCGAACCAGAGTGGTGTACAACAGCCTAATAACATTTGGGTTGTGAAAGTCACGAGCATTTCGCAAAACAAACCCCAGGCGCCTGAAAGATTCCTTTGCAAGGGTAGAAACATGATCTTTAAAAGTAAGACAGCGGTCGAAAGTCACGCCTAAGTCCTTTATGTTGGTGACACGAGTAATTACTTCACCACCCAAACTATATTCATAATGAATTGGTCGCAACCCTCTACCGTACGTCATGACGTAGCACTTGCTAGAATTGAAAAATAACTTGTTCACAGTGCCCTAGTAACCCTAGGGGGTTGGTTGTAACAGAGTAAGGGGATGGTTGTAACATTTTAAATAAAAACAAATTTACTTTCTTAATCAACGTATTTATTTATAATCAGCCTTTTAGGTTTTACATTAGTGTCTTAGTTATAAAAAAAACATTTCCAGGAAACTTAACAATCTTCTAAAATAATCAACATTTTTTTTTAAATGACCTGTGGCAAAAAACATAATATATATTTAACTGCTAATTGAAACGCTAGCTTTCGTACTTCTTTAGTTGTTAATCCGTAATTAATTTGAGAACAATGTAAGCAGTACTCGGCCAGTATTTTTTCTTCCTCTTCGGTAAAAACTTCTTTTCGATACGTAACCTACATTTGGAAGGATTGTTGAACTTTCTTCAAGCATTTCTTTCTTCTTTTGCACATAAATATGTGCATACTTATGTAAAGTTACATGGCACTGCTGATTAAATTCGCAGCGTCTCGAAATTCTTCTGCAGCCAAATCCATTATTTCTGCAGTAACTAAACCTCTACTCGTCGTTCTTTTATGTATATTAGCCATTCTGCAATAAGGAAATCAATCTGTATTACTTTAATAAGTATATAAAAATACAATAAAATATGCATAAATCATATCTATCTATTATCATCATTTTTTCCATCTATTTCCTTTATGCTTATGCTTATGCTTATGCTCAAGATCATAATCGAGATGAAAGTACAAGTTGTTACTTTCATACCTATCTTTAAATTTTACCGAATATGACAAACACATGCCTACAGCGAAAAAAACCCTTACAAAGAAACCGTTTCGAACGCCAAACTAGAAAGACGAATAGTTATGCTACTTTATTGACACTTGACACCTGAGCTAAAAACCTACCATAATAAAAACAAACACAGTTGAAAAAAACGGTCAAAACTTTGGAGGTATTTTTGCGGCACTGACTCGCTACGTACACAACCTGACAGCACACCACCGTGAGTGAGCTCACGGTGGTGTTCTGTCTGACTGAGGTGAGGGGGTGTTCCAAATAGGCCACATCGGTGATACAGCCACCAGTCCAGCCAACAAAATACGTTCAGAAACTCATTTGTTACGTTCATCCCGTGTTACTTTTATACCTGGTCTCCCCTATCAAAAATGTCGCATAAATGGCCGTATTTTTTATTGCGTTGACTTAGAAGCTTGATTTTTTTAGAGCACCAAGGTATCGTAGAGTCAAAGTCAACCTACGTATTTGACATTAATTTCAACTTGATACCTTTACGCGGTCCGGAGAAAAAGGGTCTTGACAGACAGACTGACAAGTGATCTTATAAGTCGGCGTTCACACGAGCGTAATAAAATTGCGGCGGGATTTTATCGCGCACTGGATTTTCAACTCTCGTTGTTGAGCCGAGCGTTGAGAATCCAACCTAACAAAAACAGAGTGCACCAGCGCGACGAAAAACACACTGTTGGATTTTCAACTCCCGGCGCTAAGCAGAGAGTTGAAAATCCAGTGCGCGATAAAATCCCGCCGCGATTTTATTACGCTCGTGCGAAGGGGTGTTAAGGGTTCCGGAGGTACGGAACCCTAAAAAGAACTATTTACCATCCGCAGTATATAAAAAAGGAATTCCCATTACATTAAAACTTCATGATTGACAAACAAATGGACTGAATTAACTACTTTATGAATACGAGAATCACATTCGGTATGAAATAGTGATTTTCTCACACATTCACTTATGTGTCCGCGCATACTTGAGTAAGTAATCTTGTGGTTTAAGTAGGTACCTACTTACCTACCTATTATTTAGAAGTCTACTAGTTCAGTTGAAGTGGATACAAGATACAACTATGGTTCGTATTAAGCCACGTTTTGTTAGGCAATCGAATATACAAGGTGTAACATAAATAACATCATTATGAACAACTTTTACTATGGGACCCAACTTGAAATCGCGAAAAAAAAATCAGCTGACCTACAGATAGCGCGCGAGTTGAATGCAGTCGGGGTCTGAGGTAAAGAGCGGGAGCATCTCCCCCCGCTATCCGCACGCCCCACCTCACGCGCCTGCAGTGTATTGTAATTATAATTAGGTCACAGCACTACCGCATTCCTAAGCTCTGCATTCAACTCGCGCGCTATCTGTACATTTAAGGTGTCTACATCAAACTCGTCACAATGTTAGTCCACTCAACAAAGGGGTTGTAGAGTGCGTGAGCTGGGACGTAAGCGATTTCTTCAGAAAGTTGTTTAGGGTGCTTAGGGAGTAAACATACTAAAAGTCCCCGCGTTTAGGAGGTGCACCGGAGTGGGGGGGGGGGGGTATAAAAGTTCCCACTTTTGAGTTTTTCGCTAGTACTATCTTTAAAACGGTGCGTCGTAGAGAATAAATATTCTCATAAAAATTTTTACAACTTTTACCTTACATACTTTTTCGAATTCCTACCCATTTTCGAACTATACGTTCCGGTAAAGTGTAAATTGTCGAAAAAACGACTTTTATCAAACACTAGCCGTTGCCTGTTCTTCGTTCGTGTTATTTCGGGATAAAAAGTAGTCTATAATTGTAAATCCAGGTCCTAATCTATCTACCTACCAAATTTCATCCAAATCCGTTCAGCCGTTGAGTTATCGAAACTTTTATCTATGTAATATCGCCCGCGTGGATGTCGAATATTATCTCACGGGATACCTACCTACTACCGGGATAAAAGTATTCTATGTGTTAATCCAGGTTATAAACTATCTGTGTGTCAAATTTCATCCAAATCCGTTCAGCCGTTTTTGTGTGACGCGGAGGATTGAGGAAAATGTCGTCGAATGTCGTTGTCGTCGGGGGATAGCTGTACGAGATAGGGGAAGACCAAAGAAACTATAAATGCACTGTGTAAATGTTGATATGGCTAGAAAGGGGGTGACTACCGAGCTGACGATTAATAGAGAAGTGTGGAAGAAAAAGACATGTTGTGCCGACCCCGAAATTGGGATAAGGACAGGAGAATGACGATGAAAATGATGGTTCTTCTCTGAATAGATAGGTAAGTATAATAGTTATATGTGGCGCACATTCCCGCAGTAAGTAGTGCAGCCAAAGTAAAAACACTACACTGCATTAATTTTTTTTTTGTGTAAGCCATCTCGTAGTTGACCTTGAGAGGCCGAGACTACTAAGGTGCACTCTAGGATGAACCCTGTGGGGTACGAACCTCGGCTTACGGCGTCGCTGGCGGGAGGACAGCAAGGTGGGACAGGCTGGATCATATCTGGATAATTATTATTATCTGGGGAATTTAAAGCTACAGGCTCAGCTACGTCAGCTGTCACTTCTTCACAGAGCAAGGGTCGGGGTGGGGGGGGAGGATTCACATTGTGAACCGAAAAGCGTGTAAGTACTTCATAGAAGCACTTTACGAGCAAGTGTTTAAAAAACATACAAAGTTCCCATGCATGATAAAATATGATACAATAATGCAACATTACTTATGATGAGTTCATGTCATTGCTTGCAACACAACATAAGATCAGTGACATCAGTACCTAAATCTATTAAACGTCACCTTTATTTCGATGCGATAGAGTGCGTATTCGCTTGGAAATGATTTCTATAATAACATAATGTCATGGAATCTACTCTGTCATAGAGGTATGCCACGGATATTATATTAGTTTTTGTAAGAGGATATGAGCATTAATAACTAGGTAGGTAAAGTCAATCTGCCTAGCCATTTTCCCAACTACCTATGTTGGGGTTGGCTTCCAGTCTAGCCGGATGCAGCTGAATACCAGTATTTTATATGGAGCAAATGCTGTCTGAGATACGAGGGTTGTTGTAGACTTATAAAAAAAGATGGACTCCGTGCCACGCATAACGAAAGTGAAGCACCGTACCGATGTATGTGTGCGTGATTTGAGTACCTGCAAAGACGCCGTCGCTCGTGTCACGTAATGGCGGCCGGTCGGCATACTATGATGTAAATGTGTGCGTGAGGCGTGTTTGTACAAACGGTCCCGGTATACTTACTGTGCTTCACTTTCGATATGCGTGGCGCGGAGTCCATCTTTTTTTATAAGTCTATGGTTGTAATAGGAATCATAGGAATGTTGCTAACAATGTAAAAATAATTAGTTCCACTTATTGCCGCGAGAGTTCTCTCGTGAGACGGAACTACTTATAAGGTTTTACTTACATTGTAACAGCTGGGTTATAAGAATGTTAGCAATTTGGTATCAAGATAAGATCGCCAATTTGACAGGTATTATTCAATACACATCGTGGTTTTATCATGTTCCGAGTCAGTTCGTTATGTACGAATATGTTTTGATACTTTACATGTTCACTTTTTAGTTAGGTGCGAGGTCACCGATCTTCTATGAGCCTATTCTGATGATCGTGTCACTTCAATGAGGCGATTACGGTTGTACACGGCCATAAACGTTCTATGATACTTAGAATTATTAGGTTATGTGCTTGAATGTGGTCGATAATCGCTTTTGCCTCATAGCAAATAGTACACCGAAGAAGTTTTTTTTTAAATTTTATTTGTTTTTTCTAGCTATTCGTGGCCGTCGTCGTCCGGGTGAGTTCTCTCTAGTCTCTATCTCCAGTGGTTTAGGCTTTGTCTGTTTGTCTGTTTTCCTACAAAAATACATCACCCTCCGACTTTTCCGGTGAATTTTCCGAAAAAAATCTCGTCATACAAACCTTAACCTAACAATTTCAAACACTAAAAAAAAAGAATTAGACAAATATGTAGGTGGTAGGTTCTGAAGTGATGCGCTTACACAGATTCGGCAATTGATTTTTATTTAGTTACAGACGCCAGCACATCAAGCTACTACAATCTGTCAAATTTCTTTAATAGATTTTCATTTTTATCGCTAAAGCATTAGGTTCAAGGTTGATTGGGAAAATTTTACAGTTTCGAGTGGCTAGACCTGCTGGCGTCTGTACATAGATAGGTACTGCAATAAGACAATCAATGAAGCGAAAACTGTAGGTCTACTATAGGTACACCTCTGCCTAACCCTTTGGAGTTTACAGGCTTGATGTTGTTTATGTGAATAGAAAACCACACACGTTTCTTTTATAATATTCAAAGATCAAAGTCACAGAAAGTCGATAAATTAATAAATTCACACCTTTCTGTAGGTACACCCTGTAGGCATTCGTTCCAAACTTTGGTTCAACAATAGATACACATAATTGAGATACATTCTCTTGTCAAACATCAGCTAACATCCATTGTTCACAAATTGTCCGCTATTGTATACAAACATGGCACTTTTGTATGCACTTTCTTAATTTTTAAAGTGATTATGCAAAATGACAAACCTTTGTTTAAAAATAAAAATATATTTTTTTCTTTAATTATTGTAAATGTGAGCACTATGTGGATCTTTTTTTTTTCTTTTTTAGTTTTATTGACGGTCTGACATTTTTTGAGTAAGTACTTTATGCGACCTCCCCAAATGTCCTTTCTTTGGTATTGTTCGTCAAGTTATTGAGCTCCTTAAATCCTTGAGTTGAGCTACACGATTGTTGACAAATGCTTGCACTGACTGGATAGGTCCACTCAAATTTTTATGGTTCTTTCCTCAAAAGACCATTTCAGACATTGATCTACATGGTCCTCACATGATCTGACCAAGATTATGTCTGGACTTTAAAAGAGACTTTGACCCCTGAGTTTGTTTCGCCATTTCTTCTCAGGGTAGTCAGATAGGAAATGTCGACTTCATCTAGCTTATTAAAAAAAAAAAATATGACGTGTAAAAGTGATTTCGATATCCTATTTACAGAATAAACAATTTCATTTCATTTCATTTCATTTCATTTCATTCATTCATAATTTTGGTGTTTATTTTTATTACAATGATAGCTAATTTATTTTTGTTCGTCATGGACTCATGGACTCTTGTGGCTCTTACGAGTATAATCATTTATATCGGTCGGTGGCGGCCACAGGTCTGATAGGCAGTCGCTCCATGTAAAATACAGTCAGCTGCATCCGGTTAGTTAGACTGAATGCCGACCCCAACATATTTGGGAAAAGGCTAGGCGATGGACTCATGTGGCTCATACATACATGAACCTACCCGATGATACTGACGTAGCACATTATAAATAGGTAGGTAGGTTCTAACCTAACCCATTTGGTCGGGGTTCTGGCGCTTAGTTACTGCGACTAATTCGGCTCGCGCGTGGTTGGTCACAGCTCCAACCAACCTTATAATGAAAATTATTATCATTCAGGACGCTAGAAGAAAGGCGCTGTTTAGTAAAAAAGCTAGGCTGTTAACTGAAAGTCTAATTAAGCTAGTTGGCCGGCGGCTGCGACAGATAGATGCGGAGAAGAAACGAGCATTTTAATCACCAAGTTTGGTCAGCCTGTATGCTCTATGCAGGTATAATACGCGCCACTAAAGATGAGATTTGACACACCACGTGGTTTGACTTGCGCAGTAGACGCTTTTAGGTCTCTTTAGCGGTATGAGGTCTGAGGCGCGGGAAGGGACCGGACGTTATCCGGGCGGCGGCGGAAAGGGCGCGGGAAGCGCGGTCAAGTCTCATCTTTCGTGCGTGGCGCGTATTGTATAGAGGAGTTTTATGATGATGATATTTTTCGCAATAGGCATATAAACTTTTTGAAAACAAAATATCAAAGTTTTTTTTGCGAATTGATAATCACATAGAGCGCGTTGCAAATGATACTATAATGTGGGATTTCCTACGCATGTCATGTCATAGGTGAACTTGCGTATTTGTGAATGTAATATAATACGTTTATGTAATTTTTACATTATTTATTTGATATGTTATTTTGTTTGTAGGGTCATGGTAGTTCGTGGGACGTTGATGACCAAATGAATGTTCACCTAGTTAATGAATACCAGTCATTGTTTGTTTTTTAGGGTTCCGTACCAAAATGGTAAAAAAGGAACCCTTATGGTGTCACTCAGTCTGTCTGTCTGTCACAGCTGGATATCTCAAGAACTACTAATGCTATCAACTTGAAATTTGGAACAGTTTTAGATGACGTTTACCCAACTATTTTCCAAATAAAAAGAAATAAAAATATTTATATTTTTTTGCAACAGGGACTGAAAGGGGTCTTAGAAAATTAAAGTGTGGCTACTAGGGCATGTGGGGTATCATATGAAAGAACACTGTTTGCATATTCTTAAAATATTTTTTATTTTTTTTTAGGCCGCATAGTTTTCGACTTTTGATGAAAAATGTAAAAAAAATACCGTCCCCCCCCTTATCTCCGATGTTTGTAAAGAAAAAAATCTGAAATTATTCTATGAGATAGAAGTTTATGTAAAGATTACAGGAAAAATAAAACGATGTCTCTAAGTAGCACACTTTTTCAGAAATCGGAACGGAACCCTCGGTGCGCGAGTTCGACTCGCTCTTGACCAGTTTTTTTTTTGTGTAGACGATTACCTACATCATTATGTCATACCTTTATAAAACATTAAAATATTGGCTTTTCCCACTGCTATGAAATCTAGTCCTGCTATCCGCAACTGCATCAAATAGTAAAGGTTATTTCAACAAGGGATGAAAGTTAAATAAGTCTAAAACAACAGAGGGTGAGATAATAAATCTACTTATATTTAGTAACTTGTCAGTTGAAGGGATAAAAGTTTGTCAGGAACTTTAAATAAAAAGGAAATGAGGTGATATTAAAGAATTAGCGATGTGCTTATAGTTTTAATTGGAACACGTTATTAATTAAAAACGATAAGTAAGTAATTTACCTAAAATAATTTACCTACGAAAATTATTTTGCTTCGAACTGTCAAATTACTGAACACAACTTATTTATTTTTAAACATTATTATCCAAGAGAATTGAATTGGCTACTTTACAACTTACGTTTTGAGCCTGTAGCAGTATTTAGCACTGCGTTTTCTTCCACTGTAAGTTTAACGTCTAGTAGGTTTAATAAAATAATAAATAAATATAAAAACTTGAAAGAGCCTTGTAGCTTTGAATTGACCAGTCCCGACATGCATTCATCAGTCATCGTGTAGCTCAACCCTATTATAAGGAGCTCCATCCACGACGCTACCAGATCTGCAAGACATTTGCGTAGGTCACATAAAAATACTAGTCCGGGAGGTACCGTTGCATTTCAGGTACCCATTTTACGCCGATCGATTGCCTATTTTTTCAGTAGTTCTCGAATCACTAATAAGTAAACCAAGCGTCAGCTGACGCACCCGCGGTGGGTTTGGGTGTGGGAGGTTGCGAAAGTTGTAAAAAAAAAAAAAAAAAAGTCATAGTACGCCGGCTGAAACCTTTTTACATAAATAGTTGACATCATACTGAGCTGAAAAAAAATAGTCAGCTGCACTTTGGAAGGGGGAATATGCGTCAGCTGCTCACATGAACTTGTAAAAAAACACGTAAATAAAAAAGGCATAGTAAGCCGGCTGATGTTGACATGGATAGTTGATCTTGTATGACTAATAAGTAAATCGACCGTCAGCTGCTCAAGTAGCGGTGGGTTTGGGAGTGGGAGGTTGCGAAAGTTGTAAAAAAATAAATAAAAAAAAGTCTTAGTAAGCCGGCTGATATTGACATGGATAGTTGATCTTGTATGACTAATAAGTAAACCGACCGTCAGCTGCTCAAGAAGCGGTGGGTTTGGGAGTGGGAGGTTGCGAAAGTTGTAAATAAAAAAAATAAAAAAAGTAATAGTACGCCGGCTGAAACCTTTTTACATAAATAGTTGACATCATACTGAACTGAAAAAAAATCGTCAGCTGCACTGTGGAGGGAGGCATATGCGTCAGCTGCTCACATGAACTTGTAAAAAAACACGTAAAATAAAGTATGCCGGATGAAATTTAACTAGGCGATTGTTTAAATAATTGAAAGTACGAAAACAACAATCAGCTGCGTGCGTAGCGGTGCAGCGGTGGAAAGACCGTCAGCTGGCGCAGTAAAGATACAGATTATTCGAGCAATGCACAGTACCTTTCAGGGTCCAGCTGACAGAGTTCCCCTGCCCGCACCCAGCTGACTAATAGTTTTTGTAAACGTAACTATTAAACTATCATATTGTCAAATTTCAACCGGCATAGTGGTAATTAAATGCTAATGTCGGGACATGTGTCTTTCGCAACCTTCCCACTCCCAAACCCACCGCTACTTGAGCATCTGACGGCCGGTTTACTTATTAGTCATACAAGATCAACTATCCATGTCAACATCAGCCGGCTTACTATGACTTTTGTATTTACGTGTTTTTTTACAAGTTCATGTGAGCAGCTGACGCATATTCCCCCTTCCACAGTGCAGCTGACTATTTTTTTTCAGCTCAGTATGATGTCAACTATTTATGTGAAAAGGTTTCAGCCGGCGTACTATAAATTTTTTTTTTTTTTTTTACAACTTTCGAATCCTCCCACACCCAAACCCACCGCTACTTGAGCAGCTGACGGTCGGTTTACTTATTAGTCATACAAGATCAACTATCCATGTCAACATCAGCCGGCTTACTATGACTTTTGTATTTACGTGTTTTTTTACAAGTTCATGTGAGCAGCTGACGCATATTCCCCCTCCACAGTGCAGCTGACTATTTTTTTTCAGCTCAGTATGATGTCAACTATTTATGTGAAAAGGTTTCAGCCGGCGTACTATGACTTTTTTTTTTTTTTTTTTTTTACAACTTTCGCATCCTCCCACACCCAAACCCACCGCTACTTGAGCAGCTGACGGTCGGTTCACTTATCAGTCATACAAGATCAATTAACCATGTCAACATGAGCCGGCTTACTATGACTTTTGTATTTGCAACGCAAACGCCCGGACTATACACTCAAAACCGGCGGCGGCGGACAATTATAAAGTCATGTACTTATTCTATATAGCCTGCATGGTACTCTCACATTCAATCAGTTTTCCTTTAAATGTCATACTTAATAAATACAATTTATCGTTAGGACACATTCATGGATTATTGTTACAATCGGGCCCTTCTCTAAATTGTGAATGCGTCTGGAAGGACCAAAATTTTCCCTCGTCCAACAATGACGAGGACCACGCGATAAGATTATGTTAAGTTTTTTCCCAAAATTCTCAGAAAATCTATAGATAATTAATTATCTAAGTTCATTGCCTGTCATTAAACACGTCAACATGATACGGCATTGACTATTGAATCGATTGTATGCTCACACTTGATATTCGAATAAAAAATCGATAGTTACCTGATACGGATCCATTGTTCAATTGTTAAAACTTTTAAAGAACTGCAGTAAAGGGGCTAAGATATTATTAGTAATTAAAAATATGTCGACACAATAATTCAGATTACGGGGTTACCGTTGACCTGAACTGGCTTGATTATAAGAACATTGTATAACAATGATTCTGGTCGGTGTTTTGCTTGTCGGCCCGAAGACCTATTGTACGGATTAGGCTATGAAATCTGGTCGGAGAATTGATGTTATGTGTCTGTTAATTTATAAAACGAATTATAATCAATTTTTGTTTTCAACTTATTTAAGTATCTACATTTTTATCTGCTTGTTATAAATGCTGAAATGTGTGTCATGCATAATTTCTAAATAATAATAAGTTTTGTTGATTTTAGATACTAAATATAAAATTGAAAGTATGTGATTTGTCTCAAACGATTTTGTATCTGGTCATTCATGAAGTTTAAAAGTATCTCATTTGACAGTTACCGTAAAAAGTACTAGTTTTTTCTAACGGAATGGAATGGAAACATGATAATCATAATCATAATCATAATCATAATTTTCCCTCATGGAAACATGATGTTTGGAGCATCAACTACTTAGTTTCTATGTGTGTAAGAATATACAAACACAGAATTATTCGTACTGAAAAGGTTTATCATTTCATTCCAATCAATCTGCCTAGCCTTTTCCCAACTATGTTGGGGTCGGCTTCCAGTCTAACCGGATGCAGCTGAATACCAGTATTTTACATGGAGCGACTGCCTGTCTGACCTCCACAACCCATTAACTGGGTAATACGATACCCCTTGGTAAGACTGGTTGTCAGACTTTCGGGCTTCTGACGACCCGCAACGACTGTCAAAGATCCACGAATGACAGCCGGGACCAACGGCTTAACGTGCTTTCCGAGGCACGGAGGAGTCTCTGTATGTAAAGATGGTCACCCATCCACTGACCAACCCCGGCAAACGTAGCTTAACCTGATGGATCGACCCGTACGGCTGTAATTACTTAGCCACGAGCTCCTCTTTTTTATTATTTTATTCCACAGCCCACTATTAGGTACACATAAATACCTTATCTGCAGAAATGTGGTTATGCTGAAGGTAGATAGATACAGCTCTGCCCAACCCTTCGAGGTAAATAGACGTGATGTTATGTTATGTACAATGATTTAAAAACAAGACTCGATTCGAGAACCTCAGAAAGAATGATGAATGTCACAAACAAAAACTAAATTTCACTTGACCTCTCTGACATTTGGTTTTATAATTAGATTTTGAACTAAACGCTTTATAAATATATATAATTATGACCTAGTAGGTCACATAGGCTTAAGGGCATGCGTACCATTAAAGCCGTCATACAGTCTGTAACTATTAAACGTGATCTAATTTTGACCTATGAGTAAAAGTGTTGACTCACGCGCAGGTGACTTGATCGATGGGTACCTAGTTATTAAGTCTTGTGGTATTTAATTATTTAGAATGTTTTGTTTTTATTTTTAAGGATTGTTTCTTCAAGTTTGTAGTTCCTATTTGAGATGTCCTGGGTAAACCAGGACGTGTTTAAAATACTAGAAAAACACATTTTTAGTTTTTTTTTGAAAATCATCTAATTATTATTATTAATACTTTATTTCAGGCAACTAAAGCCCATAAAACACAATACATATAGAAGTACAAAAACAATAACTATAAACTAATAAATATTTTATAGAACAACGTCGTGTTACGTTGCGAGGTGTTGCGTAGCTGGCCGCGGAAACGCCGATACAGCACACCTTTCGGCCAAAACTCGTCCTTGAGGGAGGTCACCAAATGTTGAGTCGGAACGCGCACCACGAACTAATACGAACTAATAGCTTCTGTGACCACTTTAAGTGCTTGACAATAACATAGGTATATCATAAATGCGATATTCGCCCTGAAGTCATACACAATTTTTCCTTCAAACTGGAAGGAAGAAATGTCCCCGTACTTGTGTATCGACAAGAAGTTCCTGATAGTAAACCTGCATCCTTTTACAGAACGAATAGTGACGTAACAAGATATCTAGCAGAGTCATAGATGTGTTAAATCGGAACAATTCTCATGAGATGTTATCGAGCACCGGCGCGAGAGACGTTCATAATGACGTTTCACGCAACACGATCCGGTTCGTATTCCGGAGATAAAGATTATAATTAACTTAATGTTATTGTAAATTGCAATAATAATAATTCTGCATTCATATCCGTATCATCATAGTAATTTAAACCCAAAACCGTCCGTCGCTGGGCTCTACGACGACAAGTCCTGAAAAAATCACAATCTCACAGTGCTTACAATTTGCGTCTTAATACTACTTAGTCCTTTTTCTCTCGGAGCTCGTGGCTAAGTAAGCACGGGTCGATCCATTAGTAACTATCTCGACCTTTACAGACTCCTCCGTGCCTCAGAAAGCACGTTAAACCGTTGGTTCCGAGAAGCCCGAAAGTCACAACCAGTATTACCCAGTTACTGGGTTGTGGAGTTCAGATAGGCAGCGACCCCAACATAGTTGGGAAAAGGCTACGCAGATATACTGGTCCTTTTTCTTCCGTACCCAACAAGTCTCCTTTGCTGAACTTCTTTACGTCATCGTTCATTGGTTGCTGAGTCTTATATTAGCATGGTTGCTCTAAAGAGCCTTCATGCAAAGACTCCTCTGTTGCTGTCCATAAGTCATTATCATCTTAATCTGCAAGATACCAAAGGATTATTTTTGAGACACGACATAATCTAAAGTCATTTATTGAAACTAGGCTAAGAATCAGCACTTTCCGAATGCCAAAATTACATAAGACAGTCCCACAAAACGCCCGACTCTTCACCACTTCCTAGTGCTTTAGCTGGGAAGAAGAAGAGTCGCAACAAACTCCCCAGCTTTAGTCCCCAGCATTCATTCTGAATTTTATCTCTTTCTTATATTTTTGTACTAAGTGAATTTATCGATGTCCTTATACAGAAATGATAGCATCTTCAGCTGTTTCTCTAAATGATCACGTTTCTATGTCAAATGCGCTTTGGTTTAAATATGAATTGAAAGCATAACGTGCATCCTTGGCGGATGACAAAATACTTCTCAAATATTGTCTACGAGTTTGTGGTTTTGATTTTTGATAGTAAATCTGAAGTTATTATGCTCAATGACGCGTCTGCTTTTTCTTAATTCAAGGCCGTGATTAGTTACATATATTTGAAAGAAATCATTATTTTTAAGATATTGTGGCTAAGTGATAATTGCCGCACGGGTCGATAGGATCGAGGTTAAGCTACGCTTGCCGCGGTTGGTCCGTGGATGAGTGACCATCTTTACATACCAAGACCCCTCTGTGCCTCGGAAAGCACGTACGTTAAGCCGTTGGTCCCGGCTGTCATTCGTGAATCTTTGACAGTAGTTACGGGTCGTCAGAGTAGGTAAGCCTGAAGGTATGACAACCAGTCTCTTACCTAGGGTTATCGCATTAGGTACCCAGTAACTGGGTTGCGGAAGTCAGATCGGCAGTAGCTCCATGTAAAATACTGGCATTCAGCCGCATCTGGTTAGACTGGAAGCCGACTCCAACATAGTTGGGAAAAGGGTTGTAGAGGCGAGACCTCCACAACCCAGTAACTGGGTAATACAATATCCCTTGGTAAGACTGCTTGTCAGACTTTCGGGCTTCTGACGACTCGTAACGACTGTCAAAGATCCACGAGTGACAGCCCGTGCTTTCTGAGCCACGGAGGAGTCTCGGTATGTAAAGATGGGCACCCATCCACGGACCAACCCTGGTAAGCGTAGCTTAACCAGATGGATCGACCCGTGTTATTACTTAGCCAATTTACATACAAAGATCTTAAAAATTAGGTAGTGCGCTAACTTTGCCAATATTGACATACAAATGAATAACAAACACGATTGAAAACGATTAGGTAAATGACTGCATATCTACTATTAAATTACAAAGATAAATTAATTACAATATAATTATATTTGTGTACAGATTTTGCATGCATGCGTTTATACAATTAAGTACGTAGGTCTACGTAATCGTATAAACGCATGCATGCAAATTAAATTTTATTACAATTATTCATAGTAATTTTTAGTTCATGTCAAAATTTAAAAATCAATTAAATTTAACTAGTAGTCTCTTGGGTACTCTACCAGTCGACAGCGATGCGGAGGAATTTTTCGACGCCATATTTTAGTTTTTTAATAGTTTTAGTTAGCATATAATTTTGTTATTTATAGGTTATGTTTATATTACATTGAAATAAATGTATAGATATAGATAAGTTAATTAAATTTTAAAAAAATAAATAAATAAATGTAATAATAAAGCAAAAAATACGTGTCCAATATTGTTTTATTGTCTGATTGACGGACTAAATAGAATTTCTAACCCAGACATCATCCCCATTCAAGGGCGTAATTAGTTACCTACATAATATATTTGAAAGAAATCATTAAGTATTTATTATTCAAATATTGTATATTCGTGTTATCTTCACTGATATAATCAGATCAATATACCTACAATATCAGTAGGTACAGTAGCTTTGATTTGTGCGCTTTTAGCTTCGATTAACACTGATTGGTTGCGGTAATTAGTTTAGGTAATTACTAACTCTCAAAAAAAAAAGAAGTAGGTAAGCTGCACTGGCCTAAAATTTCAATTGCACCAAGTAACAAGCCGGAAGGCCTCAAAACGATTGAGCAAATAACATCTTTCAATAAAAAAAATTATGTAGTATCATGTCATGTAATGTTTTGGCACTAATTGTGACCCCGTCTGACCCGTCAGGGGTCATAAGCATGATTTAATGTACCTACGACAGAATGTGAAAACAAATAACAATTTTGTAAATGGTTTTTGTCTCTGGCTGTATCAAAATCGTCACGTCATTCATGCACCAGGGAAATAAAATGCTTACTTCAATCTTTGATTAGTTGAATTCAGTTTATTTTGACAAATAATTAATAGAGTCCCTTATCTAACGTGCCTTAGATTAGTAGGTATGTATTTCAGCATTTTAGAAGCAACTAGAAAATTCCTAAGTTAGCTACTGAGAACTGAGCTATAATAACACTGCCTTCTGGAACGAAGATAGATACTTACTAGAAATGGATTAATTTCCGGACTCTGAGGAATTCTTAAATGGAGTTTAAACTCTCAATAGAGCTATTGATTCGACAAAATTATTTATTTAAGCGAATTCCCTTGAATAATATAATTCACTTGACTTTTAAGCTAATTTTTTCCATTACGTAGTGTTCAGATTTACGATATCGAACCAATAATTACTATCGAATGGATAACTCCGTTTAAAAACCTTAGAAACCGTATCAGTCAATCAAACCACGGCCGAATCGCCGCAGTGATTTCTACGCAGCTTGATTTCCTGCAAAACAAAAAATATTCATGGCTTCACAATTGTTTTAAATTTTTATTTCGGGACTGGATATTTCTGACTTTTGTCTCCAAAAGATTCATTAAGACTACGTTTAAAAATAGAATATCTCACAGAAAGCTCCCGTACATCAAAGACCCAGAGGTCAAAAGTATCACAATTTACTATAATCTGTCATTATGGTGGCTACGCATTGCGTTGCATGAACTTGACCTTATTATGGCCTATTTGATGGATCTTCTCATATTTAAGTTTAAGTGGACAGTAACTACCAAATTATACGTGTGCGAAATAAGAATGAGATGTCTCAAAATACTACAAACTTTCGCGTACCTATTGAGTATTCTGTGTTCGTCTAATAAACTAAATTCAACGTGAAGGGTCATTTTGTTTTGGCATGCACATTCGCACATCTTACATCACCTATTCGACCTGCACTCCCTGACAACCCTTTTTTTTTAAATTATGAACGACGATTAATTGTGAACGAAGTGACGATCCGGTCACTACCTAAGCATGAACCCCGTAGATTCGGCCTTCGTTACGGACGTTTCCTACTACGTATCACATACGGATGGATGATTGGTTCGGGGCCCGAACGAAGTATGAATGACAACACGATTTAACATTTGTCCCTACTCCCGATGTGTTTTTGCCCGTCCGAAAAATTAAACACTTGTTTTGATGGATCTTTATGTCAGACGGACGGACGGATGAACAGATGGACTTAGAGAGTAGCCCCGCTGATAGCCCTATCCGTGTTCAGTAAAACTCAACACCTAAACTAACAGGTACCTACCTAATTAAAGGCGCGCCGTTTTTCAACTTTCAGCGGTGTCTGGTCCTAATACTCTTCGAGAAATATTACGCATTTTCTTACTGATTTCGAATCTGACTGTATAGGACACGTATAAGATCAACCTAACAAACAGAATGGATCTAGAATTCTCGTCTAACTATCTCTCTTCATATTTGTTTATTTAATTAATCTCACAAGACGCTTCGCAAATTGGAGCGACTCAGGCCAAAGTTCAGCGTCAGTTGCAAAATATTCATCCCGTTTTGTGTTCGTTTGACTACCTACTCTTAATAAATAAGACGAGCATGAACATTACTGTTGCCCAATTCTGTCGGACGTGAAACGATTTGTGTTTAAAGCTTGGAACAATAAGGTGGATATTCTTCTTGCGAATGTTATAATGCAGCTTAGGGTTGCCAATAATTATGCCTGTATCAACATCAGCCGAAAGACGTCCACCGCTAGACATAGGCCTCCCCCAAGCATCGCCATTCCGACCGATTCTGTGCTTCCCGCTTCATATGCCTGTATGTATAAGTTAAGGGATTTGGGAGTATCATTCTAGAATCTAGATTTCTTGCTAGAATTTACATTTAAACGTGTGAACAGCTTAAAGACAAATTATTGCTTTGTTTCATTATTCTGTTTAATCGAAAATCTTTTTTTTTATATCTTGCTGCTCTTAAATTGAATAACCTATGTAGGTACACTGATTGGACTAGTAATAGACTCTAGTGCTATAAAGGGGTTTTTAGGGTTCCGTACCTCATAAGGAAAAACGGAACCCTTATATGATCAACTCGTTGTCCGTCTGTCTGTCTACTACCAGTCTATCAAGATCTTTTTCCCAGGAACGCGTGGAGATATCAATTAAGTTCAAATTAATATAACGTACCTACGTAAGTCTACAGTGCCTTGTAGCTCTAAAAACAATTAAGCTTCTAAGTCCTAAGTCGTCACTTTAAAAAAAAACCGGTCAAGAGCGAGTCGGACTCGCGCACCGAGGGTTCTGTTCCGATTTCTGAAAAAGTGTGCTATTTAGAGACAACGTTTTATTTTTCCTGTAATCTTTACATAAACTTCTATCACATAGAATAATTTCAGATTTTTCTCTTTGCAAACTTCGGAGATAAGGGGGGAGGGGGGGTACGGTCTTAGTTGAAAACACCGCGCCCTAAAAAAAATATTAAAAAAAGTTTGAGAAAAAGGGCGCTGTTTGCATAAAACAGCGCCCTTTCATATGATACCCCACATGCCATAGTTCTCAGTCCCTGTTGCAAAAAAACATAAATATTTTTATTACTTTCATTGCCGCAATATAGTTGGGTAAGCGTCATCTAAAACTGTTCCAAATTTCAAGTTGATAGCATTAGTAGTTCTTGAGATATCCAGCTGTGACAGACAGACAGACAGACAGACTGAGTCACACCATAAGGGTTCCTTTTTTACCATTTTAGTACGGAACCCTAATACGGCCATTTAAGCGACATATTTTGAAAGTCGCAAATAAATGAAAACCTACAGGGTACCTACTTCCCGTTGACCTAAAACCATGAAATTTGACAAGAAACAAGTCTCACAGCACAATTAAAGGAAAAATGTATCACATAAATAGTAGATTATTAACCAAGGGGATAAAGCAGTGTCTTCTGTCGCGGGTGACGATTTAAATCGCGAGCGTAACGAAGGACTCGAGGTTTACTCCCGAGCGTAGGGAGTGTGTTAAAAAATTAAATCACGAGCGATGCGAGGGATTTAAGACGAGTCCTGAGTGTAGCGAGGGAATTAAGTTCACCCAAGACTAAGACAGCTTTATCACCGAGGAAAATACTCTACTTTTCGTACCATTTGCGAAAATATTAACACAATAATAATATGAGATAAGCATTTATTAAAAATAATGACAATTAAAAGTAAAACGTATTTTTAGAACATTAACTTATTTATAAAAATAAATTAAAATAAACTTAACGTTTATGTAAGTATTTGAAGAAAACACAATCGATCAATTTTTCGTGTGAAGTTAATGTTCTAAAATGCTTATCTCATATTATTATTATCCCCTTGGTTAATAATCTACTATTTCTTGCGATTACAAACTTACATTTGCAATTGGAGAATTGACCGTGACGTATATTTATCATGTATTTCAACTACAATTTTAAGTTTTCTTGGGGTACATTTATCCCAACTACGGAACCCTTCATTGTGCGTGGTCCGACACGCACTAAGCCGGTGTTTAAGCAATTGCTATAAGTATTTCTCGAACGCATTCGCTAGCGGTGTTCTAATAAGTTTATTTTATTAGTAGGTAAAGCCATCCCTGAATTATTTTACACTAAGTAAATATTTGGAGCAAAGCCAGTCTTCGCAAAGTTCGTGTCATTAATTTTGATGGAGAGTCACGAAAGAATGTACTTTTACTTAATAAATTGAGGAATAATTATAAACTTTTCCTGCATTTTATTTTCGTCACCCCAGTTTGTAAGTTGTGTTGGTGGCCCATTTTTCTCGTAGACCTAGTTATTGTCTCATTACATCACTGCCAAAGTCAGCTCAACATTTTGCAGTGGGCCTTAGATAGATAGATTTTAAATCATTTATTTCCGTCGAAAGGGACAGAAAAAAAGTACATCTTTTGTTTAGGGTTACCAAGTGATGTACATTTTACCCAATATTCTTCATAAAATAAGATTTTTTTTAAAATCTTATTTTATGAAGAATAGACATAATATAAACCTTCCTCTTGAATCACTCTGTCTATTAAAAAAAACCGCATCAAAATCCGTTGCGCAGTTTAAAAGATAAGCATACATAGGGACAGACAGCGGGAAGCGACTTTGTTTTATACTACTCGTATGTAGTGATATAGAAAGGACAAGACAGAAAAGGTTTAGGATATCTGACGGCCAATTCTCGTACCTAAAAACTTTCACAATCTCATGCCAGCGTCAATCAAATGTCAAAAATGTAGGTAAACGCCGAAGACAGTGAATTCTAGGTGCAACACAGAAGAAAAAAAAACCGGCCAAGTGCGTGTCGAACCACGCACAATGAAGGGTTCGGATTTCAAAAGAATTTATTACAAAACGAACTTTTAAACATTGTAGTTGAAAAACATGTTCTCCCGTACATCGATATACGTCACGGTCTATTCTCCAACTGCATATTTAAGTTTTTATTCGCAAAAAACTATTTATAAACATAACATCACGCCTTGTTTCCCCGAAGGGTACGGCAGAGGTGTACCTATAGTACACTACATTTTACCAGAAAAAGGAAACTAAAAACTATTTTTTTATGTGATAAAACTACAAGTAATCAATTTTTAGACTTTTTCCTTTACTTGTGCTGTGAGACCTTGCTTCTTGCCAAATTCCATGAGTCTAGATCAAGGGCTAGGTTTTCATTTACTTACCTACTTTAGAGTATCAAAATATGTCGCATAAATGGCCGTATTCTTTGTTGCGTTGTCTTGACTAAGCTTTATTTTTTTAGAGCTCCAAGGGACCATAGACCTACGTATTTGATATTAATTTCAGCTTGATATCTCCACGCGTTCCTGAGAAAAAGCACCTTGATAGACTGACGAATAGACAGACAGACAACGAAGTGATCCTATGAGGGTTCCGTTTTTTCCTTTTGAGGTACGGAACCCTAAAAACACAACACAAAATGCACAATTTACCGAAGTGGTGCCAATATCACACTAATATTATAAAGTCGAAAGTTTGTGAGTGTGTATGTGTGTTTGTATATTTGTTACTTCTTCACGCTCAAACGGCTGGACCGAGTTGGATGAAATTTGGTATGTAGATAGCTTATAACACCTAAGTTACTTTTTATCCTGATCTACGTGAAACCGCGGGACGCAGCTAGTACAATATAAAATGAAAGTATTAACAATAAAGAAATGGACACTATAACATAATACCTACTCAGTACATGCCTTCTAGTCCAGTCTAATCGAATGTGGCTTTTATAAAAAATTGCCAATCTTTTAGTTTAAATTCTGAATGCTCTGGTTCAGGATAATCAGAAAGCCGGTGGGGTCGCGGGTTGTTCGAAAGAGATACTCTCGGAGCGGGAGCAAGCAACATGTGCCGCGTCACGTAAAATGTTGCGGGGCATGTTGCGGGTCACTGTGCAACATTGCAGCGTCACGTAGATTGTGTGTTCCGCGTCATGTTGCGGGACAAAAAGTTCCCTAGTGTATCCGGGGCTTTAAACGGTAGATACTGGAACATTCTAACTTTTACCTCGTTGAATAATTATTTTGATGACTATACATTTTAGATTTCAATTCGACTGTCATTGAAGTTTACCACTAAATGTACAGTGGGCTGCATCAATTGGGTACTCCAGTTGTATTAAAATTTTAATACAAATGGGGTACCCAATTGGTAAACAATATCATAAACAGAGACGTATGCAGGTCTTCAATAAAGCCTGAAATATTTACTTCACATTAGCCGTCAAACGCACCATCTCCGCAGATGTTCACATATGAATGTGTTGCGTACGAGTTAGGATTTGCATTTAGAACACTGTGAATAGGCCTGTCTGCTTTGTTGTGATCTATGAACACAGTGCTAGAGTAATGTGTTTGGTACACATTTAATGTATTACGATTATGTATGTTCACAGTTCACAACATATTAATTTTATATTTCTATTTTATTCGTAGTGAGTGCGAGTGAGTCATAGTCTTACTTTGGTCGTGGTCCTAGGTTCCGCAAAGGTACTAAAATGGGCAGAAGTCGACATGTGGCAAACTACATTTCAATTAATTATCCTTTTAATTATAAATATAGTGTTAAGATGGATGGATGGAGATACCAAAGCTTAGCATAAACACGGTCTCAAAACGGTGAACAACAACAAAAGGAAAACATCGTGAGGAAACCGGCCGGCATCGGCATGTCCTGAAACAAAAATTCGAAGACATGTGACATCTACCAACCCGCCCGCTCCCTCTCACAGAGAGGAGGTCTGTGTCCCAGCAGTGGGAACATTAAAGGCTGATTATGCTACCAAATCTTACTGTTTAGATATTCGCAGGACTGTATATTTTAATTGATAACAGCCAATTTTGGATAACGCGGTTAATCGCGGTTTATCGCGGTTGATTGGCGCTGATAGCCGAAATACAGGTTTTTGCCTAGTTCGGCTACAGATGCTTAATTCATTTGTACTTAAAACTAGCCTATATTTAATTGGTAAACTTTTTGTGAAACAAGCTAGAAATATAATAAAATTCTTTAATTCTTTCATTCTTTAATAATCTCTAACTCTATCAGTGCTATGTGACAAGGACAGTGAGTTTTAAGATTAATATTATCTAGCTCTAATTAATCTGCCGTACGATTTAACGCATACCGTAGTTCAAAAAAATCGGCCCAGTGCGTGTCGGACTACGCACAATGAAGGGTTCCGTAGTTGGTATAAAATCATCCCAAGAACAAACTTAACATTACAGTTGAAATACATGTTCTCCCATACATTCCAACAGTAAATGTAAGTTTCTACTCACAATATTGAGAGATTTACCATGTTATCTTAGACCACAAACTTCTTATAGGTTTTCCTGTAATCTATAGACATACCTAGACCTATTTTCTGTATTTTTTTCAAAATTTTAGGCTCAGTACTTTCGGAGATAAGGCGGCGGGAATGGTCAATTTTCGTCTATTTTCTTAAATAACTTTAAAAACATTTATTTTAAAATTATAAAAAAAAATGTTTGAGACCCTCACAGTAAGCCCTTTCATTTGATATGTCACACGGTACAGTTTGCAAAACTTTTTTTTAAAATTTTCTTATTTGCCCCCTAAAAGTGACCTCCATATTCAAAATTCATTTATTTACTTCAGTCGTACGTGTTTGGGTCACAGAAATCCATATGTGTACAAAATTTCAACTTAATCGGTCCATTAGATTTGGAGCAAATTGGCTGTGACAGACGGACAGACAAACAGACAGACAGACACACGAGTGATCCTATAAGGGTTCCATTTTTTCCTTTTGAGGTACGGAACCCTAAAAACGCATCTCGTAAAAAAAACTCAAATAATAGACTCTTGATTCAATAGACCGGTACTCATTAAAAGAGTGGTATCTAGGATTAATTCGATTACATTCGATCCGATTGCACTAGGAATGGTTGTTGGAATAGCCGCCAATCTGTAGAAAGTACTGGGTATCATTTCTAATTGCTAATCTTAGGATCTTATCTAGGATTCAGATTGCGATAACTTCGCTATAGAGACAACGAGAGGACAAAAAGATGTGTCTATTATACTACTCGTGGCAAAGTTTCGAAATTGCAATCTAAGATGAACTTTGGAAATTCGATTGGTACAGTAAAAATACATATTTTTGTATTGTAGCTAAAAGGTTACTAGAAGAAAATAAAAATAATTTGTCCTTCTTGAGACGAAAGGACCACAGACAAACCCACGAATTCAAACAAATTCTCACTCGAATGACTATCAATCTGAAACACTACATATTTGACCTGATAGGTGTGGTAAAGTTTATAAATGGACTAGCTGCGCCCCGCGGTTTCCCCCGCGTAGAACGGGATAAAAAGTAGCCTATGTGTCACAAGGGCCCATTGTGGGTTGGTGGATGTCACATATCTCTGAATTTTCAGTTTCTAGGACATGCCGGTTTCCTCACGATGTGTTCCTTCACCGTTTTGAGAGCAGTGGAGATGAAATAAATTACACAAAGTAAAGGGCCGAGTTCGAACCCACGACCCACCACCACCGAGCCGGGAGCCGGGGCCGATACCACTGGACCATCACTGGTCTATAATAATAAATAAATAAATAATACTTTAATTACCTACGTTCAAAATATGAGATAATATTTCAAGCTAGCGAGTAAGTTTTAATTTTGAATTACCACAAACAATGAAATAAACAATTAATAGTTTGACCAACAAATAAGTTAGAAGTTAGCCGGTAAACCACAGGTATCGCAGAAACTAAGTGACCTAGTTTGCAAAAATTACGTTTGCAAATCGTACGCATCCCTTGGTAAGCGGTGGTGGTTGCTATAGCAACGGTGATAAAAGCCTGCGCGGGCGCAACACACCACAGTCCGCGCACTCGCGCAAGCGCTCCGTACGCACTCGGTGAGTTGTTTTTTCTTTGAAAATAGTCCGTTTTTTGAAGTGTACTGAATTTTTGTAGATTTTTTTTCGTGAATTAATATTTTGTATGGATTGGAATTTAAATACCTACCTAGATTTTAAGTGGTGAAATACTTATGTTGTTCAAAGTTCAGAGTGCCTTTTCGTTTATAAGTTCAAAGTATTTTTTCCTAATTTTGCATTTAATATACCTATCCATGGATGGATGAACATGGATTTTATATTTGGTTTGCAATAAAAACGAACCCAATTTTTCAAAATAAAAAAACACTGGGCGCCGCCCAACGATTTCCGCCCGCCCAGTTTTTACGCTATTAACATTTTACTGAATATTTTTTTAATGTACTGATTTAATCTTTGCTCATTTTATTTTATACGAAATTCTTTAATATTTAATACTGAATATTTAATGTACTAAATTAAAAATATCTTTAGCCTTTCTGAGGTGTAACCTTCATATCTTAATTTCAAAGTTTTTTTATGGTTAAATGAAATAATGAGTATGTTTTAATATATTTTCATGCATGCCGCGGGTTCGATTCCCGCACGGAACAAATATTTGTACGACCTACAAGTATTTGTTCCGAGTCTGGGTGTTTTTCTATCTATAATATGTATGTATTTACAAAAAAAAAATGTATTTAAGTAGTTTATCAGCCATCTCGTTACCATAACACAAGCATTAGGTTGCTTAGCTTGGGACTAGATGGCGTTGTGTGAAATGTCCAAGGATATTTATTTATTTATTTTACAATTTTATAATTTGTTTTGAAAGTAAAAAATAGACAAGTTATCCATCATTATGTGGCTTAGCTTATTTACCTATTACCACGAAAAATTAATAAGCGAAAACCAAATTACAAGTTTAGCCTACAAAGATCATCATCGTCAAGGGCACACATGGGGTGCGTAAGGAGAAACCTTTATATGTATAATATGATATAAACGAAAAATACCATCATCTGATGGCGACCGCGGGCTTACAGTAGTTGTGAACCTATGGGGTTCGGTTGACATTCGAGCACACATTGACATGAACCTATGGGGTTCGGTTGACATTCGAGCACACATTGACATGAACCTATGGGGTTCGGTTGACATTCGAGCACACATTGACATGAACCTATGGGGTTCATAAGTATACATTGCGACATGTGACGGGTCAAGTACTTTTAGATAAAACCCTAGTCAATGAAGTTGAAGGAAGGGTATTTGCGGAGCACGGGTTTTGGTTTAAAAATAAACTGATTCTCTAGAAATCTATAAAATAAAAATATTTTTTCGGACTTAAAAATGTAACAAGTGTACCTAATATTAAAGTAATTATTTATTTATAGCACACAGTTAAATGTAACTCGAGATGTACTATATACTTATCATGTTCTGTCCTTTTTAACCAAATAAATAACCTCCTCCTTTTTTCAGAAGTCGGTTAAAAAACCAAGACATAGCGCTGCGAACAAAACAGTAGAGCATGCGCAAAATAAACCTCGCTGTGTGCATACACGCTCACACGCACACATTTACACCAAACTACGACTAAACTACTCCTCACTAAATGCACACATGTTTACGAAGCCTCACGTCACTGTTGACAGCGCTATGTCTTGGTTTTTTATTTAGTCTGAGGTTCTGTCTTACCTAGTTCAAAACGAACATAAATCGCGTCCAAACTACTGAGATAAATTCTTAACAAAACGGCTTCCACACCATATTACAATCAAAATTAATTATAATGTCGATTACAAAAAGTTTCGTCTCATACGTACACAATGTTGGCAACATTCTTTTCACATTGATAGTTTTTCTGAAACGTGTCTGCGCAGGCGGCGGTGACAATGAGGGGTTTTTGTTACTAATAATATGTATGAACAATCGTCGCATTGCACTGCGGTTCGGTTGAATAGGTGGTAGCAGTTTCAGGGATCTGTGTATTGTTTTAAATTGAAATGTAACGAGATTTGATCTTAGATTTAATTATGTGGGTTCATAAATTATGTTCCGCCGGGGTCGCGGGTTGTTCGGAAGAGATATATATCGTGGCCCTGGCACAGGCAACTGAAGGAACGCGGGTGGGTTTTAGACAGTAAAAGTCTGACACTTGCCCCGCTCAGAGAAGAAGGGAGAAGTCATTTGATGTTTTCCCATCCACAAAAAAAATGTTGTGTGGTTATTGATATTCGTTCTAAATTCAAAATTGTTCGGTTTAGCTACAAAAGGAGCATTGAAGGAAGGATATTAGTCAATAACTACGGCGCTGCGGTCAGTTAGGTTTTAGAAGAATTTATTTCATTCAGAAGAACTTACAAACTAATTCATTTATTACTATTGCTTTGCTTATTTTTGAGCCGATACTTACTGAAAATAAACGAATAAGAAAAAAAAAACCGGTCAAGAACGAGTCGGACTCGCGCACCGAGGGTTCCGTTCCGATTTCTGAAAAAGTATACTATTTAGAGACATCGTTTTATTTTTCTTGTAAACTTTACATAAACTTCTATCACATACAATAATTTCAGATTTTTCTATTTGCAAACTTCGGAGATAAGGTGGGGGGGGGGGACGGTATTTTTTTTTTTACATTTTTCATCAGAATTCGAAAACTATGCGGCCTAAAAAAAAGAAAAAAAATGTTTGAGAATGTGCAAACAGCGTTCTTTCATGTGATACCCACATGCCCTAGTAGCCCCACTTTGATTTTTTAGACCCCTTTCAGTCCCTGTTGCAAAAAAAACATTAATATTTTAATTTCTTTCTTATTTGCAAAATAGTTGGGTCAACGTCATCTAAAACTATTCTAAATTTCAAGTTGATAGCATTAGTAGTTCTTGAGATATCCAGCTGTGACAGACAGACAGACAGACAGACTGACTGAGTGACACCATAAGGGTTCCTTTTTTACCATTTTGGTACGGAACCCTAAAAATGATATTCAAAGTTTTATCAAATAAATTTAAACTCTGAATAAAAAAAACTAAATACCTACCATTTTTTTACCTATAAAAATAAACAATAAAAGCCAGCTATTCCATCAAATAAGCCAACAAATTATAGACAGAACCGCTCTCCTAATCAAACCCGCTCTTCACGTTAATCTCATGAATTAACGGTATCGTAATTATCAGCGTCAGATTCACACACTTTGTTTCCGCTGCTACCAATTTCAAGTCGTCAGTCGGTCATTTCCGTAGAATGTAGGTGTGCATCTTTATTAAGGGGAAATGCGGGCGGCCAGACTTTTGAAAATTAGGTATTTTAAGAAGGTATTGCTGTCGCTCTGCGAGCGCTCCGCCCTCGAATTCGTACGATAAGGACAACTGCAGATCCGACTAAATAGCCTATGTAAAAAGTCACATTTCGAGGTTTGGCTCTCGCCTATTTCCTCCTCCAATATTGGACCAATTTAAAAGATATTTCATAAACTGAATAAGAAGGATATAATTATACTATGCCCCTATTTTTTCTTTTTTCGTTAACAGTTGTCAAATTGGTACACTAGGCGTCTGTTGACAGCGGTCTGAATAGGCAATTTTGAACATTTTTTGAGGTTTAAAAATACAGCTATTTATTTTAATAATTTTAAAAATAAGCTAAAATAACTTAAAAATATAATATCTTAAACTAAAACTAATAAAAAACTAAAATATGGCGTCGAAAAATTCCTCCGCATCGCTGTCGACTGGTAAAGTACCCAAGAGACTGGCGGCATTGCCACGTTGTATGGCAATGCTGATCCTCTGGCCAAGGTAAAAGCCAGCCCTCGGGTCACGGGAAGTGTCAACAAGCCGTTTGGAGATTTCCTTAAACAAACTATGAGCACTCGGACCCCACGGCCCAAGGGTTTCAACCCCGAACGGCTCAAAAATATAATTACCGATAAGGTTATTATACTTCCGCCGCTTGAGGCTTTCCGCAGCCGCAGCAGCAGTGCCAGCACAGCACGCCGAGCCAGGAAGAGTATCGACACACGTAGCGTCCCACACTAAAGGCCTTCCCACCTTCCATGGAAATAATGACATGCCGTCCGGTCTCTTGCCATCGTCGCGTGCCAAGCCATTGAGGGTTCTAGTTCTTATAAAAATAACTAGCTTTTGCCCGCGGCTTCGCCCGCGTGGTTTTCGGAAAATATCCCATGGGAATGTTTATGTGGAAAATATAGGGCTGTCCGATATAATTATAATTATTTATAATTTGAATTTTCATATCCCTAACTTAAGAAATGCTGGGTTTCCCATACAAACTTTCATCCCCTATATCACCCACTGTAGGATTATTTTTTCAAAAAGTAGCCTATGTCGTTCCCCAGGATGCTATATAAAGCCTTGCCAAATTTTGTCGAAATCCGTGCAGTTTTGTAAATTTTAAAATCAACCCCTATTTCACCCCCTTAGGGGATGATTTTTCAAAAAGCTGAACCGCATATTTCTTAATTTCCTACCAATAGCATAAATTTGTTATCCCTAACTTAAGAAATACTGGGTTTCCGTTACAAACTTTCATCCCCTATATCACCCTCTGTAGTATTATTTTTGAAAAAAATAGTATCCTATGTCCTTCCTCAGGATGCTGTTAAAGCCTTGCCAAATTATGTCGAAATCCGTGCAGTTTTGTAAATTTTAAAATCAACCCCTATTTTACCCCCTTAGGGGATGATTTTTCAAAAAAGCTGAATTGCATATTTCTTTATTTCCTATCAAAAGCATACATTTTAATTTTCACATCCCTAACTTAAGAAATACTGAGTTTCCCATACAAACTTTCATCCCCTATACCACCCCCTGGAGGATTATTTTTGAAAAAAAAAGTAGCCTATGTCCGTCCCCAGGATACCATCTATAGCCTTGCCAAATTTTATCGAAATCCGTTCAGTGGTTTAGGCGTGAAAAGGTAACAGACAGACAGACAGACAGAGTTACTTTCGAATTTATAATATTGGTATGGATGGATGTATCATCACAAAGGAACACATAGGGGCATACAAGTAGCTGATATTTATATTTCTGTAAAAAATCATTGCTTTATGGTCATTAACCAGAAAGAAAACAGGCGAGAGCGTTTGTATCTGTTTGTATGGAGAAAAGAGCACCCACATTTCCTCGTAAGTGTAATCAAGATACTATTTCTTAAGGCTGTTTTTGTTACAAACTATAAGCTTTCTGATATTGATGCTCAGCCCTTTTATAACAATCATAATTTGTTCTGTCAGGTTATAAAAAAATATTAGATTAGTATTTTTTGCTCTACCAATCAATCTGCCTAAATAAATTTTCCCAACTATGTTGGGGCCGGCTTCCAGTCTAACCAGATGCAGCTGAATACCAGTATTTTACATGCAGCGACTGCCTATCTGACCTCCACAACCCAGACTAGGTAATACGATACCCCTTGGTAAGACTGGTTGTCAGACTCGGGCTTCTGACGACTCGTAACGACTGTCAAAGATCCACGAATGACAGCCGGGACCAACGGCTTAACCTGCTATTTTTGCTTATTTTTAGGGTTCCGTACCAAAATGGTAAAAAAGGAACCCTTATGGTGTCACTCAGCCTGTCTGTCTGTCTGTCACAGCTGGATATCTCAAGAACTACTAATGCTATCAACTTGAAATTTAGAATAGTTTTAGATGACGTTTACCCAACTATTTTGCAAATAAGAAAGAAATTAAAATATTAATGTTTTTTTTTTGCAACAGGGACTGAAAGGGGGTCTTAAAAAATCAAAGTGGGGCTACTAGGGCATGTGGATATCATATGAAAGAACGCTGTTTGCAAATTCTCAAACAATTTTTTTCTTTTTTTTAGGCCGCATAGTTTTCGACTTCTGATGAAAAATGTAAAAAAAATACGAAGTTTGCAAAGAGAAAAATCTGAAATTATTCTATGTGATAGAAGTTTATGTAAAGATTACAGGAAAAATAAAACGATGTCTCTAAATAGCACACTTTTTCAGAAATCGGAACGGAACCCTCGGTGCGCGAGTCCAACTCGCTCTTGACCGGTTTTTTGCTCTACACTATATTAAAAAATTACAAATACAACGCATTAAAGTTGGGGAGGGCTCGCTACGTCACAACTACGTATAAAATCTAGCAAGGCGTGACGTCATGCCACATTTTAACTCAATGTATCACCGTAATCTTTTAATTACGTAAAAAAAGAAAAATTACGTGTCCAATATTTTTTAATAATAAGACGGACAAAAAAAAATTTTTTAGTCATCATCCCTAATTTGCAAATAAATATAAATTTTACGTAGATTTTTTCATTTGACTATTGTTAAAGTAGATAGGTTGATAAAAAAATACGAATTCGAAACTACCTGTATACAGTAGAGCTATTGATCCACCTTTTTACAGAAGCAGTAGTTATACGTTCGATTCAGACTCATCATAAATCATATTATAATTTCTATTTTTTTCTTAAATTACTTAGGTACTACAAAAATAAAGAAATCAACCCCCGTAAGTATGGGTCCTTTATTCATAATATACATATCTCGGATCTAAAAATAAATTAATCAAGTCAAATTATTACTTTGGCACGGTCAATTATATAACTTCTGTTATTAGCCTCCTATAATAATATGATCGCGTGATAAGATAACATTATTGTTATTTAACAAAAATAAAACCGGTCAAGAGCGAGTCGGACTCGCGCACCGAGGGTTCCGTTCCGATTTCTGAAAAAGTGTGTTATTCAGAGACATCGTTTTATTTTTCCTGTAATCTTTATATAAACTTCTATCACATAGAATAATTTCAGATTTTTCTCTTTGCAAACTTCGGAGATAAGGGCCCCCCCCTTATCTCCGAAGGTACGGTACTTTTTTTTTACATTTTTCATCAGAAGTCGAAAACTATGCGGCCTAAAAAAAAGAAAAAAAAATGTTTGAGAATGTGCAAACGGCGCTCTTTCATATGATACCCCACCCACATGCCCTAGTAGCCCCACTTTGATTTTTTAAGACCCCCTTTCAGTCCCTGTTGCAAAAAAAACATAAATATTTTAATTTCTTTCTTATTTGCAAAATAGTTGGGTCGATGTCATCTAAAACTATTCTAAATTTCAAGTTGATAGCATTAGTAGTTCTTGACATAGACAGACAGACAGACAGACAGACTGAGTGACATCATAAGGGTTCCTTTTTTACCATTTTGGTACGGAACCCTAATAAAATATCTAGGATATCACTGTTCCATGTTAATTCGTCACGCCCACTAATTAACACTAAGGTCAAAGATAATTAGATACGCATAGTCTCAAATTAAAGAGTTTTGTTAAATAACAGTAGAACAGGCGAAAGTTATGATTACTTAACAAGGAAGCTAAATTTTTGCTAAGTAGGTACTTATTATTTTTCTTCTTACTACTATTATAAATGCGAAAGTTTTGATAGATGTATGGATGGATGTTTGTTACTCAATCACACCAGAACGGCTGAACGGACCTAGATGAAATTTGGCACAGAGATAGATTTATAGTCTGGAATAGCACATAGGCTACTTTTTTCCGGAAAATCTACGTTTCCCGTGAGATAATTTCCGACATCCATGCGGCCGAAGCCGCTGCCAAATGTTTTTACTAAATGCCTTTGTTAAAACTAGAAATACCTAGTCAAAACTAGATATATTTGATTTTCAGATAAAACTATTTGTCACTCCGAGCTTTAGTTAAAACTAGCTTAAAGAAACTAATTTGGGATTAAAAACAAGATATAGTTTTAAAAATATTTATATCTAATAAAAATAATAATCTTACACTAAAGTAACATTTTAGGGAACATCGACATAAAGTAGTTGCCAAGATGACAATATTAATTAAAAGTAAATAAAATAATCAAAAAATTATCAAAAAACCTTAAAAAAATTAAAAAAAATATTAAGAAAGGATGATCCGAGGGTCTACTTGCTATTGCAAGACAAGACTATCGTGGCATTTTGAGTTACAAAGCAAATCATTTTTCTTGCAGAGACAACTTTTTGAGATACATACTTTCTTGCATACGCAGCGCATAAATCCTTGGCCTGTTCCTATGGCTGCTTCCTTAGCAACAGTTCTCAAAGGTACTAGGTCTTTATAGGAACAGTATTAACTGAATCGCTTCGGAAAAACGCGTTTTGTCTAATAAGTTATTCAATTTTGAGCATTAGTTAATTCTAGTTTTAACAAAAGCATTTAGTAAAAACTAGTTCTAACTAGGGAAAACGCGTTCTTTCTAAAAACTGATTTTAACTGTAACATATATATATATATATATATATAGATAGATAATAGATGTTAAAGCCACGTGAATCGTATGGTTGAATGGAATCCCATCCAGGGCTTGACGGTAGATACGCAATTTGGGATGCCAGTCACCCATGCTCGACTTGAGAGGAGAACTTCATTCCACAAAACAATAATTTAACTGATAGTAAAAAAACCCACGTAGGTCACCTATACTGATTCAGTAATTCGCATAATTCCCACCTAGAGATACCTTCGTGTGAAAAGCCCCTGAATTCCAAAGAAATGACCTACCATCACCAATTTGGTCCTAATGGGCGCAGTATTGCGTGGATGGCCCGCAGTGATGCGTCGGTCACGTTCCGTCAGCCCGACAGTTCAGAACACGCTATTACAAAACGTGACCCCAGGCTAACCACATCTATGTAGGTGATAAGTACTAGATCTGTTTCAACTAACAAAATAGCGCTTGGAGAAATATTTGTTACTAGAAAAGTGTCTTGAAAAGAAAGGACCAATTCTCAATGTATCGATGACAATGGGTTTTGTCCTTTCAGTCATGCAAATATAGGTACTTAATAGTAACAGAAATCTGTAAAAAAATAATAGAATTTATTAAATTTTCCTAGCCATCGTTCGTAGCAAACAAAAGACATCAACGCGCTCGTGACCAAAATTTTTTTTTTAAACCTTGTGATATATTTTTATTTAACAGGGCTGGTTTTTTTAACGTCAGATATGTTTAATCCCTGGAAAAAAAATAACGCCTATCAGAAATACTGATAGGCGTTATTTTTTTTTTCCTATACATATACAGTATGGACAAACTGACAAAAATTCAAAATAATTTCTCAGATAATCTGGCGTTGTTAAAATATGCCTTAACGAAGGGTTATGCAGAGGTAAACCTATAGTAACACCCACATTTTTAAGCCCCATGTAATAGGGGCGAGCCTATTTCCGTCAATCGGGCAAAAATCCAGACTCCCGGCTCCTACTGGGAGGATCCAGATTTCCCAATAACACTTTTCCCGATCTGGGATCTGGGGATCTGGGGATCCTTATCCTCAGCAGTAGCGCCAACTAGATAGACCAATGAGGCAGATTTTTTTTTATTACCTATTATTGTCCCTCTGCTGGGCAAAGGCCATCCTACTCTCTTTCCACCTCTCTCTGTCCAGAGCTGCCAAGGACCAATCTTTATTAAAGGAGTCCAGCTCATCCCGCCATCTCCGTCTGGGCCTGCCACGACTATTAAGTATTACTTGAGCTAGAAAAGTCACAAATAAATCGAACAAATCGTAAATCCTGATGAAGACTGTACAAATATAATATACGAGTATGTAGGTATGTAGCCCTAGCCCGAAGCGAAAATTTACTAACTAATGCAGCTCCTCTTTGAGATAGTTTAGTGTCTACAAGTAATTTACAAAGGGCGTGAGTAATAGCTGGGACTGCGGATGTTATTTGTGAAGTGTTGGATGTAGCGTATGTCGTGATACAAGTATTTCATATTGTAAGGAAGTTGTTAATACTCACTAGTATGCTAATACCTACTATGATGGTGTGTGGTATGTGGTATGTGGTTGTATAGTAGTTTCGCTATGTTCCGACATCTCAACACACTGGTCTTCTTCTCTGAAGGTATACCTTATGTAAGCGCACTCCTTGTTAACCACGCTTCGTTCTTCGGCCGCCGTTCTTGCAGCTCCGATCTGCCTGACAAGATCCCGGAGACGGGTCGGAGTCGGCATCCGCACTCTTTATATATATTCTACATTATATATTAGGTGTAAAAAAATTAACTGCAAGAACTTCGTCCACATACTCGACATTGAAAAACAAACACATTACAAAAAAAAATTTTCGCGGAATCGCGAAAAAAAAATCAGCTGTTCAATACATTTATGTTCGCATAATTCGTCAAAATGTACTGAACAGCAGATTTTTTTTTCGCGATTTCAGGTTTGGTCCCATAGTAAAAGTTGTTCATAATGATGAGTACAATGACCCCTTAAGAGGTTGTGGGTTATTTATTTTACACCTTGTATATTTCGAAAATGGACACTATTCGCTTTCGAAGTCTGTTGATCAACAGAATGAGAAGCAGTTTCATGGAGTAGTTGTTTCAGAGCACACAATGCACTTTAATTGAATTGCTTTTTAATCAAACCACATTGGGATGAAGTTATTTTATTTTTAATGGCTTTCAAGGGTCAAATTAAATTAGATAGCGAAACCGCACTGCCGTGTGTAAGGCCTCATTCTAAACTTCGAACATAGACATAGACAAAAATTTAAAATTATTCCTCAGATAATCTGGCGTTGTTAAAATATTTATGCAGGGTTATGCAGAGGTGAACCGACACCTACATTTCGTCAATTATTTTTAAGTCCCATGTAATACGGGGCGAGCCTACTGCCATCAATCGGTCAAAAATCCAGACTCCTACTGGGAAGATCCAGATTTCCCAATAACACTTTGCCCGATCTGGGATCTGGGGATTATTCACTTTCAATATGCGTGGCGCGGAGTCCTCCTTTTTTTATAGGTCTATGACTTTGAATCTGAATCCGCTGTGATTTACTTGATTGGCGTTCTAAATTCAAAGCGTCAAATAAAAAACAAGTGAGAAGAAGTGATGCGAAGTGAGAGTGAATAGCGATGTGAGATGCGAGTTGTTTTTTACAGAATTGACGTACAGATTGGTTTCGCTAGCTAATTGAATGTGACCCCGTAGATTTTTTATGAGATTGTAACTGTTCTGAGTGTGGTTGAGCGGAGAAATACTTCTTGTATTTAATTATAATCACACTAATATTATAAAGGCGAAGTTTGTGAGTGTGTGTGTGTGTTTGTATGTTTGTTACTTCTTCACGCTCAAACGGCGGGACCGATTTGGATGAAATTTGGTCTGTAGATAGCTTATACCCTGGATTAACGCATAGGCTACTTTTTATCTCGGTCTACGCGGGTAAAACCGCGGGGCGCAGCTAGTATTATCTGTAAAGGCGAAAGTTTGTGAGTGGGTGTGCTGGTATGTTTGTTACTTCTTCACGCTCAAACGGCTATACCGATTTGTATGAAATTTGGTTTGTGGATAGCTTATACTTTGTATTAACGCACAGGCTACTTTTTACCTCGGTCTATGCGGGTGAAACCGCAGGGCGCAGCTAGTTCAATTATAATTCCGACTAATTTGGGGTACCTATGCGTGTTGTTTAAATTGTGACCTTTAGAATAAAAATATTAGCTCATCAGCCAACAGACATCACAAAAGTGGGACATTATAATGATATAACGCACAGAAATATTGTAATAAGACAGACAACATCCCGTACTTACTTACACATTATAGTAATTTGAAGCATTCGTGCGTTTTTATTACATTTGATTAGATTATTATAGTTTCTGGTAGCGGCAGCTACCTGCGTAATCATTGTTTACTTACTCAAAGGATGAGCAAAGCCGTGGGCAATCGGTATTATCGTCATACAATTATTTCTGTAATATGAGGGGCTTGTGGCTAAGTAATAACAGCTGCACGAGTCGATCGATCAACATCTTTACATACCGAGACTCCTCCGTGCCTCGGAAAGCACGTTAAGCCGTTGGACTCGGCTGTCATTCGTAGATCTTTGACAGCCGTTACGGGTTGTCAGAAGCCCGAAAGTCTGACAACCAGTCTTACCAAGGGGTATCGAACTAACCAGTAAATGGGTTGTAGAGGTCAGATAGGCGCTCCATGCAAAATACTGGTATTCAGCTGGATGCAGCTGAATTGGTTGACTAGAAGCCGACCCTAACATGTTGGGAAAAGGCTAGGCAGATGATGAATTATTTCTGCAATATGGCTGCTCAGTTGTAGGAGACACATGTCAGATTGTTTCGACTATTTTTACTCTTAAAATATTATGTATGAATCTTGTTAATTTAATACGAAGCGACTGGTCTTTCGAGTCGTGGAATGAAATTGGCTGTTGACTCTAAGGACCAAATTATCTAAAACTGTAAAATAATCAATTATTTAATTGTTTCAGATTTAGTTTAAGCTCAGAGGTGCAGCACCAACACCATGCAGCGTTTGTCAACTTTTTGCAGTAAGTATTACTTTTGCAGTAAGTATTACTTTTGCAGTAAGTATTACTTTTGCAGTAAGTATTACTTTTGCAGTAAGTATTACTTTTGCAGTAAGTATTACTTTTGCCCTTTTGAAGTGAAAACTTATTTAGGCGCGTTGTGCGATTTTTGGTAGCGGCACATCTTACGGGTTCGCGTCACTGAGTCACCGCGACACCTGGACACCTGGACACCAGTGACATGACTGCCAATTTTTTTTTATTGATGTTAATCACATTAGAGAAGAACGCTGTCCTAAACACTACACCTACTAACTTATTGTTTTTGATATTCGCGAAGAAGGCAAATATCAAAACAGCTATGTTTAAATCCAATGCAGGAAAAAACTTATATATGAATCTAATCTAATATTTAATCATTTCTTCACCGCCAAACATTCACTTTTATAGGAACACGTACGCATACAACCTCTTCACCTTAGGATAATCAAGGAATTATAGAAAATGACATCATGAAATATCAATGCATTCTATGCAATTTCGTCTTGCATAATCTTATCTCTTAAGATTTATGGTTACAAATGTCTGTAATTAAGATTTTAAAGCCCGCAATGAAACTTACAATTCACTGTCTAATTAAAGGTTGAAATCGTTGAATGAATTGGTAAGTTTTCTGAATATATCACGTACAGCGAATTGTTGAAATTCAGACACTAATCTACATGGTTCTCACATGATCTGACCAAGATTATGTCTGGACTTTTTATGAGACTTTAACCCCCGAGTTTGTTTCGCCATTTCTTCACAGGAGTAGTCAGATCTAGTTTTTAGGGTTCCGTACCAAAATGGTAAAAAAGGAAACCTTATGGTGTGACTCTGTCTGTCTGTCTGTCTGTCCGTCTGTCCGTCTGTCGTTCTGTCTGTCTGTCTGTCTGTCACAGCTGGATATCTCAAGAACTACTACTGCTATCAACTTGAAATTTAGAACAGTTTTAGATGACGTTTACCCAACTATTTTGCAAATAAGAAAGAAATAAAAATATTTATATTTTTTTTGCAACAGAGACTGAAAGGGGGTCTTAAAAATTCAAAGTGGGGCTACTAGGGCATGTGGGATATCTTATAAAAGAACGCTGTTTGCACATTCTCAAACATTTTTTTATTTTTTTTAGGCCGCATGGTTTTCGACTTTAGATGAAAAATGTAAAAAAAAATACCGTCCCGTCCCCCCCTTATCTCCAACGTTTGCCAATAGAAAAATCTGTAATTGTTATAGCTATGTGATAGAAGTTTCTGTAAAGATTACTTACAGGAAAAATAAAACGATGTCTTTAAATAGCACACTTTTTCAAAAATCGGAACGGAACCCTCGGTGCGCGAGTCCGACTCGCTCTTGACCGGTTTTTTTTTTGTTGATATGACGTTTAGAAGTGATTCCGATATCCTAGTTACAGAATAAACAATTCCATTTAGTCTTTGAAAATTGTCTCTCTATGTGGACCTTTGACAGTCGTTACAAGTCGTCAGAAGATGCCCGACAGTCTGACAACCAATCTTACCAAGGGTTATCGTATTACCCAATTACTGGGTTGTGCAGGTCAGATAGGCACATCCGGCGGGGGGTCGGATAGCTACATCCGGTTAGACCGGAAGCTGCCGACCCCAACAAAGTTGGGAAAAGGCTAGGCAGATTGATTGATTTCATCTTGGAAAATTCTCTCACTAACTGCGTTTTTACTATCTTCTATACTTAATTCAACTATATACAGTCTACCTGTTCCATTTTTCCCAACGATCTCTGCAAATCAAACTGCTTCCACAATAACTCACATTATAACTCTCAAACTATTAATACCTGTCCATGATTGAGTGTCACTCGCTCCCAAGTATTTACTCGCCAAGCCTGACCTGGCGTGAGATTATTTACCATATCATTACTGTGGACATCATCTAATGCAGCTTGTGAAATAACTGCGCGGGCGCATAGATTTCAATTTATCGTCAACGACGGAAAACTCTACTACGCACTAGTAGAGTTTTTCCGTCGTTGACGATAAATTGATATCTATTGCAAAAATGATATATTATTAAGTAACTAGATTTAAATGTAAGTAAGGGCTTATTTTTTGAACATAATACAACGGATCTACCAAGGTTTATTTAGTAAAACAGTTACCTACGGACGGTTGGCAGAGAAATAAAAACTTACGAGAGAACTAAAAATACTTGCTTGTAATTATCTCTGTCACCGACTGTACCTACTTAAGCTTATCTAATAGGTACAATTTTCAAATAACCTTGCTCTTGTTTAGGTAATACCAGTATCTATAAGTTGCAAAATTAATGAGACCATTTTCACTAACGCATTCAAACAATAGGGATGACGATTAAAATTATATTGTCCGGCATGTAGATCATTAAAAAATATTGGACACGTCTTTTTTACTCGTTTAACGTAATCAAAAGATCCCCATATTATAGAACTTCACTCAATACTCAAGCATTACTTAAAACTAGTTTAAACCAATCAAAGGCCTTGTAGCTAGTTTTAAGATCTAATGCTTGAGTATTGAGTGACGTTCTGAAATAAAGGCCAAATTACATTCAGTTAAAATGTGGCATGACGTCACTCCTTACTAGATCTTATTGTACGTAGTTTATTATAGTGGTGGCGTAGCGAGCAACAACTCCCCAAAAATGCGTTTTAACTAAGTATTATAAGTATTAAAACTAAGTATTGATATGATAAAACAAAAAATACGTGTCTAATATTTTTTTATTATCTGATCAGGAATCATTCCTATTGTAAATGTCTGCATCAATGGACATTTACATTCTCCATTGTAACAATCTCTTACGTATAGGTAGGAAAATAGACATTCTAGTGATCTAACAGTTTGCCAAAAAACACAAAACGCGTGTATCTTATCTAAACTAACATCTACAATGGCCTTTCCTATTTGCAAAATAGCTTATACAACTAATGAAGAAACGGCGACACAAACTGTAGCACTGAATTAAATAGCATCTTCGCACGTTATCTGACAAACTCAATTCATGCGGCTCCGAAACTAACCCCAACTCTACTATAAACTTTACGTCTTTGTAATTAGACCGAATTTAATTGCAGTTCGGTTGTTCGAGTGTACATTATAGTTGGTACAATCCGAATCTTCCTTGTTCCATTGTTGTATAGCGATCGTGACGGAAAGCACGAGAGATGCACCATCTAGTGGTGAGACTGCGGCAACCAACTATTTTGAATATAGAGCACTTCCCTGTTTGAATTTCGAACACCCACGACTGAGTATAGAGAAACTGGAGCAACTTTGTCTTATTATTGCAAGGAGATTGCGGTTCGTACCTTTTACCTTTTTGAAGTAATAGTCTTGGTGTTTCAAAGCCTAAAATGGAAGTGATAGATAGATTCGAAGTCACGAGTAGCATGTGGATATTCCACTATTTTGCAAAACCTAATGATGAATTCGTTTCTCAGTCATCATAATAATATTACAAATAACTTCTGGAAAAATAAAATATTGAAAAACCGCAACAAGCATACTAAACAAGATTTCAGTCAAGATCTAAATAATGACCAACCTAATGACCTAGCGATCTAAAATCCAACGAATCTAGGACCATTAAACGTAGCTATTAGGCTATTAGCCATATTGTGAAACATGTCCATGTCAACTGAACATTTGCGATGTGAACAATCAAACTAATGTTTTGTCACTAAATTGTAGCTGTCACGTCAGTAGCATTTAGTTTACGAAATAGATTTGATCTTCTAATAGGTACTTAACTATAATATTTTATTTTATCAAGTTATTTAGTTCTAACATTTATTCTCTTATTTCCACATTCATGACATTTCGTTAACTGCATTTTAAACATTTAAAACTAATTCGAGAAGAACCTCATTTATATAAATAAAAAGAGAAGTCGTGACTGACTGACTGAATGGCTGACTGACTGACTGACTCATCAACGCTTAGCCCAACCAAACGCCGAACCCTTGCATATAGAAAGCTGAAATTTTGCACAGAGGTATTAAACAAGGAATAAGGAAGGATTTCCCGGTAGCGTTCCCGTGGGAAATTTTCCGACATCCACACGGGCAAAGCCGCGGGCAAAAACTATCGTACATATACCTATCCACGAGAACGGGCAAATCGCCATAAAATGTACATCCATTTCTAGATATCTGATGTGTATATCACGCAGTATTGCCCGATCTGAACGAAATGCCTGGTACCTACATAGCGTGGTAGCATGGCGTGGTGGTGGTGGCGTAGTAGTATTCGTGCGGGCCCCCTAATCGCATCCCAAGGTAGGGATTGATCAGGGCTACCCCTAGATTCGCTAAAATATCTTCTTAGGAACTAAAGACCGGTTCATTTATACATTTAATAAAACGCGTTAAGATCATGAACGTAATTTTATTTCCCATTTAATTCAACATAATAAAAATCATTTTAAAATAACATTAAACTTGGTTCTCAACACTTAGCTAACAAATCTTAACAATATCTTATGAAATCTGTGTAAAACCTATTTTCCCCAAATTACATACAATTCTTCTAAGAAAATTGCGTTTAAAACTAAGCACTTACGCAATAACGTTAAATTGTTTGTTAATTTGTGTTTGGAATCACTTCCATGTAAAGTCAATTTGCAGATCGGATCTAAGATAATGTTTTGCGGTACAACTTACAACAAACTAAATTACTGTAAATTCAATTATATCCTGATTACTGTATTGTTTGAACTGGTGCTCTTTCTGATTGAACATCGTATAAGAGTTGTTAACAATCAATTCTTGAAAAAGTAAAGGTCATAGTGATGGTCGGCTTTTGTTCATTCCCATAGAGCAGGCGGGTGTACAAAGCTAGTGCACCACATGCTATTGTATGTACAATCTATGGTAGATTAATCTCCCAATTCTCTTATCAATATTTTATCCGAGAATATTGTCAAATCTTTTCAAAAGAGACTAAGTACATCAACAAGAAAAGCATTATAACGATGTTAGATAATTCCTAAACGCTGCGATTTTTGCGCCAACAAGGCGGCCTTCTTGCGACACCTCGTCGATACCACAGCGTCTCACGCGATCTCATCTCGGCCTATTGTGCCTCAGGGTGTACTCTCAATTGGATCTGATCAGATGTTACGCTGTAAATGAGCGCAGATTGGACAATCGACGGGGTAAAGTCAGTACCTATCACGTTTGAGATGAGGCCTTTCTGTACGTCATTGAGATCCGGATATATACAATTATACACTGCTTCTGGAAGCACGTCGTGTTTCACGAATAATATTAAACATATATCGGTGTGACTCGACGGAAACTATTTAATTAAGCTCACTGTGAATATAATTAAACACGACCACTTTTCTATTTCAGTGCTACTGGCCCTCGCCGCCGCCCAAAATGGGTACGATTACAACAAGCCCAACAGGCCGTTTGGACCCGGAACATCGTCCAGCCGGCCCGGGACGTCACCGGGATATAGCGGCTCCACCACTACATCATACCCTATTAGACCACAAAGCGACGACAACAGCGGACCCGGAGGATCAACCACAGGCTACCCAACAGGACCAAATAACTACCCCGGATCAGGCGGCCAGAGACCAGGGTACCCGGGATCAGGCAGCCAGGGACCAGGATACCCCGGCTCATCATACCCAGGACAAGGTCCCAGTGGGCCATCTGGAAGTTATCCTGGACAGTCGGACGCATCCTACACTCAAGGCTCCCGCGGCCCTGCAAGATATCCTGGACAAGGGCAAAACTATCCTGGGTCTGGATCTAATTTCGGGACTACAAGTTACTCTGATAGCGATACTGGTAGCTACGAAGGTGGGGACTACTCGGCTATTCCTGGCGAGCCAGATATAGACTATCCTGTATTGTCCTACATCCCGGAAACTTCTTTCAGCTGTAAGTCTCAAGCTCTGCCTGGGTATTACGCTGACGTCGAGACCCGTTGCCAAGTCTTTCACGTTTGCTCCAATAACATAACATATGATTTCCTCTGTCCTAATGGGACCATCTTCTCTCAAGAAGACTTCGTTTGCGTGTGGTGGAACCAGTTCACCTGCGAGTCTGCTCCTGGTCTTTACGAACTAAATGCCAAGCTCTATGATTACTCTATAAAAGGATCTTCGGGAGATTACAATAACTTCAATAATTACCCCGGGTCTTCGTACCCTGGTGGTAGAGGCCCACAAGGACCTTCCTCTTACCCAGGTTCAGGTACATCACGTCCGTCTAGCTATCCTAGTGGATCCGGACCATCAACGCCTTACCCTGGCATCCAGTCGACAACCTCGTACCCTGGACCTCAAGGCCCATCAGGGGGCTATCCAGGCCCACAGGGACCCAACGGCTACCCAGGGTCACAAGGCCCGTCGGGTAGCTATCCAGGTTCACAAGGTCCGTCCGGTAGCTATCCAGGCTCTCAAGGTCCGTCCGGAAGTTTTCCAGGTTCACAAGGTCCATCCGGAAGTTACCCAGGTTCTCAGGGTCCTTCCGGAAACTATCCAGGCTATCCAGGGTCGAGTAGCGGTCCACAAGGACCTTCTGGCGGTCCTGGGGGCCCTGGGTCTAACTACCCAGGTTCGAGTACCCCCTATCCTGGATCAGGTCCAGGTAGCCAAGGCTATCCATCAGGTAGACCTAGTGGGCCTGCCTTCAATCCTTCAGGCAGTAGGGGAAGACCAGCACAAAAACCCAACAGAGAATATCTCCCACCTAGAAATTAATAATGCCAGTAATAATAGACTGTACCAGATTACTTGAGAAGTTGACCCATTTGGGAGACATACATAGATTTCTGATACAAACAAAGCTTTATGTTATGAGAACCCTGCAATTTAGGACCTATCCTAATAACTTGGGCGCCAGTATTAAGCACAATTTTGACAAACGAAAGTTGGTGCTAACTTTTTAAACTAAGTATGTAATTATATTTTTATTTTAAAAATTAGTTTTAGTGACTATTTATTAGTGTTAGCTTGTTTAAAATTAAGTTTACCGAGTTCGTTTTATATGGGCCATAATTGGTTAGAAAATGTGATGTTTATACCGAAAGTTACCAAAACTAGTATTTGTACCTAATTAAAATTAGTTACATCCACGATCCTAACAAGATCACTTATAAATATAAGCTTTAACTTTAATAACACTTTGTTTGTAAATACACATGTTACTATCTATAATCAAATAAATGAATATCTCAGCAATAAATGCGTGTTTTGACATACTTAAAATACGTATGATATAATATGACTACATACCATCAATCAATACACACTTTGCAGTAGCTTCTCTTCTTGCGAATCGTTATTAAAGACAATCACGAAACAGAAAAATGCAGAAATTCAAAGAAATAAAACAGTTGAAAAACCTATACCCCTAGCAACCTCTCTAGAGTCTAGAGAGTGTTTATGTTTTGGTTGCTAGAGGTATGAATTTGTCTAGAGTCTACACACATTCATACGTTCACTACACATTGCGTTGGGCCACGTACCTGCTACCCAGTGTCATTTTATCTACTTGTTTATTATTTAGCTTACTCGTGGATCCATTCATATCCTTATTGATCATTATGTACTCATCAGCTTTCTCAGGCACATAGTTCTCTTCCAGTAAAACGTTCAAGAGCCCACACAATTTTTCATTCCGGTACATCTTCTGGTAACGAACAACGGCCGCTAATGTCTGGACACATTGTTATACCTTAGGTTTAAGTAGCAGAGAGTAAAATTTTGTCCTTCTTTTTCCGTCACCATCGCTGGAGTGAAAGGATGTTCGAAAAGTCCTACTGTTTCTAGAGCCATTGATCGAGCCTTCATTCATAAATATTCATCAGAATCATTATACGTGTCTTTTTGCCTCATCGTTGTCGGCTTGTCTTTCCCTAATTTAACCTTCCTAACAAATTTTCTGGCGCTAACCATATTCAGCATATACTTACGATATAGTGCTTCCTTATCTTTCAAATAATGCATGTAACACCTATTCTTGTCTTGAATTTCATCGCTATTCAAAGGAAATTCTGCTATCTATCACTTCGAATATATATTTCGCACCAGTGTCACCTATAAGGTTGTCGGCTATATTCAAATACCGCAAATGTCTATTACTTCAAAGAGCTTCTCCTAAATGTTTCAACCCAACGTCAGTTATGTGGTTGGACGATAGATTTAAAATCAACAAGGTTTGTTCAGCTGGCTCCAAATAATGTAACCGTGAAGCTATTCGTTCACATACTACATCGTTTATATGCACCTCGCTAGCGATAGGTTTCGAAGAAAGGATAGATCACTCACAAGAATGTCATAATTCGCTTCCTTCATTGGAGAGTGATCTAAACATACATCCGCGATATTGGATATCGTAAGTATCTTATTCAACTCGTAAATTGTGTACATGTCGATGCAACATTTTCTGATGGTAAACTTAGTCAGATGTCGGGTGAATTTAACTTATAAGGCTATTACTTGCATCAGGACTCTCGGTATTGGCGCGTAAGGATATTTAGACATAAGTATCTCTACCAGTTCATATGAACCGTCGTTTATTGCCGTTACATGTATCTTGTGCTGTTCTGGTTCAAATTCCAGAGAAAAGTCCGGTGAGGGTAAATCTGCTGGTGATTGAATGGACCTCCTGCGTTTGTATTTCGATTCATGACTCCATTTAGCACCTTTGTGGGGTTCGTCTAAAAAAATACAAAAATACAGGGACAGCCCTCCGCAAACTGATAGGGTGAATTCAGTATGTCATACTAAGATGACCGGTACATGAAATTTTTTCAGGAACGTTAAGGGAATCCAATAAACCTGATTTGTTTGTGTTTTTGTGCACAAATCGGAGCGTCTATTACTGGTTGGGAGGGGTAGGTAATAGGTATGCGGTGACTTCGATGAACTCTGTAGCTAGACAGAAAGTGAACAGCTGATTTCACGCGTCGTTGGTTAGAGTATTTCAACATCCATTGCTGGTTTCTTTTTTTGCTGTTTTTTTTTTTGCAGTTTTTTTTTTGGAGTGCTGCGAAGACACAATGCAATTATACGTTGAAATAATGAAAATGTAACTGAAAAAAAAATTGAAAAAATGAAAATTTTCCTGAGAAAATTTCCGGTGGAATATGATTCAAAATGAGGAGCTGAATGCACCCTGTTAGTTTGCGGAGGGCTGTCCCTTACACCCTGTATAGTCTTGGTCAAAGTTACAGAGCGAGAGTAAAGAAAGGCTAGAGTAGGTATCTATTGTACGTTACTATTTAGAAAAAATACTTACTGATTAGACTCTTCTTATTCTAACATTTTGCATGAAATCTTTACGAAGGACTCGAAGTCCACATTTTGTACACCATCATCATAATGAAGTGGTAGAATTTGCAAGTTCGGATCGACTTTCGGTCTTCAGCGATACCAATGATATGGCTCTCTTCGCCATATTAAATGTATCATTCTTGTGGAAATGCTCTCCAGATCTGGAGAGAATTTCCACATTTAAATATCCAGAAAACTAGGCCACCTAGCGCAGATCTGTTTTCTCCCAAAAGTCGCAATTTTCACCAAGTCACAAATTTAGTCGGGTCTTAGTTTAGAAGATAAATGAGTTAAATTTTTACTTAAGTACATATAATCCAAGAGTAGACTAGCCTACACCGCCCCGTTCTATGTTAAGGATTTGGTTTCCGCACTTAGTCCTTCATGTGGACCATTGTGCGTGAGCCATGGCGGCCTTCGGGGGTTATTCCAACCAGCCCACCTCCTCCAGAAGTTAATCAAATCTCTGGGTCTATTAAGAACATCTGTGAAAGATCGGGGTATTCCAAGAGTTTCTGTTCTAATCTGGGCAACGCCTATGCATTCAAAGAGCACATGCGCAACGGTCTCCTCAGCCTCCATGCAGGCCCTGCACAGAGGACTGTCCGTTGTTCCTATTGTGTGGAAGTGTTTGTTTAGTGAGCAGTGTCCTGTGATGGTCCCCGTCACCAGGCGCAGCTCGTTTCTGTCCAGACGCAATAACCGCCTGGTAAGCGTACCGTCCAGGGATGGCACACCGCCCCGTTGTTGTTGTTGTGTTGTTGTTGTTGTATGTTAAGTACCTATAAGTATTTAATCATTTTTAGCGATGCAAAAAAAAACCGATCAAGAGTGAGTCGGACTCGCGCCCCGAGGGTTCCGTACCATAATATTAATATAAATAATAATAATAATATTATAAATGCGATTTTCTTCAAAATCTGTGAATGCACATCAAAATTTCTCAAAAGTTGAGGTCAGTCTAGTCTAGTCTATTTTGCAAATAATAAAGAATTTTTTTTTTTTGCAACAGGAAATGAATAAGGGTCTTTAAAATTCGAAGTTGGGCTACTAGACGATATCATAGGAAGGAGCGCTGTTTGCACATTCTCATTTTTTTTTTAGGCCGCATAACTAGTTTTCTACTTTTGATGAAAAATAAAAAAAAATATATCGTTCCCACCCCCTCCCCCCTCCTTTTTGTTCGAAGTTTGCATAGAGAAAAATCTGAAATTATTCTACGTGATAGAAGTTTAAGTAAATATTATATACAGGAAAAATAAAACGATGTCTCTAATAGCACACTTTTTCAGAAATCAGCAACAAAAATTGCATAATTATGGTACGGAACCCTCGGTGCGCGAGTCCGACTCGCTCTTGACTAGTTTTTTATGTTCTATTTAAAAAAATAACTTTATAAAAATAAATACGTTAGTGTTTAGGGGGCTTACTATGAGCTCTTATAGCACGGCAGAAGTTGAACGTATCCAGTGAGAGATAGAGACGGTGCTATAGATCGTATATAGCTCCGTCTCTCTCTCTCACTGGAAACGTTCAACTCCTGCTCATAGGAAGCCCCCAGGACCTCAAAGATTCACTTACCACGATTCTCTATGGAATTCATCCTAACTAGCATATTATCAGTTGCTACCCGCGCTGCGCTGTAGTAAAAGAGACTAAAAATATGCCTAGCTATAAGTTATGAATGAGGTGCTCAAAATGGTTGCGTTCTGCAACCATTTTGAGCACCTCATTCATAACTTATAGCATAAACGTAAAATTTCTAGGTACCTAAGTCAAATGGAAAGTTTCAAGTTTTTATACCTAGGTATTATTACTTACCCAAAATAGAAGTTATTGTTTTTTTTTAAGGAGGAGCTCGTGGCTAAGTAATTACAGCCGCACGTGTCGATCCATCGGGTTAAGCTACGCTTGCCGGGGTTGGTCAGTGTTGGTGACAATCTTTACATACCGAGACTCCTCCGTGCCTCGGAAAGCACGTTAAGCCGTTCGTCCCGGCTGTCATTCGTGGATCTTTGACTGTTGTTACGGGTCGTCAGAAGCCCGAAAGTCTGACAACCAGTCTTACCAAGGGGTAACGTATTAAGTACCCAGTTATTGGGTTGTGGAGGTCAGATAGGCAGTCGCTCCATGTAAAATACTGGTATTCAGCTGCATCCGGTTAGACTGGAAGCCGACCCCAACGTAGTTGGGAAAAGGCTAGGTAGATTGATGCTTTATGTTATGATAATATGAGGTGCTCAAAATGATAGCCGTTTTGAGGTAGGCATAGGGTTAGTCTCTTTACTACAGAGCGGTCTGCAGTACAGTCCTTAAAAAAACTGTAGATTAGAGTTTAATTTCCGACGAAATGTATGAGAAAAGGCTACAATATCAAGCTATACATTTCCCGTATAAGCTGATCTCGCATTGCATAGGATATAGGATTTCCTTACAGTGAGAGGTCAGTGTAAACTGGAAATGTATAGCTTGATGTGTAGCCGTGTGTACTCAAACCTCAGTTGGTGCAATAGAGGTTTTTGATTCATACAGGATCGATAGACTTATAAAAAAAAGTTTTTGTGAAAATTGCCCATTTCCCGGGTGACTACATTTTTTTTCAAAATCTGTGTCAAAGATTCTCAAAAAGTTAAGGACAGACTCCTAAGACCGTTTTTCTATAGCTTTTTTTTTTTTTTTTTTTTGAGGGTGGGAAATCATCAAATAACTTCTCCCGCTCTGGGTGGAGCGGAAGGGCGTGTCAGACTTTTACTGACTAAAACCCACCCGTGTTCCTTCAGTTGCCTATGCCAGGGCCGCGGTAACCTCTTCAGACAACCCGCGACCCCAGCGGCGTCGGCCCTATTGGACCCCGTCACTTGCTGACATCTCTTTGAGGCGCGCGTGGAACACAACGCGCCGTCGACTCGGGCCCTGCCGGGCCAGCTACCCGCTGCTCACCGTCCGCAGGCCCGCGCCTACGGTGGCCGGAAATCGCCCCGCGATTCGCGCCGCCCAGGGCGTCTCCTGCGGCGACTGAGGGCGTGAGGCTGCCTCTCCCTCACGCGTTCCGCCTCCTCCTTCGCGAGCATCACTGCTTCGCAGAAGGAGGTGACGGCCTCCCATGCACTCTCGCTCCGCACCATGGCCTGGACCAGGCTCGGACGCGAGAGATCGCCGCCGCCGATCGCCTCCGTGAGAACACGGCGGTGCTCTGCCCAAGCCGGGCAGACCTCCACTGTATGCTCCACCGTGTCCTCCGGGCGATCCACACAATGGTAACACCCGGGCGTTTCCTCCCGCCTTATGCGAAACAGGAACCTCCCGAAACAACCGTGTCCGGTGAGGACCTGCGTCAGGCGGAAGGTGAGGACGCCGTGGCGCCTCTCTAACCACTCCTCAAAGAGGGGACTTATCGCCGCAATTGTGGCGTGCCCAGCGCTGGGTTGCGACAGTCGCGCTCTCCATGCCGCCATGAGATCCCGCCGGAGCTCTGTCCGCTGTACCGTGATTTCTCACGGCAGCGGAGTTACGCCCCGGCGCTTCGCCTCCTCGCGCCACTCCCACACGTGCGCGAGGACCTTTGCCTCCAGATCCCACGGCTGCAATCCGGCAAGGAGGCTCGCCGCCTCCCGGGAGACCGTGCGGTATCCCCGGACTAGCCGGATGGCCATGACCCTCTGGGACGCGTTCAACCTGCCGGCTGGTCCCAGCCTTAGGGAACGCGCCCACACCGGTGCTCCGTAAAGGGCCATGGACCGCACGACCTCCGCGTAGAGCCTCCGGCAGGAGGCGTTTGGACCCCCCAGATTGGGCAGGAGCCGCCTCAAGGCAGCCCCAGCCCGTGCCAGTCTGGGAGCCAAACGTCGGAAATGCTCCACGAAGTTCCACCGGCTGTCGAGGACGAGTCCCAGGTACTTCATCGTCGACCCGACTCCGATGTGAACCGGAGGGGTTCACATCGGAGTCACCGTTATTTCGGAACCCGACGGTGGCGCATTCCGAGGACCATGAAAACACATGGCCTCGGACTTGTGCGGGGCCACCTCGAGTCCCAACTGCCGGATCCTCTCCACGACTATCGCAACCCCGCGTGTCGCTAAGTCAGCCGCCGCCTGGTGCGACCTTCCTTGCGCCAGGACCAGCGTGTCGTCAGCGCAACATACTACGCTGACGCCGCTAGGGACCGGCGCGCAGCACCCAGTCGTAACCGATGTCCCACAAATGCGGCCCCAGGACCGATCCCTGTGGGACACCGCACGACATCTCTCGCCGGTTCTACTCTCCCTGATGACCGGGGTAGATGACGGCCCTGTCCGTCAGATAGGCCTCGACCACTCGACAGAGGTAGGTCGGCATCCGGTGATACCGGAATGCCTCCCTGATGCAACTCCAGGGCAGGGTATTAAAGGCGTTGGCGATGTCTAGGGACACCGCCAAGACGACCCCACCCCGGGCCACTGCATCCCCCGTCGTGAGGTCTCGCACGCGCATGATGGCATCCACCGTAGAGCGTCCCTTGCGGAAACCAAACTGGCTCTCCGCCAAATCCGGCCCCTCCTGCACCAGCCATCCGACGAGGCGGTCTGCAATAACTCTTTCAAAGAGCTTGCCCACCTCGTCGAGCAGCACGATGGGTCGGTAAGCGGACGGAGAGTCCGCAGGGCACCCCGGCTTCTTAATGAGGACCAGTTTCCCCGTCTTCCAGCGAAGTGGGAACTGGCCCCTCTCCAAGCATGCGCTTAGGAGCCCCCCTAGTCGAGGCCCCAGAGCCCCAAAGGTCAGAACAGCCCCAAAAGCCAGGCTCTTCCAGGTAAGCCGTCGGGTCCTGGGGCGGTATTTTTGGCACTGAGCCTACGTACCGCCGCTCTCAACTCTACCTCGGTCACTTCCGGAGCATCATCGTCGCCGTCGGTGTCATGGTCCGCAGCGGGCACCGCATGAGGCGGAGCCATAGGCGGGGGAGTATGTTCCCCTCGCGAAGGGAACAGAGCGCTCACCACGTCCTCCACGAGCTCGGGCCGGAGACTCTGCGTCAGCGGGGGCGCCCATGGGCGGAGTTTCTCCCGCACCATCTTATAGGGGCGCCCCCATGGGTCTGTGTTCAGAGTCTCCAGCGACTCCTCGCGGCCCAGATCCCTGGACCGCAAGATCTCCGCTCGGAGGGCGGTCTTCGCCGCTCTGTACCCCTCGTACAGCTCCGCCTGAATGGCTTCCGTATCCGGAGGGCGGATACGGAGCCTGCGGTGCCTGGTGTACAGGCGTCGCGCGGCGACGCACGCCTCGCGCAGAGCCGTCAGCTCCGGCGACCACCAATACACCTGGCGAAAGGCGCGACCGGGCTGGACCCGTGGCATTGCCACGTCACACACTTCTGACATGGCCTCCCGGAACCACTCCGCCTCGTCGTTGATGTCGGCAGGCCTGTCCGGTGGTGACACCCAGGCCTGCACGATCGAGGCTTCCAGGAGGAGCTCCCGGTCCAGCTTCTTCAGCGCCCACCGCGGACCACTCGGGGCTTGTCGGACCGGCGCGCTCGAGGTATGGGCGGAGACATCAAACCGGATATACCGGTGATCGGAATAGGTCTCCACCCCCTCCATGACGCGCCAGTCAACCACGTGTGGCAACAGAGCGGGGCTGGCGAACGAGATGTCCACCACCGATTCGCCCCGCATCCGCACACACGTGGGGACAGAACCCCGGTTTAGGACGACCAGGCCTGTCTCCAGAGCCCAGTCCTCCACCATCCTGCCCCGTGTGTCCGTATACCGGGAACCCCAAGCCACATTCTTGGCGTTGAAGTCCCCGAGGACAAGCACGGGAAGGGAACGAAACCCGACGACGACGGTTTTCAACTCCGCAAGGGAGTTGTGGAACTCGGCGAGAGTTCGGCTCGGGGAGAAGTATGTCCCCACCACGACAATCCCCCCGAACCGTGCTGCAACGCAACCCTGTCCCTTCTTGACGGCTTCAAGGGACAGGGTACTGGCGGCGGCCGACGAAATGAGGGTCACTGAGCCGCTCAGGTCCTCCACCCAGTAATCACTGGGCGGGACAAAGTACGGCTCAGCGACCACGGCAATGTTAATCGACCACTGCGCCATGCTCTAGAGCAACAGATCCTGAGCGGCGGCGCAGTGGTTGATGTTCGCCTGGAGGAGGCGTAATGGGGCCACTACTGGCATTCCATTTCAGCCCCCTCCTGAGCCCCCTGTGAGGCCTCCGCCGCAGTGGGTACGGCGGCGACGGCAGTGGGGGCGGCAGCGACGGCGCCTGTGGCGACGGCGCCTGTGGCGACGGCTGCGGCGGTGACGGCGGTAGAGGGGGCGGAGGGCTTGCCCTTGCCCCGGGCTTTCGTGGGTGGACCACAGCCCTTGCTTCCAGCCCGGTGATCGGCCGGCTTGCCAGCTGCCGCACATAGGTAGCAGTGCGGCGTGGCATTGCACGAGCCGGCCTTGTGACCGGGCTGACCACAACGGATGCAATTACTGCTGCGGTCCACCTCCGAGGTGCATTTAGCTCCCACGTGGTTGCCCACTTGGCAACGGAAGCACCTCAGAGGTCTGGGTTCCAGCAGTTTTACCCGCGTGGAATCCCAGCCCACCTGGAATCTTGGGCCCTCCCCAACGATTTTGTTGGCCGCCGATACGGGGCAGCTCACCGTGACGGCTCGCAACCCCGTGGAGTCTGGACGGATGGTGCCTACCTTCACCTGCTCGAAGGCGCACCCCCCAGTTTTGACCACGGCGGCCACAACTTCCCCCTCCGTCACGGAGTCGTCCAGACCCAGGATGCGCATGTCAGCGCACTTGGCGGGTCTGGACACTCGGGCTTCGTCCGCATTTAAGGACGCCCTAAGCCTTTCGGCCAGAGCGTCAGCGGTCGGGCCACTGGCCGCACCGGGGATCTCGAGCATACGAGCCCCAGTCGCCGTGACCCTAATACGCATGCCCTTAGTGACCCCGATCTCCTCCAGGTTCACCGCCGCCCGCGCCTTGGTGAGCACGTCGCGGTAGGACACGCCCTTCTTCTCCGCTTCCGGCTGTAGTGTGATCACTACAGCTGCGGACTTTGGGGCGCGCAACCTCACCGCAACGCTTCGCTCCTTGCGCGACGCTGCCTCTCCTTCCGCTTGGCCGCCCTTGCCGCCTTGCCCTCCTTCTTCTTCTCCCCGGCTACCTGCCATTCGGCGTCAGCCGGAGGAGATTTAGAAGGCGGGGGCGGCCGCGTCGTCGTCGCCGCCACAGCCGGGGCCTTCTCAGGCGCCTTAGCAGGCGCCTTTGCAGGAGCGGCCCCGCCCTTCGCCTGCTCCGCTGAGCCAGGTTTGGGCGTGGCAGCCGTGGCGGCGTACGATGCCGCCTTTGGCTGGCCCGAGGCCTGCCGGCTCGCCGCCAGCGGGGGCCGGAGGACAATGCCCTCCAGGACAGAGAACCGGCTGTTAAACGCAGCCAGTTCCTTCCGCACCAGGGTCAGAAGTCTGTCCTCTGCGGGCCCAAGCCCGCTCTGCCCCTGCTGCGCCCTTTTGAGGGCCGGCTTCGCGGAGCCTGGCCAGGTCCGCTCGGAGCTCCTCATTCTCCTTTCGGAGAAGCTCCATGGCGGCTGTCAAGCGGGCGACCTCCGCCCGCATTTCGGACATACCGTCCAATGGAGGCCCTTGTAACAGAGCCTCCGCAGCCGCCATAATGGAGGCCTTGGCTGCAGGTATGGCCTTGTCCTTAGAAGACTGCTTCTTCTTCAAGGCCACACACTTGACTGCAGCAGCCACGACCTCCGCAAACCTGTCCCGCTCCGCTTTGGAGCCACCAGCGGCGTCCGACTCATCGCCAGACGCCTCCAGAGTGCTCCCCTCGGCCGAGCCGACGGAGTCATCCTCCTGCGTTGCCCGGCTCTTACTCTTATGCCGGGTCCAGCCTAGGCCCCGGCGAGCTTTTATGGCCGAGCCCTTTCCGCCGTCCGAGGAAGAACCCTGGCCATCCCCCGATTTTGCCTCCACGTTCCGCTTCAGGAAAGCATTCCTACCAGCGGAACTACTACCTCCTACTGCGCTCTCCGGGCTCTTGAAAGAGCCCTTCACTCCCGATGCGGTGTCGGACTCCGACCCCGCATCACTCATCGCCTTCTCCTCTTCTCGTCTTGGGTTTTTATTAGAATCTTCTTCTATAGCTGCTACGGTTAAGGTAGCTGGCTGCCCTTACTGCCTGCCCCATCTCAAAAACCCAACATGTGTATATGGTGTTAAAAAAATCACTTTAGACATCGAACTGACTGAATAACTTTTATTATGGGACCGGACCAACTTTGAAATCGCGAAAAAAAAAACAGCAGTTCCTAAAGGTCAATACATTGGTTTAATACCATGTATGTGACAACCCTCATCATGGTGACAGTCTGTTTTTTTTCGCGATTTCAAAGTAAAGTGAGAATAAAATATTTTTACGTAATAAGTACGAAAAGAAATATTCGGAATTATAGGTACGGAAGTTTTCAAATCGAATAATACTCAGATTTATGAATGAACGCATAGTAACATAGTCACAGGCATTAACGCCATCTAGCGGGCAATAGTCAAACTTTAATAGATACTTGCGTGACCGACGAACATGTACTTAGCACGGGGAATGAGTACTTTAAATAAATAAATTAATTGCTGTGCACGTTCCCAGTAACTACTAGCTGCTACTAGCACTGCCGAACGATCTTTTTCCACCTTACGCCGATTAAAATCATATCTTCGCAACAGGATGACAGAAGAGCGTTTGTTTGGCTTTAATGCATATACATCAAGACATTGCGGCAAAAATGGATACTAATGAGGTGCTTTAGCAGGAAACTTTAATAAACATTTAATTTTTCTATTGTTTTGACACTTTCATATTATACCTTCCTATACATACATGAACTTGTAGAAATACACTTGAAGTATTATACTACAAGTTTATTTCTAACTAAAATTGTTGATTATTTTTGGTCCGTCGGCGTCGGCCCCTTGTGCACCTCCCTGAAAAAAATCCTGGATCCGTCCATGACGCTAGTCCTCAAGTCCTCACCAAACCGAATCTTTGCTAAATCTTCCATGGAACACGATGGAAGGTTCGTTGGCATAAGCAGGGCGGTACCATTTGCCAATTCCCAGACATTAAATATTACTTACCAATTCATATAGCACCTTTTGCTTTTATCATTAAAAAGTATGAATTGAATACCTACATATAAAAATAAGAAACAGCCGCAATTCCTAAAACAAAATCGTGATAAAATCATGTGTCTTTCCTTGGTCAACTGGTCACTCCCACAGTCACTCCTAAATATTTCTAATGCGGCCGCCACACTATGCTCCTTGCGCTGCTCATCGCTATGCTCCTCGCACTGCCGCGATTTGCCGCGATGTTGCCCTGTCTGCCCACACACTGCTCTACTCGCGCAATTAATCGCGACGCTCCTCATACCGCATTTACACAATCGTGTTCGCCATTCGCCTCGTCACTCGACGAACATTCGACGAAACATTCGTATACGAGGTCACACATTCGCGGTGTGAATTATTTTGACATTTGCACACGAATATGGAGGACGTGAAAATAATGGTGGCATGCGCGCTACATCTATTGAGTTTAAACAATGATTAAGATGATGAATCAAAGATGCGTACGAAAGCAGGCCATTAATTAATTCTTCTTTAATTTTAAGTTGCTGACTGGCAAAATCCCATACTAGTTGATATACCGTTCCATGAATCGTTTATCTTTTGTCTATTTTTATGATTGCGATGTTTTGGGTTCCAAATGAGCTCTTCGTTTTGATAAAGTTCTAGGAATTCTAAAATTCGTACTTCACTCCACTTTGTCTACACGTCGTGTTGGGTCTGTCGTCTCTCTTTACTTACTTTACTCTTTGGTCGGGCGCTAGCTGTCAACTGAATGCAGGCGAATGTGTAAACAGTAAATTCGTGTTCGCCATTCGTACCCTTTGATTCGCGTCCGAAAAACCGCTACCAACGCGAGCGCGCGAATCGCGAGGCGAGGCACGAGGCGAATAGGGAGCGCACTGTTTACATATGCGTATTCGTTATTCGCCTCGCGATTCGCACGAATGTGTAAATGCGGCATTTTGCTTGTTATTTGCCTTTGTTGGACAGTGGACGATGAAACTGTGGCAGCGTGCACGCTATGCATTTTTAGTATAGCTAATTATATCAATGTCGTAGAATGAAATATACATCGTCGTCGTTGTCCTCGCCAACGGAGATGGTGGATCACATCTATTCATCGCAATGTAACGATTTAATTACAAATATTCTTATTATTAGCTAGAAAAGTACCCATAAAATCATCTGTAGCATCTCCGCAATTTTCTTTTCCTTATAAACTATACCTATTTAATTTAGAGACAGATTTTTCTTTAGTAAGTATAGTAGGTAAGTCGCGTTGCGTGACTTACCTACTATACTTACTTACTTATCTTTTGGCGCTAGATGTCATTGACACGGGGGCGTTGTTGGTAAACATTTACGAAATTGCTTCGCGAAATTGTATTCAATACAAAAGCAAGATGGCTGCATTAATACAGATTTTGGACACGCACCAAAAGATCCTTGAGAAACCGTGTAATAAAAATCGCTCCATAGAGAGAGCGGAGGAGAGCTTAGAGCATCTTAGAGCATTTAACATGCTCTAAGTAGAGCATTTATAGTTAAATGCTCTAAGGAGGAGAGTGGTGATGTGTTTTTATAGTAAAATCGACTAAAATTACTTAAAGACTTTTGGTATAGTCTGTAGTGTAGCACTGCAGCAAGTGGACATATGTGGAGCATCACTATTTGTCATTTATGCATGGTTGTCTTTACGGATTTTATCACTATTTGCAGCTATTGAGTTAAACAATAGTGAAAAAGGCAATGACAGTCATAGAAATAACATATTAATTGTAAAAGTGTTACAGAAAAGCCACTCGAGTGGCTATCGAGTTATTCTCTGAAGTGAACTGCGTATCATGTAACTTTTGTGGTTTATTTTGCGGCAAGCATCTATTTTCAACTCGAGAATCATCCTTGCCGTGAGTATATTTAAGTTATTTCCTATGTTAGTGGTAATAAGTTAGTAGTAGTAGTAACTACGACAAATTTCCTATTATTCGTTCGTAGTGGATGAGTAATAAGTCGAATGTCAAGGTTCCTTCTATACATTGCTACCTAGAGGTATAGTCTGAAGCCTGAATGCTTAGCCTGTTCCGTTGTGTCGTTCCAGTGGTTTTGCACTTCCTACTTTATGTACCTACTTTAATGCAATTGATTAAAAACTACAGAACCTATACAAAGATAATAATATTGACCAAGTTTTTCCTCTTAGAGATTGTGTCATTAAGTTTTATTTAGTCACTAGGTTAAGGCCTCTATAAAGAAGATAATAAAACTTAAAACTGTTTCTATTGTTGACAATAACAGATATTCAATGTTTTAAAGCCAACAGTAATTTACCTAATTGAACAGCTGTTAAAGAAGCCAATCTAATAATATTTCTCATGGTCAAATGCCTTTATTGTTGTCAAATTTACATGATTGATATGTTTCAATTTTAATTAGTTTTTCAATATCTTTGTGACCTTGTCTGTGTTGTGTATTGATTATAAAGTTGATGTCTATACTAAAATAGAAATAAAGTTAAAGATTTTGTTTTTTTTTGTTTGTTTGTTTGAACATGCTAATCTCCGGAAGTGCCTTTTTTTTTTTTTTTTTTTTTTAATCTAATATTTAGAGGCTTCAGTACACTCTAGGTGACTATGCCAGCCTCATGGGATCATTCCTATAGTAGCATAATGGGCATCCTGCATGCTGCGATAGCAGACTGCAAGCCACCCATTACTCTACTCTATCCGTCACTCACATATTCAAATATAGTTCCTGACCTATATTCTCTGCCCCTCTCTATCCTTTCTCTCTTTCATACACCGTTTTAAGAACTTGTAAATACTCTGGGCTTCTTCAGTCATTGGTTGGTTCAGAATCAAATTGATTCCACCATTGTGGAGATCAATATTTGGCAACAGGTTCCTCCTCAGTTCGCGATACTGGTCACATTCCACCATCACATGAATTATATCTTCGGGCACCTGACACGTATCGCACAGTGGCGATGATTTAACCCCCATTAGATTATAAAATTTGTTTAGTGGAACATGACCAGCCCGCAACCTGAGAGCCGCAACTAATGTCTCCCTGGAGAGGCTGGCACAATCGAACCAAGGCACTGACCTTGGTGTGTCCTGTATGGTATAGTACCAAGCACCCTTTGTTTGTGAGCACTCTCTAAACGACTTCTTCCATTTCTCTCTACACACTCTTTTAGCCTCTGGGGTAATCTCCCAACCGTAGGGCTGATTCAGTACATCCACACCATCATCCACTGCATTCCCAGCCAACTGATCCACAATCTCATTCTCTAGCAATCCAACATGGGAGGGTATCCACTGAAACTCGACACAAATATTTTCTTGCTGCAATCTGTGCACTAGACCCAAGGCTTCATAGGCTATCGGAATACCTCGGATACCCGAGACACACCGAGCCAAATGCTGTAGAGCGCTTCTGGAATCTGATAATATAACTATCTTTTGTTCCTCTACACTACTAGCATAAGATAATGCCTCTGTGATCGCCGTAAGCTCGGCTCTCATAACTGAGACATCCTCATGCAACCTAAGTTGCATATGTATATTCCTTTGTGGGTCTAGGAATGCTGCACCTACCCCCCTTGTGCCCCTTGATCCATCTGTGAATAATTTATAATATTCACTGTATTTGTCTCGAGTCTCAGCCAATACCCTGTGACGTAGCTCCATAACATTATACCTTTGTTTAGGTCTATCCATACTGTCACATGTACTATGGATGTAGGATCTGACATTGATATTTGAAATCCATGTGTCTAACATAAACATCTCCAATTGGTCACTCTTATAAATAACCTTATCAACTAATTGTTTATGTACCTCTATCAAAACTGGCTCATTTTTCCCTCTCCAGTGTCCCTTTAAGCTAGCAAGTTCACCTATTAAGTCTTTTGTACTATTAGAGAGTGAAGCTGTTCGCAACCAATATCTGCACCCAAGCCAAAATCTTCTAACATCGAGAGGTTGCAAACACATTTCACTCTCCATTACATGGATTGGTGTAGTTCTTATAAAATTACCACATATCCTGAGAGCTCTATTCTGTAAAATACTTAGTTTTCTTAAATGAGTTATAGCACTGCTACTATACAAAAATCCACCGTAATCAATTCGGGCTCTAATTAATGAAATATAAAGCCTGCGAAGATGTTTTGGGTGTACTCCCCATGACTTACCCGCGAGGGTCTTGAGGATATTTAAAAATTTGTATGCTTTTTCACATATTTCATTAATATGAGCACCCCAACGCAACTTACTGTCCAACCATAGACCCAAATATTTAATTTTACTATGCACCTTAATTTGTATTGAGTTTATTTCTATCGAGATATGATTGAGATTATTTCTATTGAGATGAAACATTGTTTTTGCATTTGATAGCCCAATTCTTGAGGAAAGCTATTTACCATCATGCAAGGACCCTTAGGAGACAAGCAAAAAGAAACAAATGTCAGAAAGAACTAAGCAAAAGCGAAGTAATCATATGGGCGGGCTGTGTGATGCAACGGGGAACTGTATAATTATATATCTCCAAATAATGTCCCGAAAGTAGTTATTATTTGTATTGCTTTGACGACACGGTTGGCGCAGTGGTTGAGCGATTGACTGCTGCGCAGCATGTCGCGGGTTCGATTCCCGCACGGAACAAATATTTGTACGGCCTACAAGTATTTGTTCCGAGTCTGGGTGTTTTTCTATCTATAATATGTATGTATTTACAAAAAAAAAATGTATATAAGTAGTTTATCAGCCATCTCGTTACCATAACACAAGCATTAGGTTGCTTAGCTTGGGACTAGATGGCGTTGTGTGAAATGTCCAAGGATATTTATTATTATATTTATTATATTGCTTTTGAAAACTTTTCCCTTTGACCTAAAATTAAATCACTTTGGGTAATGTTCTATGTCATTGGGTTTGGTTTCCACACTTAGTCTTCCAGTGGACCATTGTACATAAGGTTTGGGGTGATGTTTAGACAGATAGTATTTTTTATTGACTGTAGACCTTATTTTAAGGATTCATAATTTAAAAAAAAATTCAAAAAATTCAAAAAATACGAAACAGAAAGAGAAAAATAAAAAAGTCTGAAGTCATATTAGAATTTCCTTAAAAATTTTAAGAACCGTCTAGCTCCTAAACTATAAATAATCGCTGAACATACAGGGGGGTGTTTTGGGATTGGGAAGCCCTTGGCTTCTAAAATGTTGCTTTGAACCTCGTTTCACTGGCCACCCTGTATATCAAACTAGCTTATTCCCGCAGCTTCGCCCACGTGGATGTCGGAAAATTTAAGTAATAATTCCTGAAAAATCACGCTCATACTTGTTTCATACTTTTTAGATTGTTATTTTTCAGTAGTGGGGTTTTATTTTTTGAAATTATTTTTTATTCATTATTACCTATATCACAGATAATATAATACGGCGTCCTATGTAGTGGTATTATTTTAAAACTAGATGAAGAGAATGTTTCCCATCCAACAACTCTGAGAAGTGAGAAGAAATACTGAAACAACCTTAAAGGTCTCAGTCCCTTTTAAAGTTCCAACATCTTGGTCAGATCATGTGAGGACCATGCAGATTAGCGATTGTCATGTTTTTGAAGTACGAAACAACAAATTGCACCAACTCCCATTAAATCATGTTGCATCATATTGCTATTTCATCTCCATTCAAATTACAAGAATCTAAACAAATGGTAATTAGGCATAGTTTCACTGACAGCGCACATTGTTCATGAATGAATTCACACACAGGTATGTATACTCACAGTTCACACCATACAACTACAATGATGGGTATTTGTTATTGCGTGAAAGTTGTTAAGGTAAAAGTATTTTGTATGCCTATGGCATTATGGTGGCTAGAATTTTATGCAGAATCATAATTTCTATGATTAAAATGATTAATAAATAAATTAGTATTATTTGATTATTAATTTTTAATTAAATAAATAAATAAATAATTCTTTATTGCCATAAATAGGTTACAGAGAAAGAGACCCTGGCACCAGAGCTAGGTTAGAGTACCTATATTTCAGGAGCCAGAATAAATTATGATTTTATTGATGATTAAAATAATATGAAACTTTTTATTTTGTATAGCTTCTGCCCGCGACTACGCCCGCGTGAAATTTTTTGCTCTCCCGACCCCGCCGCATTGCATTGTCGGCCCGAGTAATTACTTCGTTTACACTTAGCGTTCTTTCTGACTTTTTTTTCTTTTTGCTCGGCTCCTTAGGGTCCTAGCGTGATGTTAAATAGCCTATAGCCTTCCTCAAGAGTCGGGCAATCAAATGCAAAAAGATTTTTTAAATCCGACTGGTAGTTCCAGACATTAGCGCGTTCAAACATCTATCTATATCTATAAAAATGAATGCCACTTTTCGTTGTAATTTTATAACTCAAGAACGGCTGGGCCGATTTAGCTGATTTTGGTTTTGAAATGTTTGACGTAGTCCAGGGAAGGTTTAAACGGTGAGAAAAATTGGAAAAGTGGCCGGGAAAATTGGAAAATTCGGGAAAACTGAAAGTGGATTTTCTATGGGAATTTGGGACAGGACAACGTCTGTCGGGTCAGCTAGTAGTAACATATAAAAAAATAAACTCTTCACCTTCATTATTATTAGTATAGTATAGCATCCGTTCAGCGGCTCAAGCGTGAAAGCGTAACAAACAAACAAACTCACTTCGCATTTATAATATTAGTTACGATTTATTTATTTATTTTATTCATTAACAACACATAAGTACATTTGTTTTAACAGGTAATACCCAAGCTAGCAAAAGTAGTCATGAATTATTTGTTTAAAGCACGCATTATTATTGTCAATTCCGCATAAAATATTATGTATGTGTGTGTCATATTATGCCATACATACATTATGAATCATCACTGCATGGACAGGCCGTCTAGTAGACCCATGTGAACAGTAAATAACAAAATTAAGCGTGATGGGAAGTTTTATCTACAAAAATAGCATACCTTTATAAGTATTTCTAGTCACCTCTTCAACAAACTCACTCGGAAGTTTTTCTTAATAGCATCATAATCATCTGCCTAGCCTATTGCCAACTATGTTGAGGTCGGCTTCCAATCTAACCGGATGCAGCTGAATACCAGTATTTTACATGGAGCGACTGCCTATCAGATCTCCACAACTCAGTTACTGGGTAATACGATAATACCACTTGGTAAGACTGGTTGTCGAGACTTTCGGGCTTCTGACGACCCGTAAAACATTATTTAATAGCTTATTGATTGCTATTGTCTCACTCATAGAGAATTTAGTATGCATAACAAGTAAATAGATACCTATTTGCCCTTGAGAACATTAATAAGGATGGTCAAGCATGTCACTCAATTACTACGACAATACTACACTAAGCATTTAAGGCACATAGTAGTTAGACATATATGGCATAAATGAGTTTCTGACGACATTCAATAATAAACTTTATAATCAGTGTCTTAAAGTGCAAACGAGCCTGTGCGAACGCGTCCGAGGAGCCTTTTAATGACTACGTCCTGCTTGTGCAGCTTTGCACTTTATGAAGCTGTAAAATAATGTATTTTATTACATGAGCAGAAACTAATCTGATCTACGTCCAGTACAAAGCTATGTTTACACGATAAAACGGCGCGTGCGACGGGAAGTATACATAAAATAGATCTACAATCTCCGCTGAACAATGCAATAGCACGCGCCTTAGACCTATGCAATAGGTCTGACGTCTGATAGATCTATGCAATAGGTCTGACGTCTGATAGACCTATGCAATAGGTCGCCACGCATATCGAAAGTGAAGCACCGTACCGATCTATGTGTGCGTGATTTGAGTACCTGCAAAGACGCCGTCGGCGTCGCTCGTGTCACTTAATAGCGGCCGGTCGGCATACTATGATGTAAATGTGTGCGTGAGGCGTGTTTGTACAAACGGCCTTACGATACTTACTGTGCTTCACTTTCAATATGCGTGGCGCGGAGTCCTCCTTTTTTTATAAGTCTATGAACTCAAAAATGCAACTAGTAAGTACACTGGTACAGTTTGTACCACTTTTTATAATCAGTATGCATGCAGCATATAATAAAGGCGGATGCATAGTTCAATGTTGTTGACCAGTGCCACTAACATCTTTTCAAATGCTGTTGTGAATTTAAATAAACACATGCTTGCAACAAAGCGAACCCTCTTGAGTGAACGTGTACTGGCACACTATGAGGAGGGCCGCGAACTCGTGTTATCGGTGGACACTTGGACAGTAGTGCGTACGGATTGGGCGCGGTGCTGGCTCACCGGTACGAGAACGGAAGCGAGCGGCCCGTCAGCTGCGTCTCGCGAACACTTAGTGCGCCCGAGCGCAACTACAGTCAGTTAGACAAGGAGGCATTAGCTATTTTGTTCGGTGTCACAAAACACCATCAATACCTATTTGGCAGGCGATTTATACTGCGCACTGATCATCAGCCGCTGACGTATATTTTTGGGGAAAAGGGAGGAATTCCGCAAACGGCTGCCAGTCGTTTGCAAAGGTGGGCGGCGCGCCTGGCCGCATATGATTTCCGTATAGAATTCGTGCGATCGGCGGACAACGGTCCGGCTGATGCTTTGTCGCGATTACCGTTACCTCAGGAGGGTCGCTCTACGGACACAGGAACTGTGGATTATTTAAATTTAGTTGAGGCGGCGCTGCCTATTTGTTATTATTGCGAAAGAGACAGAACGCGATGTCTTACTAAGTAAGATTAAAGGGTATGTATTGTTTGGCTGGCCGTCGGCCCCGAGCTGCGATGCGGAAAAAGCTTATTTTTCTAGAAAACAAGATTTCGTGGTAGACCAAGGGTGTGTTATTTTCAAATACAGAATTGTCGTGCCTTATGCCTTACAAAAGAAAATCTTGGAAGAAGTGCACGAAGGTCACTTAGGTATAAATAAAATGAAAAGTTTATCACGAAACTATATTTATTGGGCGAATTTAGATAAAGATATAGAGGAAATATGTAAATCATGTGCCGCGTGCCGTATAGTTCGAGACGCACCGCCGCATGCGCAGCTACACCCTTGGGAGTTTCCGCTGCACCCGTGGCAGCGCATACATGCAGACTTCGCAGATTGTGGAGGCGTTCGATATTTAGTTATTGTGCACACTCAAAGTGGATTGAGGCGTTACCAATGAAAAGTACAAATGCCGCTTCAACAATTAAAGTTTTGAGAAGTGTTTTCGCGCGTTTTGGTTTGCCGTAGCAGCTCGTGACCGATAACGGACCACCATTTGTGTCCCAAGAATTTAAAATTTACTGTGAAAATAATTATATTAAACATACAACGTCGGCTCCTTATAGACCGCAGGGAAACGGCGCGGCGGAAAATGTTAAAACAGTAAAAAAAAGCGATCAAAAGGGCGTTGTACGAAAATGAGGACGTAAACGCGGCTCTATGTAAATTCTTGTTCCAATATCGCAACTGTGAGCACGCCACGACCGGGGTATCACCGGCGGTGGCGCTGCAAGGGCGGCGCCTGCGGAGCCGGCTGGACGCGCTGCGGCCGGACGTAGCGGCCATTGTGCGCGCCAAGCAGGAGCGCCAAGCCGCGCGCCAAGCAGGTACCGACAGAAATTTTGACGTGGGGGACTCGGTGTTAGCTCGCGACTATACAGCAAGGGGGGACAAATGGACCGAAGCTACGGTGGTTAAAAGAACAGGCCCCGTATCATACAAAGTCAAGGTGGGGGACGAAGTAGAATGGCGGCGACATGCCGACCAAATTATTCCAATAAATACTAATAATAAAAATAGGTACTCTCTATCTCGAATGAGCGGGGTAGGGCTAGCCGTAGACGAGGAAAGTCAGAGTCTTAATTTAGGCAGCCCGGTCGATAAGGGAGCCGACGATGAGTTGTTTGAGGATCCATCGGGCGGCGACAGTGAGGTTGCGAATGCGCCGTCAGCTACACTACCGGCACCAAAGGCTGAGTCAGAAAAGCGGTCGCCTATACCGGAACAGACACCGCCTGGTGTATCGGCTCGAGCACTGCGTGCCTACAATCGACCTAAACGTTTTAATAATTCGAATTAGATTACACTAGTTAAGTTTGCATTATAAGTTTAATTTAGTTTAAGTTAGTTAGTTTACATTTCACATAACAATACTTATACTGTGTATCATTAGTTTAAAATAACTGCCTTGTAAGCTTAGTGAGGAGAGATGTGACGACTGAAGCATGTTATTATTATGTTAGTATAACAGTGTCGGGTACTGTGACCCGAATAAACAGTTTGTCGCTAACCACCGCCTTTTATTGACGTTCCAGTATTTAATATAAAAGTAATCATTTTACCTCTGACAGCAGCAAACCAACATCAACCTTATGGTTAATACATCATTATTTCGGCCGAAAGACGTCCACTGCTGGACATAGGCCTACACCAAGCACCGCTACTTCGACTGGTTCTGTGCTTCCCGCATCCAGCGGATTCCTGCGGCCTTTACAAGGTCATCTGTCCACCTTGTGGGAGGCATTCCAACGTTACGTCTTCCGGTGCGCGGCCACCACTCCAGAACCTTTTGGCCCCATCGGCCATCTGTTCTGCGAGCAATGTGCCCTGCCCTCTGCCTCGTAAGTTTGGCAATTCTTCGGGCTATGTCGGTTGCCTTGGTTCTTCTGCGGATCTTTTCATGTCTGTTTCGATCACGTTGGAAAACTCCAAGCATAGCACTCTCCATTGCCCTTTGGGTGTCTTTTAGTCTTCTAATAAGATCCATTGTGAGCGACCACGTTTCAGTGCTGTATAGATCATCACTGGCAACAAGCACTGGTCAAAGACTTTCGTTTTGAGACACTGTGGCATGTGAGACGAGAAGATATTGCGTAGCTTCCTTTCAGTCTTTTCATAAAACGAAAATAAAAACCACAGTGATTTTGACAGACTTGTGTCAGTGCAGCAACCCAACAGCAACCTTATCGTGACGGTAATAAAGTTCACTGTAGCTTTGACAGTGATGCAAAATCAGAGGAAAAATATATAATAACTGGGAAATGAACTATAGACATAATTAAGATGTGTCTATAGTTCTTTCCCAACATCAATCGGTCTAGCCTTTTAGCAACTACGTTGGGTTGGCCTGCCTATCTGACCTCCACAACCCAGTAACTGCGTAATGCGATACTCCTTGGTAAGACTGGTTGTCAGACTTTCCGGCTTCTGACGACCCGTAACTATTGTCAAAGACCCACGAATGTCAGCCGGGACCAACGGCTTACCAACCCCGGCAAGCATAGCTTAACCAGATGTATCGACCCGTGTGTCTGTTATTACTTAGCCACGAGCTCCTCCGTCTGTATTATTTTCCCAATTTTGATAGGTTTGTGTTTTGCTTCAGAGAGGAGTTTCTTTGTTTTTGTTTTGAAACTTAATTGAGTCATTAAATACTGGTAATCTTGAGACTGTGGTCAGGAATTTGGTGAAGCGTCAATGGCTTTTTCAATATTATAAAAATAATTAAATAATGTAATTTCTAATTTGTTGAATCGTCGCACCGCCGTCGATGGAAGCAGCGGCCCGCATTATTGACACTTTCTGGAGTTACTCGCAACATGGCCCATAGATGGAGCTAACGAAAATAAATGACTCGAGTATAATAGCGTATTATCTGTGTGATTGGGTCCTGATTTCCGGCACTTCCGCCTCGGTGAATCGAAAAAAATATGTTATGTGTCGCTCGCTCCGCTTTTGAAAAATACTTTTATAGTGAAATCTTAGAGTTTCTCAAGAAATAAATAGGCGTGACTCTGTGCTTCTGCAAGAACATTAAGTGCTGTGTTGGATTTGAAGTTTCGACGAATAAATCAAGGAATATTCAGAGATTGAGTTTGCCGGCCGGCAGCTATTCGAAGAGACACGCGTGCATCGATGGTCATCGAGCCTGCCTCCTGGGTCTGAGTGAGGTCTCTGGATTGAAAAGGTATGTGGGCTTAAATTGCTGCGTATTTCATCCCATGTGATGTCGGTTTAATGTGGTCGATTCAACATTTAGAAATTACTTTTGTTCTTGAGGTCCCGCCATATTTTTTTTTTGTTCCGCCATTAATTTTCTTGGTCTTAAAACCACGCTATTGGTGAAGCTATTTACACGTTTCACCATATTTTTGGTCCTTCATTTACCGGATAAATGACCTTATACCTAGATTCTTACGTAATTATTTGGTAAAAATCATATAGGTTCACAGTTCATACATATCGCACAATAGGTATAATTTTACGTAAACTTTTGGTAAATAATTATTACTTATAAAACGCATAAACATAATTGACAATAGACTTGAGTTAAATCTGTTCAATTATTACATAGAACGGAACACGTTACGTATTTATTTGGTAACGTTCTTCGTTCTGTGTAGGTATTTCGCATTTATAATCTCGCTTTGTAGGTAGTTAATCGCCGCTTCTCGGCTTTGTGTACAATAGATAGGTACCTACTTATCGTTCATAGGATCGTAGGTACGCGGCTATTGTAAACCGCCTAGTAGGTATTTTTTCTCTGTTGTGATTGTTTTTATTTAAAAAAAAAAAATGTCGCTTAATCAAACTGAGCTGGAAGATATGCTGACTATTCTTCATGAAAAGAAGGGATTGTTATTTAAACGCATAAATCGATTATATAATTTGTCGAAAAGTATATCGTCGTTCGATTCTAGGGCGGATGAGAATTTTATGACTGAGTCAGAGACAATTGATGACATTCGAGATAAATTTGAATCGTTTGTCGATCAAATTAATCAAATAAATCTTAGTTTAAAACCTGGTACTAGTCTCGACTATGCCTGTTTAGAATCCTTTGAAGATTTGTATATTCATATCAAACGTGTTAGGAATAAAATAAACAGTAGACAGTATCCTTCAACACCCGGTGATAACCCAAAGTCTTTTTTTGAACCGCTTAAAATAAAGTTGCCTCCTATAGCGTTGCCGTCTTTCGACGGAAAAACTGAGAATTGGCCTGTTTTCTATGAGTCATTCAAGTCAAATATTCATGATAATGATCAGCTGACTGACTCGCAGCGTGTGCAGTACTTAGTGGGTAGGCTTACTCAGAACGCATTGAGGGTTACCGCTGGAATTGTGCCAACTGGTGATACATTCAAGATTTTATGGGATAGTTTAATTAAAAAATATCAGGATAAACGGACACTAGGAACACATTATTTAAATAACATTTGATTTAAAAGGTTGCTCATTTAACGCTAATAGTCTCGATTCTTTCATAGAAACATTTAGTGCATCTATTTCTGCCTTGAAACAACTTGGGATTACGGATCTTGCGGATTTTATTCTCTTGCATTGTGCAATGAGAAAAATGGACTCGCAGACTACTCAGTCATTTTAACTTTCTATTCGAGATGTTGAAATTCCCACAACGAAATTATTAATTAACTTTGTTCAAGATCAGGCAAAAATATTAGCACGCTCAAATTTATCTCACTCGAACGCGAGAAACTATAGTAGACCCCCCGCTTCCGCACATCGTGAGTCGCATACACAGACAAATGCGTTTGTTGCGAGCGAGTCAGCTGACTCGTCCTGTTCTTCTCCCGCGAATGCGACTTCGTGTTGCGCGTACTGTAATGATGGCGCTCATGTTCATTTGTATAACTGCACGAAGTTTAAATCCGCGTTGACTCCTAGAACTAGGTTTGAGTTTATTAAATCCAGACGTGGATGCGCGAATTGTCTGAGTATGTTGCATGGTTTGAGTAGCTGTAAGTCGACATCAGTCTGTGACGTATGTAAACAACGCCATCATAGTTTATTGCATTTCGATAAGGATAGTGAAATCACGCACACAGCTGGTGTTGAAGTTACGAATTGCAATGTAGCCGTCTTTGCGCCTCCCGCACTCCTCTCGTACCCCGTTGCGTCTTCGCCTGCCTCGGCTCTCGCCGCAGTGCCGCGCTCTTACGTCCCTTGCGATAAGGTCGATATTTCCGGACGGGTGGCTGAGTATGAATCTTGTGATGTGACGCCAGCGTCTTCAGCTCATAGTACGGCTATGTTATTAGCAGCTGATACGAAGACTAAGGCGACAGTGCTGTTATCGACCGCTCAAGTTTATGCGCGAGCTAAAAGTAACAGTGCGGGTCATAAAAAAATTGTGAGGTGCTTAATTGACAATGGTTCGCAGAGTAACTTAATAACTACAGCATGTTGTAGAAAACTTAATTTAGTAATAATTCCTTTGAGTAATTCTTTTGTCAAAGGAGTTGGTTCTATATCGCGACCGATAATAGGTTACGTACATTTAGATATCGAGTCTCACGTATACCCAGATCAAAAATATACCATTCATGCGTTAGTCGTTGAGTATATTACAGACCAGCTGCCATCGCACCAAGTTATGTGTAGTCATGTAGACTTCCACGCGCTCCCGCTTGCTGATTTAAGCTGGAATATTCCAGGAGATATTGACTTAGTGTTGGGCGCTCAACTGTTTCCTTACATTTATTTGGGGAATAGGGTTGACTTTGGTCCTGGAGCCCCACCTGGGTTATTGACCACATTTGGGTTTGTCCTTATGGGTGATTTTCCGCATAATAGTAATAATTTAAATTTACCTAGCTCTTCTTTCAGGGCCTTGGCTCTTAATGATTTATTACAAACATTCTCGAAATTGGAAGAAGATGGTAATAAACGCTTTCTCTCTCCTGAGGAAACTGAATATAAGAATATTTTTCCCTCGACCGTGTCACGTGTCGATGTGGGGCGTTATACAGTCGCGTTACCTTTTAGTAAGAATCCCGCAGAATTAGGTAATTCCCACACCGCCACGTACCGTCGGTTGATTGCGCTTGAGACAAAACTTCGCCAATCGCCGACGTTACGGGAAAATTATAACGCAGATATTAAACAAATGTATTTACACATTGGTGTATCCGTTGACCAGAGTAAATACCTCCGCATTTGGTTTCGATTCAATGAGAACGAACCTGTGATGACCCTTGTTTTTAACCGCTTACCTTCCGGACGTATGTCGAGTCCTTACATAGCTATGCGCACTGTGCGACAGCTGGCCTCCGACAGTCCACATTCTTTTTTGAAACGTTTACCTTCTGGACTTATGTCGAGTCCACACATAGCTATGCGCATTGTGCGACAGCTGGCCTCCGACAGTCCTCATTCTTTTAATCGCTTTCCTTTGGGACTTATGTCGAGTCCACACATAGCTATGCGCATTGTGCGACAGCTGGCCTCCGACAGTCCTCATTCTTTTAATCGCTTTCCTTTCGGACTTATGTCGAGTCCACACATAGCTATGCGCATTGTGCGACAGCTGGCCTCCGACAGTCCTCATTCTTTTAATCGCTTTCCCTTCGGACTTATGTCGAGTCCACACATAGCTATGCGCATTGTGCGACAGCTGGCCTCCGACAGTCCTCATTCTTTTAATCGCTTTCCCTTCGGACTTATGTCGAGTCCACACATAGCTATGCGCACTGTGCGACAGCTGGCCTCCGACAGTCCTCATTCTTTTAATCGCTTTTCCTTCGGAATTATGTCGAGTCCTTATATAGCTATGCGCACTGTGCGACAGCTGGCCTCAGACAGTCCGCCTTCTTTTTTTAAACGCTCAACTTCTGGACCTCTGTCGAGACCTTACATAGCTATGCGCACTGTGCGACAGCCGGCCTCTGACAGTCCGCATTATCCCGAAGTTGCTAAAGTAGCAGAGACCAGTCTCTTTAAGGACGATCTGGTGTATTCTGATAATAATACAGACACCGACAAGCAGCTATCGCATGATCTCATAAATATGTTTATATCGGGCGATTTTGACCTTGTAAAATGGTGTGGAAATTCACCCGCGCTTTTAAACAGTCTTCCCGACTCGCATCGTAAGTTCCTCGATGTTCACGCGGAGAATGATGTGTCCAAGGTTGTGAGGCTTTCGTGGGAACCTTCTCAGGATAATTTCTTCTTCACTTCCACTCAAGTGGCCGAGAAATATATTAAGAGAAATATACTCTCGATAGCCACATGCCTATTTGATGTTCTCGATTTGGTTGCCCCCTTGATATTGCATGCCAAATTGCTTATCGAAAGGTTATGGTTGAGTGATATCGGTTGGGATTATCCCGCTCCTGACGATCTCTTTAGGCGTTTCTCCGTTCTCATGCAAGAGTTTCCCTTGCTATATAGCTTAAGTATACCACGCCATGAGGGTGTTACCAATGATTTCTTCGTTCACTTAGTCACGTTTGCCGATGCCTGTATGGGTGGGTACGGGTGTGTTATTTATACACATTCTACTGGGCCGTCCGGTGTCGTAGTTTGCTTATTTCGTGCAAAATCAAAAGTTTCACCTACCAAAGTCACGACTCTTGCGTGTCTGGAGTTATGTGCCGCCGTGCTCATATCAAAATTGGTAAAAACTGTTCGCGGTACTTACGCTTTACGTGTTCCTATTGCAGGAATTTTCGCTTTTTCTGCTTCCACAATCGCCTTATTTTGGAAGCATACTTCTCCGCACCGCTGGTCAGTCTTTGTCAGCGATAATATCGCTCGCGTTGTAATGGTTATGACAGGGTCGGGTAACTTTAAACGTGCTGTCATTAAATTATATCCGATTCCAACGCAATAAAGTCAACTTTTAAATGATACGCATAGTTTTAAGGTATATTAATTAATCTTAAATAACTTGTATTTTTCCTCTCTCATTCAGTCATAAACTTAGACATTCGTCCGCAATTTTTTCTGATCATGATTTAGGTCAGTAAATCTTTATAATTTTTACTTTTATTTTTGAAAGCACTTGCGTCCTTCCAAAGCCGGGAGCATGGTGAAGCGTCAATGGCTTTTTCAATATTATAAAAATAATTAAATAATGTAATTTCTAATTTGTTGAATCGTCGCACCGCCGTCGATGGAAGCAGCGGCCCGCATTATTGACACTTTCTGGAGTTACTCGCAACATGGCCCATAGATGGAGCTAACGAAAATAAATGACTCGAGTATAATAGCGTATTATCTGTGTGATTGGGTCCTGATTTCCGGCACTTCCGCCTCGGTGAATCGAAAAAAATATGTTATGTGTCGCTCGCTCCGCTTTTGAAAAATACTTTTATAGTGAAATCTTAGAGTTTCTCAAGAAATAAATAGGCGTGACTCTGTGCTTCTGCAAGAACATTAAGTGCTGTGTTGGATTTGAAGTTTCGACGAATAAATCAAGGAATATTCAGTGATTGAGTTTGCCGGCCGGCAGCTATTCGAAGAGACACGCGTGCATCGATGGTCATCGAGCCTGCCTCCTGGGTCTGAGTGAGGTCTCTGGATTGAAAAGGTATGTGGGCTTAAATTGCTGCGTATTTCATCCCATGTGATGTCGGTTTAATGTGGTCGATTCAACATTTAGAAATTACTTTTGTTCTTGAGGTCCCGCCATATTTTTTTTTTGTTCCGCCATTAATTTTCTTGGTCTTAAAACCACGCTATTGGTGAAGCTATTTACACGTTTCACCAGGAATAATCGCCTAATTATCTTCAAAACGAACCTGATTTCAAGTCATTAAAATGTCATCAAATAGGTCAGTTATGATTTCAATAGGTACCTACTGCTAAATGCCTCTTTTTTTTTGGGGAAGCAGAAGTGGGCCAGAGTCCAGAACAGCATTTATTGAGTGATTAGCTCTTTGCCAACGACTTCATCCGCCCTCTGTGCAAAACAGCTTTCTATATCCAAGGTTTCTGGGAATTGATGAGTCAGTCAGTGGGTGAAGGCGAATATCACAAATGAAACTAAATGCGATCAGCACATCTCTAAACCGCGTTCAAGAACTGTCAGTGTCCTCATTGCTGTCGAATATTGACTGCTCTTGAATGCGGTTTAGATGTGTTGATCGCGTTTAGTTTCATTAATGAAGTTCACCATTTGGATTTTTCATTTTTATAAAAAATGTACTAGCGTCCGCCTGCGACTTCGTCCGCGTGAAATTTCTTGTTCCCCCGACCCACCCCGTCGTAACGCATCGCCTGCCCGCGCTATTACTTCGTTTTCACTTAGCGTTTTGTCTGACTTTTTTTTCTTTTTGCTCGGTTCCTAAGGGTCCTAGCGTGATGTTAAATAGCCTTTCGCTTTCCTCAAGAATTGGGCTATAAAATGCTAAAACAATTTTTTTAAATCCGACTGGTAGTTCCCGAGATTAACTCGTTCAAACAATCAAAAAAACAAAGTCTTTAGCTTTATTATTGGTATAGATTAGTAGGAAAGTCAATCACTGATCAATAGCAGTGGTCACACCTAGGAATGTTACATTAGACCTCGCAAGTCCAACTACTTCACTAAATGCGGCAGTATGCTAAGTAGCTGTGACATACATTGGCTCACACACAACCTTTTGGTTGTGTGTGAGCCCATGTATGACCAAACCTACCACCAATATTTGTTACAGATGCCTCTGCCAATATAAACTCCAACAAAAGACCCAAAATTTTGTTACAGATGTCCCAACCAATATAATCAGCAACCATGAGTTGGCTTCGTACGACGGGCCTCTCGTTCGCCCGACAGCTTTCGAGATCGCTCGACCCTCGGCATGACTACGAACCACAGGCCTGCTATAGTTCCTTCTGCAAACACTGGCAGCAGGCGCACGATATTATACTTAAATCGCAGGTTAGTAAGGTTCAAAATTCATTTTGATCATTTGCATGTAGGAATGCTTTCTTAACATAAGGAATATTCGAGGCATTGGTGGTCTATTAATAAACTCTTCCATTTTAATAGTTACAACACCTGAATCATCATTATCTTGCCTTTATCCAATTTATTTGAGCTTGCCACAACATGTAATTTTCCATACTTCTCTATTAGTCATCTCGGTAGTTACCCATTTTCCAGCCATATCATCTTTCACACAGTCCATCCAAAAAGACCCAATCAAAGACCAAAAAGACCTGACAATAACATCCAAATGTTTACAGCCGAACCACCTACACGACGATGTCCTAGGCGTAGTGAACCACCTGGAACAGCTAGCTACCCTGCTAGTTCTGGAGGCTAAAGCGCGAGAGATCAACACTGCTACCAGTCCGGCCGCCTGCCTCGAGTATCTGCTCAGTGAAAACCTGCTGGATAAGCTGTATGAATGGGCTATTTGTACTGGCAAGTAAGTAGCTTCCATAGTGTCTTATTTTTTTTTTCTATGTAATGGTTAAGGAAAGGGGAGGTCTTTGGCCAGCTGTGGGACATTACGGGCTACATATATGTTAGGATTACATCAAATCATCAGGATCAGGATATACAGGGTGTATCAGAAAGATGTAGTACAGACCATCAAACTGAACAACTTTCTCCATGGGACCAACATCGTAATAGAGAATCCTTAAATTTGACCACACCTTTCTGTATTGAAACAGTCAATCTGGCTAGCCTTTTCCAACTATGTTGGGGTCGACTTCCAGTCTAACCGGATGCAGCTGAATAACAGTATTTTACATGGAGCGACTGCCTGTCTGACCTCCACAATTTACTGGATTGTGGAGGTCAGACAGGCAGTCGCTCCTGGGTAATACGATACCCCTTGGTGAGTCTGGTTGTCAGACTTTCGAGCTTCTGACGACCCGTAACGACTGTCAAAGATCCACTAATGACAGGCGGGACCAACGGCCTAACGTGCTTTCCGAGGCACGGAGGAGTCTCGGTATGTAAAGATGGTCACTCATCCACGGACCAACCGCGGCAAGTGTAGCTTAACCTGGTGGATCGACCCGTGCGGCTGTTATTACTGAGCCACGAGCTCCTCCTCCATCCTGGTGTGTAGCTTAAATATCCTAGCAGTATTGTAAAGGACATAGTAAATTAATTTTTAGGGTTCCGTAGTTAACAACGAACCCTTATAGTTTCGCTATGTCCATCCGTCTGTCCGTCCGCAGCTTAGCTCAGAAGCTCTTAATACTAGAAAGCTATAATTTGGCATGGATAGACATATTCATCACGCCGACAAAGTGGTACATAATAAAATCATGGAAAAAAAAATTTTTAGGGTACCTTCTGTACACGTAAAGTGGAGATGTTTTTTTTTTCGTCTACTCCATAGTGGGGGGTGTTGTTGGATGGGTCTTTCAAAAATATTGCGGGTTTGTGAAACAATTTTTCGATATATTAAATACTTCGGTCGCTTAAACTGCCGCTTTGAAGGCCACTTGTCAGTTTCGTAAGCACCGGGCAACGTCTTAAATATTTCTTAATAACAGCACTTACTCTTAGGAGCCGAATGATCTTAAAATGTCTAAATGAGATGTGCAGCCAACAAAGCATAACATTTTAAATGTGAAAATAACTAAGTACATTGTCTGTATAAATTATTTGCTGTTCATTATCTCCTGACTAGCAGTGCCAGACGTAAAAAATTGAATTTTTTTCCCTATTTTCTTCTTCTTTTAAATCACATTATTTATTTATCATATTTTAAAATGTCTTTGACATATCTCGGGACCCTGGGGTCCCGGAACTTTGGAAGGCGTACGAGGGGCCGAAGCCAACCGAGAGGCCCCCTTAGACAATTTTAAATGATGAGGAAGCACTAACCGACGATTATCCCTGTAATGCACCCAAGGACAACTCTGTTGGTGCAGGACTATAGCAAAACATGGAAACAAAACATATTGGGCTATGCGCAGTGGCGTAACTACAGGGTGGCAAGTCGGCAAAATGCCACGGGCCTCCAGCCGAAAGGGGCCCCCGGTCAGAGGAGAATCCCAACTCCCAACATTTAATATTATACATTTAGTAAAAATCCGATGAATTTGCCACGGGCCTCGAACGGTATAGTTACGCCACTGGCTATGCGTTTGGGTGAGTGTGGACTGGTTACCTAGAACTATGGAAAAAAAGACTATGGCCCCTGTCTGACCAATGTTTTATACAGTGTGTAAGGGACAGCCCTCCGCAAACTAACAGGGTGCATTCAACTACTCATTTTGAATCATATTCCACCGGAAATTTTCTCAGGAAAATTTTCATTTTTTCAATTTTTTTTTCAGTTACATTTTCATTATTTCAATGTAAAATTGCATTGTGTGTTCGCAGCACTCCATTTATGTAAAAAAAATTGCAAAAAAAAAACCAGCAATGGACGTTGAAATGCTCTAACCAACGACGCGTGAAATCAGCTGTTCACTTTCTGTCTAGCTACAGAGTTCATCGAACTCACCGCATACCTATTACCTACCCTTCCCAACCAGTAATAGACGCTCCGATTTGTGCACAAAAACACAAACAAATCAGGTTTATTGGATTCCCTTAACGTTCCTGAAAAAAATTCATGTACCGGTCATCTTAGTATGACATATAGTCCAGTAAAAATAGTGTTTGAGATTGCATTAAAGACACTTTAGTAAATTGGTTTTGAAATAATAGTATAGTTATTTACGTATGCATTCGTGGCAATTTTGTGTTCATATGGTCGGAGGAACCTCAGAAATACCTAAAGTTGTGTTTTTACTGTTTAACGTTAAACAAAAAACACACTTTAGGTGAAAAGTAAGATTATCGTCTACAGCCAGCCTAAAATTATAGTACATAAGTAATCCCTCGGTTTGGGTACAAAATTCTTAACATTACGAGATTTTTTCTTTCATGGTGTGATAAATGAGACTTAAAAAATCGCACTTTCGGTGATTTTTCTGTTTATACATTCCAAACGTTACCCTCGAACCTATGTTCAGTTTTCACCTTGGTGACTTCTCAAGAACATATTTAAAAAGTGTTTTATCATGTTTTGTATATTGTACATAAAAGACACTTGAAATATTTTTTAGGCTGTGCATTAACATTTTCATTCTTCATATGTAAGTGTCATAATCCCCTGATTAAGTGATAAGGATTCTTCGCAAAATGCATAAAACCTAAATTACCTACACAATATAAAATGCCAACATTGACCGAGCGCCTTGCATCCCCCGCGTCGGTGTGCGAGAGGGACGAAGTTATCGGATGTGAAAAAGATGGAGCTATTGTTTAACTGCTCAAATAATTACTGAAAATTTTCTTCTCATTACGCAATGAGATTGTTTACGATGCGCCCCGATTTTGGTACTTATTTATTATGTCTTGCGTAATATGCGGAAAGTCCTTAGATACCTAATGATTCTGTCACCGTTGGCAGTAAAGGTTTTAAAACTCTATGTTTTAGTGAGCTTCGGAAAGACAATTTATTTCATTTCTCGGATAATGTGCCAATGATTTTACATACAAATTGCCGAAAACAGTAGTATACAAATCAAAAATGCGAAAGGTATAATACCATGCCTACTCTGCAATCTACCCACTCGCGCGACAATTGCACGAAACTGTACCGGAACGAAAAGCCAGGATTGTCCGACTACACGAAACTGACGTTGTTGTTGTTACGTCAGCAAAGAAAAAAATCTGAAATTATTCTATTGTTAGGATTTTAATAAACTCAGTACACAGTTATACCTATGCGATATAATAAATGCGCTTTACATCAGGATAAGCGCATTTTTTCTATCAACTACCGCCTTCTGGTTCGAATCATGTAAGGTAAACGCGGGTGAAGTCGACAGTGACCCAGTAGTCGTCTAATTATCTAAAAACATCAATGTGAGTGGTTGGCCAAAAAGGGACCTCAAGGGAAAATAATTGATTTCGAGTAAATCGCGTTTGAAATTTCGTGTAGAAACAAGTTTCGACTCGTGCGCGGGCGGGGCGCGCGGCATGTTTTATGTCAGTATGCGACTTCGTTAGTGAGTGTCAACACGTGTTTGCGGTTACTACGTTATTGGCGACTTATTTAGTGTCAGTTTCTTGTCTTTATGTGCGCAACTAAGTGTGAGCTATGACTAAAGCCACGTCTGTTTTTCTAAAACTGCCTCGGCTCACAAAAAAAAACATAAAAAAACACTACGGCACCTAAAAATATTCTGGTTAGACCAAAACAAAGTTAAAAGACCACAGATTAAAAAATTCAAAAAAAATAAATAACGGTTTCCAATCCCTTCAGGTCCCTTTTTGGTCAACCACTCACATAGCTTTTTCTACTAAACACAATGCTGTTAATAGTACTAGATCAGTAGTGTACGGCGCCGAAGCGTTACTACATCGTATATGTCCGCAGGCATATCCGAGTTCAGTTGTCAGCTTGACGTCAAGTGAGCAATTGCTTAGCGATAAAAATATCAAAATAGTGAAATGTGCGATTAAAATTTGTATGTCACGGTCTGAAAAGATTACTAAGGCAAGTGGTAATACATTTCACAAGTAACTTTGCTGAATTTTGTTCAGATTATCCAAAAATTTATCAAACATTGTTTTTGCCATCAGTGTTCTGATGTTGTGGACTTTTGGGAGTTTAGTGAATGACGAATGTATGTTCCTGTAAGTCTAAATTATTATTGTAGTCTGTTTGGATTAAACATACTGTACAGTACCCAAACACTCACTGAATGGAAAAGTACCCAAACAGTCACTGAATACAAAAGTAACACATGTCACGTGTAAGTATGTCAAAGGTTTTAACCTAATATATCACTACATCGTCCACCAAAATTAATTTTATTAGCAATAAATAATCTTATATGTAATGACTATGAGTTTATATTTTTAAATGAAAAATAATAGATTGTTTATGATCACATTGTGTTATATAGTGGTGTGCTGTGCGAAAATAAACCGGTTCATTTTCAATTAACCCCTCAAGTGTATGGCCCGGACCGCCCCCTGCGCCCCGCGTGATGCGCAAGTTTAGAAAACTTTTTGATTTTTGAGTAGGCCTTCAGAAAAACTGAGAAATCGGCAACTTATAGCCATTATCATGGTATATATTATACCTTCCTAGCTTCGTTATGAGTTTACCTAACTATTTATACTATTCAATAAACAAATAAAACTGACCTCATCTCGCAGTGATGAAATATGTTTTCACTTTTATAATTTTCACTCACATAACCATAAAACTTTATCACAATACATCGAATTCACACACATATTCACCAAAAAATCTTCATTACGATAACACAATAATGTGTAGGCAATGTTTACACATCTATTCCACTTAGAAACAATGTTCAACACTCCAAAAACGAATAAAAACTTTTTGTTTACGCAATGAAAATAAAAATGGCGCGTCACTTTGAAAATCACAGATGAATTTGTAAAAATTACGTTTCGTTAAATTTTAGTAGTGTTCCATTAAAATGTTATTAAAACTGGTCAAGTATGAATCGATTAATCGAATGATACAGCCAAATTGTGTTGAAAGTGAAAAGAAACGTAAAAAATACCATCGCCAATGAGAGCTGTGACGATGACGTAGTTATGCACACATGGGGTGCACGCGACATTTCGAGCACTTTCTCTTATGCACACATGGGGTGCAGTTGACACTTGAGGGGTTAAAGTAAACTAGCTGCGCCCTGCGGTTTTACCCGCGTAGACCGGGATAAAAGTAACTTATGTTTTAATCTGGGGTATAAGCTATCTACTTACCAAAATCCCAAATCGGTCCAGCCGTTTGAGCGTGAAGAAGTAACAAACATACAAACAAACAAACACACGCACTTACAAACTTTCGCCTTTATAATATTAGTGTGATGTGATTACTGTGATTAGTAATCGATTATTAAATCGAATTGTTAAACTACGATCAAATACAAGTTAGTTTATAAATCCAAGATACGTTTCAGAATTTTTAAGATTGACAAACTTATCTAACTCAGTAGTGAAACCCAGAACAGTCGTCGTAATTTCTTTAAAATGACGTACTTTTTTAGGGTTCCGTACCTCAAAAGGAAAAACGGAACCCTTATAGTATCACTTCGTTGTCCGTCTGTCTGTCTGACTGTCTGTCAAGACCTTTTTTATCAGGAACGCGTGGAGGTATCAAGTTAAAATGAATATCAAATACGTAAGTCGTCTATGATCCTTTGGAGCTCTAAAAAAATCAAGCTTCTAAGTCTACGCCGTAAAAAAATACGGCCATTTATGCAACATATTTTGATACTCGCAAGTAAATCAAAACCTATAGGGTACTTACCGCTGACCTAGAATCATGAAATTTGGCAAGAAGCAAGGTCTTACAGCACAAGTAAAGGAAAAAGTCTGAAAACCGTTATTTTGTCATTTTATCGCATAAACATTTTTTTTTTGGGATTTCTTGTTTTTTAGCTACAAATGTTAAGTTTGTTTTTGGATACATTATTTTCAATTACGGAGACCTTCATTTTGCGTGGCCCACACGCGCTTGGCCGGTTTTTATTACTATTAAAATGGATCGAAACAGATAAACTATAGTAATTTACGTTATTTCATTTTCATCGCAACGTATGTACATTCATCATAAACGCGTCAATAGGTGCAGTACTAGACAGAGTGATCTCTTATTTGTTTTCCAGGGTACCTAAAGATCAGAAGCACATGGAAATATTCCATATTACAATCTTTCATTATAATTGATTCAATGAAAACCTTCATTAAATTCTTGGGAAATGATGTTGATCGTTGGCAACTCTGGCCGTTTTTCGGGTAACAATGTCTTGTCTCATTTCAACGTAATTAGTTTGACGGTAGAAGAAGTGAGACAAACATAGATTATTTTGACAGATTGACATATTTATGTATCCGTTTCAAAGCTACGTGTTTAAACTCGTACAAGTCGGTAAGTCGGTACGTTTTTCTGAATTATTTTGTAGGACGCTGCGCCTCTTGTATTATAATACCTCATTGACTAAACATTAAACTTGCCGATTTTATGGCAACCTATTCTTGGTAACATATTGCAACGTCTGAAATATTTTACTTGAAAAGTGTGTCCGACAAAAATTTAATTTTTTTGCAAGTTCAGCTGCTAAATGTGAAGTCGGCACGTAGTTTTGTTTTTCGATTTGTGAAACTTCAGTTGGGTCTACGCTAAGTCTGATTATTTGATGAATTAGTTAAGTTAATTTGCTAACGATAGGAGTAACTTGAAATTTGGAACACTTTAATCACAAAAGTATTTTTTTTCGAACGTGACATCTATTGGTACCTAAAAATTCCTACTTGACCCAGATCTCGTCATTTAATAGTTGCCTCTAAACCCGCCAAATTCTAGGTATTTTAGTGTTTTATGCCACAAAATGCGAATAATAACTATTATTGTGACCGCAACATAGTTGTTAACGCTAGAGTCAGTTTCAGTTATCTCCTACTTTCTGAGGAGCATCTGTACTAGTTACCGACCGCCTTAGAGCTTTTGGGCATGGAGTTGACGTCTGATCGGCTCAACCATCGAGTCAAAAGCACAGACTTAATTCCGGACAAAAACTGATTCTGTTATTCTGATCGCACATATTTTTTTGCCAGACGTCTCTTAAAATTTTTAAGCAAAAATATGTTACAATTTAATTAACCTTGCTGTTTTTATTACCTCCTGCTCTGCTACAACCTTTAGTAAATCTTAGCATTCAGTCTTCTACCTACCTTTTGTTTCTTAGACTCTTAACAAACACGTACAGTATGTTCAAGGTCTGAGAGTTCACATTAACACAAAAAATTGAACACGACTGGGTCCTTTCGACGAGTAATAGTACAAATCCGACGACTATTGGTACAAATCGCCCTTTTTTTAACTATCTAAAGTACTAAAATTACCTATTAGTCTCTTTTTGCATGGAACATTTGTTCCATTCTGTATCTGAGAAGGACGTTGTTAGCTGCGCTACAGTTTATACTTTTGCAGCTATCATCGTTTTACTTGTGTACCTAGGTACTTCTTGTGTTATTGTTCCAAAATATTTTTTTTTTAAATTTTGCTGATATTAATATTTTGCCTAGAAGTAGGTACACGCGGCTACACATCAAGCTATACATTTCCAGTTTACACTGACCACTCATTGTTAGGAAATCCTATACAATGCGAGATCAGCATATACTGGAAATGTATAGCTTGATCTGTAGCCGTGCGTACTATTTCACTTTAAAACACCACATCTTTGTTTACTCATGTGGTCTAATTACACGAATCCAAAATAAAATTTATGTAATAGACGCGGCCGCTCGATGCATCGCGACGCCGCCGCCGCCACCCGCCCGCCGCGCGCCGCCCGCTCGCACCCTCTCGCGAGTGTTTCATTTTCATTTAATTATTAGAAATGCTTTAGAGATATTCAGGGGATTTCTTCCAATTTGAGTAGACAAAAATTTTTGGTAGTAAGATTCATAAAAATATCCTGGGTGTCTTTAATGTACAAGGGTTAAATACAAATTTAACTTCACGAAAAAAAAAGTATAATAGTCACATTGGTGATAATTTACCTAGTTATTTGTAGTAACTGTTTAAATACTTTGACAAAATTTCACTCTCTAGGTAAGTACTGTTTTGAAGTTATCATTTATTTTATATAAAATAGTCAATATGGTACTTAATATGTTGATTTTGACCGGGGATAATTATTTCCATAATTAAAACTTTTGAAAAGGAGCAGTCATGTACAAAATCACCAGTGGTCCATTTTTTGTTCCCACTTAAATTTAATGTTATTGCTATAATTGCTAATAACTCAATATATATAAAAAAAAAATCGGGGATTACTGTCAATTTATGTATTTCAGCTATTTATATATTTAATTCTGAATTATCACCCAAAGAGCATTTATTGCAATCTACTCCATACAAATCGATCTATTTTTACTGGACTAATACTGAATTAACCCTATCAGTTTGCGGAGGGCTGTCCCTTACACCCTGTATACAATACACAGATAAAATGGCGGGGGGTGACTTGCACACTCAATAATGGGCCCCGAAAATTATCGCTAGCACAGTGTCGTAGTGACAAGAGAGCAACATGTCCTGAGGTGCTTATAAGGAGTGGAGAGGTATTCCACAGCTATCAGGACAATCCCGGAAGTACGGTCAAGATACCTACCAGCATCTTACTGGAATACTTCCCTCCTCCGAGCACTTTTGCTCTTGCGAATCTCCACCCAAGCCAGCCAATAAAGACAAGAAAGAGGTGGGATCACTGTTCCTCGTCACTGTTCACTCCAGCCGGCCAATAAAGGCAAGGTGAGGAACAAGGCTTCTCCCGGGAGATAGGTTCCGTGGGGTCGCTACTGCCCAGCAGCTCGTCACATACTGCCCTGCGGGTTTCTGTATCTCTCTTGGTCTGGCTCCTCATTCTAGACCTATTCGGCAAGTAAACTGCCGACACATTATTAGAAGCAAACATATATTTATTATTAGAAGTCAACAAAACAAAAAAAAACCGGCCAAGTGTGTGTCGAACTACGCACAATGAAGTGTTCCGTAGGTGAAAATAATTTATTCCAAAAAATGTTTTTTTTATCAAATGGCCATATTTTTTTATCGCGTTGACTTAGAAACTTGATTTTTTTATTAGAACTCTAAGGGACCATATACCTACGTATTTGATATTAATTTCAATTTGATACCTCCACGCGTTCCTGAGCAAAAGGGTTTTGACACACAGACAGACGAATTGATCCTATAACGGTTGCGTTTTTTCCTTTTGAGCCGACCGATTTGAAATATTCAAATCGGTCGAGCCGTTTTTGTTTTTTAGCAAGACTAACGAACAGCAATTGATTGTTATAATAAGATTATGAGTGGAATAACGCGAAACAAGCTGATTGTACGATTTGATACAAGTATGTCATTTGCTACTAAGAGACACACTTGTTACAATGAAACAACGCTTGCACGTACAAATGATAAGCTACTGTATAAAGTAACATAAGTATTGTATTGTTTAGTTGGTGATAAAACTAATAGGTACGAGGTTGCGAGCAACCAAATCGACTCAACTCCTAATCATGCATTTCGACTCAAATAGTAATTACTCGAAAACAACTAAACTGATTTTTAATACTGAAGCTGAAATGTCAGGTTTTAAAAAAATAATAACTTTTTCATAACTTATGAACTTTTTGGAAAAAAAAAAAACTACTTTGTATGCACGGGTTCTATGGGGTTGAGTTGATTTGATTGCTCGCGAGTGTAGAAGATTTACTGGTGAAGCGCAGTGCAGTGCGGATTACTGCTAAACAAATATCAACATTGTGTACGTTGATATAAAGTTGAAAGTCCGCTTTGGTGCTTTCGTGGACTAATTAAAGTTTATTTATTTTCGACTTTAACGCCACATACAATTCCTACACAATCTCTTCATTATTTTCTACTACTTAGCTTCTTTCCGCGACTTCCGTCCTTTACTTTATCGTCCATGAAGTATTGCATTTTTTCGTCTATGGTTGCCTGTCAATAAATCAGGAACTTCATAGGCGTGCTTATGTCAAAAGTGAAATAAATGGTTAGAAAGAGCACATAATTATTATAAAACACATCCTATGGCACTCTTATCAGTTCTGTACTTAAAGAAATTATCTCTTACAAAATAAAAAGAGAAGTCCTGACTGACTGAATCGCTCATCAACGCCCAGCACAAACCTTTGAACCTAGAAAGCTGAAATTTTGCACAGAGGTTCCCTTTATAATGTAGACAAGGAATAAGGAAGGATTTACCGGTTTCACGTTCCCGTGGGATATTTTCCGACATCCGCGCGGGAAGTGCTAGTCTCTTACAAACATACAATTTCATCTCTTTTTAATACACACATCAACACGGTCTAGGGATATTTTTAAAAAAGCGAATTACTATCAATGTGTTAATTATTTATATGACATGTATATATTTAAAAGATACGTTATTTAATATTCTACCATTTTTTAATAATGGTTAAGGTACTTTTATTAAAATTTCAGGATTTTATGGAAAAAAAATGAAGCATAGACGGAAACCGTATATGAATTAACTTTTAATTTGTGAGTAAAAACTGAAAAAAATAGAAAAATCATTTAATTTGTTTTTATAAACTTGAAGTTAGTAGTCTGAGAAAGCGCCCATGATGTTCATAACACATCGGCAACGATTCGGCATGCTCAGAACAAGGTTGTCAATGTCTTGCTGCGGAATATTGTCCCATGTCCTTCTGAGGTGCGCAAAAAGTTGATCTTCTGTAGCCAGATTTTCAGGAACTTCCTTCAGAGCTCTTCTTTGCAGCATATCCCACGCATGCTCAATGGGATTTAGATCTGGCGATTGAGCAGGCCAGTCTAAGGCCCTAACATTGTGTGTATGTAACCAAGCTGCTACCGTTCTCGCCGTGTGTGCCCGGGCATTGTCGTGCATGAGCAGGAAATCTTGCCCCATTTGTGTTCTGTGGGGCAAGATTACGGGCCCCAGCACGTGTTGGACGTATCGTTCTGCCGTCATATTGCCTCGCACCCAAACGAGATCCGTCCGTCCTCCAAGACGAATTCCTGCCCAAACCATAATTGTTCCTCCTTGGTATGGGTGAACTTCCTGAGGGTTCTGAAGACGGCTGCATCGTCCAGGAACTCGCCAAACACACGTCCTTCGTGAATCTGGATGGAAGCCGAACCTGGATTCATCCGTCCCAATGGTCCAACAGCACATTGGACCATTGCTCACGGCCCCAGTCCACGTGGTTCCGAACCCATTCTAATCGTCGTCCACGATTGCCTCTCCGTAAAGGTGGGACCCGGAGTGGTCTACGAGAGCGTAGATTGCTTTCATGCAGTCGCCTTCTTACACTTTGGTCACTCACAAGCACTTGGTGTTCCACTCGCAGCCTTTGGACCAATTGAGTCGCCGTTGCATTTGGTTGAGCTCGCGCAGTAATTTGCAAAAATCGGTCTTGTCTGGGGGTAGTGATGCGACTTGGCCCCCGGTGCCTCTCCGCTACTTCACCTGTGGCACGATAGCGTGTCCACAATCTTGAAATTACATTTTGGTGGGTCCCTATGGCCTCAGCAACATTACGCTGAACAGACCCAGCTTCCAACATTCCCACAGCTCGTAACATCTCCGCCCTCGTCAAATGTTGGCGTTGCATGGCTACAATACCTCAATTTTAACTTTATCTTTCGTTTAAAAATGAAAAAAAAAACTGTAACTAAACGTAATTCGTATTGTTTTTTAAATTTCGCACAAATGAAAATTCCCTCTCCTACACATCAAGACATTTTTATGCCACCGAAACAAAAGAATTTTCAAAAATTTGAATTTGGAATTAGTCTGAGATAAATTACAAACAAATCGGTGTATATAAGATTCCAATGCGGCCAGTACTTTTCGAGTTATTTAATTGAGTATGAAATATCCCTAGACCGTGTTGATGTGTGTATTAGTTTAGACTTTAGATGAAACATTCAGGATGTTTCATGAAAAAAAATATAAGTAAGAGATTATGTCAGAAATAGTCAAAGTATCCTGCTATAAAGCTGATAAAAATAACAAACTACCATTGTGTTTCCAGTCAGGGTAATTTCCATATAGCAATATTCTCTTACAACTGTGTCCTCATTGTCGTTGATTCTATGTATAAGAAAATCCCTTATCAGCAGTAGACGTCTATTTATAACTAAGCGTTTATTGTCTTATCTAATTAACAAAATTAAGTAATAATTGCTTACCTAATTATAATTTTAATTGGCTACGAGTCTTGCAATTATTTTAATGTCAATATTATAATTTCCTGTGTGACTCACTGTGTTAATCAAAACAAGGCGTCACGAACTCGTAATTATATAAAACAAATATAATAATATTGTGAATTTTTGTATGGGGTATTGAGGTAAAGCCAAGAATGTGCGTAGTGTTCCAAAATGAATTTGTATTGTATTGTGATTCATAACAACTGAAACAGTAATAGAATAGAATAGTTCTTTATTTACACAGAAAGTAGCTACAAGTTGCAGATGTTTAGTTTAAAAATATCCTTATACTAACTACCATAACTAAGGCATACAAACAGCTTAAAGGCACATTCAATCAAATCAGTAGGTGGTACAAGTTTACCATGGAAACATATGGATTAACTCTTTATATCCATTGTTTTTGTGGCTAAGTAATAACTGCCGCACGGGTTGATCGACCAGGTTCACCTACGCTTGTCGCGGTTGGTCCGTGGATGGGTGACCATCTTTACATACCGAGCCCTTGCCTCAGAAAGCACGTGGTGGAACTTTGACAGTGTTGTAACGGGTCGTCAGAAGGCTGAAAGTCTGACAACCAGTCTTACCAAGGGGTACCCAGTAACCCAGTAACTGGGTTGTGCAGGTCAGATAGGAAGTCGCTCCATGTAAAATATACTAGTAAGAAGTTAGCTGCATCCGGTTATGGAAGCCGACCCCAACATAGTTGGGAAAAGGCTAGGCAGATGATAATGACCCATTTTAACATAATGCTGAGTACAGGAAAGGCTGGGCGTTGATAAGTTTATTTTTATATCATGTATTGATTTTAACGGTTTTCTGGATCAAGATATAAAATCAAGTTTGCATTCAAAACGGTTGAACCGTGATTTCGCACTAAATGGAAGGAACAAGAGTTCAAGTTATACTAAATTGGTTTATCAGATGACAGACGTTTCTCATCTCATAATACATCTACAAACGTCAACGATAGTAGAAAGTTTATTTGTCTGTGTCTATTGTTGTTACTTTCTCAATACGCTTTATGAATGAAATCGAGTATAAAATACTACTCAGTAAATCGATAATCGTGACTCTTTTTCGTGTAAATCGATTTTGAATTATGTATAGAAAAAACCGTGATAAACTGTTGAATCTGGAACGAAAATTCGTTCTACTGTTATATTATTACTAGCTTTTGCCCGGTCAGAAATTATCCCACGGAAACGTACAACCGGGATAAAAAATATTCTATGTCCTAATCCAGGTAATTTTCTACCCATGTTTTTTTTTTCATTCAAAGCCGTTTTAGCGTGAAAGCGTAACAAACAAAAAACTCACTTTCGCATTTATAATATTAGTTAGGATTTTTTTTACGTTGAAAAGTTATTTTTTTTTTTTTTTTTTTTTTTTTTTTTTTTTTTTTTTTTTTTTTTGAAAATTTTTATTCTTTATGTACATAATATATAAACTAACACAGATTAAAATAATAATATGTACATTGTATAAAAAAAGGAGGGGAAAGGATCAAAGGATCAATCAGCCTTTTGGGTACTTTTCCTGTTGACAGCGATGCGGACGAATTTTTTGAAAAGTTATTAAATTAGATAAGCTTTTTTTATTTAGTTAAATTCGTCAATGAAGTTAGTTACTTCTAATTAGGGGTTTTAGAGTGCCTACTCATATTTTAACTAATTTATTGTGCCAGGACCTTGTTTCGATAAATAACAAGGTAAGGTAGTTCTTGTGATTGTTTGACAACATAAATCATAGGTACATATAGATATCGTGCTGAAAAAAACGGTTGTATTTCTCGTTTTAAATTGATATAGTCTTTCAGAAACAATTCCCGTATTTTTAACAACATTCGTTATCTCATGTGTCTCAATCTGTCAAAAATTGTGTAGCGTTTACCTACATTTTTGATATTAATTTGATTGTCGCTGGCATGAGATTGTAACTTGAATTTGAACGATTTTAGGTACGAGAATTGTCCTTCAGGAATCAATGGATTGTTTAAATACAAGGTGTAATTTAAATAACGCACAACTCTGAAGGGGTTTCATCATTTTGAACAACTTTTACTGCAAGACCAAACCTGAAATCGCGAAAAAAAATCAGCTGTTCTCTACATTACTCAAAATGTAGGGAACAGCAGTTTTTTTTCGCGATTTCAGGTTTGGTCCCATAGTAAAAGTTGTTCATAATAATGAGTACAATGACCCTTTAAGTTAAGAGGTTGTGCGTTATTTAAATTACACCTTGTACAAATATAAACACCATGTCATGTTTGTCGTAACAACTAACAATCCACACACATACCAGTTAAGTACCAGTAACTCACCGTGGATCATCAATTCAGCAACCCACATCATTTTATTAATCAGAAACTCTTCAGATTAAATCAATCAACTTGAAACAATTTGATAAAATATTTACTTTATTAATAATTAGATCGGTTGCCGTCATTGCGGATTCTTATCACAGTATGAGTAGGTACAGTACTCGGATAATCTGTTAACAGTTTTTATTATTGACTGCATTGTCAGATAGGAAAGGCGCTAAACGGTGAACTGTAATTAATGAGTTTGCACTGCCCATAAGTTCATAATGGACATTAAAGCTGAGCGTCCACTGGTCCGCTCCGGCCCAGCACAGCACGCAACGTATTTTGGTTTGTTTGTATGACGAAATGAAAATGCGGGCGGTACCGGTAGTGGACGCAGTGCTATAAAAATTCATATAAAGCAAACCAAAATCCGTTGCGTGCCGTGCGTTCGTTGCGGGCGGCGCGGACCAATGGACGCTCACCTTTAGGCGTTTATTTATAAACGTTGCTTAAAAGTTAAGTAATGATTAGCGACTGTTTAACCGTACATTTAAACGCGCGTTTAAACGTCTCTTAACTTTAAGCAACGTAAAAAAGCTCCTTCAAACAGCGCGACTCGCGACGCGAATCTAAATAAATTTTAGGAGCCTGGAAGCAACCTGGAAGGGATAAATGTAGGAATAGTCGGCCGCACGTGAATGGGAACATTTTGGTCTTGAGCAGGTCTAGTGTAGCACGGAGTTTCAATAGAATAGGAGGCCAGCTTATACTGGCTTTATTACCTGCGGCCTACTGTATGTGTCTGGTTCAGGATAATAGACAAAGAGGCATTTAGAATTCTCCTTGTTTTGAGATTTTAGTCTTAGTCTTGAATTGTACTATATCCGTGTCGGCATTTATCAGTCAAGGATAGGATAGAGCCCTAATTGAGATGATGCCTGGGTACAAAAAATAAAAAAATATATTTAGTCTGTTAGTCAGAAAAAAAAAATATTAGTCACGTATTTTTTGCTTTTATCATATTAATAAAACAGTATTTAGATAACACACATTAAGAGTTGGGGAGTGAGGGCTCGCTACGTCACTTCTTCGTATAAAATCTAGCTAGGCGTGACGTCATGCCTTATTTTAACTTAATCTATCGCCGCAATCTTTTGATTACGAAAAAAAAAAAAAATACGTGTCCAATATTTTGTTTAACCTAGACGACCGACGGACAAAAAAAAATTTAGTCATCATCCCTACTGCAATGGTTTATCAGACTAGACAGTTATCTATTCATAATATCGACTGTCTGATGGTATGTCTTCAAAAAGGGTAACCATGTCTCCATTGACCTTATTGAATACGCTACTAGTCCAAGAGCTATCGGAGAAATAATGTAAACTATAGCTATTTGCGTTCATTTGAAATTGTTTTTATTAAGTACCTATTGTTAGGTTTTTTTTTGTGGATGGGAAATGATCAAATGACTTCTCCCGCTCTGGGTGGAGCGGAAGGGCGTGTCAGACTTTTACTGACTAAAACCCACCCGTGTTCCTTCAGTTGCCAGGGCCACGGTATCTCTTCCGAACAACCCGCGACCCCGGCGGCACCTATTGTGACCTACAAACATAATTCAAGTTCATTGCCTTTATTCAAAAAAATAAACCTAAAAACACAAAGTTACTTATACTTAACTATAAAGATTCAGGCAATTGATACAGTGTGTCTAACGCTTTTTACACACCTACATAAAATTTGACACGTTGCCGCGTTGGCTAGTCAACACTGCCTGAAAAACGGTTAAGCAGGATATTATAATGACAGACATCGTTTTGTTACAGATACGAGAATGCGGTGCGATTGGAACAACTCAAGCTATTCGGGAATCTTATCAGTCATTATAGCACACAGGTAATTATATTGTTTCTTCTATCTACACTGTTAGCTATTTAATAAATCTTTAGTAAAACACGTCATTAGATATAAACTAGCTTAGTATATCGCAGATATATAGGGATTATTAATTGTATTTATTTATTTTGGATAGCAAACAAAGAATCAACTCAATATTTCACAGTGATTAAGGTAGATTCCGTATTTGTTTAGTCTTTCGCTTCTAATACTTCTCACTAAACTGACCACAGCACGGTCAATAAAAACATGATAGTAGGTAATATAAAATTTTGTTACAGATACGTAATTTTGAGTACAAAATGATTAAATAACAATGCGAAAGCATGACCAATTGAACATTTAACACGGTGTACCTAGTCGTGACCACGTTCTTTACATGATACTTACGTCATAAAATTAGCATGCAGAAATATGTTTGTACAGTCCGCGAGGCGTAAGTTGAGCATTGCATTTATGTGAGTGATCACCAAAATCGTACGAGAGCCCATGACCAAAATTTTTGTCTTATCGTTTTACGTAAGACAAAATGTACAATCGTCTTATCGTTTTACGTTTTACAACGATGCGACATGGTTTTGATCATGGCCTCTTGTACTAATAGAACAAAAGTCGATTGCCAAAAAGCAGTATAAACCGGTTTTAAATCAAGCAAAGGACGAATCGCGCTCTATGCCGGACGTCACACCTACACTATCTATGTGCACTCACATAAATGCAAAGCTCAGCTTAAACCTCGCGGACTGTTCCTAAGTAAACATTATAACAAACTAGCTGTTCGTGCCCGACGTCGCCCGGGTGAATAGGGGGCGAGCCTATTGCCATCAACCGGGCACAAATCCAGGCTCGGGGGGATGCTACTAGGAAAATCCAGATAGAAAAACCCAGTAACACTTATTTGAACCCACAACTTTATTTATGGAAGACATAGCCATGATTCATAAGCCTTTTAATACAAGATGAAATTGAATTCAAGTTACTATGGGACCAAACCGGAAATCGAAAAGAAAAATCTGCTGTTCCCTAAATTTTGACGAGTTATGCGAACATAAATGTGGGGAATAGCCGATTTTTTCGCGATTTCATGTTTGGTCCCATATTTAGTTAGTTACTCATAATTATGAACAACTTTTATGTTCATAATTATGAATTCAATGACCCTTTAATTAGAATGCCCATGAATTAAATTTCATCCTATACATAATAACATTAATAACCACAGGAAGAAGAGCAATGAATATTTTTTTCCTGAACGCTTTTTTTGCTGACGCTATTATAATTTGTTTTTATAGGTGATAGCAGCGGAACCCTTCTTAAGACCACTGCTGAAGCTACTGAGCGGTTTCCGTAATGAGCTACCGCCGCCTAATCTTGAGAGTAAGTACCTTTTGACCTCGATCCACATAGTTGCGAGTTCCTTCTAAGCTTCAGGTCGGGCTTCTTTTTTCCAAAACCTATTGAAGATTTCGGAGCCATTGTGTGCTTTTATTATCCTGAACGCCCACGTCCATAAAATGTATGTGCACGTTTTATCGTACTGTGGACGGAAATTTAAAAGAGTCTTCATAATTATTATGTTTCCATACATTTTATTTCTCTGTGTTATCGTGATGCCGTGGCGTGGACGTGGCCGTCCACGATAATGTCGTGTGTCGACGTTATCTATACTATCTATACTAATATTATAAAGCTGAAGACAACTGCTCAACTGCTGAGACTGCTGCTGCTAGTTGTTTTTTTTTTTTGCGATTTCAGGTTTGGTCCCATATGAGGTTGCTGGTGTTTTACCAATAACCCCGATATGCACTTTCTGTCTATGATGAGCTGTGGAATTTATATTTCCGCCAAAGATATCTTATTAAATTGATCCAACTGTTAAAAAATAATCTTACATTAAGTCGGTGTATTGTTCTTCAAGCCAGTTTTCCAAAACATCTAGATGAGTAATTTTATCTCCGGAATTCCTGTATCTCTGACGTGTAGATAAAATATAAATAAATGTGCGACCGATAAAGAACACTCCCATGAAGATAATTATTAATCTGTCTGTCAACATCAAAATACTACTACGAAACAATAAATAAGTATACTTTTTTTTATTAGCCTACGCTGCGCTGTCCACCCTTGAGCAAAGGCCTCCCATCTACTCCCTACATCTTACGCGAGCCCGCGCGCCCTACTTCCAGTTTTGACGGAACCTATCTAGCTCGTCCTGCCATCTTTTACGTGGTCTGCTGCGACCAGGGCACCAGTTCTGTGCTATCTGGGCCCACATTTTGTCTACCATGCAGCAGACATGTCCTGCCCACTCCCATTTAAGTTGGGCAGCCTTCTGAGCCACGTTCAGCTATCTTTGTTTTGGAGCGCAGTATTGTTAAACTAACTGATCGTGTTTGAAACACAATATACCTACCTACCATATGAAATGGTTGAAGATATGGACGTAGGATAGATTTAACCATCCGGTCTCTGATAACACCATTTTGCTAAAATATTTCGCTCTATGAATAGTTTTGCGAAATCAGTAAATGCTTTGAGGAATTATGCAGATAATGTTCACGTTTCATATAAAAAAATAAAATATTGTGTTGTAATTTCAAAAGAGATAAAAATTATGATAATATTATGGCTCTCCTAGCGTTTTTTTTTTTACTAAAATCTATAACAACTAGCAAAAAACCTGGTACTTTAAGGTATACAATGCTCATCACTTCCATAGCTGAATATGAAAATGGGAACCATTTAGTTTCACTTTTGTATGTCTATTCGTGAAGAAGTCTTCGAAGTTCAAATATTGCTTACAAGTCTACACTAATCGTGATATTTGTACATGTGTCTGTTTCAGGTCAGTTAGTAACCGTTCTCAACCAGCTATGCGTGGCGCTGATGCAGAATATTAAGTTCCTAGATCTGTTCTTCCTAACGACGCACACGCATAAAGGATCGCAGGCCGAGTGAGTTGAACATTAATAATAGTTTTCGGTGTTGCTCGGACGCCGAGCTGGTTTGCGTACAAAAAAAAAAACAAACGCTCATCTCTACAAATTTTGCACATTATCGAAATCAATGCTGAATGCTGATCATTTCCGAAAAAAATATAAATATTATCTAAGTAGATACTTTTCTGTCACAATACTTTCTTTTGCCGGATTAAATTTTAACGTTCGATTCCTTCGAAGATCGGGTGCTATTTAAAACTAAAAAAAAATTATTATTTTTCGAGTATCGATTTAAGAGTCTATCTACATCTACAGGATGAAATTTAATTCATGGGCATCCTCTTAAGGGGTCATTGTACTCATCCATATGAACAACTTTTACTATGGGACCAAACCAGAAATCGCGAAAAAAAATCTGCTATTCCCTATATTTATGTTCGCATAACTCGTCAAAATGTAGGGAACAGCTGATTTATTTTTCCCGATTTCAGGTTTGGTCCCTTTTCATAAATTATGTCCATGAATTCAATTTCACCCCGTACAATTTTTCTGTAGTGTGTAAATCAATTATTATTAAACTCATTTCCAGATTCTTATTAGTGCGCCTCCTCCTGTCGTCGGTACACCGCGAGGGCAGTACAGGTTCAGCCGCGCGCGACGCTCTACTGCTGTGCGCCAAGATGTCTGCCCGCTGTGCGCAGCTAGCCGACTTTATGCTGTCCGGGAATACTTGTCCTGTACTGGCTACAGGTTAGTCTGTTTTAGTTCTAGGCCATTTTTCTTCAAACTTACAGGGTGGTCCTGTAAGTTAAGAAAAATGGCCATATTTAAAATGGGGCAGTAAAAGTTTAACCGTTGCAGCTACAAGAAAACATTCAGATACCATTCATAATTTTTAGAGTAATGTCTAACTGCATTCACAGATTTAAAAAAAAAATAGTAAAGAAAACATTCAGAGACCTTCCATAACTTTTGGAGTAATGTCTAACTGCATTCACAGATTTGAAAAAAATTATAAAGAAAACATAAAATAGTGCATGTAGAGGCAGGCAGAAAAATGTTACTTCTCATTTTTTTATTTTATGTTGCCAATCGATGCAGTTCAGTAAAAGGATTGAAAGATGTTACTTGCATAAGAAAATAATACTAGCAATAGCAGTAAACTTCAAGGTTATCACATATGACCATCAAATAAGCCTTAGTCTAACTTAAACCGTAATCAACCAAAATTCACCATTATAACCTTATCATAGCGTCTATTTTCCCCCACAGGTCTAAGCGGTCTATATTCCCTTCTGCCGCGTACACTAAGCGACAAGATCTACCGCCTGACTCCTGACGACGTCAATCATGTTCATAAACTGACGTTGTTTATAGATTCGCTGGAATTTTGTAACGCTGTGGCACAGGTAATAATAAACTTTTATAGGATCAAATAGGATGGTTCAGGGGGCTTACTGTGAGCTCTTGGCAGGGCAGAAGTTGAACGGTTCCAGTGTGAGAGAGAGGCGGAGCTATATACGACCTATAGCACCATCCTTTTTTCTCAACGGATCCATGCTCTTTTTTCACGGGCCCCCGGTAGCGCGGGAAAAGAGTAGGTACCTAGAAGGACTTTGTGAAGGCCTTTGTCAACAGTGGATCAGTATGAGCTAAAACAATAAAATAAAAATTGTCAGCGCTATATCGCGAGATATACAACGTGTCGTTTGATACGGAACATCAAACCGAACAACTTTCTCCGTGGGACCAACATCGTAATCGTGAAAAAAAATTCAATAGTAACATGGGGGGGTGGGGGGGGACGGTATTTTTTTTTTACATTTTTCATCAAAAGTCGAAAACTATGCTGCCTAAAAAAAAGAAAAAAAATGTTTGAGAATGTGTAAACAGCGCTCTTTCATATGATACCCCACATGCACTAGTAGCCCCACTTTGAATTTTTGAGACCCCCTTTCAGTCCCTGTTGCAAAAAAATATAAATATTTTTATTTCTTTCCTATTTGCAAAATAGTTGGGTAAACGTTATCTAAAACTGTTCCAAATTTCAAGTTGATAGCATTAGTAGTTCTTGAGATATCCAGCTGTGACAGACAGACTGAGTCACACCATAAGGGTTTCTTTTTTACCATTTTGGTACGGAACCCTAAAAATGACAAATTACACTTTAAAATATCGCAGACACATAATCAGCCTATAATGTTCCCACTACTGGGACACAGTCCTCTCGGTGAGAGGGAGCGCGCCGTAATCCACGACGCAGGCCCATTGCTGGTTGATGGATGTCACATGTCTTCGATTTTTTGGTTCTAGAACATGCCGGTTTCCTCACGATGTTTTCCTTCACCGTTTTGAGAGCAGTGGTGATGAAATAATTTACACAAAGTAAAGCGCCTGTCGGTTCGAACCTACGACCTACAACTCGTAAATCCCACCACTGCTCATCGCAGACACGATGAGTAGAAAACGCAAAGATAGCCCACAAGTGTCGATATAGCTTTTGTTAAGAATCTTCTCATTTATAAATCATGCAGACTAGTGACTTTTTGTATTTAATTTACATACATAAACTCACGCCTTTTTCACATGGGGGTAGGCAGAAACTACAGTACGCCGCCGGCTACGATACTTACATACTACTTTTGCCTCGTTTACGTGCGAGTACTACGAACCTGACCTTTCTGTAGAACATAACCAATAAGGTCACTGTATGTCCTCCTAATAGGTCGTCCCGTATTTGCCGCCGGGGTCACGCGTTGTTCGAAAGAGATACCGTGGCCCTGGCACAGGCAACTGAAGGAACACGGGTGGGTTTTAGTCAGTAAAAGTCTGACACGACCTCCTGCTCCGCCCAGAGAGAGAAGTCATTTGATGATTTCCCATCCACAAAAAACGGCTTCCCGTATTTAATTTAGTACCAAAAATATTCAATTTCTGAGTTCTTGAAAGTCTTGTATACATACAAAAATATGTTTTATTCTCAGGTGGCCCACCCCTCAATAAAGAAGCACCTACTAGATCTACTCTACCAAGGGTTCCTGGTCCCCGTTATGGGCCCCGCGCTTCTACAGGTAAAAACTTCATACAACCTGGTTGTGGGATGAGTGAGCCATTGTATGCATTGCTGACGTGACTTGTTTGAACTGGGTTTTGTTATGGATATGTTATAAGCTCCATTATTTGGTTATCTATGATACTTCAATGCGTGAGGGGTACGTAATTTATGAAGGCGTCTATTTTACGGGTTGTTTGGTGCAGTATACACGACAAATCTGATAAGTATGCAGTAGTCATTATATTGTCTAGTTGAGCAGATTAAAGTAAGCGATGAAAATTCAAATAACTTTTCTATCAGACTATAACTTGTCTATCAGACTAAAGCTTGATACAGATTAAAACTTGTCCTTTGCTAATAAAGCAGCACCGACCATACGCGAGTCATCATCATCTGCCGAGCCTTTCTCCAACTACGTTGGGGTCGGCTTCCAGTCTAACCGGATGAAACTGAATACCAGTATTTTACACGGAGCTACTGCCTATCTGACCTCCTCAACCCAGTGACTGGGTAACACGATACCCCTTGGTAGGACTGGTTAACAGACTTTCGGGCTTCTGACTGCTACCCGTAACGTAACGATTGTCAAAGAAATAAAATGACGTTATAAGGTAGTATTTTAGGTCAGATTATTGTTTTAAAAATACTACCATCGGCATACGATACGATTCAATGTTCATACGATGCGCTTCTGATTATAAGAATTTTAAATTAGCGCTTATATATCGTTGGTTGATTGCATACTAAACTGTTTTGTTGTGTGTACTACAATTTGAGTACACCTGTCCATAACAAAATCCTAGCTGCATTCGTTAACGAATTTTGCATCAGATTTCATTATATTTGATTTAAGTAATATAATCTTATTATTATCAAAGTTATATATTTAATGATTTTAATTTTTAATGCTATTAGTAATATTGTTCTGATTTTAATTAATCTCTATCGAAGAGCTATACGTATAAACACGACAAAATAATTGAGTATTTAAATTTTAAATTTAGTTTTTACTTGTAGTTTTTCCACAAAAAAATGTGTAACTGTTCTGATAACACACTAATAACATAATTATTTCTAACTATACAGTATTTCTTTCAGTTATGGCAGGTGAGAATAACTAGGAATAGATTTGTATAGATATCTTCTTGTACACAAACTGTACTTTTCTTTTTGACATAATAATATGACTGAACATTAAGGACCGTCTGCACAACAAATCACTAAATATATTTAGCTCTGAACGAATTTAAAACAAGGGCCTTTTTCTGTAAATTATTTTAATTTGACAGATAATTATTATTTAAAACATGGTTCTGCCAATCATGGTTTAAATAGTAACTATTAGAACTAATATTTAGTTATTTGTGGATTGTAGTGCAAACGGGTGTCAATAAACTATTAGCTTCGCAAGAAATTTTGTGAATACATATCAAACAGGCATTTAACCTGAGTTTAATATTTAAAAATACTGTGCATTTTTTAAAAAATATTTTATAAGTATTATAATTTCGACAAACGTCAGTGTAAGGTAAAAGTATTATGTATATTTATTTATATTATATTTATTATATTAATTGGCATCTTGTGTACTGTGTTCACATAACCATGTGTTTGTTTCATTAAAAAATAACCATATTTATGACTTGAAAATAATCACGTTTTAAAATACGTGAAGTGTGAATGACATATTTATGACTTGATGTGGTTTGAAAATGTGTTAAGTCCAGAGGTCGGAATAGGTAGAGTATAAATGCCTAAACTTCGAGGAAAGAAGTAACAAGAGTGGATAAAACCAATAAAACCCGAAATCATAAACATGACGATTAAATCTCGGGATTTAAGAAATTACGAATTTTATAGAAGGTATCCTCTTGGTATACTCTTGTTACTTCCTTCCTCGAAGTTTAAACATATATTTATACTCTACCTATTCCGACCTCTGGTTATGACTTTATTACCCTTAAGCTTTGGTTTCTTAACAGCAAAATACCGCACGCGTAGCATGACTACCATAGAAGCAGGTTTTGTCGACGGAAGAATAGAACAGACAAATAACAGATTGTAGAAAGATTTATACCGTCTAATCATGGCAATGTGATATTTTGTCTATTTTTCCGTCGACAAAACCCGTTTCTATGATGATCATGCTGCGCGTTGTTAAAATGACAGATTTTCATGGCGGCCGTTACGTTATAATTATGAAGGAACCGCATTCCTAGGAAACCAAAGCTAAAAAAAATTACAAAATGGTGATGATTCTCAAAATCATTTATCACCTAAAGACAAATAATATTCTCAAACAGTCCAAGTACATGAATATATTATTTCCCATTTACTTCCCATCAAGTCCTGATACTTTTTTATTCATTGACAAAAAGCACATTCCAGTAATTTAAAACTCCCCACAAACTTATCATAGTTTTAATTCAATGTTGTATATTCTCTGGTTTTTTAAAAGCCTGGGGCCGTACTATGACAAGAAGTCATCTTTGTTCCGCTGCACGCTGGGAAAATGGGATAGTGCTATTTATGCTGTATAGCTCCGTCTCTCTCTCTCACACTGGAATAATGACGGCTTTATCACGTCATAGTAAGGGCCCAGATATAAACCAAAGCCTGCTTTTTTAAAACTGGTAAAGGTGTGTCTGCACTGCGAGCGTTCAAAATCGAGCGTTCACGAGATGACGCTCCTTTTATTATGATTTACTGATCAGAGACATTATTAAATTTTCTTTCCTAATAATTCTGGAATGTCCTTAACCATAGATGTAAGACCATGTGTTACGGCATAACATCTCGTAAGTGGGCTTGTCATTGCACGCGGGACGCACCGGTTGGGCCATGCCGACGGCGGTTTAGTGACGGTAACTATCCATTGATCGATTCATTCCTGAACAAGATATGTGTCACGTTTGGTGAAGGGTGACACGACATGTGTCACGGGTTTTTTTTTTGCTTTTTTGTTGTGGCAATATTTTAATTTTATGAATTATTTTTTTTTTTTTTTGTATTTATTTATGACTGCAATGTGGATTTTTTGTGGTATTTTTTCATGACGCAGCAATGGATCGATTAAACCCCTCCGTTTTTGGTGGTAGTAGTTTAACCCAATTTTTTTTTGGTCTTGAATTTGGTTCGAATCTCTTATATTTTAAAATTCTAACATCTCTTCCAGTTAATCTATTCTTTCCAGTGCCTAAATAATTACTAAACATTGTCTTTATATGAAAAAAATAACAATGTACTGTAACTAAAATATCAAGCGAGTACGTCTGCACACCTGAATTAAAAGCCAACCAAATTAAAAATAAAAACTTTTAAAATACTGCCTATTTGTAGATACTTCATCTGCTTTGTAAGAACCTGCCGGTCTATTCTGTAGAAATTTCACCGTGAAACTTGGGTGAAGTGAGCTGTCATTTCACGTAACAGCAGCTGTGAAGTGAGCTGTCATTTCACCTAATGCTAGGGATTGACACTATTGACAGCAGCTGTGAAGTGACCTGTAATGTCACCTAATTCTAGGGATTGACACTATTGACAGCAGCTGGGAAGTGAGCTGTCATTTCACCTAATCCTAGGGATTGACACTATTGACAGCAGACGTGAAGTGAGCTGTCATTTCACCTAAGGCTAGGGATTGACACTATTGATAGCAGCTGTGAAGTGAGCTGTCATTTCACCTAATGCTAGGGATTGACACTATTGACAGCAGCTGGGAAGTGAGCTGTCATTTCACCTAATTCTAGGGATTGACACTATTGACAGCAGACGTGAAGTGAGCTGTCATTTCACCTAATGCTAGGGATTGACACTATTGATAGCAGCTGTGAAGTGAGCTGTCATTTCACCTAATGCTAGGGATTGACACTATTGACAGCAGCTCACTTCATGCTCACCTCACCTAAGTTTTCACGGTGAGATTCTTACAGAATAGATCGGCTGTTTCGCAGTGGTGCTATCTTACTAAATTAATTAAAAAACGTAACAGAATGTTTTTACATATCCACCATATAAGTTCACCGAAACTTATCAGGAAACAGGCTAGTCTCCAAATCTATCCCTTCCATAATTTCATTTATTTTAACTTACCTTTTATTCCCAAAAAACTGTCACTCAACCGCTACACGTCCTGTATAAACAAAGCCTACTAACGCGAAACATACCGTAGACGAAAGCGGCGCCATTGCAGAGTGGCGCCAGCGAGCAAGCGGCGGCCATGGCGTACCTGGAGCTGCTCCTGCGCTGTGTGACGCGGCGGGGCCTGCTGAGGGCGGTACTGCACTTCCTGTTCGTGTATGAATATGACGGCGTCAGAGTCGTCGATGTACTGCTGAGGAGACTTGAGGGGAACTCTCAGGTTTGTCACTTTCTGGACTTCAGTTGGTAAATTATTTTATTTATTTATTATGACGTTGAGCGCGTGCGGGCTGGGAACGTCGCATTTCTAGAGGTTTATTGTGATTATTTCATTAAATTTAAATCGAAGGACAATTTTCAATGTGTTTATAAGTATTTATGCTATTTTTTGACAGTTATTTTGGAATTTACGCTTAAAAAATGACATGTCAATAATTTTCTAAAAGTAACTGCCATCGTTCTAGATTCTAGAACGATTCTAGAAGTTGCTAGTCACTGCCTGAGGTACCTATGTGAGCGGTGTAAAGGTAAAGCTAACTCAGTCTGCCGATTTTATCGATCGCGCCCTCATCTGTCTCACCGCTCACATACCGCAGGCAGTGACTAACGCGCACACTATAGCCAATTGTCTGACAGTAAAAAAAACAAGTTTCCATTCCCAATTTCAAGGTTGGGCCTATAGTAAAAGTTGTTCTTAATGATAAATTCAATGATCCCTTGGTTGGCGTTGCTGAATTTTGGGCCAAACAAATTTAAAAAACTGCATAATTATATTTATTTTTATTTTTCCGAGTTATTAGGGTTCCGTACCAAAATGGTAAAAAGGAACCCTTATGGTGCGACTCAGTCTGTCTGTCTGTCACAGCTGGATATCTCAAGACTAATGACTAAAGATGAATGACAAGACTAACTTGAGTAAATAGCACACTTTTTCAGAAATCGGAACGGATCCCTCGGTGCGCGTGTCCGACTCGCTCTTGACCGGTTTTTTTTTTGCCATCGACACGTTAAGAAAAAGAATGAGCCCTTATCGGATTATTTTAATTTCACATTGTAGGTAGTTGATAGCGTCAGAAAATAAGAATTGTATGCAACCAAAAGAAAATCTTACCAGTGAAATATATGAACCACCAATTTTCAGCTGTCCCTAGTCTCCCTGGCTCTAATGGAGACTCTCATCGACCTGAACTGCGAGGATGTGATGGTAGACCTGGTGTTCAAGCACCTGCTGAACGGCCTCCACCTCATGGTTTCCTACAGGCATAGGATTGCTGATCCGGAGCCCTATAGAGATGCTGCCATTGCGTATTTGGGACTGTCGCCCAGGTGTTGTTCGAGGCCTATGGAGAAGGTATAAATTTTTTGTATTTAAAAAAAAAATCTAAATTATCCAAATGTGTGTAGTGTTTTAAAAGCCTGATCAAGTGGATTAATTCTTCTGTGTTCTTCATGATAATTGTCGCCGATCGAGTAAAAATATTTTAAAAAATACCTTCTAAACTCTATCTCTCTTAGCATAGTTTATTTTACAGTGATTGCTTGACCGCTATAATAACAACATGTCATGTCAACTTTACTGCAGGGCTTGCGGCTAAGGTCCGGTGTCTTGATCCATAGTTAAGTGAACCAATGGTTAAATAATAGTAACTAACGGTTGAATTTTGGCTAAATATGTTTGCCAAAATGCCATTAGTTACTATTTTTAACACGAATGAGTTAACATGCATACATTAATGTTAACTCATTCTTGTTTAGCCTTCACATTTAGCCAAAATTCAACCACTAGCACAGATTAATACAGATGGGACACTCCGCAGTTTAGGTATGAAGCTACAAGTACACGGCGGGCCCCGTCCAGGGGCTAATTCAACAGAACTGCCGCGCGCCGAAGGTATAAGAGTAACGCGATAGAAAGAGAGGCAATGTGTAGGTGAATATAACTGTAGGTAATTAGCGTTCTGCGAACTGAATTGCACTTTATTGTGTCGTAGCAAAAGTCGCTTTTTATTTAAATGATTTTGCGGAGTGTCCATCTGCATTAATCTGTGCCATTAGTTACTATGTTTAACCATTGGTTGAGTTAACTACGGATCAAGAAATCGTCCCTAAGTAATAACAGCCGCACGGGTCGATCGATCAGGTTAAGCTACGTTTGTTTGCCGCGGTTGGTCCGTGGATGGTGGATGGAATCTTTACATACCAAGACTCCTCCGTGCCTCGGAAGGCCCGTTAAGCCGTTGGTACCGGCTGTCATTCATGGATCTTTGGTCGTCAGAAGCTAGAAAGTCGTGATAACCAGTCTTACCAAGGGGTATCGTATTAGCCAGTAACTGGGTGTGGAGGTCAGATAGGCAGTCGCTCTTCAGTCTTGTTTGAACGCAATAATAACAACCAATAAATAAGATATGACCAAGATTATGTCTAGATTTTAAAAGAGACTGTGACCTCTGAGTTTGGTTCGGCCTTTCTTCTCAGAATACTCAGATAGGAAACGCCGATCTAGTTTTTAAAAATATGGTTGATGTGTAACAGTGTTTACTTACAGAAATCAAATAAAATCAGTTAAGGGGGATGCGCAGTGGTAGCCCGCGAAATTAATTTTTTTTTGGGTTTTTTGCAATTTGCCCGTCCCGTGTCAGGTTGTATCATCAAAATATCATACGCGGCAATAAAACATATGTATTTACATAATTATAACCATAAAAATCATCAATACATCTCTCTTAAGTTACATTTCATGCAGATTCGTCGAACGAACGAAATCTTTCGACGGGCTACCACTGCGCATCCTCCTTAAGCAGACATGTAATTTTACTGCAAGCTATCAACATTCAATTGGATTGCAGAAACTGCGGGTTGTCCTTATCTTGCCATTGTTTTTTTTCTCATTTTAAATTTAATATCAAACTTCTTTATAGACAAAACAATGGGTAGACGAGCTGGCACTAAGCGGACGACGCGTCTTAGACCTGAAGAGTGAGCATGACAGACGAACGAACGGAGTACACGACGATATAGCGATGAGCCATCTAGTCCATGAAATTAAAATTAATTATGGGGTAAGACTTTCAAATTATTTTAAAGTAGTATAGTGTAACCTGGATAAGTGGGATGTCAAGGGACCTATACTCCATCGGTTTAGGTAATTAAATAAAGGTAAACAAACAAAACCTCGTGTCTGGTTAACCGACTAAACATAACACCTGTCACTTCAGTTGTCATGCTACGACACAGTTGTACTCGTCAATTTAGCAACTTTATAATTCGTTATACAACGTGTCATTTTGCATCAAGGGTGTGGTATAGACCATCAAACCGAACAACTTTCTCCATGGCACCAACGTCGTAATCGCGAAGAAATAATCAGCCGTCCCATACATTTGCGTCGAGTAGGTATTGAAGTTTTCTATGGGACAGTTTAAAATTTTTTTGCGATTACGAAGTTGGTCCCATGGAGAAAATTGTTTGGTTTGATGTTCTCTATCACACCCTGAAATTTGACGAGAATGCAAAACGACACGTTGTATAACGCTAGCCTAGTTTGAATAAATTACTTTTGATTTTGAACCGGGCACAAATCCAGACTCTGAAGAAAAACCCAGTAAACTTTGTCCGACTGCTTGCGATTACTACACAGAGGCAGTCAAGTAATTACAACAACAACAAGACAAAAACAACACAACAAGACAACAACAACACAACAAGACAACAACAACACAACAAGCAACAACAACAAACCAAGGACACAACAACAACAACATCAACTAAACAACAACAAAAAGTACAAGTCATTTATTTACATTTTGTTTCATTTCTAGAATCCCAACGACACACTGTACGGTAACTACCACGCCTACATTTGCGACTCAAGATTCGAAATAGTTTCCCGCGTCCTAGCCTGCAGTAACTGGACCTCTCGCTACGACAGCATAACAAGCCCGAAGAGAGAGACGAACAACAACACGAAAGAGACAGACATAGTCCCCCTAACGAAAGAGCAAGACAGCCTGATATCATGCACCAGTGGATACGAAACAAAAACGAGTGACAGTTCAGAAAAGGAACAACATAGTTTGACGTCTCTGAATGAACAATTGAATGAGCCAGAGAGTGAAGTAAAGACCGAGATAGTGAATGAAGGAAAAGAACATGATTCTTTAACGTCTACGGGTGAAAGTAGTGGTTATGAGAGCTTTAAAATATATAAGGATGTCGATGGAGATGAAGGTTTTGCTGAGGAGTTGTTTAGGAGGAGTTTTGTGAAGCAAGAGAGAGAGTATGAAGGGGAAGTGCCTTTGATTAGAAGCTGGAGGGCTAGTGCTGAATCTATAATCGGTAAGTGTCGATATTTTACTTATCACTATTAATATTGATTAGTTTTGCTTACCTCTTCATCATCTGCCTAGCCTTTTCCCAACTATGTTGGGGTAGGCTTCCGGTCTAACTGGATGCAGCTCAATACATGAATGTATTTTACTTGGAGCGACTGCCTATCTGACCTCCACAACCCAGTTACTGGGTAATACGATACCACTTGGTAAGACTGGTTGTCAGACTTTTGGGCTTCTGACGACCCGTAACGACTGTCAAAGATCCACGAAAGACAGCCGGGACCAACGGCTTAGCGTGCTTTCCGGGGCACGGAGGAGTCTCGCTGAGTAAAGATTGTCACCCATCCACGGACCAACCGCGGCAACGTAGCAAAAAGTAAGTATAAGGGGCTTGTGGCTAATTAATAACAGCCGTACGGGTCGATCCATCAGGTTAAGCTATGCTTGCCGGGGTTGGTCCGTGGATGGGTGACCATCTTTACATACCGAGTCTCCTCCGTGCCTCGAAAAGCACGTTAAGCAGTTGGTCCCGGCTGTCATTGGTGGATCTTTGGCAGTCGCTACGGGTCGTCAGAAGCCCGAAAGTCTGACAACCAGTCTTACCAAGGAGTATCGTATTACCCAGTTACTGGGTTGTGGAGATCAGATAGGCAATCGTTCCATGTAAAATACTGGTATTCAGCTGCATCTCTCTCTGTAAATGAGGCCTTTGCCTTCCGTGGGCTTAGTGCGAGTTTTTATACTTACTCGAACGCGTTTACGTTAACGTTACCTTATGTCAATTCGTATGGAATAATTGTGTTTCCCATTATAGTCACCAGGCGGCGCTTATTCATTTTCAGTACAAACTGACGCTTACGTTAACGTGATCGAGTAAGTATAAAAACTCGCACTAAGCCCTCTGTTCTCTTATTTTCCTTTCCAGGACCATTACTTGCCAGTCTTCTAAAGAAAACGGCAGTCCTCCTTGAATCGGAAGTAATAGTGAACTGTCGAGTCACGAGCGTGGTGTCCAAGTTGGCATCGCTGCCTACTCCTCTGCTGACCTCCTTACTGCTGTGTCCCGGATTCGTGTTACAGCCGAACGTGCCTTCTTTGTTTCAAGTGAGTTTTTTATGTATAGTCGTTGGCTAATTTGCCCGAAGGGTCATGAAAATATCCCAATAAATAACGCACAACCTCTTATGGGGTCATTGTACTCATCATTATGAACAACTTTTATTATGGGACTAAACCGGAAATTGAATTTGGGGTCATCCTGTAATGATAGTGTGTATAAGTTTAAATAAATAAATAATAATAATAATAAACCGGAATGCGCGAAAAAAATCAGCTGTTCCCTACATTTATGTTTGCATAATTCGTTAAAATGTCGGGAACAATTGTTTTTATTCGTGATTTCATGTTTGGTTCCTTAGTAAAAGTTGTTCATAATGATGACTGCAATGACCCCTTAAGAGATTGTGCGTTATTTAAGTTACACCTAGTTATTTACATAGTTATATATTTTTTTTATTTTTTACTTAAATAATTATAAACTTTTTAATTTATATTTTTCCAGATCTTAAGTAAGCTAAAAGAAGAAGTGGATGAATTAACAGAAGGTATAGAAAACAGTGGCGAGTTAGTGGACAAGGCGCGAGTTTTCCTCATACAGCGAGAGATGGCGCTGGTGAAGACACGGGGCCCGACCAACGATGATAGTAAGTCACTTCCAATTTTTTTAGTAGAACTTTAATAGTAGTGGGTGTTACTATACACCTCTGCCCAACCCTTGGCGGAATATAGGCGTGATGACACGTTGTTATGCCTTACGTCAAATAAGGGGCCCCTCCACGAGCGAGAGAATCGCGGCGATAGTCACGCTGTGCCTACAAATTATTTTATTTATTTATTTATTTATATATACTTTATTGTACACCACAAAAATACATAACAAAAGAAAACATATACACTACAAAACATACAAAAGGGCGGCCTAATCGCTTTCCGCGATCTCTTCCAGGCAACCTTAGGATGGACAGTGATTTATCAGGATATGAAATGGGGCTGTTGTTGGTGCAAATAATAAATACCTACTTATACAATATTAAACTAAAATAGATACATACATATCCTAAATTATCGCCGCGATGATATCGCCGTGTGGAGATTGATTCATAGAGTTTCTATTGAATTTGGTGGCACGACGAGATTATCACCGCGATTTTCACGCCCGTGGAGGTGGCTCCTAAGGGTGCAATAAAAGTCATTAACCCCACTTGTACAAAAAAGTTCTCGAAACTTAAACTTTACCCAAGATACAGGCTTGCCTAGTTTGGGGCCAATGTTTAACACCCATATTCTAAGACGTTTCCTCGAAACTTCCTCGACCTCGACTCAACTGAGGTTAACTTAAGGATCACCTCAACTAATCCTTGAAATCGATATTCTTAGTTAAAACTCGGTCTTGTCGTGAGGTAATCTTGAGGATCCTCGAGTGAGGTTGAGTCGAGGTAAAACGTCATTGAATACGTCATTGAATCATAGATTCAGCATACACTTTGATTTTTTTTTGTCTATGGTCACTCAATACTTGTCAGATTGCTGTTTTTTTATCTGTGTCATAAAATATTAACGCAATTAACAAGTGAATTAAAGGCGGAATCGGTAGTCATCTGTTACTGGACATAGCTCTGTTATTGAACACAAGTGGTAACAACATATTCAACACAGTTTCTTTCTTAAAACGATAGCGTCTTTGGAATTCTACACTGTCATAAAATTCTATGGGGTTTTCGGCATCTCGTAAATAACGTCGTTAGGGATAATCGTACGGATTATCATACAGATAATTGAGAAACCTTTGGAAATCCATTGAAAACACTATTGTAGTCCGGTCAATTTAGACCAAAAAATGAGAGTGAAGTTACATAAAGTCCCAACAAGCTGAATTTCAGTGAAATTGTTCAAAATATAATTATAAACAATGTCTAGAAGTTCCCCATCATTCCCCTGTAAGGAAAAGAAAATATTCAAGGTCAAAGGTCAAAAAAATGAGTTTTTCGCGATTTTCAGCAAAACTGTAAGTTTTATCATAAAAGTACCTCAGACAAAAATTGTAGATCATAAAATTATCATCATCATCATATAATACTTTTTTTCTTACGAGCCACTGTTTCTGAGATATAACGATTCATAAAGTTATAAAAGTTGTTATCGTCATAATATACATGCGTACGCCACGTATATACATCTAGAGTTGTTGAAGTTTTTAAAAAGAGTAATTCAACTCAACAAGAAGTTATTACCAACGGCATCCGCTTTCTTCTTTCTATGTACGGAGCTCCTAAAAAAACTACCTGTTTAGATAAGCATCGATATGCATGTTTCGTTAAAAATACTAAAAATAAAAAACAAGTTCAATTAGCTTGTCTTCCTCCAACCTCAGTTGCTGCTCACCAACATCTTTTTCGAGTATATTACCAAGTTCAAGTGTGGCTTGGTTATCAGCTAGACCCTACAGACTGGGGTTGGAAGTTGGTCAACAATATATTAGAGCCAGTTCAAACTTTACTTCCACCTGCGCCGGAAAACTGCTGAACACTATTTTTTGCAACTGCAAAAAGGGATGCAGTGCTAAATGTGGTTGCAAAAAAGTCGGACTGTCTTGTTCTTTGTCATGCACAAATTGTAAAGGCCGGTCGTGCTCTAATATTGAATCACAAACAATGGAGGATTCGTTTGACTCCGACGAAGTATCATGCGATACATCGCTATTGACGTAATTTACTTGCATCCAAAATGAAGATGAAGAAGAAGCAGGAGAAGAAGAACAAGAAGAAGATCAAGAAGAAGAACAAGAATTTGAAACTTATGAATAAGACGAATAAATTTCAACACTTTTTTTTAATTTACATCGCTTTTATCTTTCCCAATCTTTGAAAATTTCCGTTATTATGCAATAGTTTTACATTAAACAGGATCACAACTGACCCGTGGAGTAGGGCACTGGGGAAACCACGTTAAAAAAACGCGCTAAGTACACTACCTCATAGGTGGCGTGGAAACGTGTGCATATTATGACGAGCGATAACAACTTTTATAACTTTTTGAATCGTTATATCTCAGAAACGGTGGCTCGTAAGAAAAAAAGTATTAATACATTTTTATTGATAATTTTATGATCTACAATTTTTGTCTGAGGTACTTTTATGATAAAACTTACCGTTTTGCTGAAAATCGCGAAAAACTCATTTTTTTTACCTTTGACCTTGAATAAAATTTTTTCCTTACAGGGGAATGATGGGGAACTTCTAGACATTGTTTATAATTATGTTTTGAACAATTTCACAGAAATTCAGCTTGTTGGGACTTTATGTAACCTCGAATGTCTAAATTGACCGGACTATTGGTAAAGTTATTCAAATAAAATAATCAGAACTGTGAATACCGATTTCCTTGAATGAGGTTGAGTGGAGGCGAGGAAGTTTCGAGGAAACTTCCTCGCCTTCTTCCTCGGTTTAGAATATGGGTGTAAATCTTTGTAATATATTTTAGCAATAAAGTTTTTTTTAATGCAAACAAAAAAAAACATGCCACGTGCACGCGTCGAGGTCGCCTCTTCTCTTTATTGTTAAGTAAATAATAGAGGCCCCCGGAGCATGCGTATTTCATACAAACGAAAAACCAAAATAATTTGTAAATCAAACATAAGGGTACTGTGTATTTATTCCGATATTGTATTACAGAATATAGGATCACAAATATATATTTTGAAAGGACACTGTTTTAAAGACGAGATATCATTAGGAATTTCAAATTTCTATACAAAACTTATTTTTCTCATGCTTCATGTTTAAATCAGTGTTCTTATTTAATATATTTGGGAACCTAGATATCCTGTAATCCAATCAGAATAAAAACACACTACCTTAAGAATATGTTTGATTTACAAATTATTTTGGTATTTCGTTTGTATGAACTACGCATGTTCCCGGGGCCTCTTAATGTCTTTGTTATGTGGGCTATGTGGCCGACTACTCTGGACCAACCAACGAATTAAGAATGATATAGAATACGAATTCCGCTCAAAAATGGTTCCACGCAAACTCCAACCGAGTGGGCGGGACGAAAAAAAGTACAACCGACTCGCCGCTCAGTCTGTCGCGCGCTCAGTGACAGACGCCTAAATCGTTTCGATTAGTGAAAAATCCTAGAAACAACTAGTTTCTCGAGGACAAAAATGACCTCCTGTGTGGTAAAGTGGTGTAAAAGACGGAAAGAAGCAAGTAAAAAACAAACCGGGATAACCTTATCACAGAAAAGTGACATCATTTCGTGTTTTGTAAAAATATTGTTGTCTGTATTATGCAACCAGATAACCAGCCAGTTTTTAATACGTAACTATAATATAATATTTTGTATGTACTCTACTACCTACAGAGTTTTTGTAAATGGATGGATGGGATTTCCTGTTAGTGTTTCGTATTCTTCAGTTTAGAGCACTCCCAAAAAAGAGATTCAATGATTACAGTGGATTACAGCAGCCCGCTTTGAAAGAAGACACCAACAAGTTACCAACTAGTGCTAGTAGGGTATGCTGTATACATTTTAGGAATGAAGACTTCATATTCGTCACGCACAGGCAATTGTATGTTTAAAAAATCTGCTGTAGGTATCTATTTGTACAGTTAGTCCTGTTAATATTTAAGGTCCAACCAATCTTATCCCAACCTCTGTAAAAAACATGTTTGCAATAAACTGATTTGAGTTGATTTGATTTAAATTTTGAATTGAGAAGAAAGGTCGAAACCAACTCAGAGGCCCACAGTCTCTTTTAAAGTCCAGACATAATCTTGGTCAGATCACTTCGAGATATAATAATAAACAAGATTTCTATAGCTTGAACTAAATTATTTATTTATTTGTTCATCAAACGTACATGACACAGTAAATAAAACTACGGAAGGGACATCAAGTACCACAAATAGGAACTTACACATCATTCTAAAACACAAGCACAGATACATGCATTCAGCTAAGAGTATCAGAATAACATTTAATTCAATAAGACCATGTGAAGACCTTGTAGATAGGTGTCTGAAATGGTCTTTTGAGGAAAGAACCTCACAGAATGAGTGGACCTGTCCAGTCAGTGCACGCATTTGTCAATAATCGTGCACCTCAACTTAAAACTTAAGGACCTCAACGATTCGCCGAACAATACCAATGAAAAGGCATTTGGGTAAACCGCATAAATTACCTACTCAGGCTATGATTAAAAACCAACTGTGTTCAATCTGCTGATTGCAATGTGTATACTTACTGTATAGGAGGGCTGGGATATAAAAAAACACGTTTCCGGAAACGGATTCCCTGGTTGTCCATAAAGTATTTGAGTACCACGGGTACAATCACCCCTTAAATTTTGGCTCGTACTTCTGATGGCGTTTGCCAATAAATGACCTTAAATCATACGATTACTTATCAGGAAAAAAACTATTAAACATCAAGGAAATTGCATTTATTATGCTACCTACTTTAAAAAAACCGGTTAAGAGCGAGTCGGACTCGCGCACCGAGGGTTCCGTTACGATTTCTGAAAAAGTGTGCTATTTAGAGACATCGTTTTATTTTCCTGTAATCTTTACATAAACTTCTATCACATAGAATAATTTCAGATTTTTCTCTTTGCAAACTTCGGAGATAGGGGGGGGGGGAACGGTATTTTTTTTTACATTTTTTATCAGAAGTCGAAAACTATGTGGTCTAAAAAAAAAAAAAAAAATGTTTGAGAATGTGCAAACAGCGCTCTTTCATATGATACCCCACATGCCCTAGAAGCCTCACTTTGATTTTTTAAGACACCCTTTCAGTCCCAGTTGCAAAAAAAAATATAAAAATTTTGATTTCTTTCTTATTTGCAAAATAGTTGGGTCAACGTCATCTAAAACTATTCTAAAATTCAAGTTGATAGCATTAGTAGTTCATGAGATGTCCAGCTGTGACAGACAGACAGACAGACTGAGTGACACCATAAGGGTTCCTTTTTTACCATTTTGGTACGGAACCCTAAAAATTGTGACGAAATTCGATAGATCCTGTACTATGATGGAAATAATGATTTCCTCTCTACAATTAAAATAGATATTTGGTTACTAATAAAATAACTATTTACTTTCTTTTTTTAAAGAATGGAATATTGGAAATTAAAGGTAAAGAGGTGTCATATTAATTCATAATAATTGAGTTCATAATAAATTACTGACTCCTACTTTAAACTGCATTACACCATCCTCGATGCTCAATGTCACCACAGTCTTATGTTTTTATACTGTGATGTTACCATGATTACTTAATAATCCATCTCGTACCCACTCCCTGGCTTCGATATTTCCGTTTCACTCTAACATTATCTTACTAAATAAAATTGCGCCCCAAATGAATGGTTGAGCGAATTCATGTACGGAAAATAAATTTAGCAAAGTATTATATTTTGTCTGTGCGTGTGTTGCATTAGTATTATCAGTTTAGTAGTATGAGTTTGGGACCATGTTTTAGCGGGCTTCGTAAGAGAGTTATGATTCTATATCATTCTTAATTCGTTGGGACCAACCCAAGCTACTTATTACTAATAGAGATGGGTAGCACACTCTTTTTACAAACCACGAATGAGGTGAATAAGAATAAGGTTAAGAATTATTTATTGCGTAACTGTGTACAATCAGATCTTATAATATAACATAACACGAGGCACGAGGCTGCGGTGGCCTGTGAGCACGTAGGTACTGTGAGTGTGTAAGTGAGTCGCGTGACTCGCCGCGCGAGTCGCGAGTCGGCGAGTGTGGTGTGTAATGTGTGTTGTGACGACAACGCGACACGGCACACACGCGATGTAGTAGGCACACGCTGTGAGAGTTCACAGCGTGTGCCTGAGTGTGTGCACGAGTGATGATGAAGGAAAGAGAAATGAGAATGGTTACTGTGACGTCGTCAAACGAAAGCAAAAGTCGGCAATTAAAGTAGGACCTTAACTCCTTTGCTTAGAATCGTAAATATTATACACACAATCATACAAAATGTTCTGTGTAGCTAATCTGTGGTGTGTGCTAACACATCAAAATAAAAAGAGTGAGTGACTCTTTTTATCCAAGTGAGTAGCTAGAACTGTGCTAGCACATGTGCTGAGTTACCCAAAACTAATTACTAATCTAAAACATTTCAATTATTCTTTCAGGTCACGGCTATGATTCTCCACAAAAACCGGATGATTCACCGTTCCGCCGCATGGAGACCAAACGACGAAGTTTTTCCAACAGTATTTCCAATATGTTTGGAAGGAGATTGTCTTGTAAGTATTTTTTTTCGAACCTGTTTCACCACATGCGGATAGGTCCTGGATGACTGACATAATCAGCCTATAATGTTCCCACTGCTGGGACACAGGCCGCTTCTCGGTGAGAGGGAGCGGGTCGTAATCCACCACGCGAAGCCAGTGCAGGTGGTAGATGAAGATGTCACAGGTCTTCAAATTTTTGGTTTCTAATACCCCGTTTACATTCAGCCGAAGTGAGCAGGGAAGTGGGCAGGACGAGTATGTAAACACGATACTTCTCCTGCTGCTGCCCCTGCTACTCGCGCTGCCCGGCGCTCCCCAAATTAGCGGTTTTTTGTGCCGAAGTCAAAGGACGGGCAGCGCGAGCGGCAGTGCGTGTTTACATTCAGCTCCGTCGCTCACTTCTCGCCGAGCGCCTGAACGAATCAGATGTGCGTGCCGCCTTATTTTCTTACTGTCAAAATGAAACAAAAAAACAGTTGTTTATGTATATGGGTATAGGTCATTAGAATTTAGTTTACCCACCCAAGTATAGGGTATATGCACACAAAAATCAGTTATGTAGGTGGTTAGGTACTTACAGAGTTCTATTACGATGGATAGATATCATCCACCATCTTCTACGACGACGAATTTTCTTTTTTTTGAATTTTATATCTTTTTAAATTATGTATTGTAAGAAGACACAGAGCGGACGCTGTAATTATTTCGACGTCTGCCATTACCGAAAGTCGAAAGTGATGTGAGTGGTAGGGCAGTATGTAAACACACACTTCTCTCGATCCTGCTGCGGCAGTATTTAGGGAAGTATCGCCGGCAGCGCGAGGAGCAGCGGCAGGGGCTGAATGTAAACGAGGCATAAGACATGCCGCGGGTTTCCTCGCGATGTTTTCCTTCACCGTTTTGAGAGCAGTGCAGATGAAATAATTTACACAAAGTAAAGCGCCTGTCGGGGTTCGAACCTAAGACCGACTCGTAAGGCTCGGTCGTTACCACTGGGTCACCACTGCTGCATTACTTATCTAGCAAATATTTTTACCGAGCTTATTTGGTATGCTAAGGAAGGGCTAATGTTTCTATAGTCAGATAATTTTTATCTGACGAATAAATGTGACAGTTTGACATATTTTCTGTACAAAAGCTGTCAAACCGCCTTATTTATTCCATAGATAACAGTTATCTGACGATTGAAAAATTTGCCCTAAATAATAGGCATCTCTGGACTCTGAAACAGGCTCTGAATGCTTTGTTTTTGTTTACTCATTTTTACGAGTTTGTTTTCTCACCAGAACAACTAAATCGATTGAAAAGAAAATTACATGTTGATGGATACAGGCTTCTTTTTATCCTACTCTCACTAGTAAAGCCACGAGAAAACTGTAGTTGCAAGTTAAACGTCAGTTTTACATCCATTGTACTACTATCATCTTTAATCAATCTGCCTAGCCTTTTGCCAAATATGTTGGGGTCGGCTTCCAGTCTAACCGGATGCAGCTGAATACCAGTATTTTGTATCATAAGTAATTGTATATCATCTTTAATCAATCTTTTATATTTTCAATATTTATTTTCCAGCATCATCACCCTCCTCACACAACGCCCACAGTCCACAACCCAACTCCTACGCTAGTCCGCAGAAGAGACCGGTTTTTACACAAGACACCTACTGGAACCAATCCATTACCCTCCGATCAATTCTAAACGCAGTCATACTCGACGAATGGCTCAAAGAACTAGCTTCATTATGTGAAGAACACGCCCTTAGGTTATCGGCAGGAAACTACGAAGATGAAAGCTACATACAAGCTGTGGCATTATGACTGAGAGCCAACGCCGCTGGAGGCATGTACGTAAAAAATAATACCGCCAGCGGGAAAACAGTTGACACATTCGTTTGAAATTCGAACGTGATTCGCCATAATAAAGTTAGTGTCGTTACTAACGATTCTTTTTAGTCGATTTTTTGCGTTTGGCATCGATTGGAGTTCAGTGAATTTGATAATCGACTAAATGTTTATAGGTAATTGTGTGGGGACATTGTAATCGTTGTTCGTCGCACATTGTATGGGAGTGTTTTCTCACAAAGTCCAAGAAGTGTTTTTGAAACATGTGATGATCCACCGTGGGTGTTGAGAGTTGCCTTCTAGGTATAGCGAAAGTATACAACGTAATGTAAATATTAAAATTAAGATTGGACAGTTTTTATGAAATATATACGACTATATGAGAACGGTAACGATTTTTATTACAATGTATATTTCATTGTTGTTGTATGCAATAGTTGATGTTAGTTTATGTGTCAATTATTAACAACAGTATTTAATGCCAATATTGGAATATTAATTGTAAGATCAGTAAATTTATAAAAGCATTTTTTTTACAAACACAATAATTTATTTATTAGAACTCGTGTTCAGCTCTACTACAAAAAAATATTGTCTTAAAAGAAATACGCAATAAAAATCGTTAATGTTCGCTATTTATAGTTCGAATGTCTTAGACATGATATCGAACAAAATCTGCAAAAAATTGCATTATTTTAGATTGTACCAAGTGTACACCTTTTTTAGTTGTAGTAAGCATCACATACTTAATATAAGTACCTAACTTTATTAGAATAATATTAGTTGAAATTATTTTTAACATTTTAACTAGATTGCCATCAACGTAATTTTGAACTGTGATTTTGTAATGTTCAAAAATTTGCTAAATATTTATTGTGAAAAGATAATGGTTTTGTCTGTGTGTTTTTATTATTATTATTTTCATGTTTTGAACTACATATTATCATGTTTTTAGACATTGTTTAAATGGAATGCCTGTTGTTTAAAAAGTAAATTGTTCAATCTTTTACTTGAAAAGCGTTAAAAATAAACTCAATTGGTATTGCGTGTGAAAAACAGTGTCTACGAACGGAACCAAATAACTATCTGATTTAATATTTTTATTATTTGGACATTACTATTCTTTTATATTGTTTTACTAACTTTGAATGTTTTGATTGAAAAATATATATGTTCAATATAAATTATACTAATTATATTACTATTAGTTATTTTCGTGAAACGATTATTTTGTGTTTTATCGTATAATTTTATTTTGACTATTGACGTTTTATAAAAGTACTCATGATAGAATTTATTTGATTTTTGTAGAACATATTTCGCTCAAAAATATTAAGGTAGTTCTACATTTGATATTACTGCAACCGGGTTGGTGTCGAGAATTATTACCCGAAGGCCGTGCGTCATTGTCCAATTTGTCCATCAAGTGTGGCCCTACCTTAACTAACGTCCTAATTAAGTAAAACTTGTTTGAAAAAGTCGTCCGTTTCCGTCCCAAGGATGCAAAATATTTTATTTATATTTTTTACAAATTATATTCAATATCAAACATCTTGTTATTCGCGCAAAATTATACAAGACGTGTGTAAAAATGTCAAATGTTTACAGTGAAGACGAAATTTTTATCGAAACATTTTCTGTGATCGTATTGTAAGACTAAATTTCATGAATTCGACTAATTTCGAGAAACATCGAGCCTTTTATGGCGGTTCTCTTGTAACTGCAATATCTTTTATTGGTGTTCATATTATCTTTTTTATAATAATTGTATTTCATGTGAAATAAGTTTTTGAAAAATAATTTTATCAAATGAAAAAACGTAACCAATGTTATCGAATATACGAAGAAACCGAATTTTAATGAACCGTTTTGACAAACCTTGCCATTTTCTTCTGATAATTACTTGCCAGTGGATTTAATTCCTTTACATACATTTCCTAAGCCTCAGACTAGATGCACAACACAGTATGGAATGTAATGTTACGTGAGTTTTATATACTTAAAAATATTGATGAATTTTAATAAAGAAATGTGAATAACATAAGTTGTGTTTTCTTTTCACCCTTTTCCGAAATTACAAATACCGTACGACTAGGGAATGCCAATCTCGTTGCTAGGTTGGGGGCTCACAATCTGCCGACGAAGCTCACAGTCTGACGATTAATAAGGACCCCCCAACCCCAAAATAAATTAGGCTATGATCAGGAGAATGATGCAAGTGCGGTGTTATTATTTTGTCATCCCTATCCGGAATTCATCTTGACTTCTTGAGTGAAGCACCAGGCTTTGAGCTTGTAGTACCAACGGTAAGTATAGACATTCAAATTTTCTTGCGTTTTTTGCAATTTGCTGGTTCGTGTCAGGTTGTATCTTGATCAAAATATGTTACGCGGCAATAAAACATATGTATTTACATAGGTAATTTTAAAGATAAAAATAATCAATAGGTAAGTACATCTCTATAAGTTAGATTTCGTGCAGATTCGTCGAACGAACGAAATCTAACTTAGAGAGATGTATTGATGATTTTATGGTTAAAATTATATAAATACATATGTTTTATTGACGCTTATCATATTTTTATCAATATACAACTTGACACGGACATGAAAATTGCAAAAAAACCCAAAAAAAAACTGCGCATCATCCTTAAGGTTGATGCGCCAGGGTAGCCCGCGAAATTCAACATTTCTTACGTTTTTTGCAATTTGTAGGTCAGTGCGAGCTTGTATGTTGATTAAAATATGATTCGCGGCCATAGCTAATATGGCTTTACAGAATTATAATCATTAGAATCATCAATACAACTGCATAACTTAGCATTTACCTCAAACCTCATGATTTCATGAAATCGCTACATTTGAGCTAAATGCTAACTTATGGAGTTGTATTGCTGATTCCAATGATTATAATTCTGTAAAGCCATATTAGCTACGGCCGCCAATCATATTTTAATCAACATACAAGCTCAAACTGACCTACAAATTGCAAAAAACGTAAGAAATTTTGAATTTCGCGGGCTACCCTGGCGCTTTCGCTTTAAGGGGACTACATGACCTAAACGCAAGTTTTATAATGCCTAAAAGTATATGATCTACTGCAGTAAACAAAACCAGAAAAATATATGATATTCTTCAGGATATATGGTAGTTAGATAGTGTGTTTATAATGTAATACGACTAATTTGATACGATAGAAAAAATCACGAAGATACCTCTAAAAATTCTTTTTAACGAATAAAAACCGTACTAACATACATGCAATCATTCTGATTTTTTGTCAGATTATTCTACAAGCAACATATTAACGTAATAGTGTTTTATTTGTTTAGTCCAATCAATAAATTTTTTGGAAATAGATAATTGCTTCATATTTTGTAATAAATTACCACAGTTGTGTCATCGCGCTTCTCTTTCTTTTATATGCAGTCTGACAGTGACCGCGATTTAGGTCCTGTAGTCCCCTTAATCTTCCATCATAAGAATCGACTTTTGGGTAATTGATTGGATTTTAGGCGATTTCCTAGTTACGCCAAGTGTCACTTGCTGACTTGCTGTGACTTGACTTGTCTGTCATCATGTCGTGTCACATGTCAGTCAAAGTCAACCAGTCATCTGTCAAAATAGTGCTTGGTCTTGGTTCTTTCGTGCCGTGTTTGTGTTTGCGATTTCGGTAATTTAGTCCAAAAAAATTGGAATTACAAATGAATTAAAGATAATTAAGAAACAACAGTGATAAACTTACAACTGGATCATCCCTATCACAACAATGTCGGACGACGAAGTAATGCGGTTTGAAATCACCGACTATGATTTGGACAATGAATTCAATCCAAACAGAACCCGAAGAGCTAAAAAAGAGCACCAGATTTACGGTAAAATATTTTACTATATGTTACAAAACATTCTTTTACTAATGTGAAGTAATATTTAGGTGAAATATAAAGAAAACCCAATGCCAGACATTACCAAACTTTGGATGAAAAGCTCTGTCACCAAGCTCCAGATTCAGTTCTTGTTGACTGAAGGTCTTTATTTTAAGTTCTGATGGTTTGTTCAAGCTTTCAAAATACTAGGGCTGTAAAAAAAATCAAATTACAGTTACTAGAATTAAGGTGTAGCTACTTTTTACCACCATCCTGATCAATTCTTACATTTGTGTGTAATTTTGCAAGTGAAGAAGACTCTTTAGGTACTGACTTAACAATATCTTCCTTTTAATTCAGGTGTTTGGGCCAAGGACAGCGACGAGGAGGATAATGAAGACAATGTCAGACAAAGGTCTCGCAAACCTAAAGACTTCACGGCACCCATTGGGTTTGTGGCCGGTGGAGTACAACAAGCTGGCAAGAAGAAGGAGGAAAGTAAAGGTTGGTTCAAATAACATATTGAGCACCAAGCTTAAAAACTTGCATTTTAGTGTTTTATTTTCAGACATAAGTTTTGATCAAAAAGTCATATAAAAAACCCACATATACTGAAACAACCTTTGAGGGCAGAGGTATTAAAATTCATAGTAAAATTTATTAAAATGTGTTTCCTGGCAGACACACTGGCCTCCAAATAAAGCACTGCCTCACAGCCTGAGTTTCCGGAAGAATACACATGGCGCTTAACATGTTAAAATTAGGTGATGAAGAGCTGTTTGAAACAGTTTCCCCATATCTCCTAAGTATTCCGAGTTCCCAATAATCCCTATGCTGTCCCAGCTAAAAAAACACTGTATTATTTTGTGTAAAGTCCCTCTTTCACAACTTGACTATGGCGATTGCTTCCAACTAAAAAATACTCACAAATTGTAGTAAAAAATAAGTTTTTATTTATTATTTATTTATTTATTGGATCGCCAACAGAGGCTACACAGTTACATGCCTGTTAACATACATACGGACAATACAAGTGTGCGCTTCCAATTATAGGCGACCACATCATTCAATTCAATGACGCCACGGAGCAGCTACTTATTGTTCCATGGTGATATTTAATGTTTTGCAGGTTCTTGACTGTAACAAACACCATTCACATACACACACACTCACATCATCATTTTACATCTCCTTACACATAACACACACACACTCCCTCACACACACACACACACACACCCCCACACACACAAGACATACATTGCACTATACAAAGTTTTCTTCTTTTTTTTTTTTGTTCTTAATTTTGAATTATTATTATTCTGTTTTCTTTTTTCTTTTGTGGTTATTTAATTTAAACATGTCTGTTTTTTTTTTCTTTCCCTTCAGCAATAATTAATTTGTCTGGAGTATTAGAATAGTTTGCCTTATTATTAGATTAAATTCGTGGTGAGGGACAGATCACCTGTCACACAGGGTATCCTAGTATGGACGCCAGTCTCTCACAAAGGATCATATTTTTGATTTTGTAATGTTATTATTCTAGTCTCTATTTATAAAATAAACTAAGTGAACCTTTGTGAAGAGAGAATTAAATAAAGATTACTATTACTATTAATTAATAACTAGGTAACTCCAAGAAGTTTGATAAACAAGAAATCATTAAAACTAATCAAAATACAATGTCGAAAGTCGGATTCGCTGTGGTAGTGGTGAAGGAATAACACGTGCTTCTGTTTGTGTTAAGAATTTTTTCGATTTCTGTGAATTTTATAAGCGTGAACTTCAATCGAGAATATTCTTTGTGTTTGTGTTGTAGCCTAAGGTTTGTTGTAAGTAGTTTTAACACTAATTTTATTATATTTTAAAAATTTTACCTCCTACCCACCATGGAAAACAAAAAACCCCCTGACCCTCCTGATCCCTTTGAATATACTCCGGTTTTAACGGTTTCGCTCCCCAATGACAATTTGCAAAATGATTCCGAACCTACAAATAGGAAAAGAAATTCTTCCCCGGCTACTGTAACGATTCCCCCTAAGTTACCTAAAAAAGAAACTGGAAGACAGTCTTACACAATAAGGGATAATCCGCCATACATTGTACACGTTTCTTTAAAGGATGGACAGACCCCGGGTACAGTTCTGCACCCGGTTAAATTTGGTATGTTTCTGACAAAAAATAATTATAGTAACATTCTCCTAGGTAGTGTAAAACGCTTAGGAAGGAACCGGGTGTCAGTCGAGTTTCGGTCTCACCAGGATGCAAATAGTTTCATAATTAGTCAAACATTAGTCCAAAACAATTTTGTTGCAACAATTCCTCAATATAATATTACGCGCTTGGGTCTAGTTAGAGACATACCAACTGAATGGACAGAAGATGAGGTAATTAGCAATATTAAGGTTCCTGTTGGATGTGGCCCCGTTATAAAGGCTAGGAGAATGAACCGTAAGGTGTCCTCTCTTGGCGTTACAGAATGGAAACCCACTCAAACCGTAGTTCTAACATTTGATGGACAAGTCCTACCTAAGCGGGTTTATTGTTTCTATTCTGCTCTCTCAGTGGAGAGTTATATGTACCCGACTATCCAATGTTATAATTGTTGTCGATTCGGTCACACACGTACAGTATGTCGCTCGCAGCCCCGCTGTTTTAAATGTGGTCAAGACCACCCAGGCGATGGCTGCCAAGTTTCCACTGACTGTGCCATTTGCATATCTTGTTCTGGCAATCACTATGCCAATGATAAGGCTTGTCCTGAATTGGGTCGGCAGAAGGCAATAAAAGCTCTTATGGCCGAGAAATCTGTTTCGTATGCGGAAGCAAGTCAGGTTTTTCCTCGAGTCACACGATCATATGCGGAAGTGTCAAAAGTATCACAAAAATCCAAACCAACAATCAATTCACACCAATATCCCAGCCCAACTCCTCAAACTCCAAAATCATACCGTAAAACAGTATTTCTCAAACCTAAATCTCATGCTCCTCTTTCACCTAGCTACGATAGGCAGGCTCATCAAGCCCTTACTCAAGATTACTCCTTCTCTCCTTCTCATAACGGTTGTGCCTTCCCTAGGGAAGGTGCTAGTACTCCTGATAAGCCCGAAAACATTCTTAATATTATAGCCAATATGCTGATAACTGTATTAGCCAACCCTGCACAAGCTTTACCTGACCACGTTGCCAATAAACTGTCATCAATTGTCCAATATATTAATAATGTTCCATCCCCTGACATTCCTGCAATGGAACGTGAGGAGTATTTCTCCCCGGAAACCTGACTTACTCTTTTTAATTAATAAATTTAAACCATCGGTATGTGGCATCGCTGAGACTTGGCTTCGTCCTGAAAGCAATTTCAGGATCCCGTGTTTCAGTGGTGTCCGACATGACAGAACAGATGGATATGGAGGATGTGCTTTGTTCATTAGTAACAAAGTATCATTCTCCCAGATCCCTCTACCCTTCGTTGGCGACAACATAAATGTTGTTGCCATTAAGGTTGAGGGTATAAATGTTTTTTCTTTTTATATTGCTCACCCTCGTTTTGAGGATGTTATTTTAATTAGAAATTTGCTAAGTAATGTAAACGGCCCATTGCTTGTCATGGGAGATTTTAATTGTCATCACTACCGGTGGGGATCGGATTCCTGTGATGGTACTGGTGTAGGCCTAGTGGATATGTTGGATGATCTTGATTTATGTATTATTAATGATGGCAGTGCCACACGTAGGTCCGGCTTAGGACAAAGTAATAGTTGTGTCGATTTAACATTTTGTTCATCCAGCATAGCCAGCCTGTTTATTTGGAGTCGTTTAAGTATGACCTATGGGAGTGACCACTATCCCGTCACTGTTGAGATTCCTTCTAAATCTCTTCCTGATAAAACCTCCCCTCCTCTACTAAAGTACCAGCTGAACTCTGTGGATTGGGATTTTTATTCAAAAATTTTAGACCTACGTATCTCCTCTCTTCCTCCCATCAATACTGAAAATGCTCCAGAATGTTTTGTGTCTTTTTCCAACATTATATCCGCAACAGCTGATGACTGCTTCCCTACTAAAAAAACACCGACAGGCAAAATCCCTTCTCCGCCTTGGTGGGATAGGGAATGCACTGCCATGGTCAGAGCTAGGAATGAGGCGGAAGAGACTTTTAACCTTGAAATGAACCTGGATAATCTTCTCTCCTTCAATAAGATATTGGCTAAGTCCAGGAAATTAAATAGGAAAAAGAAAAGAGCAGGCTGGATATCGTTTTGTAGTTCCCTGAGTCCATCCACACCAGCGTCGGTGGTGTGGCAAAGATTGAAAAGTTTTAGAAACAGCTTAAAACCATCTCCCACGAACATTCTATCTGAAGATTTGGGGTACCAGTTTTTCAATAAAGTTGCCCCAGCCTATGTCCCTGGTGCAGACGAAATAAACCTTGCAGGATCTGTAACTTCAAACGATCCTCTTGATAAGCCATTTTCCCTTGACGAACTTAAAACGGTTCTTACTTATGTTAAGGATTCCGCACCTGGCGTGGATGGATTCCCTTACTCTTTCATTTCAAAAGCGGGTGTAAAATGTCACCAATATTACCTGGACTTGGTCAATTTTTGTTTCATCTCAGGGTATATTCCTCCAGCTTGGAAGGTTCAAGTGGTTATTCCTCTGTTAAAACCTGGCAAAGATCCTAGTGATCATTGCTCTTATCGACCAATTGCTTTATCGTCTATTCTTATTAAACTTCTTGAACATCTAATCAAAAACCGTCTAGAATGGTTGGTTGAAAATAGAAAAATACTACCAACGACTCAATTCGGCTTTAGGAAAGGTCTGGGTACTACTGATAGTGTAGGTATCCTCACATCAGAGATCCGGCTGGCCCTTAGTAGGGATGAGTCTGTGGTTGCCGTTTTTCTAGACATTTCAGCTGCTTATGACTCTGTCCTCCTCCCCGTTCTCAGGCAAAAGCTGCATGAGCTGAGAATACCGGTTAGGATTATTCAGATCATCTGCACTATTCTTTCAAGCCGCACTCTTCAGCTGAGGATCCCGGGGGAAAACTCTGAGCAGAGGATGACCTGGCGAGGCTTACCTCAGGGATCTGTTATTAGTCCCATACTATATAATATTTATACTTCAGATCTACCCTCATGCTTAAATTATAATTGCAAAATCCTTCAATATGCTGACGATATTGCATTATTGGTCTCTGGCAGTTCCATAGAGGATGCCGCTCTATCTTTGAATGTCTCTTTATCTTCATTAAACCAATGGCTACTCGATCACGGCTTGTCTTTGTGCGCTCCTAAGAGTACAGCAGTTATTTTTACTCGCAGACGTCTTGTCCCCCAGGTAGATATTAACATAGATGGTCAAGCTATCCCGATCAAGGAAAAGGCCAGGTTTCTGGGAGTTACCCTGGACTCCAAAATGTCAGGTGTGGATCACATCAACAATGTTGTTAAAAAATGTGAACGCTCAGTATCAGTTCTAAAGGCGTTGGCTGGAGTTTGGTGGGGTGCCCACCCATTCACACTGAAATTAGTGTACAATGCTCTGGTCAGAAGTGTGATGGACTATTGCTGCTTCTTACTTGAGCCGTGTAATAAAGAGGCGCTTCGTAAATTAGACGCCATTCAAGCCAAATGCCTTAGGATTGTCGTAGGAGCAATGAAATCCTCCCCCATCAATGCTCTCCAGGTAGAATGTGCAGAGCCTCCCCTTAACCTTCGTAGACAATACTTAGCAGATCGCTTCCTGTCAAAAGTTTTCGCCCTTTCATCCCATCCCTTACTTCCCATCCTAGAACAAATCCACCTATCCTTAGAAATATCCCCTTATTGGAAACATAAGTCTCCTCCCCCAGTGATGAATAGGTACAGAGAGCTAAAAAACCTCTCATCACCTGTTTGTCAGTATCACACCCTACCAGTATTTTCTTCCGTATACGAGGTAGTCCACTTTCAACCAAAAACCGTTTTGGAACTTGGTATTTCAAAGAATTCCGAGGACGTAAAAGGTGACTTTGATCGGGCCATTGAGAGGTACTGGAGGGGTTGGAATTTATTCTACACAGATGCGTCTAAATTAACTCCAACAGGATGTACAGGAATTGCAACATACTTCCAGAATTCCAGGATTGCCCTTCTTTTTCAGTGCCCCCCAGAGGTTTCGGTATTTACGGGGGAATGTATTGGCATTTTAGAAGCAATTAATTTCATTAAATCGCACAATATTCAAAATTCGGTAATTTTTTCAGATTCTCGCAGTAGCATTCAGGCTTTAAGACAGAATCAACTAAAATCAAAGATCCATAGTAAAATCATTACAGACATTCAAAATTTACTCTTCACGTGCTCTAACAACAATTTAAACATTGAGATAGCTTGGATTCCCAGTCACTCGGGTATAGGTGGCAACGAGTGCGCCGACTCGCTGGCTAAATTTGCAACATCCAATCACGTTGATCAAAAGCATTATGTTGTCCATAGTTATGACCTACGGGCTGACACCAAACTTAAAATGCATAACTCGTGGTCAGCAGTATGGCAGCTAAGTTCAAAACTCAAGGGGGCGTACTACGCCAGTATCCAACCCGACATCCAGCGGAAACCTTGGTTTTTTAAGTGTACCAAATTATCTAAAAGAACTATTTCATCTTTGTGCAGACTGAGACTCGGTCACTGCTGCAGTCCAGTATTCCTAAATAAGATTCGTATTCGTGACAGTTCTTTGTGCGAATGCGGACTTGACGAGGGTACTTTGGACCATATTTTCTTCTCATGTCCTTCAAACTCACAATCTTTTGAATTGTACCTTATGCTTCCCAAAATTAAAATCTCCCTACCTACTAACTTCCATTCCCTCCTAACTAATTTTTCCCCTAAATTAATCCAAGTCCTAGCAAAATTTTTAAATGACAATGATTTAAAAATGTAGTCTGGTGGGTGTGTAATAATAATCATAATCTTATCTTTTTATATATTTGTGTCATTTTGTAGTAGAATAATAATTTAACAAAACTAACAACCTACAATTAACAAAACTTGTGTTGTCCTTGCAGCTAACATTTAACAAATAACAACTACCACAAAGTGAAAAGTTCGACGGCTCAACTCGCTCTACCGCCGTCCCAACATGACGCTGGCAGAATAGTCGACATCGGCTCAGTTGCCAAAAAAAAAAAAAAAAAAAAAAAAAAAAAAATGTCGAAAGTCATACAAAATAATACAGGTACAAAATAATACAAACAAATATTAACAAATTGAGATTCAAAAATAAAATTCAAATATAAATATAAAATAAATCAAATTAAATTCAAATAAAATTAAATAATAATAATAATCAAGGAATAATAATAGAACCCAACAAAAAAATACAAAATATTATGACTTGGTTATTAAGACTTTTACATCTTTTTTAAACTTTAGTAATTTGCATGTAATATCCAAATCATTATGCTTCGATATTACGTTAAACTGCCTACATAGCCTCGGCAAAACGGCGAAGTGTCCGAGGTTTGTTTTGGATCCCGGCACATAGAAAAGGTTGTAGTTACATTTCAGGTTTAAGTTACATTCATTTCAACAGTCTGTTAACATCTTGCTGCTATACAAAAATAATATAATATGTAGCTATTGGCTATTTCTAAATGAATGAAGATAATGGTATGTATAGCATAGTTTTCACTGGACACAAGTCTGCCAAGATGTATTTGCCTATCTGCATAGCCATTTTCCAACCATTTTGAGGTTGGCTTCCTGTTTTACTGGATGCAGCTGAATACCAGTATTTTACATGGATCGACTACCTATCTGACCGCCATAGCCCGGTTACTGGGTAATACAATACCCCTTGGTAAGACTGGTTGTCAGGTCTTCTGATGACGCATAACAACTGTCGAAGATCCACAAATGATAGCCGGGACCAATGGCTTAACGTGCTAACCGAGGCACAGAGGGCTCTTGGTATGTAAAGATGTTTACCCATCCACAGACCAACCATGGCAAGCATAGCTTAACCTGATTAATCAACCCGTGCGGTTGTTATTACTTGGCCACAATCCTCTTTCACAAGATTTCAATCAATCTGCCTAGCCTTTTCCCAACTATTTTGGGGTCGGCTTCCAGTCTAAACCGGATGCAGCTGAATACCAGTATTTTACATGGAGCGACTGCCTATCTGACCTCCACAACCCAGTTACTGGGTAATACGATACCCCTTGGTAAGACTGGTTGTCAGACTTTCGGGCTTCTGACGACCCGTAACGACTGTCAAAGATCCACGAATAACAGCCGGGACCAACGGCTTAACGTGCTTTCCGAGGCACGGAGGAATCTCGGTATGTAAAGATGGTCACCCATCCACTGACCAACCCCGGCAAGCGTAGCTTAACCTGACGGATCGACCCGTGCGGCTGTTATTACTTAGCCACGAGCTCCTCTTTCACAAGATTTATGTATATAAAACATTAAAGAGGTTATTGTACTTGTTGATTGTTATTTGTTAAACAATTTTGCAGAAATAGAATCATCAGAAGCGACCACCTCTCGTCCAAAGTTTGCTGACAGCTCTGATGAAGATGAACAGAATGCCCCGGATGCTAGTGAGACTGCTGGTATTAGAAGACAGGGGCAAGGCATGAAGCCAGTCAACCTTGGAGGCAATGTAGGGACTTGGGAGAGGCATACTAAGGGTATTGGAGCTAAGCTGCTATTGAAGGTCAGTATTTTTTAGGCTATTTCAGGAATTCAAGAAAAATATCATTAGGTATGGGGGTATGTAATTGTGTTAGAATTCCTTGGGAAAAGGGTTCTAGAGAAGGACTACCACAAATACAAAATAAATCCGGTTTCTAATTGGATTCAAATTGGAAATGGTTCTCAGTGAAATTACATGCACACACACATCAAACCAACAACTATGAATAAATAGCTAAAGGTTATTTTCACAACAATCCTAACAGGTCATCAATCCATCTTTATAATGTTCTCTACTAAATGTGTCCCTAATAAATAAAATGGCTCGAGGCATTACAGTTAACCATGTTTTTAACACCAAAAATAAATTGAATTGTTCTTTACAGATGGGTTACCAACCAGGCATGGGTTTAGGTAAAGACCTGCAGGGTATCTCAGCACCTGTGGAGGCCACTGTCAGGAGAGGAAGGGGAGCTATTGGTGCCTATGGACCTGAGAAAGCAGCTGTAAGTACTACTTTAATTCTATTGTTTTCCTTTAAGTAGAACCACGGTTTTTACTAAAACCGATAAGCTTTCGATATGTCTGCAACACTATTTCCATCCACTGCAATACTTGAGTGGTGCCCAACTAGAAAATGCGCCGAGAGTTGAAATAATTCAACAAATTGCCCTGGATAGAACAATAAAAAAAAACCTGAAAACATTTTTGTAATACCATGGTTTCAACTATCCTCCATAATTCCACGTAAGAAAGCAATCTTGTAGTATCTCGAAAAGTTGAACTTTACACAACAGCCAAAAAACTATTTCAAAAATAACTCGTAAACTAGCTGAATCGGAGAGGTAATTTTTGTTAGAACACGTATTTGTTCTGATGAACTTCATCAGATGCCAATAATGATAGCAATCTGAAGTTAGTCTAACATGCGTTTTAGTTACAGTAATTGGTATTTCCATTTCAAGTAGCAATATTGCTGTATCTTGATAGTTGTAACAACATAAATAACATTTTAAAATGGTTGATTTTATGGTATTTACAGCATATGTTTACAGTTTATGTTTTTGAATATGTTTTTTTTAAAGAAGATTAGAAAAACTCAACGTCGTATCATAAGAAAACATCGTAGGAAAACGTTGCTCAGACCGTCCGACGCAGTATTTTTTCTGATTTCAATGATGCAAAAATATTTTTTTACCACTTTTCGAGATACGACAAAATCGCTTTTCAGCGTCGAATTATCAAGGAACTGACAAAAAAACTAGCTCTATGTATAAAAAAACCTATCAAAATTCAGCGACCTATTGTGATGTTTTCAAATAGCCAGACAATTTTCCTACATTCCCTAAATTACTACATACAACATAAACTGAAGCCTTCTTCCCATGGCAGTAGGCAAAAACTACAGAACGCCACCTGCTACGATCCTTACATACTCCTTTTGCCTCGTTTACGTTCATACATGTGGTCATACACGCACGCCGGTTGCAGTACTACGCATCTGACCTTTCTGAAGAACATCACAAAATTCACAAGGAATGCATTATTTATAATTAGTTATACTGGGTGATTTTTTAATGACCAGCCAAATTTTCACAGGGTGTTCTACCCATGAATATGAACAACTTTCACTATGGGACCAACTTTGAAATCACGAAAAAAAAACCAGTGGTTTCCTACAAAAGTTCAATACCTACTCGCTCAAAATGTATGAAACAGCTGATATTTTTTTTGCGATTTCAAAGTTGGTCCCATAGTGAAAGTTGTTCATATTCATGGGTAGAACACCCTGTGAAAATTTGGCTGGTCATTAAAAAAACACCCTGTATATGTTAACTTAGATTAAGTTAGGATAAGCGCATGTACCGAATTGGGTTGTCCTGTAATGGTAAATGTAAGTGGATAAATGAATAAATAAATCACCAATAAAGTCACTATGCCCTTTTAAGGCCATAGTGACTTTTTTCCCGGCGTTTCTACTCACATCTTGCATAAATAACTTAAATTACTATCACGTTTAATTTAAACTTCCAGCAAAAAGCCAAAAAAGAAGAGGAACTCCGTCGTCTGAAAGAGAAGGGAGATGAGAAAGAGACAAAAGAGAAGAATTACAACTGGAAGAAGTCGCACAAGGGTCGCTACTTCTACCGCGATGCTGCTGATGTCATACAAGAGGGTAAACCCACGATGCATACTATTACCAGGTATACAGGATTTGGTTATTGTTGGGGGGAAATTACTCAATGGGGTTGTGATAATCATGAGTTTTCTGGTTAAAAGATATGTATGATTTTTCTACGCTCACTATTTTCCCCGCTCATAACCATCATGTTCTATCTTAATGGTGTTCCGTCTCGAAAATACAGGGTGTAAGTGTAAACAGTGGCAATCTTTTAAGGGGTCATTGTACTCATCATTATGAACAACTTTTACTATGGGACCAAACCTGAAATCGCGCAAAAAAACCAGCTGTTCAGTACATTTTATGTCCGCATAATTCGTAAAAATGTAGTGAACAGCTGATTTCAGGTTTTTTCGCATAGTAAAAGTTGTTCATAATGGTGAGTACAATGACCCCTTAAAAGATTGCCCCTGTTTACACTTACACCCTGTATTTTATACAGGGTGTACTAGAAAGGTGTAGTCAAATTGAAGGGTCTAGTACATACCATCAACCTAAACAACTTTCTCCATGGTACCAACATCGTAATCGCGAAAAAATAATCAGCCGTTCTATACATTTGCGTCTAGTAGACATTGGCATTGGCTTTAAGTCATTCGTGGTGTGAGTTCCAACCAAACATCTACAAACCTGCTTGAAAGAGGACTTTTGGCCGAAAGGTGTCGTATTTCGACGTTTCCGAGGACGGTTACGTGACTCCATGCAGCGAAACACGACGCTGACAACATTACGTGTATAGTTATAGTAATATGTATTAGTTTATAATTGCTGTTTATATTATTTTATGTATTTTTCCCGTGGGCTTTTAGTTGCCTGAAAATAAAATGATAGAATCAAGTTTTCTATGGGACAGCTCATAATTAGGGTTCCGTACCAAAATGGTAAAAAAGGAACCCTTATGGTGTAACTCAGTCTGTCTGTCTGTCTGTCTGTCTGTCACAGCTGGATATCCCAAGAACTACTAATGCTAGCAACTTGAAATTTGACACAGTTTTAGATGACGTTTACCCAACTATTTTGCAAATAAGAAAGAAATAGAAATATTTATATTTTTTTTGCAACATTGACAGAAAGGTGGTCTTAAAAATTCAAAGTAGGGCTACTAGGGCATGTGGGGTATCGTATGAAAGAACGCTGTTTGCACATTTTCAAACATTCTTTTTCTTTTTTTTAGGACGCATAGTTTTCGACTTTTGATGAAAATTTAAAAAAAAATACCGTTCCCCCCCCTTATCTCCGAAGTTTGCAAAGCGAAAAATCTGTAATTATTGTATATGATAGAAGTTAATGTAAAGATTACAGGAAAAATAAAACGATGTCTCTAAATAGCACACTTTTTCAGAAATCGGAACGGAACCCTCGGTGCCCGAGTCCGACTCGCTCTTGACCGGTTTTTTTTCATGATTGTTCCACACCGTTCTATAAGTTGCGCTGGTGCCGGTGATGAGGAAACATAAAAATAACGCTGCTTTTTATAATAACAAACGTTTATTTATATGAACTATTACAAGAGAGCTGATCAGAGGTACACGTATCGTTTTTGTTCTCTCGGAAACCGGAAAAAGTACCATAGATACAAAATATGTTTTTTTTTTTACCTTTTTAAAAACTTATATTCTATGATATGAATATTTGTCATAAACATGCTGGGGCCTCGGCCAAAGCTAATTTAACAGAATTAATATAAACAAAAAATGCGTGATATAATTGACACAAGATTAGAAGTTAAACTTAAACAAACATAGCAAGTAAGTATGAGATTCAAATTAACTTACGACATGAAAAATCCTACTAGGTACTAAGTATACCTACATAAAATAGGACAACCGAGCTTGCTTAAAATTAGACAACAGACACTAATCATAGTCTATAGGTAGCGGACTAACTTTCATCACACTTGTTCTAATAATTGACCCCTTAACAGTCTTTACATCAACTGCTCGAACTAAATTATCCTTCCCTGGAATGACCTCAACAATTCTACCTACAGGCCAGTGTAATGGAGATACATTTTCAGACCTAAGTAATACCATAGCACCCTTTTCTAAGTTAGGCTGTTGGGTTTTCCATTTAGGACGATTTTGCAGCATGACTAAGTATTGCTTATGCCATTGTTGCCAAAAATGCTGTTGCATTTGAGTACATTGCTTCCAGAAACTAAGTCTTCCCACTTTTACATCAACTAAATTTAGCTCCGGATAAGAGGTCAATGGAGAACCAGTGAGGAAGTGTGCAGGTGTTAGGTAAGACATGTCATCACAGTCCCTTGACATAGGCGTCAACGGTCTACTGTTTAAAATGCTTTCAATTTGCACTACAACCGTGTACAATTCCTCATAGGTAAGTACACTATGTACAATTACACGTTTCATATGATATTTAATACTTTTTACTCCTGCTTCCCACAGACCACCAAATACAGGAGAATATGAAGGAATAAATTGAAACTGAATCCTTTCTGAACTACCATAATCAAAAACTTTGTTTTGATGATCTGTGGAATTCAGTAAATCATACAAGTCCTTGAGTACATTGCCAGCACCTCTATAGTAACTAGCATTATCACAATATATTTTCGTAGGTTTATTTCTACGACTTATGAATCTTCTTAAACATGACAAGAAAGTATTAGTAGTCATATCTGACGCTAATTCTATGTGAATCGCTTTAGTAATAAAACATATGAAAATTACCACATATGCCTTTGTAATAACAGGATTTCTTACCCTAGTTTGTTTAACCCTGAACGGACCGGCATAATCAGTACCTACAATTTGAAAAGGACGAGTAATATTGACGCGATCAAGCGGCAGAGATCCCATAAGTTGACTGGAAACTTTAGCCTTAAATCTGAAGCAAAGTACACATTTGTGCAACACAGCTTTTACCTCTCTGTTAGCATTGATCAGCCAATACTGCTCGCTCAGACTACTAAGAGTAAGCTTCTGCCCTGCATGCTTGAGTCTAACGTGTTCATTATGAATGACCAGTCTAGTCAAAGTTGACCTTTTAGGCAAGATAATGGGATGCTTTTGCTGAAATGTCAGGTTTGTATTTTGTAAGCGACCACCCACTCTTAATAGACCTTGTCCATCAATAAAAGGATTTAAACTGTTTAAATAAGAATTTAAGTTTACTTTTGACTTTAAAAATTTTAACTCATTTTCAAAATGTTTGCTTTGATCAATTTTAATCAAGTCATGCAATGCAAGAACCATCTCCTCAGGAGTTAAATAACCCTGCCTTTTTTTAACATTCTGTTTTTTACAATTAATAAATAATAATAATAATAATAAATAATAAATATCCTTGGACATTTCACACAACGCCATCTAGTCCCAAGCTAAGCAACCTAATGCTTGTGTTATGGTAACGAGATGGCTGATAAACTACTTATATAATTTTTTTTTTTGTAAATACATACATATTATAGATAGAAAAACACCCAGACTCGGAACAAATACTTGTAGGCCATACAAATATTTGCTCCGTGCGGGAATCGAATCGAATTAAATATAAAACGATTAACGTATGCCATTATTCTACTCATTTTATTCAAATTTGAATATTTTTCTATAAAAGTATGAAGAGAATTATTTTCCTTATTACAAGTATTACATGTTGCTGAAGGCATTTTTGTTTCAGGAATATCAGATACATTCATATTTAGTTGTGAATTACAATGAACATAATCACTGTTTTGTAAATACTGCGGACCATGAAACCACAATGAGTGTTCTTTCAGCTGCTCTGGCTTAAGACCACGAGACAAGCAATCAGCAGGATTCTCATTTGTGTTAACATAGTCCCAGTGTACATCTTTTGACAACTGTCTGATTTTTTCTATTCTGTTAGCTACATAAACAGTAAGTTTTACAGGTTCAATCTTAAGCCATGCCAAGACAATTTTTGAATCTAAATATAAGTAGGTATGGATATTGTTATACTTTAATGCTAAAGTGCCATGTACTTTATTTGCCAATATAGCTAATAATAAAGCACTGTTAAGTTCAAGTCTAGGTATAGTTAAGCTTTTATCTTTAGGATTTATACGAGATTTGGAACATAAAAGATTGACATTTACTGTATTGTTCTCGCCAACTACTCTCAAATAGAGACAGCAACCGTGCGCAATATTCGAGGCATCGGCATAACCAACTAACTCTAATTTTTGATGTGGATGTACATTAATATTTCTGGGAACAGAGATACAAGACATTTGCATCAAACTTTCGGTAAATTCAATGAATCTCTTATTTAAATAATCTGGTAGGATATCATCCCATTTTAATTTTTCAAACCAGACCTGTTGCATTAAGTATTTTGCTTGCACCAAGATAGGACCTACTAAACCCAGAGGGTCAAAAAATTTACTAATAAAGCTTAACATTTGCCTTTTAGTATAGGTTTGCTGTGTTTCAGTGACGGGACATTTCATATTCAAGGTATCTGTACTTACATCATATGACAAACCCAATGTTTTGACATAAGCATTTGCTTTGTCAAAATCCTCTTTATTTAATTGATGAATTTCAATAGGAATATCATTTAATATTTCACTTTCATTAGAGCACCACTTATGTAATGAAAAGCTAGCTAAATTTAAAAGCTCAATAAGTTGTCTTTTTACCTCAACAAGTTCTGAAATCTCGTTTGAGCCACACAATACGTCATCAACGTAGTTTGAATATTTCAACACAAAACATGCCAATGGATACTGTTCTTTGTACCTTTCAGCGAGTTCAGTCAAACACCGTGTTGCCAAAAATGCAGAACTTTTCAAACCATAGGTCACAGTTTTCAATTGAAGACATTGTACACTTTGATCAGGTGAATTGCGCCAAAGAATGTTTTGTAAACAGCAATGGTCATTGCTCACTAATATACCTCTATACATTGCCTTAATGTCACAAAGTAAAACATATTTAAAAGTCCTAAATAGTGTCAAAATGCTAAATAAGTCATTTTGCACAACTGGCCCGTTAAGCATAACATCATTTAAACAAATACCTTTATTAGTTTTCATGCTCGCGTCAAAGACAGCTCGAACCGGAGTAGTTTTACTATTTAAATTAAAGACGGGGTGATGAGGTAAATAATACACATTGCCTGCCTTAGGATCATAGCTGGAGATATCAAAGTATATGGCATGGCCCTGTTCAATATAATCCTGAATGAACTTTTTGTACTGTTGATACAATTTATTATCTTTAGCAAAACGCTTTTCTAAATTATAAAATCTATGCAGTGCCCGATTAAATGAGTCACCCAACTGGATGTCATTTAAATTAAGTTTTAAAGGTAAGTCTACACAAAACTTTTTATCAATAAGTTTCACAGAATTTTGGAAACATTCCTCAGCTAGTTGGTGTTCAGTAGTACCTTCTTTATAAACTTCTGGTACAATATCACATTTCCAAAAATTTGAAATGGTGTCACCAATATTACCTAACTGATCATCTTGAGAATTGTAAAAATTATTAAAAGGTGTACCTTTAACTGTCACACACAAATTTGATGAACATACTTTGCCAGCGGAGACTGGCAGACTGCCCGCCACAATATATCCCAAGCTGGTACTAACCAGGTAAGGCCCATTCGGCGTTAAAGGCAGCGTCTCCCTCTGGAGCACCTGAAAAAATACGTCACACCCTAATAGTAACGATATTTCACCAGATTTATTAAAATGTTCATCTGCCAATTTGACATAAGATGGTATATTGAACCCAGTTTTATAAAAATTTTGTTGTGGCAGTTCACAGGTTATATTTTTTGCTATAAAACAGGTTAAGCATAATTTAAAATTGCTATTTGCTGCATACATATCAAAATCTGCCTTACAATGCACGCTGCTAGTGCCCTGCAAGATACCTGTAATAAGCTGATTGGCCTTTGTTATTTTGCAGTCAATTTGACTAGCCAGTTTTTCAGAAATGAAAGACACTTGGCTGCCTGTGTCTAATAAAGCTCGTGCATAAATAAATGTACCATTTTTACCAATAATACGCACCACAGCAGTAGGAAGCAACACATCTTTTACAAGTGAGGTACTTGACATAACCACAACACTGTCAGGCTTGCCAGCACCAGCGGTAGGCTCTGCAGCATTAGGGCTAGCAGTCGCAGTATTGCTTACCTCCCTTTTTGCCATTTCCACACCATGCAGAAGCGTATTGTGCCGTTGTTGACAGGTGGAACATTTTAAGCGCAGTTTGCATTTACCACCATGTGCATTCAAACAAATTATGCACAGCTTATGCTTTTTAACAAACAGAACTTTATCATTATCAGTAGCAAACTTGAATTTTGCACATTCATATAATTTATGGTTAGTATTACAATACTTGCATGAGGTTGGGGCTGCTACATTACAGGTAGACTTGCTAGACTTCACACTCTTAGAGTTGCTCGAAGGTGCTGTCTCGATAACAGCATTCTCGCTGGCCAGGGCTCGTTTCTCTAGAAAGTTGAGAAACTCATTCAACTTAGGCACGACTTTTTCATTTCTCTCTAAGTGAAAACCCCTACTGGTATAGGCATCAACCTTTCTAAGTAAAATATTAACCACCATTGGATCCCATGCTTCCACAGACACTTGCAGACCCTTTAAAGCAGTTATGTGCAAGTTGACACTTGAGACGAGTGACCTAAGATTTGAAGCAGTGCATTTAGTGAAGGAAGGCAAATCAAGTAAGGCATTAATGTGATGATTTATGATCATTGGCTTATTATTATACCTGTTATCTAATAATTGTAATGCTGCAATATAATTTTGCTCAGTTAATGGCAAATTTTGAATTAAATTCAAGGCTTCCCCTGCTAAAAATGAACGTAAATAATATAATTTTTGACACAAGCCCAAATTATTATCGGCATCAATAACCGCCTTAAACATGTTGATGAAAGGAATGTATTCTACGACATTTTTACCATCAAATTCTTTTATAGTAATTTGAGGTAACTGTTTAAAGTTAGTGTTTGCCTTAGGCGGCTCCGCCACAGGCTGACTGGATTGTCTACAATTTAGTTCCCGGTCAATGATGCCAATACAAGTGAAATACTTACTTTCATAAATTTCAGGATCCTCGTCATCTTTGGGATTTGCGTACAACATAGCCTTGTTATGCTCTTCGTAAGCTTTGAAGTTCTCAATCAACCGGTCTCGACGTTCCTTTATTTGCTCAATTGGTGCACTTGAAATTTCAGCGCTTTTACAAAATGTTTCTACCCTGCTGATGGTGCCTTTAACGTAGCCCCTACGTAGCTTAAGTTGCGCCAAATCATCACCTTGGGTTGGAGTTGTAGACCTAGACATCCTAACTTTTGGCGCAATGCAACAAAATACTTAATGCGATGCGTCACCAGAACCAACACGTCAACGCGTCTTTGATTAAAACTTACAATCACAATTATCACTAGTGACTTCTTAAACTTATTACTGCGTTAATTCTATAATATGACACATTCAAATTTATCTTTAATTTATAATTAAATAAACACAATGACTGAAGCAAACAAAATGGAGGAAACGTAACAACGAAACGTAGTGAGTAAGCCGGCCGTGAGCGTCTTCGATGGTCGATGAACGATCGTTGTGCGCTCGGCGATCCTCGGAAGACCTCGGGACAGAAATCGCTTCCTGATTGGCCGTTGTGAAGTTGGCAGCACGTAACCAACTCTGCAGTCTATGACGACGTTCGGATACACGTAACAAAAATCTTCAACGCAATGAAATTATTCTTGCGCGCGTGCGGATTTGTGAAATTGACTCCAAAATGGCCGACAACAAGGAACTCCTGTTGCTATGCTTGTTGACAGTCACTTTAACACTTTTTTTTTTATAATGTAAAATACCTCATTATTTTGATGAATTTCAGCCCTTCCTGTTGCAATTTTTCGCAATCTTGCAAATTGTAGCCCGGTAAAAGGTTGAGAAAGCCCGCAATTTCTCCCAAAGTACCACGCCACGCACTTAGACGTCACGCAGTAATATTTCTTCAGGTGCAGGAAATCTCGCTTGGTACCACCAAAATATTGCGGCACACGGTTCCACAGGCTGACGCGTGGGCAGGGCTCTCTTCTGCAGCAGGATTGTTCCCACCACGAGAGTACATACCCCAAATACACACCATGCGTTGATTGTTGCTCGACGGACAAATTTTTGTCTTCTTATGCTCTGAAGGACCAATTTTTATGTTCCACACCGTTCTATAAGTTGCGCTGGTGCCGGTGATGAGGAAACATAAAAATAACGCTGCTTTTTATAATAACAAACGTTTATTTATATGAACTATTACAAGAGAGCTGATCAGAGGTACACGTATCGTTTTTGTTCTCTCGGAAACCGGAAAAAGTACCATAGATACAAAATATGTTTTTTTTTTTACCTTTTTAAAAACTTATATTCTATGATATGAATATTTGTCATAAACAATGATTACGATGTTGGTCCTATGACGAATGTTGTTCAGTTTGTTGGTCTGTACCACCACCACCATATAGGTACCAAAAAAAAAACCCTATTGCTGTTTATGTTTGTATAACATAATATTAATTCCCATATTTATCATTTGTGATGGAATGATACAAAGATAACTGATGTCACTTGGAAAGCTACCACGCTAAAGTGGAATTGGGCTGGACACATCTGCCGCATGTCAGACCAATGGGCCAAACTTACAACCCAATGGGTCCCTCTTAATGGCACGCGACATCGCGGCAGGCCTAGACGGAGATGGCGGGATGAGCTGAACTCCTACAACAAGAACTGGTCCTTAGCAGAGAGAAGTGGAAAGAGAGTAGGGAGGTCTTTGCCCAGTAGTGGTCTTTTATGCATGGTTCTCACATTTATAATTTCAACATGAATGATGCATCCAATATTTTGTAACCATATTTTGATTTAAAAGAGTGTCTGTGGAGTTTCCTCCCCATTCTTCTCCATAGGAACCTACTACGCTTTGGAATGGGCTATCTTCATCTTTCTAACTGACCGACCCCTTAACAATTCAAAAGTTCCTGTAATTGGTTTATCTGTATCTATATAAATAAAAAGAGAAGTCCTGACTGATTGACTGACTCATCAACGCCCAGCCCAAACCCTTGGACCTAGAAAGCTGCAATTTTGCACAGAGGTTCCCTTTATAATGTAGACAAGGAATAAGGAAGAAATTCCCGGTAGCAGGTTCCCTTGGGATATTTTTCGACATCCACGCGGGCGAAGCCGCGGCCAAAAGCTAGTAGGATATAAAACAAAGTCGGGTTATTTACACCATTCATAACTCAAGAACGGCTGGACCAATTTTTGTAAGCGTCAGGACCCCTGGACCAATAAAGATATTTGATGTTTAGAAAATACCAAGATTTCCTACCTTTTTGCTACTATTTGATACCTAACTTCAAATATTTAGTACCTCGACCGACAGCGAAAAAACACGTAAAGAAAGTGGTCAGACATTCTGACGTCAGGTTGTCTGGACCATTTTTTTTTTCATTGTTCTGGACAACAAAACTAATTTATCTATTTGTAAATATTTACTACCTTTTTAGTACCCCAACATATATTTTTTTCAAATTTTTTTGGCATTACAGTAAAATGTTACGCATGAAAGTTTTTTTTTGATAATTGATATTTAATTTGCCACTTATTTTTAGGATATAGGTATATTTGCATTGTGGTTAGAAAATCATACACTGTCATATACATAGAAAATAATTTTAATAACTAGAATTGTAGGCTACATATCAAGCTATAACAATCCAGTTTATGCTGACCTCTAATTGTAAGGAAATCCTTATAGAATGCTAGATCAGCTTATACTGGAAACTTATGCCGTGTGTACGTGATGTTATTTGTATTTCCCAGAAATGGTTGAAATATATCTCAATATTTAGTAGCTAATTAGTACCAAATTGTACCACTTGTTAAATAATTAGTACCTCGTGAGATCGCAAGTTATTGTAATAGTTTCATACACCCGCCATCCTAACGTCACACAGTGGGCCCATACTGAAAATTAGTGGACTTAGGCAACAAAGTTCCTATATCGATGCGATTTTTTTTTAATGACGTGTTATATTATTCCTGACAACTTTTATTCTTATAAAGTTTCTTCTAAAGTTGATAGTTTGTCTTGAAAAAAATTAATTAGATTTTTTTGTATGGAGCGAATCACGTTTAATTTTTTTTCTTCAATAATTGTACTAATATGTTGAGTGTGTGGCGTGAGTATATGATAGCTAGGGTCATTCTCTATCCATGAAAAAAAAATCAGCGCCGGCCATCTGCGGCAGCGCGAGTAATCATTCGGTAAAAAAAAATGATTTGGAAGAATTTTTTTGTCATTTAAAATAAATTCAAAGCATATTTTTTGTCTCATTTGGCTGTTTTCACCTTCTTTTTAGTTAAATAAATAGTTTTAATAGCGCATAGGTACGTACTTATAACTAGTAATTCTGGTAGAGATTTAGTTATTATTGCATGTTATCGGTACAAATGAGTCATCAATCACAATGCAGGTGCTCTGCATTGTGATTGATGACTCATTTGTTTGTGCGCGCATAACTAATGAGTCATCGAAAAATGCTCGTCGCTGATTGGCTGTGTTATTTTTTAACTGAACGTTATCTATTGTTGAATAAATATATCGTAATGTTTCAGGTTATACTAATTTTGTTAATGATAGGTGAAATAATTTAAATTTGTACGGGCAAGTCGTTGATAATATACATAATCAACTGTATGTATATTATTATAGTATAAGTTATCGTACGTATGATCAATATGAAACTGTGAAGTAATTGTAGCCCTGAAAAGGGCTGTTTGTCATATTCCTAACCCTGATGGGCATTTGTGGGAATAATTTAGAGCCGGATCACATTATTTCTTGTTCCAGAAGTGCTAGTGGGTCCGGCAAATTTTCGGACTCTGCTATGAGGCATTCTTCTTCCTCCATAATTTCACTGTCACAGGGAGGCTCAGTAGTCTGTAACAACTGAGTTGCTTCAGGCAACAACTCATTATGAACCTGTTTCATTATTTTAGGCCTAATGTAGGATATGTGGGGATAAGAGCTTATTAGAAGTCCATGGAGGATGTCTTCGTTTGTTGCTATTCTCCCCGTTTTCCGAGTGTGCCTCTCCCTGACGTTTCTGAAGTCCTTATTACGGGCTTCCGAAGCTTCTTCAGATAAGGTACCTAAAACGAATAAGTACATACATTTTAATTTCAAAACGCAATCGAGTCAAATAATACATCAAACTATATTTATTTTTTACTTACCGATTGGCAAAACACCAAAGTGGTTACAGATGTCTGCACCGTGCATTAGAAGTTTATGTACACTAACTGGCATGTAGTACCACGAATAGTGTTGCACGTACACATCAGCTGTTTCTCTACAGTATCTTCTAAATTTTTCACAGTAAATGTTTTTGCCTGATGATATGGCTTGTAGAATAACGGAAAATCTGAAAATCAGATTTTCGTCAATTCCCGTTATTCTGGGAGATCTTTTGTAATCTTGGAAAAAGCGCCTCGCTGTATTCCCGTCGTTTGTAGTTCCAAAACCCTAAAATGGGAAAACAATACTGTAATATACAATACATAGAGATATAATTCACAAACAACATAAAGAGAGCGAAAATTAAATACATACCTGTTTGACTATATCAATCAGCATTCCAGTTTGCTCACGAAACTCTTGCTGTGTGGTATTTTTTTTAGCTTGTTTCAAAGCCTTATGTTCGCCGCGAGCAGTCCATCGTTGAAAATCCAGATTATAAGATATATGGAGAAGACATTCCATACACCGAATCTTCATATGCAGTGAAGACTTTCCTTGTTTGTAAATTTCTTCACGAAGTGGTTTAGAAGTCAAAGCGTCTAAATTATTCATCTCACTCGGTTTTGCTAAGCAAATGGGACACGTTGCATATGATGGTACTCCAGCAATAATATTGGCCACTTTTCCATCAATCATGGTCATATGCAATTCATGTGATACAATAATATTTCCACACTGTGTAGATATTCGTTCATCAATTTGTTTTTTCATCTCAGACTCTTCAGACTTTATAAAGTCAGCTGTCTCCGAAGTGAAAGTGAACTTCACTGGTCGACAGTACAGAGTTGATCAAGGTGTGGGGTTCTCCCAAACTAGATTTTCATTCCCAGATGATGGCCTAGTAGACACTAGCCGAAGAGGGACGATGCTTATCATGACTACTGATGAATCATCGAACTCTGTAGCTGTGTTTGACGTTTTCTGTTTATAGTTACTCTGCGACGAAGAACCATCAAGTCCCCATTTCCAGGTCAACTTGAGTTCTTCATTTTGAGACCTATCAACAGTATTTATATCAAGTAATATCCTCTCCACAGTGTGGTCCAATAGCGCTTGCAATTTAATGTGAGCTCCGTTTTCGGTAATCTCCATACTCTCTTGTGGTGGGTAACATCTTTTCTTGGCATTTACAAGCTTTGGATAAGATGGAAAGGCAGCACAGTTTTCTTCTTTCAGAAATTGTCGAAGAGCTAAGTACTTCCATTTCGAGAGCGCAACTGATGTATAAAGAGCTAAACACTTATCTTCAGAGACAGTACTTAAGCTCTGCTTTTTGAATAGTCTCTCTTCTACTTCGGATAGCGCATCTGGATTACTGGAAAGGTATTCGACCACTTTTGCCAGATTCGTTTTGCCGTTGTCTTTCAATTTTGTTATGTACCAGTGCTGCAACTCTTCCTCGGAATTTTCTTCTACTATGGAAGTAGAACGTCTTTTCTTTTGCTTATTACTTAACTCTTCGAACGGTTTTCTGTGCTCCTTTTCTGTAGATGTTCCCGCTTCCGCAGTACATACTGCAAGAGTAGGAACATGGCAATCTATATCCACAAGCTCAGATAAGGCTGCGTCCGAAAAGCCCATCACACTTCTCAGATCAACACTGTCACAAACAGGCCAGTTGATGTTTTTTTCCAACCACTTGCGATTAATTACACGATTCATAAAAGTTTTTTGATTTCTACTTGACTCTATCCACTTTTTATTTAAATTTACACAAAAAAGTCGACAGAACTCCTTGATTCGGTTCTTGTCTTCTTCAGAAACTTCGGTAGTCAAGACAGAAATGATACTTTCATACAGAAACATATGATTTTTCAGATCACCGCCACTTCTTAATTTCACAAAAAGATCTAGGTTGGTACAAAATCCAGCCATAGTTCTAATGTTAATATAAAAATACAAGTATTTCACTGTGTTCACAAACAAGCGACAAGAGCGAAACTAGATGGACTTAATGAATGTCTTTATATTTATAGTTAGTGTTAATTACTCAAGTAGTGGACATAACAGTGAGTGAAAATTATTCAGCCAATCAGAGACGAGCATTTTTCGATGACTCATTAGTTATGCGCTTAGCCGAGTGCACAAACAAATGAGTCATCAATCACAATGCAGGTGCTACCGATAACATGCAATAATAACTAAATCTCTACCAGAATTACTAGTTATAAGTACGTATGCGCTATTAAAACTATTTATTTAACTAAAAAGAAGGTGAAAACAGCCAAATGAGACAAAAAATATGCTTTGAATTTATTTTAAATGACAAAAAAATTCTTCCAAATCATTTTTTTTTTACCGAATGATTACTCGCGCTGCCGCAGATGGCCGGCGCTGATTTTTTTTTCATGGATAGAGAATGACCCTAGCTATCATATACTTACGCCACACACTCAACATATTAGTACAATTGAAGAAAAAAAATTAAACGTGATTCGCTCCATACAAAAAAATCTAATTAATTGTTTTCAAGACAAACTATCAACTTTAGAAGAAATTTTATAAGAATAAAAGTTGTCAGGAATAATATAACACGTCATATAAAAAAAAATCGCATCGATATAGGAACTTTGTTGCCTAAGTCCACTAATTTTCAGTATGGGCCCACTGTGCGTCAGCTTGGCGGGTGTATTTTTGTGTAGCTGAGATTACTAAGAATCTAGATATATAAAACATACATGGATATTTAGTACCTAATTGATACCTCTCGAAACATACCTTAGGTCAGTGAAATCTCATTGCAATTCGTCAGAAATTGAAAAATTTGTCTACATCATTCCTTTATACCGGGTGTTACAATATGTTGTTTGTTTGACACAAAGAGTAGAGGCAGCCGGGGATACTTGGCTATAGGGAAGCAAAGCTCGAGCGTCTCTGGAACTAAAATTGACACATTGTTGCAAATGGCCAACGTGTTATTTGGGTAGGTACGTCTCTGATGTTCTAAGTCTAAATCTTGAAATAAGATTTGTTTTGTGAATTTTTTGTTTACTATTGTTTTGTGATATTTAGATCATTTTTATCTTGAGAGTATGCACATTTTGTAAAATTCGCTATCTTAAAGGCAGAAAGAAAAAGAAAGAAAATACATTTATTAACCACCAGAGCACAGGAATAACCTTCCACAATATAATATTAGTTCCATGTCTAATGTCAAAAAAGCAATATAATATAAGTTCCATGGACGCTCACGTTGCTATCAGCTCCAATATGGCAAAACTCAATAGGTAATGTCTTCATTTCATTCATTCAACAGGAAACCGAGAGGAGCACATATTAGTAAGGATGCTGGCGTACTATATGGTGTACCACAGGGGAGTGTGTTAGGCCCTACATTATTCCTTACTTATATCAATGACCTCTGTAACCTAAATGTAAAAAACGCAAATATTTTTTCGTATGCTGATGATATTGCTCTGGTTCCGGAAACATTTGGTCAGATATAAAACTCAAAGCCGAAATGGGTATGGGTCCAAATTACCAATTGGCTCAGAGACAATTTACTGTCACTAAACACAACAAAAATGAACTATATATGTTTCTCAATCACTAATCATTTTCAAGATGTACCCTTTGACACTAAAGTACACTCATGCAATACAACCTCAGATAAAAATTGCAATTGCCCTATAATTGACAAAGTTTCGCAGACAAAATACTTAGGCGTCATAATTGATCAAAAATTATCCTGGTATTCCCATATTGACCATGTTGCTGCGAGAGTTAGGAAACTGGGTTAGATATTCAAATCTCTAAGACATATACTTCCAAAAAATACAAAAGGAAACCTCGGATCTCCTAAGAATCTCCTAAATGAAATCTATATATCACTTGCTCAATCTGTCATAGTTTACTGCATACCTATATGGGGTGGCGCGGCTAAAACGAAATTTATCAATCTAGAACGTGGACAGCGATAGTTAATAAAAACAATGTATTTTAAAAGGGTGAGATATCCTAGTGAAAAGCTATACGAAATTAGTGATCTACTTTCAGTTAGGAAATTATATATCATGTCCACTGTCCTAAAAAAACATAAAACTCTTTCATATGATCCAAAAGTAATGTCGAAAAGGCGAAATGACTTGATTGCACAAGTACCACTTGAACGACCACCACTAAAACGAAATTCGCGGCTATACAATATCAACATCGATCTGCTCAACAGTATAATAGGGTTAACAAACAAATATATATACATCCCAACCAACTACATGAATGTAAAAAAAACTAACAGACTGGATAAAGCCCTTTACATACACATAATACTGTTTTATCCTACCTAAGAAAGAGCGGCGTCTTCTAACACAGGCATTAGCTGCTTGCTGTAGATCAATTTTTCAATTTCTGGCGCATTCCGATGAGATTTCACTGACTTAAGGTAGGTACTTATGCTTAGAGAGGTACCTACCAATTAGTTGAGTACTATTATTCTGTGGCGTGTGTTCGAGCATGCTTGCATTTTCACTGGAAATTGGCAGCAATTTGCTGCTTTGTCTGCGTTGACACTAAGCCTTGCCATACACAGTCAGGATGGAGTGCTTCAAACTGCGACTGCATAGTAAACTACAGTCTTCTATTTACATACACACCGCTCGAGCTGTCGACTGCTCTCGCGCAGTTACTCCCTCCAACCGGGCTCCTCATTCCATGTCGCGTGCGCCTCCTGCCCGCTTGTTTTTGCAGTAATGACTCAATGGCAGCTTCAAGTAGTTGACGTTGACTGCACGAGCGGTCGGTGTATTTAGATCACTGACTTACTGCTCGAGCAGCCCGTGTATGTTGACTTATAGAGGCATGAGAAACAGGGTGTAAAGTTCACTCATCCTCTATTGAAAAGGGAGGATCCTCCAGCCAGACGGGTGTCGTTTCTGGTGGGCAACTGCCCGAGGGTTGATGTCGGGATGTTGTATATATGCTAGTCGCGCGGTAACTCTAATTACGCGATGCAGGATTTCGTGACGTCATTTCATTGTGATGTGTAGTTCGTATGGGGCGATGTAGATGCCGCCACAGACTTACCACATGTCCAGGGTAAGTTGATTTCATTGTCGGAGTTAGTTGCCCAGTACAGTACCTAGTATACAGTTATGATAAGAGATGAGCATGAGCAATAGATGATTATTTATTGAGCCTTATTTTCAGGCAACAAAACGACATGCCGGTCGGCCGATAAAGTAAACGAGTCCTGTCGGTCTGTTTCTGTAAAAACTTACCTTGAAGACGGTGGTGAAGTGAGCTGTCATTTCACCCGATGCTACGTATCCCTATAGCCAAGTATCCCCAGCTACCTCTACTCTTTGTGTCAAACAAACAACATATTGTAACACCCTGTATAATGGAATGATGTTGATCAATTTTTCAATTTCTGACGAATTCCAATGAGATTTCACTGACCTAACGTATGTTTCGAGAGGAATCAATTAGGTACTAAATATCCATGTATGTTTTATATCTTAGTAATCTCGGCTACACAAAAATACACCCGCCAAGCTGACGTCAGGATGGCGGGTGTATGAAACTATTGCAATAACTTGCGATCTCACGAGGTACTAATTATTTAACAAGTGGTACAATTTGGTACTAAATATTGAGATATATAACAACCATTTCTGCGAAATACACCCGCGAACTTGACATTTACAAATAACATCACGTACACACGGCTATAAGTTTCCAATATAAGCTGGTCTAGCATTGTATAAGGATTTCCTTACTATAAGAGGTCAGCATAAACTGGATTGTTATAGCTTGATATGTAGCCTACAATTCTAGTTATTAAAATTATTTTCTATGTATATTACAGTTTATGATTTTCTAACCACAATGCAAATATACCAATATCCTAAAAATAAGTGGCAAATTAAAAATCAATTATCAAAAAAAAACTTTCATGCGTAACATTTTACTGTAATGCCAAAAAAAATTGAAAAAAATATATGTTGGGGTACTAAAAAGGTAGTAAATATTTACAAATAGATAAATTAGTTTTGTTGTCCAGAACAATGAAAAAAAAAATGGTCCAGACAACCTGACGTCAGAATGTCTGACCACTTTCTTTATGTGTTTTTTCGCTGTCGGTGGAGGTACTAAATATTTGAAGTTAGGTATCAAATAGTAGCAAAAAGGTAGTAAATCTTGGTATTTTCTAAACATCAAATATCTCTATTGGTCCAGGGGTCCTGACGCTTACCAATTTTTACGATCTTTGATTTGTTGGATTTTTTGCATAATAACTATTAAAACATCGGAAAAATTCATGAATAAAAAAAAAGTATGAAGAGACAGTCTCATACATGAAATTATAACAGAACGTCTGTCGGGTCAGCTAGTTTGAAACAAATACTTTGAGTTTGAGTTTTTAATAAAATGTAGGTACTTAAATAATATTTATAATTCCACAGCAACGAGCTCTCCCGCGTGCCTGTAATAGACATGACGGGCAAAGAGAAGCGGGTGCTGAGCGGCTACCACGCGCTCAGGGCCGCCGCGCCGCGCTTCGAGCACGAGCCGCGGCGCAAGTGTGACAACTTTGCCGCGCCGCAGCTGGTGCACAACCTTGAACTGATGGTGGAATGCTGCGAACAGGTACTGCGGGCTAAATGACCAGGGTTTGGGTATGGTCTGTTCCAAAAATAGCTGATGAAAATGTAAAAAAAATGGATCAGAAAACGTGCTATCAACAAAACGTACTATCAACAAAAGTAAAAAGGACACTACACACTACACACACTACACACACACACACTACACACACACACACACACACACACACTAGATAGATAGATAGAATACTCTTTATTATGCACACCATAAAAATTACAGATATAAATGTTGAGCTAGCTAGCTAGCTGCGACCCACGGTTTCACACGCGTAGACCAGGATAAAAAGTAGCCTATGTGTTTATCCAGGGTGTCAGCTACCTCCATACAGATAGTGGAATCCACGAAGGTGCGCCCCATTATTCCTCCTAACCGTTTTTAGTATATGTGTGTAAGCTTCCGCCAATGTTTGAGCGTTATCGGTACACACTATAGTTGGTACACGGTAATTAGTGTGTACCGAGAACACTCAAACATTGGCGGAAGCTTACACACATATACTAAAAACTCATTTAAATCTGAAAATAATTTAAATAAAAAGCGACTCTTGCTACGACACAATAAAGTGCAATTCAGGTCGCACAACGCTTAGTACCTACAGTTATATTCAACTACAAGTTGCCTCTCTATGGCGTAACTCTTATACCTTCTGACCTACTGAATTAGCCCCGCGGACGGGGTCCGCCGCGTACTTGTAGCTTCATACATAAACTGCGGAGTGTCTCATCTGTATTAATCTGTGACATTACAAACAAACGTTCCAAGTCAGTCTCCGCCTTAAGGACTATTCTTGCTTGCAGCGCTCGGCTGCTATTGTAACGCTTGCTAACAGATTTGGTCATCGTGTGTACAAAAAAGAAAAAAAGGATGGAAGGATGGATGGATGGATGGTGGATGAAAGTTTCTTCGATCACCACACTTTTTCCTTGTCCACTCAATAATATAATGTGCCTTTCTCCACCATAAGTTATAATATTTGCGCAATCTACTACAAAATTAAACTTTATTAACTTTTCAATATCCCTGTAAACGTACAGACGCCAGCAGGTCAATCCACTTGAAACTGTCAAATTTTCCCAATCAACTTTGAACCTAATGCTTTAGCGATAAAGATGAAAATCTATTAATGAAATATGACAGATTGTAGTATATGTGCTGGCGTCGGTACCAAACTTTGTTTTTTCACAGGACATAATCCAGAACGCCCGCGAGCTCCAAACAGCAGAAGACGAGATAGTTGTCATTGAGAGAGACCTAGAGGAATGCAACATAAATCTGTCGGAACAAGACAAGGTGATCAGCAAGGTGGAAGGTATACTGGAGCGTGTGGAGATGCTCAACCAGCCGGATGTGTCGTTAGAAGGGGCCCACGATGTGCTGGCTGAGTTGAAGGTATGTTGCGTTTTAAATATCTATGTTTTTTATCTACTCGAAATAAAAAACTTTTTTACTAAAAAAAAAACCGGTCAAGAGAGAGTCGGACTCGCGCACCGTGGGTTCCTTTCCGATTTTATTATTATTTTTCTAAGATAAGATAAGATAATATTTATTTGCTTAAACATGTGTCATACATACAAGAAAAAAAAGATGTATTTAATAACATAAGAGTTAGATCTAACAAAACTTTACAGAATATACAAAAAACTGAAACTAAACTTATAAATTACTTATCATAAATCTATGAAACCGCTACCAGTTGGCAACGTACCCAAAATGCTGGCAGCATTGCCACGCTGGATGGCAATGCTTAATCTTTGTGCAAAATACAGGCCAGCATTTTGGTCACGTGTAGCTTCGACCAAACGTGCCGAAAGATCTTTGAATATTTTATGTGCCGGTCCCCACGTACCCAGCGTCTCTACCCCAAAAGGCTCAAATATGTATCCACTATCAAGGGAACTATATTTGCCCCTTTTGAGGTTCTCCGCTGATTCCGCCGCCGCACCAGTCCTATTTTGTGTTCCAGGAAGATGTGACGGCGCAAGAGTGTCTACACAAGTAGCGTCCACACTAAAGGCCGCCCCATCTTCCACAGAATAAGGGTCATTCCGTCAGGTCTTTTACCGTCGTCACGTGAGAGACCACGAGGTTCTAAAATAGCCGCACAGTTCGCGGTGGTAAAAGCCCGACGGATGATATCATTAAGGCTAGCATGGCGGGGAATTCGTCCAGCACTGCTTGTACAAGACAAGCCGTGGTGACCGAGGCGGTCGACAGCAGTGCCACACTGGCAGCGGTGTGGGGCACAACACGATGCTCCATTAAGGTGCCAGTATTCGGTGACGGAAGAGCCTGGAGCCACAAACCCGATTCCCATTGGGCAACGGCTAAGAGGCGGGCACGATCTGCGGAGTTCAAGCACGTGTGTAGGAGTTGCTTCCGTACTTGTTCGCAGAGCGGCCCGTCCCATAGTCTCTGTGATGTAAGCATTTTTGGGAACTCGGTGTTTGGGCAGGCTAACAACCATGCATTCCTGGCTTCGTTAAAATAAGTTATTTCAAAACTGTCCAAAGATGCCGGAAGAACTTTTTTTGATAAATTTTGAGTGCTATGTATGGAGGACAGGAATGCAGGGAGGGCTACACCAGAAATGGACCGGACGCCTAGACCCCCCACTCTCACAGGGAGTGAAGCCAGCAACCACGCCCGCTCTTCTAAATTTATATTCAAAATAGATGCCAAAGTAGTTTTTATGATGTTGTCTAAATTTTGAAGAATCTCTATGTGTTTCCAAAGTTGACAACAACGTATGATATATGTAAATTTTGGAACAAAAAGACAAAATCGAACTATAGTAAAAGCCATGTGAGTATTAATTTGAAATAAACGGTCCGAATATTGTAAAAAAAAAAAAAAATTTCTTCAAAAAAGAGGGGGAACGATTCATCAAGAATAGGAGAGCCCAGTAAACGAAGGGAACACTTATTAATGACTGTGATATTGGGGGCCAAATTGTTAAAATTTTGAATAACCAAATCTTTTGTGTCTGAAACGTATAGTTCACACTTGGAAAAATTTAGATCGAGGCCGATGGAATGAAACTCGTCTATCAAATTACGAAGATCATCATATACGGTATTAGCATCGCCACCCAAAGTCCCGTCATACAAATACCAAACGTTAAGCTTGGACTGTAGACGTTGGATGATGGGATGAATGGCGAGACTAAATATTGCTGGGCCGAGAGGATCGCCTTGTTGACAACCAGTCGCTGATAAAATTTCATTGCCGTGATAGGCTAATTTTGTGGGAGAACCATAACATTGCCAAAGAAATCTGTATAAATTTGGAATTTTGTCCTTTACTTGTGTTAAAAGGGCTCCTCTATCTACAGAATTAAATGCGTTCTTAACATCCACCTTCAGCAGCACATCTCCACAATTTTGATTCAAAAATGTCCTCACGGAATGGATGGCTGCTTCGCAGCCACCTCGGGAGCCAGAACCTAGCTGCACTGGCTGAAAAATTGAAGCCAACGTGAGGCCCGCGTTTTTGCAGCAAGTTTTAGCTGCAAGACGGCGGTACGTGGTCCCAACGGCTATAGGCCTGATGCCGCCGTCCTTCTTTTTCAAAGCACAAAGGTTTGCACCGTAAAGAATCTACGATGTCGCCATTGACTCGTCCTGACAGCATTAGATTAATTAGAGCCGTTAGGTCTCTCAGCAGAGTCTCACCGGTTTCGCCAGTGCCGCCGCACAATAGGTCTTTAAGGTGTTGCGTCGTAAGAGCGTCTAAACCTCCTGCGGAGCCGCTCTGGAAAGACGCGACGGCTGCTGATACCTCCTGGGCGGTCACTTCAACGGCGGCATCATCAGATTCCTCCGGTGCTTCCGGAAGGTGAAGATTTTCTGCCGGAGGTGGATGTTTTTCTTTCAATATTGAAAGAGTTTCTGGCGTGGCCGGTGCTAGTGTGTCACTAGAAAAAAGTATTCTGGCAGCGCCTTTTATATCGCCGTCACCAAGTTTGTAGGTAGCAGACTCGGAGAACGGTCTTAAAGTAAATTTAGGATTTCGATTTGTGAACGAGATATTGTCTAAAAGTGAAAATGTTTCCTCCAGTACACCGTACCTCACACAATTTTCTTTAACTCTAACTGTTAAACATTTTTTTATTTTTCGGGTCGCTTGTGACATGAAGTACAGCATACGGGAAGAACAGCAAATGCTCCCAGGAACGTTTTGAGTTATGCAGTAATACAGCCTTTACAGCGTGTGAAAGTGCAGTAGCGACAGAGATGCGGGCGCCTCGGGGAATTCGTTTTAAAACGGGTAAAGAAATTTTGCAATGAGACAAAGTCTTCCAAAACGTTATATCGGGAGATGTACGGGAACTATTAGTTTCTTGATTTGAATTTGAAGTCGAAAGTGGGATATTATCACTCTTATGGCATTTAGCTTGGTGAATTTTCAAACCTTTCTGTCCCTTGAAAAAACGTACTTGAGACAAACTTGAGAGCATTCATGGCACTTTACCAGAAGGCCAATTCTCGTACTTAAAAAACGTTAAAATTCAAGTCGCAGTGTCATCTCAGCGACAATCAATGTCAAAAATGTAGGGAAATTAGAGGCTTTTTTGACAGATTTCGACTGGAGATTAGAATGCGAACGTTCTTAAAATTACGAGAATTGCCCCTCTGATCTTCCACTGACACACCTTGGGAATTCTCAACTTCGTTCGCCTGAGCGCACTGCGGCATCTCCAAAGGAAACACAAGACTTAAAAATACCTTAAATACAAATGCAAAATCTAAGTGCAAAACTAATAAAAATGAAGAAAAATATGTATAAAAGCATAAATTAAACATTTAGAAATTTTGAAGTGTCAGAAATGTCAGTTATAATTTCACTCGTCTTCATTGGAGGAATACTTTTACGCCGGCGCACCGCGACTCGGTGCCATTGTAGGAATCTAATCTATCATTGTAGGGTTCTATTGGACGAAATCAAAGCAACAGTAATCTAACGCCCAATAATAGGTGTTGGTAGAAATGACTTTTCTGGTTTCGATGGAAACCGAGTCTGATGTCAAAATGGCCTTGAAAACTTTATAAAAACAGCTGATTTTGAAGGTATCGAGCTCAAATTTAGCCGCTCACATCACACAAACATCACTAGGGAAGGAGCCGGGCCAATAGATCGTCGGCACTACTTAATATTGCCTGTTTTTATGATTATGTTGATAGTGATTAGGCACTTCCACTTTTTTGGGTATTTCTTCTTATTACTGCAGTTTAAGGCTTGGATAACATTGTCAGTATTAACGCAACTTATTCCGAGTGTATTTATGTACTTTTTTGTTACTTAGTACCGGACAAGTATATAATTAATTAATTGAATTACACAGGGCGATGTTTGACGTTTATAGCATCTGACAGCTTACAAGAAAATACATGCATGCAAGATGGAACAACATTATTAGGTACAGGCATGTTTGCCACATGATGTGACGTGCAAATGATATTATTAATTAAAACATTCTCTTAAAATAACAATAAATAAAGTAATTAAAGATTAATAATAATATTGTAATAAATTTAAAATAGTAAAAATCAAACAGAACATTAAAACAAAAATATACAATAATCATGTCAACAAATACAAAGTAATATAAAGATCCAACTATTCCATTGTAAATTAACACCAAAAATTAATAATCAATCAAATAAGCTACTATGTCAATACAAATCCCTTTGTATTTTTAAGATCCTTTCCATAGACGTATAAAAATGGAGGACTCCGCGCTACGCATATCGAAAGTGAAGCACCGTACCGATCTATGTGTGCGTGATTTAAGTACCTGCAAAGACGCCGTCGCTCGTGTCACGTAATGGCGGCCGGTCGGCATACTATGATGTAAATGTGTGCGTGAGACGTGTTTGTACAAACGGTCCCGGCATACTTACTGTGCTTCACTTTCGATATGCGTAGCGCGGAGTCCTCCTTTTTTTATAAGTCTATGATCCTTTCAGTCCCTGTTGCAAAAAAAAAAAAAAAAATTTCTTTCTTATTTGCAAAATAGTTGGGCAAACGTCATCTAAAACTGTTCCAAATTTCAAGTTGATAGTATTAGTAGTTCTTGAGATATCCAGCTGTGACAGACAGACAGACTGAGTCGTGAGGTTTCATTTTTACCATTTTGGTACGGAACCCTAAAAACAACCGACTTTAAAATTTTGAAGTTGGTGTCTTTAGATCTACTTTAGTTTTTTTTACCACCGACTTCCAAAATTAAAGTTGTTTTTCACTTTAGTGTTTTTTTTTTGTAAAATAGTTTTTTATTTTCACTTTTTAGTTATAATTCTGTGCTTCCCGCAGGCTCACACCGCGTACTAAGCGAAACGAAAAGGGAAGTGTGAAAAGTCGCGGAACGAAGCGAAACGAACTTAGCCTCATTTCGCTTCGTTTCCAGTGTGTCCTGCGCTTTATACCTTTCAGCATTAATGTTGAACATATTTATTTGTAACTTCGCAATTTTTGCCGTACTTTTGTTCATCAAAATGTTAACATTGAATGACGTTTGGAATTGCATACTGTTGCATACTGGCAGAAACGACTTTGATTTGTCGAGATCATGAGATTTGAAAAGCAATATCACTGTACTCTTTCTCCATAACATCTAGGAAACCACTCCACAAGTAAACTCCACCCATTTTTGAAAAGTGTCTCAATTAGATTCTACAACATTAGTTTTTGTTTATACTAAACCCGAAAAGAGGTCTGTGTACTCATCAATTTGAACAATTTATTCTATGGGACCAACCTTGAAATCGCGAAAAACAAATCAGCTGTTCAGTACATTTTGACGAGTTTGATGTAGATAAATGTACTGAACAGTCAGTACATTTATCTACATCAAACTCGTCAAACTGATTTTTTTTCGCGATTTCAGGTTTGGTCCCCTAGTAAAAGTTGTTCAAAATGATGAGTACAATGACGCCTTTTCGGGTTTAGTATAAACAAAAACTAATGTTGTATAGTGCTGGTAAGCCACTAAAAAAACACATTTTTTTTATTCAATCAATAAGTGCCAAAAAATGCATTTAAATTTTATATTTTCAAATTTCGCGCGAAAACGCTGGATGCAGTGGACGCCATATTGCTCTGTGGTCATGACGTCAGTTCGCTGATCAGTTGACAGGACATTGACACTTTTTAATTTATACAGCCGTAATGACGTAACATGGTGGCTACTTTCATGGTGTTAGAAAACAGATTAAAAAACACTGAAAACTTTGAATTGAATTTTAAAATTTATAATATTATTTTATGAACTAAAACTAACATTTTGCGACTGCTTTTTGTCTAAGCTATCTAGATAATATATTTTTAGATTTTTTGTCATATAGAGTAAAATACCGTATTATCTCTGTTCCAGGACTCCTACCCCGTAGAATACGAGATGTTTGGCTTAGGCACCATTGCGGGTAACATCGTGAGCCCGCTGTTAAGTTCCTTACTCGCTACCTGGGAGCCTCTCGCGGCCCCCGACGAGCACATCCCTACCTTCCAGAAATGGAGGAAGTTGCTGACAGAAGAGGCGTACAACAGTCTGCTGTGGCAACACTTTGTGCCGCAACTTACTGCGGCTGCTGAGTGAGTAGTGATCTTTTGTGTCATCATATTTGGGGTTTGGTTATCTGGATGTAAAGAAGTAGTAAAAATTATCTGAAGATTTGACTGATATAGGTATTTCAAAAGGCTGTATCTAGTGCTTTAATGTCGACTCATCGAACGGCGTCCGGTGCTATCGTATAGAAATGAACGATTTCGTTTACTAGCGCACGGACTGCGGACCGTAAGGACTGCTGCGGTGCCGAAGCGGTGCGTTTGTCGTATTGCGCACGGACGGTCGTTTGTTTTCATACACGTAGATTTTGCGACGTTGCCGTCCTGTTGTCGAGCATTCGCGTTATCGACGCCGCACTGTTGCCACACCGCGCGCTTTGTCTTGGCTAGTTTGTTTGGTTTGTCTTGCGCTAGTAAATGCCCAAGATGGTATCCAGGGTCTGATGAATGAATTACGTCCTATCAATTTTTTCTCAGTTCGAAAATTCAGCAGACACTGCTAAGTATTTTAAAATGTCAAGACTTTCTTTACTGTGTTCATGTGAAAAAAATGTGTCTTTGTTGTCTTTGAGGGGCCATAGTAAACCCCAAATCGGTACTTCACAGTACGATTTGAAGAGAAGTTATCAGAGTGACGCCATGAAAACGTCACCTCTTCTTCACTACAACATAAAATAACTCCTTGTTAATATTAACTAATATTCACAAGGAGTTAATATTAACTTCTAAGGTATATACTAAATTAAATCTGGAGAGTCTGCTTATTAATTGAGAATATAAATCCGCAGTTTACATTTTATTATCTTTTTAGAACCTGGAACCCGCGCATGCCAACTCCAATGCTCCGCGCTGTGTCCGCATGGCAGGCCGCATCGCCTCCCTGGCTGTCCCGAGCCTGCGTCACACGCTGCGTGGTACCACGAGTACTAGCGGCCGTTAGGGCCTGGGACCCCACCAACGACACGCAGCCGCTGCACCAGTGGGTGCTGCCCTGGCATGATATGGCAGGTCAGTGCATGCGTCACCCGTGGTACCACGAGTACACACACACCACCTTCATTAGTGCACTAGTACATCTCGCTTTGCTTATTCTTGGTGACGCAATAAGCGGAGATAGCTTTTACAGGCCATCTTACGCGTCACGCTGGACGTTATATTTCCAGGCTCCAAAGTTCCATCACATTAAAAAAAAAACCGGACAAGTGCGTGTCGGACCACGCACAATGAAGGGTTCCGTAGTAAAAGAATTTATCGCAAAGACAAACTTAACACTGAGTTGAAAAACATGTTCTCCCTTATATTGATATACGTCACGGACAATTCTCCAACTGCATATTTAAGTTTGTATTCGCAAAAAACTATTCATAAACATATCATCACGCCTTGTTCCCCGAAGGGTTGGGTAGACGTGTACCTGTAGTACAACCACATTTTGCCAGAAAAACAAAATTAAAAACTATTTTTTTTATGTGACAAAACTACAAATAATCAATTTTCAGACTTTTTCCTTTACTTGTGCTGTGAGACCTTGCCTCTTGCCAAATTTCATAATTCTAGGTCAACGGGAAGTACCCTATAGGTTTTGATTTACTTGCGAGTATCAAAATATGTTGCATAAGTCACCGTATTAGGGTTCCGTACCTCAAAAAGAAAAAACGGAACCCTTATAGGATCACTCGTGTGTCTGTCTGTCTGTCTGTCTGTCTGTCTGTCCGTCTGTCCGTCTGTCACAGCCAATTTGCTCCGAATCTAATGGACCGATTAAGTTAAAATTTGGTACACATATGGATTTCTGTGACCCAAACACGTACAGCTAAAGTAAATATATGAATTTTGAATATGAGAGTCACTTTTAGGGGGAAAATAAGAAAATTTAAAAAAAAAGTTTTGTAAACTGTACTGAGTGACATATCAAATGAAAGGGCTTACTATGAGGGTTTCAAATATATATTTTGTATAATTTTAAAATTTATTGTTTTAAAGTTATTTAAGAAAATAGATGAAAATTGACCATTCCCCCCCCCCCTTATCTCCGAAACTACTGAGCCTAAAATTTTGAAAAAAATATAGAAATTAGTTCTATACCTGTAGATTACAGGAAAACCTATAAGAAGTCTGTGGTCTTAAAATAACATGGTAAATCTATATATATAAAAAAATCAAAGTCCTGACTGAGTCACTGACTAATATACCAACGCACAGCCCAAACCAATGGACCTAGAAACTTGAAATTTTGCACATAGATATATAGTGTAAACATCCACTAAGGAAGGATTTTTGGAAATTCCATCCCTAAGGGGGTAAAACAGGGGATGAAAGTTTGTATGAAAAATCCTATCCCTTGAGTTAATAGACTTGAAACTTAGCACGAATATTCATCTAAGTAAATTATAAAGTTTATCATTTTTAGTTTTCCTAAACTACCCCCTAAGGAGGGATTGGGGGTGTCAAAGTTTGTATGGAGGAACTTTAACACGCGGTCCGATTAACTCAAAACTCAGTTTTTATACTTGAGACCAAAAATTAAGACTAACGTGTATTAGGGTTTTCCAAAAATCTACCCCTAAGGGGTGAAAAGTTAATTTTATAGCGGAGGATTTTATTGGGGGCTCTAAAATTGGTGTAAATAATGTTTGAGTCAAGTTATGGAAACATACCAGACGATTTTTGAAGTTCTTTAGGTATCTGTGTTCTTGAAAACAGAGATAGAGTTTATATGAAAAATCTTATTAATTTGGTTAATGAACTTGAAACTTAGCACAAATACTTGCATAAGTAAGTAATAATGTTTGTCATTATTAGTTTTTCAAAACTACGCCTCAAATGAGGTTTAGGGATGTTAAAGTTTGTATAGAAGAATTTTAAAGCGCAGTCCGATTAAAAAAATTGTACTTTGAGTCAAGTTAGGAAACTTGCCAAACGAATTTTCACCGATTTTGACGGCATATAGCTGATGTTTTAAGGAGTAACTTAGGCTATTTTTATTTTAGAAAAATAATTAGGGTTCCGCGCAAGAAAATTAAAATCCATGAAATCAGACAACCACGTACAGCCCAGTACAAACTTACTAAGCCTCCGCTGTCTATTACGGCTATAACAACAAATAGTAAAAATAAAGCAAAGTTAAAAATTTAAGGGGTCGGTCCCCATACAATAAACTTTTCATTTTGAAAAAAAAATTAAAATTTTAATCTAGCATGTGGGGTGTCATGTCATTATTTCATCACCGCTGCTCTCAAAACGGTGAAGGGAAACATCGATGCATCGTGAGGAAACCGGCATGTCCTAGAACCAAAAATTCGAAGACATGTGACATCTACCAACCCGCACTGGGCTCGCGTGGTGTATTACGGCCTACTCCCTCTCACCAAGAGGAGGCCTGTGTCCCAGCAGTGGGAACATTATAGGCTGATTATGTGTTATGTGGGGTGTCATCGTCTAGAACTCATTGAGTAGAGTACAAACATATTTTTTTTAATCTTTTAAAATTAAGAAATAGGGGGCCGTAAAAGTTGTAAATTTTAGACCATTTTTGTACGAGCTCTAGCGCAACAATTCAACAAATTTGAAACTTCTTTATACCATGTAAGTACCATGAATACTGTATTTAATCAACAATACTGAAAACGGCGATTCATAAGCTATTTTGTTTAAACATGGGTGATTTTCTGCAACTGCAAATAATAACCTTGTAATTCACAGTATCATTATAAAATAAGTAAAAAGTTATCTTTGCGATTGTTAAACATATCGTCGCCTTAGAGTGAAAACCTCGGGAATACATTTTTGCTCAAATTTATTTTATTGCGTTTCTAGGAGGAAAACTTCGCAACGCACATCCTGTACCCGTACCCCAATTGCGTAACACATTATCAATCGGAGTTTGAATAATTTTGAAACAAATTGCTAATCACAATGGATTAGCAATTTGTTTCAAAATTATTCTTATGTTCAAAAAATTTGTCTGCTCAGCAACGTAAATAACGCAATGAATGTTGCTGAACTGTCAAAATGAAACCAACTCCGATTGATAGTGTGTTACGCAATTAGGTTGCTGACACGACTAATTTGTTCATTCGATACTCGTAGCGCCATCTATGACAGTACCTACCTAGTATTTGTATGCTTTATTTAGGTCGGGTTTTTTGTACGAATACCTCGTATCATTTTATGCATTTCGGACAATCATATAGAATCGAATAGTTCTCGATATGAAAGCGGGTTAAATTTCCACATTCATTAATAAAAAAAAAAAACATAAAAGACGCCGTACAAAAATTTCACATCGCGCAGTTTTTTCTTCCTCCTGAAAAGTTACTTCTTTTACAGTTACGAGGTTTTCACTCTGAGGCGTCGATATAATATGGTACGGAACCCTTCGTGTGCGAGTCCGACTCGCACTTGACCGGTTTTTTTTTTATTGCGTTGACTTAGAAGCTTGATTTTTTTAGAAATCTAAGGGCCTATAAACTTACGTATTTGATGTTAATTTCAACTTGATACCTTCACGCGTTCCTGAGAAAAAGGGTCTTGACAGACAGACAGACAGACGGACAGACAGACAGACAGACAGACGGACAACGAAGTGGAACGAACGAACGATAAGGGTTCCGTTTTTTCCTTTTGAGGTACGGAACCCTAAAAAGACGGGTTCCGAAAAGGTTTCAGGAGGTCTACTCCCTAAGCACGAAGCCCGTAGTTTCGGCCTTCGTTACGGGCGTTTCCAACTCCGTATCACCTACGGATGGATGATTGGTTCGGGGCCCGAACGAAGTATGAATGACACCACGATGTGTGATATGTGTTTTTACCCGTCCGAAAAATTTAACTTTTACACTTGTTTGAATCCATGAAACAAGTGTAAAAGTTAAATTTATTCAGATGGACGTTATGTCAGACGGACAGACGGACTTGGGGAGTAGACCCCCGGTACCGTAGACCACATCCGTACTGTTCGGCAAATTGTACAGAAGTCCGAAGAGTACAACATGCCGCTGTGCATTTGGCATTTGTGGACTAAGAGAAAGCCTTCGACTCCATCGAAATATTTCGATGGAGCCGGAAGGCTTTCTCGTAGTAATTGTGGTATTTCTGTTGTGTTGCACTAAATAAACATTTTATCTATCTATATTTCATTATTTTTCCACAGGAGAAGCCTTAGCAAGCTCAGTATACCCTCTCATCCGCTCCCGCCTGGCTGCCGCCCTGTCGGCGTGGCACCCGGCGGACAGTTCCGCGCGCGGGGTTCTGCGCGCCTGGCGAGGGGCCTGGGGGCCCGCGCTGCAGGCCATGCTGCACCAGCACATCGTGCCCAAGCTGGACCACTGTTTGCAGCATGCGCCGCTTGAGCTCGTTGGCAGGGAGAACAGTACGTACCCACCCATCACTCTTATTGTTACGGCTTAAGTACGCAGTGATCTATCTGAACAGATGAACTACGCGCTGTACGGATTTTGATAAGGTCAGATGGATTTGAATTCAGAACTGACCATTTGCGGTAATCTTACCCACCTTGTTATGATTATATGTGGGCGTCCAAAGCAAAAAGGGTCCAGTAGTGGGGTATTGAGTTAAGACTAGATTCGGTATCTAGAATAGTCAATTGATAGTAAGGATTGAAAAAATATTCAAAAAATGGTACATATTTTTTTATCAGACATTGAAATCGTATAAAGTCATTTACTATATGAAATATTGTAGATAATTGAGCATTTATTAATAATCAATTAAAATCGCGAAATGCAATTTTTTCCACCCAACTTTACAAAACTTCTTATACTTATCTCGGAAACTAAATGCCGGGAACAGGACCCTTTTTGCTTGGACGCCCACTTGTATAGACTTTAAATTAGACTGACCTCTGCTCTGAGTTTGTTTCGGTATTTCTTCTCAGAGTAGTTGGACAGGAAACACCAACCTCATATAGTTTTAAAACTTAATTTATTTTTGACATGTAAAAGTGTTTTTTTGAACCAATTTACAGAAATAAATATAATTAAATTATTTTACGAGTGACGCCGTACTCGTTTGACCTTTGTGGTAGTTTGTACGTCATACTCATTTATGCGCGTTGATATTGCTTACCTGTGCATTTCTCAAACTTACCATTTAAATGTATAATAATTGTGTAATTATTTCTATTAGCAATAAATCAATCAAGGGATCGTTCGTCAATTCATTTACATAACATAACATCGAAGTAATGCTCAAAACGTGTAGAAATTTTTGAGTATCGATATCGATGTTTCACAATGTGACATCTCGATTTTTATAATATCGATACACTTTTGTCATTACGATACTTAACAATGAGGTTACGGGTGTACCCTGGTGATCGATAACTATTTTATTCGTTAACTCGATATTCAAAATCAAGTCCTTTAATACAAACTAGGCTGCGAATCAGCATTTTCCGAACGTCAAAATTACATAATACAGTCCCACAAAACGTCCGCCCTTTACCACTTCCTAGTGCTTTAGCTGGGAAGAAGAAGTAGCGCAACAAACTCCCCAGCTGTCTGTTCAGTTATAAAAACTTGATACTACTATTTTATTCCTCAGCGGCGTGGCTATGGTGCGTAGAATGGCTGGAACTCCTCGGCGCCGCGACCGTAGCGGCCATAGCGGCGCGTGCGCTGCTGCCGCGCTGGCTGGCCGCGCTGGCTGCGTGGCTCAACACCAACCCGCCGCATGCGACTGTGCTTAACTCTTATACCGATTTTAAGGTAACTCCTTACACAACTTACCGTTTTAGCTTTGTACGTTTTTAAAGTTCTGAGCCAATAGTCAATTTTTGTAAAAATAAAACAACAACACAATTTTCACAACCAATGTATTCCCTCAGAAAATGTTCCCGGAAGAAGTCCTCAAAGAGCCTGCCGTACGAGACGCCTTCCGCAAAGCCTTAGACATGATGAATCGAAGCGCAGATATCGACTCAGTGGAACCTCCTCCGCCGCCGCGCTTCACCATGCCCGAACCGAAGGAAACATGCCGTATAACAGAAGTTTTAGCATCCGCTACACAGGCCAAAAGTTTCTCAGAGTTACTTGAAACTAGGTGTATCGAAAAAGGCATTACTTTTGTACCTATAGCGGGCAAAGCCAGGGAAGGTAGGCCGTTGTATAAGATCGGCGATCTACAATGTTATGTTATAAGAAATGTGATCATGTTTTCCAACGATAGTGGTAGGAGTTTCAACCCTATTAGTATGGATAAGTTGCTGAATATGGTTGAGGATTGAGTATTAAAATTATTTTGATTAGTATTTATTTTGACGTTTTATTTTAATTCGTCCGTGTGAAATTACTTGGTCCCACGGTCCTCCCCGTCGCATCCGCATCGCCTGCCCCCGCTATTACTTAATTTTCGCTTAAGTGTTCTTTCTTACTTTTTTTATTTTTGCTCGGCTCCTAAGAGTCTTAGCGTAATGTTAAATAGCCTATAGCATTCCTTCAAAATTGGGCTATCAAAATGCAAAAATATTTTTTCAAATTCAACTAGCAGTTCCAGAGATTAGTGCGTTCAAATAAACCAATTCTTCAGCTTTATTATTAGTAACTTCACCTGAGTGCTTCGAAAGAGGTGTAAAGTATATTTCGCCAGTCATTAGTAATAGTGGGGGCGAGCTCATGACCATGAACTGAGCAAAAACTATACTTGACTTTGGAATCGGACCTAGAAAACTCTGTAATAGCGTTTGTAATAACTAAGGGTGTGTTGGGAGTGATTTAATTAAGGGTGGGTGGGATCTGGTCGGAAGTGGAGAGAGCGGACCTTGAATTGACCATTCACAGTGCTCATCTCCACTCCGCGTCAGTGGAAACAGTGTAAGTAGAGCGGAGCGGACTTTTTAATAAAACATACGAAGACGCGGCCCTGCGGGCCTACTCAATAAGCACGAAGCCCGTAGTTTCGGCCTTCGTTACAGGCATTTCCTACTCCGTATCACCTACGGATAGATGATTGGTTCGGGCGCCGAACGAAGTGTGAATGACAACACGATTTGACAGTTGTCCTTACTCCCGACGTGTTTTTGCCCGTTCGAAAAATTTAACTTTTACACTTTTTTTGATGGATCGTTATATCAGACGGACGGACGGATGGACGGACTGACTTAGGGAGTAGACCCCCTGAGCCGGACAGAACGGAGTCGAGCAGGGCGGTCCGACCAATCACAGTGCTCGAAATCTCCACTCCGTTCCGCACGGCTTCAGTGGAAACACTTACCACTTTACACTGTTCTTCTCCGCTAAGCTCCGCGTCAGTAGAAACGCACCCTAAACGTGCGAGGCAGTCAACACAAACAAATAGAATCAATGCCAAGGTTTCCCAGTTGGAACGATTATAAATCCTATTGCGTATGTCACTGGGTAGCTCTTCCGTTGCGTCATTTGTATTGGCTAATTTTCAAGTTCCGTCTTCTTGTTAATAGTTTCATCCGTCTCGTTTCAAAGACATTTCTTTTGAAATTATTTGTAACTAGCTTAGATTATTCATAATCTAAGGTAACTAGCTTTTGCCCGCGGCTTACCGTGTTGGAGGTCGGAAATGATCCCAGATCCCACGGAAACGTACTATCGTAACGTGCACGCCATTATCGCTCCCAGTCGGCATGATTTTTTCCGACATCTTCAACAATCATCGTCATATTTCAGCCAATTTACAATTAATTAGAATTTTGCATAATCATAATACATAGGGAAAGAAAAAAACCGGCCAAGTGCAAGACGGACTCGCACACAAAGGGTTCCGTACCATATTATATGTTTAACAATCGCAAAGATAACTTTGTATTTCATAATGATACTGTGAATTACAAGGTTATTTTTTGCAGTTGCAGAAAATCGCCCATATTTAAACGAAATACCTTATGAATCGCCGTTTTTAGTATTTGTTGATTAAATACAGTATAAGGTACACTATATTACAGATTTCGTACAAAAATGGTAAGTATAAAATTGACAACTTTTATGGACCCCTATTTCTTCATTTTAGAAGATAAAAAAATTAAAATAATTATCTTTGTACTCTACTCGATGAGTTCTAGACAATAACACCCCACACACAGGTGAATTTTTTTTTTTAAAAATGAAAAGTTTTTGTATGGGGCTTTTTGTACCGCCCCCTTTATTTTAATTTTAACTTTACTTTAATTTTATTATTTGTTGTTATAGTCGTAATACAAATACACAATCTGTGAAAATTTCAACTGTCTACCTATTAAGGTTCGTGAGATACAGCCCTGTGACAGACGGACGGACGGACGGACAGCGGAGGTTTAGTATGTTTGTACGCACAATATTGAGATACTAGCTAGACTGCCCGCGGCTTCGCCCGCGTGGATGTCTAATTTCATGGGTTTTAATTTTCTTATTATTGTTTATTTTACATCAAAAGTATAAATACTGAGTTTCAAGTTAATCGGACTGCGCTTTAAAATTCTTCCATACAAACTTTAACATCCCTAAACCCCATTTGAGGGGTAGTTTTGAAAAACTAATAATGACAAACTTTATTACTTACATGAGCAAGTATTTGTGCTAAGTTTCAAGTTCATTAACCAAATTAATAAGATTTTTCATGTAAACTGTATCCCTGTTTCCACGCCCACAGGGGTAGAATTTCAAAAATCGTCTGTGATGTTTCCATAACTTGTCTCAAACATTATTTACACCAATTTTCAAGTTAATCAATCCCCAATAAAATCCTCCGCTGTAAAATTTACTACCCCTTTTCACCCCTTAGGGGTAGATTTTTGGAAAACCCTGATACACGTTAGTTAGTCTTCATTTTTGGTGTCAAGTACAAAATCTGAGTTTTTAGTAAATCGGACCGCGTGTTCAAATTCCTCTATAAACACTTTGACACCCACCAATACCGTCTTCTGGGGCCGCGGGTTGTTCGAAAGGGATACCGTGCCCCTGCCATAGGCAACTGAAGGAACACGGGTGGGTTTTAGTCAGTAAAAGTATGACACGCCCTTCCGCTCCACCCAGAGCGGGAGAAGTCATTTGATGATTTCCCATCCACAAAAAAGGGGGTAGTTTAGCAAAACTAAAAATGATTAATTTTATAATTAACTTAGATGAATATTCGTGCTAAGTTTCAAGTCTAATAACTCAAGAGATAAGATTTTTCAACTAATTAATTAACATTTGAAGATACTGTTAAGCAACTGCTGAAGATTGTAAGAATAGCTTTGCATTGTGTAGACTCAATCACCTTTGTATTGTATAATTGCTTAGTACATGTGTGAGTACTATGTACCTACTCTAAAGCTACCATTTACTGGGTACGTCTTTATTTGACTTGGATGTGCCCTGGCGGCTGAGAGTGTGTCATGCTCACTCTAATGCCTCGCTGATGGTGGCGCGTGTGTTGGATCATTTAACGAATCCATACATCAGGTTTGTGAACGGGCGCTGTTGGTGGAGGCTGGTCATACCTTAGCTGCCACGGCTTATTTTAATTTTAATTTTGAATTGTTTTTTTTTTTATTTTTTTATTACGGACGCTTTTAACGTTCATCGTTCTCACATGTATAATTTCAACATGAACGATGTAACCAATATTTTGTAACTATATTTTGATTTAAAAGAGTGTCCGTGGAGTTTCTTGCCCGTTCTTCTCCATAGATCTACGTTTTGGAATGGGCAACTAGCTTCAACTTTCTGACTTACCTACTGACCGACTCTTTGACAATTCAAAAGTGCCTGTAATTGGTTTAATTGAAATAAATGCTTTGAGTTTGAGTTTGAGTTTTCATACCAACTTTCATCCCCTATTTTATTCCCTTAGGGATGGAATTTTTAGAAATTCTTCCCTAATGGATGTTTACACTATATAATTTATATAGGGTGACTGGTAATTAGTGACCGATACCTAAACACATGATTGTGCTCATGATAACAAACAACTTTTACTATGGGACCAAACCTGAAATCGCGAAAAAAATATCTGCTGCCCCATACATTCATGTTCGCATAACTCGTCAAAATGTAGGGAACAGCTGATTTTTTTTTCGCGATTTCAGGTTTGGTCCCATAGTAAAAGTTGTTTGTTATCATGAGCACAATCATGTGTTTAGGTATCGGTCACTAATTACCAGTCAGCCTATATATGTTCAAAATTTCATGTCTCTAGCTCCAGTGGTTTGGACAGTGCGTTGATTATTATCAGTCAATGAGTCAGTCAGGACTTTGAATTTTATATATATAGATTTACAAGACCATAAACTTCTGATAGGTTTTCCTGTAATCTATAGGTAAAGAACTATTTTCAGTATTTTTTTCAAAATTTTAGGCTCAGTAGTTTCGGAGATTAGGGGGGGGCAATGGTCAATTTTCGTCTATTTTCTTAAATAACTTCAAAACAATTTATTTTAAAATTATAAAAAAAATATATTTGAGACCCTCACTGTAAGACCTTTTATTTGATATGTCACACGGCACAGTTTGCAAAACTTTTTTTTTAATTGTACTTATTTTCCCCCCAAAAGGTAGCCCCCTATTCAAAATTCATTTATTTACGTTACATGTCCGTGTTTGGGTTACCAAAATACATATGTGTACCAAGTTTCAACTTAATCGGTTCATTAGATTTGGAGCAAATTGGCTGTGACAGACGGACAGACAGACACACGAGTGATCCTATAAGGGTTCCGTTTTTTCCTTTTGAGGTACGGAACCCTAAAAAGGCGGGGTTTCAAAAGCTCTATGGTCGGACTTTTAATAAAATTAGCTGCAGTACTTAGATAATATACAGTAAAATGACACTTCTAATGTAATTTTTACTGTCATTTCGCTAAAGACCGATTTAGACTAAACGAACTTAGAACCAGAACAAGAACTAGAGCCTTAGACTAGAGCATTCTTTTGTCAATATTCTTGACATTTTAATAGGGAGAGACCAACGAAGGAATGTTCTGTCCCTGTTTACACAAAAATAATTTGGTAGAGTGGGGATAGAGTTGTGAATGTGTACTTAATTAAAAGTCCCGAGCGTAGCTTAAGCTCAAGTTTTTTAAACGAATAAAAATAAAAAGTAAAATTGCGGCAAGATTTATTAACACTACTACACTACTAACATATTGAACAACACAATTACATGCTGCTTTCATCATGCATACTATAAACTACGTTCTACATAAATACATGGACTGCAAGAACCATTGGAAGTTCTCCAATAATCAAATAATTCATAATGACATCAAATTGATGTGGAGGTGTGTTGCCATTTTTTTTTAATGAGTAAAATCTGTAAATCGTCATATTAATCGCATTGTAAAACATTCATTTGTGGCCCAATATCACGAGTATTTCGCATAACATCTCAGGATTTAAGCTAGAGCTAGACAGACACCGATAAATTATATCTATCTCGTCCTGTCGTTTAAATAGGTACATTCGGTCATAATAAAAAATGAGGTTTTTCTTCTGTCATTTTTTAAACCATCGAGCCAGTTATTGTAATAAGAACCTAGCTGTGATACAAATACAGTTCTTTATACAAAACTGACAACTTAGTCCGGTACTAAGTACTAAGTTTTGTAAAACTGACATCTTAATGTGTCGGTATAAAGTTCGAAATTAAAAAAAGGGTAAATGGTTTAAATCTGGGTTTGAAGATGAACCTTGTTTTGTAATAAGACGGATTGGGTTTAACAAAGCAGTCCATGTATCTGCAACTACACTACAATCTACAACTACTTTCTACATAACATTCAATAAGTATATAATAATAAATATAAGAATAAAGTTAGTATGTTAAGAACACAAAAATATTAATTAATTAAATAAGTAGCTTCATTTCATTTTGTTTTGGCAATCAATGGCATTAGTTTCTACTTGGATTAGTACTTAGATACAATGGTAGCAGTTTGCAGAGCATATATTATTATAAAAAAATACTGAACCCTGTGGTTTCAGTATTTTTACCTTGGCCTATTTCAAAAACTGGGACCGATGTTAGTTGCTTGGAATGTAAATCTTTTCTTGTTACCACTCTCGTTTAATTTTTTTTTAATGCGGTTTTTTGAAATACGGGGTAGGAAAGTTCAAATAGACCCTGGAAGGGCTAGAGGGAAAGTATCCTAAATTTTGAAATCAATTTAAGTCACTTCGAATGCTTCCTGGAGGGATCCAGAGATCATTTGGACTTTCTACCATTGTACGTTCTTTTTCTCTTCAAACTCCTTGCATTCCCTTTCAGTCACAAGACCATCTAACTAACTAGGTACTTCATCTTCAGAGTTCGACTCTATTACTTCTAGCATAGCGATTAAAAATAAACCAACGCGAGCGTCAACAGGAAACATAAACAAGTTAGTGATATTATTAAGTACTATGTTATTGGTAAGTACAATACGATTCGACGTGGCGACACATCGTGGTTTGTTAATTATTATAATATAGTGGGCCTTGAGCCTCGTTAGCGCAGTTAACTCATGGGAGTTGGGACCAACTAACGCTGGTGGCGCCATCTGCGAGGGCCAAGCAAATATGGAATGTCACACGTAATATATTTTGCTATGAAAGATTCTGGCATCTTATCTATCCGATTCGTCGCGCCACCAATGGGGAGGAAAACTAACTTTTTATCACGCTAGGTGGCACATGATCGACTGTCCTTTTTTCATTGATTTGACGTAACGAACGATTGTCAAATTGTATGGATTTGTTTGTAAAACAATGTACAGTCGTTCAGGGCGCCATCTACAAACAGCTTTGCGTGTGGCTCCCCATTGAAATTGATGTTAGTAATAGAATCTAATATTGAAAAAATAGCGAAAGTAACTTTTCAAGTAAGTGTTCAATTTAGCCAATTTAGTAACAGAACACTATAAACTAATGAAGTATCTATTCTCGCTGCCGGGTGGGTAGATTTTTGGCAAGAACTGCTTTTAAATTGTGACTAGTCGATTAACAATATTTGGACAACACATCTAAAGTAATAAAATCGATAAAGTTACCCTTTACGTAATAAAATTAGTTTCAGCGTATGTTTTCGTGGCTTGTAAAAGGCCATGGCACTCAAAGGAGTATCTAGTATTATAATTACCTGTACGGTTGCTAAAAATTACTATTAAGAAGCTCTAGGGCCTGTTTCACCACCTACGATTATTAAAGTTCCTATTAACTTAGGTGCTTGGCAGATAATTTCATATAAATTCTGTTCTTATTTTGAATATGTTCGGTTAGTAGTGGCTACTCGGACATCGTGAAATAGGCCCTAGGTCTTATAAATCGAGACGTAAATTCGTGCTTATCCTTATGTTCGAACGTTTTCTTTGAATTTAACGCGTTTGCTACCGCTCTTTAGTTTTCTTTATGGCCAGACAATTTAATCTGCTACGTACTTATCGAATCTCCTGTAACGCAACTTGATTGGCTAATGTTATTGCGAGCAAGCAAATAAAACTTACCTATTATCACACTGCAACAGCTATGAACAAATCGGTTATAATGTAATTTGCCAACTGACCACAGGCTTGATCAAGCTTTATATTAACATTTTTCACTCGTCATTTTGAGCAGCTCTTTTTAATTTTGCATTGATTAAAATTCTTTCCCATAAGCGGCAGTAAACGCTGATTCAGCTGCATCTAGTTAGACTGGAAGCCGACCCCAACATAGTTGGGAAAAGGCTAGGCAGATGATGAAGCGGCAGCAAACGCGTTAAACTTTTCCTTCCCACAACTTAAGCGATTACTTTCCGATTCTGGAAACGGTAAGCGCGAACAGCCTGCACTCCATTCGCGACCCCTAGCGAGAAGTTGCATACAGCTAGAGCATAGTTGACGGGTATAATGACCAGGCAGTATCTAGTCCAGATCAGGCCCGTGGCGGAGAGCGTGGCCGATTGTGTGGTCGACACCGTGTCCAGTGGCCGGGAGTATGCGTCCAGCGAAGCCAGAACTAGAGCCTGTGAATATTGCAAGGAGATTATTAAAATAACCCTCTATTCAAGAATACTGCGAGTGAGTTGGCGTTAATGCACACGACGATATGAAACGAGAATTTATTGTAAAGCAATGTTTATGGTTTTAGGTGTTTTGTTTGGACTGGTTCAGTTTCTAGTGGACGAAGGTATCACCAACCACCAAAGTCATTTCTTATTGGTTTTCATAGTTAGTTAGGTAAGTACAGTCAGCAACAAGAGTCGATTAACACTTCAGTTTTTTTTTTAAATCTTAATTATTGAGCAAGATATTTAATTAAAATCGGAACAGAAGTAAAATAATTTAAAGGTCTACTAGACTCTTAGGCATTTTAGGAAAAAAGGTGATACTTACCTAATCAAATCATTTTGTATTAATTTATAATGTGTAAAAGTAGCAGGCTTAATCGACTTATGTTGCTGACGGTACCTATCCTACTGAATAGCATCGTCTCCCCGCTGCCGTTCGCGTTATCGCCATTGTGCATCAACGCCTAAGCTCAAGCAGTATTCTTCTTAATCCTTTCAAGGACACTGAACGAGGCACAATAGAAGTTTTATTGTTATGACGTCTATGGCCGTTTAGTGTCCTTGAAAGCGTTAACCCCTCCAACACACATAGCGAATTAAATAAAGTCTAAATTACACGATGCGATTTAATTGTCAGTTGTATATGTATGCAATAAGTTTCAGCAACAATACAAGTTGTGTGAGTGTGGTGTGTTGTGTGTGTGGTGGTGTGTTGTATGTATGTGGTGGTGTGTTGTGTGTTTGATGCAACTCATTTGTTGCTTCAAGTTTTAGTGTTTGTGTTCTTTTATTGCGTAATCTTTGCTGCAAATAAACGTATTTTCTTTCTTCTTCTATTGTATGGCACAGGCAAGTAGATTACATCGTGTAAATGGGGCTTTAGGTGAGAAACTAAAAGTTTTAGTGACAATCAAGTCAGATTCAGAAGAATTACTTATAAAAATCAATAGGTAGATGAAAACCAGCAGTGTCTATATTTCATTAATTTATAGCTACTACTAAGCAGAAGACAACACAATGTTCATGTAGCATATTTTTAGTCATCTATACAGGGTGTAAGGGACAGCCCTCCGCAAACTGATAGGGTGAATTCAGTATGTCATTCTAAGATGACCGGTACATGAAATTTTTTCAGGAACGTTAAGGGAATCCAATAAACCTGATTTGTTTGTGTTTTTTTGCACAAATCGGAGCGTCTATTACTGGTTGGGAGGGGTAGGTAATAGGTATGCGGTGAGTTCGATGAACTCTGTAGCTAGACAGAAAGTGAACAGCTGATTTCACGCATCGTTGGTTAGAGTATTTCAACATCCATTGCTGGTTTTTTTTTGCTGTTTTTTTTTTGCAGTTTTTTTTTACATAAATGTAGTGCTGCGAACACACAATGCAATTTTACATTGAAATAATGAAAATGTAACTGAAAAAAAATTTGAAAAAATGAAAATTTTCCTGAGAAAATTTCCGGCGGATTATGATTCAAAATGAGGAGCTGAATGCACCCTGTTAGTTTGCGGAGGGCTGTCCCTTACACCCTGTACGTATGTGCTGCTTTTTGCCAATATATGTTGCAGGAAAACATAAGGATGGTTTCTGATGTTTCTAACCGTGCAACATGCAAACACAGATTAAATTGCATGCAGTAGCCAGTTAATACAACTTTAGCAGGTACAGTCAGCCACAGCATTAGCTGACCCACCTTGCATAAATGGTTGAGATTTTTTATAAAACGAATCGATAAAATTTTAAAATTCTTTTATATTTTATTAAAATACCTATATTAGATAAAATAAAAAAGAATTATAAAATTCTATAGATTCGTTTTCTAAAAAAATTATTTGTGGTAATACCATAAAATGTTTGTCGATTTGGTTCCTTTTTGCAGAATGAGAACCACATCAGTTTCTTTCTTCGAATCTCTCTCTCCTAGTTCTCTCTCTCTATAAATGCCTCATGCTTCAGGGCCGGCACGACGTTCTATTTAGGTAGTTACAAGTTGTTGTTTACAACCTACCTAAGAGGATTTTTTGGGTCCGCTTTCTTATGATGGTAGGTACAGTCAGCAACAAAAGTTGATTAACACTTTTGTTTTCTAAATCTTAATTATTGAGAAAAATACTTCATTAAAATCGGAACTGATGTCTTATCTAATAAATGAAATGCTAAAAAGCAGGCTATTGTATCATTTTGTGTTAATTTAGATGATGTCAAAAAGTAGCAGTGTTAACCGACTGCTGTTGCTGACTGTACCTACTCACCTAATATGAAGGAAAACATTGTGAGACAACCCGGACCAAATATTTCAAGTACCTACTTAGGTACCAACTTATTTAGGTAGGTACTAAGGTACCTAGGTTTAACAAAAGCACAGAAAATTAAAACGTGTTTTATTAAAAATTACCATAATTGCAAATGCAAATAGTTTAGAACTAAGATCCGAACGGCTACACAGACAGACACGAAAAGCGACTTTATATTATAATAGATTTACCTGTACAACGTGTAACGTTAAATGCGCAAAACCTCTTAAGGGGTCATTGTACTTATCATTATAAACAACTTTTACTATGGGACCAAACCTGAAATCGGGAAAAAAATCAGCTGTTCAGTACATTTATGTTCGCATTTATAATTCGTCAAAATGTAGGGAGCAGCTGATTTTTTTTTCGCGATTTCAGGTTTTGGTCCCATAGTAAAAGTTGTTCATAATGATGAGTACAATGATCGCTTAAGGCTGCAGTCTTGCAAAATTCACTCGCGGCGAATTATTTGCGCAACTTTCGTGTTTTTTTTTAAACAAAAGTAATGAAATAACATGAAATATTATTATTGAACGTGAATAACCATAATATAAGTAATAGCTGGTTATTTTTTTTAGGTTCATCTGGGTGGATTATGTTAGGTAAATCAAGCGTTAAATACAGCTCTTTCGCGCCAACCACGATTCGAGTTATGTTTGTGCACTTGCATTGGGCAATACAAATTTTATTTAGAAAATCTGTTCAGCGCAAAATGCGCTAATTACTTTTTTCTAATTATCTATAATTTTCTTAATTCGGATGTCACAATGTCATCGAAATTCTCTGTTTTTATCTCTTAATAAACGGTTTGTTTCATAATAACAAAGCATCGTACGCATGTAAGATTTGGTTGGTTTAATGCCAAGAGTTCAATAAAGCAAATACTAAAAAAAATTGCATCTAAATCACCTTAGTCTAACAATAATAATAATCTCAAAAGACCTCCAAAACGCTCCGACCCACTAAGAAATTTCACTCGCAATTCTTGTTCATAAACTCTGTTTTGGAGGTATTTTGAGATTATTATTATTGTTAGAGTAAGGTGATTTAGGTGCAATTTTTTTTCAGTACTTGCTTTATTGAACTCTTGGCATTAAATTAACTAACTTTTACATGCATACGATGCATTGTTATTATGAAACAAACCGTTTATTAAAAGCTAAAAACAGAGAATTTCGATGACATTGTGACATCTGAATTAAGAAAATGAAAGGTAATTAAAAAAAAGTAATCAGCGCATTTTGAAGACAAGAATATGGAAACAAAAAGAAAATCGCGCAGAAGCGCTGAACAGATTTTCTAAATAAAATTTGTATTGCCCAATGCAAGTGCACAAACATAACTCGAATCGTTGCTCGAAAGAGCTGTATTTAACGCTTGATTTACCTAACATAATCCACCCAGATGAACTTAAAAAAAATTACCAGCTATTACTTATATAATGGTTATTCACGTATTATAATAATATTTCATTTTATTTCATTAATTTTGTTTAAAAAAAAATACAAAGTTGCGCAAATAATTCGCCGCGAGTGAATTTTGCAAGACTGCAGCCTTAAGAGGTTTTGCGCATTTAACGTTACACGTTGTACAGATGGTCGATACTAGCCATATCCTCGATTAAATTTTAGAATTGGTAAAGACGAATTGGTACTGTCAGCAACATAAGTCGATTAACACTGCTACTTTTACAGAACATGTAAATTGATACAAAATGATTTGATTTACTATCTCATTTTTTTTTTAAATACCTAAGAATCTAGTATAATCTATCTTTAAATTTGACTACTGTTCCAATTTTAATTAAATGTCTCAATTAAGATTTTAAAAACTGAAGTGGTAATCGACTTTTGTTGCTGACTACACAAGAATGACAATTTGAAAAGGCTCGAATCTACAAAACGAAAACAGTGCCCTATCACAAATTCACTGGACTGTTTTCGTTTTACCAATTCTAAAATTAATCGAGGAAATGGACCATAATGGACATCATGGATTATCGACCATCGATCAAATACGAGTATAAGAACAATATAAGCACGAACTCGTTGGCAGTGTAGACACTGTGCCTACTACGATTTAAATCTGTACCAATACAGTCATGAAACCTACACAAAGCATTTTTATGTCATCTATTTATCACTCTTCTTCTTCTTTTCTTCTTCCAATGCTTTATGGTACATAAATATTTTGCCTAGTTGGTAAAATCCCGTTAAAGCGACGAAGATATTGACAGCAAAGAGACTGTAGTTCTTCGGTATTATAATGAGAGACCACCTCGCCCATATGGAACCGGTGAGAGCTAAGGATCCAGACTGCTTGGCAGACAGTTTATCGGCAGGCCGATTTATGTCTCCTAATCCAGCGATCACCAAACTCTGAAATTGGTAAAACTGTGATGAAGCAAGGTCTAAGGGTCATCTCTATGGTGAATACCTAAGGGTGCTTTTCCACCAGAGATGTGCTATGCAGCTATACTACGAAACTATGTGACCGTTTCCACAACGGAGCAAATACAAAGAGGAGACGGACTAAGCAACTGTGCACTGTGATTCTCAACTAGGCCCTGACGTCATCATGTAGGCGTGGGCTTTAGTCAGTGTATTGTTGGCGTTTGATGGCGTCCCGTGCACAACTTTGTAAACGTTCCTATTTTTTTCAAACATAACTCTATACCTCATTGACTCTACCCGACATTAGATGGCGAAACTTGGTGCCATGGGAACTAAAAATATTTAGGCACATAGAGCTCAGTACTAACATATATTGATACGCATTGCCCGACCTTCACTATAGAGCATTCAGCGCTCTCCTGACCGAAAGAGCGCTAGTCCTACAGCCGTTTATACAATGGACGTACCTATAGGTACGTATCTACGGTCGACCGACACGTACGGGACGCGGATGCACACGACCGACACGACAGTCCTCGTACGCAGTGCGAGCATCGTGCGCTTGCGTACAGTTGTAGTGTTGCATTGTAACATTTAATGAATTTCCATATTCGACGAAGGAACGGTCGGTAGCATTGTAAGCGGCCTAAACGAACAACTACTTCAACTTACCCATTTGCCGATGGGAGCCCAGAAGAATATAGTTTTAGGACCTACAACGAAAAGACCGACTTATCAGACACACTTTCTAAAATTATAAGTACCTACATAGGGTAGCAGGGACATTGACGCACAACGTGCTACCCTTTGATTATGTATATAGTCTAAGGTGTTACCATGAACCAATCCATGATTCTGTAACCCAGCGTAGAAATTTTTCGTCGGTTATTAAAAAAAATCTGTTGTTTCCTATGTGGCGGCATCTACATCGCCATATATGAACTACGCATCACAATGACATGACGTCACGAAATCCTGCATCGCACAATCAGAGTTTACCGCGCGACTAGCTTATACAACCGTCGGGCAGTTGCCCACCAGACACAACACCCGTGTGGTCGGAGGATGCTCCCTTTTCTATGGAGGATGAGTGAACTTTACCTACACCCTGTTCCTCATTCCTCTATACCTACAAAAGTGCAGTACCTAACTACGCGGTCGAAATGTATGGAACAGCAAATTTTTTTTACAGCCGACGAAAAATTCCAACGCGGGGGGGTCCAGATTCGCCCTGGGCGACGGGAATCGTGAGCCGATTCCCGGCCACCGTAGGCGCAGGCTTGCGGACGGCGAGTAGGGGGTAGCTCGCCGTCCGGTAAGGACCAGGCCCGGGTCGACGGCGCGTTGTGTTCCACGCGCCTCAACGAGATGTCAGCAAATATAGGGTCCGATAGGGCCGATGCCGCCGGGGTCGCGGGTTGTTCGAAAGAGATACCGTGGCCCTGCCATAGGCAACTGAAGGAACGCGGTTGGGTTTTAGTCAGTAAAAGTCTGACACGCCCTTCCGCTCCACCCAGAGCGGGAGAAGTCACTTGATGATTTCCCATCCACAAAAAAAGGGTGTTCAGATTCATGGGGTTTAAATTCATAGTAACTGGTTGCGCGTCGATGTCCCTGCCACCCTGTAGAGTAAATAAGTGTATATTACCAGCTGGATGTTCCCACAAAGGCCTCAAGGCTTTCGGGACGACTTTGTCCACGGCCTTAATGATACCCTTGTAAAGTGATGATGACATTTTTATATTGGTATAATTTTTATAAAAAAATAAAGTCAATTTTGGATATGTGCTACATGTTACATGCTCTCTGACATGGCCCTTGTATGAAATAAAGGTCTGTCACTCTTGACTTTCTGCCATAGCGCAAAAACTCTATCATAGAGACCTATTAAGAAGTTCTGATTAGAAGCTTGGCTTGCTTGGAGTCTCTCTGAGGCAACAGGTGATCCGGCAAAGAACCAAAGTTGTCGATACATAGGTAAAGCAAGCTGAAGTGGCAATGGGCCGGCCATATTAGCCGTAAACAGATGATTGTTGGGGCCTTGGGTTAGACTTGTTCTTGAATGGAGACCGCGAATCGGTATAAGGTAAGTTGGGCAGCAACTGGATGAGAGTTGCCGAGACCCAAGTTGAATAGCGTGCACTTGGAGAGGCCCAAGTCCAGCAGTGGACTGCCGTAGACTGATGGTGATAATGAGTAAGTAGCTTGGCAGTACTACAGTTGTTTTTATGAACGTATATACAGGATGTTTCTTTTAAAGTGTCAAGCCAGTGCAAGCTGATAGCAGAGTACCATAATTATCGATTTAACCCCCATGTATGTTCTACGAATTTTGTACTTTTCAAGTTATAAATATCGAATATAATTTTTTCGATATTTTTCCTGATTAGATTAGATAGAAGATGGCTTTAAAAATTATATCATTTTTTGGGCCAACTTTGATTTAAGAATGTAGGTACCTACTCTAAATAGGGAAAAATTTAATAAATAAAAATTTGCTGAAATCGGTCGTTGAAAGTGGTTTAAAAATGTGTGGAAAGGTGTGGCTGAAATCTTGTGATTTTCATATTTTATACTTTACTAGCTGACCCGACAGACGTTGTGCTGTCCCCATTTCAATATTCCCATATAAAATCCACTTTCAGTTTTCCAGAATTTTCCAATTTTCCCGGCAACTGTTCCAATTTTTCTCATCGTTTAAACCTTCCCTGGACTACGTCAAACATTTCAAAACCAAAATCAGCTAAATCGGCCCAGCCGTTCTTGAGTTATAAAATTACAACGAAAAGTGGCATTGATTTTTATGGATATTAGATTATTATCTTTGCGTATTTTTGTCAATCCTGATATTTACTATTATTTCTCTACGTTTAAGCAGAGCTCAGTTGATAATAAAAACATAAATTTTATACCTACTACTATCCTCCTTAACCATTGACATGAAATGAGGGATCTAAAATAACTCGATAACTACAAAAAATCGTAGAACATACATGGGGGTTAAATCGATAGGTATTGTACTCTGCTATCAGCTCGCTATACAGCTGTATATAGTAGAACATTTTGTTCTTGTACTTTAGGAAGTAGGTATACGTAAGGTTTACAGTTAAGTGACAGTAGTTATTATGTGACGCCGTCGTCATCTGGTATTATGATAGGTATGTTAGTCCCTCCTCCCCATAATCGGCCCATCACTGTTGAGAATCGTGAGTCGTGACTCCGTCTCATTCATTTCTGAATGGTGGATCTCCATTTACTTCCGAGGATTGATGGTGTGCAACGCTGCAGAGTAAAGGCTTGTACATGTTTGCTATAGTGTGCCCACAAGTGCTAGAGTCCCTGCCTAAGATATCTATGTGAGCGATGAGACAAGAGAGATAGACAAACGTCAAGCTATGTCAAGCAGTGCGTCGTGCGTGATTGGCAGACGGAGGTAACCTGTTGTCTGCCTCGTCTCATCGCTCCCTTACCTCAGGCGGTGACTATCACTTGCGCGCTCACTTATATTTGCGTGTTGGCAATTATTTGTTTCGTAAGTCAAGGTTTCCTCACAATGTTTTCGTTCACCGTAGGTAGGTATGTGCCGCTCCGGCGTACCACTCCAACCACACCCGTATGCGGACGACCGCAAGGGAGACAATCGCACACCAAATATAGGTTGTCAATATATTTTAACACAGTAATTACTTACCTTTGTTTACAACATGTAAATAATACTTATTTAATATTTTTTATTGCTTCAGTAAACCTAGTATATATCTACAGATTCCTTTTTCCAAAGCTCTAATTATATTACCCATGCTTCCATGTACCCCCTTCCATAGTCTTAAATGCAACATGCTTTAGGATGCTAACTTGTGCAAAATGCATTTAGCTTCCACTCACAAAAAGTGTTTTACCTAGTAGCTACATAAGTAGATAGATTTAAATATCAAAGTCTACATGACTAAATAAAATTAACAATTTATTAAATCATACAAAACTTCATTAATTTGATGAAGTAGCCCTTTTCAGTTGATATTTCAAGTAGAGTGTAAAGGCGGGTCCACACATGCGCACGCGCACGAACAGTGCGGTTCGCGCATCATAGCCACATAGGAATATACATAGTATGGACACCTTTGGACATGTTCGCGTGCAAGTTGTAATATTCACGATGTGCACATATTTGTTCGTGAACGAAACATAAAACGAATCGGTTGATTTATTCCGATCTAATACCAACAAACTAATACCACTGGTATTTGTTTGAAGTCATATTTATTTTCTATTCCGAACGGATACCATTGTATAAACGTATAAACTAATTGTATAACTAAAAATTGTTGGTATTCGTATTTAGAAAGTGGTATCCGTTCGGAATAGAAAATAAATACAAGTTCAAACAAATACCAGTGGTATTAGTTTGTTGGTATAAGAACGGAATAAATCAATCGGTTAATGTAGCACGCGTTAATGACGCGTCCATAGCCGTACGAAACGCGTAGTGTGCAGGTGTGGACCCGCCTTAAAAATCAACATGACAGAATTTTCGATGCAAATGATTGTCCACATATCATTTGTATGTATGTATGTATGAATGAATAAAAATCGCACAAAACTAGTCACATGCAACATTTCAAAAGAAGGCCATTGTGATAGGAAAATAGTCCGTTATAGTTGATGATTAAAAGAAAATTAGTATCTGAGAAGAAAGTAAAAAGAAACAAGAAAATATCTGAAATATAAAAATATATATTTCCATAATCCAAAAAGGTTTTACAAAAATAGACAAAGTGTTCTTTTACAAAACTATGATTTAATAACGCCATGTTACATAAAACTGTGTGATATACATAACAATACATAACACATGGGTTGGTTAACAATAACCACATTTACGTTTAGATTATCACAGTTGAGAAAAATGATTTAATCAGAACTCGAAGCACCTATTCATCTTAATTTAGGTAAGCTACTCTTTAATGTCGCACTGTTGATTTTTGTCACAGTGCGTTTGTAGATAAAACATATAATATGAGAGATCACGCATCTTTAAAAAACTGGCAACACTGACATAAGGTCTCAAGATCACGTATACTACGCTATGATAATTTATCTGTAACAGAAACCAATAACGAGTCAGATCTAATCGATCTAGTGGCGGATTCAGATTTAATTGGTAACAAAAATATCCATTAGGACTCAAAATGTAAGTAAAAATATGAGTACTCTACTTGGCATCGATTTTGTATGATTAAAATAATGACTCAAAAGATCGAGAATGCCTTTTTGATTTATACATAGCATGCATATCGTTCATAGACCGTGCAAGGCCTAACTCCCAAACCACATTTTAGCCTGCCTAGCCTTTATCCGCCACTGCTTGGGGCGCCATCTTTTGGCGATTTAACAAATGAATGATATTGTACGTCGCACCAGACTACATTCGTAAGTCATAAATTACGAATTAAAAGTAACAATACAGCCACAAAATAAGAAAGGACACAATTAAAATTTAGACGTCCCGCTTTTTTACCCGACTGACCCAGAGGGAGGGTAATGGTTTAGCCTGTGAGTACGGTCACCATTGTTGACAGGCTAATATTTTTACCACGGCATGAGCTATTCAGATGTTTCACGGGCGTAAAAATATCACGCCGGGATTTTATTGTGTACTGGACTTTCAACTCTATGTATTGAGCCAAGCATTGAGAATTCAACAGAACGCAACCCAGTGCATCAAAAGAACGCACTGTTGGATTTTTAACTCTCAGCGCTAAGCAGTGCATTGAAAATTCAGTGCGCGATAAAATCTTCCGTGCGAATCTTTGCTAAAACGCGCCAAAACGAGAGAAGTATGGTCACTTTAGTTTAACAACTTTTGAAGTTTTGACTTCCCAAATGTAGGCACGGCAAACTAGTTAATGCTACTGTAGCAATCCTATCATTTGAATGGGTCCTACATATTTATATTTTGTAACTGCATTGCACTTGAATACAGTTTTTTTTCTGTAATGCATCGCATTTAATAACAATAATAACCAACAATATTGTAGTGCTTTGTACCTACTTACTTTTAAAATATGATTCAACCATCCCCAAAATATATTCTATATTTTAATCTAACTACTACAAATAAATAATAAATTGGCTAATATTAATAATACCCATCTCTATCATTAAATAACATTAAAATATAGGTAATCTGTATTTTTGTCAATGTTGAAGTAGATTCTATCTATCAGAGAGAGGCGTGAAAAGACGCTCATTAAAAAAAAGACTACCACTATTAGAGGCCCAGACTACTAAAGTGCGTAACATCCCGTAACTATCGACCTAACCAACAAGAGATTGGTGAATTAGCGATTTTTAAGGCTATTGTATACTTATACAACAACAAAAAATCACTTATTCAAAAGAGGATTAACTAATTATTGTTTGGCTATTTCTTTTAGTTTTTGTTCCTTATTGTACATGTATGCTCTGCTTAACTGGTACACACTGGTACACGCTACAAACACATTGACAGCAAAGAGGCTGTAGTTTTTAGGTATAATAACTAAGGAGTATCGTGACCAGATAATGCCGGTGGCCGCGAGCGATGCGGACTGGCGGATAGACAAGCTCTCGACAGGCCGATTCAAGTCACCCAACCCAGCTATCACCAAACTCTGAAAGGGATGAGAATGTGGTGAGTCAAGGCCATAGTCACTTTTATACCGATACAAGGATGTTTTGGCACTCGAATGAAGTCAACAGGAAGGCGCTGTTGGTAAACATTTGTGAAATGTATTGCAAAAACAAGATGGCGGCGTTAGTTCCGATTTTGGCCGCGCGCCAAAAGATCCTTGTACAGCTATATGAATAACACCGACTTCTGATTACTAAGCATTGATGTATAAAAATGGGAAGATAGGGTAGGTACTCTAATGTTACGTAAACATTATTGGACTAGAAACAATTACATGTAAACACACCCACACAGCTACATATTCCGATGTCGTGCGTCATGTGCATAATAACGAAATTGAGAGACATATTACGCGGGCTGTAGCGGGAACGAGATAGCAATAATTGTCATTGTTACGTGCCCATAACAAATCTACTACACGCCGCTTGCCCTACCGCTTGTCTCTTCACACTCTTACGAATCATATATTTCTATCCCTTTCTGCAAATGGCGACCCAGCGGCAATATTAATCAGGAGAATTTTAAAGAAAATTAAGTTATGATGTACATAAGAGTGAAAAGTGATCCCGTGGAACTTTTTTGGCTTGTTTCATTTTGAAAACACAGAAAGGCATTGTTGGTGCTTATTTAGAACAATAAGGTAATTTTACTTAACGTACTACACATATGCTACACAAACGGCAGTTCGATTGTGACTAAAGTAAATTAGGCCCTTGAGCACAATTTATGCAGTCCACGTCGAGAAGCGCCAACCATATCTTTCCTTTTATATACATCAATATTACTAAGCAATGGAATTTATTAAAGTGCATGTTCTGTGTGCCCATTGTTTAATAAGTTCATGATTTTCCTTATTGAATGCTGCAGTGAAAATATAAACTGACTCAAGTGGTTGTACAGTCATAGGCTGGCTAAGTTTTCACTGCTACTAAAATATCATCCATGCACATTTTGAAATATGATAGAAAATAAATAAATAAGCCTTTAGCCTGTGAAGCCATCAAAGCTAACAAAGGGGTTTTCGACAATGTTTAAGTGTGTAAGGTTGATATTATTTTGACAGTAAAGCCGCGCTGCGTTTCGCCAGGTGTGTGCAGAGCCTTATTGCATTTCACAGGTGCGCGTTAATCACGATTGCATGCCGCGCGCACGTGATTTGCACCAAGCCACCAACTAACTATACTTGCTTCATTTTGCTAATCAATACCTAACCTAAGAATCAGATAAGATTAAAAACATCCCTTATTCATGCTATTAAATATTTCAGAAGTCAGTTTTATTCAGACAATCCAATAACCCAAATGAATGAAGTATTAAGATGAAAACACATTCTCACAATCACAAAATGAATTTTGAATTTTTGTAAGTAGTATAACATAATTATCATGAATAGAAATGATATAATGTTTATTATTGAAAAACGTGCAATAGTCATTTAACGTAAATGCTGAATTATATTTTTTTTATAATAATCAGTAAGTAATTTTGTAAAGTAATAATTTCTAAGCAAGGGAATGTTGAACTAATCAACATTACCTTGCTTAGAAATTATTACTTTTAATTTGTACTTAAGTTGTGTCTCTAATAATTTTACAGAAGGTATTAAAAAAAAGATAATGGGACTGGTTTCAATGATAAGATCATGTAGTCTCCGCATGAAACATGAGATTTCATAATGTCTGTGTTTTATCTATTTAGTTTGTTATGAACTTGGGTGTTATCACTATCAGTGACTTATATAAAAGTAAATCTCTACTATGTCTGTAACTTATTAGAGTTACTGTTTAGAGATTAGTTTAGATTTATGAAATGATTAATTTGATAATTCTGATAAGTTTTTTTGTTTATTATTTATGCTGCTATTATGTAGCTCTTCCAATATTTTTGACACAAATTGGTAGTATTAATTTTATTAAGTAGTTTTAGAAGTAGGTACTAGTAGTGGTGCAATTATTTTGATGGTCACCAGTCGTTTTGTAACACTAAACTGAACTGAATACTCAAACACTTTCATAGACCATAGTGTGACAGAGATAGCATGACAGTAACGGCGACTTAAAACTGTGTACTTGCGTTTGAGAATTCAGTTGCTACCATTCAAATGGTATCCTTTTCTAAATTCTCACTACATGATTATCACGTTAATTATTCATAATATTATACGCAGCACATTTGCCCTTACGCAAGGTCTTTTTAGTATAAATAGTATGACCTTGAATTTACGTTCGCAATTCCGCATTACTTACCCATTTGAAAGCAGGCGCCCAGAAGAAAATTGTTTTGGGACCTGAAACGACAAACCATCTTTCATTAGACAACGTATTTTTTCTCAAACTAATACTAGAGATAATAATCATAATTACCAGCTGGATGCTCCCACATGGGCCGCATAGCTCCGGGGACAAATCTGTCTGCGACAGTTATAAGTGACCTGTACACTTTCGACATCTTTGTTGAGTGTTTAAAGAAGTGCGGTGAAAGCCTTTCTATGCAGGATACAGAGGTACGGGAAGGAAGATAGTTACGGAGCTACTTTTTATGTTTTTCTAAATTTACATGGCACTGTTATCAGCCAAGGCAATACTCTCTCTGCTGAAATCCCGAAAGTCTGTTTCGTTTGATAAGATAATAATGTCAGTCAGTCAAGTTGACATAAAAATGTCAACCAACACTTTTTTGTCAGTTGTCAGTGTCACTTTGGGGTGCATTCAATTATTTCGCTCGATAACGCCTGCAACATAGATACAAGGGCCGTTCAAAATGGTAATTATGGGGAACATAATAAGTTTTTTGCTTGCATATTCAGACAATTGAAAAACTTATATTAAAACACATGTATAATAAAAAACGAATACTCACTACGCTCTAGAAAAAAGTTGTGCTACTAGAAATCATAAACTACTTTGTAAACATCTCATGAAATTACGCATGAAATGAACATTGGTGAACGCACAGATAAGATATATGACGTTACGAACTGCGCCGCGGATAAATTCTGCGTTCATTTTTAAGAATTTAATTGCAACATTTTGATTCCGGAAGAAATGATTCTGTTTTGAATTTCGAAACACCATTTGAAATAAATATACCTTAAAAAATAAAATACTGAAGGTACTGATACTAAACCCAGATGTGACCCAGATTCTTTTCGAATTCGTTGTACAGACTATTTATTTTAATTTGAACGTGGTTTTATTTTTTTTCTACAACAAACATGGGTGCGGATGTGCGTGTGAAAATATGTGTCAACGCTCAAGAATTTATAATTTTCTTTGTTTATTTTATCTAGGATTAAAGTAAAAGACTCTTTTAATAATAAACTAATTTTATTCAGCTCCGTGGACGTGATTTTGACTTATGTTTTGCGTGTTATAAGTTACGTTAAATATGGGTACGAGCACAATGGGTAGCGATTTGCATTCTGATAAGCAGGACAAGTTGCTCAAGCTGCAAGCTCGAAAGAAGGAACTGGAGCAGCTCCTTGCAGCTAAAAACGAGGAGCTCTACAAATTATGTGTGCAAGAAGTACAGTTAACGGGCATCATGCCGCCCGAAGCGCCCCTTAGCCCAGAAGTGCCTCAAAGAGAAAGATTAGGTAGTATCAAAAGTGTCGATAGGTCAACAGACGGTAATGACGTCCAAGATGGATCTGATAACTCATCTAGGCGCCTCAGAGCCGCTACAGGTGACCGTACGATGGAACAAGACGCGAATTTGCGTAAAAATCTTTCACATAGATTATCAACTCCATCAATATCGGGAGTTTCGACTAAAAGTGCACATTCAAGACATGTTCGACGTCCAGAAACTAGCTGTTCTAACTTCTTCCCTTCTCCTCCTCAAGAGCGGAACACTGATACATTCTCCATACATACATCCCATACTTATCCAGCACTGGCTGGGAGACATGAACCTATGAATGAAAATCTACAAAATGACATGCAGCAAGGAACTATTTACAGACACCATACCATGACAAATGATTATATGAACAAACTCTACTGCAACAATACTCCAGAAGCCCATAATGTATCTAGATTACGAGAAACTCATTTTAGTTCTAGCCACCCTGATATAACAACACATTATTCTCACGGTACTATGGCTCCACATCCTGTACAAAATGGTATGCGTAATACACCATTATTGTACCAATATGCGTCACATTTGAAAGCTCAAAGCCAACATTTGACTGGGTTAGCTCATCAGCATCAAATGCAGCAATCTAAGCGACGCACAGAAGGTGTTCGTCGAAATACACTACAACGGACTCAGACATACCATTTGACATCTCATAGTGATTATAATCAGTTGCACTTAGAAAACATGAAGCATGAAGTACCAATGATGGTCTATCAGCATCGGAGCCAACCTGACATTCAAGAACAGCCTCACATGCCCATAGAAAGGACAGCAGTTGTACCTAATACATTACCATTACGAGAACATAACGCTATCAAACATCCTATGCATATGCAACTACAAGTGTCAACTGATGACTATATTAGGGAAGATAGGAGACACTACCAAGATCAATTAACTCCAGTCAGTACAAAGTCATACAATTTTGACCCTATTGGCATGAATAAGTTCTCACCACTCTCTCAAGCAGACATGAAAGTGAAAGAGAAACAATGGTACGAGACATCATTGGATTCACCAACTAAATCTGAAGCGCCTCTTCTGAAAAAGAGTTCAAGCTTGAAGCGGACTTCTAGCGTAGGAAACTCACAGGCGTATGAGATAATGATCTCTTCTGGTCGACACTCAGCTATGCAAAGTCCGAATCAGATGCCACAAAGTCCTCCTGTTTTATCCCCCGGTGCGGTTTCTTTGGAGTCACCGAAAAACCTCACTGTGATTGAACAAGGAAAATGTATACCTTATAGAGAAGAAACTAAGCCTTTTGAAATGTCTGATTTTTATAAATATTCTACTAAATTTAGACAAGGTAATGTTCCAAAAAGTGCCCCAAATAATCCTGGTCCTAGTTTAAATTCAGGTTATAATAAATTGCCCATGGAGTTGCCACAATATGCTCAGGAACACTGGCATGGACAAACTAACTGAAGGATCTTTTATAATCAATCTGTAAATTGTAAAATTAGCTTTTATTGTCTAATAACTTATTTTGACTGGAATTGGTGTGAGAATTTATAATTATAATAGTTTTTAAACTTTTAGCTCATAGTATGTACTTATATTAAATTGTTATCTTCATATTTAAAGTGGCAATATAATGTAAAGAGAATGTCTGCCTTTGTCTGATATTCATCATGAAAAAATGTGTGTGACACAAACAAAACGCAAGACAAAAATATTTCTATTTTACAAGATTGTGATGAAATGACTATGAAAGATTAATGGAACCAGATGTTTAAATATTGATAAGATTAGCGCTGTGATAACAATGTGCAAGTTGTTCAATTATATTGTGACAATAAAGAGTAGAATACATAAGATTAGATCATAATATATGGTGTCTTAATCTGAATTTTGTGTATGTTTTGTATACAGTATGTACGGGAATCTTGCTTTTTTTATTCTGATCTCGTTTGATTGCCGTTTAACAAGTACAAGCCTTTAGTGTTACCACTTGTTGCAATTTGCCCTAATTTTAAGTAATTTCAATGCTTTGCCCACCGCTTTTAGGAATACAAAATTAATAAAAATATTTAATTGTCATTATTTAACATCGCCGCTTTTGTGATAATGTTTTTCTCATTTTTCGTAATATATTATGTTTGAGTCCCCTTGTCTTTAGTACGTATAATTTCAAGACTAGTTAGTAAAAGTGAAATTGTTTTAACAGCTATTTTTAAAGTAAGTACCTAATTAAAATTATACACAAGCTATTATGAAATTAGCAAAATTTTATCTTAGACTGTTTTTTGTATATTAATCAATGCATTAAGTAGGTAACTGATGGTGTCGAAGTTAAGATGTTACTGTTTTCTATGTTACACTAAAAGACTTATCTTACTTGCCAAGCAAATTTTAGACTAACTGCCATTGCCTTCGTCCAGTAACAAAATATTCGGTAGCTATTTCACTGTATTGTAAATAATGTTTTAGTATGTAGGTAGTCATTAGATTTGTGAACAGTGTGAGCACTGGAACATTGTTCTAGAATTATTTTTATAAAGTCTCTATCTAAGCGTCTTGTGCTCAGAGCAGTTTATTGGGACTAATAAAGTTTTTATAGTACCTACTGGATTTTTTTTCAACTATACAATATTACCCGGAATTAACGAAAACCACCAAACACCCCAAATAGAATTATAAGATATAAATAATATATATATATAAATAAATAAATATATATATATATAAATAAATAAATAAATATATATATAAATAATAAATATCCTTGGACATTTCACACAACGCCATCTTCCAAGTTCCAGTTCCAAGCTAAGCAACCTAATGCTTGGTAACGAGATGGCCGATATACTACTCACACAAATAATCACAATACATACACAATTTTTTTAGTTTATGTGCCTATTTATTAAATTAACTATGTAAGTACAGACGCCAGCACATCAAGCTACTACAATCTGTCAAATTTCTTTCATAGATTTTCATCTTTATAAAGTACTAGCTTTTGCCCGCGGCTTCGCCCGCGTGGATGTTGGAAAATATTCCACGGGAACGTACGCACGGCTACAGATCAAGCTATGTACATTTCCAGTATAAGCTGATCTCGCATTGTGTAGGATTTCCTTACAATGAGAGGTCAGTGTAAACTGGAAATGTATAGCTTGATGTGTAGCCGTGTGTACTACCGGGATTAAAAGTACCCTAAGTCGGCGTACCCACGAGCGTAATAAAATCGCGGCGGGATTTTATCGCGCACTGGATTTTCAACTCTTGTTGTTGAGCCGAGCGTTGAGAATCCAACCTAACAAAAACAGAGTGCATCCCAGCGCGACGAAAAACACTCTTGGATTTTCAACTCCCGGCGCTAAGCAGAGAGTTGAAAATCCAGTGCGTGATAAAATCCCGCCGCGATATTTTTACGCCCGTGCGAACGTCGTCGGCTAGACTGTAGAATGTAGGGAGCAGCTGATTTTTTTTTGCGATTTCAGGTTGGTTCCTATATTAAAAGTTGTTCATATTCATGAGTAGAACATCCTGCGAAAATAAGGGCACTAGGTACTTAAAAAAATATCCTGTATAGTACTCGAGGAGCGGCGCGCAGAATGATATAGGTACCTATGATTGCTGGAGGATAATAAATCTTAAAACCAAACAATAGTAAACGGAAAATTACCAACTTGCCTTTGAAAGCAACTTTAAAGCGAAAATATAAATCCTCTTTATTCCTATTTATCATGGGAATTAAAAAAATATTAAGACTAAGTAACTGTTACTTCAAGATACAAACTACCCAATCCCTCTTACACAAAAATTTTAATGGTGTTTGTGAATTTTAAAATCAACCGCTAGTTTACTCCCATAGTGTATGATTTTTTCATAAATCAAAACCATGAACAATGGGAAAATTTGTATGGACCCCGTCCCCAGCAGTGTAGCACTATGGACCATGTGTGAAAAAATAGATGTTATTCTGAATAACAAATTACTGAAAGAAAATATGTCAGAATGAATGTATGAATGTGGCAAACAATATTTTTTTCTTAATTATTTTTATATTAGTCAGCTCTTTATGAATTTCTATTTTATGATTATTATCATGTTCTTAGATTTAAAAAATACCAAAGTAATCATAAGATATTACATATGAATCTGTATATGTATGGTTCAGTCACGGACTAGAAAAAAAGGAGGACTCCGCGCCACGCATATCGAAAGTGAAGCACAGTAAGTATGCCGGAACTGTTTATACAAACATACCTCACGCACACCTTTACATCATAGTATGCCGATCGGCCGCCATTACGTGACACGACGGCGTCTTTGTGTAATCACGCACACATAGATCGGTACGGTGCTTCACTTTCGATATGTGTCGCGCGGAGTCCTTTTTTTTGTGTAGCTGTGGGTTCAGTGTAGTAATAATCAGTATGGTTTTAAGAATGAATGCTTCTAAAAATTATATTTATTATTTATATTACCTAATACTATTTTAAATACAAAATAATCATATTGGTTATGAACAACATGAAGGTTGAAGAAATGAATGATAAGGTAAAGAACCTTACTGATAATTAAATTATGAATGGGTGAATGAAATATTGAAAGGACATTTATTAGAAACAGAAATCGATTCATATTCAAAACTTTTATTGTTTAGCATTATGTATACAAATAGGAGCCATACATTCAAAAAGTATTCGTACTTTCTATGATGACATCATCCCAAGCACTAGCAGGGCCCACGAAGTTCTCCAAATGTCGGCCGATCCCAAAATACCAAATGATACTCACGGTGTGAGCACAAGCTCCAATTGTTCTCATGCCCGTCAAACATGAACAGTAATATTATTTTATAGCTGCTCTACCCTCTATGTTAGGGCTGAACAAAATATAAGTATAATATATTTTGTTTGATATATGCCGCGATAAAATGCGCCCTCTCAGCAACATGCATCCGTCGATACTGATTCCATAGTCAGTCATTCTTGGACTTTCATTTACACATACTTCAATTCTGTATACACCATTTCTTATATGCTCGCTCACGTAGGAGCGTGCGAGTTTGATGTGGTATGTTCCTAGACTAAACAACACGATATCTTCCTCTGTAAGTACAGGAAAAGGCATATCGATGGAATCATCTGTTAATGTCACGAATGACGCTTGGTGTCGGTTAGGATTTTGTTCTATTACATAGCTTCCTAATCTGTTAGGAACATGCATTCTTTCATTAATAATCTCCACGAAAGTAGCCGCATGGACGCTGTCTGTTAAAGCGTCTCTAAACGAGTTCAGAAGAGCTCCAGCTATACGAAAGTCAATAAATAGGTTCGGAAGGCTTTTATTAAAAACTTGATTTCTGAATATTTTAAAGTCTCTCTTGAACCAACCGTTGATGACTTCAATGACCCATCGTACAATTGTTATTTTCCTCGATTCATTTGCCTGGTCGTTAGATAATTGAGTCGCACGTCGATCTTTCGATGGCGGCATATGAGCTTCATATCCGTGTTCTTCTAAGTTGGGAATAGCATCCCTGAAGCCCCGATCTAATATGAATACGTCTCCTGCATGCAGCAAATAATGCATTGGCGCATGCCGTTCATTCATAATCTGATTCATTATTGTCGCATCAGACGTGGTAGCGGCGTGAGGACCAGTTATGTCCACAATATGACCATCTGAACATACAATAAGAAACGGTTTCAGTAAGTTTTTATATTTGTGCAGACTATATGTCTTTTTTTGAAAAAGGAAATTCTTGCTTTTTTGAATATAAATGTATGTTCCATCACAAAGTAATATAGCTTTTGGTTCAGTCTCATTACCAAATAATGCAGATGGTACGGTGAGATTGCGCCTTATTATTTCGTCGCGACTGATGTGGGCTAATCCTAAATGCCGGGGTACGAAGTCTGTTGTCAGGCACTCGCGTGCTATTTTTAAATATTTCTCCAGTGTACGACGGCTCATATTTAAATGGCATGCGATCCTGTCATCAGGCTCAGCAGACCTTATTTTCATTAGATACGCACCTAAAACTGTTTGCGGCCGTTTTGATCGCACAGTAAGTGACGGCGTCTCATTAATGACAGAAGCAAACTATTCATTGGTTAGCCCTGTGCGAAAATATAGTTCCTCATGTGTTAATCGAATTGATTTCATCAAAATCTAATTGACCCTTGCTGTTAAATGCATCTTTCATTAAATCTAACATTTCTTTTATTTGTTCGGGACTGAATGACTCCTCGGCAAACTCGTACAATTCATTCCATTCGTTTATATGCACGTGAGCTGTGCATACTCGTGCACTTGAGGGTACATACAAGTTGTGCTCAATCAATGAGAATCGTTTTAAAAACAAGGGTACCCTATGTAGATCCATATTCAAGCAGCCATTAAATACACAGTGGCGGGACGTATTAGCTAGCCGTTTATAAGTGGGAATTGGTACCGGCTGAGATTGTTCTCCACCTTCTTGTACATTGTGTTCCTCATTTTGTCTTTGTTGGTCTGCGTCTCGAGTTCGGGCTTCTCGCCGATTGGCTGCAACCCAACAGCGGAAGCACATCAGCTGTACTTCATTGAGGGCATGGGCAGCCTGAAAATGTAAAAAAAAAATGTTGATGAACAAAGTATTCTTATAAAACTTTTTTCAACCGACTTCAAACAATAAAATATATATATAAAAAGAGGTTCTCAATTCGTCCCTATGTTTCTATATTTATTGATCACGGAATTATGTAAGTAAGTACCTAGGTAACTTACCACATTACTACTTTACTAACACTTAGATCACTATTTATTTACTAACCTGTTCAATGTTTATGCGCTCCATTACGAATTCTGTAAATCCTGGACGGTTGTCCATATATTCACGAGTTAAGACATGACGATTCCTGTCTCGTGCCACTGATCGTGAACATGTAACACACTGGTCTCGTATCTGTTCCATAGTCAACAAAACCAATCGTAAAGAGCACAAAAAATCCAGTAACACAGCCAATAAGTGGTCAGAAAATCGATATCACAACAAGAAAGAAGTTATAAGATGCGAGTCACAAGGAAGTGCAACAACAACTGCCTGCATCACAGAACACTATTATCCTAACGGGCCTGCATTGTTTAAATATGAACAATTAAGTAGTCATACTCGTACTAAGAATAAGAGATAGATATATTGACTACTCGAGCGCGCGTGAGCGAGACAAGTGCACAACAATAGTTAGCCAGGTAGCAACGCGCGCGCCCGTCGTCGTCTACTGTGCAAGTCAAACCACGTGGTGTGTCAGCCTCATCTTTAGTGACACGCATTGTACTATTATTTATTCTGTGGTTTAGTGTAGACTGGCGCGATTCTCGGTCGTAATTATTTTATCATTTACTTATCATTTATGTATTATGTACTCAAAAAATATTTCTTAATAAAAATAATTTATTGTGTTTATAACTTTATGGATGAATAACTTTTTTCCCTTATTATTCACACATTTATTGCAATACAATAAAATGTTGTATTTTTTATGCTGTTTCATTTGATATATGAGAAAAAGTGCTACAAGGGTGGGGACGCTTTTTCCCAATGTTCTTTGAATTTTCATATCCCTAAGTTAAGAAATGCTGGGATTCTCATAAAACTTTCACCACCAGTAGGATTATTTTTTAAGACAAAAAATAGGTTATGTCCTTCCCCAGGATGCCATCTATAATAGTCTTGCCAAATTTTAGCGATATCCGTGCAGTTTTGTGAATTTTAAAATCATCCCCTTCTTTACCCCTTAGGGGATGATTTTTCAAAATCGCTGGACCACACATTTCTTTATTTTCTACCAAAACCATAAAGTCTTTTCATAGCCGTTACTTAAGTAATGCTGGGTTTCCCTTACAAACTTTCATCCCCCATATCACCCCTGTAGGATAATTGTTTAAGATAAAAAATAGGTTGTGTCCTTCCCCAGCATGCCATCTGTAGCCTTGCCAAATTGTATCGATATCCGTGCAGTTTTGTAGATTTTAAAATAACCCCTATTTTACACCCTTAACACGTTGACTGCCATAACGGACACCATGTGTCCGACAGCATACTTTCGCCAGGGGCCGCACCGATAAATCGAGAATCGTTCAAAAACCGCCGAGGTGTTTTTTTGCAAATATTGTCAGGAATTAACTCAAAAAAAAAAAAAAAAATATTCCGACGAATTGAGAACCTCCTCCTTTTGGAAGTCGGTTAAAAATAATGGGCGACTCACAGAAACAGCGTTTTACTCATTATTTTCCGAGATGTCAAATGGCAGACACCAGTGACCGTCGCGGCCTGCGAGAACGTCCAACCGTCTTTCCTTACGCGGGAGCCGCGCGGGTCACGCTGTCGGCTCCCCGGCGCTCTGTATACTGATATATATATGAAGATTTATAGGTTTTATTGACTGATTTCTGAAGATTTTTATGTAAAAAAAACCGGGCAAGAGCGAGTCGGACTCGCGCACCGAGGAGGGTTCCGTACCAACATTTATATGTAATATTTTTTTGATGATTTCTGAAAAACTGTGCTATTTAGAGACATCGTTTTATTTTTCCTGTAATCTATACATAAACTTCTATCACATAGAATAATTTCAGATTTTTTTTCTATGCAAACTTCGGAGATAAGGGGGGGGGGGGGGACGGAATTTTTTTAAAATTTTTCATAAAAAGTCGAAAACTATGCGGCCTAAAAAAAGAAAAAAATGATTGAGAATGTTCAACTAGCGCTCTTTCATAGGATACCCCACATTCCCTAGTAACCCCACTTCGAATTTTTAAGACCCCCTTTCAGTCCCTGTTGCAAAAAAAAACTTACTTATGTATTTTTGTTTCTTTTTTATTTGTAAAATACTTGAGTAAACGGCATCTAAAACTGTTCCAAATTTCAAGTTGATAGCATTAGTAGTTCTTGCGATATCCAACTGTGACAGACAGACAGACAGACTGAGTCACACCATAAGGGTTCCTTTTTTACCATTTTGGTACGGAATCCTAAAAATATTTAGATTTTTTGGTTGTAATGCCAAGCATTTTATGATAAGTAAGACATTTTGTTGATCTCTTTATATTTTTGTTTTGATATCAGTTGTGAACTAGTCACCAATGGACAGCCTGTACTGTTCTCATGACTGAAGAGTTCATTATTATTTTAATTATGTATGGTAGTTACCTATTTTCCAAATCCAAACATTATGTCCAAATATTATGACTTTAATTTTTTTTTTCGTAAATTACCTACTGAACCCATTACCTACTTATTCGATACGTACTTGACTGAAAAGATTGAAATTTTAATGACTTTACAGTGCTTTAAAAAGTCTAAAAATTAATGTCTACCTATAAAAAATAATGCCAATTGAATGATTCAAAATACTTACTTTATCTACCTACAACATTTTTGGAAACAACTTGTTGAAAAGCCCATAAATTCTAAGTCCTCTCGATTTTTTTTGTGCCTAGAGGCCAGATTGTACTGCGGGGCCGCGCGGGTCACTTGCTTTAGTAAAAACAGTCGAAACTTTGCCCGTCGGCCGCCTACAGGCTTCTGAAGTGATCGAGGGCATGCTGACACGTGGTGTCCGACGCGGCCCCCTGGACCCGCTATACTGGCGGTCACATGGTGTCCGCCGCGGCCCACGGGGCTAAACATGGTTTTCAGTCTGGCGTTCAACGTGTTAAAAACGCTGAACCACTTATTTCATTATTTCCTACCAAAAGCATAAATTTGAATTATCATATCCCTAACTTAAGAAAATGCTGGGTTTCCCATACAAACTTTCATGCCCTATATCATCCCCCGTAGCGTTATTTTTGATACAAAAGCCTTCCCAAATTTTATCAAAATCTGATCGGTGGTTTAGGCGTGAAAAGGTTACAGACGGACATAATTATTTTCGTATTTGTAATATTAGTATGGGTAATTGTTATTTTCCTCGGTAGAGCGCTCCGATAAACGCGTGCGATCTCTGCTAATCATGAAGCGCGGCGTTCGACGCGCTATTTATGTACCGCCGCCCTGCATTTTAAATCTGTAATATCTTCGAAAATATTCATTTAAATTACATACTGTAAAGGGCCTTATTGATCTATAGTAAATGCACAATTTATTTAAAACACTTAATTGGATAAGGATTAATGCTGTATTGCTTAAAATCGCTTCGTAAATAAGCCATTATTTCTCGTAAAAAGAAAGGGGTAAAATTGGTTATTGTGGGTTATCCCTAAGAGATAGACATATGCCATCGCGGACTTTTTTGCAGAACTTTTTAAGGTGTACAATACTGTAGTACATTATTTTGATCTATCTCATTGGGTTCAGCCAGTGTTTGCAATGTAAGCGCAAAAAAATGTGTTTATTTACGACATCACATTAGAAACCTCTAAAATTATTAGTGTTCCTCTACTACATTATGCATGTATTATACATATAAACCTTCCTCTTGAATCACTTTATCTATTAAAAAAAACTGCATCAAAATCCGTTACGTACTTTTAAAGATTTAAGCATACATAGGGACAGACAGACAGCGGAGCGACTTTGATAATATGTAGTGATATGTAGTGATAAGGTTCAAGGTTGATTGGGAAAATTTGACAGTTTCGGGTAGCTTGACCTCTACCCCCCCTCTTCCCCCCCTTCCCCCTTCCCCCCTCCCCCTCCCCTCCCCCTCCTCCTCCTCTCCTCTCTCCCTCTCTCTTGGTTGTTGTTTTCTGTACATTGATTCATCATCTGCCTAGCCTTTTCCCAACTTATGTTGGAGTCGGCTTCCAGTCTAACCGGATGCAGCTGAATAACAGTATTTTACATGGAGCGACTGCCTATCTGACCTCCACAACTCAGTACTGGGTACTACGATACCCCTTGGTAAGACTGGTTTTCAGACTTTCCGGCTATCGACGACCCGTAACGACTGTCAAAAATCTACGAATGACAGCCGGGACCAACGACTTAAACGTGCTTTCCGAGGCACGGAGGAGTCTCGGTATGTAAAGATGATCACACATCCATGGACCAACCGCAGCAAAATCGACCCGTGCGGCTGTTATTACTGAGCCGACCTAATTATTCATATACATAGATATTTTTTTACCTACTAGTGTGGATAATTGTGCAATGTGCTGTTGTCTGTACCTACCTAAAGGTAGATATAATAAAAATGACAGAGATCGATTCTGAACAAACTACCTTCATAATGTGCTTTAGGGACGCCGCCGCCGTCACAAGTGATTAGTCAAATCATTACTTTTTACACAAAGTATGTTTACTAAATAAAATGCTTTGCATTCTTAAAATGTTTTTTGGCCGAATTGTTGATAGATGTGCATGGTACACACGGCTACACATCAAGCTATACATTTCCAGTTTACACTGACCTCTCATTGTACATCTCATACAATGCGAGATCAGCTTATACTGGAAATGTATAGCTTGATCTGTAGTGGTGCGTACGATTCTGAACTATAAATATAATTTTAAATAGGTAGTTTCTCAATAACGGTACCGAAATTAAAATTTTTACTTTGGTGCCGTTATTGAGAAACTGTACATGTCTAAAATTATATTTATAGTTCAGAATCGTACCATGCACAAGCTTACACTGGAAATGTATAGCTTGATCTGTAGCCTTGCGTACGATTCTGAACTATAAATATAATTTTAAATAGGTACAGTTTTTCAATAACGGTACCGAAATGAAAATTTTTACTTCGGTAGGTACCGTTATTGAGAAACTGTAAGTAGATATCTAAAATTATACTTACAGTTCAGATCATACCATGCACATCTATCAACAATTCTGCCAAAAAACATTTGAAGAATGCAAAGCATTTTATTTAATAAACATACTTTTGTGTAAAAAAAGTAATGATTTGACTAAACACTTGTGACAGCGTTAGGTAGGTACACATTGTTGTATACTAGGTACCTACTTTAGTACTAATTTTATCCCTATTTATTTTTTATGTTGAAGAATGCAAAGCATTTTATTTAATAAACATACTTTTGTGTAAAAAAAGTAATGATTTGACTAAACACTTGTGACAGCGTTAGGTAGGTACACATTGTTGTATATTTTATCCCTATTTATTTTTTAAGTCGGTACTTAAGTACGTACCTACCTACTTTGGTAAATAGGGATAAAATTGTGGCGCATAATTTTTAGTGCAAAAAATTTAGCCCCACAATTTGTGCCACTCAGTTGCTTTCTTACCATGTAGGCTATAAGTATAACAGTTTATTTATAGGAATTCAAAATAAAAGCATTTCTCTTTTGAAAATTATTTATTCAAGCTACCAGTGATGACCAGTGATGAGACCAGCGTATCTAGGTACTTTATTTAGAAACAAAAAGCCATTTATATTATACGTTTTAAAATAAATAAGAAAATAAAATATTAATTCTTGAAATTTTAATGGTGTTTGGTATTCTTAAGTTTTTGTAGGAGGCTCTGCAGGGACCTCTTGCCAGGATTGAAACCGCCATTCAAATAGTTATCGTCATTACCTAAAACAAAAAAAAAACTCAGATTCGTAAACTAGAATAGTTACTACTGAATACATAAAAGCACAATTTATGGGTGTATAATATTCTCGGAGAAATTGTGTTGTGTGGTAAAACCTAGCGTCGCCGTCGTTGGATCAATATTTAGCCGACGTTCCCACGAGCGTAATAAAATCGCGGCGGAATTTTATCGTGCACTGGATTTTCAACTCTCGTTGTTGAGCCGAGCGTTGAGAATCCAACCTAACAAAAACAGAGTGCATCCCAGCGCGACGAAAAACACACTGTTGGATTTCAACTCCCGGCGCTAAGCAGAGTGTTAAAAATCCAGTGCGCGATAAAATTCCGCCGCGATTTTTTTACGTCCGTGGGAACGTCGGCTTACTGCAAGTGCCGCTACTGTGATCGCGGGGTTCGATTCCCATTTCGCGCAGTGCTATAGCGGTTTTATGTAAGTGAAAAATGCTCGGGAGTCTGGAACTACTTATGCCCAGTTAATCGCAGTATAGGCTCGCTTGATCCGTATTAATTACCTACTCGGGATCTGCAGCTATGGTTGTTGAACATAGGTGTAGGTAGGAACACAGACATAGGTGTACCTAAATAACATAGGTACATACATCTCTGCCTACCCTTGTCATGAAAAAGTTTGATGTTATTGTGGTTGTATGTTGTCTGTTGGGCCAAGGCTCAATAGATAGGTACCTAATTCAGTTCGTTTCGATCATGGAGAAAAGTCTACTCCGTGGTTTCGATGGTATGCGACCAATAAGAATAGGTACTACTCATCGAGAAAAAACCGGTCAAGAGCTTGTCGGACTCGCGCACCGAGGGTTCCGTTCCGATTTCTGAAAAAGTGTGCTACTTAGAGACATTGTTTTATTTTTCCTGTAATCTTTACATAAACTTCTATCATATAGAATAATGTCAGATTTTTCTCATTGCAAACTTCGGAGATAAGGGGTATTTTTTTACATTTTTCATCAAAAGTTTGAGAATGTGCAAACAGCGTTCTTTCATATGACCCCACATGCCCAAGTAGCCCTACTTTAAATTTTTAGGACCGCCTTTCAGTCCCTGTTGCAAAAAAAATATAAATATTTTTATGTTTTTCTTATTTGCAAAATAGTTGGGTAAACGTCATCCAAAACTATTCCAAATTTCAAGTTGATAGCATCAGTAGTTCTTGACATATCCAGCTGTGACAGACAGACAGACGGAGTCAGACCATAAGGGTTCCTTTTTTACCATTTTGGTACGGAACCCTAAAAAGTTGGCCACTGAATCAAACTGACTTACATTTGAATTTAAATTATTAATACTGGTTTTCAGTTTGGTCGTAGTGTGTTATACATGTTTTGGCCTATGAAACAAAGATAAAGACATTCCTACTGTAAAGTTGGAAAAGGCGTACCTACGCCGCAATTGATAGGTAGGTAGGTACCTACACAGTTGAATTTTGACACGGATGAAACAAGAGCAAGTAGGCGTGCCATATCATATACAACGTGTAATGCTAAATGCGCAAAACCTCTTAAGGGGTCATTGTACTCATCATTATGAACAACTTTTACTATGGGACCAAACCTGAAATCGCGAAAAAAAAATCAGCTGTTCAATACATTTTGACGAATTATGCGAACATAAATGTACTGAACAGCTGATTTTTTTTTCGCGATTTCAGGTTTGGTCCCATAGTAAAAGTTGTTCATAATGATGAGTACAATGACCCCTTAAGAGGTTTTGCGCATTTAGCATTACACGTTGTATAGTGTGAAGTTGGCAGCAAGCGCGATCCTATTCTTATTGGGCACGCATAGTAAATTAAATCGTGTATTCGTGTCCGAACATAAAATTAAGTCATTCGAAGTCTGTCGCAGGTACCTACTTATCCTTCAATACCTACTGTGTTAGGCAATGGTGTTAGGCCAGGCGCATTCTGCATTTTAGGTATGAAGCTACAAGTACGCGGCGGGCTCGACTTGTCGAGCTAATTCAGTGTGGGCTGCAGATTTTGCGGAGTGAATTTTCTGTACTTGTACCTACCTATTATTACTAATGTAGGTATTCTGCGTCTTCCCATCAAAGGAATGGCTAGGTACTGGTTAAATCGTGTGCCTGCCTTAGTTTGGCATTACCTAATGTAGGTACATACTTACCAGCACCATTCAGTTGTCCGTTGACGCATCCTTCATCCCACATATTGACGCAACGCTTGCCTGGATTGAAGCCTCCGTTCAGGTAGTTGTCATCGTTGCCTAAGTAAAACGATAAATTATTACACCTCTATGAAAAAGTAGATACTTACGAAAGTTTCACCCAATTTCTGAAAGGAACGCAGAATTTACCTAGCAGACTGTTAAAGTCATGCTTTACCTACTGACATAACAACAGCCGATCAAATAACTAACATAGGTAAGATTAGCAGCTGATCAAAAATTTATTGTAGGCTTTCAGACACAAGGATCCGGAAATACCTTGGACAGTTAGTCTCGCTACCGCCTGGCTGATTTTTTGTGTGAAAAAACTTTTTTACAAAAACAAAAACCGACTTCCAAAAAAAACACTACAAAGTGAAAAATAACTTCAATTTCGGAAGTCGGTGTCTTTAGATCTGTATTTTAGTTTTTTGCCACCGACTTCCGAAATTAAAGTTATTTTTCACTTTGTAGTGTTTTTTTTGGAAGTCGGTTTTTGTTTTTGTAAAAAAGTTTTTATTTTTCACATTTTAGTGGTTCAGTTTGTAATTTATCTAAGCTACAATAACGCAATGTCAACTGCTCATCACGTTTTACAAAATGTTGCTTTTCCCGTTGCAGGGACGTTAATTGTTGAGGAGTTCTCCTAGTAAGAACCAGGAGAAATGGAGCTCATGGTGAAGTCACCATTACCATTATTTTGACGAGCATAAACCATATTAAAGTAATCGAATCGCAACCTGTTATATACTTAGTTTAGATATAATTGAGTATTTCCGATGGCCCTCTGTGGTCTTCATCATCAGTTCCAGTTCACCGAATGGTACTTTCCGAGAGCAAATGCACGAGTTACTATAAAAAATAACGAAATCGATATAGGTGTGCCCATAAAATTTGAGGGTTTCCCTCGATTTCCATGGGATCCCATCATCAGATCTTGACTTGATGATCATGGGACCACTTGGGACGTATGACCCTTTCGAACAAAAAAAGAAAAATCCAAATTGGGGGACAGGCTGGATCGGATTAAAATTATTAAAATTTGGGACCAATTTCACTTCGCCCCGACTAATCAGCTAATAATGCTCAGCGGCGCGGGCTGGGTTGCAAGGGTCGGGGCGGAGCCGCCTTGCTGACTGGTGTGATACCTATTTATACCACAGCGTGAGCTATTCTTAAGGATTAAAAAAAATATATGTTTATTGAAGAAAAGCCAATAGTAGGTTCTCACTAAACAATGTTATATTTATAACTAGGAGCTATGCTATGCACAATACATTGAAACCCTGATCTCCAAACTAGGGGTATCCCTGTATCTTAGAGATCAGGGATCTAGTAGTGTTATAGTCCGGCCGTAGAGAGAACGCGCTCCTGACACCTGTTAGTTGGACAATTTCTAGTAACTCTAACTCTAACTAACGAGGGATCTGAAGCAATAGCACTGGCAGCTTAGATAATATACATCTAGATCGAGCCACCGCGTGGCCGGTCATGAGACAGCAATATAGTACTTTTTCTTGGTTATGTGGTATTAGAAATGAGGTTTAACGTAAGAAATCTTCCATATTTTGGACTGAAACCCATGTCAATACATTACCACAATGCAAAAACTGTCCAAAAAAGTTAAATTAATCGACACAAGATAAATTTTGTAACAGTGAAAGCACTTTGTTTGGCTAACATTTGAAAGTTTGCCAAGCAAAAATAAGGCACGCCGTAAGAGACAGTAGATAGGTACGATGCTTTGTCTCAATTTTCCTACTAATTTCGTATATATCTGTCTCAATTCCACACTTCACATTGTAATCATGGCAACGTCTAAATGTTTAATGTCATTGACTGGCAGACATAACGGCAGAAACTGGCGCAAAGCCGATAAACAGCTGGGGGGCTAAAACGGCCACTTTGGCAGAATCATAATAGGATAATATTATGAATAATATTTGAAATCGTAAAACGGTCACAACTTGACAATATATTATGAATAATTGTCAGTTTGTGATCGTTTTACGATTTCAAATATTATCTATACTTATAATAAATCTGTAGGTAAGAATCAAAAAAAATCTTTCAAGCGGCCGTAGGTAGTCAGAAACGACTTGACATCTTGGTCGTTATAAGAGGTTTATAAGGTCTCTAAAACACATTCACAGCCAGAATAAGACTAAATCATAAATTAGAAGCATCATGCTCGCATAATAAGAAGCTCGATTTAATCTGTAGCACAGATTAATATCTGTGGCTCGATTCAAATCAGAATCATTGTGACGTTTCGAATGCAAGCTGAATACTGAGCTGAATACTGAATGCAACGTATTTGAATTCCATCGACAAAGTTGTGTGGGTTCCAGTGGGAATGAAGTTGAGCTTGCAAAAACATTTTTTAAATCTAATCTCCTCAGGATTACCTTAAAAAAAAGTTTTTTGTATCAATTTCTATAGCTGTCTTAAACAACTATCTCATATTTCTAATTAATGCATTGCAGCCTCGTTCATTTAAACTACATCTTCTATACTTATAATAAATCTGTAGAGAGGTCAATTCTGTACATGATATATATTTTCAAAATAACTATCAGGGGGTAATTAGTGATCGATACTGATGCCAAAAATGCAATCAGTAAAATTTTTGTCTGTCTGTCTGTCTGTCTGTCTGTATGTTCCTTATAGAAACAAAAACTACTCGACGGATTTTAACGAAACTTGGTATAATTATTCTTCATACTCCTGGGGAGGTTATAGTATACTTTTCATCACGCTACAATCAATAGGAGCAGAGCAGTGAAGGGAAATGTTGGGAAAACGGGAGAAGTTGCTCCATTTTTTAAGCTTCCGTCGCGTGTGCAGCCTTAATGGTTTAAGCTACATAGAAATCATTTATGACGGAAATGTTCTACATAAAATTATCTAAAAAATATCCCACAACAGCATATGTCTATCTTTTATGGTTGACTCACAATAACACGTGTAACTCCCGATAGCTTAGCAGTCCAATACATTAACTTAACAGCATACAAGGAGTTACACGCTGACGGAGTCGCGGGCACAGCTATTAATAATAATATTCTGCGGTTCCTTATTGCGATATTTTTCAACAGTATTGTGGATTGACATATTATATTTCCCTACTAAAATACGAAAGTTAATCTGTCTGCTACATCAAAACCACTGAACCGTGAGGAAGGACATATGGTACTTTTTTACGAAAACGCGGACGAAGTCGCGGGCAAAAGCTAGTTCATAATATTATTCTATTATGATTCTGCCAAAGTGGCCGTTTTAGTCCCCCTGGATTTCGCGTTTTGGTTATCCTTCAGATATCGTTACATAGAGACCGATAGAGATCTTTCTCTATCGGTCTCTATGGGTCGATCTCCAGAGGCATTTTTTTTCGTGTCGGGCTGGATAAACCCATTTTAAAATCGAAAAATGTTTTCAAAATATTTTTTTATATACAGTTCGGTGTCTAATCTACGTGATACAAGGCTAATATTATGAATAAGTTTATTTTAAATATTTAAAAAAAAATCTTAAACCTTAAAATCCTGATCGCTCTGGGTTGACCCAACTCCCGATTGAATGAAAAAAATATTCCTTAACTTTTTAATGAGAAGGTTCATATGAAACAACTTACTTAGATTACATAACAAATAGTTAATCTTCACAGTAATAAAATATTTTTAGTTATATTAACAATACTTTTGCCACAATTTGAATTTAAAATCGTGACCGGGCATTTTATCTCATCGCTCTGCGCTGAGGTAAAACATCGCGCTCATCCCTAGTTACGCGTTATAGACACACTATTCCGATACCGCGGGGCAACGCCAGCAGTGGTCTAACCGCCGAAGAGGATACCTGTGTGCCACGTTCCCGCTTTCCAACATTACGAAGGTAAGTTTATGATTGCTCTGGATTTGGTTCTCGAATTTTATGATTGCTATGGCACGTTATTTAAATTAAATAGTAAGTTCGTGAATGTGTTTGTTATGTGAATTAAGTGATCGTTATGATGCTTTTTATGAGACGTAATGACAACTTTCTACTGCTTTTAAATTCGGCTATATTTATGATTTTGTGACTTTTTATGATCACTATGGCTGTGATTGCTCTGTCCAAAAAGACCAGAGCGATGATATTTTGCATTAATTGTACGTTATAAATCTATTTTAAGTAGTAGTACCGGACTGTAACAATGACAAACAATGAACTATGCATATAACCTTTAATTTATAACCTTTCCTGGGTTTTTTTGGGTAACCTAAACCCATAAACAGATTTTGACGTATTTTACCTTGATGATATTATTATATTGGCATTTAGCTAACCACAACTGTAACCCTTTCTTCTCTAAAATTTAATGGCAACTATTGTTGCAGATTGAAATCATGCCTCGAAATAAATTATCTATTGAAGAAAAACGTCTAAGGAAGAAATTGGCAAGGTTCTGGGAGGAAACGTTGCACAAAACCACGAGACGACCGCTTTTTAGTGACGCAGGCTCTGAGGAACCGCAAATTCAGTTCAGGAGCACAATTTAGGCTATGGACAGTGAGAAGGAGGTTTTTAGCGCTTGATATACGCAGTCGACAACCACCACGGGCCCCCAAGTTACTCCGTGAGCACTGGATTGCTCGACTGAGGTTCACTAGAAATTGTCTATCTTGGATACTAGGTAACTGGTGTAGCGTACTCTTCTCCGATGAGGCTCGAATATGTCTGAATGGTGAAGACCGACGTCGGCGAGTATTACGAAGACCAGGGGAACACGTGTGTTTAGAAGAAATCACCCCTTATGGTGGAAGGTCCGTTATGTTTTGGGCGGGAGCAACTTCTAGCTATCGTACAGAGATAGCATTAATTGAAAATGTACCTGTGTGTGACCTTTTTATAAAATAATACATTTCTCTTACATATAATCTCGTTACAAGTACACTGAATATGACTGAAAACGGCTAAATAAATAATATTTTATCAATATTATTTTTTTTGTTTCACTGATTTCACCATTTATGATCGCTCTGTCACCAATTATGATTGCTCTGGTAGCGAAATTTTTTCAACTTAAATATTTACATAACTGTTTGTGTAAATTGAAGGCCAATAGTAAAAATGTACTATTTGAACATCATTCTTTTTAATGAGATACATAATTACCATTAAATATCAATATCTGAAAAGCACCAGAGCGATCACACGAATACGCCCGTTTTGGAGATCGACAACACACTCTTCAACTTAAAAGTGCTATTACCTGCCATGCAAATGTCAGTTGGGTGGAGTCACTTCCATTGATTTTATTAAGAGTAGGTACGCAGCGCTTATAAAATAGAATAGAATATAATGTTGTTCATTATGAATGATAGATAGATGGATCGACACAATTTCACTATTATAGTGTACAACTTAATTTACGCATCTGGCCGAACACTGTCTCTTAAGATACAGGCCTCCTAGTTTGAGCCTCGTATTTATAGTCAAGTAAAAGTATTTACTTCAGTAATGTTTTGTTTCCACTTACCAGCACCATTCAGTTGTCCGTTGACGCATCCTTCATCCCACATATTGACGCAACGCTTGCCTGGGTTGAAGCCTCCGTTCAGATAGTCATCATCATTGCCTAAAATAAGTTTCCGTCAAAGTTAATATTACCATAGAATGACTACCTGCTGTTGCACCGTCATATCAAATGTAAAAGTTAGAGTTCGGAGCAGGGACATGACATTCGACGCGTCTGACAGAAGTGACAGATATTTATCAATAACTTTAACCATTACAGTTAAGGGCGGTTAAGGTTCCAGTTGAAGTTACGACGTCAGCTAACAAATTGTCAAATGGAAATGGGCGTGTACTGGCTATGCATATGAACAACTTTCACTATGGGACCAACTCTGCCATCACGAGAAAAAAAAAATGTGCTGTTTCATATATGTATAACACCGCCACCATTAAGAAAAAAAATAATATAAAAAAATAATTAAGAAGTATGGAGGTTGAATTTTTTGTATCAAAAAAATCAACACTAAACCTCCTAGGTTCGAAGATAGCAGTTAACGCCAAAAACTATAAAAATAAAAAGAGAAGTCGAACGTAAATGTAAATAAAAAGAGAAGTCCTGACTGACTCATCAACGCCCAGCCCAAACCCTTGAACCTAGAAATCTGAAATTTTGCACAGCAGCGGTTCCCTTTATAATGTAGCCAAGGAATAAGGAAGGATTTCCCGGTAGTACCTCCGTTTCCGTGGCATATTTTCCGATATTCACGCGGGCTAACGGGAACATAGGAAATTTCAAAATGTTCACATCTCCAGACTTATTAAATTTTAAATGGTGGCGCTGCTGGTTAGCAGCTCTACTCGCCTTAATGGAAGTAGGCAGTGGCGTGCACAGATATTTCAGACAGGGTATGCACGGTTAAAATAAAATAAAAAACTTAAGTACCAGTTTCAGCTTCTTTCGGTCGTAGTCCCACCGACTAGATACCCTACCAAGTACTTACCTAGTTACCTACATCCCGACTCTTACCACACGGCGCCATCGCCATTGGCTTCGCATGGCGTTTGTTTGCGACCACCACAAATATCTAAATTATTTAAATCTGAACATCCGTTAAATGTAGATCCAAATATATAATTTTTATGTTGATTTGTAAATAAAATGCAAGGTAAAAAATACAATATGTTTGTGTGTAAACAACCTTTAGCTGTTAGCCAGTAACAATTTATCATACTTACTTAATACTTTTTATGTAAATAACGAGTAAGTAGCATTACCTTTTTTTTGTGTAAAACCAAACCCCGGGTACACAATGGACCCCTTTGCAATCAATTTAACTTTTTCCTCAAAAGATAACATCGAAAAAATCTTCTCACGGGTATAATTTTTCGCTTTTTACAATAAACTTACTGAATAATTACTTAGACAAACAATCAGTTCCGCCCAGAAATACAACCGAACAATGATATTAAATCAATCGAAACAATAAATATGGCGAAAAACATAGCAATTACGAACTAATACGTTAGTACTATTATTTATTCTGTGCTAATACGAACAAATAAATTGATTAATCCGACTAAAAAAAGTTGATCCTCTACAATCAACAAATAAGCGGTGCTTTTACGGCTTCTCAATTTGGACGGTTTGCAATGTAAGCTCTGCTTCTAAAACTCCAACACGCGCACACATTTTCACGCACACAGTCACACTTTTGCTGTGTACTACACGAGAATTCACGAGATGTGTTGTATGAAAAATAAGCAAGACGTAGTAGTGCTTTTGCTCACACGGGAGCGCTACTTGCGCGGTGAATCGGTGGCGCGTGTTCGCCGCTCCAACGAGTTAGTTCCATAAAAAGTAATAGATGGCGCGGAATCGCATTATAAACACGCGGGAATTCAAATGACGGATTTTAAATTAGATTCATTTAATACCTACAATGTTTTTAAAAAAAAATTAAATACCTAGTTATTTATCATTTACAGGGGCATGTATGTATGGGACTACAGGGTATGCAGAGCTTATTTGCATGTATGGAGTGCACGCCACTGGAAGTAGGTAGGTACTTACCAGCTCCTCCGAGTTGACCGTTGTTACATCCTTCATCCCACATGTTCATGCACATTCTTTGGCCGGCTAAAAAGGGCAAGCAAACTAGAAATTAGATACTACAATTGTACTTTTAATCGTATTCAGTAACTTGACAGTCCGAAGCAAAATAATTTACGTTTTTAAATTACTCTTCATCATCTGCCTAGCCTTTGCCTAACTACCTTGGCGTCGGCTTCCAGTCTAACCGGATGCAGCTGAATACTAGTATTTTAAATAGAGCGACTACTGCCTATCTGACCTCCACAACCCCGGTACTGGGTAAGACTGCTTGTCAGACTTTCGGGCTTCAGGGCTAAAACGGCCACTTTGGCAGAATTCTAATAGGATAATAGGTATTTATGAATCATATTTGAAACGGTCACAAACTGACAATTCATAATTTAGGTATCTGCGTACAATTCATAGCACGCAATTCATCTGTTTGACAGTTTTGTATGGAGATTCGTAAAATGGTCCACAAATTAGGAATTGCTGTACTAAATGAAGTTTAATGTCAAATATGTCAAATAGCACAATCATCAATTGCTGAGAATTCAGGAAATTAATCGCTTTTGGAAGAATTGTTTAATGTGACCGTTTTAGGCCCCATGACGACCCGTAATGACTGTCAAAAGTCCACGAATGACAGCCGGTACCAACGGCTTAACGTGCTTTCCGAGGCACGGAGGAGTCTCGGTATGTATCCACTGACCGACCCCGACAAGCGTAGCTTAACCTGATAGATCGACCCGTGCGGCTGTTATTACTTAGCAAGGAGCTCTCCGTTTTTAAATTACTTGTCGTTTATATTAGGGTATATATGAATAATAACGTGTTTCAATAATAAAAAAAAAAAACTGTAAGCACATCAAGGTAGTTTCGCTAATTCTTTTTTTTACCACATCTCCTTTTTACTGTCAGGAACTTATTCCTTCAACTGTCAAGTTACTGACTTAGATTAAAAGTCCAAGTTTAAGTGTACATATTATAAACACAGTTTTAGTTTACAGTGGAGGCCAAAATTATCGTCAAACAAAAATAAAGCTTTGGTATACTTACATTTGTGAAACCCAGAATGTGCCCCCAAAGTTTTGCAATAAACTATGGAAATTACACTGCAGAGCACAATAAATGCCTTCATTTTGGGAGTCAAGCTGTTATATCGCGAAAATTTATACCAGCTAATGGTTTTTCGAATGACAAATGTCGTAATTTCGTACATTTTCGACGCTTTTATAAACGGTCAGCACTCGAAAAATTAATTAGTCAATGATGGTATCGCGCCACTTATGATATATGATAGTTATTATTGCATTCGATATTATTTCATGGAACCTACATAAACAAAATTAATTATTTACGAGTGGAGAAAGAACAAAAACAATTTGAAATGCATTTGACTGAGATATTGAGTGACTGGGTTGTGGAGGTCAGATAGGCAGTCGCTCCATGTAAAATACTGGTATTCAGCTGCATCCGGTTAGACTGGAAGCCGACCCCAACACAGTTGGGTAAAGGCTGGCTCCACTGTACTATCACACCCGCGTGTCCGAAACTTCACATTGGTGAATCATTTGGGTTAGGTTAGAATAGGGGACAATTACCTGTATGGCTGGTGAATCATTTGGGTTAGGTTAGGTTAGAACAGTGACCCTTAACGCGCGACGGCGAGCGAGCGAAGCGAGCGGTGCCGCGGCAGCGGCCGCCGAGCGCCATATCCCCTCTATTTTTGGTGAATCATTTGGGTTAGATGAGGCGGTGAATGTCTCGTATATTAGACGATGAAAGCCTCAGGGTCATTGACCTTGATTTCAAGGTCAATATGGTACTTATACTGTAATTTTTTTTTTTCGGCGTTTATTTTTTTGCGCACTTTGTTGTTTTCAATAATACACTAAAAAGGGTCTATTGTACCCAAAAAAAAAATAGCTAGTATATAAAATCGCCGGGTGCGTTTGTACAGTGGTTCCTAAAGGCTGGGCAGATTGATTGATTTGACTGAGATTTTGACTGTGAAGCATCGCTGTTAATTAGGTACGATACGATCTCTTGCATACCGAATGACACATGTACAGACAGGATATACCAATTTTCTTTCTTTTTTTTTTAAAGATTATAAACCTTAAAATGTTAACGGTTAAGTTCAAAATAGAATGAGAAAATTTGACAGTTTGTGGCAACTTGACCTGCTGCTGTGTGTACATCCAAACCTATACTTGTTCAGAAAAAGGAAATGAGGTGAAAAAAAGAGTTAATGAAACTACTTTCATGTGCTTATAGTTTTAATTGAAACACGTTATAAATGATAAGAATTTAAAATCGAAAATTATATTGGTTCAAACTGTCGTTACTAAATACGATTAAAAGTCCAAGTATAACATTCATTTAGGCTTGAAACTTTTTGATATACCATTATTACCCCGTAACTGGGTTGTGGAGGTCAGATAGGGAGTCACTCCATGTAAACTACCGGTATTCGGCAGCATCCGGTTACACTGAAAGCCGACCCCAACGTAGTTGGGAAAAGGCTAGGCAGGTTGACTAATGAATAAGTAGGTCGAGGTGCTTACTTACCTAGCTAAATTCCTAGGTTCCCACAACATTGCTATAGGTAGGTAAGAATCAAAAAAAATCTTTCAAGCGGCCGTAGGTAGTCAAAAACGACTTGACATCTTGGTCGGTATCTTGATAAGAGGTTTATAAGGTCTCTAAAACACATTCACAGCCAGAATAAGACTAAATCATAAATTAGAAGCATCATGCTCGCATAATAAGAAGCTCGATTGAATCTGTAGCACAGATTAATATCTGTGGCTCGATTCAAATCAGAATCATTGTGACGTTTCGAATGCAAGCTGAATACTGAATGCAACGTATTTGAATTCCATCGACAAAGTTGTGTGGGTTCCAGTGGGAATGAAGTTGAGCTTGCAAAAAAACATGTTTTAAATCTAATCTCCTCAGGATTACATTAAAAAAAAAGTTTTTTGTATCAATTTTTAGAGCTGTCTTAAACAACTATCTCATATTTCTAATGAATGCATTGCAGCCTCGTTCATGAACTACATTTACAATAAGATTAGACATTTATATAAACCTTTTTTACAGTCCGTTCAACTGATTTTGACGTCTATTGCGTTGGTGGCATGACATATGGCAGCTGCAGTAAACAGTTGGTATTGTAACTATTTTTTTGCCTTCGACGCACCGAAACGCTCCGACCCACTAAGGAATTTCCCTCGCAATTCTTGTTCATAAACTCTGTTTTGGAGGTCTTTTGAGATTATTATTACTGTTAGAGTAAAATGATTTAGATGTAATTTTTTTTAGTATTTGCTTTATTGAACTCTTGGCATTAAACAAACCAAATTTTACATGCATACGATGCACTGTTATTATGAAACAGACCGTTTATTAAGTGATAAAAACAGAGAATTTCGATGACATTGCGGCATCCGAATTAAGAAAATTAAAGATAATTTCAAAAAAGTCATTTTTATGACGAAAATTTGGGAACAATTATGTCCTGAACAGATTTTCGAAATAAAATTTGTATTGCCCAATGTAAGCGCACAAACCTAACTCGAAATGTTGTTGGCGCGAAAGAGCTGTATTTAACGCTTGATTTACCTAACATAATCCGCCCAGATGAACTTAAAAAAAATAACCAGCTATTACTTATATTATGGTTATTCACGTGCTGTATAATATTTTATATTATTTCATTACTTTTGTTTAAAAAAAAATACAAAGAAGCGCAAATAATTCGCCGCGATTGAATTTTGCAAGACTGCAGCCTTAAGAATAAACTGTAAGTACTAGGATAAGTTTGTTGTAACTAACTACTATGAAAAAAAAATAGTAATCCGAAAACATAAGTATTTGATTTGATTTGATAATCAATAGGATAGGTATATGGAAAACCATACTTATCTAGACACAATTTTTGGTATTGCATCAGCTATCGTTCTCGGCTATCAGTAGGTACCTATCGCTAATGTAGTCCAGATACGGCTTAGGAAAGCATGTAAAAGATAAAAGTCATGTATATGTATAGGTAAGCTACTACTGTCAACTTGAATTGTCCGTAAAGTGTTACAGTTCGGCCGTTGAGAGAATGCGTTCTTGACTCCTATCAGTTTCATACTGTTACGAGCTGGTGTTCAGGATAAATAAATGTATGCCAGTTTATACCAAAAACACGTTATATTTAAATGATCACAAATACAGTAATCAGAAACTTCAAGCAGAATCACTTGTAGCTCACTGTTGGTTCACTGTTGTACACTGTTTCGCATTCCTAGCTGAACTGCCATACACCTTTTCTTTTTTTTTTTGAACATGGCATCTCGCAATTCACCACTAGGGGTCGAGACTGCTTAACCGGACTTTCCTGTGGGTGCCTTAAAGCCTCCAGCCAGGGGCATTAATTAACTAACTTATAAACTAAGCGACTGTACGCTAAGGGCACCCCCTGTGGGGTACGGACCTCGGCTTAAGGCGTCGCTGGGGGGAGGACAGCAAGGAACAATAGGCTGGCTCAAATCGGGGTAATTATTATTAACAGGGTAGTTTAAAGCTACAGGCTCAGTTACGCCACCAGCTGGCTCGTTTTCACCGATCAAGGGAGCTGAATTTACATTTACAAGGGGTGGTCGTCGACGCGATGGATCTCGGCGGCGAGGTCGGAATGTAGATCTGTTTTTGTGTTTGCGTACTGTACTAGTAGCACTACTACTTTCCTGGAGGAGGGTGATAGGATCATCAGGTTCAGAGAGAGTAAGTCGCGGACGGCGGATTTTACTGATTCTAGAGGGGACAACCAGAGGGTTGCCCCTCTGGTTGTCGCGTCCGCTAGTTATTTCCGTTAGGTGCTTTACGGCAGTGTCAAAGAAACGCTTGGAAAGGCGTTTTTCAAGAACTGACGGATGGACGGGATTCTAAGGTCTAAATGGAGGTTTTCGTTCCGAACGAACCAATGCTCCCGTTACCTTTCGGAGGCAACGGTTTTGACTGCCATACACCGCTGGCAACCCTCTATTTATACGAGTGGAAGCTTCTCAAAAGTTCGAGGCCATAATTCGAGAACATTCTAGTATTTACAGGAATGATCTAGAATGCTTGCAAAACGACACTTAACTATCTAGAACATTCTGGAAGGGTTTAGAATGTTCTAGAAAAATCTGTCACGAATCGACGTAACGCGTAGTTCCGCTACTCGATAACAGATGGCGTTAGCGTCTACGTAACAAAACTAACGAGTATCCCCCATATTCATAAGACATGTGACATCTGTCACATGTCTTCCAATTTTTGGTTCTAGGAGGTTCTAGGACATACCGGTTTCCTGACGATGTTTTCCTTCACCGTTTTGAGAACAGTGGTGGTGGTGGTGGTGGTGGCCTCGCGCCTGCCTGGATTCGAACTCACGACCTACAACTCGTAAGTCAGGGTCGTTACCACTGGGCAGCACTTTGTTTTCCTGGCTGCAATCCCTCCCTAAAAAAACGTTCGTATGTATGTGAGGAATGTAGGGAAATACATTTAGACAAAAATATCTAAATTGTCCAATCGTCGTCTAGTAGTTCCAAACCGTGATAAATTGTTCGTCCGTCGATCGCCCACAATTTGTCAAAGCTGTCAATTTGTTATAAAATATGGTACCGTGTGGGAATCTCGTGGCGGACCCCAGGTGGTTTTAGAATCATTTTGTGAACCCTTATCAATTGTAGTTTTGTGACAGGTTTTAAATTCAGGAAACGCAGTGAAGGACTTATCTACCTGTAGGCTACTCGTGCTAGCAAAAGGGAGTAGGAATGATATTCGCGGATGTGTGAGTGGCTATTTCCTCTTTGTCATAGGAGTCACAGACAGTCCGCTGTGCAGGGCCTGCATGGAGGACGACGAGACAGCAGCTCATGTGCAAGTCAGTAAACTGCCCGGTTGTCGCCGCATACAGGGCAAAGTACTTCGGTAACCCAGGTACCATCCGGGAGGTTGTCAGTAATGTCAAGGCGCTGCTGGCCTTCTTTGAGGAGCTGGGGTGGATCGAATAACCTATTTTCCCACCCATACGCAAAATACGCGCATTGTCGTGGAGTTGCGGATACCAGCCCGTATTACCTATTACCTATTACCTATGTGTGAGTGGCCAAGGATAGAGCTAAGCGTGCAATTGGATAGGCCTATGTCCAGCAGTCTGCCTATGTCCACCAGAAACCAAGTGTACCAAGTGGTTAGACCAAGAAAACGTACTTGGAATAGAATATAATAGAATAGGTCTTTATTTGCTTCGAATGTAGGTACATAAAAATAAATAGTTAAATTATATAATAAAAATAAATAAAATAAATAAATAAATAGGATTGGACTGATGACATTATTGAATTTGCTGGAAAAAAAACTTTTTTACAAAAAAAAAAACAACCGACTTCCATAAAAAATAAGTACTTACCTACTACAAAGTGCAAAGTCGGTGTCCTCGGTTTTGTATTTTCGTTTTTTGTCACCGACTTCCGAAACTAATGTTATTTTTCACTTTTTAATTGTAGTACTACCCCATACAAATTCGAATACCACTACCTGCAAAAGAAATGAGATCATCATCGACATTTAAATACGTATTATTGAAGCTAACTAAAAACTACGCAAGCAAATAAATTTTACATGGGACCAACTTCGAGGTATTAAATACCCTCCCGAATAAAACAAGAATCTTCAAATCATGGTCTGATTATATTAATATCTCTGTAAAAAGTTATGCGTGGTCATACATAAAAAAAAAATATATACAGGGTGTTAAAGTAGTTGCGTGCCATACCTTAGGGCTAGGTTCAGTATCGATAAAGGAACCCAGGAAAAAAAAAATGCAAGATCAACCTAATTCAGTACCTAATTAAAATTATTTTATTTGTTTAAATGCTTTAATTACATACGAGTATAGGTACTTACCTACTATCGAACGCGTTGTCTTTTTGTCCTTCACTTCTCGCGTATGAATACTAAAATAATTTTAACTCTAAACGATTGCTATTTTAAGTTTGTAGGTACTAAATTAGGTTGATCTTGCAATATTTTTGTTGCATTTATTTATTTTTTGAATTTATTTAATTTTTTCATTTTTTTTTCATTTTTCCTGGGCTCCTTTATCGATACTGAACCTGCCCCTAAGCTAAGACACGCGACTACTTTAACACCCTGTATACGTGTCGAGAATCTCCTCCTTTTTAGGGTTCCGTACCTCAAAAGGAAAAAACGGAACCCTTATAGGATCACTCGTGTGTCTGTCTGTCTGTCTGTCTGTCTGTCCGTCTGTCACAGCCAATTTGCTCCGAATCTTATGGACCGATTAAGTTCAAATTTGGTACACATATGGATTTCTGTGACCCAAACACGTACAGCTAAAGTAAATATATGAATTTTGAATATGAGAGTCACTTTTAGGGGGAAAATAAGAAAATTAAAAAAAAAAGTTTTGTAAACTGTACCGTGTGATATACCAAATGAAAGGGCTTACTATGAGGGTCTCAAATATATTTTTTATAAAATTGTAAAATATATTGTTTTAAAGTTATTTAAGAAAATTGACCATTCCCCCCCCCTTATCTCCGAAACTACTGAGCCTAAAATTTTGAAAAAAATATAGAAAATAGTTCTATACCTGTAGATTACAGGAAAACCTATAAGAAGTCTGTGGTCTTAAAATAACATGGTAAATCTATATATATAAAAAAATCAAAGTCCTGACTGAGTCACTGACTAATATATCAACGCACAGCCCAAACCAATGGACCTAGAGACTTGAAATTTTGCACATAGGTACCTTATATAGTGTAAACATCCACTAAGGAAGGATTTTTGGAAATTCCATCCCTAAGGGGGTAAAATAGGGGATGAAAGTTTGTATGAAAAATCCTATCCCTTGAGTTAATAGACTTGAAACTTAGCACGAATATTCATCTAAGTAAATTATAAAGTTTATCATTTTTAGTTTTCCTAAACTACCCCCTAAGGAGGGATTGGGGGTGTCAAAGTTTGTATGGAAGAACTTTAACACGCGGTCCGATTAACTCAAAACTCAGTTTTTATACTTCAGACCAAAAATTAAGACTAACGTGTATCAGGGTTTTCCAAAAATCTACCCCTAAGGGGTGAAAAGTTAATTTTATAGCGGAGGATTTTATTGGGGGCTTGATTAACTCTAAAATTGGTGTAAATAATGTTTGAGTCAAGTTATGGAAACATACCAGACGATTTTTGAAATTCTTTATTTGTGTTCGTGAAAACAGAGATACAGTTTATATGAAAAATCTTATTAATTTGGTTAATGAACTTGAAACTTAGCACAAATACTTGCATAAGTAATTAATAATGTTTGTCATTATTAGTTTTTCAAAACTACGCCTCAAATGAGGTTAGGGATGTTAAAGTTTGTATAGAAGAATTTTAAAGCGCAGTCCGATTAAAAAAATGGTACTTTGAGTCAAGTTAGGAAACTTGCCAAACGAATTTTCACCGATTTTGACGACATATAGCTGATGTTTTAAGGAGTAACTTAGGCTATTTTTATTTTAGAAAAATAATTAGGGTTCCGCGCAAGCAAATTAAAATCCATGAAATCAGACAACCACGTACAGTCCAGTACAAACTTACTAAGCCTCCGCTGTCTATTACGGCTATAACAACAAATAATAAAAATAAAGCAAAGTTAAAAATGTAAGGGGTCGATCCCCATACAATAAACTTTTCATTTTGAAAAAAAAATAAAAATTTTAATCTAGCATGTGGGGTGTCATCGTCTAGAACTCATTGAGTAGAGTACAAACATATTTTTATTAAATCTTTTAAAATTAAGAAATAGGGGGCCGCAAAAGTTGTAAATTTTAGACCATTTTTGTACGAGCTCTAGCGCAACAATTCAACAAATTAGGAATTTGAAACTTCTTTATACCATGTAGGTACCATGAATACTGTATTTAATCAACAATACTGAAAACAGCGATTCATAAGGTATTTTGTTTAAACATGGGTGATTTTCTGCAACTGCAAAAAATAACCTTGTAATTCACAGTATCATTATAAAATAAGTAAAAAGTTAACTTTGCGATTGTTAAACATATAATATGGTACGGAACCCTTCGTGCGCGAGTCCCACTCGCACTTGACCGGTTTTTTTTTTCGTCGGTTTAAAACTGGATGAAGACAGCGAAAAATAGCACGGGATGCCTCCATCATAAAATGGTCCACATACAGGGTAAAAATTACGACTAATACAAAACTAACAATTAATACTAATAAGAAAATATTACTAACTTTAAGATCACTACATTTGATGTATAAACTTAAGAGGATATATTGAATCATGGTTTACTTTAGTGTGTAAGTGAAATGGCGGTATGGCTGTCTTGCTTGACGCGCGACATAGAAGACACTCACGCGCACCGGAATTTAAACGTGCTTCCTTTAAATGTAGATTTATGACAAAATGCTAAACTTAAATCAATTTCAGCTTAGTTCTTAACATATTGAAATACCTTCGATTTAATGCTAATTTTATTACACAGTAAGGAACTGTTTACGTATTTAATCGTTTATAACAAAAAATAGACGGACCTTGGAAGTTTTTTCTTTAGAAAAAAATTCAAGTAATCATGTTTCGGTTCTAATACAGCAGTAGACATTAATATAGTCAAATAACACATAATGGAGAATACAAAGGATTTAACCATAAACATTTGGTTATATAGGAATTTAAAAACACAAAATTATCGTTGTATCCCCTTAAAATCTATGTATAATATATAAATCAAATGCTGTTCGTTTGTCTGGCTAAAACTCGAGAACGGCTGGGCCGATTTACCTGATTTTGGTTTTGAAGTGTTTGTCGTAGTCCAGGGAAGGTTTAAACGGTGAGAAAAATTTGAAAAGTTGCCGGGAAAATTGGAAAATTCTGGAAAACTGAAAGTAGATTTTCTATGGGAATTTTGAATTATTGAAATACGGTATGTTACTCTATATGTGAAAAAATCTAAAAATATATTATTTAGATAGCTTAGGCAAAAAGCAGTCGGAAAATGTTAGTTTAAGTTCATAAAATAATAATGTAAATTTTAAAATTCAATTCAAAGTTTTCAGTTTCTTAGTCTGTTTTCTAACACCATGAAAGTAGCCGCCATGTTATTACGTCATACCGCTCTGTAAATTTAAATGCATTTTTAATGGCACTTATAGATTGAATAACTTTTTTGTGGTTTTTTTGGTGGCTTGTTAGCAATAGAGAATCTAATTGATACACTTTCAAAAATGGGTGTAATACCCTATACAGGACGACGTCTGTCGGTTCAGCTAGTATGGAATAAAGAAGCTTTATTATTATGTAAAGAAGTGGACTATGTTATGCTGCTGATGATAATAATTTTGAATAGGAATTAACAGCACTGCAACTCGGGTAACTGCAATCTAATCTGGCCAAAATGTCCTTGCTTGTAGTAGATAATAAGCACTAATTTCGTGGTAACACGATAAAAAGATTTTGTGTTTAGATGTATTTTTATAATAACATAAAATTATGCTCTGACTGTTGCCAAGGTAGGTAAGCTTACGCAATATAGGAGTAATGCAATACTTTGAGCCGAGTTTATTTTGTTTAGATACTTAAACATAGTACGCACTGTTAGCACCAGTTAGCACCGACGACGTGCTAACAGTGCCTGCATGGAATGAAACGCGTAATTATAGTTTGACTTGCATACTTATTATATTTTTATAGATATTATTTTTTTAAAACATTATTTACAAGCACCAGTTTACATAAGGGCCTATTCAATTAATAGTTGCATGAAAGACTTCTCTACAAGACTAATTCTATGAATTCAAAAGGAATCAAATCTAAATTCTACGTGAAAATGACATAGCATAATCACAATCAGACCACCTTCCCACTGCTGGGACTCAGACACAGGACTCTGTGACAAGCCCGCACTGGACCCACGTGGTGGATTACAGCCCGATCCCTCGCACATATTATTATGGTAACCATTTCGGAATTTGAAAAGTCCTGTTAAAAAGCCGTACATTTGCAAAAAAAGTCCGGACAGTTTACTTTTAATAATAATTTTTATTTACAAAAAAAAAAACTCCAAATTCGAGAAATCCGGACAAATAATTAGGCCTGAAAAGATCCGGACAGGGGACCAAAAAGCCGGGCATGTCCGGACAAATCTGGACGGATGGTAACCGTACTCGCACAGAGAGAGGAGGCCCGTGAAAATTACATGAAAACGAAATATATTCCTCGTTCAGGTATATAGAACACATTGATATATTATCTCTAGTTTAACTATAGGCCGACCGTTTAACTCGCGTATCGCCTACGCGGTAAGAAGGGGTGCGCGGAGCAGCTCTCTGCTCCGCGCACCCCTTTCACCCATCCGCTAACATCTCCCCTCGCTCCCTTCTTACCGCGCAGGCGATACGCGAGTTAAACGGTCGGCCTATAGTCGAATGCCGTAATTACAGACTCAATTAAAAAGCCATTGTGTCTCGTGTGGATCCGCGTTCCGCACGCACACGATGGGTTAATACCTAGTATTGTGAATAATTATGTAAATCAATTATTTCAGTTTAGCTGATGAAATTATGCGATCTCATTGTATTTATGGATGGTTACCAACTGCAGGTAGTACTTACTCACACAGGCTAAGAGCCAGGCCCCCTAAGTGGGATTGGAAATCATTGTGCAATCCTATATTTGCAGATGATCGTCTTGTTAACCGCGTCAGTACAATGGTCAGTCCGTGAACTGGTTTAAGAATTATGGTAAAATTTCCAGCTTGTTTTTAGAGTTCCGTACCTCAAAAGGAAAAAACGGAACCCTTATAGGATCACTTCGTTGTCCGTCCGTCTGTCTGTCAAAACCCTTTTCTCAAGAACGCGTGGAGGTATCAAGTTGAAATTAATACCAAAATTAGATTTCTAAAAAAATCAAGCTTCTAAGTCAACGCAATCAAAAAGTACGGTCATTTATGCGATATATTTTGATACTCGCAAGTAAATTAAAACCTTTAGGGTACTTCCCGTTGACTGATGATTCTAGTCATGAAATTTGGCAAGTAGCAAGGTCTTACAGCACAAATAATAGGAAAAGTCCGAAAATTGTCAATTTGTAATTTTATCACTTGTAAAAATATATTCTAGTAAAGTCAAGACCCTTTTTCTCAGGACTGCGCGGAGGTATAAAATTGAAATTAATATTAAATACGTAAGCCTATCGTCCCTTAAAGTCCTGAAAAAATCAAGCTTCTAAGTCAACGAAAAAATACGGCCATTTATGCGACATAATTTTGATATTCGCAAGTAAATCAAAACCTATATTGTATAGAGTACTTCCCATTGACCTGCTAGAACCATGAAATTTGGCAAGAAGCAATTCTAACAGCACAAGTAAAGGGAAAAGTCCAAAAATTCTTAATTTGTAATTTTATTACTTACATACATTTTTTTTTGGGATCACAATATTAAGTTTGTTTTTGGGATAAATTCTTTTGAACTACGGAACTCTTCATTGTGCGTGGTCCGACACGCACTTGGCCGTTTTTTTTTTGTATGTTTGCGACAAAATTAAATAATAAAATTAAAAACCTAGAACCAACTGATAGTTTTTAAACAAAAGTAAGAAAATACATTTATTATATTGACGTGTAAAAGTGTTTGTACAAACCTACTTACAGAAAATAAATCATTTATCATTTATCATTAGTTTAATTTTTTATTTACTTACTCAAAAAATGGTGAAATATAATGAAATATATTATGAAATATAATGAAATATATATTATGAAATATTATAATTACCACCGTTTAGTTAAGTATTAAAAACAGGTTTATTAACATAAAATATTGTTAATAAGTATACATAAATAAATACCTGTCTTCAGAAAGCTATTTGAGACATTTAGTCATTTATATTTATAAATTCACTGCATTTCTCATGCAACAATTTTAACTTATTACATTTACGAGTTTTTGTCTCCATAATTTCGAGCTATTAGCCGATAGTGTGTACCTTATCCGACGCTAAACCAAACGATAACATACCTACTATATAAACACATTACCACACAGTTTTGACTCATTCGATATATTTAAAGCGTCTGCAGTGCGTCTAGCCGATCAGAACACCGATTTAGTTTTAATAATAAATAAATTACGTATATGGTGTTGTATAAGGAAAACATTCTTAAAATTCTAGTGATTATTTTGTGAGTGAAGTGAGTTAAAATATTATTTTACTTTGAAGCTGTGGTGAGTTTTTGGTTTGCTCAGTTTTTTGTCAATACAAGCGGTGTTATGTGTCGGATTCAATGATCTAATCACGTTGCGCGTTGTTATCCCAAGGTCTTTTATAGTTATTATTGTTGTTTTGTCTGGTATTGGTGCCGATTCTATTTGTCACAAATGCCTATAGACTTTAAATCATTAGTTTATTCCTGCCAAACGATGATTTCCCATTCTGAAATTGACTAAAGTGACCAATGATTTCACAAGTCAATGAAAGTGACACAACTTAACTAGGTATATTTTATTTTGACAGCACTAAGATGGCACTGAGTTAAAAAGTATTAATTTAGTGAAAATGGCAATTTTGTTATTCTGAATTTTGAAGTTTTTGACCTAAAATTTTGATTGTCAAACTAAATCAGACTATATTTAATCGCGATTAATAAGGTGTGGAATAAAATTTGTTGAATAATGAAAATTGTGTGCCCCTATATAGAACCCATAAACCCCCTTTTTTGTGGATGGGAAATCAGCAAATGACTTATTCCGCTCTGGGAGGAGCAGGAGGGCGTGTCAGACTTTTACTGACTAAAACCCACCTGTGTTCCTTCAGTTGCCGGTGCCAGGGCCACGGTATTTCTTTCGAACAACCCGCGACCCATAAACCCCTAAAAAAAAAAAACATGTAGGTAATAATTTTTCATATTTTCCATACAAAAAGTGAAAAATTCCATACTTATAAAACACGTTGAGGCTGCCCCCCACGCACCTCCGCCGGCTCAAAAAAAAACATGTAACTATGCGGACTCGCGATTGACAAACTCGTATTGTTTTGAAATTTTTAGAGATTTTTTTTTTGCAGAATAACTGTAAGATTCTCATAGCCAAAAGTAAGAAATTTTAATGATAGTTTAGTTATTTTAGTTCGGTGTACAAAGAGAATCGGCACCATTATCAGGACCTCATATAATAGTAATATATACTTAAGTCAATGAATATAGTTTAGACATTTAAAAAATATTTTAGGTAGGTATAATCTGTGTGAAATATAGCGGAGTATAATATGCTTAGTCTTAGCACCTACATTATTTTACTAAAATGGCAACTAACTGCAAACTTCGGGTTCTGAGGAATAAATAGAAAAGAAATAATTATACAATTAGTCGGCGTTCGCACGAGCGTAATAAAATCGCGGCGGGATTTTATCGTGCACTGGATTTTCAACTCTCGTTGTTGAGCCGAGCGTTGAGAATCCAACCTAACAAAAACAGAGTGCATCCCAGCGCGACGAAAAACACACTGTTGGATTTTCAACTCCCGGCGCTTAGCAGAGAGTTGAAAATCCAGTGCGCGATAAAACCCCGCCGCGACTTTAATACGCTCGTGCGAACGCTGACTTATGGTGAAAAATGTACTGCTCTCAAAATGGTGAAGGAAAACATCGAGAGAAACCGGAATGTCCTGGAACCAAAAATTCGAAGAAATTATAGACATTTACCACCCTGTACTGGACCCGGCCGCGTGGTGAATTAAGGATTTATGGACCACTCCCTCTCTCAAAAAGGAAGCTTGTGTCTCATTATACTAGTCTATGGGCTTGTGTCCCAGTAGAGGGAACATTATAGACTGATTATGCTTTGGTGAAAAGTGTGAAAATCACAATAAAATCCATTGTGTGTTTTAGAAGAACTATACAGGGTATAAGGGACAGCCCTCCGCAAACTGATAGGGTGAATTCAGTATGTCATACTAAGATGACCGGTACATGAAATTTTTTCAGGAACTTTAAGGGACTCCAATAAACCTGTTTTGTTTGTGTTTTGTGCACAAATCGGAGCGTCTATTACTGGTTGGGAGGGGTAGGTAATAGGTATGCGGTGAGTTCGATGAACACTGTAGCTAGACAGAAAGTGAACAGCTGATTTCACGCGTCGTTGGTTAGAGTATTTCAACATCCATTGCTGGTTTTTTTTTTTCTGTTTTTTTTTTACATAAATGGAGTGCTGCGAACACACAATGCAATTTTACATTGAAATAATGAAAATGTAACTGAAAAAAAATTTGAAAAAATGAAAATTTTCCTTGGAAAATTTCCGGTGGAATATGATTGAGAATGAGGAGCTGAATGCACCCCGTTAGTTTGCGGAGGGCTCTCCCTTACACCCTGTATAGTGGTCACACATTTGTGTGTGTCTGTGTGACCACTTAGTTCTATGCGACTTTATTTTATAGGTAGGTGGTATTATTTATAGATTATAATTATATAGTAGTTCTCATCATAAGGCATTCAAAATCACTTTTCGTGGGAAAGTCTGAGACAATAAATAAGTATTATTTAAATTACTATGGTCTGTTTTTAATCTCGGAGACCTTGATAATGTAATACAACGTGTCGTTTTCGTCAAATTCCAGGGTGAGATACAGAACATTAAATAGAACAACTTTATCCATGGGACCAACATCGTAAGAAATCGCGAAAAAATTTTCAACTGTCCCCTAGGAAAACTTCAATACTTACTCGACGTATGGGACGGCTGATAATTTTTTCGCGATTACGATGTTGGTGCCATAGAAAAAGTTGTTCGGTTTGATGGCAAAACGACACGGTATATAAGACAGTTTGACATTTGCACTTGTCAATTTAGTAGGTACCTATCCGAGATGAAAAAATGCACTTTAGGTAGGTACTTACAAAGAATACCTATTATGTTCCTGAATTAATTATTAATTACTTACATTGAAACAATTGAACAATAAAAAACAATTACCCAACCCAATTCACACAATACATTCATAATAATGACGACCAACCATTTTGGCAAAAAAGACGAAATATAATAGCGGTTGTCAACATTTTTCATTCGCAATTAAATGTGGATTACAAATTAGCTTAGTATTTCGTTACGTTTCGCTTAGTTAAATACTAATACCTACCTATATACTTTATGTTGTTAGAGAACCTAAGAAATAAACTGTCCTTATGTTCATCATTCTCATTCGTGAGTACATGAATGATGAATGAATGAAATGCACCGATCCCAGCGTGGTTTCACTGGACTCGATTACTCGAATGAACCCAAAGATTCACACTAACCCCTGTTGCTTCATGTTACATGGTGCAACAGAGACCATTGTATATCAAGGAGTAGACCGGAGGGCGCGGTAATGGTAGGGCAGACGTGCCCTTAGGATATGCATAAGGATTTGAGGGATTTGAGCCTGCCGAGTATGCATCCTATAGCAAGCATTGGAATAGTAGACAGACGGGTGACATTTATCAATGGATGGGCATCTTTTAAGGTCCAGGTCTCAGGTCCAGCTTTACCGGTGAGTCTGTTGGCGGGGTTAAACTGCCTTCTCGACTCTTTTCTTCTTCATTCTGATGAGTTGTCAGCAGCAGAATGTCCAGGTCGCCGTTTTTTATTTCCAGCTCAGACTTCAATTAATGTAATTTTTGTTTTTATTCAAAGTTCGACCTATAGCTCGCCGCTGTTCACTTCAGGTTATTTTTTTATCAACTAGAATTTGTTTTATGTATGAGTTGGAAAACATGTTTATATTATATGTACTTTGAACTTGACACTTTCTTAAACTAACCAAACGGACGGCCTTGAAGAAAATACAGGTATTATCATAAGCACGGCACGCTTTGCTAATGATAATAAGCTTTAGTTTATTTAGCTCAGTATGTGTTTATTCCTTACGAGGAAACGTAGTGGATTGTTCATAAATTAATCTGTTTTATTATACAGCCGTAAGTGACACGAATAAGAAGTGAAGAAAATGTCCACAAATTTAAAAATAATTTGTTTTTATTTCTAATTGACAAGTCGTATTACTCTATTGAAGATTTTTTAAATGACAAATTGTGACTCAACTCCTATAATATTATCTTCCTTTGACATGCATGTAAAATTTAATTTACTTAATTTAATTGACATTTTATTGACATTTATTAATCTCGAATACTATTATTATTATTTTTTTTTTTATAAAGTATGATGCAAAAATTACTATTTGTACACCAATTTTATTGGTAGAACATAGAGCTCGACTACAATATGTATATTTAAGACGTTTTATGTGTACCTATGTTCACAAATAAAGATTGATTGATTGATTGATTGATATAATAAGAACTCACAATGCACAATCTTAATATACTTAAACATAAAAAAAAACACTTGTCACTATGTTCGTACACGCTGAGCTCCAAAACTACCCAACCGATTTCAATTAAATTTTATGAATTTGTATTTTTATTTTATTTTATTTCTTACGGTGAAAAAAACAGTAGTTTATTAAAAATAAACAGAAATAACATTTAACTTAACAAATGTACTAGGTACCTAGGTACTACATTTTCTACAGATTACAACTTCAAATATTTACAAACTGTGTATGTATGGTTGGTTCCAGTTTAAAAGATAGGATAGTTTTGGACGAGACAGTGGTAACCAACCAACCAACCAACCAACCAACCAACCAACCAACCAACCAACAACCAACCAACCTAAATGAACAATATTTTGTATATACTTATATAAATAATATATTTGTAATCACGTTCTCGAAAACGGCTCTAACAATTTCGATGATACTTGCAATATAGGGGTTTACGGGGGCGAAAGATCGATCTATCTAGGTCTCATAAGTGGGAAAATTAAAAAAGTTAAATAATAATATATTTTTTTTGTATTAAAACCCGAGCAGAGCTCGGTCGACCAGGTACTACATTTATCATGATTAAAATACTAAAATATTTCTGTTTCCAACTAACGATAAATTCGAGGTCATAGGTTGAGCATCACTGACTGACTTAAGATTTTTTAACTTGTATTTAATTGAATAAAAACTTAATCTTTGTATAATTACTTTGTGCAGATCATGGAGAATATGAAGACGTTTTGGGTGCTGTTCAGCATAATGCTGGCATTCTCTGAGGCCTCCAAGGTATTGGTGGTGTTCCCCATGCCTTCGAGGAGTCATGGAAACCTTGGAGATGGAGTTGTCAGGCATCTCCTGAAGGCTGGACATGAGGTCGGTATCTTGTTAAGACGCAGACATATGCCAATGGCCTTGAGTGGTGGTTAGCTTGCGTATTCTGTGCTGAGCTCACGCAACGCGTCGTACGTCCAGCCAGTGAAGCTTTCATAAAAAAATACGCTTGATAGTTTTTGCGTGATTCTCAGTTTTTTATGCGCGTTAGACATAACTTTACAAATTAATTACAGTATGTAATATAAACATAATCTAAAATATTGTCGGATTATATCATCTGTATATGTACAAATTGACTTAATCCAAATAAAAAACAATGAATTATGTGCGTAGCTGAGCGGCATACCTGGTGGCTATAACATAGTAGATAGATATCAGATAAAGTAATTATTAGTGACTTTCTTCCTAATTACTGAGTAGGTACAGTCAACAACAAAAGTCGATTAACACTCAAGTGTTAATCGACTTTTGTGATTTAGAAATCTCAAGATTTCTAAATCTTAATTATTGAGAAAAATACTTCATTAAAATCAGAACAGATGTAAATTTTAAGTGTTAACCGACTTTTGTTGCTGACCGTACCTATCTACATTTTTTGCGATTTCGCAATTTATTGCATCGGAATATCCCACCTTGATAAAACTCATGATACCGGTTATTTTTTATCACAAAACCAGCTATTATGTAACTCAGTCCTATTTAGATACTGAATAGGTAGGTATAATTAATTTTACGAACAGCAAACAGAATCATGTACCTAATTCAAATTCAGAACACATTTTAAGAACTTATGAACTTATGACTTTCGACTTGTTTAAAATAAAAAGGCGAAGTTCCAACAAAGTGTGTCTAATTAGTCCTTAAGAGTAATGGGTAGGACATGACGTCACGTTTCAAAGTTTGAACTCTGAAGTGTCTTTACTAGTCTGACCTCTTTCGAGTTTGGGACAGTCAACTTTAGAGCACATGCCATGCCAGCCCACGAAGTATTATAATGTTTTGATTGATGTCCAATAATGTGGAATGTTGAGCAGTTTCAAAAAGTTTTAAATTTTTTTCAACTCCTCCAACTCGGTAGGAGAGAGCATACATAATATTATAGTGCTAATAAATAGAAGTCAACAATAAGATACGTCTCAACTCTTAATGAAAAACATATTAATATAATCATTTAATTCAAGTACAAGTTGTTTTATCTCACGAAAGCGGGTGAGCCATAGGTACTTGTAGATGTAATGCGTATAGACACGCGCTCGACACGCGCTCTTGTGTGCGTACCTGCAGGTAGCGCGCTTCGAGCTTACGCACATAAAGAAAATGTGCATGTAACATTTACACATACAAGTATGGCTCGCCCGCTTTCGTGAGATAAAACAACTGTAACCTAGACTCATATTATAATAATAATAGTTATACACACTGTCACATACAAGAACATTAAGAATCAAAGTCTTTTTTAACTCTTGCATTCATTTAAGGGGACGCGATAAAAGGGGGTAGCCAGCGAAATTATTTTTTTTTGCGTTTTTTTGCAATTTGCAAGTCAGTGTCAGGTTGTATCTTAATCAAAACATGATTAGCGACAATAAGAAATATATATTTACATATTTTTAAACAAAAAAATCATAAATACATCTCTATAAGTTAGATTTCCTCCGGATTCGTCTGATTTTAGAAATTAGAAACAAAATCTAACTTAGAGTCATAAACTACCAGATTTTCAAATAAGTACCTCTAGTTTCTCTCTAGTCGTACTCTTATACGAAGTCTCCTAGTGGTTAAAATCCTTGTTTGGAACTAATAAAAATGAAGAATCAATAAAAACATGTGGAACCTATCTCTTCTTCCAGGTGACGTACATCACGCCATTTACCTACAAGAATCCTCCTTCCAACCTTCGCTCAATCGATGTCAGCAGTAACTTCGACCTGATGCCAAGTACGTTTAAATTTTATAAATTTCCACGCATTCTTTTATACAGGGAGAAATTTATTCATGGGCAATATTTTAAGGGATCATTGTACTCATCATAATGAACAACTTTTACTATGGGAACAAACCTGAAATCGTGAAAAAAACAGCTGTTCCCTACATTTTCACGAGTTCTGCAGCTGATTTTTTGACAATTTCAGGTTTGTTCCCATAGTAAAAGTTGTTCATTATGATGAGTCAATGACCCCTTAAAATATTGCCCATGAATCAATTTCTCCCTGTATAAAAAAATGCGTGGAAGTATTTTTTTTATTTCTCTTCTCATTGAGTACCTAATCAGCAGCTACTTACTTTTTTTGTAAAGTTGTCATACTTAATTATTTATGCGTTATTTAAATTAAATTAAAAATCATTTATTAAACAATATACAAATTAACACTATACTAGTACTAAAGTAAATGACTAACTAAATATACAAATAAATACAAAAACAAAAGGACACTTAGGCGTCGAAGTACTCGTCCGCATCGATGTCATCCGGAAACGTGCCCAGAAGACTGGCAGCGTTGCCACGTTGAATGGCAATGCTAATTCTTTGGCCAAAGAACAAGCCAGCCCTCTGGTCACGTGATGTCTCGACCAGTTATTGAAATTATACAGTAAATCAGCATTATTAAATAAGTATCTCCAAATGAATCTAATTTATTATGTCAAGACAAATTCCTTTTCAATAAGGAACTCAGTAACGCTATATTATGCTATGTCGCGGTCAAAAAAGTACGAAGTTTATTTTTAAACATAGATTGAGGTGGTTCTCTCCAACTTTTAGATACTTTGTTATAGTGACTGGAGCCATAAACTTTTACGCATTAGGGACGTCTTAGCAGATTGGAGACAAAGTTGACCATTGTCACGTCTATTGCGTGGGAACATGTCGGCTAGACGCTTCTAGTAATGTGGATTCGACTTGACAGACACAGCTAATTCTAACTTTTTTACAGTAACAAATCCTTTTCCATTATTTCAGAGGACATCATAAGCATAAAGAGTATCATGGCCAAGACATCCGATGACATGAACATTGGTTTTTTGATCTACATGATGACTGAGATTTCAAAAAAAACTATTTCGTATGACGCTGTTCAGAAGCTTTTGAATGATCCTAAAGAACAGTTTGATGTGGTTATCGCTGAGTGGATGTTCAGTGATGTGCCTGCTGGGTAAGTACCTCGGAAAAAGAAAGCTACTCAATATTTCACTATTTTTTTTTCTTTTTATTTCGTTTTTTTTTTTAAATTAATTAATTAATTTATTTATTTATACGCTTATCCCAAGTTCTTTTACAATTAAATACACGGTCGTAAATAGAGGAGTACTTTAGGAAAAGTTCGGCTGTACAACAAAGTGTCCTTTAATTCATCTTTTTCACTTCTAACTCTTTGCTGGATTTGTCTGTAAATTATATTGATATAAATTCGTTCATAATCGTCACATCATTTATTTATTTATTTAAATAACATGGGAGACTTACAGCTAAAACAAACAGATCAAGGACAGTACATTAGTCTGAAAGCCAATTACAGGTCTCCACTTACAAAAAACAGAAAAAAGAAAAAAAAAACCTAAAATCATATATTGGTAAAACTTTACAGCTACTCATAGTCCTACTCCCAAACTTAATTACCGCTGTAACCATTTTGCTAAGAAAACTAAGTAACTAAGTTAGGATTGCGTATAAAAAGGGGGCAGTGGTGGCCTGGTTGAAATGGGCGTGACTTACTAGTTGTAGGTTCGAACCGATACAGATACTTTTGTATAAATTATTTCATCACCACTGCTCTCAAAAGGGTGAAGGAAAACATCGTGAGAAAGTGGCAATTCCAAGAACAAAAAAAAAGAAGACATGTGACATCAGCAGTGGGAACGTTACGTTTTATACTAATTATGCTGCGTACAAAAAGGTGTTGTTGCTTCCGTTTAGTTTCGGCATACACGACAGAATGAGGTGGCTTTTCTCTTCAGGCAACTCTGGAATCAAAAGCCCCTAATATTGGTAAAGAATGCCCCGTATTTCTTTGATCGGCACTCTCCAATCGTATTTCGGTAATTGGCAGAAACTTTCTGTTTTCTAACCTTATAATTTCCGTTAATTTCAGATTTGCCACAGTGTTCGACAGTCCACTTATTTGGTTGTCATCAGTAGACGTTCATTGGATGATTCTGCAATTGGTTGACGAGCCGTCGAACCCTGCGTATTCTGTAGACATCATGTCTCCGTACTCGCCGCCATTGAACTTCATCCAGAGGGCAACTGAACTGTGGATTCAAGTGAAAATTCAGATCTTGAACTACTTGTAAGTATAACTACTAAATAGAGCTTCTAGTTTTAGTAAAAAAAATAGCAAGTCAGCTAACTGACTGCCCTGATACACATTTTAGGAAAGTTAAAAAAAGCAATTGCAACCATTATACATATTTCTTAAAGATAATAATTGATACTAATTTGTGGAAGCTTTTAAAATTGCAATTGTAAGCGATATAGTACATAACTTACCTTTAAAGATATTAGACTGTAAGCTTTCCGAAGAATAAATAAATAAAATGAAATAATTAACTATGTAATAATCTTGATATATTGAAGAGTGGTTTAGCTCGTTGTGTAAGTATAATGGCATTATGGCTGTCTAGTTTGACGCGAGAGAGATAGAAGTAGAAGACTCTCCGTGCACCGGAACTAAACGCGCTTCATTTAAATGTAGATCTATGACAAAATGCTATACTTAAATCAAGTTCTTAACATATTTAAATACCTTCGATTTAAAGCAAACTTTACTGCACAATAAGGAACTGTTTACGTATAATAGTATAAAACAGAAAATAGATGGTGCTACTTTGTAATATTTTTTTCTATCGAAAAAATGTCAAGTACTTAATCATGTTTCGGTTTTAGTCAATAAAGTCAAATAACACATATGGTAAATCCAAATAATTTAACCAATACATTTTATAGGAATTTTAAAAACACAAAATTATCGTTGCATCCACTTAATTATTTATAATCTTATAATAATCTTATCGCTACTGATTTAGGGATAGTAGAAAAGGTTCACAGAATCACCACAGCTACAGGGACACAAGATAGTGATCCAAAAATGGTAAAAGATAGACCCAAAAATAACACAATGTTTTCAAAATTATAGCTGGCTGGACGGTATTCAAGAAAGTGCCTACGAATCACTATTCGTCCCGATTATCGCAAAACGTGGAAGAAAACCACCAACTTTCAATGAAGCCCGGTATAATGCATCCATGATATTGTCCAACGCATACGTTTCTACGAGTGCAGCTACATCTCTTCCACAGTGCCACAAGTACATCGGAGGTTACCATATTGATGATACAGTGAAGCCTCTGCCCCAGGTAAGGAAGGATGATGAACCTTGTCATTTACTTGATGTAATAAGGTTCTTTAACGCCCTAAACAATTTTGAATGAGTAGGACAATCTGCTATAGAAGGCAATGATCATTAAGAAACTACACCGACAAAAAATATTAAATATATTGATGTAATATTTTATTAAATCATAATAATTTTACAGAAGCTTAAATAAACCAGTATTTAACCTTCGGTAAAATTATTATGATTTAATAAAATATGACATCAATACGTGAGTAATGATAACGACAATGTTTCTATAGGACTTGAAGAAACTCATGGACAGCGCAAAGGATGGAGTAATTTACTTCAGCATGGGCTCAAACTTGAGGAGTAAAGACTTACCCGACGAGCTGAAGGTCAGCCTTCTGAAGATGTTTGGAAGCCTGAAGCAGACTGTGTTGTGGAAATTTGAGGAGGTTTTGCCTAACCTGCCTAAAAATGTTCACATCTTGGAGTGGGCACCACAGCAAGCCATTCTTTGTAAGTTCTTGTTTACCTTTACCTTCACCGTCATCGTCATCATCAATTTCCTTTTTTTCAAGCTTAGAAGACTCACCTTTTTAAATATTTATCTAGGGTTTAGCTAAATGACGCTGAATTGTTATATATACTTTGAAAGAATGTTTGTTGTTTGACCTGTGAAAGGCGTTACTAATCTTTTTCTTTTCGAGTCATCGAATGTACAGACACCAGCACATCAAGCTACTACAATCTGTCAAATTTCTATAATAGATTTTCATCTTTATCGCTGAAGCATTCAAGGTTCAAGGTTGATTGGGAAAATTTGATAGTTTCGGGTGGCTTGACCTGCTGGCGTCAGTACAGTACGTAATATAGTATTTGTGTTTTGTCTCTTTGGTCTGGTAGTCGTAAGTGCTGTTGCTCTCCTGCTCAGCAAGTCCTGGGTTCGATGCCAAGGTCGAGAAAGTGTTTGTGTGTAAAAAACCCAATGTTTTTTTGTCTGGAATTTGTCAGAAGCACCACGGAGTCTGGATTTGTGACCGATTGATGGCAATAGGCTCGCCCCCTTGGCGTAATGCCTCAGCCTAACCCTTCGGGGAACAAGGCGTGATATTATTTGTAATGTTATCTAGTATTATGTTAAAAGAGTTGGGCCCAGTATGTGGTGACCCGTTACTAGTCGAGTTACCGATATTCATAAGATTGATTCATTGTCAGTTTGTTAGCTGCGACTGTCAACTTTACAGGGTGTTTTAGACGAGATAATGTACTGTTTATGTGCATCAATATACTCTTCTAAGCCTTGTTTGAACACAGATTATTCTTATTAATTCATTAGGGACAATTCTGCTTTGAACTCTGATTTCATACTTGCATAAAATAATGTAAAATATACTATATCATGGTAAATTATACTTAACAACAAACCCATGACCTTGCGTGTTTTCCGATTCGTTTAATAACTCGGAATATATATGTAATTATGTCTAACTATACTATCATTAGGTCAGGAACTCACATAATTTTCTTGGAAAATTGGATTATAGTATCTAGTATTTCTTACGTTTATTTATTTATTTATGTATTCCTGGTGTGATTTATCACCATATTTTTAACTCCGAAGTTCGGAGTGCTTCAATAAGTATTATTACTAGTCTATCGTTTTTGACTGCATGTTAAGAATAATTTATTTCACCATTAAGACTTTACAAGGTCATCGGTCCACCTTAAGGCTGCCTGTCCACCGGAGCGGTGTGAGTCTGCGGAGCGGAGAAACAGAGAAATATTAACCAATAGAATCTTAAGTCCGCTCCACTCCGCCGTCCGCTCGCGCTCCTATTGGTTAATATTTCTCCGTTTCTCCGCTCCGCAGCCTCGCTCCGCTCCGGTGGACAGGCAGCCTTAGCCTTCCAACGTTAGGGTGGTCGTGGGTCGGTACCGATGGGTGCAGATATTAATTTCTATTTATTGCGCTCACTTTTATAGAAACAGGTTAAACTTATATGCAAGTTAACCCTGCACCGATCGGTACCGACCCGAACAGATTTGTCTGTATTGGAAACCTGCTTCTTTATGTAAGCACCCGAACGTTGGAAGGCCACAGGAATCCGCTGGATTGCGGGAAGCACAGAACCGGTCGAAGTGGCGGTGCTTGGGGAAGGCCTATGTCCAGCAGTGGACGTCTTTCGGCTGAAATTAATGAACGAATTTTGACGGTCTTGTTGGTCTACGTTGGGAAGCGCGACTTCTGAGTATAGAGTCCTTTTCCAATCCCTACCTGGGTGATGTTATTGGGTTTTTACATCACAATATTAATGTCTTCTTTATTTTTAGCTCACCCCAACCTTGCCGTCTTCATAACCCACGGTGGTCTCCTATCAACGACGGAGGCAGTTCACTTTGGAGTACCAATCATCGGTATCCCGGTCTTCGCTGATCAGTTCATGAATGTGGACAAAGCGGTCCACAGAGGATTTGCGCAAAGAGTAGACCTTTCTTACACAATGGCTGATGCACTCAAGACAACAATTTTAGAAGTTGTTAGTAACAAAAGGTGTGTATGAAGAAGGAACATTAAGCAAAAGGTGTAGGGATGTAGTAGTCAATCTGCCTAGCCTTTTCCCAACTATGTTGGGGTCGGCTTCTAGTCTAACCGGATGCAGCTGAATACCAGTATTTTAAATGGAGCGACTGCCTATCTGACCTCCACAACACAGTAACTGGGTAATACGATACCCCTTGGTAAGACTGGACGACCCGTAACGAATGTCAAAGACCCACGAATGACAGCAATAGGGATATAGTAGTATTTGGTATAATTATTAGAGAGTGCCTCTGGAACCAGTGCCGGCTGCCAATTTGCTCACTAGTGCCTAAAATGTGAGTGATCAACGACATTAAAATAAAGAGCTTAAAATGCAGGAACAAGCGAAGCAGGCTTGTGAATTCAATTTTTCATTCATATACAAATTATAAGAGCGAGCGAAGCGAGTTCGGTAATTTGGGTAAATCGGGATGTGTTAGATTCGAAGGGGATAACGGCGGTTGGTGAGCGAGCAATGCGACCATCTGATAATTAATCGAATGTGTGCAATTGTTAAAATAGATCATCTTTTTAACAGGTACGCCGAAAAAGCAAAGGAGCTATCCTTCATCCACCACGACCGTCCCGTGAAGCCAGGACAGGAGCTGGTGCACTGGGTGAACCACGTGGTGAACACTCGTGGCGCCCCGCACCTGCGCTCTCCTGCGGTGGACCTACCCTTCTACAAGAGAAAATTCCTAGATCTTGCTGCGCTCATCGCGGTCCTACTCTTAGCTGTATACCTTCTGTTGAAGCGCGCCTGTGCGTATATTTGTTCTCAATTATGCTCAACGAAAGGAAAAACAGGAAGTAAGAAGAAGAGTAATTAAATTAAATAAGCTTGTTATAAGTTTTGTTATTGATGAAAATAAATTGTTTAATTACAATAATATTTATATTGTTTTTGTTTGTTTTTATATTGACTGCTGAGATGGTCCTGGATTCGATTTCCAAGTCAGGCATAGTGTGGGCAAAGGGTTTTTCCATTAAAAATTTCTCTGTAGCAGTCTGGAATTGTCCCCGGTTGTTGGCAATAAGCTCGCCCCTTTTTATATGATACCTAAACATAACTGCCGATATGTGGGTGAGGTTACACCTTGGCCTAACCCTTGTTATAGGTTACATGCGTGCTATTAATAATAATTTCCGGAAACCGAAGGATTTATGCTAGCCATTCAAGACCAGATCATAACACCAAAATTATAGAAAATAAAGATAACACAGTAAGAAGCGATTTATGCAGAAAGTGCCACAGCAAACCGGAAACTATATAACAGGAGCTTGTAGCACACTCACCCAAAATGAGAACACTCATAGACACAATCAAATTGTTAATATTATACACCTAAAACTCGCAACAAAAAACAATCTCATGCAGGATCCATACACACCATACTACAAATACCCACTATATATAGGGCTTTATTAGAAAACCAATCTTACAAATTATATTATGACTGTACTATAATTAATTACAGATCATACAATATCTGACAACAGACCCGAAATAACACTTGTTGATAAAGAAAACAAACACACATACACAACAGATATAGCAGTCCCAATTGTCCCAAACATTAACAATATCCAGAAAACCATCTAGGAAAAAATTAGGAAATATTATACAGAACTACAAGAAGAAATTTCCAGATATTGGAAAAAGAACAGAGTAACCATAGTCCCAATAGTCGTATCGACGACTGGTACTAACCCGAAACAGTTATTTAACAGTTTAAATGCAATCAACCTTTCCAAATATCATAATTCAGAAAGCAGCTATATAATAGCAGCTACACATGTCGTATAGTCCGGAAATTTCTACAGTTACTTTTAGACAATAATTTCAATGCAGTATAACATTATATAGTACCTAATCCATCTACTCAAACTTAAAATCTCACCTTGGTAAACACTCGTGAAATTTATTTTCTCAGGTTCTGGGTTCTACGAACCTGAGAAAATAAATTTAAAAAACAAAATAATAATAACCCCACTGATCTCTACGTTCACGTCGTCGTTGTGATGGGGCTCGCGTGCTCCTGAACTCTAGGTTTGTGTCAGTAGAGTTTACTTTGCCGAAACAGGTCTAGGGTAAGGAGCCTCAAGAAAGATTCATGAACCGGCAGGGCACCAAGTGGCGATCTGTTGGGCAGTAGCGACCCCATGAACCCTATCTCCCGGAAGAAGTGTTGTTCCTCACCTCTGACTTGTCTCTATTGGCTGGCTGGAGTGAACACTGACGAGGATCAGGAGCTCTTATTAGCCTTTATTGGCCGGCTTGAAGGAAGGCCGAAGGAAGTATTCCAGTAAGATGCTGGTAGGTGGCCGTACTTCCGGAATAGCCGTGGAATACAACTCCACTCAAGCACCTTAGGAAGTTTTGCGCCCTTGTCGCTACATCACTATGTGCTAGCGACCGTTTTCGGGGCCCATTATTGAGTGTGTAAGTCACCCCCTGCCATTTTATCCGTGTATTACAGGTAACCAATCAACTATAGCCACCCAAACCCATAGCCCAATATGTTTTGTTTCCATGTTCTGCAATTTTCCTGCACTAACCGGAACTTGGTGGCACTTGCATAGAGCAAAGAGGGATAATTAATATTTTTGTTGTGACTGGACAAAAATTGATGTATACAAATAATAATTATTATTTAAGTGTTTACAAGTTTTACAACATGTTGGGTCGTAAACACATAATAAGAAATTGGAAAAAAATTACCTTTTTTTTAAACCTGGCTAATTTTTTTTCTAAGTTACTAACGCGACATTTTGGGAAAGCGACATTTAGCGAAAGCGAGATTTAGCGAAAGCGACATTTTGCGAAAGCGACATTATGAGAAATCGACATTTTACTACCAGGTGACATTTTGCGAAAGCGACATTTTGCGCCTGAGCCCTTCATGCATACAACGGTGAATTTGACAATGACTACAAAATCGTTGAAGGTTGTTTCGAATTTAGATTTGAATGTGTACCTAATCTTTGATTGTCATCATGTTCAGTTTTAGTTCATTACTAAAACTGAACATGACACAATCAAAGATTAGGGACGCAAAAATGTAAGTCATCGTGAACTTATCTATTGCAGGTATTTGCTAGTGCACGATGACTTGCATTTTTAAATTGACAAAAAAAAAATGAAATACCCTATCTGTTTCGGGAATACTACAGAAAGTAGGCCTAGTAAAGTAGACCTCTATATTATTACGTTGTGAGTTTTCAACAATATTTGAGACAGGGACGTCCACTTTAAGAGAAGCCAATTCGTCGCTAATCTAACTGACGTATCTGACATTTTGAACTAAGGCGACCTAACTATAGTACTCGTAATTTGACTTATGCCTACCGTTCAATACTCAATACTCAATACTCAATATATTTATTTGCATTCCACAATGTTAGCATAGGTGGTAGGTACATTATAAAATATACATCAGTTTACATAGATCATTGTGGACCCTGTCGGGCACAGCAAAAATGGGTTGTAGGAAGAGGGCTATTATTAAATTATTATTTGAAAAAGTAAAATATAAAAAAAAAAATTCTAATAAGTACTCACTTCCACTTTTATTTTATTATTAGTTTTGGTACTTATTCATTTTTAATTAAGTATTAATTTTATTTATCATTAAAATATTCATTAACATTATAGTAGCATTTAAGGATTAGGTATTGTTTTAATTTATTTATAAATAGATTCAATTTTTGTTCATCTTTAATTGCTTCGGGTAATTTATTATATATTTTAACTGCCATTACTAAAGTGCTTGTTGAGTGCATTTTCAGCTTAGAGCCGCCAGGTAGGTTTATTCTATTTTTGTGTCGTAGTGTATAATTTGCTTGTATGTTTTCTCGTGTAGTGAATAATTGTTGATTGTTTCTAACAAATTTACATGTTTCTAATATATATATACAGGGAAGTGTTAAAAGTTTATGTTCTTGGAAATGTGGTTTGCAGCTGTCTGTGTCTTCTATGTTAACCAGGATTCTGATCAGTCGTTTTTGTAGTGTGAAAAGTGTAGGTGCATGTGTACTGTTTCCCCATAATATCACGCCGTAACTGAGCCACGCGTATGCGTAGGCATAATAGGTGACAAGTGCTGTTCTTAGGTTAGTGGTTTTTTTGACTTCACGAAGGGCGTATGCAAATTTTGATAGTTTTGATTTTATCTTTTTAATGTGTGACTTCCAATTAATGTTTGTATCTATAGATAGGCCAAGTAGAGTAAATTCATGAACGACTTCAATAGTTGTGCCATTGTAAGTGAAGTTTATGTCTAGTGGGGTTTTTTGACGGGGGTGGAAGGGCATTATTTTAGATTTAGAGAAATTAATTTCGAGGTTATGGTCATTCATCCAAGTTATTGATTTATTCAATGTATTGGTTAGGTCCTCGCTCAAGCCAACGTTGTTCACGCATGACGTTAGAAGTGAAATATCGTCGGCAAACAAGACGCATGGCCCTTCTATGGTTTTTGGAAGGTCATTTATGTAAATGAGGAAGAGGAGGCATCCAATTACACTTCCTTGGGGAATAGAGGCGTTAATTATTTTGCTGTCTGATCGAATATTTTGAATTTCTTTGGTGTTTTCATTACAAAATTCTATTTCGACCTGGTGTTCTCTATTTGTTAAATAGGATTTAAACCAGTCGTGAGCCTTCCCGCGGATCCCTATACCTTGCAATTTATTTAGCAGAATGTCGTATTGCACTTTGTCGTAAGCTTTGGTCATATCTAACAGTAAGCCTACAGCGTATTTTTTGTCATTTATTATATTTAAAGCTTCCTGTATGTATTTATAAATTGCTAGAACAGTGGAACGGTTTCTGCGAAATCCGTTTTGGCATTCATTAAATATTTTGTATTTTTCGCAGAAGGAGTAGACACGATTGCACATTGCTTTCTCAAAAATTTTGGAGGCGGTTGGTAAAAGAGCTATTGGACGATAGTTGCTTGGATCAGTTTTCGAGTTTTTTTTATGGATTGGTTTTATTAGTGCTTTCTTTAGGTAGTCCGGGAAAGCGGCGTCTTCGAAAGATTGATTTACTAGCAAGTAGAATGGTAACGTAAGTTCGTTTGCACATTGTCGTATTAACATTGGTGGTAACTCATCTATTCCATGACTTTTTTTGCTTTTTAGGTTTTTTAATAGCGTATTTATTTCGCCGGGGTATACTGGGCTGAGAAACATGGTGTTTTCAGTGGGGCAGAGCACTGGGGCGCCCCGCGGCTCATTGCTAGGTGCTTTGTTGCTATCCTCGCCAATGGACGCAAAAAAGTTATTTAAAAAGTTTGCTATTTGTTTAGGTTCAATGACATTTACATTATTTATTTGCAATTTAATATTATTTTTATACCTTTTTATTTTCTTATTTGTTCTTTCATTTATAATACTCCACATAGTCTTTACTTTATTATTTGATTTTTTTATTTTATTTATATATTGTAATTTCTTTGCTGTTATAACTGTTTTCTTTAGTGTTTTTTCATATTTTTTATAGTTCTGTTTAATTAGTTGATTATCAGTTTTAAGTGTAAGTATTTTTTCAAGCCTTTTATTCCTACATGAAAGTTTGATGCCTGGGGTTAGCCAATACTTTTTATAGTTTGTTTTTAATTTAATTTTCATTTTAGGTATACATTGGTTTAATATGTTGGTCAATGTGTTATTAAATGCTTCATAGTTTTCATTTATATTTTTATTTGCTTGTATTATTTCGTTCCAATTTAATTCATTTAATTTAGATTTAAATAGTTGGGTGTTTTTATTATTGTATAACCTTTTTTTGACATACCAGATAGTTTGTTTAGTTTGTTCAGGCAGAGCCATGTGTAAGATAGTACCACTATGATCCGAAAAACCTAACTCTTCTACTGTCGTATGCAAAGTGCTATAGAAATTTGTAAAAATTAAGTCTAGGCATGTTGATGACGTCTGTGTTATTCGTGTTGGTGATTTTATTTGTTGTACGAACTTATATTCTAGCATGAGATCTAAAAATTGGTTTGTTTTCAAATTATTTTCTAAAATATTTACATTAAAGTCTCCTCCTATAATTATATTAAGTCTAAAATATTTTTTATTTATATATGTTAAAATCTGTTTTAATTGTTTATAAAATATATCTTCCTCTCTTCTATTCCAATAAATAGTTATTAACAATAGTTTTTCTGTTACTAATTCTGTTGCACATACTTCTATAACATGTTCAATTGAAAATTCTGTGATATCACTTCTCTCTACGTACTCAATGTGTTCTTGTAAAAGGATGCAAACCCCCCCACCTGTTCGAGTTTTCCGACAGTAAGAGGATGCAAAAATGTAGCCGTTGAATTGTATTGTATCCATTTTTTCTTGTGACAGCCATGATTCTGATAAGCATATAGCTTTGTACTTAGGTGTTTGTTCCATGAAGGCTTCGAGTATATGTTGTTTGTTAAAGAGGCTTTGGATATTTTGAAATAGTATTTTAAATTGTTGGTCTTTGTTTTCGAAATGTCTTGTTGTTGTGTTCTGTATTGTTGTAGCTTTGAAAGTAGTTAATGTCTTGGGAATTCTCTTGGTCCTCCTTGTCTTTATTTATGCTAAATCGGTTTGGTGTCTCGTTTTCTATTGATATGAGTTTTCCTTCTATCATCAATTGATTGTTACGAATTATTGCATGTAACCCTTTACTTCTTGCCTTCATCATTTCTTCACGCATTAATTTCCTTTCCCTTCGCGCATTATTGTCTAGAAATTCAGATAAAAATAATCCGGTGCCCTGGAAGAGGTGTCTATTTTCTTTAACATACGTAGTCATTCTTTTGCTCAATAGTTCAATCACTAGTGGGCGATTTTTTGTGCTATATCTGCCTATTCTGTGAGTCTCTTCTATGTAGCCCATTAGGTCAACATTCATAATCTCGCGAAATAAATCGATTAGTCTCATGTGTAGATTGTTGACTGGTTCCTTATAGTATTCATCAAGACCATATAAAACAATCTTTTTGGAATAACTTTCTGTGCAATAATTTCGGTTTGACTGATTGTTCACAGTTCTTGTTTTTATTTTTAGATCTTCTATTTCAGTTTTTAGTTTCTCGTTTTCAATTTTTAGGTTTTCTATTGCAGTATTTGTTTCTTGAATGTCTATTATTCTCTGTTCGTTTTGTCTCAATAAGGCATTCGTTTCACGTTCAACGTCTTCTCTTAGTTTAGAAATGGCTTTGTTTATTTCAATCTGGATTGTATTTTTTAATTCTGAGATAATTGATTTGTTGTTTTCTTGCAGGCGTAATATTATAATTTCACTTAAGTTTTGCAGTGTTAGTTCTGTTTGTGTATTAGATTGAGATGTTTTTGCTTCGTCCTGTGTGGTAATTGTATCGCCCAACAGACTAAGGTCTACAGAGCTTGTTGTGTCGTTCATAAACTTATTTGTTTTATTTCTAATCGTGACGTTATTTACTTCTGGTGATGAAGCTATCGATTGGGGGTCACGTACTCGTGGACGAATTGGTGTTTCTATGTTCCCTTTTTTAGGTATTTTACATAAACATGCTTGACATTTCCAAGTATTAATGCCCTTTGATGTCGTCATGTCTTTAAAACGGTCGGTCGGAATATTAGCACATTCTAAATCGTACGTGCCTTTGCAAAGAGTACAAGTTACGTTTTTATTTTTAGGTAATTCTTGTTGGCAACCTGCGCAATGTAATAGTGGCATTTTAAATGTTTGCTACTACTAGCGCCCTCTAGTGAATCCGGTGTAACTTTCTATCGTACCGTTCCCATGATAATGCAAAAATCTTAACCAATATATCTATGTTTACAAAAAAAGAAAAAGAAAAATAGCTTGCCCTGTAAAATATGCTTCGAATCAGTTACGTCACTTAGATTAGCGACAAATTTTCCGCCTAGGGATTGACACTATTGACAATTCACTTCACCGAAGCTTTCAAAGTGAGATTTTTACAGAATAGACCGACTGCGTATCTTCCAATAGTTATCTCACGTGTAATCAAACGATATCAATACTATATAACACACATTACCAGAGAGTCCATTCATACAGTTCGTCTTTTGTCGATCGAAAGGCCTATTTTTATTAATATTGTGTCGATAACATATTTAAAAAAAGTGGTATTTTGGAGAACACAATTTCTTTAAGTGCTGTATTATCTATATTTATATAGAGTGAGTTAATTTTTATTTATTTAAAAACTATGGTTAGTTTTGTGATCGTTTTTTTAGGGTTCCGTACCAAAATGGTAAAAAAGGAACCCATGGTGTGACTCAGTCTGTCTGTCTGTCTGTCACAGCTGGATATCTCAAGAACTACTAATGCTATCAACTTGAAATTTGGAACAGTTTTAGATGACGTTTACTCAACTATTTTGCAAATAAGAAAGAAGTAAAAATATTTGTTTTTTTTTTGTAACAGGGACTGAAAGGGGGTCTTAAAATTCAAAGTGGGGCTACTAGGGCATGTGGGGTATCACATAAAAGAACGCTGCTTGCACATTCTCAAACATTTTTTAATTTTTTTTAGGCCGCATAGTTTTTTTTGTGATGATAAAAACAAAAATATTTAAATTTACATTTTCTTAAACGCGAACAAGAAGTATCATTCATCTTCTTTGACATGAGCAAAGTGTCTGACTTTGTTGGCCACTAATTACTTATTCAAACAATATTTATTCAAAAACAAGCTGCATAAACAGACGACTAGTTATCTATAAGATAGAAATAAATTCAATAAATGACAACTCACTACACCATTTCGTTCTAAATACGGTCATACCAAATCAGGAGTACCTCAAGGAAGTATACTTAGCCCATTACTTTTTCTAATTTACATCCATAACTTACTTATTGCTTTACACCGTCAAAGTATACTTTTGCTGTCTGTACAGGTTGACTGGATCTGGACCCGCCATAGCAAATTCGCATATATAGGAGGTTTACTAATTATTGAACTTTACTTTCCCTAGCAAAAGTTTTATAATTTGGGAGATAAGTAAATTTTTATACTTTACTGAGATTTTTATTACTTTATGAAGTTTTTTTTTATTTCAGGTGGAATTTGATCGTAAAGTTTTTTTATTTATTGAGCGTAATATCTTATTTTTTAACCCTATTTTGAAAGAAGTTCTGACGTAGTTTAATCACAAATGTTTATGACTATCAACAAATAATAAAAACATACTAAAGTAATGAAAAAACTGAAGCTATGAATGCTTGAATGTTAAATTTTGGAAAAATCTCAATAAAATATAAAAATTGACATATCTTCTAAACTATAACCCTCTTCTAATAAAGATAGAATAATGTTATTCCATGTTTTTAATCTATGAAAATGTATGGTTATTCCTTTGTTATTCCTTGTATAATTTTATTCCGTGTTTATTAGTAAGAGGGTAAAACTTTAGCTAGGGAAAGTAAGGTCTAATAATTAACAAATGACCTCCTCTATATGCAAATTTGCTATGGCGGGTCCAGATCCAGTCACCCTGTATAGTCAGCAATAGTATATTTTGGCGGTGTAAAGCAATAAATTGTCGATGTAAATTAGAAAAAAGGGCTCAAGTTCGTTAGGTAAGGAGCTCTTATGTATTTCATGCTTGTAGACTCAGCGGTTTAGGGTGTTATCTGTCAGTGAATGAGTGTTGAAGTGAAAACTTCTTTAGGCGCGTTGAGCGATTTTTGGGTATCTTACGGGTTCGCGTCACCGCTTCACCGTGACACCGCAACACCGCGCACGCAATGCATAGTTTTACGTTTAAGTTGTCACTTCTGTCGGCAGTTCCCATATCTGCCTATTTTTGTAGGCAAACTTAAGTATTAATTTAATTACTTTGTACAGAGAATGGAGAAGATGAAGACGTTTTGGTTGCTGATCAGCGTAATACTGGCATGTTCTGAGGCTGCTAAAATCTTAGTGGTGTTCCCCATGCCTGCGAAGAGTCACGGAATCCTTGGCGATGGATATGTCAGACATCTGCTAAATGCCGGTCATGAGGTCAGTGCTGGTTAAGGTTCATGTAATGATTATACGGCATAAAAAGAGGTTACACTCTCAATTTGGTGGCAATTTGAGATTAACCGTGTGCAACATTTAACTGTGTAACATTTGTATATCTTGTTCTAGGTGACGTACATAACGCCATTTACCTACAAAAATCCACCAGCCAAGCTTCGCACTATTGATGTCAGCAGTAACTTCGATATGTTGCCTAGTAAGATTTTTAACTTTTACTAATATGTTTGTTTATTTTCAGAATTTGTTGTCCCACTGTAGAGAAAAAGCCTGCCTTACTTCTTCCAATGCCTTCTGTCTTGAGCTTGTATGCACCAATCCTGTCTATAGGTCTCAAGTTAGTCCCGCCATCTTCACCTAGGTTTTCCGGGTTGTGATTGATTTTGCCTACAATCCCTTCGACATGTGGCAGACGTGTCCATGTCCAGCTCAGTCCGTAATGCTAAGGAAAGCCCACCACATACAGGATAGAAAGTCCGAATCACCAAACCAAATATGGATAATCTTTTCAACATTATGCAGCAACGGAAGGAGAAACAAGAAGAGGGCATTCCTTGAGACATACTCATCATGCAACATTAAAGTCACATCACACAATATCCATTCGCATTGAGTACTTTTTTATTTTTTATTTTTTTTTATTTGAATATCTTGGGAGACTGGTGCCTGAGCTAAGCTCTAGGCCTGTATTTCAGGTCACCAGGTCTCCAACCTTTTACAAAATAAAACTTTTTATGTATGTACTTGTACAGTGACCAAAATTTAAAAGATAAAAAAGAAAAATCAAGATTTTATAAATATTGGTGGCTCGAATGAAAATTTCAAACTTTACATATTAAGTATATGTAAAGTTTGAAATTTTCATTCGAACTAAACTTTTTTTTTTAAAATTAGGTTACTTGTGTGTGGAAGAGTGCGAGGGTGTGTGTACTTTAGAGGAAAATTTGTTGCTTTTAATAAATGTAATAATAATAATAAATCCTTTTTCATTATTTCAGAGGACCTCATAGACATGAAAAGTATTATGGACAATAAAGTCGACGATTTGAGTCCTGTTTTCATGACTTTCATGATGGTGGAGATAACAAAGAATACGATTGAGAATAACGACGTTCAGAAGCTATTGAATGATCCCAAGGAACATTTTGATGCGGTAATCGTTGAGTGGATGTTTAGCGATGTCACTGCTGGGTAAGTTATTTGATTGAACATCGGAAAGTTACGGCTATATCAGCCAAGTTCTTCTAAATTGTATTGGGTTTCACAAATTCAAGTCTTATACGTTAAGTGTATAAAGGTTATAACTTGTAGAAAGCGTTACATTTTGTATTATTAAGGAATATTGTAAGTAAGCTGTATGTTTTCTGAATAATATGATGTCATAATATTATAACGGCAATAAAGAGTTCACAGCGACTCATTAGGCTGCTTTAACCACAAAAATAATTATTATGATTAAATACTTAATGTACGCCACATTATATAAAAATACAAATATTTCTAAAACTACGTACATTGGGTGGTCTTATCACACAAGGCAATCTCTTACAGAAAACTTTTAGATAGATAGAAAGAAAGAAGAGACATTTTGGAATGTCAGTACTAAAATAGCATACATTACACAGAAATAATTATGTAAATTCAGCAGAATTTCGTAGTCTGCAGCTGCCAATCAAAGATATCGAAACTAACATAGCTTTATAATACGGGAGGGAGTGGCCTTTACCTTGGCCAATGGCTAAGCATTGCCATACAACGTAGTAATGCCGCCAGTCTCTGGGGTATATTTCGAGTCGACAGCGATGTGGAGGAATTTTTCGACGCCTATTTTAGTGTTTTAATAGTTAAGTTAGGATATTATATTTTTATGTTAATATAATCTATGGACTTATAATAGGTATAAGATAAGGTGGCTTCTCTTTACATGGCTAACCGAACCACACGAAACCAAGTCGAACTTTATTTCCTTTATTGGCTTGGTTGCGTGCCTAATATTTTTTCTAATTTTCAGATTTGCTCCAGTGTTCAACTGTCCACTTATTTGGTCGTCTTCTGTGGATCCTCACTGGCTGGTTATAAAATTGATCGACAAACCGCTAAACCCCGCGTATTCAGTAGACTCCATGTCTCCACACTTTGCACCATTAAACTTTTTACAGCGAGTGAATGAGCTGTGGACTCAATTGAAAGTTCAGTTCCTGAGATACACGTAAGTTTGACACTAAGAAATGTTGCTACTTGGCAACGAACTAGAGAAGATATCACAACCAGCGTGGCTGACTACCTAAAATGCACCGTATCGCCACTCATGAAGGCTATTACTATATTAACATGCACTCCAGTGATAATACTAGGAATCTGTAATTCTCTCAATAAAATTGTAAAAACTATGGTAATGTTAACGCAAAATTTCGGAAATTTCAGGTGGCTGGATAGTGTCGAAGAAAAAGCGTACACATCACTCTTTGCCCCTATTGTTGCAAAACGTGGAAGAAAACTACCAACTTTCGATGAAGCCCGGTATAACGCATCCTTGGTACTGTCCAACGCATACGTATCTACGAGTGGGGGTGCATCTCTTCCACAGAGCCACAAGTTTATCGGAGGTTACCATATCGATGATACTGTGAAGCCTCTACCAGAAGTAAGAATGATGATTATGGTTAAAACATATACATCTTTGGGCACTTAATATGTCCTTGCAGCGCAAATCAACATGTCTTCGAGCGAGCAGAATATTCCGTTATTGTCTGTTTTAAACAGTGTTTTAACTGGAGCAACTTTAAATATCGGAAACTCATCACGTCTATGACGTTTCGCAAGTTTATTAAAATGGCCCCAGTATAATATAGAAAGCAAGATATGATTTTAAAAGAAAATAATAAGACAATATTTTTTTAACTAATAAAAGTTAAGACAAAATGTATCACGTACGTGAGAAATATCCTAAAACATGGCGACAATGATTTTACAGAATTTGAAGAAGCTCATGGACAGTGCAAAGGATGGAGTGATTTACTTCAGCATGGGCTCAAACTTGAAGAGTAAAGACTTACCCGACGAGAGCAAGGTCAGCCTTCTGAAGATGTTTGGAAGTCTAAAGCAGACTGTGTTGTGGAAATTTGAGGAGGTTTTGCCTAACCTGCCTAAAAATGTTCACATCTTGGAGTGGGCACCTCAACAAGAAATTCTTTGTAAGTTTACCACCGACATATCAGACAAGTCGTTCTTTTTGGGATCATCTATAATTCCGTATCTAAATACATATTATATGAATTAGAGATATTATACAATCAATAATTAATTCATATAGTTATTGAAAAAAGGGACAATCTAACTTTAACTCAATAAAATCAAATGCACTATCGAATTGTCAAGGATTCGGTCACTCAAAGATATGAAGCTAGAGGGGATTCCAAATAGTCCAAGATCCCAGAGCCGCCAGACCTTACTTATTTTCTGATTAACAAAATGTGTGGGATAGATACGTAAAATATTACTCACTCTTCTGACTGTCTGACTGCTGAGTTTTATGTATGTTTTACAGAATCTAACTTTTTCTGTAATGTTTCTCAAACATCCCCCAGACACAGATAATTGTATCAGATGTTTGACCGCTACAATTGATCTGGCTGCTTACAAATAGTATTGAAATAGTTCCCCGAGTATCATTATATAAAAAAACCGGTCAAGAGCGAGTCGGACTCGCGCACCGAGGGTTCCGTTCCGATTTCTGAAAAAGTGTGCTATTTAGAGACATCGTTTTATTTTTCCTGTAATCTTTACATAAACTTCTATCATATAGAATATTTTCAGATTTTGCAAACTTCGGAGATAAGGGGGGGGGGGAACGGTTTTTTTTTTTACATTTTTCATCAAAAGTCGAAAACTATGCGGCCTAAAAAAAATGTTTGAAAATGTGCAAATAGCGTTCTTTCATACGATACCCCACATGCCCTAGTAGCCCCACTTTGAATTTTTAAGACCCCCCTTTAGTCAATGTTGCAAAAAAAACATTAATATTTTTATTTCTTTCTTATTTGCAAAATAGTTGGGTAAACGTCATCTAAAACTGTTCCAAATTTCAAGTTTATAGCATTAGTAGTTCTTGAGATATCCAGCTGTGACAGACAGACAGACAGACAGACAGACAGACAGACAGACAGACAGACGGACAGACAGACAGACAGACAGACTGAGTCACACCATAAGGGTTCCTTTTTTACCATTTTGGTACGGAACCCTAATTAGGACTCAAACTACTATAAGTTGGAAAATTCATCAAAGAAAAAGCCTTTGAAGCAATTCTTGCCTAACCGAGTTGTAACTGCATGGAATAGGCTCCCGGAAAATGTTGTGACGGCTCCCTCACTGAACTGCTTCAAGAATCGACTGGACAGATTAAATATCTCCAAGCTATTTGATACACACGCATCAGCTATGTAGCTGCTAGTGTGTTTAACCAAAATAATAATAATAAGTAAGATGACGTCATTTTTTCCGAGCTTTAAAGCGTCTGGGGGAATAAAACCGACGACGGGAAGTGTCTGACAGTATTGATTAATAATTATTTACAATATTCTGTATAACATCAAAAAAAAAAAATAAAAAAAAATCAGCAGTCAGACTTTAAGAAAAGCGAGTAATATTTTTACGTAACTTTGGTACTTGATACCTGAAAATTGCCCGTCGGCCCAAGCTAGCAGGTATGCGTACGTTCAAAGTACAGACTAACACTACTCTATCCCATATATTTTGTTAATCTGAAAATAAGTAAGGTCTGGCGGCCCTGGGGTCTTGCTCTAAAAGCTTAGTAGGTTACTATGGAGAAGAACGGACAAGAAACTCCATGGCCACTCTTTTAAATCGATATTAACGCTCTAATCTGTGTTTAATTTTCAGCTCACCCTAATCTTGCCGTCTTCATAACGCATGGTGGTCTCCTGTCAACGACTGAAGCTATCCACTTTGGAGTGCCACTCATCGGTATTCCAGTGTTTGGTGATCAATTCACGAATGTTGAAAAATCAGTTAACAGAGGATTTGCGCAAAGAGTCAACCTTGCTTACACAATGGCTGATGAGCTCAAGAAAAAGATAGTAGAAGTTACTAGTAACAAAAGGTGTGTATGAAGAAGAAGCATTAAACAAAACTAAATAAGAATTTAGAAGTTCTCGGTATAGTTTTTAGTGAGTACTCAATAATATTGCAATGACTAAAATTGCAGAAGAAGTAGGCAACATAAATGTTGTAAAAATAATAAGGTTATAATTTAATTGTATTGAGGTATCAAAGAAAGAGCGATATATTTAATGAATTCGTTATTATCTTCCCAGATGTTGAAGACAAAATGACGGACTTAAAAGAAAAATCCAAAAAAAAACTATTTATTTAAAGGAAGTTAGTAATTATTATCTTTTAAACAGGTACGCCGAAAAAGCAAAGGAGCTATCCTTCATTCACCACGACCGTCCCGTGAAACCGGGACAGGAGCTGGCACACTGGGTGACCCACGTGGTGAACACTCGCGGCGCCCCGCACCTGCGCTCTCCTGCGGTGGACCTACCCTTCTACAAGAGAAGGTTCCTAGATCTCGCTGCGCTCATCGCGGTCCTACTCTTAGCTGTGTACATTCTGTTGAAGCGCGCCTACTCGTATATTTGTTCTCAAGTGTGTTCTAAGGGAAAATCGGGAAGTAAGAAGAATAATTAGATTAATTAACCTTGTTATAAGTTTTGTTTATTGAAAATGAATTGTTTATAAAATATTTGGTGGTTTTGTTAATTATTACATACATATCTCACGCCTTGTATCATGGGGGCAGGCGGGAACTACAGAACGCCACCTGATACGAGCCTTTTATACTCCTTTTGCTTCGTTTATAGTCATATATTTAGTCATACACGCAAGCCCATTGCGAGTACTACGCACCTGACCTTTTCCAAAGAACATCACCAATAAGATCACTATCGGCTTAGGGCATGCCCTCCCGGCGTTAACATCATCGTTATCATCATCACACAACCTCACATCTGCCTTTTGTTAGTCGCCTTTCATTCGTCCTCTCAACCTGACCAAACCATCTAAGTATACTCTTTAAAATTGTTGTCACTACATCTCTACTTTTAAACCGCACGTTTGCCTTCACCTTATCTTCACCTCTTGCCACAGCCAACGTTCACTTGCATACATAAGAGTAGTCACCAGCGCATCTTTATGAACAGCCAGTCGAGCCTTTTTGGACATCGGTCACAATCGCCGCTACGGGAAGTGCAGCCTCTTCGCCCTTGCGTAATATGGCGCAAGCAAGTACCTATTATTACAGCGTGTGGAGGCCATGCGGGCCACGTCGCATAAGGAGGAGTGAGGTGTTGAACTCCCCCGTTACGTCTTAGAGAGGCGCGCGTGGACCACTACACGCCACTATCTCGGGTCCTGTGGAATGGAGGGCGATGGATATCCTCGAGTTCGTCGGCCCTGGATCCATTTTGAACATTATGATTTTTGGATTTTCAATTTTCGAACCTAATCTATCCTAAAATAGCTGGTCGGAGACAAAAATCAACAAACACTTGCACGACACATAAAATTTCGGGATAAGGAGTTGACGCAGCAAAACATGAAAACGGGGACTTCTGGGACGCAATGTTGTCAATTGTTGCAAACAGGAGTACGATATACGCTCTCAAAAAACTAAGCGTCTGCGCAGTGTAAAATTTTGTGAAAGTGTTTTTATGTGGACATCTTTACGCTATAAAATTGCGAAGCCTCGAACGAGCAGCTTACCAACTGCAGTGGAGCCAAATATTGAGTATAGTAATTCTAATTTGCAACAGCACCACATTGTAAACTTTTGCAGTATGTATGTATACCTACCTATACAATATATATGACGGCAGCCATATTGTTTAGCAGCTGCGAGAGACGGCGACTAGATGGCGCTAGTGGAACTTGCACCAGACGCATTTGGCTTAAAGGACTTGAAGTCAGTCAGTAAAATATTGTGACGTTCTCCCACCACTAGCGATCGCCTTTATAAGGAGCTGCGCTGTGGAGTCGGGGGGCAAACCCCGATCCCTTAAACTAGGTTTTTTCAATGCCAATGGCATTAAAAACCAACGCGATGAAATCTGCACTTTCCTTCGCGACCACCAGTTATATATCCTCCTTGTACAGGAGACCTTTCTAAAACCCAACCACCGTAACCCATCAATTGCAAACTACCGTATAGTGCGCAATGATAGGACGCGATGCCACGCGGGTGGTACCCTAATCTACTATAAATCCACCCTTTATTGCATCCCCATTGACCCTCCTCCTCTTTCACGTTTGGAAGTGTCTGTCTGCCGCCTTGGCATGACAGGCCACCAGCCGATCACTTTAGTATCGGCTTACATTCCACCCCGTACCGTCCCAGAGAATTACCAGAATTTATCTGACGACTTTAATATCTTATGCGGCTTGAGTGACTCCGTCATTATAGCGGGCGATCTCAACGCCAAGCATACCGCCTGGAATAGCTCCTTGACCACCACCAGAGGTAGACATTTGTTCGACCTCTGTTCCATTTTAAACTTTGACGTCATTGCTCCAATGACTCCCACACATTTTCCCCACGACCATAACCATACCCCTGACGTACTTGATGTAGCGCTTCTAAAGAATATCAACCTTCGGTTGGACTCTATAGAAGCGATACATGAACTGGACTCTGACCATCGACCGGTTGTCGTAAGTCTAGTCCCCCGTTTAGGGCTCCGTGACCCCTCAGTACCACCTCGCACCCAAAAAGTGACGGATTGGACGAAAGTAAGCGATTGCCTGAAATCCTCCTCTTCCCCTCACTTAGACGCTATACCCGATCATTTTGACTCTATCGCTGACACGACGGCCGCGATCGACTCACTCACAGAACACGTACAATCTGTCCTGAACGATTGTTCAAGGGAAATTCCAGCGGCGGAAGACCGTCGCTGGAAGTTGCCGGACGATGTACGTGAGCTGCTGACTGAGAAGAACGCGGCGGTCCGTGCCTACAGCAACTTTCCCTGTCGCGCGAACAAAGTCCACATGCGCTACTTACAGAAATCTGTAAGGACACGTATGGAGGAACTGCGTAACGCCGGCTGGGATAAGATGCTGAGCGAACTAGAGCCAAACCACCTTGCCTTCTGGGATCTCCAGAGGAGACTTAGATCCCCGGGGATAGCTTCTATGCCACCCTTAGTCCGCCCTGACAAAACCATTGCCTTCGAGGATGTCGACAAGGCGGAATGCCTTGCCGACAGCCTCGAGGCGCAATGCACACCCAGCTCTCTACCGGTTGACCAAGCTCACCTCTCTGAGGTCGACGCAGAAGTCGAACGTAGAGCCTCCCTTCCTCCCGTCGAAGACCCTGATTATCCCCTGCCCCCCGTCACTCCGGATGAGGTGCATGAGATAATCAAGGGTCTGAGACCCCGCAAAGCCCCTGGCTCAGATGGTATCACCAATAGGGTGGTCCAACTGTTCCCTGCCCGTTTAATAATGCTCTTGACCATCATCTTCAATGGTGCCTTGAGCAATAACATATTTCCGCAAGCCTGGAAACAGGCCACCGTTATCGGTATAAATAAGCCCGGTAAGCCCAAGAGCGAGCCCTCTAGCTACCGCCCCATTAGCCTGCTCAGTGTCCTCGGCAAAGTCTATGAGAGACTTATTTATAAGCGCCTCAGAGACTATGCCGAGACAAAGGGCCTCATACCTAACGAACAGTTCGGGTTCCGTACCCAACATTCTTGTGTACATCAGGTCCACCGCATCATCGAACACATAGGCGCTGGCTTTCAGCGCGGTTCGATGACGGGAGCGGTATTTTTCGATATAGCGAAAGCTTTTGACAAAGTCTGGCACAACGGCTTAATTTATAAGCTTTACAAACTCGGAGTGCCAGACCGTCTCGTGCTCATTTTACGTGACTTTTTGTCAAACCGCACCTTTCGATACCGTATCGAAGGAGCGCTATCTTCTGCCCACCCTATCCGCGCAGGCGTACCACAGGGCTCTGTAATTTCACCCCTTATCTTTACTCTATTTACCAGCGATATCCCGAAAAGTAGAAAGGCTCAGTTGGCTCTGTTCGCAGACGATACGGCCATCTACTACACGGGAAAAAACCCAGACGCGATATCTCGTACTCTCCAAATCTCAGTCGATAACCTCGCCTGGTGGTTTCGTAGGTGGAGAATCGAAGTAAACCCGAATAAAAGTCAAGCGGTTCTCTTTCTGAAACCGTACCACACACGTCCTTTACCCCGACCAATCACGATGTTTGACAAGCCGATCCCTTGGGAGAAGCGAGCCAAATATCTCGGTGTCACGCTCGATGAGCACTTAAGCTTCTCCGAGCACATAAAGCTCGCTCGTTCACGGGCCGCTTTTGCCCTCGGTAGACTCCATTCCGTTCTGAATGCACGTAGCAAATTGTCACTTAAGTGCAAGTTGCGCATTTATACAGCCGTCATTCGGCCCATCATGACCTATGCGGGCTCGGTATTTGCTCACGCCAAGCCCCATCACATACATAGAATGCAGACACTGCAAAACCGTTTTCTCCGAAAGATAACGGGTGCCCCCTGGTTCGTTCGGAACGAAAACCTCCACCTTGACCTCAAAATCCCAACGATCCGACAATTTCTGAAACGCAATTCCGTGCGTTTCTTTGAAACCGCCGCGAAACATCGCAACCCTTTGGTTGTCGAATCCGCCAACTATGTTCCCTCCCGGATTAGTAGGACCCGCCGTCCTAAACATGTTCTCTCCGAACCTGATGACCCTATAACCCTCCTACAGGAGAGTAATAAGGCCACCAGTACACTCCGCAAACGTAAATTAAGATCTACGTTCCGACCTCGCCGTCGAGGTCGGAAACGTAATTGCCCACCACCCCCTTGCCCTCTACTCGGCGAGGCTGCGCCAGCCGGTAGCGCAGCCGAGCCTGTAGACTCTAACCCGCCACTAAACTCCCCTTGCCCACCGATCATTCTCGTACCTAGTAGTACCTTGGATGTTATCGCGTCACGACCCAGCCTGAACCCTCTGGCTGACCTCCCTACCCTTACCGCAGCGACGTGCAGAGTCGCTCAAAACCCCTAGTTTTAAGTCTTAGTTTTAAGCCTGGCCGGAGGCTTTAAGCTCTCGCTTAAAGCAGCCACAGGAAAGTCCGGTTAAACAGTCTCGACCCCCCGTGGTCAACTGCGAGAAGCCACTCAAAAAAAAAAAAAAAAAAAAAAAGAGTCGGGGGGCATTTCGTACGGATGCGTCTTGGAGCACGGACCACTGTCCCTCGACAGCCAGTGCTGCCAGGTTATTGGATGTGGAACACTGTCTCTGACAGTTAGTACTGTCCTTATTGCGGTGGGTGCGTGGACCACTGTCTCTGACAGTCAGTACTGCCCTATGTGACCGCCTTCACTATCATTATTAGTTATTTAATTAATTTTATATCATTTCTATATTTCTACATTTTCTAAATTGATAACTTATTGTTCGATTGAATTAATTTGTGTATTGCCATGTCTGACTTCTACTTCTGGTGTTTGGGCCAATCCTACATATATATATATAATATATAACCTTGATATTCGACAATGACTAAGAAATCTTTGAATGCAGTTTTTCCAAACTCGAAGAAGTGGATCGCTAGAAAGATATTATCTACGAGTACCTATCTCCAATAGTTTCAGAATTTCCCAAACTGATCTTAACGTACCATTTGCATCATTTCAAACGTTTACCACAATTGTATTTGAAATAGAATTATTAGCAAAAAAAGTGTTATCAATTATATATTGCATTATATAAATCTGAAATACGTCACCATCACAGATTACCGCACGCAAAAATGTAAGTCATCGAGAACTTACAAAACTTAAGTATTTGCTAGTGCACGATGACTTGCATTTAAATAAATTTTCAAAAAATAGAAAAATTACCCCCCCACGCAGTTTCGGGAATAAAAACATGGATCCTCATGTTACAGAAAATAGGAATTTTATTTTGTGAGTTTTTAACAACATTTGAGATGCCCAGATTACCTACCCTCTTCCACCCCCTCTCCTGCCAAAACGATACAAAAAGTAACTTTAAAGAGTTTTGAGGTTAGTTTACAATAATTAGTTTTTCTCAAGAACAGTGCATTACCTTTTTATAGGAGTGGTAGGGGGGTCCCCTCCACCCCACTCTCACCTCCCCCTCTTCTAAACGATACTACATTTTTACCAATTATTGAATTCTCCAAACCTAATCTTTACTTGAGTGGATTACTGGTAAATTTTGGCCCTTGATTCTTTACTTGAGTCAAGATTCCCCCACTTAATCTTGGACTGAACTCCCTAAAAACTGAGGCTATGTGACCACAACAGCCTTCCCACATTTAAATGTGCAATACTTGCTTATAAATTACTCCATTGTGAAACGGTAGCATAGTAACAGTACAATATTATGATATTATTTTATTGGGAAGGTTATTAACATCATCAAGACCTTAAGATATATGATAGCCATGATAATATTTACGATCAATCATCCAATAATATCTATTATTATCTGATGTTTACGAAATGAATCTCAGTATCACACTAATATTATAAAGGCGAATGTTTGTGAGTGTGTGTGTGTGTGTTTGTATGTTTGTTACTTCTTCACACTCAAACGGCGGGACGGATTTGGCTGAAATTTGGTATGTATATAGCATATACCCTGGCTTGAGTTCAACGAAAAAAAAAACATGATAGAATATTGGCAGTTTGAACGATTGTGGTTCGAAAAATACAGAACTGGCTGGAAACCGTCAATCACAGACAACGGCATGTATCCAAAAAGGTTTCACTCTTATTTATTTTTTGAAACCGCTTTTCCGTATGGTGCATAGCATCGATTGTCGAAGAACTGATATAAATGTAGTTATGTTAAATTAAAATAGTGACTAAAATTACTGACGAACTTGCGCTGTTTACCAAGTGTGTAACTATAGTTTATCATATTAATATTTTTTTGAGTTCTCACTCGTTTGTTACTCTACGGGTCACAGGAATGAGAAATAATTATAATACAGTATCAACTATGCTCGGACTTTTAATTAGCTGCAGCAAAATGACACTTCTTATTTTCATTTCGTTGAAAAATGTTCCCATTTGATAGCGAAATGACATTCTATATGTTTTAAGCATTCTCGGACTTTTAATTAGCTGCAGTAAAATGACACTTCTTAATTGTCATTTCGTTGAAAAATGTTCCCATTTGATAGCGAAATGACATTCTATATGTTTTAAGCATTCTCGGACTTTTAATTAGCTGCAGTAAAATGACACTTCTTAACTGTCATTTCGTTGAAAAATGTTCCCATTTGATAGCGAAATGACATTAGAAGTGTCATTTTACTGCAGCTAATTAAAATTCCGAGCACACTTAGTACGAGGTGGTATTGTGACTGTTACTGGCGGCCATCGCGCGTTCATGGATTATCTTAGATAACTCGGAGTTAATAGCTAATTCAGGGTTAGTCAAATAATTCATATTGCGCCACCAAGAGTAAGAGGTAAAATATCCTTCATAAATAAAATATCCTTGGACATTTCATACAACGCCATCTAGTCCCAAGCTAAGCAACCTAATGCTTGTGTTATGGTAACGAGATGGCTGATAAACTACTTATATACTTTTTTTCTTTTGTAAATACATACATATTATAGATAGAAAAACACCCAGACTCGGAAAAAATACTTGTAGGTCGTACAAATATTTGTTCCGTGCGGGAATCGAACCCGCGACATGCTGCGCAGCAGTCAATCGCTCAACCACTGCGCCAACCGTGACGTCAAACAGGTAAATCTAGTGTTAAACTTAAACTTCTAAATGTTTAACCCACCGATGTGGGAGAGTTAGCTAAACTCTGGGTTAGTGTAAAATGTCAAAATAAATTGACGTTGTGAGATACCGCGCTGATAACTTATTTTGTTTTTCACATTGTTCGACGTAAGTGAAACTTCGGTACTATGTCAGCAGGAAATATAAATACAAAATATAAAAAGCTTAAAACAAATTCATCTGACGTTCTCGACAATAAACAAACGATCAATAAACTTTTCCATAGAAAGCACATAAGGTATTTTACATGGAGCGACTGTCTATCTGACCTCCACTACCTCCCATACTATTATTATACTCTTTGTCCTCAACCCAGTTACTGGGTAATACGATACCCCTTGGTAAGACTGGTTATCAGACTTTCGTATATTGTATTACCCAGTAACTGGGTTGTTGAACCCAGTTACTGGGTAATAGAATACCCCTTGGTAGTATATCGAGTATGAAACAAAAACAACATATATTATTTAGGGTTAATTTTCAATAGTCAGATAACTTTTATCTGAAGAATAATTATGACAGTTTGACATACATATTTTCTATAAAAAAGCTGTCCAACCGCCATATTTATTCCATAACTAAAAGTTATCTGAACGACGATTGATAAATTAGCCCTTGGAACAATAAAGATGAGTAAGGGCGAGCGCGCATTGCGGTGCGTTTTTCTACCGCATAATCTGTGAAGTATGGAACCGTACGTTTCCGTTAGTTCTGCCGCACTGGGCGGGATCTACAGTAACAAAACGCATGACTGCAGTGCGCGCACTTCAAAGACATTCCATACTTCACAGATTATGCGGTAGAAAAACGCACCGCAATGTGCGCTCGCCCTAGCAATTGAGTAATGAAATAAATAAAATAAAAATAATCAGTCGCATCAAACTCATGGTGGAGAGAAGTTGTATCAGTTTTGTAATTATCGTTCAGAAAAGTTTTTGTTGATAAAGTAGTTAAAAGTAGCCTTGATCTCAGTGATGTGATTTTAATATTAATAATTGTTTGTGGACTGTTGTTGTTATTGTTTTGTAAGTATTCATAGGTAGTAGGTATACGTTACCTACACTGTATTTTGATTAACATGACATTGGAGCAATGATAAACGAGTTATTTATAGACATTATTTATGAATTTATGATTGATGACAGTGAGAAACGCGCATTTTATTAATGCATTTAAATTATTATGAGGCCATACAATTTTTTTAATGGTATTTATTATGAATGTAATGCATCTCAACAGCACTAGGAAGTGGTGAAGGGCGGGCGTTTTGTGGGACTGTGTTATGTAATTTCGACGTTCAAAAAGTGCTGATTCTCAGCCTAATTTGAATAAATGACTTTGATTTTGATTCTAAATTATCGTAATAGGTAGGTACATTATAAATTAAAACAATTATTAGTTTGAAATTATTCAGTTTTAATTAAATTAAACATTAAACAAGGGGGAGAGGGGCTTGTGGCTAAGTAATAACAGCCGCACAGGTCGATCAATCAGGTTCAGCTACGATTGCCGCGGATGGTCCATGGATGGGTGACTATCTTTTCATACCAAGACCCCTCCATGCCGCCCGTTAAGCTGTCATTCGTGGATCTTTGACAGTCGTTACGGGTCGTCAGAAGCCCGAAAGTCTGACAGCCAGTCATATTACCAAGTAACTGGGTTGTGGAGGTCAGATAGGCAGTCAGTCCATGTAAAATACTGGTACTTGAGATATCCAGCTGTGACAGACAGACAGACAGACAGACAGACAGACAGACAGACAGACAGATAGACAGACAGACAGACAGACTGAGTGACGCCATAAGGGTTCCTTTTTTACCATTTTGGTACGGAACCCTAAAAATAGGCAATTAATTTAATATAAATAAATAAATAAATATCCTTGGACATTTCACACAAGAAAGAAAGAAAGAAAGAAAGAAAGAAAAAGTATTTATTGGGACTCGCACAGAACTAAAACTAAAACACAAAATAAAAGTTGAAAACAACAAATTAAATATAAAAAAAAAAAAAAATTAAAATAAGTAAATAAAAACAAAAAAAAAAACAAAAAAAGTCCTGTACGAGGCCAAAAGGTCCCTATCTCAGCATGATGCTGCGGCACTTAACATGAGTGTCGCAGCGCTGGTATTCTGATAGGGCCCGCTGTGATGTCACGGGCAGATATACTAAAATACATAAATAATTATAAATAGATACAAATAGATAAAATGTAAAACGTTACAAACACAAATAATAAATGTTTAAAAAAAAAAAAAAACAACTCAATTCAGTCCGCGTGTGAGCGCCCCGCGTTACCACATTACTTGTCTACCCACAAAGTATCTGTGGCATTACCAATACTAGTTATAATCTGTGGGCACAGTAATGACAAGCAAAGGAACGCGAGTGCCAATGCGCTCACGACGCATAACAACACAAAATAAATAAATGTAAAACATGACGGCTGTGTAGTGTAAACAATAATTAATGTATTGAAGTAAAATATACAATAAAAAATTAGTGTTACGTGGTAATTATTAACGGTATTGAAGGTGAAATAAACTAATGAAGAGAGTGATTGTAATTACAAACGCAAAATACAAGTGACAGACAACGAAATGAAAAGAATGCAACCTGAGTCTCGTTTACCATCCGATTAAGTATTGAGCAAGGAGCAACAACGCCATCTAGTCCCAAGCTAAGCAACCTAATGCTTGTGTTATGGTAACGAGATGGCTGATAAGCTACTTATATACATTTTTTTTTGTAAATATATACATATTATAGATAGAAAACACCCAGACTCGGAACAAATACTTGTAGGTCGTACAAATATTTGTTCCGTGCGGGAATCGAACCCGCGACATGCTGCGCAGCAGTCAACTGCTCAATCACTGCGCCAACCGTGTCGTCAAAAGACGAATATAAATATAATAGAACTCTTGTCTCTATGTAAGTACCTAGATAAGATAAGATATTTTTTATTTGCGTAAACCATGGCATGGTATGGTATTATAGAATAGAGATCATACAGGTTTGAACTTACTTACACTTACATGGTTAGGCAGAGGCTTACTTACTTACATGTTTGTTTGTTTTGTTGTTTATGTCTAGTTACAAATAGGTTAGTTACATAAATTAAATGATAACACTGGTACACAAAATTTTAACTTTGTCGTGCCACACGGACGTTTTTGATATTTTTTACTTTAATTGGTCATTGTAAGAATAAATAAACAGTTAAAAAAAATTTGCTAGACAAGGATTTTATTCTATTGAGTAATTTAAAATATTAAGAAAAAACACAGATCTCGTAAATCAAAAGTTTATTTCTTTTATAAATGACTTAATAATCTAAGATTTTCTTGAATATTTAGCTTCTGGTTGGTCCCATTTAATTGTCCAGCAGTAATCTGCTAACATATTTGGGCTCCATTTGCCCTGGTACCGCTTTTCCATATTAGAAATGTCCTGATGGAACCTCTCACCATGCTCGTCGCTGACAGCCCCTAAATTGTCAGGAAAAAAATCCAGGTGCGAGTCTAAAAAATGGATCTTAAGTGACATGTTGTAACCCAATGCTTGATATGACAATAATAGCTCGCTAACCAACTCTCTGTAGCTGTCACTCTTGTGGTTACCCAAAAAATTTGCAACAACATTTTTAAAAGCCTTCCCATGCAGATTTTTCTAAATCGCTTAATTTTTCTTCTGATCTTGAATCTTTTATTAACTCCCTAATTTAAGGGCCAACAAAAATACCCTCTTTTATCTTTTATTTTCATAGGTTTCTTTCATATTTGCAGCATGGGCCAGAGGTACAGACGGAAGCATATTTCCATTATGCAATAAAACTGCTTATAGACTTGCTTTCAAAGAATCAATGAATAAACGCCACTGAGAGAGATCAAAATCTATGTCCAAGATTTTCATAATCTCATTTATGTTATTGCAAAACACCAAATCTCCATCCTGAGAAAAATACGTTCTGAAGTGTTGATCACGGTTTCGAAAATAGCTAACTTTTGTATTATGATGTAGCAATTCCATTCTTTTAGACGAGATCCTAATAGTTCTGACTGCTTTTTTGACAAATTTAAATCCCGAACCAAATCATTTAGGTCTCCTTGAGTTATCAGATGTGGCTCGTTTACAATTCCTTCAAACTCAAAGTCATCGTCCTCGTCAACACATTGACCTGAGGTGGACGGTTGTGAATTGTCGTTCTCAACAGACGGAGTTGCAACTGGTATTATTTCTGGCAATTTTTTACAATGAGAGACTGGTCTTATAGCCGAAGATAAGTTTATAGGGTAAATAACTGTGTTTTTTTTCTTGTAATTTATACCTTTTATGTCAGTGAGACAAAAATAGCAATCTGAAACGTGATCTCGCTGTTCAGTCCATATCATGAGTACAGCAAACGGCATAGGTCGTGCACCTTTCTTCCAGTCAGTTAAATTTTTCACACACGTTATGCAACAGACTCCCAGGATTTGTCTTGGTAACATTGGTGATAACACTCCAACACAAGATTCGTACAATTTCGTCGTTGTTTTTTGAATGTAAGTTCTCCGCAGACATAACATTAAGAGTTATGATCATTATTACACTTCCTCGACATGTTCACAGGGTTAATAAATCACAAAAAAGTGTTCAAATTCAACGGCAAATATTTTTATAACGAATTACTTGTAAGCGTTTCTGTTAATTTACTGCCGTAGTACTAGAGTATATTATTTAGTTATGAGTATTACCGTATCACAACAAAAATGAGGCTAATAATAAGGGTATTTAATAATAAGGGTAGATTGATAAAACAAAATTAGCTATGAAAGTTCGTGTGGCAAAACCAGTGTTGACCAGTGCAATTAGTCAACTCCTTTTATTTTGCATCTACATTTAGGTACAATTTACGAGGAGCTCGTGGCTAATTAATAACAGCCGCATGGGTCGATCCATCAGGTTAATCTACGCTTGCCGGGGTTGGTCTTTGGATGGATGACCATATTTAAACATACCGAGACTCCTCCGTGCCTCGGAAAGCACGTTAAGCCGTTGGTCCCGGCTGTCATTCGTGGATCTTTGACAGTCGTTACGGGTCGTCAGAAGCCCGAAAGTCTGACAAACAGTCTTACCAAGGGGTATCGTATTACCCAGTTTCTGGGTTGTGGAGGTCAGATAGACAGTCGCTCCATGTAAAATTCTGGTATTCAACTGCATCCGGTTCGACTGGAAGCCGACCCCAACATAGTTGGGAAAAGGCTAGGTAGATTGATTTAGGTACAATTTACTTCTTTAAATTAGTCAACTGAGACTATTTTATTCATGAACAAATATTGCGCCTAGTACAGATACGTGGTACGTAGCTGTATTCGTCATCCTAAGCGCTAATTACTTGAGGAAACAATGTTAAAAACACGTCTATACTCGTAAATTATAAACAACATGTCCTTGTTATGCCTGGGCTACATTATGCGGACTTCGCCTTTAATCAACACGATAACCGTAGGTGTAGCCACCACTACGCTGATAATTTTGTCAATGGCATTCACATTGCCGATGGCCTTTTTAATTGTTACTATACTCTATGGCATATGGACGAGGGGTGTGAATTCAATGAGCATTGACGTTGACCGTTCAAGTGTGGCCACTCAATTCATCGCGTTGAACAACGGAACAATTACCGCGATGTTTAAATCGCATAGTGTAGCCCCGGCACAAGTATTTTGGTACTTGTGTTCTGACAAAATAATAAGTATCGGAAAAACGACGGTCTATATTTACGTATTTTCTTTCTAACTGTCTTTGGTGTATCGGTTTTGATCTTTGAAGCAGCAGTTTTCTCTAGTACTGAGGACACAAACTCTATTAATTTTAGTTCATGCTATATAGTTAAAAATATTGTGCTATGGCTAAGTAATAACAGCCGCACGGATCGATCGATCAGGTTAAGCTACGCTTGCCGCGATTGGTCAGTGGATAGGTGACCATCTTTACATACCAACTCCGCGACGTACTCTTACGCTCCTCAACTCGCTCATACTAACTCAAGACGTAGACGGTCACTGACAAACTGAACAAAATTACATCTGCGGCAAATGTCCACCTTGCACGTTGTCGAGTTATCTCATGATATCGAGGTAACTAGGCTAAGCTGTATTCATTTAAGATAGCAGTTTAGTTAAGCATTATGTACCTATCTAATAACAATAATAATTGGTAACTGTACGCGTTAATGCTCTTACAGACTCTCTGTAAGAGCCTTGATCAAAATGTAACTTGTTTGTAGACGCCTTGGGTTGTCCTGTTATGTCTACAAAATGTTTATTATATAAATAAATATGATACCAAGTCCCCTCCGTGCTTCGAAAAGCCGTTGGTCCCAGCTCTCTTTGACAGTCGTTACGGGTAATCAGAAGCCCAAAAGTCGGACAACCAGTCTCACCAAGGGGTATCGTGTTACCCAGTAACTGGGTTGGCTGGGTACCACATCCGGTTAGACTGGACCCCAATATAATTGTGAGAAGGCTAGGCAGATTGCTATAGTTAAAAATATTATTAGTCAGTGAAGTGGTAGTGAAGCTGACTGCTAGGGTGTCCACACGTTGTGTAGGTACCATAGAAACTAAGTAGAGGCTATTTGAATGCGCCCTTAGGTACCTTTACAGTTGATGATACACAAGTAGGTACTTACGTCTAACGCACCTGGGCAGTCTGATTCAACCTTGATAACTGACTTATCTCATTATCACAGTATACATCTGTCTGTCTATCTAGGTATACATATAATAAAATCGTAATCTTTCCATGTCTGTTCACACGGCTACTCATCGAGCTATACATTTCCAGTTTACACTGACCTCTCATTGTAAGGAAATCCTATACCTACAATGCGAGATCTGCTTATACTGGAAATGTATAGCTTGACCTGTAGCCGAGTGTACATTAAAGATTGTTGCAAAAAAGGTACTGGAAGACGCGAGAAATAAGTAATAGCACGTGAAAAAACATTTTTTGAAATTATTGTTTTTTTGTCGGTTTGTTTGTTCGTTTGTACGCGCATCACGTAAAAGCCCCTCATTAGATTCAAAATCAAATTACTGGAAGATAAGAAACATTATTGTGAGTAACATTTAGCGTCTATTTCATCAAAATCGACTTACAGAATCAAAAGATATTAATTTTTTAATCTTAGTTGGAAACCTCATAGCGCCATTTTTTCTATCCCGGTGGTTTTACGTTGCATACATACAAGACGGTGTTCTGTTTTCACGACACGTTGTGAACAATATCTGAGCAGTAAACCTAACAAAAGTACTAGGCTTGCATGAATTCACTACAGTTTTTCAATAATTAGTATTATGCTTCTAATAGGATTTGGATGTGGCACACAGATAGTTCAAAACCTGGATTAATAACACATAGGATATTTTGTATCCTGGTAGTACATTTGCGTGGGTTAATCTCTGCACTCCACGTGGGCGAAGCCGCTGGCAAAAGCTATAGTAACATAATAATACGAACCAACCACAACCATAAGCGGAGTTTGTGTATGCAGTATGACCCATAGATATAAGAAAGAAGGAGATGTGCCCAGTATGTTAAAATGTATCGGAATCCTGTGTCGCCACTTTGTTCCTTTTGCACTTTCATGATTTTAAAGACAATACGGTAAAATACTTGTACTTACATATGGAAAGTGATTCCATGATTTACATGGCTACGGTTTTTACAAGAAACCACTGAACAACACGGCATTCTTATAAATTGTCACGGTCACAGTTGAAAGCGCACTAGTTCGCGGAGACGGAATTTGTACTATGAACGGCTCATACTGAGCATGTCGCGCGGACACAGATTCGCCCGCTTGCCACTTCTCCTGTTTTTTATATTTCTATGGTATGACCACATGTACCAACGAGGACGAAGGAAAAAGAGCATAGATTATCCGAAATAGCAATAAACAATATGTATAACTAACTCAAAAATGTGGGGAGTGGCACAAGCAAAGATAGGCGTATGACCACCAGTGGGTTAAGTCGGGCTGCGGATGATGACGATTAACTCAAAAACAGCTTGCAAGTGATTCCTTTTTGGTGACGATAGTGACTACTAACGAACAGAACAAAAAATAAAATAGGATACTTACCGCAAGAGGAATCATTCCGTACCTAAAAAACAAAATAAGTCATCATAAAACATTAATTGGTTTTTCAGATAATGGCGGCAAAGGCGGCAGTATATTTTTTGCTTTGCCTCCTAATTTGTTCGTCATGCGAGGCGTACAAGGCTTTGGTTGTGTTTGGAATGCCATCGAAGAGCCACTCGATCCTCGGCGATGGAGTCGTCAGACAGTTGCTGAAGGAAGGGCATGAGGTTGGTACTGAGTTTAGGGATTTAATACCAGAAAAACTCCACAGTTGATTAGCTAGAGCTAGACCAGATCGATGACCTTAAAAAGGTGGCTGAGGCAGACTGGATGCTGAAGGCGGATGACAGGGTCTGGTGGCGCAGCCTGGGAGAGGCCTATGTCTAGCAGAGGACTAGGCTGAGTTGAAAGACCAGATTGAACTTAATGGCAATTAAGAGACTGAAAAAGATGCTCGGTTGTATACAACCGACTAAAGAATATTATTATTATTATAATTACAAAATTCTAAAGATGAGTTACCATCATCCTCCTTTCTATTAATATGCGATCATCCATACGTTTTACAAGAGCCTACAAATGTTGCTTACCGTACCAGTTCGGGTTTAGTAGTAGATGTTCATGCCTTTCAAATCTTTCAGGTAACATATATTAGAGCGTTTGAATATAAGAATCCTCCACCGAACCTTCGACAGATTGACGTCAGCAGCAATATCGATATCATGCCAGGTATGTTGGTAACATTTTTTAACATACAAAACAACAACGACAACAACAACAAGACAACAACATCCCATACTATTAAATTAGCAATATTTGTATACAGAGTGTTTCTTTTAAGGTGTCAAGCCAGTGCGAGCTGATAGCAGAGTACCATAGCTATCGATTTAACACCCATGTATGTTCTCCGATTTTTTGTAGTTTTCGGGTTATTATAATTTTTTTTCGATATTTTTCCTGATCCAACGAGATGATGGCTTTGAAAAATTGTATCTCTTTTTTTGGTCAACTTTGAACAAGAATGTACTAAATACTTAGGGCATTATTTGCTGAAATCGGTCGTTGATAGTGGTGTATCTGAAATCTTGTGATTTTATAATTTATTATTATCTTTGCATAGTCAATCCTGATATTTACTATTCCTACGATTAAGCAGAGCTATGTTGATAATAAAAACATAAATTTTATACCTACTACTATTCTTAACCACTACCATTGATATGAAATGAGGGATCGAAAATAACTCGAAAACTACAAAAAATCGTAGGACATACATGGGGGTGAAATCGATAGGTATGGTACTCTGCTATCAGCTCGCACTGGCTTGACACCTTAAAAGAAACACCCTGTTTAAATTATATTTGGCATCATGTTCTCGAAAACGTCTCTAACGATTTTGATTAAAGTTGCAATAAATGGGTTTACTGGGGTGAAAAAACGATCTAGCTGTGTCTCATAATATCTGGGAAAATCGTTTTCTCTAATTTCACCCGAGCAGAGCTTGGTCGACCAAGTACTTATTTTTAACGTTGGTGTCGTTTCTGGAATGAAAATAATATCCATAAACTGCTCCACCAAACCGCACTTATCGAAATTTTGTTTCAGTGTGGTTAGTGGAACAACTTAGGTGAAGTCAAGTCCCGTTAAAATCAGTGCTCTAAGTGGAGATCTCGTTTTGTTAACTTCAAAAAAATTTTGTTTAATTTAGAATACCTATGTTTTAATAAATTCCTTTTAATATTTAACAGTTGATTCAATCAATATCAAACGCATAATGAACAAGTCATTGGTTACAAATGAACATCAACAATTTGTAAGGAGACTAATGCTGAAAATGGCAGCAGCGACAGCAGAGAATAAAGATGTTCAGAAGCTGTTGAATGATCCGAACGAACACTTCGACGTGGTGATCGTTGAATGGATGTTTTCTGATCTTATTGCTGGGTAGGTAGAACGCATTCTCAACTCTTTAAGGTAAACTGGTAGAAAATGCTTAAGGTGCTAAATCCGTCTTTGTACAATTTTATTCCCAAAATTCGTTTATACTAACAACCATAAGCAGCCCTTGCCTCTAACAGATCATCATCTGCCTAGCCTTTTCCCAACTATGTTGGGGTCGGCTTCCAGTCTAACTACATGCAGCTGAATACCGGTATTTTACACAGAGCGACTGCTTATCTGATCTCTACAACGCAGTTACTGGGTGATACGATAACCTTTGGTAAGACTGGTTGTCAGACTTTCGGGCTTCTGACGACCCGTAACGACTGTCAAAGACAAATGAAAACCGGGACCAACGGCTTAACGTGCTTTCTGAGGCACGGAGCGGTCTTGGTATGTAAAGATGGTCACCCGTCCACGGACCAAACCATGGCAAGCGAAGCTTAACCTGATCGGTCGACCCATGCGGCTGTTATAACAGCCACAAGCCCCCACAAGCCCCTGGCCCCAACAGATGTTAAGATGAATTTCACCAATGACACTGAACGCGATCTGCACATCCAAACCGCGTCTCGTCGTAGCTGTCTCAGTGTTATTATCATTATTGTTGTGCTAAGTTTCGTGCTGTCTCTGTTACTTCAATTTGTATTGAAACGATAGAAATACTTTTAAGAATGTTTTAAGTTCAGTACGGGAGTAAGTGGGTAACTATCATAATGGGTTTGGCATTTGGCTACAGAAGAATAAATTGATTTTTGGGTTTAACATAATGTGGTGTAATTTTGGAGGCCTTATTTATATCCATTGGCTTTAACAATTTTGCTGGTCACTAAATCTAAATAGGAGTCATATTTAACTAACCCAAACCTTAGCGTCTACTTACTGGAATTCCAGCAAGTACTACAGCTACGGTTTTTAATTTCGACCTTTTGCTGGACTATTTTACTTTCGCGGGATGAATCTGTGGCGCCATCTACATCGCCACATACGAACTACGCATCACAATGACATGACGTCACGCAATCCTGCATCGCGCAATTAGAGTTTACCACGCGACTAGGATTTATACAACGTCTCGACATCAACCGTCGGGCAGTAGCCCACCAGACACAACACCCGTCTGGTCGGGGGATCCTCCCTTTTCTATGGAGGATGAGTGAACTGTACACCCTGTTCCTCATGCCTCTATAAATCAATCAATTTATTTACTATAGATACTTGTCATAATATTTATTACATGATGGACCGCAATTTTATTTGGTTGGTTTCGTCTTCAAAAGTAAAATACAGTAAAATATTTGGTTGTTCTTATATTGTTATGGTGAGGTGAAGTAACACCGGTAAATATCGTATCTTCTATTCCAGATACAGGGTGTAAGGGACAGCCCTCCGCAAACTAACAGGGTGCATTCAGCTCCTCATTTTGAATCATATTCCACCGGAAATTTTCTCAGGAAAATTTTCATTTTTTCAAATTTTTTTTCAGTTACATTTTCATTATGTCAATGTAAAATTGCATTGTGTGTTTGCAGCACTCCATTTACGTAACAAAACTGCAAAAAAAGGAAAAAAAAAACCAGCAATGGGTGTTGAAATACTCTAACCAACGACGCGTGAAATCAGCTGTTCACTTTCTGTCTAGCTACAGAGTTCATCGAACTCACCGCATACCTATTACCTACCCCTCCCAACCAGTAATAGACGCTCCGATTTGTGCACAAAAACACAAACAAATCAGGTTTATTGGATTCCCTTAACGTTCCTGAAAAAAATTCATGTACCGGTCATCTTAGTATGACATACTGAATTCACCCTATTAGTTTGCGGAGGGCTGTCCCTTACACCCTGTATATTTGTCTTGAAAAATCTAAAACATAATTTCTGATCTGTTCCAGTTTCGCTCCAATATTTGACTGTCCTCTTATCTGGGTGTCTCCTGTAGAAGTCAACTCAGGTGTCCTTAGCCTGATTGATGCAGCTCCTAGTCCTGCTTATGCAACTGATGCATTGTCTACAAGTCAGCCACCATTTGACTTCATACAGCGAGTGGAAGAGCTATGGTCAAGAATCAAGGCACGATACAACGCGTATATGTAAGTATCGTTAATATACAGTAAAATTCACTTACAATTTTAAAATTCTGGTAAAAAAACACTTCCTCTCTCATTAAACATTATCATTATTTATATCGTTCCTTCCTCTTATAATATATAAAAAGTATATGCGTATGTATTTATTGTATTAAGTAAATGGTATACCACAGACTAACTGCAGTTGCAGTATTCTATACTTAAAGTGGACACTTGAATTGATAATTATGGTATCATATATCAGTAAATCAGGATTTGACACTAGAGTGGCAGTCAAGAATCATATTTTTGCATTATTATGAAGTGGATCAGGGTTATCAGTTTATCACGTAATGAGTGCTAAATACTGATGTTGAGAAACCAGAACCAATGGACTAAATTACTCTTTTATCACCTTTCTTTTAGTATCTTTTTAGTGTCATCTCAAATCTCACCAACGCTTTGCAGTTTGCAAAGTATACCCAAAAGTTCGTAAAAAATTGGGCCACATTTACGGTGTAAAATATAAAGGCAATGTTGACTACCTTGTCATTCTGCTGATCCATTGTTTCAGGTACTACGATGATATGCACGTAAAGGAATACGAGAGGTTGATAGTGCCCTGCATACGAAAGAGAGGACGTCAACCTCCTTCATTCTATGACGTTCGGTACAACGCGTCTTTGGTTTTGGGCAACTCACACGTGTCCATGGGTCAGGCTCTTGGTCTACCACAGAACTATAAATCTATAGGAGGATATCATATTGATGAGGATGTGAAGCCTTTACCTCAGGTTAGACAATTTTTTTTGGAGTGTATGAACTTTTCGGAATATATTAGGCAGGAGTTGAAGCATTTTATTTGGAACTTGACGAGAAACTTGGGCAAGCATAAATATAATTATAAAAGATAAAGGAAGTTACTAACATAATTAAATAAGTCAAGATGGAAATAACGAAATGACCAATTTTATTTCAGGATTTAGAAAAAATTATGATGAGTGCCAAAAACGGTGTTATTTACTTCAGCATGGGATCAAACTTGAAGAGCAAAGATTGGCCAGAGAAGGTCAAAACTGATCTCCTCAAAATGTTTGGGGAACTAAAACAGACAGTGTTGTGGAAATTCGAAGAGGATCTGCCCAATGTGCCCAAAAATGTTCATATCTTGAAATGGGCGCCACAACCAAGCATTTTATGTGAGTTATTGATCAATTTTCTCCGTATGAAGTACTTAAATGAGGTGGAAGCACCCTCATGGGAGCAATTATGGATTCGTGAAAAAAGCATCAGTTGTTCCAAATGTTTTGGCTTCATATGCATCGATGTTTTATATCTATCTTGGATAAGTTGATTTTATTTGCTTCTTTACTAAAGAATTGATATTCATGGATGTTTTACATCCGAAATAATTAAATTACTTACTTTTAATGAACCTACTAAGTTTTGTAATGGGCAACTAGCTTCATGTTTCTGACTGACCGACCCCTTGACAGTTCAAAAGTGCCTGTACTTGGTTTATTTGAAATAAATGCTTTGAGTTTGAGTTTGAGACTTTTTTGATACCATTTAACTTATAACATACGTACACTTTGACGCTGTTTCTCAAAATCACTTCTGTTTACAGCTCATCCAAAATGCGTGCTCTTCATAACCCACGGTGGTCTTCTATCCACTACGGAGACTATCCACTATGGAGTACCCATAATTGGCATACCAGTCTTCGGAGACCAGCCCATGAATGTCAAGAGGTCTGCTAAAAAGGGCTTCGCTTTGGAAGTCAACCTGTCTCTTGAAACAGCTGCGGACTTGAAAGTGGCTATTGAAGAAATGCTTCACAATCCAAAGTAAGATGATTTGCGAATTCATTTTTACCCGACTACGGCGAAGCAAAAAGGAGGGTTATGATTATAAACCCAGTTTTTAACAGATTTCAAAAAAAGGAGGAGGTTCAATTCGACTGTTTTTGTATGTTTGTTACCTACGCGATTACTCCGCCAATTATAAATTGATTTTTATGATTTTTTTTTTGGTAGGTCATACTTCAGAGATGTTGTTGACTTGTAGGTTTGCTCTGCTTTGGTAGTTTTTGAGTTAGCTTCGATAGTACGTATTTAATCCACTTTGTGTATCTTGATGATGTTCTAATACTTCCTGCCACTGTTGTTTACATAGCGTAGTGGTATACGAATTGGTGTGGGGTAGGTACCATATCTAAAAAGTGAAAAAAAAAACTACAAAAAAAAAAAACAACCGACTTCCAAAAAATAACACTACACAGTAAAAAATAATTTTAATCTTGGAAGTCGGTGGCAAAAACTAAAATACAGATCCAAAGAAAAAAGACACCGATTTCCGAAATTAAAGTTATTTTTCACTTTGAGGTTTTTTTTTGTAGGTAGTAAAAAAGTTTTTTTTATTACGCAGGAGTCTGGCGAGTCAGCTAGACTCGCCAGACTCCTCAATTTTTTTCAATCAATTTTTTTTTTACCTTTTAAACCACCCCAGTAAAAGAGGAAAATGAAAAAAAAAAATTAAGATCGGCCAAGCCGTTCTCAAGTTAAAAGACCAATGGAAAGAGGGATTAATTTTTATTTATATACTTACCTGCTCGTAGATAGTTTTTCACATGTTAATAATAATATTTTCCAAATTGTCAGTTGTATAAAATTTCATAAAACTACCTAGGACCTAGATTAATATTAAGGTGTATCTATACTTTTACTATGAGTCCAAACCTGAAATCGCCCAAAAAAAAAAAACAACTGCTCCCTACATTTTGACGAGTTTGATATAGATAAATGTACTGAGCAGCAAATTTTTTTTCGCAATTTCAGGTTTAGTCCTATAGTAAAAGTTGTTCATAATGATGAGTACAATGACCCCTTAAGAGATGTCGTGTATGAATAAGTGGCTTCCCCAATAAGATATTGTGCGTTTCAACGCATAATATGCGTTCTCTTGGGTTTGCAAACATGATATTGGTGCCGATTCTCTTGTTCAGTAACTAAACCAAAATTAGAGAATCGCTATCTTTTACTAACAGGCAGCGCGAGAAAAGGACAGATATAGATATGAACTAAGTTAGAAATGTCAAACTAGTTTACGGCTTGCGCTTCATCGTGTTTTTAGTCGACATGTCGTGTCGTCTAAATCTCTATGGAAATAGTAGTTCAACTAAATTTGACAGCTCTAATTTACGTCCGTCTCTTTCTTGTTTTAATAGAAAGAAAAAGTTAGCAATAGCCTAAATTGAGTTTAGTTTGTGCACAACAGAATCGACACCAATATCATGTTTGCAAAGCCAAGAGTCACGCTTAGCATTGTTACTGTCATATTTACAAAGCTCATGTCAGAGCTCTCTGTCCTTCCGATTGCGATTGTTCAGTCTCAATTAAAATATTTCTTTTCTTACAGGTACAGACAAAAAGTAAAGGAGCTCTCCTACATTTACCACGACCGTCCAGTTAAGCCTGGCGTGGAGCTGCTGCATTGGGTTCAGCATGTCGTGCGCACACGCGGCGCTCTTCACTTACGCTCTCCTGCGCTGCTTACACCACTGTACCAACGACTATATCTGGATCTAGCAGCATTGTTAACATTTGTTTTACTTGTATTTTTTATACTGTTAAGATTTGTGTGTAATCTTTTGTGTTCGAAGAAGAAGGTGGATGGTGGGAAGAAAAGGAAGAAGAATTAAATATAATTAATTGACATTAGAGAAGAGAAGAGGAGAACTAGATTGGTTGTTAACTTTAACTTAAAGTTCTTGTGTCCTTGTGTTATACTAATTAAATTCACTTGTCAAAAGATTGTAACTCTTGTTTTGTATCTTGCTTGATCGATCATTATGCAAGGTGTAGTTTTGCATCCTCGTCAAATTTCAGGGTGTGGTACAGAACATCAAACCGAACAACTTTCTCCATGGGACCAACATCGTAATCGCGAAAAAATTTTCAACTGTCCCATAGAAAACTTCAATACCTACTCGACGCAAATGTATGGGACGTCTGATTATTTTTTCGCGATTACGATGTTGGTGCCATGGAAAAAGTTGTTCGGTTTGATGATGACCCTTTTTGACGAGGATGTAAATCGACACGTTGTATTTTTCAATCTATTCAAATTTTGATGCTTATCACGACCCACACTTTAAAAATTATGATCCACGCACGACGACAGTCTTAAATATTTATACTGTCCACAAAATGCAAAGTATGTCTGTTTAATATTCTACTGATGAGTGAGTTCTTCGAGTATTGTAATTTTAATGCGGTTCACCAAGCAATAGTGTGCTTCTAATATTAATAGTAAAATACTTGCAATTATAAGTCCACTATGTAACATCGCCTCACGCTTGTATTACCCGAAGGGATAGGCAGGTAAACCTATACAGGTTGTAATTGTAAACAGTGTCAATCTTTCAAGGGGTCATTGTACTCATCATTATTAACTACTTTTACTGTGGGACCAAACCTGAAATCGCGAAAAAAAATCAGCTGTTCCCTACATTTTGACAAATTATGCGAACATAAATGTTCTGAACAGCAGAATATTTTTTTCGCGGTTTCAGGTTTGGTAAGAATTCTTCAGAAACCGGGCATCAGTGGTTTGTTGTGCAAGAGTGCCTAAGCCTTGGACTACACAGTACACAGTACACACACAATATAGGCTAAAAAGATAAGCCTGCTTAGTATTTTTGTTGCCTGTACCAACAACTTCTACAACGCCAAAATAACTTAATTCGTCTTCACTTTCGTGCTCTTCTTGCCCGTTACTAAACAAATAATCCTCTGAACTACTAACAATAGAACTACTAAAGCTAACAGAATCACTGCTAATAGATCTAGGTACACTCTCTGGTAGAGTGGGACTTGCAGAGCCACTGACCGCAAGTGGGGAGCACCCTTTGTCCGAACTACATGGTTCACCCAGAAGTTTAGAGCTTCCTTTGGCTTCATTGGACTGTCATGATACGCTGTTGACAGCTCTTTTACTCTTGCGGCGTATCTGTGAAAAAAAGGTCATGATCAGTATCTGGGAACAGTAGGTACCTACATAGATCATTATCGTAATCAGCTGGTTATGATATTGATATACTTGGTTGCTAAAGAAAGTACCTATCACCTTGCAGAAGAGTCAGTCAAATTCGAACTCAAAGCATTTATTTCAAATAAACCAATTACAGGCACTTTTGAATTGTCAAGGGGTCGGTCAGTCAGAAAGATGAAGCTAGTTGCCCATTCTAAAGCGTAATAGGTCCCTATGGAGAAGAACGGGCAAGAAACTCCACGGACACTCTTTTAAATCAAATATTTTTACAAAATATTGGTTACATCGTTCATATTGAAAATATTACATGTGAGAACAATGTAGAAAGACGTGCACGTAACAAGAAAACAAGAACAATAAATATTGCGTATTAGATTTATTAATAGGGATGATGCCTGGGTAAAAAAAATGAAATTCTATTTAGTCCGTCAGTCAGATAATAAAAAAATATTAGACACGTATTTTTTGCTTTATCATATTAATAAAAAAATACTTAGCTATCACGCATTAAAGTTGGGGAGTGGGGGCTCGCTACGTCACTTGTACGTATAAAACCTAGCTACGCGTGACGTCATGCCATATTTTAACTCAATGTATCGCCGTAATTTTTTGATTCCGTAAAAAAAGAAAAAATACGTGTCCAATATTTTTTAATAATCTCTATGACAGACAAAAATAAATTTTTAGTCATCATCCCTATTAACTAAACTGCTTTGCAAAAAAAAACGGGCACCTTACAGTTATTGGCTTTTCTATGGATAATATTAATATTTATAGTATGTCGTTAGCATAAATGACTAGAAATTTCTTATTATCATTGAGAATATAGTTTCTAACCCTTAAATCCTGGAATCGGTGTTTTAGTCAATGTAAACAGGAAGTCGTGTTAAAATGGAAATTTTTAGGGTATAATTAAATTAAGACTACGAGTATTTTTATGGTATTTTAATAAAAAAAGACATTAAAAAATAAAAATTAATAACGAGTATGACCTCTCCTTGCAGCGATTACGGCATGTAATCGTCTTGGCATGCTTTCCACCAGGTTTTTGATGGTGTCCTGTGGAATGTGTTCCCACTCAGCCGAAATCACACCTGATGTTTTGTGGAAGGTCGTTGGACAGGTCGTACTCGCCGTTTTAGGAGGTCCCAGACGTGCTCAATGGGGTTAAGGTCGGGGCTCCGCGCTAGCCAATCCAGACGACGAATACCGACCTCTTGCATATAAGCATCTACGTCGCCAGAACGGTGGTCCCGAGCATTATCGTCCATGAAATGGCATCTTCACCAATTACAGTCAGTGCGGGCTGTGCATATTGACAAATTATTCCTGTTATGTACCTTTGCGCATTTAGTGAGCCATTTGCAATGAACACTATCTCGGTACGATAGCTGGAAGTTACGCCCGACCAAAACATAACGGACCTTCCACCATAAGGGGTGATTTCTTCAAAACACACGTCGGCATAGCGTTCCCCTGGTCTTCGTAACACTCGCCGACGTCGGTCCTCACCATTCAGGCAAATTCGATCCTCATCGGAGAAGAGTACGCTACTCCAGTTACCTAGTGTCCAAGATAGACAATTTCTAGTGAACCTCGGTCGAGCAATCCGGTACTCACGGAGTAAATTGGGGGCCCGCGCTGGTCGTCGACTGCGTATATCAACCGCTAAAAGCCTCCTCCTCACTCTCCATAGGCTAACTTGTGCTCCTCGTACCTCTTCAAGGTTTCTTTTGAGGTCTATGTAACTGCATTTGCGATTACTCAATGCCTGAGTCACTAAAAAGCGGTCGTCTCGTGGTTGTGTGCAACGTTTTCTCCCACAACCTTGCCTTCTTTGAACGGAACCTGTCTCTTGGTATCGAGTCCATGTTCTTTGGACGGTGGAACCACTCACGTTTAACGGCTGTGAACCGTAACATTGGCTACACCCCACTTCCAGCAGCACTATAATTTTACTAGCTCTTGTTGCTTTTTCTGCCATTATAATCGACACAAAGATATCTGTTTTAAGTCACAATGAGGCAGGATTATGCGACAAACATAAATTATTCTAATAAAAATAACGAGAAGTTAGTTTTAGTTGCCTGATAACCATTTAACCGCAAACCCGCGAATAGTAAGTAAAAAGTCGTAAACTGAAAAAGGGATTATTATTATTAAAAACAACAGTTCTGAATTTGAAATTAACTTTTTTTCATACCCAGACTCTTTATTATGTGCCAGGAACATAGTTTGCCTATTAAAACCTCATGAGAACTAAATGATTACCAATAATGTAGAAAAATCCGAACTGCCCGTTTTTTTTGCAAAGGAGTGTATTTAAATGGAGCTACAATAACAACACACATAAGAAACTAGGTAATAATCTAATCGTAGAGGATGTATACTTTGAAAGTTGAAACCGTAGTTCTCTGTTGTGAAAAGGGGTCGCGTCTATTAGTGCTAAAGAGGGATGTCTGGTGTTACATGAATGGATAGAATAAGAAATAAGTACATAAGAGGAAGTTTGAAAGTGGCACCGGTGACTGAAAAGTTGTGCGGAAGTCGGTTGTCATGGTATGGGCATGTGAGGAATGAGGAAAATGTCGTGAGGAAAGTTTTAAGTATGAATGTCGGCTATAAGAGTAGGGGAAGACCAAAGAAACGATGGATGGACTGACGAAAGATGACATAGCTAGAAAGGGGGTGACTACCGAGATGACGACTAATAGAGAAGTATGGAAAAAAGGACATGTTGCGCCGACCCCAAATATATTAGGATAAAGGCAGGAGAATGATGATGATGCCTATTAGTATTGCAAAGATCTATCTCTCATGTCGGGGCCACACCAACGTCAACGTCACTGCCCATCATCGCCATAAACATCGCGGTAAATATTTCGATAACTATCGCGATAAATTGATTATTTAATAATTTAATACTTTTGAACGCAATTGGCAATGTGAATGCCGTTGTTAAATTTTCGCGATAAGTTGTGGCTACACCTACGGCCTACGTCCATCATCGCGATAATCAACGGCATATCCCGTTGGTGTGGACCCGACATCATAGATCTTTGCAATATTAAGAGACGCGTTCACTTTTCACAACAGAAAACTACGGTTGCACTTCAACAATGCACTTGCACTTGAACAAGGTCAAAATAAAGAATATCAAACAGCATTAATTTCTACTTACTTCGGAAGATCTCCAAGAACTTTGTCTAGAGCAACCTTCAGATCCTCATGCAGATGGTAAGATAGGTCAACTTTCACAGCATAACCCTTTTGCTGAGCTCGGTGTGCGTTGACGAACTGGTCTGCGAAAACTGGGATGGTGATTAGAGGAGCAGCAAAGTGGATAGCCTCGGTGACGGACAGGAGACCACCGTGGGTGACGAAGAGAACCAGGTTCGGGTGGGCTGGAAGAGAAGAGAAATTCATATAATTCACACAGAAAACAATTAAAAGCAAGCGTGCATCATCATCTACAATATCATACACTCAGCGTAAGGTCCAGTTTTAAGCCAGCGTCAGGCACTACTTGTCTGGCATTTTGCTGCCAAAATTATTCACTGTGCATGTTTTTTTTTATCATTTTGTAGGCTCACAGACTAATGACAAAAACCATCTACTTTTAAATTGTAAACAAAAAATCACTAACTTCAGTTATTTTTAAATTGACATGCTATTACATGTTTTTAAACGAAGTTATCCATTCGATAGTGATTATTGGTTCAATATCATGTTTCTGAACACTTCGTTATGGAAGAATTTAGCTTAAAAGTCGAGTGAATTATTATCGAGGGTTTATCTGAGGACCTCATTAGATAATTTTGTCGAATCAATAGCTAATGAGAGTTTAAAATCTTTTGATTAGGTAAAAAAAGAAAAAATACGTGTCTAATGTTTTTTAATAACATAAATGACGGATAAAATAATGTTTAGTTATTATCCCTATTGTTTTGGCAAATACCGATAATTTAGCGGCGATTACGGCGATAGTTAGAGTTAAAAGATGACATGACGTCACGCCTAGCTAGATTTTATATCTACCTACGTAGAAGTGACGTAGCGAGCCCCCACTCCCCAACTTTAATGCGTGTTATCTAAGTACTTTATTATTAATATGATAGAGCAAAAAATACTTATGTAATATTTTTTTAATTATCTGACTGACGGACTAAATAGAATTTTTTTATTTTTTACCCAGGAATCATCCGTATTGCCCTAATCACAGCTTGGCATATGCTGAAGTCTCTTTCTTAGGCTTAGGCACCTTTATTTTCCATGTGGTGGGATTTCTCCGTCACTTTCGTGTTTCTTACTTATGCTAATTGCTAATCAAGTAAGACCCCTTATGTTGAACGAGTGAGCGTAGCGAGTGAAGCGTCTCTGCTTTAAGTCAGACAAAATTTTCTTTCGTCTATCAGTTTGTTGCTACTCCTCTACAGGTCGTATTTTACAACTGAGCTGGTCGAAACTTGGTATACAGGTCTTTTTAGATTTTTTTTTGTCATCGGAGATTTTTGATCGGAGGGGTACTTCCTCCAAAATGGGGCAAAAAGGGGGTTACTGGATATCTCCGTCTTATGAGGTCCGATTTCAATGTTTCTTTTTTATTTGAAAGGTAGTTACTTTAACTTGGTCTCATAAAAAATTGGTGAAGATCTGATCAAAATATTTGGCATATATCCCAATTTAAATAACTTTTGTGTTATATTCATTGTCGCAAAAAATGTTGTGCTCGAGATAAATCAATGTGTAAGACCAAAACTTTACCTAAAATGCTCTGCTGTGGTGCCCACTGCACTATATGAACATTTGTCGGCGCTCCGGGTAGATTTTCCTCAAATTTCCATAACACTGTCTGTTTCAGTCCTCCAAACACCTTCAAAAGGCCTTGCTTTAGGTCTTCTGGTAAGTCCTTGCTTTTCAGCTTTGATCCCAGACTGAAGTAAATCACACCATTCTTGGCACTGTCCATTATTTTCTTCAGGTCCTGAGAAAGTATTCATTTATCACACTTGATTAAAGAACACGACCAAAAATTAAGGAGAGAGCGAGGCTCTTAAAATGGGTTTAAAAATATTGAACTTGGTACAATTATAGGTCAATAAATAATAATAAATAATAGGTTAATAGGATTGTTGCTTGGTTGGTAAATAGAGCCAGCATAGATTAAAACCTCATTAACAAGAAACTTCAATATATAAAACTGATTATTTAAAAAAAAATTGGTATTGTTGGATTTATTTTATTGATTAAAGAATAGATAGCCTTTCTCATGGAAGACCACGGTCCAAAAGACCAGCTTTTACGAATAGACTAATAGTTTCACCCACCTCCGGTAGGGGTTTGACCGGTTCATCAATATGGTATCCTCCAATATGCTTGTAGCTTGGTGGCAACGGTACTGAGCTTCCAATAGCCACCTGCGAGTTGCCCAGTAACAAGGATGCGTTGTATTTGAGTTCATTGTAGTTTGGTACTGGTCTGCCTTGCTCCTTAACGATAGGGGCGATTAGTTTCATGTAAACTTCCTCTTCTTTGGCGTAGAAGGCTCTGAAATGGAAACAAAAGAGAGGTATTACTGTTACTGTTCTCAAGTTGAAATGAGCTACACAAGTAAAAATGATGCTACATATCAGGCAGGCAGCACATTTCAAATCAGGGACTTGGTGTTCCAAATATACGATGTGCTCTTTATTGCAGCAAGTCATGGTGATTATGGAAAATATTATTTACTAGCTTTTCCCGCGGCTTCACCCGCGTGGAAGTTTCAAGTCTATTATTAACTCAAGGAATAAGATTTTTCATACACACTTTGGAAACGGAAACGAGGGTTTCAGCCCTTTAAGGAGTGAATTTTAAAAAATCCTTTCTTAGTGCACCCCTAGACCTCATAAGGAACCTACGTGTCAAATTTGGAATCTTTAGACCAAGCGGTTTGGGCTTTCGTTGATACATCAGTCAATCACTTTTGGCTTTTATATACAACATTAGTTTTTGTGTACACTAAACCCGAAAAGTGGTAATTGTAGGTACTCATCACTTTGAACATTTTTTTCTATGGGACCTTGAAGTCGCGAAAAAAAAACCAGCTGTTTCATACATTTGTGTTCACTTAAATCGACAAAATGTATGGAATAGCTGATTTTTTTTTCACGATTTCAAGGTTGGTCCCATAGAAAAAAAATGTTCAAAATGATGAGTACAATTACCTCTTTTTTGGATTTAGTGTAAACAAAAACTAATGTATATAGATGAACTAAAAGTTAGGTATCATTTTTACTATCCTAGATACGTATGACTTGTCTTAGTCGTTACGAGGAAGGTCTTTAAAAATATAATAATAATAAAAAAATGTTTAAGTAATGAAAATAACAATGTTAACATTAATTTAATTAATTAATTATGACAACATTAAAGACAACATTCTGGAGAGTTACTGTGGTTTATTTTTTGTCCCTCTCCATTTTTGGTCCATAAGAATACTCACTTATTATGTTGATAAAGTCCTTTCAATTGAGTCCACAGCTCCAGAACTCTACCTTTGAAGGAGTACGGTGCCACTCGTCCTTGCAGAAAGTCACTGTTGTAAGCCGGATTCAGAGGACCATGCACTAGGTTCAGAATCATCCAGTGCGGCTCGATGGTTGAGAACCAGATGAACGGACATTGGAATACTGCTGGCAATCTGGAAATATACATGTTCTAGTTAAATATCTGGTTATGGGTTTTAGAGTTCTGATCTTCTGGGTCCATGATCAAAGAAAAGATTCGAGGATTTCATAACTTTTACTCTTTGGTTTGTATTTAATTTACATGTACTATCATCAAAATAACGCCCGGCCAAGTCGGACCACGCACAATGAAGGGGTCCGTTGTTGAAAATAACTTATCCCAGAAACAAACTTAACATTGTAATCCCATAAAAAAAATATTATGTGATAAAATTACAAATTAACAATTTTTGGACTTTTCCTTTACTACCTACTGATGTTAGACCTTGCTTCTTGCAAATTTTCATGCTTCTAGGTCAGCGGGAAATACCTTATTTTTGGTTTGGTTTTGATTTACTTGCGAGTATCAAAACATGTCGCATAAATGGGCGTATTTTTTTATTGCGTTGACTTAGAAGCTTGATTTTTTTAGAACTTCAAGGGACCATGCATAGACCTACATTTTCAACTTGATACCTTCATGAGTTCCTGAGAAAAAGGGTCTTGACAGACTGACAGACAGACAGACGGACAGCGAAGTGATCCTGTAACGGTTCCGTTTTTTTGTTTTGAGGTACGGAACCCTAAAAATGAAAAAAAAAATCTAAATTGTTGCATGTGTGGTCGAAAAAAATGACCTGGTGAAGTTTCCAAGCTGTTTAGTCTCATTCGAAGGAGTCAGTAAGTAGATTTTAATAATACTTTCTTTACGATTTAGTGTGCTTCTTGATGAATTATTGGAGCATAATATTCTACGGGGTGTAAAAAGACACATCACAAAGCCGTCAACTATGCATACCTACTATACATCTAACCAAGTAGCTTTGACCAAAAATTTGAAACGACTTTTATTTTTGGGTATAAAAAAGCAATTTTTTATTACGCGCAATGTAACGCGAACCCCGGCAAACGGAGTTAAGTCCCGCCCCTTCGCTCTACGGTACGCGTAGGTACTTGTCGGAAAATGTTTAGTAATAACACGTGGAATACGTTTTAGTAAAAAAAAAATGCGACTTTGAAATTCAATATCTCCAGAACCAGTGGATTCCCAGGTATGGTCTAGTGAAAAAAAAACGATACAAATAATGGTTAGAATATGTGGCTTTCTGCTTCGGCAAGTGTCTTATTACACCCGGTATACTACCTATTAGTTACTGTTCTCTTGAGGAGCTCGTGGCTAAGTTATAACAGACGCACGAGTCGATCCATCAGGTTAAGCTACGCTTGCCTGGGTTGGTCAGTGGATGGGTGACCATCTTTACATACCGAGACTCCTCCGTGCCTCGGAAAGCACGTTAAGCCGTTGGTCCCGGCTGTCATTCGTGGATCTTTGACAGTCGTTACGGGTCGTCAGAAGCCCGAAAGTCTGTCAACCAGTCTTAACAAGGCGTATTGTATTACCCAGCTACTGGGTTGTGGAGGTCAGATAGGCAGTCGCTCCATGTAAAATACTGGTACTCAGCTGCATCCGGTTATCCGGCAGATTGAGTTACTGTTCTCTTGAATCAATTATTTCTTATTTGCTTTCCGTCTATGCAAGATTAGTCTGAGTTATCTTAACTTATCATTATTATACGCTCATCTTTATCGCACAGGTTTTTTTGAATAAACATTGAAAATTAACACTAATATTCACATTATCTTAACCATTCTAACCATTCTCTCATATGCAGCTGTTTAATTTTTTTGTGATTTAAAATCTGTTTCTCGTTTAACTGTGCTAGTATGAAATCAAGAATTTGGCTGTTTTTAACTCTATAATATGGAATCCAAATGAAAAGCAACTGCATGCATCTGAGTTGAGAATGCTAAGAGGAATGTGTGGTGTTACACGAATGGATAGAATAAGAAATAAGTACATAAGAGGAAGTTTGAAAGTGGCACCGGTGACTGAAAAGTTGTGCGGAAATCAGTTGTCATGGTATGGCCATGTGATGCGGAGGAATGAGGAAATGTTGTGAGGAAAGTTTTGAGTATGAATGTCGATGGCTAGAAGAGTAGGGGAAGACCAAAGAAATGATGGATGGACTGTGTGAAAGATGACATGGCTAGAAAGGGGGTGACTACCGAGATGACGACTAATAGAGAAATATGGAAAAAAGGACATGTTGCGCCGACCCCAAATAGATTGGGATAAGGGCAGGAGAATGATGATGAATATGAAATACAAATTTTACTTACGAAGAATACAAATCAGTGAACATATATTCTCCAATGATGACATCAAAGTTGTTTGTGTGGTCTTTTAAAAGATTCTGTACATTTTCGTTGGCCAGCGTTAATGACGCCATGGTCATCATCATGTCGAACATAGCATCGGTGTCTTGTATGTCCACCACTCCATTCAGATACTGTGTTACGTCCAACGTTTTTTCTATGGAAAATATTTGATTATAAGTAACTGTCAGTTCGGCTAAATGTAGGGTAGGAAGCCCTTAGGATATGTGAAGCAGTGTGACCGTTTCTAATTGTATAAACCTACGTATTTTCCTTTTCAGCTGTTGCCAGGAGAATATACCAAAAAAAATGCCATGACAGTTGAAATTGTACCATTATTATACCGATATTTAGTCTACTAAAAATATGCTATCGTCATTCTTCGGAGCCTCAAATATGCCAATTTAGTATGTACTAAAAATACCAAAAACGGTCACACTGATGTGAAGCGACATTCTTCGCAGGTTGGCAGTAGATTGATGAGAAAGAATAGGTCAAATTACTTGGTGTGCGATAGGAGACGCCTACGTCCTATGTCTATGTATGGCTGTGGACTATTATTTTCTGGCAGTCACATGAGATATGGCAGCTCCGCACTTTTCAGTCCGAAGCTGCCATATTTCATGGATTTCATAAAAGCTTTTGTGTTTCAGTAATATTAATCCAGTTGCCTTTTATCTGCATCCAGCTGTGGACCAAGATTGGTAGTGCTTTTTTTTAAATTAACACTGCACCATTTTGTTTTAGTAAAACGTATTAAAAACTATTATGGCGAGTAGAGATGTCTGGAGATATGAAACCTCAGCAATTGAGGGTTTAGTTCAACTTAAGTGCACATCTACTTACTGCTAAAATATTTGTTGTTTTCAGAGACATCTACTATACGTAGTTTCGGATGATGTGGCTGCTTTTTGAAAGGCGTTATGTATGTCACCTGTAAATAAATAAATATTAGGTCGAAACGTATAAATTTCCAAGGCAGATGAACCGCCAGAAACGCCAGGGTGATCGCCCTAGAAGGACATATTGACCTTATTGAAGAACATCTTCAGAAAGGTCAGGATCGAAACAAAAGGAGTATGTAAGGATCGTAGAAGGTGGCGTGCTTTAGTTTCTGCCTACCCCCATGCGGAGAAGGCGTGAGTTAAAACGTGTATGTACAGACGCCAGCACATCAAGCTACTACAATCTGTCAAATTTCTTTTATAGATTTTCATCTTTATCGCTTAAGCATTAGGTTCAAGGTTGATTGGTAAAATTTGACAGTTTCGGGTAACTTGACCTGCTGCCGTCTGTACTATGCGTGCCAAATAAGAATACCTAGTACTGTCAAGACGCCATTTTGTTGCGCAATACTATGACAATACTCGCGAACTTCATTACCAAAGCGTACTAATTTGACAGCTATCGTGTGAAGTTGAAGCAAGCGCGATCCTATTCTTATTTGGCACGCATAGTAAGATAGAGAATATTTCGAAAAGACAGTAGGGAACCAAGTTCCTTATCGCACATTATACTCTGCACACTTGGCGACTGAGAGCTACACCGAAAAGAGTGTAACATTTTGACCGTCACGACACTTTTGTTTTTGTGATAAAATTACAAATGAACCAATTTTCGGACTGTTTCCTTTACTTGTGCTGTGAGACCTTGTTTCTTGCCAAATTTCATGATTCTAGGGCAACGGGAAGTACCCTATGCGTTTTGATTTACTTGCGAGTGTCAAACTATGTCGCATAAATGGCCGTATTTTTTTTATTGCGTTGACTTAGAAGGTTGATTTTTTTAGAACTCCATGGGTATATGGACTTACGTAACTATTTGTTATTCATTTCAACTTGATACCTCCACGCGTTCCTGAGAAAAAGGGTACTGACAGACAGACGGACAACGAAGTGATCCTATAAGGGTTCCGTTTTTCCTTTTGAGGTACGGAACCTAAAAATGCGACTTTAACCTTCAATGTCCCAAAAACCAGTGGATTCACAGGTATGGTCTAGTGGAAAAAAAACCGGCCAAGTGCGAGACGGACTCGCACACAAAGGGTTCCGTACCATATTATATGTTTAACAATCGCAAAGATAACTTTGTATTTCATAATGATACTGTGAATTACAAGGTTATTTTTTGCAGTTGCAGAAAATCACCCATATTTAAACAAAATACCTTATGAATCGCCGTTTTTATTAAGTACAGTATAAGGTACATTATTATAATAGAGCTCGTACAAAAATGGTATAAAATTGACAACTTTTACGGCCCCCTATTTCTTCATTTTAGAAGATAAAAGAAATAAAAATATCTTTGTACTCTACTCGACGAGTTCTACACAATAACACCCCACAAACAGGTTAATTTTTTTTTTCAAAATGAAAACTTTTTTGTATGGTGACCGCCCCCTTTAGTTTTAACTTTACTTTATTTTCATTATTTGTTGTTATAGTCGTAATAGAAATACACAATATGTGAAAATTTCAACTCTCTAACTATTAAGGTTCATGAGATACAGCCCTGTGACAGACAGACGGACGGACGGACGGACAGCGGAGGCTTAGTAAGTTTGTACGCATAATATTGAGATACTAGCTACACTGTCCGCGGCTTCGCCCGCGTCTGATTTCATGGGTTTTAATTTTCGTATTATTGTTTATTTTTCATCAAAATTATAAATACTGAGTTCAAATCGGACTGCGCTTTAAAATTCTACCATAGAAACTTTAACATCCGTAAACCCCCTTTGAGGGGTAGTTTTGAAAAACTAATAATGACCAACTTTATTACTTACATAAGCAAGTATTAATTGTGGTGTTTCAAGTTCATTAACCAAATTAATAAGATTTTTCATATAAACTGTATCCCTGTTTTCACGCCCACAGGGGTAGAATTTCAAAAATCGTCTGGGATGTTTCCATAACTTGGGTCAAACATTATTTACACCAATTTTCGAGTTAATCAATCCCCAATAAAATCCTCCGCTGTAAAATTTACTACCCCTTTTCACACATTAGGGGTAGATTTTTGAAAACCCTGATACACGTTAGTTAGTTTTCATTTTTGGTCTCAAGTACAAAAACTGAGTTTTGAGTAAATCGGATCGCGCGTTAAAATTCCCCCATATAAACTTTGACACCCACCAATGCCGTCTTCTGGGATCGCGGGTTGTTCGAAAGAGATACCGTGGCCCTGCCATAGGCAACTGAAGGAACACGGGTGGGTTTTAGTCAGTAAAAGTATGACACGCCCTTCCGCTCCACCCAGAGCGGGAGAAGTCATTTGATGATTTCCCATCCACAAAAAAGGGGGTAGTTTAGGAAAAATAAAAATGATTAATTTTATAATTAACTTAGATGAATATTCGTGCTAAGTTTCAAGTCTAATAACTCAAGAGATAAGATTTTTCATACAAACTTTCATACCCTATTTTATTCCCTTAGGGATGGAATTTTTAAAAATTCTTCCTTAGTGGATGTTTACACTATATAAGGTATCTATGTGCAAAATTTCATGTCTCTAGGTCCAGTGATTTGGACTGTGCGTTGATTATTATCAGTCAATGAGTCAGTCAGGACTTTGAATTTTATATATATAGATTTACAAGACCATAAACTTCTGATAGGTTTTGCTATAATCTATAGGTAAACAACTATTTTCTGTATTTTTTTTTTCAAAATTTTATGCTCATTATTTTCGGAGATAAGGGGGGGAATGGTCAATTTTCGTCTATTTTCTTAAATAACTTCAAACAATTTATTTTAAAATTATAAAAAAATACATATATTTGAGGCCCTCACAGTAAGACCTTTCATTTGATATGTCACACGGTACAGTTTGCAAAACTTTGTTTTTAATTGTACTTATTTCCCCCCCAAAAGGGACCCCCATATTCAAAATTCATTTATTTACGTTACATGTCCGTGTTTGGGTTACCAAAATACATATGTGTACCAAGTTTCAACTTAATCGGTTCATTAGATTCGGAGCAAATTGGCTGTGACAGACGGACAGACGGATAGACAGACAGACACAGGATTGATCCTATAAGGGTTCCGTTTTTTCCTTTTGAGGTACGGAAACCTAAAAACGATCCAAATAATGAGTAAAATATGTGCATGGCTTTCGGCTTCGGAAGGTGTCTATTAAGAATCTAGAGAAACCCGCAAAATTGTATCTAAAAATTGGTCTTTATTAAGTACAAAAATTTGGTCATATGATAAAAATACAAATAAACATGGGTTATAAGATACTTACTTCGTGTCCTCCATCAAGAAGGTGTTTAACCATATTGTCTCCAAGTATACCATGGCTAGGACTTGGCATTGCAAAGACAGCCAAGATCTTGGATCCATTACATAAATATAAACGTAGTAGTAAACCAAATAATAGAAACTTTAGTTTTTCCATTTTCTGAGTAATAAAAGCAGCAATTTCGAGTTTCTTCAAAGCTTAAAATTTGTTGTAAAAATCTCAGTTTTTTACTATTTTTAAAAATACATAAGTTAGTTATTATTTTATTTATTTTAAATTATTTCAGTTAGAAAAATATTGAAGTTTATATTTTCTTTTAAGGGGGTTGTCGCATTTTATCACCTCTCTCGCTCACACGGCACCAAATTTTTAAAATTGTTAAATAAAAAGATGCTTTTTTGAAAAATGTAATCAATTAGCGAACTAGTAAATGATATTAATTTAATAAGTACCTAATTTTAGAAAACACATTTCTATTTTGTCCTATCTAATAGATAAGATAAGATAATATTTATTTTGTGAAACATGAGTACTTATACAGGTCTTATAATATTAATTTTAGGTAGGCTACATGTTTTGCCATTTATGGCGTACAAAATTAGTCATATTGGACCAACAAATACAAAAAAAAAAGCAGAGAAAGAGATTACAATCATTTGAATTAAATTTTGATTAAATAATAATAATCAGCAGCTAATTAAAAGTCCGTAACAAATGAATTAAAATCATGTCAAAGCTCAATGATAATGTTTAATACAATGTCAGAATAAATAAGTAATTGTAAATTGTAATAATAATAACATAATGTCATAACCATTGATACTATTATAATGTCAAGTGTTGAGTAAAATTTTAACAATAATTAATTATCATTAAACCAATATTACTGTCAGTTTTCTTTATATGACATGTATTCGTTAAGGTCATAAAAGCATTTTTCTTTTAACCATTGTGTTACCTTTTTTTTAAACATCGTCAAAGGTAAATCTTTGAAAGCGTCAGGTAATTTATTATATACCTTTACAGCATTTAAATACGAGTTCCTAGACTCAGCTCAAAAAGTATTATTTGTTTTTGAGATGATTAAAATAAATGCCACAATAAAAATAATTACCTATTAAATGAATATTACGAGTATTTACTAGTTCGATAATTGATTACATTTTTCAAACAATAATATTTTCATTTATGAAAATTTGGTCCCGTGTGAGCGAGAGAGGAAACCAAATGCGACAGCCCTCTTCACACAAAAACTCATAAAAACTCGATTTACATTTCACTAACACGGTTCGACACAAAGGGTTTTATATTACAAGCCTGAAAACAGACAACCTACCAAGGACCACTGTTGAATACGTCCAGTGAAATACTGAATTAATTTTACAACGTAGCGGTTTTAAAACCATATTACTCAGGCCTGAGTACAGGCGCGCGGAAAGCAAGACACCAACAGCTCGAGACTAGGTATGGTTGCAGACGTTACTGGTGCAACCTTAGTTTTAGCTTTAGGAGCTCGTGGCTAAGTAATAACAGCCGCACGGCTCGATCCATCAGGTTAAGCTACGCTTGCCGGGGTTCTCCGTGGATGGGTGACCATCTTTACATAACGAGACTACCCCGTGCCTTGGAAAGCACGAGTCCCAGCTGTCATTCGTGGATCTTTGACAGTCGTTACGGGTCGTCAGAAGACCGAAAGTCTGACCACCAAGGGGTATCGTATTACTCGGTAACTGGGTTGTGGAGGACAGATAGGCAGTCGTTCCATGTAAAATACTGGTATTTAGTTGAATCGGGCTAGACTGGAAGCTGACCCCAACATAGTTGAGAAAAGGCTAGGCAGATTGATTGAACCTTAGTTTTAGCGCAAAGTAATCTAACGAGAGTATGCTCGGAACTGTCCACCGAGTGAAGAGAGATTGCAGGAGCATAGGCAACATGGGAAGCATTTGAGAATGAGTGAAGTTCAATTTAATAATTGGTTCGGTAATGAGAACACTTTCTACGAAAATCAATTTTAGAGAGAGTTTCCAAATTGCTTAAAAAACTTGTCTATTATCTATAGGTTCATCGCAATCGATAACCATATAAATTCGATATCCATAGACTTAGTAGTATTATATTTGGAATAATGCTACATAAACCAAGTAAACCCAATCGGTCTTATTACAAAACGAGGTTTTTCTTCTGTCATGGTTTAAACCATCGAGCCAGTTTTTGTAATAAGAACCTAGCTGTGATAGAACTACACAGTTCTTTATACAAAACTGACAACTTAGTCCGGTACGGTAAGTTGTCAGTTTTGTAAAACTGTCATCTAAATGTCAGTCGGAATAAAGTTCGAAATTCAAAAAAGGGTTCATGGGTTAAACCTGGGTTTGAAGATGAACCTTGTTTTGTAATAAGACGGCAAGGGTCGAATAACTGTAAAATTCAAATTCAAATCTTCATGTGTACAAAATGGAGCGTTTATTTGCAACTTGTTCACATTGTATGTGAACTGAAATATGGAAGACATCTTGAGCCGGAACTCTAATTGCGTAACATTGTATGTGAACTGAAATATGGAAGACATCTTGAGCCGGAACTCTAATTGCGTAACACGCTATCGATCGGAATCCGAATGATTTTGAAGCAAATTGCTAATCCATTGCTTCATATGTTCGAAAAATTTGTATGCTCGACAACGTAAACAACGCAATAAATGTCAAACACAATTATGGTGTAGGCAGGTCCCACTTTAAGTTAAAGCGAGAGACCTTAAATCTAAGTTTTCTATTGATGAAGGTTTTGAATTAATAAATCTGCATAGCCTTTTCCCAACTATATTGGGGTCGGCTTCTAGTCTAACTGGATGCAGCTGAATAAAAGTATTTTACATGGAGCGACTGCCTATCAAGTTTCATAATATGAAATTTGATATTATGTGACCCACGTGAAGTAGATACGTACCTATGCGTATAGTTCAAAACGCCGGTAAAATAATTCTTACAGACTCAAAGCAGGAACAAAACTTTACTTTGAATAAGGTTACAAACATTACTTTTAAATTGCTAGTTACATAAATTAAAAGATTAGGACTACCTAACCAGATAAAGGCAACTTCGTTTATTTTACATCAATAGAATAGAATTATTTACTCAAGTATTTTATTCAATTGAGTGTATTAATCCTCGCTACCGGAGGTCGCGATATCGGGTGAGATACAATGGCTTTGTAATTGTTTCTGTAATTACGGTATGTGAGTCGTTAATTTAATTTTCAGATAATGGTGGCAAAGGCGACAGAATATGTTTTGCTTTGCCTCCTAATTTGTTCATCATGCGAGGCTTACAAGGCCTTGGTTGGTGGTATTCGGTGTACCATCGAAGAACCTCTCGCCCTAGGCTATGGAGTTGTCAGATATTTGCTGAAGGAAGGATAGGTAGAGTGGCGTTGATTTCGCTTTGTTTTTTTTGTGCATATGTCCCAAAAATACTAAATAGCCAAGAACTGCGACGAACTTGCGTTTGGTTTTTAACCCTTTTGGTCGGGGTGTCACTAGCGGCGACAAATGCAACTACTTTGCGATATGCCTAGTGGTCACCTGCTAGGAATGTCGGTTAGGTTGGTTGGTTGGTAGGTTGGGTGGTTGTGGTTATTCTTTGGTTGGTTGTTTGTTGGTTGGTTGGTTGTTGGTTGGTTGGTGGGGTGGTTGTTTGGTTGGTTGGTTGGAATAATGGCCATTTCTATCATGATCATTTCACGAAGTATTCAGTCATTTCATGAAATGGTTGTTTTCATGATATGGCCAAATATCGACTGACATGATTAAACGTTGACGTTTAAACGGTATGGTAAATTTTAGTTGACCATTTCATGAAACATAACCATTTCGTGAAATGACCGAACACTTCATGAAATGATCAATTCTAAGATTTAGTCACGACATATAAAATAAATAAAAATAAAATAAATAAATATCCTTGGACAGTTCACACAACGCCATCTAGTCCCAAGCTAAGCAACCTAATGCTTGTGTTATGGTAACGAGATGGCTGATAAACTACTTATATACATTTTTTTTTTTGTAAATACATACATATTATAGATAGAAAAACACCCAGACTCGGAACAACTACTTGTAGGTCATACAAATATTTGTTCCGTGCGGGAATCGAACCCGCGACATGCTACGCAGCAGTCAATCGTTCAACCACTGCGCCAACCGTGTCGTCAAATATATATATATATATATACATATATATCTCAGTTACCAGTCAAGAGGACTTGCTGATGACATTTTCTTTAAATGATAAATGATAAATGATTTATTTTCTGTAAGTAGGTTTGTACAAACACTTTTACACGTCAAACATATTTTTTTTTTAAACTAGATGAGTTCGACGTTTCCTATCTGACTACTCTGAGAAGAAACGCCGAAACAAACTCAGAGGTCACAGTCTCTTTTAAAGTCCAGACATAATCTTGGTCAGATCATGTGAAGACCATGTAGATTGCAGTCAGAAATGGTCTTTTGATGAAAGAACCACACAGATTGAGTGGACCTGTCCAGTCAGTGCACGCATTTGTCAGTAATCGTGCAGCTCAACTCAAAACTTAAGGAGCTTAACGATTCGACGAACAATACCAAAGAAAAGACATTAGGGTAGGCCGCATAAATTACTCAAACTGTCAGACTATAACTAAAACTGAGAAAAGGATAAAATAAATAAAAAACAATGATCCACGTAGTCTTCACATTCACAATAATTAAAAATAGTATAACAAACAAAATATTCATGTCATTGTATAGAATATGTAAAAAGGTATTTAAATCAACATTAATAGTGTAAATTTATTGGAGCAGCTCAAACCCAAGCCTTTTTGTCCTCAATATAGTCTTTGACAGTATAAAAGGCTTTCTGACAAAGTTTCCGCTTTATACAATTTTTGAATTTATTAAGGCTTAGTTCTTGAATGTGGCTAGGTAGTTTATTATAAAAACGTATACATTGGCAACTAAACGAACCACTTATTTTCTTCAGCCTGGTTGTAGGAACAACAAATTTGTGTTTGTTTCTAGTATTCACATTATGGACGTCACTGTATTTTTTAAACAAATTGATATTTTTATGAGCATACAAAAGATTTTCATAGATATACTGAGAAGGCACAGTCATTATATTAATTTCTTTAAATTTATCTCTGAGGGAGTGTCTGGGACTTAATTTGTAAATTGAACGAATAGCCCTTTTTTGTAAAACAAAAATTGTCTGAATATCGGCGGCATTTCCCCACAACAGAATACCGTACGACATCACACTATGAAAATAACTAAAGTAAACTAAACGGGCTGTCTCTGAACAAGTTAAATCACGAATTTTCGTAACGGCGTATGCTGCAGCGCTAAGCTTTTTCGACAATTTATCTATATGGGGGCCCCATTGAAGTTTGGTATCCAAAGTTATGCCCAAGAACACTGTGGTATCTTCGGGAATCAACTCTTCACCCTTTATGAGAACACTAGTTTTTACTTGTCTAACATGAGGTATAGTGAACTTAATACACTTAGTTTTTTTCTCGTTAAGAAGTAGGTTATTAACATTAAACCAGTTAACTACTTTTGCGAGGGCGCTATTTACATTGTCAGTAACCAGCTGCTGACGTTTGAGTTTAAATAAAAGTGAAGTGTCATCTGCAAACAACACTATATCATGATTATCCTTTATGAGGTAAGGCAAGTCATTAATATAAATAAGAAACAAAAACGGGCCAAGAATTGAGCCTTGGGGGACCCCCATTGTTACTACGGATCCGGGTGATCTTTTCCCGTTAACATCAACTCTTTGAATCCTATCACTTAAGTAAGAAGTGAGAAGATCCAGAGAGGCGTTCCGGATTCCGTAGTGATGCAGTTTCCTGATTAATGTTTCATGAAGAACGCAGTCGAATGCCTTGGACAAATCACAAAAAATGCCCAAAACATCGCATTTATCCTCCCATGCATTATAAACATGACCTAAAAGTTCAACACCGGCATCAGTAGTCGAACGACCCCTTGTAAAACCAAACTGTTTGTTATGTAATAATTTATGTTTATTAAAAAATCTTTGCAGTTGATCTAAAATAACTTTTTCAAAAATTTTACTAAAAGTAGGTAGCACTGAAATAGGTCTATAATTAGTAGGGTCAGATGTACTACCCGATTTAAACAACGGTATTATTTTACTATATTTCATAAGATCAGGAAACTCACCACGGTCAATACAATTGTTAAAAATAATTGCTAAAGTAGGTGCTACAATGTTTATAATTGATTTAGCAACGTCCACAGAATTACCCCATAGATCAGCAGTCTTTTTAATATTTAACGTGTGAAAGGTTTTAATTATGTCTTTACAGGTAACATATTGGAATTTAAACTCAGAATCACAAACTGAAACGTTTTCTTTAAGTAAAGACTCTGCAGCAGTGGGTGATGACCTTAGAGATTTAGTAGTTGATACGGGAATCTCAGCGAAGAACTTTTCAAAGGCCGCGGCGACTTGGGAATCTGATTTAATTATGTTGTCATCAATAGCAAGGCTGTAGTCACTACTTCGGTTGCTTGACCTTCCTGTTTCGCTATTAATGATATTCCATGTCATTTTTATTACATTACTACTATTTTTAATTTTTGTACTCAAGTAACGTGACTTGGCCATAGAACAAACTTTTTTAAATAATTTAGAATAATTCTTAACATATAAATTAAATTCAGCAGTGTTAATACAAGTCCGTTGTCCCTAGTCGTTAACATCTAGTACCAGGCATGAAAATACGCTCATTGTATGGTAGTTACCATCATCATCTGCCTAGGCTTATTAAACATGACGGGGTTTCCTTCCAGTCTGACCGGATGTTAATTTTTTTTTGGATGTGTATTTTACTAGGAGCCCATTGTAGTTACCAAATTCAAATTCATTTATTGGTGTGGTTTAAAAAAAAAAAGGCAAAAGGCATAATTAATTCTCTTTTTTTTCTTATGTCTTGTGAGTTTGAATTTAGAAACTTGAAACGCGAGTATAATTATATTGTCCTCCTTATCTATTTCGATAACGGCGACACTTACAAACAAATATTCCTCCCGTGTGCCTTTATATGGCTCGCTACACCGAATTTAGTTTAAATAATTTAAATTTAGAAACGCGAAACGAAAGTATACCGAAAATATACAGGGTGTAAGGGACAGCCCTCCGCAAACTGATAGGGTGAATTCAGTATGTCATACTAAGATGACCGGTACATGAAATTTTTTCAGGAACGTTAAGGGAATCCAATAAACCTGATTTGTTTGTGTTTTTGTGCACAAACAGGAGCGTCTATTACTGGTTGGGAGGGGTAGGTAATAGGTATGCGGTGAGTTCGATGAACTCTGTAGCTAGACAGAAAGTGAACAGCTGATTTCACGCGTCGTTGGTTAGAGTATTTCAACATCCATTGCTGGTATTTTTTCTTTTGCTGTTTTTTTTTCAGTTATTTTTACATAAATGGAGTGCTGCGAACACACAATGCAATTTTACATTGAAATATTGAAAATGTAACTGAAAAAAATTTTGAAGAAATGAAAATTTTCCTGAGAAAATTTCCGGTGGAATATGATTCAAAATGAGGAGCTGAATGCACCCTGTTAGTTTGCGGAGGGCTGTCCCTTACACCCTGTATGGTTGAAATATAGTAGAAGAAAGCAAAAATTATGCTTATAAAGTTTTCGGGAAGGTTGATGGAAACAACTACAATGCAAGAGAAACAACTAGGTTATTATATATAACAAATTGTATATTTCACACTTTCATTACTCAAAACCATATCAATCATAATAATATAACTAACTAAACTAAATTAAAAAACAAATATTGATCTAACACATTTACATACTTATACAGCACCGAAAAAGTAGAAGCCCGATAAGTAGTCATTGAATCTTCTATTGACCATATAGGGCTACATCAAATTAACTGAGCAAACTTTAATATGATACGAATGTGTTCGATTAAAGATCCCAAAACCTTGGCTTTGCCTTACTTTACTACCGTACATTATTTACTTAACTATAAGTAAACACACAAGTAACATGAGTCAGCATATTCAACAATTCAATTCAATTTAGTTTATCATACAAATATTACTATATTAATTTCGATAGGTTAGGAATCCTCTTCTATTCTATTTGATCCATATTGTAAATGTACAGGCGACAAAAGGACGAGTGAGGTTTGCTAACTAAATTATTACATCTATATACAATACTTTAGGTAGTACCAAGTGACACTCAAACAAGCGAGGTATAGGCAAACTTGCACGCTATAAGGCTCTTACAGACAAAGGCGATATCGCAGCGATATTGTGATATTATCGCGTCGCAACAACGCTACGCGACACGTCGTGACGCGATATCGCCTCTGTCTGTAAGAGCCTATACTCGTACGTATTTAAAACATCGTTCTTTCTGTCATCTTCAAAAGATTGACAGAAATAGGAAAATGTTTTTAAGTCGTATTATATAGTGCTATGCAATCAATGATACTCGTATGTTGTGCAAGCCGGCCTAAGCCTTGTCCTGCACAGTACACAGTACACGCACAACATAGGATATAAGATAAGAGTGCTTAATGTTTTTGTTGCCTCTACCAACTCTACCAACAACTTCTACAACGCTAAAATAACTTAATTCGTCTTCACTTTCGTGCTCTTCTTACCCGTTACTAAACAAATATGCCTTTGAACTACTAACAATAGAACTACTAAAGCTAACAGAATCACTGCTAGTAGATCTAGGTACACTCTCTGGTAGAGTGGGACTTGCAGAGCCACTGACCGCAAGTGGGGAGCACCCTTTGTCCGAACTACATGGTTCACCCAGAAGTTTAGAGCTTCTTTTGGCTTCATTGGGCTATCATGGTACGCTATTGATAGCTCTTTTACTCTTGCGGTGTATCTGTGGAGAAAATTAACATATTCAGTACCTGCAAGTACACATTGTTGTTCAGATTGATTGCAGACGAAAGTATATCATCTTGTAGGGGTGGCATAATCATAACGATATTAGATTTATAGTTGGATAAAACAATTTGCAGTGAGTTACAACATCAACTCTTGATAAGCCACATGATAAGACACTGATAATCTAATGGTTCTAGGTCATATGAAATGTTGAAACCATAGTTTTATGTTGTGATAAGGGAACGGGTCTTTTAGTAGATATTGCAAAGATGCATCTCTATCTCGCACTAGAACAATGGTCTAAAGAAAGAAGATCAAACAGCCTTAAGTTAACACGTCATATTTGTACTTACTTCGGAAGATCTCCAAGAACTTTGTCTAGAGCCACCTTCAGATCCTCATGCAGATGGTAAGATAGGTCAACTTTCACAGCATAACCCTTTTGTTGAGCTCGGTTTGCGTTGAGGAACTGGTCTGCGAAGACTGGGATGGTGATTAGAGGAGCAGCGAAGTGGATAGCCTCGGTGACGGACAGGAGACCACCGTGGGTGACAAAGAGAACCAGGTTCGGGTGGGCTGCAAGAGAAGAGAAATTCATATAAAGAACAAAGAAGTTGAAAAGCAAGCGGGCACTATCGTCGACCGCATCATCACTTATCATCAGGTGAGATAGGTAATGGTAGAACACTGAAAAAAAAAGACGTCAGAATTGTATTCGTTAGATCCGAACATTGCTTATCTTTAGTAAAGGCCTTAGCAATTTAGATTGATTGATTGTTACATTGAGCAATTAATGAGGCCTGCCCATTAGACTGTAGACTCATGATAAATTATAGATATGAGGTTTCCAAAAACAATTGTGGCAGTCGATTCTACTGTACTTATAACAGAAATAATATCAAGTAATATTTTAACCTAACATACAAGAAGATTAAGGCGAGTAGTGCTGCCAATTAGCGTCACTATTGAGAAAAAAATCATAAGTCTAGAGATATGGAACATTTTGAAATTTCCAATGCTCACATTTTTAGACAGATGGGGTAGAATTTTTTGACCTGACCTTTAATTATATTTTAATCCCAAATTGAAATTAATTTGTCGCCGTGTTAAATACATGCATAATCTTTTGAGATGGTTTTTACGACAAAAAGCATATGCTTACAAATTGTACAAAAAATACACACATCATCGTCAACTTGTTTTTAAATTGTCATGCAAGGCTGTTTGTGTGTGGAGTCTACCTAATTAATTGTTTTTGTGTGGTGAATTACATGTGTTTTTCATTGACAACATTAGCTCCATATCTTTCGACCTTGATGTTTGATTGTACACATTTTATATGAGCCACAATATGTAATTTTGAATGTAGTTATATCTACATTATCACATCGTATTCGTACACGTCTAATTACAAACCTCCCTGAATGATTGTTGTATTTACCAATGCAATAGCCATAATTATAGTTTGTGTTTATTAGGAAGATGCTGACATACACTCAACATGTCTTAGGAACCTTTATCTGTACTATAATAAGTATATGTATGTAAGAATGATTTTTTTTAAATCGGATCAGCTCTCTCTGGGAGTGCCTCTGGATTTCGGTAGAACATTTGGTGGCTCAATTTGTTGCATTTTAACCCTACCCTGAGGAATACGTTGAATTAAAAGTAACCCTGTATACTTATCTTCTACACGGACAAAAGGCTAGCTTTCTATGGTGGGATTTCTTTCTCATTTCCTATGCAAATGCTAATCAAGTATTATAAGACCACGACCTTACCTAAAATGCTCTGCTGTGGTGCCCACTGCACTATGTGAACATTTTTCGGCGCTCCGGGTAGATTTTCCTCGAATTTCCATAACACTGTCTGTTTCAGTCCTCCAAACACCTTCAAAAGGCCTTGCTTTAGGTCTTCTGGTAAGTCCTTGCTTTTCAGGTTTGATCCCAAACTGAAGTAAATCACACCGTTCTTGGCACTGTCCATTATTTTCTTCAGGTCCTGAGAAAGTATTAATTTATTACATGTGGTGATAGAAAAATACCAATAAAAATTGAGAAATTGGGAAATTGAGAGTGCTAGGATCGTAAGATCAGTGTTTAAAAAATTTTGAAGTTGGTACAATCTATATTTATACTAATAATAAAGCTTGTGGCTAATACGAGTTTGTTTGTTTGTTTGAAAGCACTAATCTCTGGAACTACCAGTCGGACATTTTTTTTTTTTGTATTTTTGATAGTCCAATTCTTGTGGAAGGTTATATATTTAACATCACGCTGCGACCCTTAGGAGCCGAGAAAAAAGAGACAAGTCAGAAATATCGCTAAGCGAAGTACCTAATAGTGTGGGCAGGTGATGCGATATGACGGGACGGACGGGGAAACAAAACATTTCACGGGGATGAAGTCGCGGGCAGAAGCTATATAGTAAGTAATCTATATCTATAAAAATCAATGCCACTTTTCGTTGTAATTTTATAACTCAAGAACGGCTGGGCCGATTTAGCTGATTTTAGTTTTGAAATGTTTGACGTAGTCCAGGGAACGTTTAAACGATGAGAAAAATTGGAAAAGTTGCCGGAAAAATTGGAAAATTCTGGAAAACTGAAAGTGGATTTTATATGGGAAAATTGAAATTGGGACAGGACAACGTCTGTCGGGTCAGCTAGTATTATGTAAAGAATATGCCCATTAGAGCCAGCATAGATTAAAACTCAGTTTTTTAAGATCAAGTCTTGTAAAACTTTGAAAGGCGAATCGTTAACCTAATAAAGTGTTCAATTTATGTGATAGTGTAGCTTAGGTTAAGTGCATTTTGTATTCTGTTATTTTGATTAATTAAAGATATTTGAAAATGAAATGAATGATTAAAACCCAAATGACAAGAAACATCATTATAGAACAATGATTATTAAGAAAACCGGCCAAGTGCGTGGTCCAACACGCACTTGCCAAGTGGTCCAACACGCGCTTGGCAAGTGGTCCAACACGCGCTTGGCAAGTGGTCCAACACGCACTTGCCAAGTGGTCCAACACGCGCTTGCCAAGTGGTCCAACACGCGCTTGGCAAGTGGTCCAACACGCGCTTGCCAAGTGGTCCAACACGCGCTTGGCAAGTGGTCCAACACGCGCTTGGCAAGTGGTCCAACACGCACTTGGCAAGTGGTCCAACACGCACTTGCCAAGTGGTCCAACACGCGCTTGCCAAGTGGTCCAACACGCGCTTGCCAAGTGGTCCAACACGCGCTTGGCAAGTGGTCCAACACGCCCTTGCCAAGTGGTCCAACACGCGCTTGCCAAGTGGTCCAACACGCGCTTGGCAAGTGGTCCAACACGCGCTTGGCAAGTGGTCCAACACGCGCTTGCCAAGTGGTCCAACACGCGCTTGGCAAGTGGTCCAACACGCACTTGGCAAGTGGTCCAACACGCACTTGGCAAGTGGTCCAACACGCGCTTGGCAAGTGGTCCAACACGCGCTTGCCAAGTGGTCCAACACGCGCTTGCCAAGTGGTCCAACACGCGCTTGCCAAGTGGTCCAACACGCGCTTGGCAAGTGGTCCAACACGCGCTTGGCAAGTGGTCCAACACGCGCTTGCCAAGTGGTCCAACACGCGCTTGCCAAGTGGTCCAACACGCGCTTGGCAAGTGGTCCAACACGCGCTTGGCAAGTGGTCCAACACGCGCTTGGCAAGTGGTCCAACACGCACTTGGCAAGTGGTCCAACACGCCCTTGGCAAGTGGTCCAACACGCGCTTGGCAAGTGGTCCAACACGCACTTGGCAAGTGGTCCAACACGCACTTGGCAAGTGGTCCAACACGCACTTGGCAAGTGGTCCAACACGCACTTGGCTTGGAAAAGAATTTAACTCAAAAGCAAACTTAACATTGTAGTTGAAAAACGTGTTCGCGTGTCTCGTGTTCTCTCATTGATATACGTCACGCACGGTCAATTCTCCAACTGCAAATTTAAGTTTGTAATTGAAAAATAATAATATCTGTAATTTTATCACATAAAAATAAATTTTTATGTGATAAAATTACAGATTTACGATTTTGAGACTTTTTCCTTTATTTGTGCTGTGAGACCTTGTTTCATGCCAAATTTCATGATTCTAGGTCAACAGGAAGTACCCTTTATAGGTTTTGATTTACTTGCGGGTATCAAAATATGTCGCATAAATGACCGTATTTTTTTATTGCGTTGACTTAGAAGCTTCATTTTTTTAAAGCTCCAAGAGACCATAAACCAACGTACTTGATATTAATTTCAACTTGATACCTCCAAGCGTTCCTGACAAAAAGGGTCTTGACCGACTGACAGACATACAGACGGACAACGAAGTGATCCTCTAATGGTTCCGTTTTTTCCTTTTGAGGTACGGAACCCTAAAAACTAAAGAAAAGCCTTTCTCATGGAAGACGGTCCAAAAGACCAGCTTTTACGAATAGACTAATAGTTAATAATAATAATAGATTCGCAAGAGCAAACGTGCTCGGAGGAAGGAAGTATTCCAGTAAGTGTTTGTAGGGATCTTGACCATCTTCCGGGCTCTGGGATTGTTCTGAGAACCGTGGGATACCTCTCCACTCCTCACAAGCACCTCAGGACATGTTGCCCCCTTGCCGCTACGACACTATGTGCTAGCGACCGTTTTCGGGGGACCAATATAGAGTGTGCAAGTCACCCCCTGCCATTTTATCTATTGTATACAAAACATTAGTCAGGCAGGTGCCATAGTGTTTCTATAGTTCTAGATAACCAGTCCACAACCACCCAAAGCCATAGCCCAATATGTTTTGTTTCCATGTTCTGCAATAGTCCTGCACCAACCGGGGCTTGTCCTTGGGTGCACTTGCATACTGCATACAGGGATAATCGTCGGCTAGTGCCTCATCATAATTTAAAATTGTCTAAGGGGCCTCTGCGAGTTGGCTTCGGCCCCTCGTATGCCTCCCAAAGGTCCGGGATCCCAGGGTCCCGAGATATGTAAACATAATAATAATCAGTTTATTAGTACATAAAAAAAAAAACAACAACAACACACCCACCTCCGGTAGAGGTTTGACCGGTTCTTCAATATGGTATCCTCCAATATGCTTGTAGCTTGGTGGCAACGGTATTGAGCTTCCAATAGCCACCTGCGAGTTGCCCAGTAACAAGGATGCGTTGTATTTGAGCTCATTGTAGTTTGGTACTGGTCTGCCTTGCTCCTTAACGATAGGGGCGATTAGTTTCATGTATACTTCCTCTTCTTTGGCGTAGAAGGCACTGAAATGGAAACAAGAGAGGTATTACCTACTACCGTTCTCAAGTTGAAATCTATCTTCTATATAAATAAAAAGAGAAGTCCTGACTGACTGACTGATGACTCATCAACGCAACGTCCAGCTCAAACCCTTGAACCTAGGAAGCTGAAATTTTGCACAGCAGCGGTTCCCTTTATAATGTAGACAAGGAATAAGGAAGGATTTCTCGGTAGCACGTTTCCATGGGATATTTTTAGACATCCACGCGGGTGATGCCGCGCGGCAAGTGCTAGTGAGTTAAGTATACGAGTAAAAATAATGCTGGCTGCCTAGTCGCTGTGAAATAGATCAGGCAGGTAGCACATTTAAAATCAGGGCTGTGTACTCTCAATTCCAGCAAGTTATGATGATTAAGGAATAGTACATTTTGATACAAGTGGAGAACGTTTGTTATTGCATTCGAGGCGGAATTAACAACCGAGCCGTAGGCGAGGTTGTTTTTGAGCCGAGAACTGCAATAACAAATGTCCACGAGTATCAAACGACATTTTTCAATACACTTTTGAAGAAATAAAATAAAATAACGAACAATATTTTTGTCATGAATTATTATGAAACTATGATTTAAATTTTCTTTTTTTTCCGCGCTTTGCTTTCGCCAGGTTGTAGGAGAAGCAAAGGTATAAAGCCGATAAATAGCCTAATATGAAAAATAGAAAATTCAAATATTTTTGAGTTTAGAACACAAAAAAAAGTTATTTTTGTTCATAAACGTTTCTTTTATTGTAATTATCATAGTTTTTGATGATATTCAATATATAAATATTCAAAAAAATATTAACGCCGTAAAGACGCATGTCTCTTTGCCGAGATTAAAAAAAAACATTCACCTCCGAATAGAGAGTTGTGAATAGAGGCATTGAACCAATTTGGTCTAAGTATAGGTATAAGTTATCTGTGGCAATTTTTATTCCCGCACACTTGCGGGAAAATAAAAAATCGCACGCGTGTGAAATATATTGCATTGTGAACCTAATCGTAGTGCGATATGAACCAGTTTTCGAGGAAGTGTATTGAAAAATATTATTTATGAACTAAAAGTAGGTATCATTCTTATCGTAGATACGTAAGACTGTAGTGATTTGTCTTAGTCATTACGAGGAAGGTGTTTATAATTATGGAAACAAAGATAAAATTTTGGAGAGTCATTGTGATTTATTTTTTGTCCGTGTCCATTTGTGGTCAGTTGGACATGGGTGAAGATGTTAGTTTTAACCTAAACTATAAATCATAATTATTATTAGGAATCAGAACATTATTGAATTAAAACCGGTTATCACTACTTTATCTTCGACGACACGGTTGGCGCAGTGGTTGAGCGATTGACTGCTGCGCAGCATGTCGCGGGTTCGATTCCCGCACGGAACAAATATTTGTACGACCTACAAGTATTTGTTTCGAGTCTGGGTGTTTTTCTATCTATAACATGTATGTATTTACAAAAAAAAAATGTATATAAGTAGTTTATCAGCCATCTCGTTACCATAACACAAGCATTACGTTGCTTAGCTTGGGACTAGATGGCGGTGTGTGAAATGTCCAAGGATATTAGGATATTATTATTATTTAGTTTAATATGCGATGAAAAATCTCTTTGGTACCTACGTCGCATCGTTTGCTGACATCATAATGTTTGTAAAGCACAAGATGTCTTGCCAACCTTGACTTTTATTTAGGTGTTATATTTATAGAAATAAGGTAACACATAGAATCGACATACAGAGAGTTGACAAAAAATCACATTCTCAGTTCCGGGCTGAAACAATCTAGTTTTCCATCGACACGCTAAGATGAAGTCTATTAATTATTATGAGGAAATATTAACTCTTTCAATCCTTCGCCATTATCACGATTAGCATTATATTTGTCTCGAAAAAAAGACCGGCCAAGTGGGTGTCGGACCATGCACTTTGAAGGGTTCTGTAGTTGGGATGAATTTATCCCAAAAACCAACTTAACATTGTAGTTGAAAAACATGTTCTCCTATAAATCGATTTAAGTTACGATCGATTTTCCAACTTCAATTTATGTAAGTTCGTAATCGCAAAAAAAATGTGTGTGATAGAACTTAAAATTATCAATTTTGGGACTTTTTCCTTTTCTTGTGCTGTGAGACCTTGCTACTTGCCAAATTTCATGATTCTAGGTCAACGGGAAGTACTCTATTGGTTTTGATTTATTTGCGAGTATCAAAGTATGTGTCATAAATGTCCGTATCTTTTTTTTTACGTTAATTTAGAAGCTTGATTTTTTTAGTTGAAGGGACCATATTATTTAATATAAATTTCAACTTGTTACCTTTACGCGTTACTGAGAAAAAGGGTCTTGACAGACTGACAGACAGACAAACAGAGGGACAACGAAGTGATCCTATAAAATCTGCCTAGCCTTTTCCCAACTATGTTGGGGTCGGCTTCTAGTCTAACCGGATGCATCTGAATTCATTTTTCATGGAGCGACTGCTTATCTGACCTCCACAACCCAGTAACTGTGTAATACGATACCCCTTGGTAAGACTGGTTGTCAGACTTTTGGGGCTTCTGACGACCCGTAACGACTGTCAAAGATCTACGAATGACAGCCCGGACCAACGGCTTGACGTGCTTTCCGAGGCACCGAGGAGTCTCGGTGTGTAAAGATGGTCACCCATCCACTGACCAACCCCGGCAAGCGTAGCTTATCCTGATGGATCGACCCGCGCGGCTGTTATTACTTAGCCACGAGCTCCTCTAAGACGGACGAAGTGATCCTATAACGGTTCTGTTTTTTCTTTTTGAGGTACGGAACCCTAAAAACCAGGCAAGTGCGAGACGGACTCGCACACAAAGGGTTCCGTACCATATTATATGTTTAACAATCGCAAAGATAACTTTGTATTTCATAATGATACTGTGAATCACAAGGTTATTTTTGCAGTTGCAGAAAAACGCCCATATTGAAACAAAATACATTATGAATCGCCGTTTTTAGTATTTCTTGATTAAGTACAGTAACTATAAGGTACATTATATAATAGAGCTCGTACAAAAATGCTATAAAATTGACAACTTTTACGGCCCCCTATTTCTTCATTTTAGAAGATAAAAAAAATAAAAATATCTTTGTACAGTAACCGGCCGTAAATATTGCACATGGGATTTACGTACGTTAAATACGTAACTACATATATACGATGTATATATGTATGTATGTGTGTATAGTGTATGTGTATATATGTATGTAGTACTATTGTAGTACGTTATTTATGTACTTTTACGTATACATACTTGTTTCATGTGCTTTTATGGCCGGCAACTGTAAAAATCCATGTGCAATATTTATGGCCGGTAACTGTACTCTACTCAATGAGTTCTACACAATAACACCCCACACACAGGTTTTTTTTTTTAAATGAAACTCTCTTGTATGGGAACCGCCCCCTTTAATTTTAACTTTACTTTATTTTGATTAATTTTTGTTATAGTCTTAATAGAAATACACAATCCGTGAAAAGTTCAACTGTCTACCTATTAAGGTTTATGAGACCGCCTGTGACAGACGGACGGACAGCGGAGGCTTAGTAAGTTTTACGCACAATATTGAGATACTGGCTAGACTGCCCGCGGCTTCGCCCGCGTGGATGTCTGATTTCATGGGTTTTAATTTTCTTATTATTGTTTATTTTACATCAAAAGTAAAGCTGAGTTTCAAGTTAATCGAACTGCGCCTTAAAATTCTTCCATACAAACTTTAACATCCCTAAACCGCCTTTGAGGGGTAGTTTTGATAAACTAATAATGACAAACTTTATTAAATAAGCAAGTATTTGTGCTAAGTTTCAAGTTCATTAACCAAGTTAATAAGATTTTTCATATAAACTGTATCCCTGTTTTCACGCCCACAGGGGTAGAATTTCAAAAACCGTCTGGGATGTTTCCACAACTTGGCTCAAACATTATTTACACCAATTTTCGTGTTAATCAATCCCCAATAAAATCCTCCACTGTAAAATTTACCGTCTTCTGGGGTCGCGGGTTGTTCGAAAGAGATACCGTGGCCCTGCCATAGGCAACTGAAGGAACACGGGTGGGTTTTAGTCAGTAAAAGTATGACACGCCCTTCCGCTCCACCCAGAGCGGGAGAAGTCATTTGATGATTTCCCATCCACAAAAAAAGGTGGTAGTTTAGGAAAACTTAAAATAATTAATTTTATAATTAACTTAGATGAATATTCGTGCTAAGTTTCAAGTCTAATAACTCAAGAGATAAGATTTTTCATACAAACTTTCATCCCCTATTTTATTCCCTTAGGGATGGAATTTCCAAAAATTCTTCCTTAATGGATGTTTACACTATATAAGGTATCTATAATATTTGCAAAATTTAATGTCTCTAGGTCCAATGGTTTGGGCTGTGCGTTGATTATTATCAGTCAATGAGCCAGTCAGGACTTTGAATATTATACTGTAGGAGATGAACAAAATTAATCAGTACCAAGGCTATAAAAGCGCGCGCCGACACGGACGCGCCCCTTTCTATCGGCGACCACCATAGCGCGCGGACCTATACGACGTCTGGTGTTATTAGTGAATAGTCCCGGGAAATCCCGGAACCGAAAGTACCGGGAAATCCCGGAAATTTGCGTTGTTTTAAGAACCGGAATTTCCAAAACCAAATCCCGGTTCTTTCGGTACTTTCGGTAAAAGATTCGCGTTTAGAATTTTTCTAATTTTATTGCCTAAAATCCGACCGCTGCACTGTTACTATACTACCTAGCTACCACCGTTGCTACATCAATATTAACGTTGCCGGAAACATCAACATTAACATATTTGCAAAACCCTGAAATGTACTTCTCCAACGCACATGATGAAGATTTGTCAGTGTTTACTCGGCCAAGTAGTGACGAAATATGCAGGAAGATAGTGGAACTGCTAAGGCGTACTTTAGGAGATTCTTTTTTTCAAACAGCTCAATTGCCGTCAGATACAGATGAAGAGATAGAAAGTGAACCTCAATCAAAAAATGAGGAGCTTAATGCAGAGCTTAAAAAAGCTACTGCTTGTAAAAGAACAAGAATGACTCACAGTGAAGACCTTAATACGAATGTGAGGATCGAAATGGCTCTTTTTGAGAACGGAGGGGATCGTGGACGTTATTTGTCGCAGGGTTTCGACTTTCTTTTAACAATTCCACCGACAAGTGTAGAGCCGGAAAGAGTTTTTTCTTCCGCTGGGTACCTTTGCAATAAAATAAGATCACGTTTAAGTGATAAGAGTTTGGACGCTCTTATATTTTTAAGATCAATATATAGGCAGGAGAGAAATACTCTAAAAAATAAATAAACAGGTACCTAACCTAGATTATTGAGTGCCCCCATTTTAACTATAAGAATCAGACCAATGTAATATTGGTCTGAGCAAGTATTAGTTGGGTATTTTTATTTATAGTATTGTAAGGATGAATACCTATGTTTAAGTTTTGCAAAACTATTTAAGTTTAAAGTTATATTTTTGTTTTATTTTTTCTTAAATGTATAATTAGAGTCAAGTTGATTTAAAGAATTTGTCGATTCAAGTTGTTCCAAACTATTGTTGAATTATTACATAAGATTAAAATTTAAAAAATATTTGTTAAGATTATCTAATCAATAAATATTGAGACTGATTAATGCTACGCTAAAACTCCATAGTTCCTTTTTTTGTAGATGTTACGTAAGTTTTAAATTATGATTTGGTTATGCAGAATTGCAATAAGAGTCATGTTAATTTGTTTGGTAAAGTGAAGATGTTTAATAAAAGTTTCTGTTATATATTATGTAGGATTAGGTATAAAAATCGTTTAATGTTAAAAAATGTTGCTGGCATAATATGCGTAATTACCAGTAAAATTATACTAAATAAGACTGATTTAGTGTCTATAAAACAAGAAATAAAACGTTTTATTTGATTTGATTAAAATGTTTTTACTTTGCCCTGTCATTTCGTCTTTTTTTACTTTCTCCGTTTCAACACTTTCAACTCTCTTACAAAGACTTATTAAAGTATCAAAAGTATCGATAGTACCGGGAATCCCGGTTCTTAAGCCAGAAGGTCCCAAAAATCCCGGTTCTTTAAAACAGCACCGGTTCTGCATTCCCTAGGTGTTATCTGTATCGTGAGATTGTTTTCTTATTTTCTAATTGTTGCATTTATTATTTTCATGTGTGTTGTGCATTAGCATATAAGTTTTGATTCTGTTTCCTAATCGTGTTAATTTCCTGTAAAACTGAAGTACAATAAAGTCTAGGTTACGTGTTGTAATATTTTTTTTAATTGAAATTCCACGTCCGATCTTATATCAGAAGTGCGATCTCAATCCAAAGCCTACTGGCCGCTTATTAGGTTAGAATTAACTGTTGGCTAAACTTGACAAAAAAAAAAATCTTTTAAAGGAACAGAATCAAAACTACCCTCTTTTTGTGTATCAGAAAATTTATTGTGCTTTAATCGTTCTTTGAATCGACTATGCCAAGAACACGAAGTAGATCACGAAGCAGGTCACACCGACGTCATCGTAAACGTCACGAGTCTCGAGAATCGTCTCAAACCAAATCTCATAGACGTCACCGATCGCGATCTCGGCTCCGATCTCAATCGCGACCTCGGCACCAATCCTTGTCGCAATCCCGGTCTCAATCCCGTTCTCGAACACCGCCGGTAGCGTCACGTAAACAACCGGAATTCAAGGAACCGACACCACATACGACCTTCAATAAAACGTTAGACACCATTCTAACGCGATTAGAAGCAATAGAGAATAATTTTACATCTACCCCCATACCACAATCCGAAATTTCAACTCCGTCTGCCGCACAGACAATTGTTGACGCAATTCAGGCCATAAATCCAATACGATCGCATAACTACTACATCTCCAATTTCGACCCATCGATACACGATATCGATGCATGGTGCGAAGAGGTTGACCGCGCTCAGTTAACAAACCGTTGGAACGACAAAGAATGCCTGTCTCGCGTGGCGGGTTGCCTGCGGGGCGACGCTAAAACCTGGCTGAACGAATGGGTAACAAGTGATAGGTCGTGGACCAGTTTCAAACGCGAGTTTAAACCACTCTGCCCAAGAAAGTTAGATTACGCGAACATTTTGTTCGAAACAATGAACAAAACATCGGACAAATATAACTCGTACGCTGAATACGCACGACGTAGTCTTTTACGTTTACGTATAATTAGAGGACTTAGCGAGGAATTAATGACTTTAATTGTCATTCGAGGTATCACTGACGCGCAAGTCAGGGCGGCGGCCACAAATGCTGAACTCACATCCGAGAATCTAGTTTCCTTCTTGTCTATTTATACTAAACCTGCTCGAGTAAAACCTCCATCACCACATCACTCTAAGAGCAAATCCCCAATAAAGCCAGGTTCATCTTCAAATAAATGCTTTGTTTGCAATGCAAGTGGACATAAGAGCTACACATGTCCAAAAAATACTAAGCCGTCTGAATCTAGCACAACTACCTGCACATTCTGTAAAAAGTCGGGTCATACAGAAGACAAATGTTTTGCCAAGGAAAGATCGGCGTCGCGAAACAAACGTAATGTTAACCTTTGCACGGACCATTCGGGAAACAGACGTAATAATGACATAGTGACCGCGGCAGTGCAGGGCATGCCCGTTGACGTACTTATTGATAGTGGAGCACTTAACATTTCTTTGGTATCCTCCAACGTGCTTAAGTATCTGTCGTGTCCTACCAAACCTACGAAGTGTACCCTTAAAGGCATCGGTAATAACGAAATAGTAGCCGAATCGTGCGTAACACTTACCGTCGAATTTAGCGACATTACCCTTGAAGCCGATTTTGTCGTTGTACCTGCGGAATCTATGGTCACACCATTAATCATAGGTACAGACATATTAAACCGGGACGGTATAATATACGTGAGGACTAAAGATAAACAATACCTCACGCGTACGGAACAAAAGTCACTTAGAGAGCTACGCAGAAACCGTGCTATTGAGTTACTTCGGAGCAATCAGAGCCGTCAAGACGAATACGTGAACCGGAACAGGCGCCCACCTAGGGTGTTCAACATTAATGACCTGGTTTTTGTAATAAAGTTTTCACAGTCTACTGGCAAGCTGGATCCCGGCATGCGCGGCCCCTACAAGGCTGTCCGTGCTCTGCCTAGCGGACGATACGAGCTGCAGTTGTTGAGCGGCTCGTACGGGAAGACTTCACAGGCTGCAGCCCAGTATTTGGTCCTGTGGAAGGGAGAGTGGTGTCCCGATACCTGCGCTGCATTCTTCGAGCGTGAGTACAGTGTTACTTGGTCATTCTCATAATGATCTAGTAAAGAAAATGTGATGAGGCATAGACATCGGACATCGGACTGCGGGATGTCCGAGTTTTAGGTTTGGTAAACTGAGGGGTACCAAACTCATGTAGAGGACGGACTGCGGGACGCTCCTATAAGCAAACAGACTGCGGGATGTTTGCCTACATGATTGAGTGATGCCTTATGTTAGACAAACTGCGGGATGTCTAAGTTTTATGTTTGGTAAACTGTGGGGTACCAAACTCATGTAGAGGACGGACTGCGGGACGCTCCTATAAGCAAACAGACTGCGGGATGTTTGCCTACATGATTGAATGATGCCTTATGTTAGACAGACTGCGGGATGTCTAAGTTTTTTGTTTGGTAAACTGTGGGGTACCAAACTCATGTAGAGGACGGACTGCGGGACGTTCCTTTTAGCAAGTAGACTGCGGGATACTTGCCTACATGGTTAAAAACTAATCTGTGTCAGCAATTGAGGATGAATACGAGTATAAGCTCTTATTCATATCAAAGCTCACACCTGTAGGCATGTTTAATCTGTTAAGACACTACGTGTTACGTTATGTATTTATAGAAGCCGATTCAACAGAGGACATCACTGCCCCCGACCACGAGACGACACATGACCCTGCCGACACACCCATGGCAGAGGCGGAGGCTGGCCCATCCCGTTTAGCTGCTGCTGAAGACAACACCCCAGCACAGGCATTGCCGGACATATCAGATGCCATCGAGGACGACGCATAGTCAGGAGAGGCCGTGTAGGAGATGAACAAAATTAATCAGTACCAAGGCTATAAAAGCGCGCGCCGACACGGACGCGCCCCTTTCTATCGGCGACCACCATAGCGCGCGGACCTATACGACGTCTGGTGTTATCTGTATCGTGAGATTGTTTTCTTATTTTCTAATTGTTGCATTTATTATTTTCATGTGTGTTGTGCATTAGCATATAAGTTTTGATTCTGTTTCCTAATCGTGTTAATTTCCTGTAAAACTGAAGTACAATAAAGTCTAGGTTACGTGTTGTAATATTTTTTTTAATTGAAATTCCACGTCCGATCTTATAATACAATATAGATTTACAAGACCATAAACTTCTGATAGATTTTCCTGTAATCTATAGGTAAAGAACTATTTTCTGTATTTTTTTCAAATTTTTAGGCTCGGTAGTTTCGGAGATAAGGGGGGGAGGGGGAATGGTCAATTTTCGTCTATTTTCTTAAATAACTTAAAAAAAAATTATTTTAAAATTATAAAAAAATATATTTGAGACCCTCACAGTAAAACCTTTCATTTGATATATCACATGGTACAGTTTGCAAAACTTTTTTTTTTAATTGTACTTATTTTCACCCCAAAAGGGACCTCCATATTCAAAATTCATTTATTTATGTTACATGCCCGTGTTTGGGTTACCAAAATACATATGTGTACCAAGTTTCAACTTAATCGGTTCATTAGATTCGGAGCAAATTGGCTGTGACAGACGGACAGACAGACAGACAGACAGACACACGAGTGATCCTATAAGGGTTCCGTTTTTTCCTTTTGAGGTACGGAACCCTAAAAACCATAAGAATACTCACTTCATCACCTGCCTTGCCTTTTCCCAACTTTGTTGGGGACGGATTCCAGTCAATACGTCGCATTTTACATGGAGCGACTACCTAACTGATCTCCACAACCCAGTTACTGAGTAATATGTCCTTGGTAAGACTGGTTGTCAGACTTAGGACTACCCGTAACGCCGTAAGAATACTCACTTATTGTGTTGATAAAGTCCTTTCAATTGCGTCCACAGCTCCAGAACTCTGCCTTTGAAGGAGTACGGTGCCACTCGTGCTTGCAGATAGTCACCGTTGTAAGCCGGGTTCAGAGGACCATGCACCAGGTTCAGAATCATCCAGTGCGGCTCGATGGTTGAGAACCAGATGAACGGACATTGGAATACTGCTGGCAATCTGGAAATATACATGCTCTAGTTAAGTATCTGATAATGTGTTCTAGAGTTCTGATCTTCTGGGTGCGTGCTATCGAAGGCCTTATGCATTGTTTTTCATTAGATGTGATCAAAGAAAAGATTCGAGAATTTTGAACCTTTTTACTCTTTGGTTTCTAATTACATGTCTGTACATACCGGGTATAAAAAGACACTTGCCGAAGCCGAAAGCCACATATTCAACCCATTATTTGCATCGTTTTTTTCCACTAGACCATACCTGGGAATACACTGGTTCTGGAGATATTGAAGGCCAAAGTTGCTTTTTTTTTTACTAAAACGTATTCCAAGTGTTATTACTAAACTATTTCCGACAAGTACCATTACGCGTACCATAGAGCGAAGGGGCTTAACTCCATTTGCCTGGGTTCGCGTTAAAAAATTGCTTTTCTTTATGCCTAAAAATAAAAGTCATTTCCCAGCAATAATTTTTGCGCAAAGCTACTTAGTTAGATGTACAGTAACAGCCAGAAGTCGACTAGCAATCTCACAAAACCATGGCATAGCAGTATTAGTTTACTTATGACCTTCTTCGGCGCCGCAGCCCGTATAGCGCAGGCGATAATGGTCATTGCGATGTAAGTGGACTCCTGGCCGTTGACTGTACAGTATGCATAGTTGACGGTTTTGTGTCTTTTTACACCCTGTTTAAACCTACCCTACTCTCATCAAAATAAAGTCTGATACACAGAAATGCAAAAAAAATGCATACCTATTAAACTTTAAATTGTTAAAATGGTCTGGTAAAGTTTCCAAGGATTATAATATTCTATACCTACTATTAGTTACTGTTTACTTCATGCAATTATTTGCTATTTGCTTTCCGTTTATATGCAAGATTAGTCGTAGTTAATGATTCTTGGTTATTCAAATATCATTATTTGTACGATCATCTATATCGGACAGGTTTTTTGAATAAACATTGAATAATTATGTTTCTACGTTTTTACCATGAATATTATCTCATCTGCAGCTGTTTAATTTTTTGTGATTTTAAATGTTTCTCGTTTAAGTGTGCTAGTATTTTTAACTCTATAAGGAATCCAAATGTTACTTACGAGGAATACAAATCGGTGAACATATATTCTCCAATGATGACATCAAAGTTGTTTGTGCGGTGTTTTAAGAAATTCTGTACATTTTCGTTCGCCAGCGTTAATGAAGCTATGGACATCATCATGTCGAACAAAAGGTCGGAGTCTTGGAAGTCCACCTCTCCACTCATGAATTTTTGCACGTCCAACATTTTTTCTGTGGAAAATATTTGTTTATAACTGTCACATCGGCTATCTATAGGATATGTGGAACTTCGCTGTCGATAGCGACGCTGCTAAGGGCCATCCCATTTTTTCTTGATAATATTTTTTTTATGCAGCTATCGCCGCTTACATGGAAGTAGCTATACCAGAAATAATTTACAATTTTGATACCACCAAGTGCCTGCGCGGAGAATCAAGGTAACGAAACCATAGCGACTTCTAATACGACGCCAACGCCATCTAGTTAGAAAAAAATAACTAACAGGGCCTTATTTATTGCAATAAAAACGTATAAAGTGGCTGCCCGGAGAATTAAGGTAACGAAACCATAGCGACTTCTAATACGACGCCAACGCCATCTAGATAGAAAAAAAACCGGCCAAGTGCGAGACGGACTCGCACACAAAGGGTTCCGTACCATATTATATATATTTAACAATCGCAAAGATAACTTTGTATTTCATAATGATACTGTGAATGACAAGGTTATTTTTTACAATTGCAGAAAATCGCCCATATTAACAAAATACCTTATGAATCGCCGTTTTTAGCATTTGTTGATTAAATACAGTATTAAGGTACATTCTATAATAGCGCTCGTACAAAAACGGTATAAAATTGACAACTTTTACGGCCCCCTATTTCTTCATTTTAGAATATAAAAATATTAAAATATCTTTCTACTCTACTCGATGAGTTCTAGACAATAACACCCCGCACACAGGTTTTTTTTTTTTCAAAATGAAAATGTTTTTGTATGGGGACCGCCCCCTTTAATTTTAACTTTACTTCATCTTTATTTTTTGTTGTTATAGTCGTAACAGAAATACACAATCTGTGAAAATTTCGACTGTCTACCTATTAAGTTTCATGAGATACAGCCATGAGAGACAGCGGAGGCTTAGTAAGTTTGTACGCACAATATTGAGATACTAGCTAGACTGCCCGCGGCTTCGATTTCGTGGGTTTTAATTTTCTTATTACTGTTTATTTTACATCAAAAGTATAAATACTGAGTTTCAAGTTAATTGGACTGAGCTTTAAAATTATTCCATACAAACTTTAACATCCCTAAAACCCCTTTGAGGGGTAGTTTTGAAAAACTAATAATGACAAACTTTATTACTTACATATAAGCAAGTATTTGTGCTAAGTTTCAAGTTCATTTACCAAATTAACAAGATTTTTCATATAAACTGTAACCTTGTTTTCACGCCCACATGCATGGGTAGAATTTCAAAAATCGTCTGGGATGTTTCCATAACTTGGCTCAAACATTATTTACACCAATTTTCGAGTTAATCAATCCCCAATAAAATCCTACGCTGTAAAATTTACTACTCCTTTTCACCCCTTAGGGGTAGATTTTTGGAAAACCCTGATACACGTTAGTTAGTCTTCATTTTTGGTCTCAAGTACAAAAACCGAGTTTTGAGTAAATGGGACCGCGTGTTAAAATTCCTCCATACAAACTTTGACACCCACCAATACCGTCTTCTGGGGGCGCGGGTTGTTCGAAAGAGATACCGTGGCCCTGGCATAGGCAACTGAAGGAACACGGGTGGGTTTTAGTGAGTAAAAGTATGACATGCCCTTCCGCTCCACCCAGAGCGGGAGAAGTTATTTGATGATTTCCCATCCACAATAAAAGGAGGTAGTTTAGGAAAACTAAAAGTGATTAATTTTATAATTAACTTAGATGAATATTCGTGCTAAGTTTCAAGTCTAAAAACTCAATAGATAAGATTTTTCATAAAAACTTTCATCCCCTATTTTATTCCCTTAGGGATGGAATTTCCAAAAATCCTTCCTTAGTGGATGCCTACACTTTATAAGGTATCTATGTGCAAAATTTCATGTCTCTAGGTCCAGTGGTTTGGACTGAGCGTTGATTATTATCAGTCAATGAGTCAGTCAGGACTTTGAATTTTATATATATAGATTTACAAGACCATAAACTTCTGATAGGTTTTCCTGTAATCTATAGGTACACTATTTTCTGTATTTTTTTCAAAATTTTAGGCTCAGTAGTTTCGGAGATAAGGGGGGTGGGAATGGTCAATTTTCGTCTATTTTATTAAATAACTTCAAAACAGTTTATTTTAAAATTATTAAAAAAATATATTTGAGACTCTCACAGTAAGACCTTACATTTGATATGTCACACGGTACAGTTTACAAAACTTTTTTTTTAATTGTACTTATTTTCCTCCCAAAAGGGACCCCCATATTCAAAATTCATTTATTTACGTTACATGTCCGTGTTTGGGTTACCAAAATACATATTATTATGTGTACCAAGTTTCAACTTAATCGGTTCATTAGATTCGGAGCAAATTGGCTGTGACAGACGGACAGACAGACACACGAGTGATCCTATAAGGGTTCCGTTTTTTCCTTTTGAGGTACGGAACCCTAATAACTAACACGGCCTTATTTATTGAAATACAAATGTATACCAACACATTCCAAATTTATATAAGATTATAACCGACATAAAAAAAACGTGTGCTGCCAGCAAGTTTTTTTTTAATAGGCATAGGCAAGTACCAACGTCTATGTAGTACCTACACCAATGTCACAGTGAGTTTTGGGCCGATTTTTTATCCACTTAGTCTTTATGTTGATGATGTTCTGGTATTCACATAGCCGGTAGTGATAGGCACACCAATTCGTTTAGTTAATGACAATCCAAATAAGCGAAAAGTGAAAACGACCACAAAGTGAAAAATAATTTAATTTTCGGAAGTCAGTGGCAAAAAACCAAACAAAGATACTATCAAGTTGCACTAGCTACTAGCTATCCAGCTTAGTATAGTTATGAGCATTACGAATAATATCCAAAAATATAAATAAAGCTTTAGACAAAACTTCTAAAATCTAACTTGGCATAAACTCTTCTATTTTATTTACACACCAAATCTCACAGAAATCATCTATTATTTGCTAATGTGCACTTTTATAAGTTCTAAAGTGACGATATTATCGTGGACTTACACGGCACGGCATCGCGATAGCAAAGAGAAATAAAATGTATGGCAATAATGTGAAGACGATTTTACCGTCCTTAATAACGTTATAACGTGCACGTATTCCCATTCATATTATGGACGTGGATGTCCACGATAATATCGTCACGTTAGAACTCATAAAAGTGCGCAATCAAATTGGTTTAGTTCAATTTCAATGGGATCTACCCACTTACCGCCAAAAAAATTACTGTTTTCAGTGACATCTACTATACTTAGTTTCGGATGATTTGGCTGCTTTTTGACGAAAGGCGTTATGTATGTCACCTGTAAATAAATACATATTAAGTCAAACCAACGAGACACACGAGGCAGATAAACCGCCGAAAACGCTGGGAGAGGGCCCTAGAAAGACATATAATGACCTTATTGGTGATGTTCTTCAGAAAGGTCAGGAGCGAAGCAAAAGAAGTATGTAAGGATCGTAGCAGGTGGCGTGCTTTAGTTTCTGCCTACCCCCATGTAGGTTAAAAAATTTTTGAAATAAGTAAAGTACCTACCTACAGTCTGATATTTAAATTGGCCGGAATTCTAACAGCTGTAATTTTTTGACACTTCAGAGGGCAATTCTCGTATTTTAAACAACTAATCTTAGTCTCAATCTGTCAAAAATTGTATAGCGTTTACCTACATTTTTGACATTTGATTGACGCTGGCATGAGATTGTGAAAGTTTTTAGGTACGAGAATTGGCCATCAGATATCCTAAACCTTTTCTGTCTTGTCCTTTCTATATCACTACATACGAGTAGTATAAAACAAAGTCTCTTCCCGCTGTCTGTCCCTATGTATGCTTATCTTTTAAACTGCGCAACGGATTTTGATACGGTTTTTTTAAATAGACAGAGTGATTCAAGAGGATGGTTTATATGTCTATTACATGCGCGGGCGAAACCGCGGGCAAAAGCTAGTAATATATGAAAAGAAAAGTCCGTTCCATTTTTAGTAGGACCGTTTTATTATAGGCAACACTTCTGAAATGTCAGAATTCCGTCGAATTAGAAATCAGCCTGTACCTGTAGGTACCAATCAAATAATCAAAGTTATATAAATCAATGTGTTATCAGTGATAGCACAAGAACGGCCGACATTAACACTATCTTTATCTGTCTAGACCAAACATAATGCTGGTCATTTATTTGATATCGTTTCTAACATTTGATGATACTTATTAGCCGGAGTTGATTTTAATCAGCGGTGATATTTAGTTTTTTTTCATGCTTTTGGAATCAAATAATTTGTTTCGACCTACGAACAATTTATATACTTAATATCATTGCCTACGAATAAGTAATAAGTTTTATTCATAGGTTTCGGCTCTGGCTTGCACCAAGGGCTAGGTTATAGTTTGTTGCACCGTCATCATGTCAAATGTAAAAGTTAGAGTTCGGAGCAGGGACATGACATTCGACGCGTCTGACAGAAGTGACAGTTATTTAACAATAACTTTAACCAGCGAAGCGTGGACGGTTAAGGACGTCAGCTAACAAATTGTCAAATGGAACAACCCATTTTTTATCTAACTGGAACTTTAAAAATAAGCGTGGGTTGCACCATCTTACTTTAACAATAACAAACATAGAACTGAAGGTGCGAGGTGTTTACCTCGTTAAAAAGAATATCGCGATAAGACCCGTTTCGATAGTGTTTTATAATGTGAAGGTGCGATGTTTGATATTGTTAAAGTGATTGCGCTGTGTAGCCCGCGAAATTAATTTTTTTTTGGGTTTTTTGCAATTTGCAGGTCCGTGTCAGGTTGTATTTTGATCAAAGTATGGTACGCGGCAATAAAACATATGTATTTATATAATTTTAACCATAAACATCATCAATACATCTCTCTAAGTTAGATTTGGTGCAGATTCGTCAAACGAACGAAATCTGACGAATCTGCACGAAATCTAACTTAGAGAGATGTATTGATGATTTTTTTAAATGTTTAATAGCCGCGTACCATACTTTGATCAAGATACAACCTGACACGGACCTGCAAATTGCAAAAAACCCATAAAAAATGAATTTCGCGGGGTACCACAGGGCATCATCCTTAAAGTAAGATGGTGCAACCCACACTAAGTAAATATCGTAGCTTCTTTATGGGTCGGTATTCAAGTGTAGGTTTACGTTATTGATTTGGTTAGTAATTAAATTAATATTTTTAGTGATACGAGTGATGCATAAGAGGAAATCTTTTGTTTATATTATATACTAGCTAATTCTGCCCGCGACTTTGTTCGCGGGAAATTTATTGTTCTACGAATAGTGTAACTACAAAATTTATATTAAGAGGATATATCGAAGCGTGGTTTAGCTCGGTGTGTAAGTGAAATGGCGTTATAGCTGTCTAGTTTGACGAGCTAGATAGAAGACTCTCACGTGAACTGGAATTTAAACGCGCTTCGTATTTGTGGCAAAATGCTATACTTAAATAAATTTTTAGCTTAGTAAGTTATTAACATATTTAAATACCTTCGAATTAAAGCAAATTTTACTGCACAATAAGGAACTGTTTACGTATAATCGTATAAAACAGAAAATAGACGGTGCTACTTTGGATTTTTTATCTATCGAAAAATTTCAAGTACCTAATCATGTTTCGGTTTTAGTACAGCAGTAGAAAAGGAACCACTTCACAAACGCACCCGGCGATTTTATATACTAGCTATTTTTTTTGGGTACAATAGACCCTTTTTAGTGTAATTGAAAACAACAAAGTGCGCAAAAAAATAAACGACGAAAAAAAAAAAAATTGACAGTACGAGTACCATATTGACCTTGAAATCAAGGTCAATGACCCTGAGGCTTTCATCGTCTAATATACGAGACATTCACCGTCATCTAACCCAAATGATTCACCAAAAATGGAGGGGATATGGCGCTCGGCGGCCGCTGCCGCGGCACCGCTCGCTTCGCTCGCTCGCCGTCGCGCGTTAAGGATCACTGTTCTAACCTAACCTAACCCAAATGATTCACCAACAATAGAGGTAATGGTCACTATTCTAACCTAACCCAAATAATTCACCAATGTGAAGTTTCGGACGCGCGGGTGTGATAGTACAGTGGAGCCGTAGAAAATATAGTCAAATAACACATATACATACATATTATAGATATGGAAAATCCAAATGATTTAACCATATCTATATATTTGGTTTTAAAGAAATTTGTACCCCCTTAAATAATAGTGTAACTACAAACTTATCTTATCAGAACTGATACCCAATTATTGTGAATTACCATTCAATACGACATCCACAACTGTTTTTTATATTAATTATGTTACTATAAAATAATCACGTACAGACGCCAGCAGGTCAAGCCACCCGAAACTGTAAAATTTTCCCAATCAACCTTGAACCTAATGCTTTAGCGATAAAGGTGAAAATCTATTTCAGAAATTTGACAGACTGTAGTAGCTTGATGTGTTGGCGTCTGTACATATGCATACCCATTTAATTATGTGGGTTACAAGTAATAGGTGATAATAATTTATTTATACCTAGCACAGGAAACGAGAGAGGCGATAAAAAATTGTGATTAAGGGGACTACAGGACGTAGAGCGAGGTCACTGTCGGACTGCATAGAAAAGAAAGAGAACCGCGATGACACAACTCTGGTACTTTTTTAAACTGATTCTCTGCAAAATATGAAGCAATTATCTGTTTACTAAAAATCTATTGATTGGACAAAAAAAAAATATTACGTTAACATGTTGCTTGTAGAATAATCTGACAATAAATCAGAATGATTGTATGTATGTTAGTATGGTTTTTAATCGTTCAAAGAAATTTTGAAAGGTATCTTCGCGATTTTTTTCTATCGTATCAAATTAATTGTATTATTATGTTTTCAACACACTATCTAACTATCATATATCCTGAAGAATATCACATATTTTTCAGATTTTTTTACTATAGTAGATCATATTATACTTTTAGGCATTATAAAACTTGCGTTCCCCATATAGATTGGAACGAAGTTATAATCATACGTCATAATCTGCACACTTGGCGACTGAGAGCTAGACCAAAGAAAACCGGCCAAGTGCGTGTCGGACCACGCACTATGAAGAATTATTTATCCCAAGAACAAACTTAACATTGTAATTGAATTTTTTTTTTCCCATACATTCCAACTGCAAATGTAAGTTTGTACGTACAATATTGCGTAATTTTCCATGTTATTTTAAGACCATAGACTTCTTATAATATTTCCGGTAATCTGTAAGTATAGAACTACTTTCTGTATTTAAAAAAAAAAAAATCTTAATTTTCATAAATCTTTAATAACTTTAAAACTATTTATTTTAAAATTATTAAAAAATATATTTGGAATCCTCATAACAAGTCCTTTCATTTGATATGTCACACGATACAGTTTACAAAACTTTCGTGTTGGTAAATTCGGAGCAAAAGGCTGTGACTGATGGACAGACAGACAGACAGACAGACACACGAGTGATCATATAAGGGTTTCGTTTTTTCACTCGGACATACGGAACCCTAAACAGTGTAACATTGATACCGTCACGACACTTTTTTACGTATTTTAATATTGATTAGGTACATCAATTTTACTTCGTTTACATATAATAACAAACCACTTACTTACATAAGTAGGTACATGCCGTAGGTACATGCCTTCCTTAGGCACATACCGTACACAATAATGACATAAGTGTTATGATGACGTGATGTTTGAACAAACTATTTTTATTTTTTTATTGATAGAGTTAACATTCGAACAGGTAATGATCAAACTCAACCGCCTTATAACAAAACAAGGTTCATCTTCAAACCCAGGTTTATACCATGGACCCTTTTATGAATTTCGAACTTTATTCCGACACATTATGATGTCAGTTTTACAAAACTGACAACTTAGTACCGGACTATGTTGTCAGTTTTGTATAAAGAACTGTATTTCTATCACTGCTAGGTTCTTATTACAAAAACTGCCTCGATGGTTTAAACCATGACAGAAGAAAAACCTCGTTTTGTAATAAGGCTGCTGGAGTTTATATAAAAAAAAACAAGTAAAAAATTAGGCCAGGTAGATGGGTAAATTAAGCCATGAAACCTAATCATATCTTTACAAAAACAACACCAAAATACGCCTATAGATAATCAAAATCAAAATGAAATAATAATCTAGAGAAACCCTCAAAATTCTACCAAAAAAAAATTGGTCTTTGTTAGAGACAAATATTTGGTCCTAAGATACAAATACAGATAAACATTGGTACTAAGATACTTACTTCGTGTCCTCCATCAAGAAGGTGTTTAACCATATTATCTCCAAGTATACCATGGCTAGGACTTGGAATTGGAAAGACAGCCAAGATCTTGGATGCATCACATAAGGAGAAACTTATTAGTAGACCAAACAATAAACACTTTAGTTTTTCCATTTTCTGAAAAATAAACGAAGAGATTTCGAGATTTTTCAGTTTCTTTCTTGATTATTTATAAAAAATGCTCGGTATTTTAGGTATCACTTTAAAAAACTTACTATTTGTAAATTAAATCAATGTCTGTAATTATTATTATGATATGTTCTTCTAACACATAATATTCATAAAAACTCGATATCTATTATTAGTTTTTCACGCTCTAAAATTGGTCAACACAGCGCGAAGTGACCCAGCCAACTGCGTTTTAAATGCTGCGCGTGATTCTCACTCAGTAAATAAACTAATGGATCTTCGCGATAGGCTTTTTGTTGATGTGTTTTAGGGATGCGTTGACGTGAATGGTCATATTAAAACGTTTATCGAAAATCTATCGTAATAGGTATTTATTATGGCTTGGCTGTTAACTTCTACTAACACTCCTCTTAAATGCTGTTAGATTGGAAATAGAACCCATGGCTGAACGCTGACCCCCAAAATACAGGTCCAGGCCTAGTTTGGGGGTTAGGATCTGATTTGTGACAGTAAATTAGTGTGCTATTTAGTCCGGTCAATTTAGACTAAAAAATGAGAGTGAAGTTACATAAAGTCCCAACAAGCTGAATTTCGGTGAAATTGTTCAAAATATAATTATAAACAATGTCTAGAAGTTCCCCATCATTCCCCTGTAAGGAAAAATTTTTATTCAAGGTCAAAGGTCAAAAAAATGAGTTTTTCGCGATTTTCAGCAAAACGGTAAGTTTTATCATAAAAGTACCTCAGACAAAAATTGTAGATCATAAAATTATCTATAAAAAATGTAATTATATCAATACTTTTTTTCTTACGAGCCACTGTTTCTGAGATATAACGATTCATAAAGTTATAAAAGTTGTTATCGTCATAATATACATGAGTACGCCACGTATATACATCTAGAGTTGTTATATTAAAAAAAAAAATAAAAAAAAAAGAAGCTGAAGTTTTTAAAAAGAGTAATTCAACTCAACAAGAAGTTATTACCAACGGCATCCGCTTTCTTCTTTCTATGTACGGAGCTCCTAAAAAAACTACCTGTTTAGATAAGCATCGATATGCATGTTTCGTTAAAAATACTAAAAATAAAAAACAAGTTCAATTAGCTTGTCTTCCTCCAACCTCAGTTGCTGCTCACCAACATCTTTTTTGAGTATATTACCAAGTTCAAGTGTGGCTTGGTTATCAGCTAGACCCTACAGACTGGGGTTGGAAGTTGGTCAACAATATATTAGAGCCAGTTCAAACTTTACTTCCACCTGCGCCGGAAAACTGCTGAACACTATTTTTTGCAACTGCAAAAAGGGAGGCAGTGCTAAATGTGGTTGCAAAAAAGTTGGACTGTCTTGTTCTTTGGCATGCACAAATTGTCAAGGCCGGTCGTGCTCTAATATTGAATCACAAACAATGGAGGATTCGTTTGACTCCGACGAAGTATCATGCGATACATCGCTATTGACGCAATTTACTTGCATCCAAAATGAAGATGAAGAAGAAGCAGGAGAAGAACAACAAGAAGAAGATCAAGAAGAAGAACAAGAATTTGAAACTTACGAATAAGACGAATAAATTTCAACACTTTTTTTTAATTTACATCGCTTTTATCTTTCCCAATCTTTGAAAATTTCCGTTATTATGCAATAGTTTTACATTAAACTGGATCACAACTGACCCGTGGAGTAGGCCACTGGGGAAACCACGTTAAAAAAACGCGCTAAGTACACTACCTCATAGGTGGCGTGGAAACGTGTGCATATTATGACAATAACAACTTTTATAACTTTTTGAATCGTTATATCTCAGAAACGGTGGCTCGTAAGAAAAAAAGTATTAATACATTTTTTATTGATAATTTTATGATCTACAATTTTTGTCTGAGGTACTGTTATGATAAAACTTACCGTTTTGCTGAAAATCGCGAAAAACTCATTTTTTTTACCTTTGACCTTGAATAATTTTTTTTCCTTACAGGGGAATGATGGGGAACTTCTAGACATTGTTTATAATTATGTTTTGAACAATTTCACAGAAATTCAGCTTGTTGGGACTTTATGTAACCTCGAATGTCTAAATTGACCGGACTAATTATTATAACTTGATTGTAACATGTATTTCATAGTGTCAAATAAATATTTTTTTGTGTTTTTTTTTTTTATCATGAAAGATTTTCCTATTTCTTAGTACTTAAGTAATACAGATTAAAGTTTTATAAACGTCATGTTTATACAGGGTGTAAGTGTAAACAGTGGCAATCTTGCAAGGTAGTTTTTCATAATGATGAGTATACTGATCATTATGAATAACTGTTCATAATGATGAGTATACTCATCATTATGAATAACTTTTACTATGGAACCAAACCTGAAATCGCGAAAAAAAAAATCAGCTGTTCCCTACATTTTGCCGAATTATGCGAATATAAATGTACTGAACAGCAGATTTTTTTTTTCGCAATTTCAGGTTTGGTCCCATAGAAAAACACTAATCAAAATAAAAAGAAAGCGTTCTGAAAGACGTTCTAATAAGATGCAATTCTGCGTTTTAAAATTAAGTGTAAATATTTGTACCCAAAAACGAGGCGAAAAGATGAGATTAGTAGAAACTACACATCATAAATAAAAATCAGTGGGGAGGGAAGGGCAAAGCTAATTACAGATGACGAGCTGAGCTGTCGGTCTGTTTAATGTTTTCAAGGGTACCTACACACACTACATAATCTGGTTTCTAATTTTTTAGGAATAGACCTATAGAGGCATGAGGAACAGGGTGTAAAGTTCACTCATCCTCCACAGAAATGGGAGGATCCTCCGACCAGACGGGTGTCGTGTCTGGTGGGCTACTGCCCGACGATTGATGTCGGGACGTTGTATAATATGCCAGTCGCGTGATAAACTCTGATTTCGCGATGCAGGATTTTGCGTGACGTCAGAGTGATGCGTAATTCTCATGTGGCGGGAAGACGATAGTGGGCTGAGTCGCGTAGTCCCAGTTGTGGTTCCGGTGAGTTGGAACCAGGTGCCGCATAGTTCATGGTGAGTCGGAACTGTCTTCTGCGGTGATTCCCCAGTGAGTCGGAGTGGCGCTGCGTTATACTCCAGTGAGTCGGATGCACAGCGCCGGGTCGAGGAAGACTGCTGGCGTCGACCAGGAGAGGGTTGAAGGGCTCTGCCTGTTGACCGGCCGAAAGTGCAGTGTGCTGTTTGCTGATGAGGCTGAGTGTGATGACCAGGAATGCGCGTCCGCTGCATGCAGGTGGTCAGGATACCCGTTGCAGCCTTAAGTGCTGGCTGTCTGTGTGATTCGCCGCTCGAAAGCCTGAGGAAAGTGATGCTGATGACGTCACGCTGAAGTAGTTGCACGAAAGCTGCCCTGACGTTCATACTCGGGGTCACTAGTATAGAGGCACGAGGAACAGGGTGTAAAGTTCACTCATACTCCATAAAAAAGGGAGGATCCTCCGACCTGTCTTACTGTAATTTCGACGTTCAAAAAGTGCTGATTCTCAGCCTAACTTGAATAAAGGACTTTTGATTTTGATTTTTGACCAGACGGGTGCCGTGTCTGGTAAACCCTGATTGCGTGATTTTGCGTGACGTCATTGTGATGCGTGGTTCGCATGTGGTGATGTAGATGCCGCCACAGACCCACAGTTTTAAAAACGACGTGATCACGAAAAAAATCACAAAAAAAAAATCGATCGATCGTGAATTTTGTTGGTCACGTCGTTTGGATGGTGATGAATGATTACGAGGATGATGAAATTTCAAGAAATTGACACCAACAACCAACAAATTAATATCATATGACACAAACCGTATTTTGTGAAACGGAATTTTGCTGAATCACTTTGTGTTGCTTCTACTTAGTCCGTCAAGGTATTTTTCCTATCAAAAACAGCAAGTCTTGATGAAACTCAATACAAAATCGTCACGCACATAGTTTTTGATAAATTATCATGAGTTTGACATTATATTTCGTTGATTTTATCAGTCTAAGTCAAATCTTACTTATTATTTTGCACGGCTACCAATAATGTGTTGTGTCATCTATGATTTAGCAGTTTTCAGTGTCATCTATGATTTAGCAGTTTTCAGTATGAATAGTATGGTGGCTCGTGGCTAAGTAATAACAACCGCACGGTTCGATCCATCGGGTTAAGCTGTGCTTGCTGGGGTTGGTCCGTGGATGGGTGACCATCTTTACATACCAAGACTGCCCTGTGCCTCGGAAAGCACGTTAAGCCGTTGGTCCCGGCTGTCAATAGTGGATCTTTGACATGTCGTTACGGGTCGTCAGAAGCCCGAAAGTCTGACAACCAGTCCAAGGGGTATCGTATTGGCCAGTTACAGTAAAATAAAACGTAAAATACTGGTATTCAGCCAGACTGCTTAACCTTCGATCGATCCGTCCGGCTTAAGCTCCTCTTTTAAATAATTAATTAATCAAGGATGCATCCAAATTGTTCATTGCTTCTTTTGTGGTCTCCTGGCCTCATAAATGATCTTCGGCCACTCTCATCCAGCTGCTAGTAGCCACCCCGCGATGATCTTTGCTCCACCTAACTTGAGGGCATCCTACCCTACGCTTGCCGATTGCTATTCAAGAACACGTCGATCCCAACTGTCATCGGTCATATGGTTAATGTTGCCACCCTTACACCAAAATGCCACTTCAGCTTTAAAACTGGAACTGCTTACTCTGTCAGTGACTGTTTCACTTTTCCAGATAGATTCATTCCTGATCTTATCCTTCAAAAAACTTCAAAGAATTAGGTAGCGTCATTACGCGCTGAATGACCTTGAATATGAGAACAAATTATTGAAGGTACAATAATTAGTAAGATGATTATTTTTCTTTCACACGAATCCCTGTCCATAGGTTACAAAGCTTTTTTGGGAATATCTTTTTTTTTGTAAAATCATCGCTTCTTGTAACTACAGTCAGACAACGATGATGATATTAGTGATAATGATACCTAAATAAATATTTAAATTTAAAAATATATTCTTTTACTATTTTTTTCCACTTAGCCATAAAAAAATAATATTTTAGTTAGTGTGCATTGAATGCATAGAACAAACATTATTTACATTGTCATATAGTTTACATGATCTCATTCTCTTTCACATTTTTTGTTAATTAATATCCAAAAAATTCTAGACATTATAACTTATAAAAAGGACAAGACAGAAATTTTTTATGATATCTGAAGTGTCAAAAAATCGTCGAATTAAAAATCAGACGGTAATGGATCACTGACCTTCACCAGCAAGTCAGTCAGTGATCTGTTGACAGAATGTCGTCTGTAGCTGATAATAAAGACAGTTTTGCGTCGGGTATATCGAAAATAATTATTGTTTATTCTGTACCTAAAAATACTCTGCGTGGCAGTTGGTCCTGGCATTGATATGTTGGTGTATGAATGGGACGAAGTACCGGATACTCGTAATTATTTCTGTCAGTCAAATGGTCAACTTAATATCTGGCAGTTGAAGGCAATTATTGTTAATGCATGTCCCTGAATGTTATTGTTATCTGTAGGTATTAAATTGAAGACAACAATCAAATCAAGTTGTTGTTGATAAATATTTGCTGTGTCACAGTAGATACGATACGATACCTACCTATAAAGTGCCGTTTACACAGGTCGATTTTCGCCGTGCGGCTAGTCGCTTCACAAATCGCTTCACCAAACTGCATCGCTATTACCTATTTACGCAAGTGACTAAAATCGCATGCGGCTCGGTCTTTTCCTTCGAAAATGTTGAGCAGGATAGGTGTTTGTGCCGGAATTGAAATAGTTATTTATTTATTATTCCAGAATTGCTTGAAGAACAAAGAGAGAAGAAGAAACAAAAAGAAAGAAGAAAACGTGAATTTTGGGTACGTGGATGGAACTTGCGCGAAAGACTCCTTCATGCGGTGGGCGATCGCCTGCAATAACTGATCGTTTACAAGGTCGATTTTAGTCACCAGCGGAATGCGGCCGGTCGCCGCGCGGCCAAAGTCGGCTGCTACCCAACTTTTGGACTTGTGGCTTTAGTCACTTGCTATCTACCCGAATTGCCATTAAGACGTGCGGCTTTAGTTACCCGTGTAAACCCCACTTTAGTTGTAAGTAGGTAGAACAGTATCTAGTAGACGTGCTGTTCCACATGTCATTATCAAATTTGATAAAAAGCCTATACTTAATGATAATAATTCACTGTTAAACCACATTTTAGGGTTCCGTAGTCAACAAGGAACCCTTATAGTTTCGCCTTGTCCGTCTCTCTGTCTACTTATCTGTCTGTCCGCGGCTTAGCTTAGAGACTAAGTAGTTACTAGAAAGCTGTAATTTGGCATGGGTTTGGGATATTAATCACGCCAATTACGTGGAAAATTAAATCTTGAAAAAAAAAAATGTATTGTACGTTGTTGTTGCACGTAAAAAAAATCTGCTGTTCCCCACATTTCGACGAAATAAGCGAACATAAATGTAGTGAACAGCAGATTTTTTTCGTAGGTGATGGGGTATCGTTGCTTAGAACTCATTGAGTAGACAAATGCTGTATTTTTTGTTTTAATGAGAAGCCACCACGGAAGCCACCAGTCAGCTTTTTTTTTACAAAATTTTGTTCCGAAGAATTTTTAAACTTTTATATAAAACCCATTGACCTATGAACTTGTTTGGTGATAATTTTTATTATTACGTATATTTTACTAACAAATACCAATACATTGATAAAACAGATTTAGTACGGAGCCTTTATGTTCGAAGTCCGACACGCACTTGGCCGGTTTTTAGTAAACTTTAAACCAAAGTCTTTTGTTTTCTTTTGATACTTTAACACCCTTTTGGAATAATACCAAGTTTCTTTGTCACAGCAATATTATTAAACTGGCTTAAAAACCCAGCAGAATATGCGATAACTGGTTTGCTATCATAATCAGCCTATAATGTTCCCACTGCTGGAACACAGGCCTCCTCTCGGTGAGAGGGAGCGGGCCGTAATCCACCACGCGGGCCTCGTGCGGGTTGGTAGATGTCACATGTCTTAGAATTTTTGGTTCTAGGAAATGCCGGTTTCCACACGATGTTTTCCTTCACCGTTTTGAGAGCAGTGGTGATGAAATAATTTACACAAAGTAAAGCGCCTGCCGGGGTTCGAACCTACGACCTACAAATCGTAAGTCACGGCCATTACTACTGGGCCTCCACTGCTCTACCCACCACCTGTTCTGTTATGATTGATAAGTACATAGTTAAGACTGCCAATACGTTAGAAATAAATAGAAATTAGTGTTTACAATCCATACGCAAAATACTATGCGTGCCAGATAAGAATAGTATTGTCAAGACGCCATTTTTTTCCGCAATAGTATGGCAATACTCGCGAACTTCACTACCAATGCGTACTCATTTGACAGCTATCGTGTGAATTTGTTGCGCAATACTATGGCAATACTCGCGAACTTCACTACCAATGCGTACTCATTTGACAGCTATCGTGTGAATTTGTTGCGCAATAGTATGGCAATACTCGCGAACTTCACTACCAATGCGTACTCATTTGACAGCTATCGTGTGAATTTGTTGCGCAATAGTATGGCAATACTCGCGAACTTCACTACCAATGCGTACTCATTTGACAGCTATCGTGTGAATTTGTTGCGCAATACTATGGCAATACTCGCGAACTTCACTACCAATGCGTACTCATTTGACAGCTATCGTGTGAATTTGTTGCGCAATAGTATGGCAATACTCGCGAACTTCACTACCAATGCGTACTCATTTGACAGCTATCGTGTGAATTTGTTGCGCAATACTATGGCAATACTCGCGAACTTCACTACCAATGCGTACTCATTTGACAGCTATCGTGTGAATTTGTTGCGCAATACTATGGCAATACTCGCGAACTTCACTACCAATGCGTACTCATTTGACAGCTATCGTGTGAATTTGTTGCGCAATACTATGGCAATACTCGCGAACTTCACTACCAATGCGTACTCATTTGACAGCTATCGTGTAAATTTGTTGCGCAATACTATGACAATACTCGCGAACTTCACTACCAATGCGTACTCATTTGACAGCTATCGTGTGAATTTGTTGCGCAATAGTATGGCAATACTCGCGAACTTCACTACCAATGCGTACTCATTTGACAGCTATCGTGTGAATTTGTTGCGCAATAGTATGGCAATACTCGCGAACTTCACTACCAATGCGTACTCATTTGACAGCTATCGTGTGAATTTGTTGCGCAATAGTATGGCAATACTCGCGAACTTCACTACCAATGCGTACTCATTTGACAGCTATCGTGTGAATTTGTTGCGCAATAGTATGGCAATACTCGCGAACTTCACTACCAATGCGTACTCATTTGACAGCTATCGTGTGAATTTGTTGCGCAATACTATGGCAATACTCGCGAACTTCACTACCAATGCGTACTCATTTGACAGCTATCGTGTGAATTTGTTGCGCAATAGTATGGCAATACTCGCGAACTTCACTACCAATGCGTACTCATTTGACAGCTATCGTGTGAATTTGTTGCGCAATACTATGGCAATACTCGCGAACTTCACTACCAATGCGTACTCATTTGACAGCTATCGTGTGAATTTGTTGCGCAATACTATGGCAATACTCGCGAACTTCACTACCAATGCGTACTCATTTGACAGCTATCGTGTGAATTTGTTGCGCAATACTATGACAATACTCGCGAACTTCACTACCAATGCGTACTCATTTGACAGCTATCGTGTGAATTTGTTGCGCAATACTATGACAATACTCGCGAACTTCACTACCAATGCGTACTCATTTGACAGCAATCGTGTGAATTTGTTGCGCAATACTATGACAATACTCGCGAACTTCACTACCAATGCGTACTCATTTGACAGCTATCGTGTGAATTTGTTGCGCAATACTATGACAATACTCGCGAACTTCACTACCAATGCGTACTCATTTGACAGCTATCGTGTGAATTTGTTGCGCAATACTATGACAATACTCGCGAACTTCACTACCAATGCGTACTCATTTGACAGCTATCGTGTAAATTTGTTGCGCAATACTATGACAATACTCGCGAACTTCACTACCAATGCGTACTCATTTGACAGCTATCGTGTGAATTTGTTGCGCAATAGTATGGCAATACTCGCGAACTTCACTACCAATGCGTACTCATTTGACAGCTATCGTGTGAATTTGTTGCGCAATAGTATGGCAATACTCGCGAACTTCACTACCAATGCGTACTCATTTGACAGCTATCGTGTGAATTTGTTGCGCAATAGTATGGCAATACTCGCGAACTTCACTACCAATGCGTACTCATTTGACAGCTATCGTGTGAATTTGTTGCGCAATAGTATGGCAATACTCGCGAACTTCACTACCAATGCGTACTCATTTGACAGCTATCGTGTGAATTTGTTGCGCAATACTATGGCAATACTCGCGAACTTCACTACCAATGCGTACTCATTTGACAGCTATCGTGTGAATTTGTTGCGCAATAGTATGGCAATACTCGCGAACTTCACTACCAATGCGTACTCATTTGACAGCTATCGTGTGAATTTGTTGCGCAATACTATGGCAATACTCGCGAACTTCACTACCAATGCGTACTCATTTGACAGCTATCGTGTGAATTTGTTGCGCAATACTATGGCAATACTCGCGAACTTCACTACCAATGCGTACTCATTTGACAGCTATCGTGTGAATTTGTTGCGCAATACTATGACAATACTCGCGAACTTCACTACCAATGCGTACTCATTTGACAGCTATCGTGTGAATTTGTTGCGCAATACTATGACAATACTCGCGAACTTCACTACCAATGCGTACTCATTTGACAGCAATCGTGTGAATTTGTTGCGCAATACTATGACAATACTCGCGAACTTCACTACCAATGCGTACTCATTTGACAGCTATCGTGTGAATTTGTTGCGCAATACTATGACAATACTCGCGAACTTCACTACCAATGCGTACTCATTTGACAGCTATCGTGTGAATTTGTTGCGCAATACTATGACAATACTCGCGAACTTCACTACCAATGCGTACTCATTTGACAGCTATCGTGTGAATTTGGCAGCAAGCGCGATCTTATTCTTATTTGGCACGCTTAGTACGCGCATTGACGTGGAGTTGCGGATACCAGACCGTATTACCTAGTCTTTACAATTTTATTTTCTTCCTTACTTAGATTTCAATAGAGTGGACTAGCTCGTGGCTAAATAATAACAGCCGCACGGGTCGATCCGTCAGGTTAAGCTATGCTTGCCGGGGTTGGTCAGTGGATGGGTGACCATCTTAATACCGAGATTCCTCCGTGCCTCGGAAAGCACGTTAAGCCGTTGCTCCCGGCTGTCATTCGTGGATCTTTGACAGTGAAGCCCGAAAGTCTGACAACCAATATTACCAAGGGGAATCGTATTACACAGTAACTGGGTTGTGGAGGTCAGGTAGGCAGTCGCTCCATGTAAAACACTGGTATTCAGGTGCATCCGGTTAGACTGGAATTTGACCCCAACATAGTTGGGAAAAGGGAAAGGGAAAAATCTGCCTAGGCAGATTGACTTAGATTATTTCAATAGAGTATCAACTGTTTTACATTCAGTCATTAGAAACTGTAAAAAATATTCTACTTGTATTATCTTTGTTGACTTAAAGTTATCACACCATTAGCATTAACTTTATCAATATTGACACTCATTCCAAGACATTACTTAACTTCACCCAAATTGTTGATTGTGATGACAACAATTAAAATAAAATAAATAAATATCCTTGGACATTTCACACAACGCCATCTAGTCCAATTGTTTGTTGTTTCAAGGATACAGTTTTAACAGTATCACTACTAACTAAAGACAAAAAAACCGGGCAAGTGCGAGTCGGACTCGCACTCGAAGGGTTTCGAACCACCATAATATTTAACACTACATATTTAAAAAAACCGGTCAAGAGCGAGTCGGACTCGCGCACCGAGGGTTCCGTACCATCATTTATATGTAATTTTTGTTGATGATTTCTGAAAAACAGTGCTATTTAGAGACATTGTTTTATTTTTCCTGTAATCTTTACATAAATTTCTATCACATAGAATAATTTCAGATTTTTCGCTTTGCAAACTTCGGAGATAAGGGGGGGAGGAACGGTATTTTTTTTACATTTTTCATTAAAAGTTGAAAATTATGGGATAAAAACAGAAAAAAAAATGATTGAGAATGTGCACACAGGGCTCTTTCATATGATACCCCACATGCCCTAGTAGCCCCATTTTAAATTTTTAAGACAGACACCCTTTCAGTCCCTGTTGCAAAAAATAAAAAAAATTTTTTTACTTCTTTCTTATTTGCAAAATAGTTGGGTAAATGTCATCTAAAACTGTTCCATATTTCAAGTTGATAGCATTAGTAGTTCTTGAGATATCCAGCTGTGACAGACAGACAGACAGACAGACAGACAGACTGAGTCACACCATAAGGGTTCCTTTTTTACCATTTTGGTACAGAACCCTAAAAATACTTTAGTTTAAAAAAAAACATGTTTCTTGTCTTGTATGGCGAGGAGATTACGTTACGATTCCGATTAATGTGCGTTGCAGTCATAGAAATATCTATGGTTGCTATATTTCTATGGTTGCAGTAGAGAGTTTCATACAAAACATAATGCACGCCTCGAGTTGATACGGTCACGATCCCTTTCCGAGTGTGCCTAGCCTGTGCGTTGTACTTGTATGTCACTGAATGAATCAATTACTTTATCAAGGGAACCTTGGCTTGCCTCTCAACTGTCGACCGACCTCCTAGAGGTCGGTAACAATAAAATTTAATTGTGTCTCATAACATACCAGTAAAAGGAGAATCTAGATTGTTTTGTGCTAGATTTCATTTTAATAATGGCAGAGACCAAAATATCTGGAATGGTTATCAGGAAAAGGTGCACAATATTATGGAAGGTAAAGAGGATAGATTAGAGATCTTCATTTATTTAAAACTTAACAACACCTTTTATTTATTCAGCGGCCAGCATAAGGGTCACGACATTTATTGATTACGTAAAACCACTAGTAAGTCATTGCAATGTAATTCTTATATCATTGTTATAAAGTATAAACTCACGGCATCATTAGACTCCATTTCAAATTTTTACAGTCCGTTTAATCGATTTTGACTTCTATTCCGTAGACATAGGGCATTAAAAGAAAAAATCGTGGTAACAATACCAATTGTTTACTGCAGCTGTCATTTATCATGCCACCAACGCAATAGAAGTCAAAATAGGTTGAACGGACTGTAAAAAAGATTTATTTAAATTTCTAATCTTATGTCAAATAGTTGATGGTTCTAGGTTGGCTCGAGTTTCATTATCGGTTTTACAAACAAATTCACTATTCATTTATTACAGATCTTTTACAAACCACAGGTAAGATACATAAAGATGATAAGACGATAGTATACCAGCCATCTTAAAGCACAAATACAGTCATTAATTCTTTTTCTTCTGATTACTCTTCTTAGGACTCTTCTTAAACAAACTGCTAACAACATAGAAGAATACAGATACAGTAGCCAGTATTAATGCTAGTAGATCTAAGTACAGGCGTTGGTAGAGAGGTACTTTCCACGCAGGGGAGCGGAGGTGGGGGGCGCCGCGTGTGCGCACGACGTGCTCAACCCAGTGCGCTAGCGCAACTCCCGGCTTCGACAGACGATCGTGTAAGATGAAGGATAGCTCCTTTACTTTCTTGGGGAAGCTGTGGAAAAAACAAGTCAAGTATGAAATATGTCTTATGTGACTGTTAAGTCAGCGGTACTAGGTTCAATTCCCAAAACACGTTGTATTATTATACAGTGTGTATAAGACAGGTCCCCTGTGGTACAGACCGTCCAACTGGACAACTTTCTCCATGGACCAACAGGGTTGCGTAGTTGAAAGGAATTTAACCCAAAACCAAACTTAACATTGACAGCCAAAAAAAATTTTTTTATGTGATAAAATTACAAATTAACAATTTTCGGACAAATGTTTCTCTCTGAGGGTGTATGTCTCAAGCCCTAAGAGCGTTTTTTAAAAAAACCTTCGGCACATATTTTCCGTAAACTTAACAATGTGCACCCTTTTCGTTATGTGGTAGAGAAAACAAAGGCTGGTCGAAGCCGAGGAGTGGAGAGGGTGGCAACTGCACCCGGGGGCCCCTGTATCCGCGCCTGGCGGTGGACAAACAGTGTAATAGATGTGACTTTAACAATAGGTAACTGACAAGTTGAGGGAGTCCTTTACAGTATACACATCAGCCTACCTATTCGGAAAACCTAAAACCCTCGGGCCGTGGGGTCCGATAGTGCTCATGGCTTTTTTAAGGATATCTCCAAACGGCTGGTTAACACTTCCCGTGACTAAAAGCCTGGCTACCTTGGCCAGAGGCTAAGCATTGCCATACAACGTGGCAATGCCGCCAGTCTCTTGGGTACATTACCAGTCGACAGCGATGCGGAGGAATTTCTCCACGCCATGTTTTAGTTTGTAAATAGTTTTAGTTATATTCGGATATAATTTTGTTACTTTTAGGTCATGTTTATTGTATTTAAATAAATTCTAAATGCGGAAAATAAATGTGTTATGTTATGTTTGTGTTCTGGCTAAAAATTATACTCAAAACTTACGTATCATCCTTCAACATAACATTAATAGCGGCTTTCAAGTCCTTAGGTAGATTATGACTCAGTGGAACTCTCAGAGCGTATTCATTTTGTACTGCTTTCTGGACATTGGTGAACTGATCAAAGAACACAGGGACTCCTATGATTGGTACTCCGAAGTGAATGGCTTCTATTGAGGACAGCTGGCCTCCGTGGGTGATGAACATCTTGACATTTGGGTGAGCTGAAAGAGGTTACAAGTAATAATTAAAGACTTTTCTACAGTATTGAAAATATTGAAAGAAAATTTATAAAGTTTGTGGCCCTTTATAAATTTCTTTCAACATTTTATAATTCTTAGCTTGACTATAGTATAGTTAAAATCTCGCTGCAGACTTGGTCATAAATCATAATCGGAGTAGGGATGTGCGCTAGTTGCGTGCGCTCAAGGCCATTATCGATAACAGAATCATTTTGACGACACGGTTGGCGCAGTGGTTGAGCGATTGACTGCTGCGCAGCATGTCGCGGGTTCGATTCCCGCACGGAACAAATATTTGTACGACCTACAAGTATTTGTTCCGAGTCTGGGTGTTTTTCTATCTATAATATGTATGTATTTACAAAAAAAAAAAATGTATATAAGTAGTTTATCAGCCATCTCGTTACCATAACACAAGCATTAGGTTGCTTAGCTTGGGACTAGATGGCGTTGTGTGAAATGTCCAAGGATATTTATTTATTTATTTATTTATTTATTAAGGTTATCACTTAAACATACTGCATTCATTAAGTATGCAGGATAACTAATGAGTACTAATGTGTTTTTACGAGACTTCCTTCTCGTAAGAACACATTAGTATCCATTAGTTAATTCTATAAACAGAAGGTAATTATATAAAACTAATATGTTTTTAATATTTTTTCTATTTTTAGTTTTATATATACGTTCTTTTGTTTATATATTTAATATGCTTTGTAGTAAATTTGGTAATAAAATAAAAAAAAAAGTGTATTTATATCTATCACCCATTTATAAATATATAAAACTATCTATCACTCATCGACTGCAGTAATGCACAGGACTACGTGTGGGCGTGGCCTGCCCATAAGGCCCGTGAGTGGGAAAGAGAGCGAAACACTCGAATGATTTATGACCGAGTCTGCAGCGAGATTTTAACTATACTATAGACTAATCAGTAAAATTATGGATACGACATGATATTATTAGAGTATGAAAAAAGCAATATTGGCCACAAACAGGGTAATGTAATAGAATGATTTTTAATGGGGGAGACCAATTTTTCCCGCTAGGAGTCACATCATCGCTGGTGTTGTTTACCTATCAAACACCAAATTATTTTTAGGGCGACAGCGCGTTTACTTTTTAATATCCTTGAAAATATTCAACAGATAGACAGCTAGACCAGCGATAATGGCGTCATCTACAGTTAGCTTTGCCTTCCTATTCTGAATAAATAATCCATAAAGAAACAAACAATTAAAAAATCATGGAAGTCGAAATCACTTAACAACCGATTGACTGCTGCGCAGCATGTCGCGGGTTCGATTCCCGTACGGAACAAATATTTGTACGACCTACAAGTATTTGTTCCGAGTCGGGGTGTTTTTCTATCTATAATAAGTATGTATTAAAAAAAAATGTATATAAGTAGTTTATCAGCCATCTCGTTACCATAACACAAGCATTAGGTTGCTTAGCTTGGAACTAGATGGCGTTGTGTGAAATGTCCAAGGATATTTATTTATTTATTTATTTAATATCTACATATGCAGCAGTGTTTTGAATAATTATGTGCAATGCATAAAGAGGGAAGAAGACTACATTCTTACGAATAAATTATATTGTGATTATAAATAAAATAACATGAAACGCATTGTAAAAAATCAAGCCAACAGTACTCGACGACTACTATACTTTGTATGTGACTTGCAAAATGGCGTTGGTTAGTTTATTACCTAAAATGCTCGGTTGTGGTGCCCAATGCACAATGTGAACGTTCTTCGGCACATTTGGCAAGTCAGTCTCGAATTTCCAAATGACAGTCTGTTTGAGTTCTCCGAACATCTTCAAAAGTTCCTCGATCAGGGGTTTTGGCAACGAATTACTTTTCAAGAATGATCCCATGCTAAAGTATATCACACCGTGCTTGGAATTGTCCATGAGGTCTTGAAAGTCCTGAAATGGGAAGACATCATTTCATTTAATTAATGGCCCGGTGGCGGTGGGTACCTGGACTTATAATCACACTAATATTATAAAGGCGAAAGTTTGTGAGTGTGTTTGTGTTTATGTGTATGTTTGTTACTTCTTTACGCTCAAACGGCTGGACCGATTTGGATGAAATTTGGTATGTAGATAGCTTGTACCCTGGAATAACACATAGGCTACTTTTTATCTCGGTCCACAGGGGTGAAACCGCGGGGCGCAGCTAGTTATTAAAATGTCTGAAAATGTATGAGAAGAGGCCGTGGGATAATAATAGGCTGATATTATTATTATTATTAATTATTAATAATATTATAAAGGCGAAAGTTTGTGAGTTTGTGTGTATGTGTATGTTTGTTACTTCTTTACGCTCAAACGGCTGGACCGATTTGGATGAAATTTGGTATGTAGATAGCTTATACCCTGGATTAACAGATAGGCTACTTTTTATCTCGGTCCACAGGGGTTAAACCGCGGGGCGCAGCTAGTTATTAAAATGTCTGAAAATGTATGAGAAGAGGCCGTGGGATAATAATAGGCTGATATTATTATTATTAACTAGCTTTTGCCAGCGGCTTCGCTCGCGTGGATGTCGGAAAATATCCTACGGGAACGTACTACGAAGAATTCCTTCCTTATTCCTTGTCTACATTATAAAGGTAACCTCTGTGAAAAATTTCAGCTTTCTAGGTCCAAGGGTTTGGGCTGGGCGTTGATGAGTCAGTCAGTCAGTCAGGACTTCTCTTTTCATTTATATAGATAGATAGATTTAAATTTAATAATGTCAATGCGTGTTGAATAATGAAGTCAAGAACATAAAATCGTGTTGCTATAACTCTGCAGTTATCAAAAATAATACAATTGATGGAACTAACAGGGTTGGAGAGGTTATCAAAGTGAAGCGCATACTATCATAATTATGGTCGATTTGTCGTGATGCGGCAGAATATAATATTTACCTATCTTTCATTTAAGAAATAAAAAAGCCTTACTATTTATAATAAAATTGACCAGATTGATTGATTGATTGATTGATTGGTCAGAGCTCCTACCAATACGAAGCATATCCAGAAGTACCATTTTCAGTTTCAAACTCTTGATCCAGCAACCTAAAAATATTCTTATGAAACTATGAAATGGAATGAAATGAAATGTTTATTTCTGTAAGTAGAGCTTTTAGGACACTTACACGTCAATATTTTTGATTAATATTTTAAAACTAGATGTTGCCGGCGTTATTTTTTACATGTTTTTCTATCTATAATATGTATGTATTTACAAAAAAAAAAAAAATGTATATAAGTAGATTATCAGCCATCTCGTTACCATAACACAAGCATTAGGTTGCTTAGCTTGGGACTAGATGGCGTTGTGTGAAATGTCCAAGGATATTTATTTTTATTTTATTTATTTTATTACCTAGCATCAGTTATGTATTCAGTATCATTTTAGGTTGTTTATTCCATATTTCTCTTTTTTCCATATTTATTTTTGGGAAATATGGAAGAAACAAAATACAATAATATTGAGAATATAAGTTTGGATGGATTTTTATAATAAAGCTCTTTTCATTTAGTAACCTTCGGCAGTGGTTTCACAGGCTCCTCAATATGAAATCCACCGATATACTTGAAGTTCTGGGGTGTGCTCGGACGATCACGAACAGCGTCGTGCTCATTCCCGAAGATCAACGAAGCGTTGAAGATAACATCTTCGTAATCTGGAAGTGTCCTGCCGCGTTTGGCGACCAGCGCTCCAAAGGTTTGCTGATACATTTTGCGTTCTTCAGGTTGGGTAATGAATCTGAAATTGAAGAAGTATATAGGTTAATAAAAGAAAGAGACAGAAAACATCATGTGTACTCTACACATGAACAAATGCAACTGTTGTTCAGAGACAGACATAATCAATTTCTAGCTAAGAACACGGCCTTCTCACATGAAGTACAAAAAACTTTAGGAAAGAGAAGACATATTTATTACAGATATTTTATATTAAATATTTTTAAAAATTTAGTTGCCGGACTAGAAGCCCATCCCTACGTGGACGCGTTAGACTTGACACATGGTACACCTTTTTTAATGGGAAATCATAAAATGACTTCTCCTGCTCGGGGCGGAGCGGGAGGGCGTGTCAGACTTTTACTGACTAAAATCCATCCTTTCTCCTTCAGTTGCCTGTGCCAGGGCCACGTTATCTCTTTCAACAACCCGCGACCCCGGCGGCATCGGTCCTATCGGACCCCATCACTGTTGACATCTCTTTGAGGCGCGCGTGGAACACAACGCGCCGTCGACCCGGGCCTGCAGTGCTATTCTGTACAAATCTCACCGTGAAAAGCTAGGTGAAGTGAGTTGATGCTAGGGATTGACACTATTGACAGCTCACTCCACGCTCACTTCACCTAAGTTTTCACGGTGAGATTTGTACAGAATAGCACTGCTGGTCCTTACCGAAGGGCGAGCTACCCATATCTCGCCGTGCACATGATATACCTGAGGTTGTTAAGACATCCTGTTGATTGTCATGTCCTGCAAGCACCATGTATTAGAGACTTACGTTTTAAGGAACTGCCACTTGATTCTCGACCACAACTCATCGACTCTCTCCAGGAAAGACAATGGAGTCATTGCTGGAGACAAGTAGTCTGGGTCGTAGGCAGGATTCGTGCCACGGTCGATCAGTCTTAGCACCTGCCAGTGAGCTCCCATCGAGTACAGCCATATCATTGGGCAATCGTACAAGACTGCCAACCTGGAAGCAATAGTTATGAGGACTTTATAAATTGATTAATGCAGTTGCTCCATCGCAGTTACGCAAACGACACCGTGGCAGGCCCAGACGGAGATGGCGGCATGAGCTGGACTCCTTTAATAAATAATAATCATAATAATCATAATCATAAATCATTTATTTGCCTGAAATATGGTGGGTACATAAGATGTTAAATTAAATTATAGCACAGGACATATTTCACCCTCAATAAAGGCATGCAAAAATATAGTTAATGTACAACAATTATTTGAATAAAATTACAATTAAGTATTAGAACTATTTCAATTATTACAATTTATAAGAAAATTTGAATTACAATTATTACAATCATTTAAATTACAATTATTAGAATTACAGTGATTTCAATTACTTAAATTATCAAAATTATTACTAAAGACAAAGTCACAAGAAATAAGAGGAAGAACCAGTATCTTAGTGGACACCAAATCGACATGTGCTTTTATTCAAAAAGTCTTTAACAGTGTAGAAGCTCTCCTGGATTAACCATTTTCGTAAGGCACAACAGAACCTTTTATAAGGCAGATCAGTCATTCCTATGGGCAAAGAGTTATATATTAGAGGTGCCATATAGGCACAGTTCTTTCTGAACAGTTCTAGCTTAGGCACAGGCATTTTTAACGGCAGGTGTCTAATTTTACGTTTAAATGTATTGTCGTTGAAAGTGAAAAGATGACTGTGGTATTTAACAAATTTAGCTACTTCATATATGTATATGCAGGGAACAGTTAGAAGATTCTTAGATTTAAAGATTGGTTTACATGATTCCGACCAATTCATGCCGTACAGTGCCCGAATGCATTTTTTCTGTGCTATGAACACTCTCGTGATGTCACAGGAATTTCCCCAGATAACTATGCCATACCGTATAATGGAGCATATGTAAGCGTGATATACAATAATAGAGGTATGTCCGCTCGTTACGTCTTTTACCTTTCGAAGTGCAAAAACAAACTTGTTTATTTTTGTGCATAAACTATTAATATGTTCTTTCCATGAAAGATGTGTATCCAGAATAATGCCTAAGAATTTTGCGCTGTTTATCTGTTGTATAAGTGAATTATTGTAACTAATATTTAATTTGATGTCTTTACTCTTATAAGTTTTGAAGTTAATTAGTTTCGTTTTCTCTATGTTTATTTTCAATTTATTTGTGTCTAACCAATGAATAACATCTTCTAACGTTTCATATATTTCCGTTTCATATGTATCAATATTTTTACAGTCCATAATAATAGTTGTGTCGTCTGCAAACAAGACACAATCATGTGTGAGTGCACTTGGGAGGTCATTGACGTAAATAAGAAATAACAGGGCCCCTACGATGCTACCCTGTGGCACCCCAGAGCAATTAGTCCTTTGTTTCGAGTCAAACTTAACTACATTATTTGTTCCAGTGTCAAATTTAGTAATCCTGGTGAATTGTTTCCTGTTTTGCAAATAGGACTGAAACCATAGCAAAGCAGACCCCCTTATTCCACATTTGTCAAGTTTTGAGATGAGAATAGAATGATTAACGAAATCGAATGCTTTACTGAGGTCTAATAGTAGAGCAGATGTTGGGATTTTATTGTTAATATTATTAATGATGCGGTTTATTAAGGTGAAAGTAGCTAATTGCGTTGACCGCTGTTTCCTGAAACCAAATTGTTCCGGTGCCAAAATGTCATATTTATCTAGAAAGTTAACTATTCTTTTGAGCATTATTTTTTCAAATATCTTAGATAGGACCGGAGTTAAAGCAATAGGTCTAAAATTATTTTTATCTGATTTTGACCCTTTTTTATGTAATGGCTTTATTATCGACAACTTAAGTTTGTCTGGAAAACATCCTTGTTCAAAGGATAGATTTATAATGTGAGCCAAAGGCTCCGATATAAATAGGGCAATACGTTTCAATAAGTCGGAATTAATTTCGTCATACCCTGCCGACTTAGAATTTTTCAACGAAATTATTGTGTTGAAAACTTCATTTGAATCCGTGGGTTTTAAAAGCCACCACGCAACGGAGTAATTATATGTACCTAACTTTGCAGTGAAATACCTCATACGTTTCCTCCAATGACAATTAATTAACACTCAATTTGAATTTCGTAGACAGTTGTCATTCACGATGTTATTTGCACAGATCGTCACTATTATTCCGGCAATAAAGATTGGTCTTTGGCACCTCTGGACAGAGAGAGGTGGAAAGAGAGTAGGGAGGCCTTTGCCTAGCAGTGGGTCAATTATGGCTTGTAAAAAAAAAAGAAAAAAGTTGCCGATATTCGGTTGCATCCATTAACACCGGAAGCTGACCTCAACATAGTTGGGAAAAGGCTAGGCAGATTGATTGACATAGAGAAGATTGCTGACCCATAAAGTATTGCAGATAAAGGGATGAACAGAGCAGGGAAGAAAGAAGGAAGGATATTATTAGATTATTCAAGTTGTCTTTGACATATCTCGGGACCGGTCCAAAGGACCGGGACCCCCGGAGCCGAAGCCAACTCGCAGAGCCACCTTAGACAATTTTAAATGAAAAGAAGACACCAGCCAACGATTATCCCTGTATGCACTATATAATTGCACCCAAGGACAACCCCCGGCTGGTGCAGGACTATTGCAGAACATGGAAACAAAACAAAACATGTCGGATTATCGGTTTGGGTGGCTTTAGTGGATTGGGTACCTTAAATTATGGAAGAACTATGTCCCCTGCCTGACCAATGTTGTATAATATGCACAGATAAAATGGCAGGGGGTGACTTGCACACTCAATAATGGGCCCCCGAAAACGGTCGCTAGCACATAGTGTCGTAGCGGCAAGGGGGCAACATGTCCTGAGGAGCTTGTGAGGAATGGAGAGGTATCCTTTATTAGAATTTATTATTAACATTTTAATTTTTTTTTTACAATTTACACTCGCCAATCTTTTCAATTTGACGAAGAGAAGCGCGTGATTGTGTGAGAGGTGAAAGATGATGTGGCTAGAAAGGGTGTGAAATTTGATAACCATTATTCTCTTGTCCTTATACCAATTTATTTACGGCAGGGTGTTTATGAATTTCGTCAGTATAATACAATACAGGTGTACCAGAAAAGTGTGGTCAAATTTAAGGGTGTTACAGGCCATCAAACTGAACAACGTTCTCCATGGGACTGTGGCCGGTATCTATAACGCCACACGGTACTATAACTAACTACGTATCACTATGACATGACGTCACGCAACCTGCATGGCGCAATCAAAGTTTACCGCGCGACTAGCATATATATAACGTCCCGACATCAACCGTGGGGCAATTGCCCACCAGACACGACACCCGTCTGGTCGGAGGATCCTCCCTTTTCTATGGAGGATGAGTGAACTTTACACCCTGTTCCTCATGCCTCTATACTGGTGATCCCGAGTATGAACGTCAGCGGAGCCTTCGTGCAACTCCTTCAGCGTGACGTCATCAGCATCACTTCCGCAATCTTTCAAGCGGCGAGTCACACAGCCAGCCAGCATCCACGGCTTCAACGGGTATCCTGACCACCAGCATGAAGCGGACGCGCATTCCTGGTCATCACCCTCAGCCTCATCAGCAGCCATGGCACACTGCACTTTCGGCCGGTCCACAAGAAGAGCCCTACCTGTACTGGTCGACGCCAGCAGTCAGCCTCAACCCAGCGCATGCCTCTATAGGATCAACACCGTAATCGCGGAAAAAAAATTCAACAGTCCCATATAAATTTGGGTCGAGTATATTGAAGTTTTGTTGATAAATTTTTCGCGATTATGATGTTGGTCCCATGGAGAAAGTTTTTCAGTTTGATGGTATGTACCACAACCTTAAAGACCACCTTTCTGGTACATCCTGTATAGGTAATGTTTTTCCACTCACCCTGCAAATACTTCAGATTCTATAAAATCAGTAACAACAACATCAAAATGCTCATTGGGGTCTTGTATGAGTTTCTTCAAGTTTTCATTCTGGAAGGTAAGTTTAGCGCTTTCTAGAGCAAACGTTTGGATCTGTAGGGGATCGTTTCTTTCTATTTTGTGTTCCAGTACGTATCCCATTGTTAGTGATTCATCATCTGTAATTAGGGATATTTGTTGTTGGTGAAAAATTCCGTGTCAACGTAGCCCGTAAACAAATGTGGAATACCTTCTCATAATTAGATTGTCTGTTAATTTGGATGAATTTTTGATATAATTCATACCATTAGTGTTTCTTACAAAGATCAAGATATTCTTACAAGTTGTACCTACCACAGAATACACTTGTACCTAAATTCAAGCATTTTCTTCGGTGAAACTTGACAATGGTGCCGATTCTCTTGTTCAATAACTAAACCAAAATTAGAGAATCGCTATATTTTACTAACAGGCAGCGCGAGAAAAGGACGGCTATAGCTATGAACTAAGTTAGAGATGTCAAACTAGTTTACGCCTTGCGCTTCACTGTGTTTTTAGTCGGCATGTTTTTACGTGTCGTCTAAATCTGTATGGAAATATTAGTTCAACTAAATTTGACAGCTCTAATTTACGTCCGTCTCTTTCTTGTTTTAATAGAAAGAAAAAGTTAGCAATAGCCTAAATTAAGTTTAGTTTGTGCACAACAGAATCGGCACCAATAATACATTTTGATGCAAAAATGCTATGGCAAGAATACAAATGCTCACGCGTATCAAAGGACGTTTTTCGACACACTTGTGAGGAAACAATAAATTAAATTTCAAAAACATAAGATGTTCTAGCTTCGTATTTTGAAAAGTGTTAAGTGTACCTACTTACCTTTAAGCAGAGCCATGTTGCCACTAATATCAATTTGTCGGAAGTTTTTGGTTGGTGGGTTTTTCAATGGAAACACAGTTATGTATGTCACCTGGAAAAATTATAAGTAATGCATTAATTATTATTATAAAATGATTTTTGTTGATCTATACAATGTGAAGACAACAATACGACAATAAATGTAAATAGTGGCATTACTAGTGCATAGGAGTATTTTGAAACTATCAAACTTAAATCATAACATTGAATTTGAAAAATGTTTTTTTCAAACAAATTGAATAGTTTATTTTATATTTTTTTAATTTAACCAAAAATAACAATGTTATCATTAAAATGTATCATTACTACTATAAAGTACACTTGACGTATGCTAGTTAACAATGGTAGGTGTTGAAAACAGCACCCTAACTAAGGTATAAATAAATAGTAGTGTTGGGTTTCGGCAGTCAACCAACTGGCTATATTATAGATTAAGATTTAAATTTAAAGATTAAAATTGAGAAAGAAGATAAGAAAGATTAAGAAAAGATTAAGATTTTTTATTTTTTATTTATTGTGACTAAACTATTGGATATATTACATTTAAGTATGCAGACTAGGAACGTCAAGGGTATGTGGCGGCATCTACGGCCACATACGAACTACGCATCACAATGACACGACGCGTCACGAAATCCTGCATTAGAGTTTACCGCGCGACTAGCATAATACAACTTCTCGACATCAACCGTCGGGCAGTAGCCCACCAGACACAACACCCTTCTGGTCTGAGGATCCTCCCTTTTCTATGGAGGATGAGTGAACTTTACACCCTGTTCCTCATGCCTCTAAAGGTATACAAAGTTTAAATTATAGTCGTATCTTCGTCTCCATATTGTATATTTACTTTAAAGAAAAAAAAATTGTTCAAAGAAGTAGGAAATCAAACGGACAATGTTTGCCGTGACCATTTAATTCAATACAACGATTCTAGTTGGCCTTGTAAATAATATCTATGACAATGCCATGAAGCAGACCATTAGATGGATGAATCCTGTACCTAATCATTAGTCTTATAGCTATAATATCGTACCTGGCTAATATTTTCTAGACCTACTACCAGCTTCTGAAAGCGGCTTCGCCCGTGTGGAAGTCGAAAATGACCACGGGAACGTACTACCGGGATAACAGATATCCTATGTCATAACCCAGGTCATAGTGTGCCAAATTTCATACAAATCCGTTCAGCAGTTAAGGCGTGAAAATTTTATAGAGAGACAGAGTTACTTTCGCACTTATAATATTAGTAGGGATTGTTTTTAAACAATGCGCACACCAGAATCAAAATAATTTTGAACTCTCGACGTCGAACCGAGTGTTGAGAATCCAACAGAGTGTATTCTTTAGCGCGGTGAAAAAGTGCACAATGGGATTTCAACTCACAACGCTAAGCCGAGCTTTGAAAATCCAGTGCGCGCCAAGAAACGTCGCATTAAAAAGAGCGCTCGTGCGCACGTAGGCTAAATAGAACGGATATTATAATAATATTATATTATAATATAATAATATAATATTTGTCTTTTGTCAAACAGTTTTTCAGTACATTTGTTAACTTTCAATTAAAAGCACATATATTACAGGCGCATCGGGTCGCAGCGCACTACAAAAAGTGTGGTGCGGTCTATACTGCACATACAAAGCCCTGGTTCCAAGCTTGGTTTAGCTCGGTGTGTAAGTGAAATGGCGTTATGGCTGTCTAGTTTGACGCACGAGATAGAAGATTCTCACGCGCACCGGAATTATGTCGTAAAAGTGCAAATAAAATCGTATAAAATTAGAAATTAAATATTTAATAAAAAATAATCCATCACTGGATGCAGTTTGGTATTTGACATTTCATGGTGTATTTTTAATTAAAATTATAATTGCTAATGAAGGGATAAACAGCTTTAAAAGATTATTAGGAGGTATGTTTAAAGATTTTTTTGGTGCATTAAAGTCTGTTTAATTATGTTTTGGCTTCCATCACTGTATGTGAAAAGGACTTGAAAATATCATATTTTTTTTACATGTCAAAATTATTTACGGTTGATGAGATACACAGTTTTAAAAAACCACCTTTTTGATCGTTTTCAGGAAATCTGCGCCTTAATTGTTTCTGTAATTGCGAGTGTTCGCGCCATCATTGTTTTTATACAGTGGTAGTCTGTATAAAGACAGCCTTGATTGTGATTCAGCCTTATCTAGTAAGGAAAGTCAACAGCTGACTTGTTGTAAATGTTATCACGGTACGGGTGTCAATAGTTACTTTTCTGCAGATATCTGCATGTCTTTAATCGTTGGCAATTATCTAATACCTACCCATAGATACCTACTGTTTAAGCCCCTGCTTCTGCTTCGAAAGTTTTTTACCACTTGAGAAAACATTGAGATTTCTATATTATCAATCTGCTTAGCCTTTTCCCAACTATGTTGGGGCCGGCTTCCAGTCTACAGGATGCAGCTAAATACCAGTATTTTACATGGAGCGACTGCCTATCTGACCTCCACAACCTCGTAACTGGTTAATACAATACCCCTTGGTAAGACTGCTTGCCAGACTTTCGGGTTTCTGACGACCCGTAACGACTGTCAAAGATCCACGAAAGATAGCCAGGACCAACGGCGTAACGTGCTTTCCGAGGCACGGAAGAGTCTCAGTATGTAAAGATGGTCACCCATCCACGGAACAACAGCGGCAAGCGCAGCTTAATCTGGTTGATCGACCCGTGCGGCTGTTTTTACTTAGCCAGCCTCGAGAGATTTCTATGCTATATTATAATGTTGGTTTAATGTGAATGTATTATACACATGTTCCTGAGAGCAGTGGTGGCCCAGTGGTAACGGCCGCGACTTACGATTTGTAGGTTGTAGGTTCGAATCCCGACAGGCGCTTTAGTTTGTATAAATTATTTCATCACCACTGCTCACTAAACGGTGAATGGAAACATCATTAGGAAGCCGGCATGTCCTAGAACCAACCCGCACTGGGCCCGCGTGGTGGATTACGGCTCACTGCCTCTACCGAGAGGAGGCCTCTGTCCCAGCAGTGGGAACATTATTATAAGCTGTCTACGTTATGGCTTATTCATAGGTAATATGCAATTATCCATGTCAGGTCTATAATTTATCAACCTACCGTTTATGTATTTGCATTACCTATTTACTTAACTTACGTGTTACTATTTACATACATAGTATTATATGACATAAAACTACGCAGTGTCGTAAACCTGAGATAATTATTTAAGTATTCATAATTATATATTTTTTTTGCATTTGACCTTCAGGTATTTTCTTGTTAAGATTTATCCACATAATCGAGTTTTTTTTTCTAATGATATATTATTATAATTATACTTAGTTCTGTCCAGTTTTTGATAGGTAGAACAGAAGTAACAAAAAATACTACTTTTTTTGTAGAATACTCCATAAGAGCGATGCCACACTGCTCCGTTGCGTTGCGTTGCGTCGCGTCATCGCGCTTCCATCCCAATCTTTATTACTGGTTTAGACGAAAATGGTATTTATGTATACGCAATAACTTATAAAGTCATATAACCAAATACATTCTTAAAATTGAAATGAATGAATGCAAATTTTCAAATCTATGCTACATTTGCGAAAGCGACATTTTGCGCCTGAGCCCATCTAAGTTGTGTCGTACTGTACATAATATAAAATTTGAATTTATATGGTCGAAACCAAAATTAAAAATGATGAGATACTTAGTTATAAAAGTATACTTATACCAATTATTTAAATTGATAGTTACCTACACAGGACCTTTATTAGGGTTCCGTACCAAAATGGTAAAAAAGGAACCCATAAGGTGTGACTCAGTCTGTCTGTCTGTCTGTCACAGTTGGATATCTCAAGAACTACTAATGCAATCAACTTGAAATTTGGAACAGTTTTAGATGACGGGGTCTTAAAAATTCAAAGTTCGGCTACTAGGGCATGTGGGGTATCATAGAAAGAGCGCTGTTTGCACATTCTCAAACATTTTTTTTCTTTTTTTTAGGCCCCATAGTTTTCGACTTTTGATGAAAAATGTAAAAAAAATACTGTTCCCCCCCTTACCTCCGAATCTTGCAAAGCGAAAAATCTGAAATTATTCTATGTGATAGAAGTTTATGTAAAGATTACAGGAAAAATAAAACGATGTCTCTAAATAGCACACTTTTTCAGAAATCGGAACGGAACCCTCGGTGCGCGAGTCCGACTCGCTCTTGACCGGTTTTTTTTATAACTAAGGTAGTTTACGATTTGAAGGACACTAAGGGCGAGCGCGCATTGCGGTGCGTTTTTCTACCGCAAAATCTGTGAAGTATGGAATGTGTTTGAAGTGCGCGCACTGCGGTCATGCGTTTTGTTACTGTAGGCCCCGCCCAGTGCGGCAGAACTAACGGAAACGCACCGCAGTGCGCGCTCGCTCTTACGATACACAATTTACTGTTAAAGGCTCTTACAGACAGAGGCGATATCGCGGTCGCGACGCGATATTTCGATATTATATCCGTAGAAAAATATCGCGTCGCGACGCGATATCGCCTCTGTCTGTAAGAGCCTTAATAAGGTGCTTCTAAACGGGCAGTACCTACCTTCCCGGCAAGTTGTGGCTGTACTATTGGCAATTATTGCTCGACCATTTCGAAAACATTTTATTGCAGCTTATGGCTGAGCCATCTACGGCTGAGCAATCGATGGCTGGGCCATGTATTGCAATATATCTGCAACTATACTATTATGGCCCATGATTCACACTCGTAAACGGGCTATACTATCAGGCAACAATGGCTGACAAAACCACACATCGCAGCGGCTTATATTGTTTTTAACCGACTTCTAAAAAAGGAGGAACTTCTCAATTCGGTTGTATTTTTTTTGTATGTTTGTTACCTCAGTACTCGGTCATTTATGAACTGATTTGGAAAATTCTTTTTTCATTTGAAAGGGTATACTTCCAGATTGATCCCATTTTTATCAAAATTCAGTTCTGATGATGGGATCCATGAGGAATCGACGGAACTTCTCAAATATTATAGGCATACATATAGCGATTTTCGTAATGTCATCAACAAATCAAGCGTTTGCATTCAGAAAGTATCATCTGGTGAAGTGGAACTCATGAAGAAGACCACAGATGGCCACGGGAACTCCTCAAGTATTTCACGGGTGGCGATAAGATATCTCGATTAAAATAGTTAAGCGACTTTGACGAAGCTTTAAATAAATGGTTCTGATGAAAATGGTACAATCGAACCGATCTGATGAAGAAGCCGGAAGGTAGGCATCGGGACTCAGTAATAAAACAATGTATCCTAGCCGTGTTTGGGCTTATTGGAATTGTCATGAGGTGCACTCTGGCTATAAATGCTTTAATAGTAACTATATGCCGCATCAAATTTAATTGAATACGTATTTTTCCCATTTAGTCTATGTGGATGATGCTCTAATTTATTTTGCAGAGTGGTATTTAGATTTGTGTGGGGTAGGCACCACTAAAAAGTGAAAAATAAAAACTTTTACAAAAAAAAAAAAACAACCGACTTTCAAAAAAAAATAAAACACTACAAAGTGAAAAATAACTTTAATTTCGGAAGTCGGTGGCAAAAAAAAAACGAAAGTTAATAAAAAATCAAAGACACCGACTTAAATCAAAGACACCGACTTCCGAAATTAAACTTATTTTTCACTTTGTAGTGTTTTTTTGGGAGTCGGTTGTTTTTTTTTTGTAAAAAGTTTTTATAAAAGAAAATGACAACATTGTGGATTTGACCTTACATCATTAGGCGTGAATTTAAGTCAAGAAGTAAGCCTTGATGACAAAATGTTTAGGAACTTCACTAGAATGTCAAAGAGTAACTTCGAGTTTCTTTTAAACAATTAAGGACAAAAATAAAAAGAAATGGCAAACTTAACGTTTCGTCAGAAAGGGATGCACTTATACCGGAAAACGAAACAACAATATAACTGGCCCGGCAATATTTCAGTATATTCAAATGTGATGCGATTGTACGGCAATATTGCTGGTTACACGTGAAAATGCATGGCCATACCACAGTCCACACATCATATTTTATATCAAATCAAATCAAATCAAATCAAATCAAATCAAAAGTTTATTTGCGAGAAATACATTTTTATGGTAAAGGTGAGATCTTATAACCTAAGTGTTATTGTATTCTGCCTGCAAGCAGGCGTGCAAAAATTTTATTAAGTTTATACCTACATATTATATTCATATTATATTACTATTATTATTATACATATACTATAACCATAACCATTTATTAACAATTTAATTTATATTGAATATTCTTATGATACTAATTTTCAATTCTTATGTTCCATATATTCCTTAATACTATAAAAACAACACTTCAGAAGCCATTCTTTCAATTTTGTCTTGAACACATTACCCTGTAATAATTTTAATTCGTCTGGCAGGTTATTATAAACTAAGACACACATATTATACACATTTTTCTTATATATATCTTTATGACAGGGTGGTTGATACAGTAGGTTGCGAAACTTTGCCCTTTTTTGTCTAGTTAAGACTTCACTACGTAGCTTAAAGTAGTGCATGTGGTTTTTTGTAAAGGTGCAGATATCATTTATATACATACAAGGAATCGGAAGAATTTTACATTTTTGAAATAGAGGTTTACAACTATCAAGGAACCAGGCCTTGTTGATAACCCGGATGCATCGTTTTTGAATTTTAAAAACTCTGTCGGTATCGGTCGAGTTGCCCCACATTATTAATCCATAGCTCAGTACCGATGACACATAACCATGGTAAGCCGATAGGGCAGCTTCTACAGAGACATTTTGTCTTAATTTTTTTAACGCAAACACAAACCTATCGAGTTTCTGGCAAATTGACTCTATGTGGTTTTTCCAATTTAGATGTTTATCAACATTAAGTCCTAGAAACTTCAAAACATCTACTTGTTCTACTTGTTTGTCTTTATAAATAATGTCTAAAGTTAATTGTTTTGTATTGTAGGAGTTAAATTCGATTAATTTTGTTTTGTCAACGTTTATGTTTAAATTATTATTTTCCATCCAACTTACTATATCTGATAGGGTCTTTTCGGTAGCTAATTTATACGCATTTTTATCCTGACATTCTACAAGAACTGTGGTATCATCTGCAAAGAGAATACATTTTTGCATAGTGGCTTCCGGAAGATCGTTTATGTAGACCAAAAATAGTAAAGGGCCGATAATGGTACCCTGAGGCACACCATTTTTATTTATTACTGCCATTGATTTAAATTTTTCTTTACAATATATTCTACTACCCTTTTTTAAAACTTTGGATATCTCTGTACACTGTTTCCTGTTTCTTAAAAAGCTAGATACCCATTCATATGCTTTTCCCCTTATCCCATAGAATTCTAATTTGTGTAAAAGTTTAGAGTGATTCACAAAGTCAAACGCCTTAGTCATGTCTAGAAATAGAGACACTACTGGATTGCCATTATTTATGCTTTCTGTAATAATTTTTATCAAATTGAAAATTGCAAGAGAAGTTGAACTTCCCTTCCGGAAACCAAATTGCTCCATGCATAATATCCCATGTGTCGAGAGAAAATGATTTAACCTAACAAGCATTGCCTTTTCAAATATTTTCGATAATATAGGAACTATAGTGATGGGCCGATAGTTGTTAGGGTCAGACTTATTTCCCTTTTTGAAAATTGGTTTAACGATAGACATTTTAAGTTGTTCAGGAAATACACCTTCTAGGAACGATAAGTTAATAATGTGCGCCAGTGGATGACATATCCAAAAAGCACAAGCTTTCAGAGTTTGTGTGGTGACGTCATCTTGTCCACTAGTTTTGCTATCATTTAGTGACATTATGATTTTATGCACTTCTAACGCATCTACAGGATTTAGGAAAATAGTATTTAGATTTTTTTTGTTTTGATTAAGTGTAATTGTATTTGAATTTATAGGCTGATTAGATGTCAAATTAATAAAGAAGTCATTAAATATATTACAAATGTCTAAGGGATCATTGTATGTCACATTATTATGATTTATTTCGTCAATGTCATTTTTATAAAGACTATTATTCGATATAGTTGAAGAGATTGCATTCCAAGTCGCTTTACATTTATTCTTATCCTTTTGTATACGCCTTGTATTAATAAGTTTATGTGCTCTCTGTGCACATCGCTTAAAGATATGGTTATAGATTTTGTAGTTTTTCTCATTTTGTTTTTTATTTACTTTACTTTTTTTTAATTTTAGATACAAATGACGTTTAGTTTTGCTAGACTTCTTGATACCTTTCGTTATCCAGTTTTGTATCACTGGTTTATTATTTACTTTTACCTTTATCACTGGAAAACACAGATCATAGTATAATTTAAAAGTTTCATAAAAATTATTGAAGGCTTCTATTAGAGAATCTGAATGAAATGTGTCGGAAAATGAAAGAGAAGACATACATTCGCAAAATTTCGCGAGGTTGTCTGAACAGTAGTCGCGTTTCAGTTCAGTCCAACATGATATTATTTTTTGTTTGTTAGCCTTTATAGTTATTGCTTGCGCTGTTTCATGATCTGATAAGCCGAGATGATAAATTTCTGACTGAACGTTTTTCATGTTACTGGCGATTTGGTCAATACAAGAGTTTGCCCGAGTCGGTGATGTAATGTGTGCTTCAAAATTATAATTATGAAGTATAGTTAAGAGCTCTTTTGTTGCTGAGTTTTGTTTTAATATATCAATATTCCAATCACCACATATTATTATTTTCTTTCTCTTGAATTGGTCCGTCAAGTAATTTAAAAGATTGTCAAGCTTATGAAGAAAGATCCCTATTTGCGCCTTTCTCTGATCAGGTATTCTATAAATGCTAACAACTATCATGCACATACCAATAACTTCTATACCACAGCATTCAAAATAAAATTTAGTTGCTAGATTTGATGGAATATTTAATATTTTAGTGTTAAACTCTTTATTGGTTAATATACACGTACCTCCTCTACATTTATCTCTACTAAATACCGCAGCTAATTTAAAATTATTAAGTTTGATGTTAACTTCCGTTCCCTGTTTAACAAAAGTTTCACTAAAACATAGTATATCCACTTCCTTGTTTTTATCCACTAATTCTGACAAAGTTAGTTCCAATACATCTAGTTTGTTACAAATGCCGGCTATATTTTGATGCAGGATTCTAAGCTTACTATGTCGGCAATCCTGTTTTGATTTCTCATAATCTAGAGTAGTTTTATTAGTGGGCGGGTTTGGAACGAAAAAATGTATTTTTATCATAATTAGTGTCATGAAGTGAGTTTCGTTGTCTTAATATTGGATTTATAAAACAATTTTTATATTCCTTATAGTCAATTTCTATGTTAAGTTTATAGGTAATTAAATCTAAGTCTGAGAGCTTCTTAGTATAATTAACATCTAACTCATCAATCTCGACAAACTTGCAATTTTTAAAGTTTTTTGTAAACATTTTAAGTTCATGGTTCAGTTTGTAAACATTTAGGTACATTTAGGTTATACTGTAGCCATACTAAATATGTGTGGCTATATGGCCGACATTACTGCAATGTTGCCGGCAACCAATCCGGCAACCGTGTTGCAGCCACATATTGCAATAAAATATGGCCCGTTTAGAAGCGCCTTTACTGCTATAGCCGTACTTATAGTGTCCTTAAAAGCGTTAATATAAGCGGTAGAAGATACATAGACTTATAAAAAAAGATGGACTCCGCGCCACGCATATCGAAAGTGAAGCACCCTACCGATCTATGTGTGCGTGATTTGAGTACCTGCAAAGACGCCGTCGCTCGTGTCACGTAATGGCGGCCGGTCGGCATACTATGATGTAAATGTGTGCGCGAGGCGTGTTTGTACAAACGGACCCGGCATACTTACTGTGCTTCACTTTCGATATGCGCAGCGCGGAGTCCATCTTTTTTTATAAGTCTATGAGAAGATATATATTTTTCTCTCTTGACATTAGTGAAATAATTACTTAATTAGTTACCTCATGTCCAGCATTAAGCAGATGCCTCACAGCACCTGTTCCCAGTATACTCAAACTTTTCACAGGAAAAGGAAAAATAACTAAAACTTTTAACGCTTCAGCACTACAAAGAAAGAAGACCAAAGAAATTAGCACTAATAACTTCATTGTAACACACTTTTAGTTTACGAATGCATAGAAATAAATTTTATTCGAACTAATATTCAAAGCGCGTCTCTTATGCGCCCGTACAAGGCTGAGAATACGATTGAATAATATTATTAAACACGACGTGAAGTAATCTGGGCTTGTCAACAGATAGTTACAGCATACGGTCGACAAAATTATCTCGTTGAGAAAAGATCATTGGGTTGATCTCTATGCCCATCCTAGTTGAAGCTTCAGATTATTTATCCAAAAATAGTTCTACCAACTTATCTATATTTTTGAATTTTATATTTTCCCATTTTCTATTATAAAATCATTACACAAACCAATACAATAAAATTTTAAATTAATATAATAATGGAATAGCATTTGACGACATGGTTGGCGTAAAAAAAATGTATTTATGTAGTTTACCATTATCCGCCATCTCGTTACCATAACACAAGCATTAGGTTGCTTAGCTTGGGACTAGATGGCGTTGTGTGAAACGTCCAAGGATATTTATTTATTTATTTAGCATTAAGCTCTTGCGTTATTATTAAAAATCGGTTCATCAGCTTTCTTTGTTGACGGTACAGTCAGCAACAAAAGTCGATTAACACTTGTGTTTTCTAAATCTTTATTGTTGAAAAAGTACTCCATTAAAATCGGAACTGGTGTAAATTTTAAAGAAAATTAACTCTTAACTAATAAATTAAATGCTAAAAAACAGGTTATCGTATCATTTTGTGTCAATTTAGATGATGCCAAAAAGTAGCAGTGTTAACAGACTTCTGTTGCTAACCATACAACTAAAGTCACAATGCCAAGGCCGAATCAGAGTTGAAGTACATCAAAACTTAACTAAATATTGTTGAACACAGTTCATGTATTTGTATATAAAAAAACCGGTCAAGAGCGAGTCGGACTCGCGCACCGAGGGTTCCGTTCCGATTTCTGAAAAAGTGTGCTATTTAGAGAAATCGTTTTATTTTTCCTGCAATCTTTACATAAACTTCTATCACATAGAATAATTTCAGATTTTTCTCTTTGCAAACTTTGGACATAAGAGGGGGGGGGGACGTTATTTTTTTACATTTTTCATCAAAAGTCGAAAACTATAGGGCCTAAAAAAAAGAAAAAAATGTTTGAGAATGTGCAAACAGCGTTCTTTCATATGATACCCCACATGCCCTAGTAGCCCCACTTTGAATTATTAAGACCCCCTTTCAGTCCCTGTTACAATATTATTATATTTTACTTCTTTCTCCCCTCCCTCGCAAAAGTAGTTAACTGGTTTAATGTTAATAACCTACTTCTTAACGAGAAAAAAACTAAGTGTATTAAGTTCACTATACCTCATGTTAGACAAGTAAAAACTAGTGTTCTCATAAAGGGTGAAGAGTTGATTCCCGAAGATACCACAGTGTTCTTGGGCATAACTTTGGATGCCAAACTTCAATGGGGCCCCAATATAGATAAATTGTCGAAAAAGCTTAGCGCTGCAGCATACGCCGTTAGGAAAATTCGTGATTTAACTTGTTTAGAGACAGCCCGTTTAGTTTACTTTAGTTATTTTCATAGTGTGATGTCGTACGGTATTCTGTTGTGGGGAAGTGCCGCCGATATTCAGACAATTTTTGTTTTACAAAAAAGGGCTATTCGTTCAATTTACAAATTAAGTCCCAGACACTCCCTCAGAGATAAATTTAAAGAAATTAATATAATGACTGTGCCTTCTCAGTATATCTATGAAAATCTTTTGTATGCTCATAAAAATATCAATTTGTTTAAAAAATACAGTGACGTCCATAATGTGAATACTAGAAACAAACACAAATTTGTTGTTCCTACAACCAGGCTTAAGAAAATAAGTGGTTCGTTTAGTTGCCAATGTATACGTTTTTATAATGAACTACCTAGCCACATTCAAGAACTAAGCCTTAATAAATTCAAAAATTGTATAAAGCGGAAACTTTGTCAGAAAGCCTTTTATACTGTCAAAGACTATATTGAGGACAAAAAGGCTTGGGATTGAGCTGCTCCAATAAATTTACACTATTAATGTTGATTTAAATACCTTTTTACATATTCTATACAATGACATGAATATATTCTTTACTTTGTAAAGTATTACTTATACTATTTTTAATTATTGTGAATGTGAAGACTACGTGGATCATTGTTTTTTATTTATTTTATCCTTTTCTCAGTTTTAGTTATAGTCTGACAGTTTGAGTAATTTATGCGGCCTACCCAAATGTCTCTTCTTTGGTATTGTTCGTCGAATCGTTAAGCTCCTTAAGTTTTGAGTTGAGCTGCACGATTACTGACAAATGCGTGCACTGACTGGACAGGTCCACTCAATCTGTGTGGTTCTTTCATCAAAAGACCATTTCGGACTGCAATCTACATGGTCTTCACATGATCTGACCAAGATTATGTCTGGACTTTAAAAGAGACTGTGACCTCTGAGTTTGTTTCGGCGTTTCTTCTCAGAGTAGTCAGATAGGAAACGTCGAACTCATCTAGTTTAAAAAAAAATATGTTTGACGTGTAAAAGTGTTTGTACAAACCTACTTACAGAAAATAAATCATTTATCATTTATCATTTATCATTCTTATTTGAAAAATAGTTGGGTAAACGCCATCTAAAACTGTTCCAAATTTCAAGTTGATAGCATTAGTAGTTCTTGAGATATCCAGCTGTGATTGACAGACAGACAGACTGAGTCACACCATAAGGGTTCCTTTTTTACCATTTTGGTACGGAACCCTAAAAATTGCCCTGGTTTGAAAGCATTTGAACTCGAGAAACCAACGAGGTATAATTGCGTAACACACTTCAATTGCCTTTCATTTTGACAGTCCAACAACGTTCATTGCGGTATTTACGTTGTCGAGCAGACGAATTTTTCAAACATAAGACGCAATGGATTATGAATTTCTGTCAAAATCTTTGGAATCACTGACAAGTGTTTCGCAATAGGGATGTTGACTAAACATTTTTTTGTCCGTCATTTAGGTTATCAAAAAATATTGGACACGTATTTTTCTTTTTTTACGTATGTACGTAATCAAAAGATTACGGCGAAATGTGTAAGTAAAAATGTGGTATGACCGTATGATTTAACCAGGAAACATTTCTATTTTGATGCAGGAAACTAGCATGACATTTTTTTTACATTAAATTTTATATAGACGAGCTCAACATCTCTAGACCATAACTTTTAGAAGTCGTTAATAATCATCATTATTTTGATGTTTTTCTCCTCCTGTTTCTGTTCAATCAAAGTTAAATATAGACCAGCCAAGGGCAAAGCGATACGCTTGATAACCTTCGTTTCGATTGTTAAATTGATGTGATAGCGTTGACCGCACAGAGGTCATGTAGAGGTGACTTCTATTATGCAGTTTGTTTTGTGTAGCTATCAAACTGCCTTTTATAGTTTCAGTTACCATGTGATTACTATATGATCATGGCTAGATGTCGCTTGTCGGAGATTAAACGTAGGTATGTTATTTATGTTTGTATCGCCTTTGGCATTTCCTCGTTTCCTTTGATGGGAAACATGTTTAAGTATTGATCTATGAAGACCGCAAAATATTATGTCGCGATTTATTGCTTTGGTCCGTTTTGATAGTTATCGCCTTGTCAGTTCTCCACACTTCGATACAAAGTGACATTCTATCAGCGATGATGATGTAAATGAGGATCGACATAAGGTATCGAAAAGCTTATGTTAATCCTATTGACAGTCGTTGTATGAATATGAAAGGCTTTGAAAGCGATTGTCAAGTCTTCCTCCTCCTTAGTCGTTCACTTTTGACAGAGTGGTCGTGGTTGATGACTCTGCATTTTCTTTGGCCAAAGCAGCCCTCGCGATGCTCCTCCACTTATCAAGTCAAGTCTTGGTCATGTCAAAATTTGCTTGCAGAGACCAAAGTAATCATTGGTTTTTTAAATTTTGTTTTTAAAAAGATCATAACAAACCTCAAAGACAATTCAGCACCTGGATGGGATGGAGTCACAAATAGGACACTTAAGTTAGAGTAGTTAAGTAAAATCTCCTTGCTGCACTAATTACCTTCTTGTGCAATTTAAGTATCTCGACTGGGAAAGTTCCAACACTAATGAAAACCGCTAATGTATGCCCAATCTTTAAATCAGGCGATAAAATGGTCCCATCGAATTATCGACCGATATCTTTACTCACGGGATGTGAGTAAAGATATCCAAAATCTTGGAGAAAATTATTAACAGTAGACTTCTCAGATTCCGTGAGAAAAACGGCTTGATATCAAAAAATCAATATGGTTTTCGCAAGCACAGGTCAACGGAGGAGGCAGTGACTAACCTAGTTGATTTTGTAGTAAATAAAGTGGACAACGGCTATAAATGCACTGGTGTCTTCCTTGCCCTGACAAAAGCCAGTGTCCAGGCGTATTCTCCTTAAAAAGATGGAAGCTATTGGTATTCGAGGTGGTGGTGGTTGGTGGGGTGGAGGTGGAGTGGTTTCACTCTTATCTAACAGACCACACACAAAGGGTTCGCATGAGTGAAAAGTGCAGCAGCTATGCCAGCTTAAACTACGGAGTTCCTCAAGGCAGTGTGCTCGGGCCGACACTCTTTACACTATACATAAACAGCTTATCGACGCCTTAGACTGAAAACCTCGTAAGTGTAAAAGAAGTAACTTTTCAGGAGGAAGAAAAAACTGCGCGATGTAAAATTTTTGCACGGCGGTTTTTATGTTTTTTTATTATTAATTAATGTGGAAATTTAACCGCTTTTATATCAAGAACTGTTCGATTCTTTAAGATTGTCCGAAATGCATAAAATGCTACTTACGAGGTATTCGTACAAAAAACTCGAACTTAAGCATGCAAATACTAAGTACCGTCATAGATGGCGCTACAAGTATGGAATGAACAAATTAGTTAGATCAGCATGTGCGTTGCGAGGTTTTCTCCCTAGAAACGCAATAAAATAAAATGCAAAAATGCATTCCCGAGGTTTTCACTCTAAGGCGACGTTATGCACATTGGAACTGGACCGAGCACAAATTTTCGCTGATGATACCGCCATAGTCTTCTTTGACAAAACTTAGGAAGGGGTCACAGAGGCTGCTAACACGAGATAAAACTGAAGATAAAAATAATACACTGTCATTTTGATAATAATGTCAGCTAACACGCCAGTATTATGTAAATATAATGGAAAAAAATACTTATGTTGTTTATTTTTAAATTATGTGTGTAGGTAATTACATAATTTAGTTCGTTATCTGCACACTAACCGTTTTCCATTAATTTGTGTATTTAATGCGGAGAGAATCAACAAGACTTAATGGTATGTACACTTTGTTGTTAATATGAGTCTGAATTAATTAAAAGTTAAAAAAAGTGTTTTGTCGTTTATTTGTAACATAATCAATCATTCACAATTAAATTAATCCCTTTACACGTACAGTCACAGCCAAAATACGTACGTCACCTTAGGCACTATTTTCGTCTGCTCATTGCATGACAGAATAGATCAGCTTTACCGACTCAGCACTATAAATGGCGTCGTCGTGTCAATACCGCAGAATAACGTTCATCCATCTCCTTGACATGTCAGACCGAATTAAAAATGTGACACAGACATATTCTGAAAATTATATATAAAAAGCCAGTAATTTGTCATGTTTTATTATTCAGAGTATCTAAATCTGTATTAGGAGGGACACATTACAAATGTGAAATCATTTCTGTCATTATCTGTACTCATAAATTAAACTACTAAAAAAAACTGAATACAACTCATTAACTACTCTTCTCCTTCTTTTGTTTCTTCGACCGCTTACTTAACACATACTTCACTGCTTTTTTAATTAAATATACTACTACAGCTAAAAACGCTGCTAGATCTAAGTACAGCTTCTGGTACAGTGGTACGTCGACTGCTGGGGAGCGGAGGTGGGGGGCGCCGCGGTTGCGCACGATGAATTCTACCCAATGCGGGAGCGCAGCACCTGGCTTCATCTCACGGTCGTGGAATAGGGCTGATATTTCTTTGGCTTTTTTGGCGTATCTGTGGACGAAGAGATTATATTATTTCACTGGCTGCGCCCCGCGGTTTCACCGGCGTAGACCGTGATAAAAAGTAGTCTATGTGTTAATCCAGGGTACAAGCTGTGTACATACCAAATTTCATCCAAATCGGTCCAGCCATTTGAGCGTGAAGAAGTAATAAACATACAAACACACACACACTCACAAACTTACGCCTTTAATGCTTCTTCATGAAGCATTCCCGTTTAAGCGCCTATTTTTATATTAATGAGATTTATCTACTTCATAAAAATCTTAAGTTCAGTCATTCGCTGACAGACAACGAACAGCCTAAACCACTGGGTCAGGAACTATCAGGAGCATGAAGAGTTCCATATTTAACGAACGAACGTGAGCACCAATGAACGATTTTTGAAAATTCATTACATTCTTAAAGGGGTTTAAAATAGGGGATGAAAGTTTTGCATAGAAGCTCGTTACTTCTGCCGATGGGATATTCCATTGGACACATGGTTCGATCTTCATTCAAGTTTTGCAAGACTTGCAAATTATAATTTGGAAACAATAGGCGAACAGCGAACTTGAAACGTTTCTTGATTAATTTGGGTCGCAAAGTGGTCACTTGAATTATTGGAATTTCTGTTAATTTGTATAGGTAGTTCAATATTGCTTTTATCAGAAAAAGATCCTTAACGTAACCAGCCTATGTTCCTACTGGTGGGACACAGGCCTCCTCTTGCTGAGAGGGAGCGGGCCGTAATCCACCACGCGGGCCCAGTGCGGGCAAACTGAAGTGGCAGTGGGCTGGCCATGTTTGTCGAAGGACCGATGGCCGGTGGAGCAGACGGGTCCTGGAGTGGAGACCGCGTATCGGTAAGCGTAGTGTGGGACGCCCCCCAGCTAGATGACCGACGACCTGAAGAAAGTGGCTGGGACAGACTGGATGCGGAAGGCGGAGGACAGGGTGTTGTGGCGCAGCCTGGGAGAGGCCTATGTCCAGCAGTGGACTGCGATAGGCTGAGTTGATTGGGCCCAGTGCGGGTTGGTAGATGTCACATGTCTTCGATTTTTTGGTTCTAGGACATGCCCGTTTCCTCACGATGTTTCTTTTGACCGTTTAGAGAACAGTGATGATAAAAAAATTAACACAAAGTAAAGCGCCCGCCTGGGTTACCTACAACTCGTAAGTCGCGGCCGTTACCACTAGGCCACCATTGCTCCATATTCCTTCATATTCAACCTCTAACTCCCCAAGTCTTTCTCTAATATCAATTGTATAAACTTACGTATCATCAGCAAGAACCTTCCTCACAGCAGCATCCAGTTCTGGTGCCATATCTTCAGCTAACGTGACTTTGATTCCAAAACCCTTGACGTGGACAGATACCATGTTGAGGATCTGGTCTGCCATCACCGGGACACCGACCAGAGGTACACCATAATGGATGGCTTCTACGGTCGAAAGCTGGCCTCCATGTGTGATGAAGAGTCTTAGATTAGGATGGGCTGAAATTAAAGAGGAAATTAAACTATCAAAGTGGTTGTTCAAGGTTGTGTACGGGTTCTTCTTGTTTATCAACGTTGCATAAAGTTAGTGAGGGGAGGCCTGCCTGTGTCCCAGCAGTGGGAACATTATAGGCTGATTATGCTTATGAACCGAAGGACGATCTGCTGAGTATCAAGCTCCAGATGTGCTGCTGGTGGTCTTGACTATTTAATAAAACTACTTGATTCTATGATGACTGTATTTCTTTGATAAGTACTGATTTCAATAGACGACCGAGGCTCAAGGTGTCGGCGAGCGAGTGAAGGCGGAGGAAGCCCGCGATCGTGGCGTGGTGTGTGGCCCGATGTGACGTCAGTGGGTGCGCCAAAGTTCACTTAAATTTTCAACTCCGATAGTTGGAAATCCGAAAATGTTCTTCCTAACATTTTTCATCATAACAATCACAATTCCTAACTACTCTGTCTCCTATGGTCATAATTCCGAAACATTCAACTTCATAATATCAGTAGCAATAAACATCTATTATACTTTTATTTGTTTTCCTATATTTTCTCAACATAACCATCTTTACACTATTATTCAAAGTCATATCTTTTTGTTTAGATTACTTTTCTAGAAAGCGCGTGCGCGTGCGTTAATGGCAAAACATGGACGCTCACAACATTTATTTATTTAACACATTGCATGTCTGATTTGTCAGTTTATGTAAACGCATGTTTCACAAATTAATTATTCTTATTCTTATTGGAGATACCTATGCTCTGTAGTAGTAGACTGCTATTAAGACTGATGATGATGATGATTCGTAATCAAAACCGTAGTGCAATTTCTAGTAGATTTTCTTAAAGTGTACCTAGTAGTAGTGTAGTCTATTGTGTGAACTCCCTGATATTTTTATCGAACCATCTAGAGAGCCTTCCTGGGTACGTGCTATCGTGGCTGACTTAGCCATCTAAATAGACTCCGAAGCATAGACAATCTCATGGACGGATCAGATCTCAAGTGACAGAGTCACAGACAATGGCCCACCTTCCATCCTGCGCCGCATGCCATGTCACCTGTGCACTTGATGATCTTATAACTGCGTCAGAGAGCGGAGTATGCGTTAGCTGAATTTTGGGCCAAACATGTTTGAATTTTTTGCCATCGATACCCTAAGAAGAAGAAGAGGCAAAATTTCTTTCTTGGTATATAATGATCCGGTTTATAATTTATTGTAAAAAACAAAACTCACCTAAAATACTCGGCTGTGGAGCCCATTTAACCAGATGAACATTGGCTGGTACATCTTTTAGATCACTCTCGAACTTCCAAATGACGGTCTGCTTATATTTGCTGAACATGTTCAGTAAAGACCTCTTCATATGATCAGACATGCCATCACTTTTCAGGATGGAACCCATGCTGAAGTATATGACACCGTTTTTTGCTTCGTCCATCAGCTTTTTGAGATCCTGAATGAAAATACGAAGTATTTGAATAGAAAGATGAAGATTCATGATTGGTTGACACTGTTAAGGGTCCAATTAATGTGGTTCTTTGACGGCTTTGAAGGCGGTCCGTGGCTGAGGTGCACAACCTCAAAGCACTTTTGGCGCCACGAATTTGACTATTAAAATTCGTGGCGCCAGAAGTGCTTCTAAATCTCTGCAAGCAACCGGCGAGCCGATTTCGTGTTCTTTGACTGTCTCCATGCAGCCGTGTGATTCTTCTAAACTTGAATCTGATTCCGCTGTGAGTTTCTTGATTGGCGTTCTAAATTCAAAGTTTCAAATAAAAAACAAGTGAGAAGAAGTGATGCGAAGTGAGAGTGAATAGCGATGTGAGATGCGAGTTGTTGTTTGAATTTTATAGATATTTGTTTTCTCAGAAACCGTTGAATAAGGGGTCTTTAAGACGCATATATTATTATATGCCAATGGCCTTGAGTGGTTACCTAACGTATTCTGTGCTGAGCTCACGCAACGCGTCGTACGTCCAACCCGCCTCGCCCATCGACTCGCCCATCAATAAGGAGCGCTATCCCAAATTAGACGCATTATTACACATAAAACGAAGAATAATTAAATTACCTTTAAAATGGTGAAGATTTCATAAAAATACGCTTGATAGTTTTTGCGTGATTCTCAGTTTTTTATCCGCGTTAGACATAAGTTTACAAATTAATTACACTATGTAATATAAACATAATCAAAAATATTCACAGTTTAAACTATTAAGAAAATGCTTTAATTTAACATATATTTTTTTCAAATCACTAACACTACTCGTTTAGACGTGATCTTTACTTTAAAATTGAAAGTCGGTTATCGTGGCCTTAAGAGAACTTTAGACATGATTATGCCTATAACGTTCCCATTGCTGGAACACAGGCCTCCTCTCTATGAGAGGGAGTGGGGCATAATCCACCACGCGGCCCCAGTGCAAGTTGGTAGATGTCACATGTCTTCGAACTTTTGGTAGTAATCTAGGACATGCCGGTTCCCTCATTATGTTTTCCTTCACCGTTTTTCGAGCAGTGGTGATGAAACAAATTACACAGAGTAGTGCGTACCTGGGTTCGAACCCACGTAATTTGGGGCCGTTACACTGAGCCACCACTGCTCTAGGCTTTAGACACATCATAGTCTTCAATTAAAATGCTTGGACCTTACAAACATTTCCCGGAAACACCTCTGCGATGAAAATTCCAAAAGATTTTCACCACAAATATTTAGCGCAAAGACTAAACGTTTTAAACGTGGCACGCAAACAAGTTAGTTTCGCTGCAGTAAGCAAGTAATCCACAGCATAAGATTACAGCTGGATAAAAATCCTCAGAGACCTAGCCTACCGCGTGATTCCCTATTGTTGTACTAAGTCCTTTGAACTGGTGCAAAGATTAGAGAATGAATTCCGTCCGCGTTGCTTTTGGCGCGACTCGGGCGTTCAGATTTTATTGTACCGTCGGGAATTAACGCGATTACGTATTAACAGCGTCGGTGAGAAACGGTTTTGGGGCGTGTGCTAAATAATTTTCTGTGTGCTTAAATGTACGTAGGTACCTGTATTTTAAAGTTAGTTTTTGGTTATAGTGAAGACGGCCATAATCCCTTTTGACAGGTGCAATGTCCTAAAAATTAGAAACTTGAATAATGTCCATATCATTTGATAAGCTACTCTACCCATATTTAGCCAACGAGAAAAAAGTAGGAGGTTCTCAATTCAACACGTTTTTTTTTTATGTATGACCATGCATAACTTTTTACAGAAATAACTGATTTGAAAGATTCTTGTTTTATTCGATAGGGTGTACCTCGAAATTGGTTCCCTAAAAAATTTATTAACTTTGCATGGGTAGTTTTTGAGTTAGCTTTTATGTGGATGATGTTCTAATTTCTTTTGCAGGTAGTGGTATTCGAATTTGTGTGGGATAGTACCACAACAAAAAGTGAAAAATAAAAACTTTTTTACAAAAAAATACAACCGACTTCCGAAAAAAACACTACAAAGTAAAAAATAACTTTAATTTCGGAAGTTGGTGGCAAAAAACGAAAATACAAAACCAAAGACACCGACTTCCGAAATTAAAGTTATTTTTACTTTTTAATGTTTTTTCGGAAGTCGGTTGTATTTTTTTGTAAAAAAGTTTTTGAGCATTTTAACACCTGTATCAGTTTATTATTTTTTGAACATCATAAGCACGTTAATTTTACCTCTGCGCCTGGAAACTCGCTATTAGCACTCAGCTGTCTCACAAACGCTTGTTGTCTCACGTTTTCACTACAGTTTTTCCCAAGTTCCTCAAACAGGATAAATAAATGTGGGTTATTAGTTCCTACAGTCAATTAGTCGTACATAGTAAAGAACATTAGGTACTAGGCTCGCATAGTAATTACGTGGTTACCACAGTCAGTCAGTCTGTCTATGCTAACCTATGCTTTTCCATTAAACTGGAACATATCAATGTCGTGGCAGAAATAAGTACTTTCCCTGATGAATCAAGGTAGCAGGAACCTCTAGTAAGGACAGCAGAATCATGATCGTTTACCGATTATATTTTTATTTTATACGCCTGTACTGTAGCATTGAAGAAAGAAAGAAAGAAAATACGTTTATTTGCGGTAGCAAGGAACAACAAAATAAAATAACTACATAGAAAACAAGTTGGGGGAAAATATGCGTCACATCTACGCAAAACGGGGAAAGACATTGCAGGGGAAAGACCTCCCTTTCTCTTTCTATCTGTCCCGGTATACAACTATTTTGGGCCTATGCTTTAAAAAAGGAGTCCAGTAATCATCATGCCATCTCATTCTGGGTCCACAATTGCTTTTAGGCGAAATTTTATTAGTATTACCTGTGGCAAAGGCTTGGTCTTGTCGATGTGGTATCCAGCAATGTTGACAGTGTTTTGAGGCAGCTTCAGCGCTCCTCCTATGGAAGGGTGTGAGTTGAGGAACATCAGGGATCCGTTGTACACAGCATCTTCGTAAGGTGGCATCGTTACTCCTCGCTTGGCTGCTACCTCGGGGTAATAGCTGTTGTAGGTCCATTTTTCAAATTGGTTGAACACTAATCTGGAAAATGGATGGGATAAACTTGAAAATATATTTAATTTTTTCAAAAGTATGCAAAGTAGCTTGTTAGTCTATAACTAGTTTGGTTTCTTACAAATAATACGCCACACAAAAGTGGGGAAAAGACCATCCATTCATCCTGAAGTTTCGTGAGCAGATCCTCTGTCTGCTTATCCATAGGTACTAATATTGTAAATGGTAAAGTAGGTCAGGTATTATCTTCTATCTATTTCCCTTTCACGCCTTAACGGCTGAACGGATTTGGATGAAAGGTATGCTAGGACATTTTTTGTCCCGGTAGTTCGTTCCCATGGGATAATTTCCGACCTCCAAGCGAGTGAAACCGCGGGCAAAAGCTAGTAATTGATAACAAATTAAGATCACTAGTGCGTCAAGTGCGTCAGCGCTTAGCTGACGCACTAGTGTTGGGAAATTTGTTTTCTGACCTTAATCGATAAGTATCAAAATTTACGAAAAAAATTTCTTCATACACTAATGATAGCGATAAGAACTTATTTATTTATTCATTACAACACTAGCTGACTCGACAGACGTTGTCCTGTCCCAAATTCCCATAGAAAATCGACTTTCAGTTTTCCCGAATTTTCCGATTTCCGCGGCAACTTTTCCAAATTTTCTCGACGTTTAAACCTTCTCTGGACTACGACAAACACTTCAAAACCAAAATCAGCTAAATCGGCCCAGCCGTTCTCGAATTTTAGCCAGACAAACGAACAGCAATTGATTTTTATATATATAGATAGATTATATTGTAACTTCACAACTAAACTTGTTCTTGTAAATAGTTATGTTTTATCTATGAAAGAATATTATTTAATTAATTTTCTTTAAATACACCCTAGGGGTATGTTGTAAAGTTACTTTAAAAATTCGTAAACCACCTCCTGCAAGATTATATAATATCCTGTTATATTACCTATAGAAAAAATTTAAATAACAGTTTTACTTACAGCTGCAAGTTTTTCTTTACAAGTTTGTATAACCCTTCAGCTCTCTGCCAGAAGGTCAGTGGGAGTTTGTGTTGAGTAAACAGGTCTAAGGAGTACGCTGGGTTGGTGATGCCGTCCATAATCCTTAGTGCGTGCCAATGGGGCTCCGTTGAACATACCCAGATCAAGGGACAGTCGAACAGTGCTGGAATTCTGTGAATTCAATGAAAATCTGTTTAGTAAATTACTATCATACGACAAGTTGTAGGAACAACTAACATCGATCAAGAAATATGAAAGGAAAATCTACAGTTATAGATTTAAACTAAATAAATATCGGTCTGTTCTGTTCTCACCCCAAAAACTTATGTGAAGTGAGCTTAAAGTGAACTGTTAATCCCCTAGCATTACATGGGATGATAGTTCACATCAAGCTTACTTCAAGGCTACTTCACCTTGGTGAGATGTTTATAAGTGGCGGTCTTTATTAGGGAGGTAATATTTACAGGCATAATATGTGACATTTCAGAATAGGGATGATACCTGGGTAAAAAAAAGAAATTCTAATTAGGCCGTCAGTCAGATAATAAAAAATATTAGACACGTATTTTTTGCTTTACCATATTTATAAAAAAATACTAAGATAAAACGCATTAAAGTGGGGAGTAGGGATTCGCGTCACAAGTACGTATAAAATGTAGCAAGGCGTGACGTCATGCCACATTTTAACTCTTTTGATTACGTAAAAACAGAAAAAATATGTGTCCAATATTTTTATTACTCTACACTGCGATCTACATGACGGACAAAAAAAAATTTAGTCATCATCCCTCGTCTCTAGGATGGTAATACACCTGCAATTGAAATTACAGATGGCCTTGGTGAACACCTATTAAGAGGGCCGCTAGCTTTTTTGCCCCAAAACCACAGATTAATACAGATGGGACACTCCGCAGTTTAGGTATGAAGTTACAAGTACGCGGCGGGCTCATCTCACTGGGTCAATTCAGTGTGGGCTGCCGCGCACCGGCCGGCTCGCACGTTAGTTCGATACTCACTCCCGCGCCGCCGCCGCCGCCGCGTCGTAAAAGAAGACAACCCTAGCGAGTCAGAAGGTATAAGAGTTACGCTATAGAAAGAGAGGCAACTTGTTGGTGAATATAACAATAGGTAATAAGCGTTGTGCGACCTGAATTGCACTTTATTGTGTCGTAGCAAGAAGCGCTTTTTATTTAAATGATTTTGCGGAGTGTCCTATCTGTATTAATCTGTACCATAACGACAGGAGGTGAGAAAAACAAACAAGGCAATAAGGACTAGTTATTTTTTTAGCACATACTAGACTTACCCAGCATTAATTTCAGTGAAGAACCATTCTAAGATCACAGCATCAAATTTCTCATTTGGGTCACTAAATAACTTGACAACGGTTGGATCATGCAAAAAACCCTTATGGAGCGTGAAAACGAAGTAGAGGAATAGAACTGATTCTCCAAAGTTGTCTTTGCCAATTAAGTTCTTCACTGTGAATGCTTCATCTGAAAATTAAAAGGTTCTTTCTGTAAATCAAATAATGGGTCGGCCATATTAGTTGTAGAACCGATGACCTTTGTAGTAGACGTGTTTTTCAGTGAAGACCGCGAATAGGCAAACATAAGGTGAGACGCCCTCAAGCTAGGTGGAGCGACGATACTCACAGGGTGGCTGATAGCAGTTGGATGAGAGTTATCGAAAATCGACCTGATTGGCATGCAATAGGAGAGGCCTACATCCAGCAGTGCTTTAGGCCGTCGATAGTAATGAAATCTTTATCTTTAATCTTTATTTATTATCACCACCACCAAAAAAGACCGCCTACCAGAAAAGTTCCTATTTTACTACCAAAAAATTCGAAATACCTGCCAGAATGGATAAATGCTCACCAAAATTAAAACCATTTTACTGTGAAATTATAACTTTAGAAAACTGACAGGACGTCAACGGACCCCGCTTCGCGGGCAAACAAAAGCCCAAAACAGTAGGAAGAACAGGATGTATGAGAGGAATAGAGCGTACAAAAAAAAAAACTTAGGACTGTATAGTCTAAGGTGAAAAAATCTGTTGATTGCAATGTCTTTCTCTCAAATGTGTATCCTCCATCTTCATTGATCCTTAAGTCAATCTGCCTAGCCTTTTCCCAACTATGTCCAAACAGTCTAACCGGATGCAGCTGAATACCAGTATTTTACATGGAGCGACTGCCTATCTGACCTCCACAACCCAGTTACTGGGTAATACGATACAAGGGGTATCGTATTACCCAGTAACTGGGTTGTGGGTAAGACTGGTTGTCAGACTTTCGGGCTTCTGACGACCCGTAACGACTGTCAAAGATCCACGAATAACAGCCGGGACCAACGGCTTAAAGTGCTTTCCGAGGCACGGAGGAATCTCGGTGTGTAAAGACCCATCCACTGACCAACCCCGGCAAGTGTAGCTTAACCTGACGGATAGACCCGTGCGGCTGTTATTACTTAGCCACGAGCTCCTCCTCCTCCTCCTTTATTGATCCTTAAGTAATTGCTAAAATTACATTTGTTAGAATACTTTGTTTTGAAGCAAGTTCAATAGGTTATACAATTTTTACTGTAAACCATCATGACATCACCAATACTCCGACACGGAATAAAATTTGGTCTGTGTAATGTTTAGGGCCTTAGCACATCTCCGCCGCGAAACCGCGACACTGCATGATGTTTGTGAGTTTGTTAGGGTGTTATATTCGGAACTACTGATTTGATTCCGAAAATTCTTTCACTAATGGGAAGCTACAGTATTGGCGAGCGTCATAGGATATATTTTATGTGTCATGCAGACGAAGTCGCGGACAGAAGCTATAATCTGTAATAAACTTACTGTTTACATTGTCTTCCAGAAAAACTTGAGCTATATGAGAGACGTTGACTTCTCTCAGATTAGGCACCACTTTGCCATGCGGAAATGATGTTATGTGGACAACCTGAATAAAAAAAGGATTATTAGTCTAATGTTGTATTTGCTGAGTAGTAGGTAGCAATAAGAAACTAGAAGTTTTAGTGTCTATATCATAGTCAAAGGTTCATATGCAGTCTCTTCCGGAATGTCTGGTTTATCCTAGGTTTGACCAAAGCCTTCGGGCAAACCCCGAAATAATTTCCAATATCGGCCTTTGACTAAAGTATTTTTAGTCAAACCTAGAAGTTCGTAACTTTTCAGTCAAACGTCGAAAGTAAAATAATCTGTTTCGTTCTTTGCCCAGTCGATCCTAGAAGTGACTGGCAGACTCGGTCAAACGTCGACGTCGGGGGCACCCCGAGGTTCGGTTTTGTTAAGTTCCTTTAAACCCTACAGACAGAAATAGGAGCCCCGCACAGCGGGGCTCCGTCGACCTGCTGTCGAAAACCCTAACCCGAGCCTAACCTAGGTGTTTTGAGGTTAGTTAGTTTGACTGGTCAAACTTCGATTTTATTAAATTGAGTTTCCTTGATTGTAACTAGATACACAGTATGCTATAAGTAAATGTGCAATCCACTACGTATATTTACTTCAAAATATTATAAGTACCTCATGACCAGCTTCCAACAGTCGATTGGCCACTCCATGTCCCAATATGCTGTGGCTCTTCGATGTCATAGGATAACATACTAACATTCGTAAAGCCTCGCTTGATACAAGCAAGCTTAATAGTACTAAGCCTGCTGTTGTTTTGTACGTCATCTGAAATTGAAACAAAATTGGTTATAGAAAAATACTTTGTATAGCAGCAAAATTCCTGTTCCCACAACGCTTTTACAATCGAGCAGCTTCGTTAAGAGGAAACATCGAACCAAGGATTAGCTCGATGGGTAAGTGAAATGTCGTTATGACTGTCTATTTTTTTGACGCACGAGGTAGAAGACTATAAACACGCATCTTAAATGAATGTTTAGCTTAGAGCTTCCTAACATTATTTAAATACCATTTTACTGCACAATAACGAACTGTTTACGTGTAAAACAGAAAATAAACGGTGCTACATGGATTTTTTTTTCAGTCGAGGTCATAGGTTCGAACCCAGACAAGCGCTTTAGCATGATCAGCCTATAATGCTCCTACGGTTGGGACACAGGCCTCCTCTCGTTGAGAGAGATTGGGTCTATACACCACGCGGGCCCAGTGCGGGTTGGTAGATGTCACATGTATTCAAATTGTTGGTTCTAGGACATGCCGGTTTCCTCGCGATGTTTTCCTTCGCCATTGTGAGAGCAGTGGTGATGGAATAATTTACACAAAGTAAAGCACCATATGACAGGCGCTTTACTTTTCTTCTTGCTTAAAACCAACCTGCACTGGGCCCGCATGGCCCACTAGGGCCCACTCCCTCTCACCGAGACAAAACCTGTGTCCCAGCAGTGGGAACATTATTTATTTATTTATTTAAATGACATGGGAGACTTACAGCTAAAACAAACAGATCAAGAACAGTACATTAGTCTGAAAGCCAATTACAGGTCCCCCACTTACAAAAAACGGAAAAAAGAAAAGAAAAACCTAAATTCTAAGGACATTCACACCTAGTTACTAAGTATACAGCATAATTGCTATGCTGCTCGCACTGCCTAACAACTCTCTAACATATATTTTTTTTTTTTTACTTGAAAAAGTTCCGGCTTAAGCACTTCCTGGCTGACGACACGCTAGTTAAGAACGGATCTATAACGGATCTATATATTATAAGCTGATTATGCTGTATTACAAAAACTGGACATTTGTACAGTACCTAATTATTTTGTGGGTTGATAAAAAACTAATGTTCGTCTGATAGACACACGTGCACGACGGTCTCAAACATCAAATACAACAAAAGTAAACAAGGATACGTGCAACACAGATAAGCGTAGCTGGATTATCGTCATTATCATCATTCTCCTGCGCTTATCCCAAAATATTTATCGTCGGCGCAACTTATTCTTCCATACTTCTATTAGTCGTCATCTCGGTAGTCACCCCCTTTCTAGCCATGTCATCTTTCACACAGTCCGTCTATCTTTTCTTTGGTCTTCCCCTACTCTTATCTCTACTTCTTGTGTTATTGTTCCGAAATATTTTTTTTATAATTTTATATTTTATAGCCAGATGGATGTGGGTCGAAATTATTGTAGGGAATGTGAATTTTTCATCGTCACTAAAACTTTAGCATCGTCACTATACAGGGTGGAAGGGACATCGACGCGCAAACGGTTACCACGTATTCAGCAGTCAGTACATCATTCTGAGCCCCCCTACATAGAAATTTTTCATCGGTTATTAAAACAAAAATCTACAGTTTCCTACAATAGTGCAATACCTACACAGTCAAAATGTATGGAACAGCAGATTTTTTTTTTCAATAACTGTTGAAAATTTTCTATATAGGGGGGCTCAGAATGATGTACTGAATACGTGGTAACCGTTTGTGCGTCGATGTCCCTTCCACCCTGTATAAAATTACCACCATTAAAATCAAGAAAATAATAATCTTTTAAATGTTTTTGTTGTAAATAAAGATGGATATGGCCCTTAATACACCATTAATCATTATTTTTTCCTCAAACAAGTACGTCTCAAGGTTTTTAACCGCCAAGGTCCGAGTCTAACTCGCACACTAAAGATTCCGTACCGTTATTAATAACTTATACCTTCTTTTTACCCGACTACGGCGAAGTAAAAAAGAGCGTTATGATATTATTAACCGACTTCCAAAAGGAGGAGGTTCTCAATTCGTCGGAACCTTTTTTTTTTTTTTATTTTTTTTTATTTTTTTTTTTATTTCTTTTTTTTATGTATGTTCCCCGATTACTCGAAAATGGCTGGACCGATTTGGATTTTTCTTTTTTTGTTCGAAAGGGTATACTTCCCAAGTGGTCCCATGATCATCAAGTCAGGATCTGATGATGGGATCCCATGGAAATCGAGGGAAACCCTCAAATTTTATTGGCACACCTATATCGATTTCGGTATTTTTTATAGTAACTCGTGCATATGCTCTCGGAAAATACCATTCGGTGAACTGGAACTGATGATGAAGACCACAGAGGGCCATCGGAAATACTCAATTATATCTAAGTATATCACAGGTTGCGATTCGATTACTTTAATATGGTTTATGCTCGTCAAAATGCATAATGGTAATGGTGACTTCACCATGAGCTCCAGTTCTCCTGGTTCTTACTAGGAGAACTCCTCAACAATTAACGTCCCTGCATCGGGAAAAGCAATATTTTGTAAAACGTGATGAGCAGTTGACATTGGGTTATTGTAACTTGGATAAATTACAAACTGAACCACTAAAAAGTGAAAAATAAAAACTTTTTTACAAAAAAAAACCGACTTCCAAAAAAAACACTACAAACTGAAAAATAACATTAATTTCGGAAGTCGGTGGCAAAAAACTAAAATACAGATCCAAAGACACCGACTTCCGAAATTAAAGTTATTTTTCAGTTTGTAGTGTTTTTTTTGGAAGTCGGTTTTTTTTTTGTAAAAAAGTTTTTATTTGTCATAATAGATCGAGGCTAGTCCTGTGATAGGCAGACGGACTGACAGACCGACAGACGGCATTAGGTTAGTATAAATTTAAATACATACCATTGCATTGCATGATTATGTTCACTGTTCATTCATACGAGAAGTTATACGACTAAAATATCGATTAATAAATTTTTATACGACCGCGGCTATATGTGACTTTTAGTCTGAAGATAGAGAAGAAGTAGTTAGCTGATTTTATCAGAAAATCAAACATTTATCGTTTAGCAACAAGTGTTGATATTCAGTAGGTACCCATTTTATCTATAGGCACGAAAACAATCAGTGAAAAATTATTTAATCCGATAAGTTGTAAGTAAATAGGTCTGCCTCTAAATCGTCATTATCTGGGTTACTGATAAATGTTAATTAAATGCATTTGTCATTAAAAACTTAGCATGTTGGCAACACCATAGCGACATTCCATGTTGCCAGCAACATGTTTCTCGCTCCCGCAGTAACATGCTGTTGAAACTATGTTGCGCTATTTTGTTTCTCAATGAAAATAGGCTTCTCAACAAATAAGTGGTTAAACGGTCAAAATGAACGGTACATTGCCATTTAAGGCCCTGGTTCCAAGCTTGGTTTAGGTCGGTGTGTAAGTGAAATGGCTTTATGGCTGTCTAGTTTGACGCACGAGATAGAAGATTCTCACGCGCACCGGAATTATGTCGTTTAAAGTGCAAATAAAATCGTATAAAATTGGAAATTAACTATTTAATGAAAAGTAATCCATCACTGGATGCAGTTTGGAATTTGACATTTCATGGTATATTTTTAATTATAATTAAAATTGCTAATGAAGGGATAAACAGCTTTTAAAGATTATTAGGAGGTATGTTTAAGATTTTTTTGGTGCATTAAAGTATGTTTAATTATGTTTTGGCTTCCATTACTTTATGCGAAAAGGACTTGAAAATATCATATTTTTTTACATGTCAAAATTATTTACGGTTTATGAGATACACAGCTTTAAAAAACCACATTTTTGATCGTTTTCAAGAAATCTGCGCCTTAATGTGTTAATTATTCAGATTATTCTAGGGTATTGCACTCGTGGGTTGCAGCTGAAAATCAGCGTCTGGTGGTACACCTTGTGTCTGACATTATGCTGGCCCTTTTGGCATTACAATAATTGTTTTATGTTTTATAGTTTTAAGGTGTATGTATATTTTACTGTAATGCCAAATAAACGCATTTTTCTTTCTTTCTTTCTAGTGTGTTATTCCAGTAGCATTCCAGTCCAGCGAACGGAACCAGCGCTGGAATGTCACTGGAATAATGCTATCCTGCACTGGAATGCACTGGAATATACCCATTACAGTGAACAATCCAGTCCAGTCCAGGATGGACAATATTTTTTTCATTCCAGCTCGGCCATTCCATGTCACTGGATTTAACGGTGAACAGTGAACACGCATTGTTATTATTTGTCTGACTGACTGAATGACTGGAATAATGGAATTGGAATCCAGTCCAGCACCGGACTGGATTAACTCGCTGGGTTACTGGGATGGAATAATGTGAACCAGGCATTACGCAACTAACCCGCTGTTCATGTCACAACAAGTTTGGCCTTGGACTCAACTAATAAAAGATGATTGGGTTCAAATTATCGCGGCCGTCCGAAATATGCTATTTACGAGCTCACGATCGATTTCGTAAGATGGATCACACGGAAACACCGTATTGTTTTGTTACAAGTCCGAAAATAAACGTACCTAGCTAAGCTACACATAAAAACGAAGATTCACAACACCAGTAAAGCAGAGTTACAACAGCGACGTTGAGAAATAACAAAATAAACATTTACTCGTAAATATCTAGTCATTAAGGCCTAGGAAGTAATTTCGTCCTTAGGGTCAAGAAGAAGAAGTGAAAATAACTGTTCTAATTAAAACCTTTATGATTTATTTAACCTTTGTTTCTATTAGCCTTAAAAACCTAGACTAAGGCTAATAAATTGTATCGAGTTTTTAAAATCATCAGGTCATCATCATCAGTCATCAAATCATCACACACATAAAATATTGTAAAAAATATTTCTAAAATTAAATTACATACCCATATTTGCAAATAGGTATTTACCTAATTCCCGCCTTAAAATTATATAAACAAAAAAAAATCCACTTACTTTAAAAAAAGTTTGTGTATAAAGAGAAAATATCCACACGATTTTGACAACATTAATAAATCAATAAACTTTATCGTTTTCAACCGAATTCCTTGTTATTTACATCACTGTCTGGCGTGTAACGCCACCGCTAGTTCCGTGTGGACTAAGTAAAAATAACATTATGTCGTTCGCATATAGCCGCACGTGTCGATCGATCAGGTTAAGCTACGCTAGCCGCGGTTGGTGACCATCTTTACGTACCAAGACCCCTCCGTGTTTCAGAAAACACGTTAAGACGAATGACTGCCGCGGCAGTCATTCGTCTTAACGTGTGGATCTTTGACAGTCGTTCGGGTCGTCAGAAGCCCGAAAGTCTGACAATCCAGTCTTCCAGTAACTGGGTTGTGGAGGTCAGATGGGCAATCGCTCCTCCATGTAAAATACTGGCAGGTATTTCGCTGCATCCGGTTTGACTAGAAGCCGTCCCCAACATAGTTGGGAAAAGGCTAGGTAGATAGTGATCTTTCCAGAGGTCATGTAAAAAAACCGGTTAAGAGCGAGTCGGACTCGCGCACCGAGGGTTCCGTTCCGATTTCTGAAAAAGTGTGCTATTTAGAGACATCATTTTATTTTTCCTGTAATCTTTACATAAACTTCTATTACATAAAATAATGCTCTTTGCAAACTTCGGAGATAAGGGGGGGGGAACGGTATTTTTTTTTACATTTTTCATCAGAAGTCGAAAACTGTGAGGTCTAAGAAAAAGAAAAAAAATGTTTGAGAATGTGCAAACAGCGCTCTTTCATATGATATCCCACATGCTCTAGTAGCTCCACTTTGATTTTTTAAGACTACCTTTCAGTCCCTGTTGGAAAACAAATATAAATATTTTAATTTCTTTCTTATTTGCAAAATAGTTGGGTCAACGTCGTCTAAAACTATTATAAATTTAAAGTTTATAGCATTAGTAGTTCTTGAGATATCCAGCTGTGACAGACAAAACTCAAGCAAATTTCAGTAGGCGGTGCTGGCTACTTTGGACAAGAGTCGATGAAGGCAGATTGTCCGCTTAAAAGGGTCCAGCGACGCGAGTACATAGGCCTCTCCCCTAGGCCCACAGCACCCTGTCCTCCGCCTTAAGCATCGTCGGTCCATCTAGCTGGGGGCGTCCCACACTACGCTTGCCGATACGCGGTCTCCACTCCAGGACTCGTCTGCTCCACCGGCCATCGGTACTTCGAAAAACTTGGCCAGCCCACGGCCACTTCAGTTTGCTTACTCTGCAAGCTATGTCGGTCGGTAGCTCCGGTTCTAAGCCGGATAATTTAATTCCAGATTTTATCCTTCAAAGAGACTCCGGCACAGCCCGCTTCATAGCGCGCTGAGCAACCTTGAATTTGTGAACCAGCCCGACTGTCCGTATCCACGTTTTGACACCGTACCTACGTCATGACAGGCAGGACGTACTGGTTGAAGACCTTAGTCTTTAAACACTGCGGGACAGGCGACGAGAAGACTTGACGGAGTTTTCCAAAAGCTGCCCAACCCATTTAGATCCTTCTGTCGGCTTCTTTCTCAAAGTTACAATAATTTCAATTCCATTTTAATAGTAATGGCTCCATCGTTTTATCGAAGATTCTGCCAATGTCAAGGTTGAACGGAACATAGTGTATTCGCTGGGGTTGACCGGTTAGGTTAAATACATCCTAAGTTCTGACGTAGTTCTGACTACCGAGCTGGATGACTTTGACAAGTATTTGACATTAATTGTCGCTGAGATGAGATAACGATTAGATTTGGGACGTTTTTAAATAGGTACGAAAATTAGCCTACAGTTCTTTTGTATAACTTTGAGTTTTACAATAAATGAATTTGGATTTGCACCTTTGATAGGCAGGTTTATCCACTATCTCACCTGATGATTAGCGATGATATGAACCATAACTTGACGACAAAGGTGCACGCTTACCTAGGACGACGAAGGTGCATACTTACCTAAAAGTATTCCATTCAAGCGGGAAGAAGATCAGCCGGTCGATTCTGTAAAAATCTCACCGTGAATTTGTTTTTGCTAGGAATTGACACTATTGACAGCTCACTCCACGCTCACTTCACCTAAGTTTTCACGGTGAGATGGTTACAGAATCGCACTGCTGCACAAAACTTGTTGCTCACCCCGTCCTTCGCCCCCCTAACCCCGTCCTCCAAACTTCCATCATTCACTGCACTTATGTGGACCATCTGTTTTAGGGACCGGTTTATGACTTGCCTGTGGAAGAAACTTTTTTGTTTCTGTGAGTTCGGCGAAGTCTACCGCAATGGTGCCGCGTTAATGGGTTTTGGAAAGCCAGTTTCAAATTGAGTACCTATTGTAGTATGGCTGTATTTTATTATGTAAGCCTGTTGGTAAATATTATGCCAAGTTAGATATACTATTTGCTGTTTGTACGTTTTCTGCCTGTTCTGCAACAACAGCATACAATTACTTAAAGATTTATCCTATAATTTATCTATTTAATTAAAAAGAGAAGTCCTGTCTGACTGACTGACTGCCTGACTCATCAACGCCCAGCCCAAACCCTTGAATCCAGAAAGCTGACATTTTGCACAGAGGTTCCCTTTATAATGTAGACAAGGAATAAGGATTTCCCGGTAGTATGTTCCCGTGGGATATTTTCCGACATCCACGTGGGCGAAGCCGCTGGCAAAAGCTAGTGCTTTAATAAATTTTAGATTAATTGTTTAATAAATAATAGAGACGTGATCACGTTTTCGAAAATATTATGATGTTTTACTACAATATGTTTAAGTATAAACATAAGAGTGGAGAGACTTATGTCCATCAGTGGACGTCGATCCCAGCCGTCATTCGTATATATTTGACAGTCGTTATGGGTAATCAAAAGCTTAACAGTCTGACAACCAGTCTTACCAAGGGGTATCGTGTTACCCAGTAACTGTTGTGGAGGTCAGATAGGCAGACGATCCATATAAAATACTGTATTCAGCTGCATCCGGTTAGACTGGAAGCTGACCCCAACATAATTGGGAAAAGGCTAGGCCGATTTATTTTTTTGATATTCTAATACATACCAGTAATATTTTTTTAGCATATGGAGGCTTTTGCGCGACTCGCGTTTATTTTGGACTAAACTTATAGGTAAAACAGAATCCAGGTATACAGTAGAGTTTCTCCACTACGTCCTTTGACAGATTAACAACTAGTTTGAGGGTCCCTTTCTATAAGCTGCGGATTGAGCAGTGGGTTTAAGTCCCACACGAAGATATTACGTGCCAGAGCAGTTCAAAGTGAAAGAAGATTTGGTTCACACAGATCAACACAGATCAAATAACATGTACAGTACGACACAACTTAGATGTAGCATCGGCAAAATTCGTAAAACCGATCACGATCCGAACTGAGTGCGCCTTCAACATCACCAATCTTTATTACTGCTTTAGGCGGAAATGATCTTTACGCATACGCAATAACTTGTAAAGTCATATTATAACTAATTAATACATTCGTAAAATTGAAATGAATTAATGAAAATTTTCAAATCTATGCTAAAATCTATCTAAGTTGTCTCATACTGTACGAGTCTACGATAAACAGGGTGTAAGTGTAAACAGTGGCAATCTTTAAAGGGGTTATTGTACTCATCATTATGAACAACTTTTAGGTACTATGGACCAGGCAAAAAAAATCAGCTGTTCAGTATAGAACAGCTGATTTTTTTTGGATGGTATTTAAAAGTACTTCAATTTATTCCCATTTCATTTACCTAATTTTGCCTGTGTTCCACCAAATATACTGAATGTGCACCAAAATATGTTCATTAAAATATGTCATAACGAGCATCTATTGGATATGGCGCTCGGCGGCCGCTGCCGCGGCACCGCTCGCTTCGCTCGCTCGCCGTCGCGCGTTAAGGGTCACTGTTCTAACCTAACCTAACCTAACCCAAATGATTCACCAATGTGAAGTTTCGGACGCGCGGGTGTTTTGTGTAACATTCAGGAATATTTGGTGCACGATCAGTATTTTGATGTACGGATAATATTTTTGGTGAACACAAAAATATTATCCATTTTTTTTTCGCGATTTCAGGTTTGGTCCCATAGTAAAAGTTGTGCATAATGATGATTACAATGACCCCTTAAAAGATTGCCACTGTTCACACTGACACCCTGTATATAACACACCATACAAGACATATTGATAATTTTTATATATGTATAGGTAGTCCTTAATATACCGCGAAATTTACCAATAACTCAATTAGCATAATAGGCCAATGGCAATTAATCAAAATTAAATGCAGCCTGATGTAAATAATCGTTTTGTGATAAAATTACTACGAAAATGTAATTACTAAGAAGTAGCATTGGGTTTTTCCATCAGGAATTTCTCAGTAGGTAGGTAATTAAAAAAATAAATTAATATTAATAATAGTAAATTAAAAAAATAATAATTATTAAAATAAAAATTATTTTTTTCATTCATTAATTATTAATTAATTAATATTATTATTAAAATTAAATTAAATTCCACCCTGTATAAATTTTGTTGGACTGCAAAAAGTGCCAGGTTGCGAACTGGCAGACCAATTAACTTTTAAAGGGCATCATTTTAGCTACTGGGAGAACTTGGTTGCAACCTGTAACTCGATGAGGTAAAATTGACCACCCGATGTGGCCATAAAAATGGTTGGACTGCGAATCCCTCCAACACCACGCTCGGCCGATATAGTTTTTTAGACTCTATTAATAGACACTAAAACCAAAGGAAAGGTTTCGTTCAGTAACCACATGAGGTAAAATGATGGTCCAAAGTAGGTAGCATAACTTCTCACTGCCACGTATCCTCCAAGCTGATCCCCGGCAGACCAAATTTTTTCCTACCTATTGTAGGTCTACTTTTCGTGGAATGTGGGATTTTCCAGTAACTCGATGAGGTAAGTAATCGTTCAGCGGCCGCCCGGACTATAATAGTTCGTAGTCTGGATTCGCGGCCAGTTGATGGCAATAGGATCGCCCACTCTATCAATAACTGGCGAAATTTAACATCTATACACCGTGAAAAAATTCCCCTGTACACGATAACCACGTCTGTTAGCAAGTAGCGGCCGAGCGCTGCAAGCAAGAATAGTCCTTAGGTAATACGGGCTGGTATCCGCAACTCCTCGTCAATGCGCGTATTTTGCGTATGGGTGGGAAAGTCGATCCTTCGATCCACCCCAGAAGAGAATAGTCCTTACAATGTATAGATGTTCGTTTTTCCGATAGTACGAGTATGTACCTACCTAAATAAAAGTACGATTGTATTTTTTCTAACATGTCCTATTTGGAATTACTGCCGAGAGTTTTATTAAACTCACGCCAATCATTCTAATCTATACTTTATTACAAAACAATGGGTTACCTACACTGCCCTCGTAAATGAGAACACAGTAACTTCAGTTACTGTGTTTATGCTTGTATTGGTTATTGTAATAACGAGACCAAGCGCTATCTGGGAAAATTTTCGGTTTGTCTGTATCTACCACCGTTAAAGGAGATACGATAGTTAAAAACGCAGTTTTTTGCTAATAATCAAGACATTTTTAATAAAAAACACAGTTCGTTAGAATTTTTAGGTTTGAACACAGTAAATTACTATTTACTGTGCTGTAATATGTTCATGAATTTTTATAAATATGTTTTACTTGGCTATAACACGGCTTTTTCAAATACTGTGGTTTAATGTAAAATTTCCGTAAAATGTATCATTTGTTATACCTAAATTAATCACAGTATCTTAGTTACTGGGCTTAAGATGCCTGCAGTTTTAATATTTATTTCAAAAATACTTAGCTTAACAACAGTAACTATTGATTTACTGGCTTTTAAGCTAACCTTTTGCGTGTAACGGGGTAATAACAATAAAGTACGTTGAGCCTGGACACAGCTTCATGTCAGCCGATAGCTTTCATCATCAAGTGGAGCAAGCAAACCAAAAATTTACGACTGATTTACACAATACTGTGCAGTCTGCATGATCTAGAAAAGTTGACGTAAAAGTAATGGCCGTTGGAGATTTTTATGATTACCAGGACTGTGTTCATTCTGCACACCGACAAGAATTTACTTGCGTGAAATCGTTAAAGAGGTTCAAATTAGGCGTGGGTTTTTAAAATTATATTTAAAGAAATCATTCAGAGAAAATCAATATTTATTGCAATTTATTTTTTGAAAACGAAGCAGGAAAATAACAGAATGCCTGCTGAGCCTATTCCAAAAACTACAGCACGACGTAGGTACCTATTATTAGTGAGCAAAGAAAATCCGATATTAATTATGAAACTGGAGCCTCTCATGCCTTCAAAACTCTTGTTTTGGCAAGCACTGCCTGAGAATAATTTGGCCGTAGATTTACGTACACATAATATTGATGGTTGTGACTAGGGCATAATATTATAATTATTTTGATTTCATTTGTTGCATTTATATAAGTGAAGAAGTTTATTTTATATGTTGTTTTCTATATTTTTTAGTTTGTTAAAAAGTAATTATGAAATAATGCCTGGCAAAGGGCAAATTACTTAGAATATTTGATGTATCTATCTCCTCATCTTGTCGCTGTATCCCACAAAGATAAATAAAATTAATGAAGACTTATATAAGAAACTGATCTCGAATTTAGCAATTAAAATCTATATAATAAAAAGAGAAGTCCTGACACTGACTGACTGACTGACTGACTCATCAACGTCCAGCCCAAACCCTTGAACCTAGAAAGCTGACATTTTGCGCAGAGGTTTCCTTTATAATGTAGACAACAAATAAGGAAGGATTTTCGTTTCCGTGTGATATTTTCCGACATCCACGCGGGCGAAGCCGCGCGGGAAGTGCTAGTTAATAATAAGAACGTGATTTTAGTTTTAGTCGATTCAAAAATAACTTAAAGTGGTTTAATTTCGTACCTTTTATGAAAAAAACCAGGGTAATTATTATTTTGAGGAATCATACACAAATGAAAAAGGTTAACATAGAACACAGTATATTTAGATACTTATTATTGCATTTTAGATTCATAAATTAGTCTTAAATACAGCATCTTCAGTTACTATGTATTCAGTTAGGTAATTGAAGCCTACTGTTATTAGGTTTCAACCTAGTATGTATACAGTTACTGTGTTGTATTGTCACTAGAGTTCCTGTCTTTAAATGGTTAATACACAGTAACGTGTAAAACTAACCTAGACCACAGTAACCATTCAGTTACTGGGTTTTAGCTTAAAAAAATAAATTTTTATGAATTATGTTCCTATTTTATAACACATTAACTGATTTTATTAAATAAAAAACAGTAAAATATTGGTTCTTTATACTCTGAATTAAAGCTTTGTCCATTTTACAACATATAAAAATATAATTTTCAACCTGACTTAAATGGTTTGTTCATAACAAAACGATTTAACAATTAAAGTTTAACCGCGTTTTTTACAAAATGGCATTTTCGGAGTTACTGTGTTTTCATTTACGAGGGCAGTACAGGTAACCTACCTACGTATTATAGGTAGGTAATAATATGTCATCTCATAATGTAAACGGGGACGTCCTTGCGGTTATAGCGCTATTGTATTGAATGAAACGCCACACTGTGAGGTCATGGCTTCTATCTCGGGAGTTCACCTCCGTAATTATACGCAGGTTATCCTTATGTACAGTCATACGCCAAAGACGCCAAAGACTGTAACAATAAATTTTAGTAAAGTTTACGTACTATTTTTGTGCAAAAACGAATCACTTCTAAATATTTTCCTCTTGTATTTTAAAATTAATGCTCAACCCAGGAATTTATCCCTTAAGGACTTCACACTCACCAGCTTCCATCGAAACCACTGTCCCGCTAACCTTGGTTACCTTAGATTTAATCACACCTGACAACAAAATCCGGATCGGTCAGTTTCATTAAATAGCTAATAGTATTTTCGTTTAAAACTAAACAGTCTCAATCTCAAAGGCTTTACGGATAGTTCTATTTGCATGTCTGTAGTGGAAAGCAATTTGAAACGCCTGGCACTCCGTTTATAGCAATCTGCGGACGGACGGCGCTGTTTCATGTTGCCTTATAGTTTGTAAAGGCGCTAAAATTGTTCTGGATGTACCTTATGTATCTTGAGAGGATTTCAGTTTTGTTGCTGTTTTGGTGAAAAGTGGTTCTTCACATTAACATTATAAAGGTGAAAGTTTGTGAGTATGTGTGTTTGTATGTTTGTTACTTCTTCACGCTCAAACAGCTGAAAAATTTTAATAAAATTTGGTATGGAGGTAGCTGACACCCTGGATTTACACACAGGTTGCTTTTTATCCCGTTCTACGCGGGTGAAACTGCGGGGCGCAGCTAGTAAACTGTATAAAGCAATTCAATTAGCTGTTTTTTGTTGTAGGATAGTATGCTAAAAACAAAATGATTATGGAGACAATAAAGTAAAAAAAACTTTCTACGCCGACCCCAAATAAACTGAGATAGTGGCTGGAGGATGACCATACTCGCGAGGTAGCTAAATGCTAAACTGAAAACGAAGCTAGCATTAAATAATAGGTATTATAGAATACGTGTGGGATCAAACCGAATAGTTTGCATAAACCGTATTGGCAGCGCATTTTACGATGCACATTAAAGAAGTCGATGGCACCAGATGGGAAATCGAGGTGCTAATACCTAGCGGTTCGAAATTTGTGGTAGTGTCGACTGGTTTATAGCACTTTTAGAGGCACTTTTCTTCGTTTTATGATACCTTACTGTGGTTTATAGTGTTTAAAGGTGCTAATAGATCAAGTATTGATGACACTTCTGATTTAATGGGCTGTTAAGACGAATTTAATTCAGAAAATAAATAAAGGTACAATCAGGTATAAGCGGTAAATAAAACTGGAACATCTGTCGTTATATGAGTACCTAACAGCTATTTTCGAGTCATAAATTGGTAACTGATATCATCGATGACAAAAACGTCTGTTAAAATGCGGACCTCGTTGCTTGCCTGGTTATTATTATGTATTGAGCTGTTACTAAGTGATTAATTAAAATAAACCATGTATCCTAACCATAGACTTATTAAGTCTATGATTCTAACTAATATTATAAATGCGAAAGTAAGTTTGTTTGTTACCTTTTCACGCCTATACCACTGAACCGAAAATCCTGAAATTTTGTATACGTTGTCAGGTGTACAGAAACGGACATAGGGTACCTTTTATCCCGAAAAAAAGTACTGTTCCCGAGGAAAACAACAATAACGTTCTTATGATAACAGATGGCGCCACGTGTCTTTCGGATCATGATTGAATTACATTATTACAAGCAGAGTACAATCCGAATTGATTGTCAAACTCTAAATTAACGCGAGCGAAGCCACGGGCAAAACCTAGTCAAGAATTTTTTTTACTGCAGAATTGCAGACACAGGTTTTCCAATCCAAATGTCTTAGTCAGAAAAAAATACACACTTTTACCTGAGGAAGTAGCAACGAAACATTATTGTATTATGAAGTTCTGACTTTCTGAGGTCTTACAAAAAGGCGCTGCCAGCAAACTCTATGTCATTGGCAAATACCACAGTCATGTAAGACCTTTAAAGGTCTGATGGTAGACGTGACAATGCTTTGCGAAGTATGAATGAGTTTCTCAGTACTATGTTATGAGGACACAGTCCATTGTGTAGCGGAAATATATGGGACGTAGTATTGAAAGTTGTGAAAATACAGATTATTTAGTACCTTGGTGGTAGTCGATGTTTTACATCGCACATATTTGATCAAAGAGATTATGAAAGAATGGCAATTTAGTCTGAGTCACTGTCATGCACGGTACATGACTGTTAGGGTGTCGATATTATAATATAAGGTTTTCACAGAGCGCACTATTTCGATTTTTCCATGGGTACAGAAACATCGATATCAAAGAAAAATCAAACGGCTGGAAAACAAATGAACAACTGTTTTTTTTAAGTATCATGTAGTACTATAAAATTAATTTGAATTTGGAATTATAAAAAGAACTTCACACTAGCCGGTATCAAAAATCGGCAGTTTGATAGGTACCTTAAGACCTATTATTTGTATAGGCTAAAGGCAAGTACGCATTTCTCCTATAGAGGAGCAACTAACAGTAGTAGGTGATGATTCAAGACTTCTAGCATAGATGGTTTCTGCACGTGTAGAGACATAGGCTATGTGTGATAGGTTTCCTCTACCGTAAGTCAACGGTATGCAACCTCATAGCTTATGAAACCGGTTGTTAAAAGTTTTGATGTCCGTCATGACATTATCGACATGATCTACGATATTTTAAGCATTCGAATACAGAGTATATCGATTACCTCAATGATATTATATACCTAATAAAGAGGTAGATATGGCACTAGGGCGCGCAAATTGTTGCAGCCAAATGTAGACAGTTGTAATCATTTCATTCAGTCGGCTAATAGCAGCGAGCGAAACAAAGCGTGTCCGTGGCGTGACAGTATATCTAAAATGCCAAGCTATCTCTTTCTGTATCATACGTTCCGTATTATCTATCGCAATCGTAGTTGAAAGCTACTATATACCTATAATATGTAAACACATTTGTAATAACAACGCAACAATATCCAAACGCCGCTCAGTATGAACGTAGCGTATTTGGATTACCTTGACAATTATAGAAGCAGTTGCAGTTCTTCTAGAAAAACTTCTAAATCCCGGATAAGGTGCAACATTTAAAGCATTCAAAGGCAGGTAGTGCTAAAGGTTTGATGAGCTAAGCACTTTGTTCGTAGATCTCGCCATTCCAATACAGCTAACACTTTTATTTGATTAGACTTGTCAGTAAAACGGATTTTATGTTCGAGCAGCTTTATGTTACTGCTTGAGTTGGTCTTCCTTTTTTATGTAATAAGGTAAGAAAATGATTCAGTGTTTTGTGCTACCTACGTTCATCATCATCATCATAATTTCAGCTTAAAGACGCCCACTGCTGGACATAGGCCTCTCCCAAGCACCGCCACTTCGACCGGTTCTTGCGGTCTTCCCCAGGTCATCAGTCCACCTTATCTAGGCCTTCCAACGTTACGGCTTCCATTCCAGAATCTTTCGCTCAGCTCAAGGAATTGACGTGGTATCGAAGTACGGAATTGTTAAGTGGTCATAGTGAAGGGCCCAGTAGATTGCACCCGTGCGCGTGTGGGGCAAGTTCGAGCTATGAATCAGTAGATAGGTAACCATAAAACATATATATGTTTTATATACAGTGTGAGTCTTCATAAAGTGCACAAACTTAAGGATGTGGTGCAGACCATCGAACTGAACAACTTTTTCCCAGGGACCAACATCGTAATCGTAAAAAAAAAACAATCGCCCCATACATTTGGTCAGGTAGGCATTGAGATTTTAGTAAGGGACGTTTTTTTTTTCCACGATTACGATGTTGGTCCCCGGGAAAAAGTTGTTCAGTATGATGGTCTCCACCACATCCTTAAGTTTGTGCACTTTATGAAGACTCACACTGTATACGTATTTACAGCATAAATCAATATATCCCATTCTATTCATGTCAGTTGGTTGAATATAAACAGCTCGAAAATAGCTACATTTCTGAGCTAAAGTTTGAGAGTACGTAAATACGAAGCTGCAACATTGGGCGTCCTAGTCAGTGCGCCTTCAGCCCGAAAACTGATGGCGATTCATCGTCTTGTATTATTGAGTTTGGGACTGACTCACGGGCAGCGAGAGTAGGCAACAGAATTTTTAAATATCTAATAATAGGTCGGGGAAAAAGTTTTTTCGTATTATAGTATGTATGAACTTGTAATAAAATATCTTTGGCTATACTATTTGTATCTGGCTGGTTTTGGTATCAACATAATTCCAAATTCATATTAGGAAAATGTGTGATTTTCATTTGTTTTTCGTACTGTCAAGATGAGTGAATTTAATGAAGAAATTCGATACATTTTAAAATTTTACTACAAAACAGGTAAAAATGCAACGCAAGCCGCGAAAAAAAATTGCGATGTTTATGGACCTAGTGCAGTGTCTGTGAGAGTAGCACAAGCGTTTTCAATCCGGAAATTTTGATGTCAAAGATGCACGTCGCTCCGGTCGCCCTATTACGGACAAAATGGATGCCATTTTTGAAAAAGTGGAGCAAAATCGGCATATCAGTAGTTACGACGTAGCTGAAGAACTGGGCATTGACCAAAAAACAGTTTTGACCCATTTGGCAAATGACACTTAACTAAATAATAAACTATGAAAAAAAAATGTCTTGAATTTGTATATAAAATACGAAGGAACTTTTTCCCCGACCTAATATGTATTGATACTACGAGAGTCCATGACCAACATTTTTGTCTCATCATTTTACGACCAAAACCGTATAACATAGATAGAAACATACTGATTCCGCGTCATATCCAACCTGACCGCATTTTCGAATATTTGTTATGTCAAAAAAATTAAATAACCAGCACCCTAATTGCGTAACACTTTATCGATCGGAGTTGGTTTCATTTTGAAACAAATTGCTAATCCATTGCTTCATAATATGTTCGAAAAATTTGTCTGCTCGACAACGTAATTAACGCAATTAATGTTGTTGAACTGTCAAAATGAAACCAACTACGATTGATAATGTGTTATGCAATTAAGGTGCTGTTTCATAGCAATCTGTCTGATTATCAGAATGTAGTTAAACAATAGATTTTACATACCGAAAATACAATTTTCAAACACCAGTAGCGTCACACGTACCCAGGAGGTCATTTGAGGTAAAATTAAAAATAAGGTACATTTACATCTTAAATTATTGTGATATAACCGTCTGGATTTTTTTTTAGACATAACAGTAATGGGTCCACATAAAACTGCGATGTTTCTGATTGGTACTGCCGACCTAGTTGTATTCAGAATCATCTAAAGTAACGATTTTTTACGGTTTTGCCGTTGCGACATGGTTCTGGCCGTGGGCTCTCGTACAAACAGAGAAATCATCTAATAAGAGAAATGCTCGAAGAAAGAAAAATAAGGCAAAACCTAATTTTATATACCGGTGATCAATATTGTTATTTATCACCGATCCTCTCGTAAAGTAGATGATTATTGGCATTTACCTACCTGAAAACAATATTTTATCAGCAACCACAAAACGAATAATGAAAAATACCTAACTACGTATTTAGGTTGCTGTCAAGTTGTCCATTTCAAGCATAAACGTCAAAAAAAAAACCGGTCAAGAGCGGGTGGAACTCGTGCATTGAGGGCTCTGTTCTGATTTCTGAGAAAGTGTGCTATTTAGAGACATTGTTTAATTTTTCCTGTAATCTTATACATAAACTTCTATCAGATAGAATGATTTCAGATTTTTCTCTATGCAAGCTTCGGAGGGGACGGTATTTTTTTTTACAGTTTTCATCAAAAGTCGAAAACTATACGGCCTAAAAAAAGAAAAAAGCACATTCTCAAACATTTTTTTTCATTTTTTCAGCGCTCTTTCATTATGATACCCCACATGCCATAGTAGCTCCACTTCGAATTTTTTAGATCCCCTTTCAGTCCCCGTTGCAAAATAAAAATATTTTTATTTCTTTCTTATGTGCAAAATAGTCCAGTTGATAGCATTATTAGTATATCCAGCTGTGACAGACGACCAGACAAACTGATTGAGCACCGCGAGGGTTCCTTTTTACCATTTTGGTACGGAACCCTAATTATGGTTAAGCAGACGTCTAAGAAGGGGCAACACCTAGGGCTAGGCTGAGGTGAAGCTAGTGCACTGTGTGCGTTGCTGGATGCTGTCCGCTTCTTCTTATTCGAAGAGATCACCTCCAAACTTTGATAAACCAAAATATTTCAAAACTCAAACTCAAAGCATTTATTTCAAATAAACCAATTACAGGCACTTTTGAATTGTCAAGGCACAGGCAGGCACTTTTGCCTTACATTCATTCCATCCGTGTGTCACCGAAGTGTAATAGACATTTGTATTGATGAGCGAGCACGGCGCGAAATCCAATGTTTTGATATCAGTCCATTGAATAACTCGACCTGAAGTAGAAATACACGAAAAGAGAAAGAGTTTATTTATGCTGTAGTTTTCACACATTCGTTTCATTTTCGATTTTAGCTGAAATGAAAAAGGTAAGGATTTTTCGCAAAGTTCGTGGAAAGTCAGTTTGTATATCTTGATTTTAGCTAGGTAGGAGAAAAATAATAAGATTATCAGGTTTTTATGGTTCCGTACCACAAAAGGAAAAAACGGAACCTTTAAAGGATCACTTGTTTGTCCGTCTGTCTGCCTGTCTGTCTGTGTGTCTGTCTATCTGTCTGTCTATCAGTCTGTCAAGACCGTTTTTCTCAGGAACGCGTGAAGGTATACAGCTGAAATAAGGTCTATAGTCCCTTGGAGTTCTAAAAAGATCAAACTTCTAAGTCAACGCAATAAAAAAATACGGCCATTTATGCGACATTTTTTGATAGTCGCAAGTAGGATGAAAACCTATAGGTAGGGTACTTCCCGTTGACCAAGAATAATGAAATTTGGCAAGAAGCAAGGTCTCCCAGCACAAGTAAAGGAATAAGTCCGAAAATTGTGAATTTGTAATTTTATGACATAATTTTTTATGTTTTTTTGATACCTATCCAATGTTAAGTTTGTTTTTGAGATAAATTCTTTTCAACTACGGAACCCTTCATTGTGCGTGGTCCGACACGCACTTGGCCGGTTTTTTTATTAGAAGCTGTCTCTGTTTACTTGTATTACATTATTTTGTTTTGTGATGAAAATAGCTAAGGTCACATCTTAGTAATTTTCATTGAAGCGGAAAATTGGAGACTTTTTTAATGTCTAATTTATTGAAGTGAAAACTTCTTTTTTATCCGACTACGGCAAAGCCAAAAGGAAGGGTTATGATTTTAGCAGTCTATGTATGTATCTACGTAAGTAGGTATGTATATAAGTAAGAATTTTAACACGACTACGGCAAAGCCAAAAGGAAGAGTTATGATTTTATTTAGCAGTTTATTTATGTATGTAAGTATGAATACACAAGTATGTTATATATTTACGTGTGTTCCACCGTAGCGCCTGAATTACTGAACCGATTTTGATGAATGAGTTATCAGTAGATTCGAAATAATGGTCCGGGTGACATAGGCTATATAAAATCTCCCTAAATTTAATACATATAAGTATTGAACTTTACACGTAAATTTCAGACCTCGAAAAAAATTAAATTGAGATACCTACTCATGACATGTTTGGTATCAAAAGAAAGGTCTGGACTATTTTATTTTATTTTTATTTTATTTTATTTAAAAAGGTACACCAACAGCTTCTGTATACAATACATCAAATAATAGTAGCTAAAAAGTAATAGTCTTATACAGTTGCCAATAACAGGTGAACCAACATTCTCAAATACAATGATAACAGGTAAAAACGAAAAGTATAAAAATTAAGTGGTAATAAACAGAAATAACAAAATGATAAAAGAGCTAAGTTACAGAGGTTGCACGAAATACCTACCTACATACTAAACACAATTAATCTTTAGATGGCGTAGGTTGTGTGCTTAGGGACCCCAAGATTTTGGTTTTAAAGATATTTACGGAGTCATGATATATGTCAACATCAGGATAGGATTTTATATAAGAATTCATCTCTCGGCTGAGCCTATTGAGAGGTGAGTTTAGTCCTAGATTTGTTTTGGATGCTTTAGTGTAGAATAAATGGGTAGTAGGATATCTGGGTAAATTATAGGGGACTTTTAGTCCAATTTGTTCAGTTAATTTATCGCAGTCCAATTTATTGTTAACCAATTTGAAAAAGAACATGAGATCTTGTACCAGTCGGCGGTCGCGCAGAGTAATCATTTTGTAACATTGAGTACGTTGTTCGTATGGACTCCGGGGAGATATGTCACCATAGGCATAGGCTAGGTGTTTTGTGAAGGCCCTTTGGATACTTTCTACTCTTTGTGAGTGCACAGCATAGTGCGGGCTCCACACCACACTGGCAAACTCAAGGCGGCTCCGAACTAAGGCGTTATAAAGGACAATTTTTGTTCTTGCCAGCTTAAACCCTTTAGTGCTTCTCTTAAGAAACCCTAGAACCCGCGCCGATTTCGTAACAATGCTATCAATATGGCTTCTGAAGTTAACTTTACTGTCCATGATGATGCCAAGATCACGAACCTCATTCACAGTTTCCAATAATGCTCCTTTTATGTTATATGAGATAGTACAGGACTGTTTTTTTCTCGTGAATCGTATATGGCTACATTTTTGTACATTAAGTTTCATGTGGTTAAGGTTGCACCACTGCTCGATTCTATCCAAATCATCCTGAATTAGGGTAGTATCTTCATTTGAAGTTATAGTTTTATAAATTTTGAGATCATCGGCAAACATTAGGTATTTACAATGATGGATTTGGATAGTAATATCGTTAATGTAGAGTAAAAACAAAACTGGTGCAAGATGTGAACCCTGAGGAACTCCTGAGTCGGCATAGTATGGGTAAGATTCGTAACCATTAACAACAAGAATTTGCGATCTATGGAATAAATAAGATGAGAACCAGTTTAAAAGTGAGCCATGTATACCATTATATTCTAACTTGGCCAGCAACAGAGAATGGTCAACTCTGTCAAACGCACTGCTGAAATCCATGTACACGGCATCTACTTCTAGTCTTTTGTCAAGAGCTAGGGTTACATCAGATACAAACTCGACGAGATTTGTTTCAACGCTGCGTCCAGCTTTGAAGCCATGCTGACTTGGTGCAATAATTCTATCAATGTGGCGAGTAATGATTGGACAGACAAGAGACTCAAAGATCTTCGAAAAACATGGTAGTATCGAAATAGGGCGGTAATTTTTAACATTCGCAGGATCACCTTTTTTAAAAACCGGGACAATTCTTGCGCTTTTCCATACATCGGGGAAAATTCCTTCCGCAAGAGAAGAATTAAAAATAATCCGCAGCGGTAAGGCAAGTTCATGGCAGCAGCGTTTTATAAACAAGGGTGGTATAGAATCAGGTCCAGCACCTTTGGAGGCATCTATGAGTTTGAGCTTGTTAAAAATTTGTTTCTCCGTAAACTTAATAGTACTTATGACAGAGTCAATACCTGAAAATCCATTGGAAGCATTGCAAGTAGTGGTTGGATTTTGGCTAAAAGCAGAGACAAATTGATCCGCAAAAAGATTAGCAATTTCTGGACCACTGCTAGCCATCTTATCATTCATGAACATGTCAGCAGGTATACAAGATTCCCCACGACGTTTATCTTTTATGAATCGCCAGAAAGCTTTAGGGTTTTTGGCAATATCAATTTCAATTTTACATTTATATGTATTATAACAGTTATCTATTAAAGTGTGGCAGCGACTACGAAGTAATTCAAAAGTGAGTCTGTCTCGGGGATTATTATATCTGCGGTATTTTTGTCTATATTTCTCTTTTTCAGATAGAGCTCTAACAAGTGATTCAGAATACCAAGAGGGATATTTAGATTTTTTTCTTGCATATTTGGGTACAAAATCATCTATAGCATTCTGTAGTATGCTGTAGAAGGCAGCAACCCTTTCATTAGCATCAACACAATCATGAAAGGCATCATACCAATTTATATTTTTAAGATACATTTTGATTTGTGCATAGTCGGCTTTAAAAAAGTTATAACCTGAACGACATTTTGTTTGTAATTGTTTTACATTTGAAAGCGGAATAGAGATGAGGATGTTCGGGTGGTGGGAGTCTAATTTACTAATCAAGTCATTGGGCTTAGTAACTGTAACATCTGACATGTTGCTAAATACTAGGTCTAAAATTTTGCAGTCAGCATTTAGAATAGAATTAAATTGGTGAAGTTCATTGATTGACAGAAAGTCTACAAGTGAGTACCCCAGTGAATTTTCATAATTAGATGGCGATAAATGCAGGCCGTCATCACTCTTGTTCCAATCGATGAAACCCAAGTTAAAATCCCCAAGCATCACAACATCGTCAACATTATTTAGAACATTGTTAACATTATTTAAGAAGCATTGTAGAGAATCCAGTTTGACAGGCGGTGGCATATAGATAACACAAAGAGCAATTTTCTTAGTAATATTGTCAACAGTTAACTCTACCGACAACCATAAATCTTCGAAATCACTTTCCCAGTTTTTCATTCTTACAGATTTAATTTTATTACTAACAGCAACCATAACCCCACCCCCATCTTTTTTACTTGACTGAGAACTTAATCTATCCCTACGGTACACCACATATCGCGGGTCAATGAACTCTCCATTATTTATGTTAGGATTTAACCAAGATTCAGTAAATGCTATTACATCATAGCTAGTAAGCAAAATATTTTTATAGATATCTTCAGTTTTAGTCCTCATTCCACGAACATTTTGATAATAAATATCAAGCATTGCGAATAAAAATAACGCCAAGAACATTTATATAAAAACATTAATATACCTAAGTCTTAAATTGTGATGTCAGTTGTTTTCATTAACTTTAAACTATCCTGATTGCGAATGTAGATTGGCTTCGAATGAATATCTTTTCGTACAAGAATTCGCCCGTTGCGTATCCAGACAAAGTTATATGACATCTCTTTAGCCAGTTTCCGTGTCGCCGCATGCAATTGTTTGCCAGCAGGGCATAAATGTTCGCTTACAAAAATAGGTATTCGGATACCACCCATGCCTAAGTGATGCGAGTTTAATTTGTCCGAAGGATGTTTTTTGTTAAAATCACCTACAGCAGCCAGAACTTTGTCACGCTGGCGGGGGCTGCGGAGCTTAGCAATCACAGTACGTGGGCGGTTATTATCCTTATTTAGTTTGGCTACTCTTGTAACGTACATGATGTCACTGTCGCCAATATCGCAACTAGTTACCCTCGCGATGTCTAGTAGAGTTTTCACAAGGTTTTCAGACTTATCTTCGGGTAAACCATTAATTTCCACGTTGTTTTCGCGCATGTTTTGTTCCACTATACATAACCGTGTAGTAAGGTCATTGACACTCTGCTGGAGGTTTGCATTATCGTTGCGCAGTTGATTAATTATTGCGTCTTTTTCATCAAAGCGTTTCTTGAACTCTTCGAAGTCCTCATTGAAAAATTCGAACGAAGCTTTGAATTCAGATATCTCTCCCTGACTAGCAAATTAAAAATATGTTTATACCTATGCCATATTATTTACGGAAATAAATATGTTTAAATTGTTAAAAACAAGCAAAAGTGTGACTGGCGTACGGCGTTAAATCGGAAAAGTATAAAATAAAAAAATAAGTTAAAAAAACTGTAACCCGACTACGGAAAAATAAAAATGATCTAAAAAGTACAAAACAAGAAAATATTTTAGACAGAAATCAAGACATAGGTACACAAATGGTTAAGGTAAAGCCGTTGTCGCATGCCATTATAATTTTGTAGGTGTTCCTGGCACCCACATACAGGTATGCGACGACGGTTTTACCTTGACCATTTGTGTACCTATGTAAAATAAATAAATAATAAGTTTATTGTACAAAGAGAAACGCATAGAACACATACACTAAACATGATAGTACAAGTGGCAGTCAGACAGGTTGAACAGCTGGCTCCTGAACTAAGTAAAAAGATACTTGTATCTCAGGAGCCAAAGTTCCTCATAAACATTGAAAAGTACAACTAAATGCAATCAAGCTCAGTAGTTACTATAATGCTTTACATTTGTGAACATCGAACACATTTTATGCAAATATTACATAGATTTAAATAGAGAAACCGAGAAAAAAAAAATACATTTAAATTACAGAAGACATTCCAACGATCACCCCATGAATACCTTACTCAGATAATCATGAGACGACCGCCAGAATATCCTCTGTATCGTCGTAAGACAAATTCTGCAACCAATTAGTCAGCTTTGCTTTCAGCGCAAACTTGGTCAACGTGTAAATATCAATTAACCGATGTACCTTATTATAAAGACGAGCACTTAGAACTGGGTAATGGCGGCTAGCAAATGCAGAACGACATTGGACGGAGTCACAGACTGGACGACCTCGACGTCTTAGAAGGATGTTTGAGTCTAAAGGTAGGATGGAGTGACGGCGTAAGACTACACGCAGAATGAAGAGTTGTCGCACAGTGAGGACTTGGGATTCAGAGTACAGCAGGGCGGTTGGATAATCTCTACGCTTAAAATGCATAACCTTTAGAATCACCCTTTGAGCACGTTCTATTTGAATTAGAAGATTTTTATAAGTGCCTCCCCAAACTGTAATGCAATAAGTGATAATTGATGCACATAGACTCTGGTAGACCAAAGACAAGATTGCAGGGTCAGCTGAATGTCTTAACTCTTTAAATATGAATATGAGCTTTCTTGTGCGTGAACATAATGCCTCGATGTGGGTGCGCCAGGTTAGTTTTTCATCAATGTACACCCCTAGGTATTTGATACTCGAAACTATGGAGAGTGTAAGACAACTGCAGCTGATATCATCCTCTGCACAGGAATGGGCTTTTACTAAACTAGACTCGGAAGGTAAAGGAATAGAATTCGGGAAGGAAAAACGTAAGAGTTTGGTCTTCTCAATATTGAGAGTCAAGAGATTAGCTGAAAGCCACTCCATCACAAGGCGGAGAGAGTGTTCCGTTCTTTGTTTGGCCTTCTCCCAGTCAACATCGTATACAATAAGCGCTGTGTCGTCAGCGTAGGTGAATATATCACAGTTGGGGATAGACATTTTGCACAAATCATTAATGTATATCAGGAACAAGGTAGGTCCTAATATACTACCTTGTGGTACCCCAAAACAGATATATTCATCTTCGCTGACAAAGGAATTGATTTTTACACGCTGAGTTCTTCCAGATAAGTAATCTGTGAACATTTTCAACGCAAGGCCACGTATTCCAATTTTTTCCATCTTCAAAAGCAAAGTGGGGACAGAAACCGAGTCAAAAGCTTTACATAAATCAAGAAAAACACCATAGCATTTTTGCTTTTTATCCAGATTAGAAACAACACTGTTAACAAGATCTTGGACAGCGTCTTCAGTGGAGATCCCCTCTCTAAATCCGTACTGATTATTGGCAATTATTTTAAATTTAGAAAGATATGAAGTTAAGGATTTATTTAATATCTTTTCAAGGATTTTAGACAAGGAACTCAAAACAGAAATCGGCCTATAATTAGACAAAATGCTTTTGTCCCCACTCTTATAAATTGGATGGACTATGGCTTTCTTAAACACTCTAGGAAAAATACCAGTATCAATTGCACGATTACATATGTTTGTTATGGGTGAACTGAGTATAGAGCTGGATTCTTTAAGTATTTTTACAGGGATATTATCGTGGCCAGTGGCACAATCCGCTCGTAAACTACAAATTATTCCATACACCTGTGATGCGTCAACTGGCATAATAACGAGGGAATTGGGAGGAGTCGGCTGCGTTGAATTATTAAAGGGGGGATTACTGGGAGGCTTAATGTTTGAGGCTAGGTTTTCACCCACACTCACAAAGAAGTTATTTATATGGTTGATAGACGATTTTACGTCAGTAGAGCCCAGGATAAGATCATCGGGTGACTGGGTCTGAAAACTGGAGTTGGTGATGGCTTTGACTGCTTTCCAAGTAGCTTTGATGTTATTTTTAGCCTTTATCAATTCGTTCCTGTCGTGTGTATGCTTCAGTTTCTTCAGTAGATTATTCAAAATGTTTCGGTAACGCGTGTAGGTAGTTTTTAATATATCGTTATCGGGTGACGAGGTCGATTTATGTCTTGATTTCTGTCTGAAATATTTTTATGTTTTGTACTTTTTAGATCACTTTTATTTTTCCGTAGTCGGGTTACAGTTTTTAAACTTATTTTTTAATTTAAATTTATTTATTTAAGTAAGTATTTGTTTAACTTTAACTGTCACGGTTAAAAACCAATTACAATCATTCTTTAGGCGCGTTGAGTCACTTTTGGTAGGGGGAAATCTTACAGGTTCGCGTTACCGCGTCACTGCAACACCCCAGCACCGCGACATGCTATGCATTGTTTACGTTTAAGTTTTCACTTCTGCCGGAGTTTTCATTACTGCCAATTTTTTTTTCTTTAATGATGTAATTAATCATATAATTTTATATTTTAAGTTACATATTATAAGATACTTTCTAAACTGTGGTCCATTGAACTAAAGCTCTATAACAAACACAAAAAAAAAATCTTTCTAACTTAAACTTGTATACCCACTGGAAAAACCATAAGACTTAAATACCAAATAAACCGTATTTTAAAGTCTTCTAAAGGCCTTAATTAAGTAACACGAGCTGCTCATATTAAATTCTCTCAGAAAACGTTGTCCAGTCCTCGACAAACCAATCGGTCCCCACAAACTGGCAATCTCTGGCCATGCCGTTTAAATTAAAACGGTAGCCGATTGAATCGATACGCCCGCTAAGATACGTTCACACTGAAGAGAGATATTTAAATTGGGGAGTAGTAGACGGACAGACAGACAGACAGACACACAAGTGATCCCATAAGGGTTCCGTTTTTTCCTTTTGAAGTACGGAACCCTAAAAACCAGCCTAACTACTCCTCTAGCAGTTCCCGACAGGAACTTTGGTGACTCAGTGGTAATGGTTGACTTACGACTTGTAGATAGTGGTTTGAACCCAAGATATAATTCTTCTGTACGTGTGTTTGTCACCATACTCCTCCTAAACGGCTGGACCGATTTAGATGAAATTGTGTGTATATTTCAATGGGTTCCTGGATGGTTTGAAAACACAATTGGACCCGGTAGGTGGCGCTGCAGTCGGGTTCTAGGATCGTTCAGACAGGACACCGTTTGTCGGGTCCGCTAGTAATTATAATATAATATAATCCGTAGCAAAACGGAACCCTTATAGATTCATCATGTCTGTCTGTCTGTCCGTCCGTATGTCACAGCCACTTTTTTCCGAAACTATAAGAACTATACTGTTGAAACTTGGTAAGTAGATGTATTCTGTGAACCGCATTAAGATTTTCACATAAAAATAGAAAAAAAAAACAATAAATTTTGGGGGTCCCCATACTTAGAACTGAAACTAAAAAAAAAAATTTTTCATCAAACCCATACGTGTGGGGTGTCTATGGATAGGTCTTAAAAAAATTATATTGAGGTTTCTAATATCATTTTTTTCTAAACTGAATAGTTTGCGCGAGAGACACTTCCAAAGTGGTAAAATGTGTGTCCCCCACCTGTAACTTCTAAAATAAGAGAATGATAAAACTAAAAAAAATATATGATGTACATGATTACCATGTAGACTTCCACCGAAAATTGGTTTGAACGAGATCTATTAAGTAGTTTTTTTTAATACGTCATAAATCGTAAACCGCAATTTACCTTTCATTCAATCAACTCAAATATAAAAGTTAAAAAAAAAAACATTTAATTTCATAAACATAAACCTTATGCATAAACCGTGAACCATTATTTTCTAATAATAAATCTGTAACAGGTGCCTAAGTTAATAATAATTTACTTAGGCAGGAGTGTTTATGGTACGGAACCCTTCATGTGTGAGCCAACTCGCACTTGGCCGGTTGGTATGTTGTGCCAAATCTATTTTTTTGATTGATTGTCACATGTTTTGGCATACTGGTGATAGAAACCTATCCATCTATGGTTTTAACGTCCCAATAATCTAAGACAGATAAAACAAAAGACCACGAACGAATGAAAGGAATGAAAGGAACGTAAGGACAGATAGAATTATATTGTCTATCATCAGTAGCGATCTGTCTTTTACTGACAGTAGGTTATTAGGTTCGGCTGTTAACAAGGAAAATAAACCACACACAGTCAGCCCCGGTTAACAAACAAAAAAAAAATTAAAAACATTTGTTCCCGCTCGTTTTAACAAGGAAAAGAAAGACAGCCCATTTTTCTTACATTTTCCAACAGACACACGAAAAACCGTAAACAAATTACCGTCTCCGACCGGTGTGGATTTGTCCCAAGCGTGGCAACATGCGACCCTTTGCATTTCAAATAAGGAGTCCGTGTGGCTGGTTGTTTTAGGGCGGGCCGTAACCGCCTACACTCTACAGTCTCGGTGGTTGGGTTCGTTGTGTAACAAGAGGAATAGTTTTATTGGAAATGGAATGGGTTATAGGTTTTGTAATGGAGGTCATGTGTTGGTTGTGACGACTGTTGGCAAAGACATTTGCATTTTTTAAAACCATTTCTAATAGAGAATTTCGTTTTGTAGGCGTCCGGTTAGGACCAGGCCCGAGTCGACGGCGCGTTGTGTTCCACGGGCGCCTCAAAGAGATGTCAGCAAGTGACGGGGTCCAATAGGGCCGACGCCGCTGGGGTCGCGGGTTGTCTGAAGAGGTTACCGCGGCCCTGGCATAGGCAACTGAAGGAACACGGGTGGGTTTTAGTCAGTAAAAGTCTGACACGCCCTTCCGCTCCACCCAGAGCGGGAGAAGTTATTTGATGATTTCCCACCCTCAAAAAAAAAAAAAACAAAAAAAAAAAAAAAAAAAAAGGTGCGTATAGTCGTATACATTATAATTATGAATTCATAAAAGCATACTTTGCATGGCCCCAAAAATCTAAAAGAAAGTCGTGTTAGTTACACTACTTAAAACTCAGGAACGGCTGCACCGATTTGGCTGATAATTGGTGGGGAGGTAGCTTAGAACCAGGAGACGGACATAGGATACTTTAAAAAAAAACGGATAAAACGTGTTATAACAATGGCTGGACCGATTTAGACGAAATTTTGTGTGTATATTTGAATGGGTTCCTGGATGGTTTGAAAATACAATTGGACCCGGTAGGTGGCGCTGCAGTCGGGTTCTAGGATCGTTCAGACAGGACAACGTCTGTCAGGGCCGCTAGTATTTAATAAATTACCAAATGGAATAAAGGACTTAAATATTATTCAATTTAAAAACAAATTATGACATCTACTATTGGAAAAATGTTATTAAACTGTTGACAAATCCCTAATGATAAATTGTAAGTCATTTGACAATGATATTTATTTAATTTTGACAATGTATTATTATCTTTATTTCCATTAATTATATAAATGTGTACTTAATTGTTAAAGTTTTGCTTGTTTTTTCTGTCTTAAGTTATTTTGTGTTTTGTTGTACCTAATTATTTTGAGTGTACTGTCTTGATTATTCTTTTTGTCTTAATTACTAATTATGTGAAAGAGTGTATAACTTTAAGGTAGATTTTTGAGGAACTAATTATTTATTATTCCACCATACTCATACTCACTCATACTTTACTCATGTAAAATGTACCAAAAATCACACCAATAAATTAATTTAAATTCAAATCATTTTTCAAGATATCTATAGTCATAACGTCTCCAACTCCAGAGTTTCCCTAGCTAATTTAATTTGACTCGCATACGCCCCTCTTTTTTTTTGTTTTTTTTGTGGATGGGAAATCATCAAATGACTTCTCCCGCTCTGGGTGGAGCGGAATGAAACTTTTACTGACTAAAACCCACCCGTGTTCCTTCAGTTGCATAGGCCAGGGCCTCGGTATCTCTTTTGAACAACCCGCGACCCCGGCGGCATCGGCCCTATCGGACCCCATCATTTGCTGACATCTCTTTGAGGCGCGCGTGGAACACACTACCTATTGTCTATATAATAGGCCGGGAAAAAAGTTTTTTCGTATTATAGTATGTACCTATGAACTTGTAATAAAATCTCTTTGGCTATACTATTTGTATCTGGCTGGTTTTGGTATCATTGAAAGTTTAAATTTTAAAGAACATAATTCCAAATTCAAATTAGGAAAATGTGTGATTTTCATTTGTTTTTCGTACTGTCAAGATGAGTGAATCTAATGAAGAAATTCGATACATTTTAAAATTTTACTACAAAAAAGGTAAAAATGCAACGCAAGCCGCGAAAAAAAATTGCGATGTTTATGGGCCTAGTGCAGTGTCTGTGAGAGTAGCACAAATTTGGTTTAAGCGTTTTCAATCCGGAAATTTTGATGTCAAAGATGCACGTCGCTCTGGTCGCCCTATTACGGATAAAATGGATGCCATTTTTAAAAAAGTGGAGCAAAATCGGCATATCAGTAGTTACGACGTAGCTGAAGAACTGGGAATTGACCACAAAACAGTTTTGACCCATTTGGCAAATGACACATAACTAAATAATAAACTATGAAAAAAAAATGTCTTGAATTTGTATATAAAATACGAAGGAATTTTCCCCGACCTAATATATTGTCTGCCTACACGTTCGAGGAAGACAATAGGTAGAGTGTCAAAGCCCCAGTGTGCCACTATCAGTTTACCCACTTGCCGATTCTGTTACCTCATGCGGTTAGACGCAGCAAGAGGCCTGTTTGTCGTGCCTCACTCACTCGCTACTCGCTTAGCATAAACTATTTGAGGCCGACAACTGTCTTCATTGGAATAACTAGTAGTATCTTGTTGCCATTTACATTTATTTTGAGGGTTTTAGTTGTCGTTTTTGGGTCATTTTTGGGACGGAACTTGTGAACACTTTACATTTTTATTAGGTAGACTAGCTTTTGCCCGCGGCTTCGCCCGCGTGGATGTCGGTAAATATCCCATGGGAACGTTCATGTGGAAAACATAGGGCATATCCCTAACTTAAGAAATGCTGGGTTTCCCATACAAACTTTCATCCCTTTTATCACCCCTTGTAGGATTATGTTTTAAGACAAAAAGTAGCCCATGTCCTTTCCCAGGATGCTATCTATAGCCTTGCCAAATTTTATCGAAATCCGTGCAGTTTTGTAAATTTTAAAATCAACCCCTATTTTACCCACTTAGGGGATGATTTTTAAAAAACGCTGACCAGCATATTTCTTAATTTCTTACCAATAGCATAAATTTGTTATCCCTAACTTAAGAAATACTGGGTTTCCCTTACAAACTTTCATCCCCTATATCACCCCCTGTAGTATTATTTTTGAAAAAAATTGTATCCTATGTCCTTTCCCAGGATGCTATATAAAGCCTTGCCAAATTTTGTCGAAATCCTTGCAGTTTTGTAAATTTTAAAATCAACCCCTATTTTACCCCTTAGGGGATGATGTTTCAAAAACGCTGAACCGCATATTTCTTTATTTCCTATCAAAAGCATAAATTTTAATTTTCACATCCCTAACTTAAGAAATACTGAGTTTCCCATACAAACTTTCATCCCCTATATCACCCCCGTAAGATTATTTTTTAAGACCAAAAGTAGCCTGTGTCCTTCCCCCGAATGTTATATAAAGCCTTGCCAAATTTTATTGAAATCCGTGCAGTTTTGTAAATTTTAAAATCAACCCCTATTTTACCCCTGGGGTGATTTTTCAAAAATGCTGAATGGCATATTTCTTAATTTCCTACCAATAGCATACATTTTTTATCCCTAACTTAAGAAATACTGGGTTTCCTTACAAACTTTCATCCTCTATATCACCCCCTGTAGTATTGTTTTTGAAAGTATCCTATGTCCTTTCCCAGGATGCTATATAAAGCCTTGCCAAATTTTGTCGAAATCCGTGCAGTTTTATAAATTTTAAAATCAACCCCGATTTTACCCCCTCAGGGGATGATTTTTCAAAAACGCTGAACCGCATATTTCTTTATTTCCTAACAAAAGCATACATTTTAATTTTCACATCCCTAACTTAAGAAATACTGAGTTTCCCATACAAACTTTCATCCCCTATATCACCCCCTGTAGGATTATTTTTTAAGACCAAAAGTAGCCTGTGTCCTTCCCCAGGATGCTATATAAAGCCTTGCCAAATTTTATCGAAATCCGTGCAGTTTTGTAAATTTTAAAATCAACCCCTATTTTACCCCCTTAGGGGATGATTTTTCAAAAACACTGGACCGCATATTTCTTAATTTCCTACCAATAGCATAAATTTGTTATCCCTAACTTAAGAAATACTGGGTTTCCCTTACAAACTTTCATCCCCTATATCACCCCCTGTAGTATTATTTTTGAAAAAATTAGTATCCTATGGCCATCCCCTGGATGCTTTATAAAGCCTTGCCAAATTTTGTCGAAATCCATGCAGTTTTGTAAATTTTAAAATCAACCCCTATTTTACCCCCTTAGGGGATGATTTTTCAAAAACGCAGAACCGCATATTTCTTTATTTCCTATCAAAAGCATACATTTTAATTTTCACATCCCTAACTTAAGAAATACTGAGTTTCCCATACAAACTTTCATCCCCTATATCACCCCCTGTAGGATTATTTTTGAAAAAAAAAGTAGCCTATGTCCGTCCCCAGGATGCCATCTATAGCCTTGCCAAATTTTATCGAAATCCGTTCAGTGGTTTAGGCGTGAAAAGGTAACAGACAGACAGACAGACAGACAGACAGACAGACAGACAGACAGACAGACAGACAGACAGACAGACAGACAGACAGAGTTACTTTCGAATTTATAATATTAGTATGGATTTCGAGAGAAAATATTTTTGGCTCACATCGGAGGCGTGATTTTAGAAATTATTCCCAATTATCGGGTGCATGCAAGAAAAGCCGCGAGCAATAGCTAACAATCTATATAAATGTAAAGAGAAGTCCTGTCCTGACTGACTGATTGACTGACTCATCAACGCCCCGCCCAAACCCTTGGACCTACAAAGCTGAAATTTTGCACAGAGGTTCCCTTTATAATGTAGACAAGGAATAAGGAAGGAATCCTCCTTCAACCTGGCGAAAGCAAAGCGCGGAAAAAAGGAAAATTTAAATCATAGTTTCCTAATAATTCATGAAAAAAATATTTTTCGTTATTTTATTTTTTTTCTTCAAAAGTGTATTGAAAAACGTCGTTTGATACACGTGGACATTTGTTATTGGAGAACAAACGTTCTCCACTTGTATCAAAATGTACTATTTTAAAACCATTATGACATAAAAAGTTCTATGTAACAGAGGGCGAGATTAGTGCCATTATTATGGCACAAATCCAGAATTTCCTGACGGAATAACCCAGTAGCATTTTTCCGACCTGGGGAATCAAACTTAAGACCACGACCACTTCAACGAGGCGTTTGCTTTCCTCTTTCAACTTTTTAATAGAACGATTAATTAAACACCCTTCTTGAAAGTTATATTACTTCAGTTCTAATTAGCACTACTTACCAAATAAAGTGCAGTCAACCTCATTGTTTTCATACGGAAAACTTTCCCGTGGAAACGATGAAAAAATTTTAATTTTCGAACTCATAACTAACTAGCTCGGTTGCAAACAATTTCGGCAACAATTTAAAAACATTTCACCTTGTTCGCTGACGTTGCTAACTACGCTGTGGTAATACTGGACTAATTAAATTGCACTGTGACTTTGACAGCTGTCGGTGACAGTACTTTGAAGTTCAGGAGCTTGGCTGTGAAAAATATAGTAGAATTTATCTTCGACAAGATGTTATTAGGGTTCCATATTTCCGAATGAAAGAACTGAACCCTCATAGGATCACTTTTGTGTCTGTCTGTCCGTCTATCACAGCCAATTTGCTCCGAATCTAATGGACCGATTATTTTGGGAGACAAAATGGTTTGCACGTTGTACCGTGTGATATTATAAATAAAATTAAAGAGTTTACTGTAAGGGTGTTAAGTATATAATTTTAATATAAATTGTTTTAAACTTATTTAAGAAAATTGATGAAAATTGACCAGTCTTATCTCCGAAAAAATTGAAAAAAAAAAATACAGAAAATAGTTCTATACTTATAAATTACAGGGAAACCTAAATAAAGTCTGGATCTAAAATAACATCTGGAGGCACGGTAGTGCCCCCGCCAAGACGAGCCAAGCGAAGCGCAAGGGCACTACCTACCTTTTCTGGAAGCACTTCGTGGTATTTTTGAACTTTCTTAACTTGGGTTTGGATTATACCAGATAAACAAAATTTTCGGGATATGATTTCAGTGGTTGACTTATTAAACTTATAAAGTTTCAATTGCATAGCTCTTATACTTTAGATTTTATTGATATCTAAAATACCCCGATTTCGTCACTGACTCACTGATGATCATAAAAATTCTTAGGGTACTTCCTGAAGTCCTAGAAAGCTGAAATTTGATATGTAAGCTAGTATTAGTACACAAACAACAAAAAAATTCTAAATTTTGGAACTTCTACCCCCCCACCCCTCATTTATTTATTTTATTTTATTTAACACTTCAAGCACAAATGTACAGAGGCGGACTTAATGCCATAGGCATTTTCTACCAGTCAACCTTTGGGTGATGCAGAGACAAGCAGTGGCAGGTGCAATTTCGAAAAATTAAGGAATAAATATTTATTTAAATATAAAGACCCCTTAAACTAGGGGATGGAAATTTGTATAGACTTCCGCAAATAATGAGTACTTATACTTACGAATAATATTAATACACTTGTATATACTTCGATAAGTGTTTATTAATCTCCTACCTATCATCAATCAGTTTTCTATTAAACTGTCACCCGAAACTGTCAAATTTTCCCAATCAACTTTGAACCTAATGCTTTAACAATAAAGATGAAAATCTATTAAAGACATTTGACAGATTGCAGTAGCTTGATGTGCTGGCGTCTATACTTAGTTTGTTACCTATATTCAAATGCTTTAAAATGAAAGTCTGTAAACCGGGTAAGTTACAAAGAAAAAGTTTAAAATATCTTAATAGGCAAATCGTTTAAAGTCACTTAAAATGCATTGAAATTACTATTCATGGCACCGAGAGAATTTAATTCAATTGAATATTGATTTGTCGACCGAGTCGAGTTTTATTTGATTACGTGTCTGGGGATAATAATAAGACTAACTGTAAAATCGTTTTGATTGTTTTGTTCATGATTGTTTTTGTAATATTATGAATTTAGTAATATATTGAAATGTCAACGTGTTAAAAGTGTCAAAAGGAGCTCATGGCTAAGTAATAACAGCCGCGCGGGTCAATCCAAGTTAAACTACGGGTACCGCGGTTGGTCCGTGGATGGGTGACCATTTTTAAATACCGAGACTCCTCCGTGCCTCGGAAAGCACGCTAAGCCGTTAGTCCCGGCTGTCATTCGTGGATCTTTGACAGAAGTTTCGGGTCGTCAGAAGCTCGAAAGTCTGACAACCAGTCTTATCAAGGGGCTGTACTTAAAGTAAAATAGTAACGAGGTCAAAACTGTACATTGAAATTGAAAAAAAGTAATTGCTACGAGGTATGGGAACGAGTCTAATGCTGAAAATATAGTTTTTAGAATTTTTATCCGTTTGTCTGGATTTATGTCCCGGATTGGCACAAACCAGCTGAACGGATTTGGATAAAATTTGGCACACAGGTAGTTTATAACCTGGATTAATACTTAGGGTACTTTTAATCCCGGTAGTAAATTCCCGTTGGACAAATTCCACATCCATGCGAGCAAGCCGCGGGAAAAACCTAGTTGTAAATATTTTAACACTCCCTTACTCGAAAAGTGGTCCATATTGCACCGCTTTTAAGTTCACTTTGCAGTATAATGAAAAAGCGTGCTTCTTGCTTTGCATACTTGGTGGTTTTTTAGATGGGGCAGTAAGGTCATGTATCTTAACCGTTGTAGTTATAGGAAAACGAATTTGGGTTAGTTCGAGTTGCTAACTCAAACTCGTTACTTATCTACGTTATTACTCAAAAATCCTAAAAACGTATTCTGTAGCTACACTGCAAAAACGTCAATTCTCACTCTTTATTTTTATGTGATTTATATGACCAAGTTTGCACTGTTGCATCAAAATGTACTATTCATCCGTCCCATTATTTCTTTTTTAATGTCAAGCTCCTGGTCTAAGCTCTTGAGCGGTAGACGGTCTAAGTTCCAGTGAAGGAAATGCGCTTTGACGAACATCTTTCAATTCGCGCCGGGACTTTATGCCTTTTTGTTAAATGCTACTAAGCCAACGTCGTCTGGGAGACTAATGTGATACCAATAGGTAGTGCCAATTTTATAATATTTTGATTGCATTACTTATTATAATCAATGAGATAATCAAAGAGGATGATTATAATAAGTAACATTGAAAAAAGTAGCTTAAGGTGAGTATAGTGTTCGACCTAAAGTTCCATACAGTCAGTCGTCGCACGCACCCGCTAGCGAATATTTCTAAATTATCGCTGATAAAGTTGCGTTTTTGAAAATTAATTATTAAGTATTTTAAAATAAAAAAAATGAAGTAAGTGATTTACCAAAATTGAAATATCACGTGTAGTTTAGGAGCAGTAGCGAATTTCAAGTTGAAAACAACCTCATTTAATTTTTTTTGTGTGGTATTTTTAATAATGCTTAAAATTTTCAAATGCTCAGATTGAAGTAATAATACGAGTATCAAAGCGTCATATATATATATTTTCTGGAATGTTTGGCACGCTCTAAAAAAAGCATTAGGCTCTCAAAAATGGCAATTTCACGACTATACTCGCTTTAAAGTAAAGTAATGATTACCGACTGTTTTACCATACATTTTTGATGTTTAAATATCTCTCAACTTAAAGAAACGTTTATAAATAACGGCGTTAATGTATAAGGTAGATACTAGAAACCTCTCATTTTAATAGAGAAAAGTTTTGTCATAGAAAAAACGTGATGAAGCTTGTGTTGAAATTCTAGGAGCGTGTAAAACTGGGTGGAGGATCTTTGATGCATTAGATCCCGAGGGTTTTGGGTGAATGTTTTAGAAGATGGCCATTCAATTACTTAAGGAATGGAAAATGTTAGAGATAAAATTAAATGGCAAGAATCAGTCTTACCCCGCGTTTCATTCAACACTAAAAAACCGGTCAAGAGCGAGTCGGACTCGCGCACCGAGGGTTCCGTTCCGATTTCTGAAAAGTGTGCTATTTAGAGACATCGTTTTATTTTTCTTGTAATCTTTACATAAACTTCTATCACATAGAATAATTTCGATAATTTCTGATTTTTCTCTATGCAAACTTCTATAAAAAATGTAAAAAAAATACCGTACCGTAGGGGTACGGTATTTTAAGTCGAAATCTATGCGGCCTAAAAAAAAATAAAAAATGTTTGAGAATGTGCAAACAGCGCTTTTTCATATGATACCCACTTTAAACACAGTAGGCCCACTTTGAATTTTTAAGACACCCTTTTAAAAAAAAAAATATTTCTTTCTTATTTGCAAAATAGTTGTGTTAACGTCATAGAAAACTGTTCCAAATTTCAAGTTGATTGCATTAGTAGTTCTTGAGATATCCAGCTTTGACAGACAGACAGAGACAGTCGCACCATAAGGGTTCCTTTTACCATTTTGGTACGGAACCCTAAAACCGGCCAACTGCATGTCGGACCACGCACAATCCCTAGAACAAACAAAGTTGGGTACACCAATGAATAATAAGGAAATATACCTACTCCATAAAGTCTCATGTACCTACAGATACCTTATGAATTTATGTTGCACTATCGACCCGGCCTGCTTCGCACGGTTTTTACGACTTGACAAAACATGAAGGTTTCTATATTATATATAAGATAAATATTAATGTATTATAAATATAAACCTTCCTGAATAAATTTAAATAAATAAATAAATAAATATCCTTGGACATTTCACACAACGCCATCTAGTCCCAAGCTAAGCAACCTAATGCTTGTGTTATGGTAACGAGATGGCTGATAAACTACTTATATACATTTTTTTTTGTAAATACATACATATTATAGATAGAAAAACACCCAGACTCGGAACAAATACTTGTAGGTCGTACAAATATTTGTTCCGTGCGGGAATCGAACCCGTGACATGCTGCGCAGCAGTCAATCGCTCAACCACTGCGCCAACCGTGTCGCCTAAATTCTCTAAATGATAGTGAAAACTTTTTAAACTTTCGCGATTTGTACACATTATAAAACACTATCGAAAACGGGTCTTATCGCGATATTCTTTTTAACGAGATAAACAGGTACCTACTTGTTTCCCGACGTTTCGACCGCCTTGCAGCGATCGTGGTCACGGGAGGACTGAAGTAGGTACCTGTTTACCTTGTTAAAAAGAATATCACGATAAGACCCGTTTTAGATATTGTTTTATATAGTGAAAACTGCATCAAAATCAGTTGCGTAGTTTAGAAGAACAACGCGGCTACACGGACAGACACGAAAAGCGACTTTATTTTAAAATAGGTCCTAAGTATAGATGAGTTCCAACATGAGGTGCCCAAATGATTGCATTACACTCCAACTCCAACTGACACCTTATTTATAACCATATACAGGGTGTAAGGGACAGCCCTCCGCAAACTGATAGGGTGAATTCAGTATGTCATACTAAGATGACCGGTGCATGAAATTTTTTCAGGAACGTTAAGGGAACCCAATAAACCTGATTTGTTTGTGTTTCTGTGCACAAATCGGAGCGTCTATTACTGGTTGGGAGGGGTAGGTAAAAGGTATGCGGTGAGTTAGATGAACTCTGTAGCGAGACAGAAAGTGAACAGCTGATTTCACGCGTCGTTGGTTAGAGTATTTCAACATCCATTGCTTTTTTTTTTTGCAGTTTTTTTTACATAAATGGAGTGCTGCGAACACACAATGCAATTTTACATTGAAATAATGAAAATGTAACTGAAAAAAAAATTGAAAAAATTAAAATTTTCCTGAGAAAATTTCTGGTGTAATATGATTCAAAATGAGGAGCTGAATTCACCCTGTTAGCTTGCGGAGGGCTGTCCCTTACACCCTGTATATCAAATTACAGCTTTATAGTACCTACTAAGAGTCTCTGAGCTAAGTGGCGGACAAGCAGATAGACAGACAGACGGACATGGCGAAACTATAAAAGTTCCTTGTTGACTACGGGACCCTAAAAAGTAACGTATGTAATCATTCTTGATCTTACAAAGTGAAGATTAAAATCAAATAGGACAGCAAAAAATCCTAAAAGAAGATTTCAACATCCCAAATATTTTGGCAGATTTTGTTCACAGTTCACAAGGAATCTGTATCCGCGTCAGTCTCACCACAAATATCGGGCGACGCTTGTATTTCCCTGCAGAGCTTGCCATAATATTTGCGTAACTCCTCGTATAAAGTCGATATTCCGCCCCCGCGGGTACAGAAACAATCTTCTCGTTGAATCTAAGAGGGATGTTGTTCTAACTCTACAGTATAATGGGAAAAAATATGAATAAAACACTACGCGGTACGGTGCGTACAGGTGGAAGTACGCAATTATAGGGCGGATTGGAGGAAGATGGAACATATTTTTGTTACATTCAATTTTAATTTCGGTTTGTGGCAAATTTTCTGTTACCTACTTTTAACTCGACTACGGCGAAGCAAAAAGGAGGATATGATTTTGACCGGTACGTATGTATCTTGTTATTAACACAAACGGATATTTACCATGTTTACTGTTTTTGAGTTCCCGGTATTTTCCGTTTGTGTTAATAACAATATTAAGATAAGATAAGATATATTGATTTGTCAAAAACATGTGTAGGTTTAACATCAGTTGGAACGATTCCAAAAAAAAAAAGAAGTCTCAACATGTTTTGCCTAGAAAGGCGTACAAATACAATAATAATATAATAATAAAGTCCAAAATTTATAAGGTTAATAAGTTAATAAAATACATCATGTTAATAAAATACATCATGTTAATAATAATAGCAAAAATAGTAAAAATAAAAAAGTAACAAATGTCTAAAGTACATCATTTAAATAGTCGTCAACATTATAGTAGCATTTATTTATTAAAAGTTTCTTCATACTATTAATATTCAAATCTTTGTATGCCTTTGGTACCTTGTTGTATAACTTTGGGGCCCCAAAGTTATATGCAGAATACACTCTTACGCATGAGAGCTGTTTTAGCACTAGGTAAACGAAGTCTCCGATTATCACGTTGACTTCTTCTTTATTAGTGACCATGACAGTTTAAAAACTTATATCGTATGTATCTTTATCTCTTCTACAAGTGTGTCTTTATTTTAAAACAAGTGTGTTATGTTTTTAACAAGTTTTTATTAGTCTGGGTGTCATCTAGGACCAGAGTCCTTGTCAAGACGAATCAAACAAGCCCAAACTCGATAGGGTTGCATCGTTTTATTACCGAGTTCCCATAGCCATCTCCGGCTCCATCATCTGGTCAGCTCCATGTCATAATAATATTGCATTGCCATCCGATTTACATTATGCAAGTAAAATTTCAACTCAATCGGAAACAGGGAAGTGGGTCGAATTTAACTTGCATGGTTAGATTACAGACAGGATCTCGTGGCTAAGTAATAACAGCCGCACGGGTCGATCCATCAGGTTAAGCTAAGCTTGCCGGGGTTGGTCCGTGGATGGGTGTCCATCTTTACATACCGAGACTCCTCCGTGCCTCGGAAACCGTCTGTCATTCGTGGATCTTTGACAGTCGTTACGGGTCGTCAGAAGCCCGAAAGTCTGACAACCAGTCTTATCAATGGGTATCGTGTTACCCAGTTACTGGGTTGTGGAGGTGAGATAGGCAGTCACTCCATATAAAATACTGGTATTCAGCTGCATCCGGTTAGACTGGAAGCCGACCCCAACATAGTTGTTGAAAGGCTAGGCAGATTGATGATTAGATTACAGACAGACACCGGAACAGTTGAAACTAAATAAAAAGCTTGTAATAGGTACTTTTTCTAAGTTTATGTTTATAAATCAAATATCTCAGATAGGTAACATTTAAATAACAGCTGAAATTCAAAATGTCTGCTCCAATCTAAATAGTATCTAAATATACTTAGCCAACAGTTTGTCCAAAACTCACACAAACCCGTGTTCGACAACTAGTCAATAAACCGAACAGAATCAATGAGGTTATCTAACGAAGTAAGCTTTCATGTTAAAGTATAAATAAGACAAGCTGGAGGCACCACGCTGGCTATAGGGGCTAATGTCACTAATGAAACGTTCAATCAGCACATTTGAACCGAGTTCAAGAGCTGTCAGTGTCATCACTGTTGTAGAGCATTGAAACTGACAGCTGTTGAACGCGGTTTAGATGTGTTGATCGTGTTGTTTCATTGGTGAAACTCACCTTAATTTGTTGGTAATAGATAGAGGAGCTAGAGGCTAATAAGTAATAACAGCCGCACAAGTCGATATATCAGGTTAAGATACGCTTGCCGGGGTTGGTCCGTGGATGGGTGATCTTTACATACCGAGACTCCTCCGTGCCTCGGAAAGCATGTGAAGCCGTTGGTCCCGGCTGTTATTCGTGGATCTTTGACATTCGTTACGGGTCGTTAGAACCAGTCTTACCAGGGGTATCGTATTACCCGGTTACTGGGGTTGTTGAGGTCAGATAGGCAGTAGTTCCATGTAAAATACTGGTATTCAGCTGCATCCTGTAAAATGGAAGCCGACCCCAACATAGTTGGGGAAAGGCTAGGCAGACTGCATATTGATTGTTGGTAATTAGATACGAAACGAACAGGGATCTGGTACATTTGCGCGAAAGACATTGTGGCGGCATCTACATCGCCACATATGAACTACGCATCAATGACATGACGTCACGCAAATCTGCATCGCGCAATTAGAGTTTACCACGCGATACAACGTCCCGACATCAACCGTCGGGCAGTAGCCCACCAGACACAACACCCGTCTGGTCGGAGGATCCTCCCTTTTCAATAGAGGATGAGTGAACTTTACACACTGTTCCTCATACGTCTAAATTGGTGACCCCGAGCATGAACGTCAGCGCAGCCTTCGTGCAACTACATCAGCGTGACGTCATCAGCATCACTTCCTCAAGCTTTCGAGCGGCTAGTCACACAGCCAGCCAGCATCCACGGCTTCAACGGGTATCCTGACCACCAGCATGCAGCGGACGCGTATTCCTGGTCATCACCTTCAGCCTCAACCTCAACACAGCGCTGTACACTCCGACTCACTGGAGCATAACGCAGCGCCACCCCGACTCACTGGGGTATCACCGCAGACAGTTCCGACTCACCGTGAACTATGTGGCACCCGGTTCCGACTCACTGGAACCACAACTGGCACTGGCAAGTGGCAAGCATCGCAAGATACACGACTCAGCCCACTATCGACCTCCGGTCTCCGGAGGGGAGTGATGTGGCGGCATCTACATCGCCACATATGAACTACGCATCAATGACATGACGTCACGCAAACCTGCATCGCGCAATTAGAGTTTACCACGCGATTAGCATATATACAACGTCCCGACATCAACCGTCGGGCAGTAGCCCACCAGACACAACACCCGTCTGGTCGGAGGATCCTCCCTTTTCAATAGAGGATGAGTGAACTTTACACACTGTTCCTCATGCCTCTAAAACATTTCCGCGAAAGACGCTTGCGCACACCCACTTGCGCGAAAAGACATTTCCGCGAATGAACTTTTGCACGTAGGGACACTTGCGCGAAAGACACTTGCGCGAAAGTGTCCTGCGTTTAAAATGTCCTATACATATACCTTTAATGCTTGCATAAATTTCACAGTTTCTATTGCTGCTTTTCCATACAACTTTGTTCTTCTATATTTTATCCATACTCTAATAATCATCAAAGTAAGGCGAGGTACTAAACTTCATAAATTAATTAATCTTGATTAATCTGTTTAGTTGTGTTAGCTAACGTTTATTGACCATTAGTTTTGCTGACAGTTACTTGATTCCTAACATCAATTTGAATTTGAGTTCATTTTAGGGAATTGCTTTTGATTAGAATATTGATATAGCGAGAATGTTTGTGTAAATATTATCAGCCCAAAAATGTTTACTCTTGGTTATGGGAAGAGATTAGTTAGTTGCCAATCGTGATCACAACGATTGGAAAATGAACTGGAATCACACTAATTTTTATAGACGAAAGTTTGTGAATGTGTGTGTATGTTTGTTACTTCTTCACGCTCAAACGGCTAGGCGAGACCAACTTTGATAAAATTTGGTACGGAGGTAGCTGACACCCTGGATTAACACATAGGTTACTTTTTATGCCAGTCTACGCGAGTGAAACCGCGGGGCGCAGCTAATATAATATAATTTTATAATTATAGAGGTTTGTCATCAAATATTTTTGTGCTGTTTATAAGTAAATAAATCATAAAATGAGCTACAATAAAGAGGATCTACTAAAACGTTTTTCTACCGCCTAATAACTTTACATTTTAAATATGCATAAAATTGTGAAATAAAAATGTACTGTTCCATACAAGGTCAGTTTTTTTTCGCGATTTCATGGTTGGTCCTACTTTAAAAGAGATTGATTATTATGAGTACAATGGTCCCTTTTTAGCTTTAGGATAAACATTAACAAAAACTAAGATTGTATTATTGTTGCCCTCAGGGGCCTAAAACGGTCACATTAAGCAATTCCTCTAAAAGCGATTCATTTCTTGAATTCCCAGAAATTTGTTATGATTGTGCTATTTGACATTAAACTTCAATAAAGCAATTCATAATTTGTGGACCATTTTACGAATTTCCACACAAAAGTGTCAAACAGATGAATTGCGTTCTATGAATTGTACGCTATCTGCGTACAAATCATAGGCATAACGCAATTGTGAATTGTCAGTTTGTGACCGTTTTACGATTTCAAATATGATTCAAAAATTACCTAATATCCTATTATAATTCTGCCAAAGTGGCGTTTTAGCCCTCTGGGACAGATACCTAATAATTGAAATAATAAATCAATTGGTGAATACCCCGAATTAGTATTTGGTCACAGGTACAATTAACCCAACAATCTCTTTGAACGTTTTCCCTCACCCGCGGCTGAGGTCAACCCTTTACTTGCAGGTTTCGGTAGTAAAGCCGAATTAACCTTTAAATTTGATCTATTTAGCTTTGATCATAGCTTTGATCATTACACTATGATCAAAGCTATGATCCTAGTCGAAACGTCATGGGAATTAGATGGTTATTTTTTTAGTAGGGTACCTATATAACAGTTACGACTATCCAACGACTACTTACCAACGGGTATCGTGTTACTCAGTTATTGGGTTATGGAGGACAGATAGACAGTCGCTGTGTGTAAAATCCTGGTTGTCACCTGCATCCGGTTAGACTGGAAGCCAACCCTGACTTTTTGGGAAAAGACTGGGAGGATGATGTATTAGTTAAGACTAGGTATCTCTAACACTCGTATTTATAGTCAAGTAAAAGTAATTACTTCAGTCAAAGTAATTGCTCAAGCAATGATTTTCTTTCTATAGTTATGTAATTGCTTGAAGTTAGAACTGTCAAAGCTTAGAATTCTTAGCCAAGTAATAGTCACCATTTTCATTACTTAAGAATTCTACCCTAAGTACTTAGTAGCAAGTAATTACTTTGATTATAAATACGATCCTAAGTATCTCACCTGATTTTACTGAAAGGATTCTGAACAGATTTTGTTTGTTTTCCAGGTTCTGAGTGTTAGTGTATGATAGATTTGTGTTTGTAAACGCAACAACCTCTACAACTAACCAAATTACAAATTTAAAAACCCCTGACAGAAACAATATCCTTTAAAAAGTAATAAAATAAAATGTATTGGCACTTTACTATAAGTGGAGTATCCTGCAAATTCCAGGTAATACCTGCAGCACAGTTCAAATCAAATCAAATTATTTATTTGCCTATTACAGGTAGGTATAAACAGATGTTACAAATAAATACAAAGTACAAGGTTACTACGTTATTCTAATACCATTGAAGAAACTGAATACTAAATTTCGACTCGATCAGACCTATGGAAGATGCTCACATCCATTCATCAACTAGAAAAGAGCTGATAATATTTAAACGGCTAAATATATTTTCTTGAATCATAGCTAAAAACAGTCTCAATTAAGTCACCTTTCAAACAAAACAAAAAAATCTAAATCAGTTCAGTCGTTGGTGAGCTACGATGCCACAGACAAATATACACGTTAAACTTATAACACCTCTCTGTTTCCATCGGGGGTTTAAAAAATGAAGAGTTTACCCCAAAAACTATTAGCAGTATCAGCATCGATCGGTACCGGGCCTCAACCCGTAATAAAATGCTCAGTTTACTTTTTACGATTCCAGCCTAACGGATGGGCTCGCGATGAAAATGAATGACTTTTTATATTGCCGAATATACTACTGAGGTATAAATAAACTTCGGTTTTAATCAAAATAACTGTTCGGTTTTATAACTGACGTTATTTTTGAGATGATGTTGAATTCTAATGGTATGTTTTTTAGGGAAATTGGCTTGTTTTTTAGGAATCTGAACCATATAAGGTAGGTATGTATTATAATTTTAATAGTATCTGGTAGGTATCTTTAGCGTGTAATATACTAACCTTGTCAGTGGCATTCCTCAGATCGTGAAATCAAAAGTAAAGATGAAGGTAAGAACTGGCTCAAGGAAGAGCACCGGCAAGATGGTCAGATGCGGTCACGAAGCCTGTTAGAGGCAGCATTTTACCGTGCGGTCCACGCTGCAGCAGACCGCATAGCTTGGGGACGCTTCGTATGTGGTCGCGATCCTCAGCATTGAGGGAACGACGAAGAAGAAAAATGAACGGGCATATGGAGCACTTTTAGCAAATGAGATGATGATGATGCCACGATTAACGTGGCGACATCTGGACCAAGACAATATTAGATGTAGGTACAGTCTCAAATCAGACATGAGTCCGATACGAAACAAGAATTGTAGAGATTAACAAAGTATGATCAGGGGGGCTAAAATGGCAATTCCTCTAGAATCGATTAATTTTCTGAATTCCCAGTAATTTATTGTGACTGTGTGTGTGATTGTGCATTAAACTTCAATAAAGCAATTCATAATTTGTGGACCATTTTACGAATTTCCACACAAAAGTGTCAAACAGATGAATTGCGTGCTATGAATTATACGCAGATAAATTATGAATTGTGTGATTTGAAATATGATTAAAAATACCTATATTATCCTAATATGATTCTGCCAAAGTGGCCGTTTTAGCTCCCTGATTTAATAAAATATGAATCGAACATTACCTAATTATTATATTTACAATCTAATCAATCATCCATGGACGATCCAATCTTTACACTCTCATTTTTCAAACTAAAATAATTTCTCACTGAAAATAACTTGAGAACTTTCATCAAGAGAAAATAAACCAGTTAGTACTATTCCAAGTTTCTTGTTTCATTTAATATCACTCATAATTTGTTCGTCTTTGAAAAGAAAAATTATCTCAAGAGCTGAGTAAGCTCCTTAGCTGACTTACTTGACAGAGCAAATGCGTTGAATAGCTAGTCTGCTTTTGCTTTATTAATTGAAAGTCACTGTGTATTTTCAGTACTGAGTTCAACATTACAGCGTGACTTTCACTTGTTTTATGAGAAAACAACATAGTCGTGTACAAAACGGCGTGTGTGTGTGTGTGTGTGTGTGATGGCTATACTTGTTTAAGTTTTTTCTTTTGTTTCTCTCGCTACTTTTTAGTTAACCTAGCTTTATCAATGCCGTGAAACTCTATATTATTGGCTTAAGTGATAATTGTCATCATCTCGCTATCACTGAGCAGTGTATACAGACTGTAAGATGATGATAAGATGTTGTAGCATTGACGCAACTGCATTGAGCTGTTTCATTGATAGTGGGGTGAACATTCATAACGCATGTAAGTTAATTATAAGCTGTTGAGTTTCCTAATAAAATAAAAAATAAAATAAAATAAATAAAAAATAAAAACGGACATAGTGTACCTACCTTCCATCCCGAAACAAAGTACTGTTTCAGAGGAAAACAACAATAAAGTTCTAATGATAATAGATGGTGGTACGTGGCTATCGAATCATAATTGAATTATATTATTACAAGTAGAGTACAACCCGAATTGATTGTCAAATTCTAAATTAACGTGAGCAAAGCCGCGGGCAAAAATAAAATATTTGGTCAAAGCATACATGTCGCTATTTCAACACCCCCACGGACCAAATATAACTTTGTGTGACCTACAGGCGCATGGTATATTATTATAAGATTTACGAGTAGGTATATGGACATAAAAAAACATTTTTGGTAACTGATTATTTCCCAAAAGAAATCTATAATGCATGCACTATGCGTGGTTGTTTATGGTCTAGTAATTAAGTAACTCTGAGGGAGCAGTGGTGGGCTAGTGGTAATAACGGCCCCGACGGGTTGTAGGTTCGAACGCAGCTGCCCTTTACTTTGTGTAATTTATATCATCACCACATTCATCATTGCTCTCCAAACGGTGAAGGAAAACATCGTGAGGAAACCGGCTTGCCCTAGAACCAAAAAATTCGAATACATCTGACATCCATCAACCCGCACGGGGCCCGCGTGGTGGATTATTGTCCACTTCCTCTCGCAGACTCTGCCTACGTTCCAGCAGTGGGAACTTTATAAGCTAGTTATGTGAATTGAGTAACTAATTCCTAAGTAGTAAGAGGTCTGAAGCTTTTCGATAACGGGAAACGAATTATTGAACTGAAATGGAGTTGGGTAAGACAAGGTGCAGTGATGACAGGTGGGGTAAGGCATGGACTGAGTGGCGACCAAGGACTGGGAGACGAAGTGTCGGTCGTCCGGCGGGCGGCGAGATGGGCGGACGACATTGTTATCATCGCGGGTCGAACCTGGATGAGGCTGGTACAGGAGACAAGTGTTCAGCTGTGGGTGAAGTCAGGCTGTGGATGAGTTTACAAGCTAATTCTAATAGAAAGCACGTACACTACACAACACTGGACAGAGCACCTATGAATGTTATTGACATTTATTGCACATCGCTTCAGAGGTTAATATGGCCGCATTAGGGCCGCACTAGCGCTCAATTGCGGCATAATTGCCAATATTCCGGCGATGCGTGTCTCAGGCAAATGTCGTTTACATACATTATTAATTGATATTGGCTCTTGGTATCATCTTTGAGGTTATATTGGTTTGTCCTTCTTCGTATTGTGTCAAAGGATCTGATATAACTGGTGGACTTTAGCTTACAGGTTTGTTAGAGTTTCTAATTCTAAACATTCCTGAACTTGGTTTCCTGACAACCTTTCATCGTTCTATATATGCCACTGAAAATGTACTGATGGAGACTAATTGGCATACTTACATGGTATGCCAATTAGTCTTTAAGCCTTTTCTTTTAGAATGGGTAGGGTGGGTTCCATCCTGTGAAACTACATATATCCACGAATAATGAATTTGAAGTACATTATTGCTAGGAGCACGTGGTTGGGTCTCGTTCATTGACTAACAATAATACATAATCAGACTATAATGTTCCCACTGCTGGGACACAGGTCTCTTCTCAGTGAGACGCGTGTGGCCTGTAATCCACCACGCGGGCCCAGTGCGGGTTGGTGGATGTCACATGTCTTCCAATTTTTAGTTCTAGGACATGCCGGTTTCCTCACGATGTTTTCCTTCACCGTTTTGAGTGCAGTGGTGATGAAATTATTTGCACAAAGCACTGGGCACTGAATGCGACTGCAAACTATGGGTGGTCGCGTCCAGGGCTTGCCATAAACTGGTACTCATGTGCGGTGCCACTTTGTGATTTTTACCACACTGTGGCTTTGTTTTGTATGTACTAACAATAGCATTAAGGTTTTTTTTTGTTACTAACAATATGGACTGCTTATGTCTGCAATAAATGTGTTATTCTATTCTATTCTATAAAGCGCCTGGCTGGGTTCGAAACCACGACCTACAACTTGTAACTCGGGGCCGTTATCACTGTGCCACCAAAGCTCTCTAAAAATACTAAAAATAATGCAGCAGCATATTATATCACCGTAATACCAACCCTTTATTGTGTATACAGACACTCAGGTAAAAGAGGTATAACTGAATGAGTCAGCGAAAATAACAGTCTTGTGAAGACTGTTATTTTATTATATTCCTCAGTGTTCAGGTTTGAGAAGTATGGCGGCTCATCCTACCGTATTCCTGAGCAGTGTTCGCATACGTGCGTTCATCGATATTCATCCTTCATGGCGAGTTTTTGGTTTCACGCCGTGTCCCGCATATATTTGGACCAAAAGTTTCGTCTACATTATATTTGAAATCTTACCGCTATCTATTACAGATCCGACTTTCAAGTTTTGGTAGTTTAGCACTGCAGTTTGTGCTGAGTTTGGAAAATTTTCAGTTTTGAATAGCATTCAAATTGTATTGGATTTCCATTCAACGTTGTCTTTCAAATGCTCCTTGTAGATTCGTACTGCATAAGGATCTGAAAATATTGTTTTCTACCTTTATTTTAGAGACAAGTATTTTGATTAATTGTTGTACACAAGGGCTGATTTAAATGACTCAATCTGCCTAGCCTTTTCCCAACTATGATGGGGTCGGCTTCCAGTCTAACCGGATGCAGCTGAATAACAGTATTTTACATGGAGCGACTGCCTGGGTAACACGATACCCCTTGGTAAGACTGGTTGTCAGACTTTCGGGCTTCTGACGTCCGTAACGACTGTCAAAGATCCAAGAATGACAGCCGGGACCAACGGCTTAACGTGCTTTCCGAGGCACGGAGAGGTCTCGGTATGTAAAGATGGTCACCCATCTACGGAACCACTGCGGCAAGCGTGGCTTAACCTGATCGATCGACCCGTGCGGCTTTTATTACTTAGCCACGAGCTCCTCCTGGCTGATTTAAATGACTAATATTTATTATGTGTCTAATTTAACTAACTGACGTATCCGACATTTTGGACTAAGCCGATAGCCGACCTAACTATAGTAATTTGATACATTTTCCAAGTCGAAACGATCTGTCTAATCGGCGAATCTGTACCTATGCCTTACGGTCTCCACGATAATGCAAAAATTGAGACCGATATATCTACAGTTTATAAAGAAAAAAAAAAACTATTCCGCCATCTTGGATGTTCCGCCATATTGGATTTAGAATGACGTCAAATAATTTTTTGAGTTACTCTCAACAAGCCCTTTCATTTGATATCCATATTGTAGAAATGCATTAAAAATAACTATTCCGCTATCTTGGATGGTCCGCCATATTGGATTTAGAATGACGTCACATAGCTTATCGTGTATTAGGTAAATGATAAATGATTTATTTTCTGTAAGTAGGTTTGTACAAACACTTTTACACGTCAAGCATATTTTTTTAAAAACTAGATGAGTTCGACGTTTCCTATCTGACTACTCTGAGAAGAAACGCCGAAACAAACTCAGAGGTCACAGTCTCTTTTAAAGTCCAGACATAATCTTGGTCAGATCATGTGAAAACCATGTAGATGTCTCGCTATTGTCACCCAAACTAAACGTGTATACAAAATTTCACCTCAATCGGTTGAAGATATCTGCTTCAAAATTGAGTAGCAAGATTCCACGCGAACATACATACATACATACATTGCAAGTTAAATAAAAGCTTTTAAAATAGCTTGCCCTGTAAAATTTTCTTCGAATCAATTACGTCACTTAGATTAGCGACGAATTGACCACGAACCTTAGACCCTTCCCATTAGAAAATTAACCTTTAAATTACCACTATAATCGATCAACAATCTCATCACCCATTCTATTACGTCTATGGTAATAGCCTTCCTACATCTGTGGGATGTTGCGTGAACGTAAAGGGGTAGCCAGCCCCTTACGTATGAGGGTGTAAATCCCGAAGGCGGTTAGTGTTAACACCACTTACGATTGTATCTACTACGTTACGGTTTGGCAGTATAATTGCGTAACATACTTACTATGTTGTTATCAGAAAAGCTTTCATATTGATTACTAGCTGCGTCCCGCGGTTTTACCCGCGTATACCGAGATAAAAAGTAGCCCATGTGTTAATGCAAGGTGTCAGCTATCTACATAGGTACCAAATTTCATCCAAATCGGTCCAACCGTTTGAGCGTGAAGAAGTAACAAACATACACACACACACTCACAAACTTTCGCCTTTATATTATTATAGTGTGATTCTACATTAAATGTTGTGTTTAAAAAATTAAATGTTCATGACTGTGTAGGGGAATACCAAAGAAACGATTGGGATTATGTGGAAGTAATTGGTACCTATTCGGAGGACAAGAGATCGATATACTTCACTAAAACTAATTTTTAGGGTTCCGTACCCAAAGGTGTAAAACGGGACCCTATAAGACTCCGCTGACACCTCGTCGCCTGCCTGGTGACTTCTGTCACCAGGCTGTATCTCATGAACCGTGATAGTTACCCAGTTGAAATTTTCTCAGATGATGTATTTCTGTTGCCGCTCTATCAACAAATACTAAAAAACAGAACAAAATAAATATTTAAGGGGGCTCCCATACAACAAACGTGATTTTTTTGCCGTTTTTATAGATCATGGACCGGAACCCTTCGTGCGCAAGTCCGACTCGCACTTGGCTGTTTTTTTTAATTACGGCACATAATATTGTTCCAATATTTTTCACATGTTCAATTCAATGCAATACGAATTGTTCTTAAAAGTTCAGCCTAACATAAGAATAAGAATAATATTTAGTACACACACAAGATTCATGATAAGTACCTACACAAGAGTAGATGTACAAAACAACAAAACACGGATATCTACATAAATAACGTTTTCATGTAAACCGAACCCTTACTATCCTATCTTAAATTCCAATCTGTATAATTTTCATCTAATATTACAAACCCAATAATCTGTAACCTTCTCGTTACAACCCCAGAATGGCCGCAGAAATGCCCACAAACGATACAGCAACAACACCCAACAATATTGAATGTACGTAAAATAAGGTGACTGAACGGCCCCTTATTAAGTGATGGTACGGGCAGGCATGCCAGTAATTTCAACGTCTTTATGATTGAAGAAGAAGGGGATAAGGTATTTTATAAATCGAAGGAGCAGACTTTCAGGCTTCTGACAACCCGTAACGGCTGTCAAAGATCCACGAATGACAGCCGGGACCAACGGCTTAACGTGCTTTTCGAGGCACGCAGGAGTCTCGGTATGTAAAGATGGTCACCCATCCACGGACTAACCCCGGCAAGCGTAGCTTAAGCTGATGGACCGACCCGTGCGGCTGTTATTACTTAGCCACGAGCTGATGTACTTAATAACCAATTTCATATTCCGGATTTCACATGCAAAACTTGTATGGGGATCACCATTGACTTGAGTTACAATAAAATGCACCTAGATGGTATAACCAGCAGAATATTCCCCTTGTGAAGCGCTTAAAAAGCTTGACACTGACACCTGCAACTTACTTTTCAACTGTAAAAATATTTGAGCTTCAAACTAAGATCTGCGTTTTATAGGTTATCGGATCGATTGATCAGATTAAGCAACGCTTGCCACGGTTGGTCCGTGGATGGGTGACCATTTTTACATACCAAGGCCCCTCCGTGCCTCGGAAAGCACGTTAAGCTGTTGGTCCAGGCTGGTCATTCCTGGATATTTGACAGTCGTTACGGGTCGTCAGAAGCCTGAAAGTCTGACAACCAGTCTTACCAAGGAGTATCGTATTACCCAGTAACTGGGTTGTGGAGGTCAGATAGGCAGTTGCTCCATGTAAAATACAGGTATTCAGCTGCATCCGGTTAGACTGGAAGTCGACCCCAACATAGTTGGGACAAGGCTAGGCAGATGATGCTCATTTAACCACACCACCACACTTATAACACCACACACCCACCCAAAGATATGCAACCGATTCATACCTCCGCACTTTTTTTGTTTTTGTTTCTTTTATTTTGTTTATTTTGGGGGAACGGTATTTTTTTTTACATTTTTCATCCAAAGTCGAAAACTATGCGGCCTAAAAAAAAAATAAAAAATAGTTTAAAAATGTGCAAACAGCGCTCTTTCATATGATACCCCACATACCCTAGTAGCCCCACTTTAAATTTTTAAGACCCCCTTTCAGTCCCTGTTGCAAAAAAAATAGAAATATTTTTATTTATTTCTTATTTGCAAAATAGTTGGGTAAACGTCATCTAAAACTGTTCTAAATTTCAAGTTGATAGCATTAGTAGTTCTTGAGATATCCAGCTGTGACAGACAGACAGACAGACTGAGTCACACCATAAGGGTTCCTTTTTTACCATTTTGGTACGGAACCCTAAAAATAAATCATTTATTTTGACCAAACACTTACAAATTTTTAAAACCTGCCAAACTGCAAGACAGTTTGTTCAACAGTGTGTTGTAGTTTGTTTGTTTTGTTTGTTTGTGTATGTGTTGTTTGTGTTTGTTGTGTGTGTGTTTGTGTTTGCAACTGAATACCTACATGCAGTGCAATGTGATTTTTGTTTATGCAATAAATTTATTATTTATTATTATTTTATTATTTATTTTGCACAAAGCACAGCAATAAACACGGTTAGCACATCCTCTTTTCTTCTTTAGGTAACCTGTGCACGCCCGGTACGCGTGACCGGCATGTCCCCGGTCACCAATAAAGTAATTACTGGCCCCTCTAATTGCATGCGACGGGTTAGCTAACTTTATTACACAATCTTGTAGTTTGTATTATAGATTGCGCTCATTTTGATGCGGGGTTGATTGATTCAGATCCTATATTGGTTTTGGGTATGGACTCAGCAACAAGCTTAAGCTTATGACAAGGTAAATCAAATATAATTAATTAAATTTTAGCTGGACATGGTGTCTTCAAATCTAGAGATGGATGGAAAAGAAAAGCATTATGATTCAGAAGTATAAGTAGATACATATATTATATTTAACACGTTCTCGAAAACGACTCTTAACGATTTCGACGAAACTTGATAGCGAGGCTTAGGGGGGCGAAAAATCGAATCTAGCTAGGTCTCACATTATCTGAGGAAATATCGTTTTCTCTATTTTCTACAAATCTCTACAAATACAATGTGTGTGTAAGTACACCTGTGCCTAACCCTTGGGGATTAGAGGCGTGATGTTATTGTAATAAAAACACAATTGTTTGTTTTTCCCGTATAAAATAAATAAATAAACATCGACAGCAGCGGCCGACCAGCACGCATTCGGATACCTATGCAAGCATTCGTAGAAAAAACATTAAAATATTTATTTAAATAGATAAATTAAATATGGTATTCTTATAAACAGGGAAGACTAAACACCCACTTATCCACAAATTGCAAGAATACAGAAGCTGCTACCGCATTTCTGCACGTCTAAATCTCCTAGATCTTTGCGGCAAATAAAGGGATTTTTCACCCAGACCCGACCACTCGACGATTCTGTAATCTACCGCAAACAAGGTGAAACATTAGTTACAACGTGCCAACATGTTCCACGATTTATACCCACTTACTATCTTCCACTGACAAAAGAAGAAGATTAGTAGTTTGTTTGAAGGAGATTAGTATTTCTTCGATCTCGAGGAGCTCGTGGCTCAGTGGTCAGGTTAAGCTACATTTGCCGGGGTTATTCAGTTGATGGGTGATCTTTACATATTAGACCCCTCCGTGCCTCGGAAAGCACGTTAAGTCGTTGGTCCCGGCTGTCATTTGTAGACCTTTGACAGTCGTTACGGGTAGTTAGAAGCCCAAAATTCTGATAACCAGTTTTACCTAGGGGTATCGTATTACCCAGTAACTGGGTTGTGGAGGTCAGATAGGCAGTCACTCCACATAAAATACTGGTATTCAGCTGCATCAGGTTAGGCAAGAAGCCGACCCCAACATTGTTGGGAAAAGGCTAGGCAGATGATGATGACTTATTGTTAGTGAATTGTACGCTCATTAAACATTAACAGGACACAAGTACAAATCGTACTAACTTTTTGTGTTCTTGTTAAATTATTCACTTTTATAGCGTGTGGTTTTGCATTTACAGACGTTTTAATTTATTTTGGATAAATAGTAGTATCAAACATTAGATGATATACTTAGAGGACTTATAAATGTAAGGAACCGGCGACGCGGTACGTCCATAAGGAGATGGCGTGAACTCAATCTCAAACCATTTATTTGAATTAAAACAATTACAGGCACTTTTGAATTGTTAAATAGTCGGTGAGTTAGTTATAAATCTAGTTGCCCAATTCCAAAACGTAGATATATAAGGAGAAGAACGGGCAAGAAACTCCACGGACACTCTTTTAAATCAAGATAAGTATTGCAAAATCCTCAGTACATTATTCTTATTGCTTCTACATGTGAGAACGATGTAAAAAAAATGAAATGTGACGAAATAGACTCCTACCGGCTCATAATAATCTATACATGTAATAAATTAAATTCGCTTTTCGTGTCTGTCTGCGTGACCGCTTGTTCTTCTAAACTACGCAATGGATTTTGATGCGGTTTTCACTAACATTATTTTAGTGAATTTATTCCGGAAGGTTTATGTGTATAATAAGTACTTACCTACATTATTAAAATTAACTTACATGTCACACTAATATTGTAAAGGCGAAAGTTTGTGAGTGTGAGTGTGTGTGTTTGTATGTTTGTTACTTCTTCACGCTCAAACGGCTGGACCGATTTGAATGAAATTTGATATGTAGATAGCTTACAGCCTGGATTAACACATAGTCTACTTTTTATTCCGGTCTACGCGGGTGAAACCGCGGGACGCAGCTTTAGTAATAAATCAATCTCCATATTTTGTCAAGTCGTAAAAACCGTGCGAAGCAGGGCCGGGTCGCTAGTAATAATATAAATCAGTGACCAAACTATTATATGTACAGCTGGAGTGGCTCCAAAGGCTGCCCAACTTAAATGGGACTGGGCAGGACATGTCCCCCGCATACCGACAAACTTTGGGCACACATAGTACAAAAATAGTGCCCCGGGAGTGGGACAGTAAGACGAGGTCAGCAGACCACGTAGGAGATGGCGGGACGAGCTGCATAAGTTCCATCCAAACTGTTACGGCCCCGCCGCGCCGCCATCAGATGCCGCATGGACATACTAATGCTGTGCCTGCGCGTGACCGTGCCGCAAGGCGGAGCGCGCCCACGTCAGTCGTCGTCCTACCCCACAGAGTACTTTTATTTTGTCCTACCCTCAGACGTCGCTCATCGTAATGAATAATTTTACATACTTTGTAAACCATCATTATCAGAAATATTAAACAGCCTATAATAATATTAAAAGTCCAGCATTTCGAAGCCTTCATTACACAGCGGCAGCAGCCGGAACACAAACTGAAAGAAGGAAGCCTTTGCCCAGGAATGAGCGCAGACTGGGAAAAGAATCAAAGATCCGTCTTATTACAAAACAAGGTTCATCTTCAAACCCAGGTTTAAACCATGTACTCTTTTTTGAATTTCGAACTTTATTCCGACACATTAAGATGTCAGTTTTACAAACTTAGTATCGGAATAAGTTGTCAGTTTTGTATAAAGATCTGTATTTCTATCACAGCCAGGTTCTTACTACAAAAACTGGCTCGATGGTTTAAAGCATGACAGAAGAAAAACCTCGTTTAAGGCGCTGACTGACTACGATTTTCAACGTCACACAACCGCGTAATCTGTTGTCACCATTAGCTGCCTTGAAATAAGGTTGAAAATTGAAAATAATATTTTTGTTGCCGACATGTGACTAAGCTGCGAATGTGCATTTATTTTCCCAGTTTTATTTAGATTATTTAGAATGTACACAATAAATTAAATAATTGTCCGGTTAAAGTTTAAAAAAAATGCTAACTAATTCTATTAAATTCTTAAAAAAAAGAATGTCGTTATCGATGAAAATATAGAGATGTTCGACGTCAAAGTGTATTTTTGCGGAGCAAATTCCAAATTTTTGTCTGGGAATATTAAACTATTTTTTACTATTCTATTCGGTTAAAGTTTTTCTTTAAACCTTTCTGTGTCCACTGTATTTTTTGCGTCGGATAGTTTAATTGCGTTACGTCATACTCGACAATCCAAGAAACCAATGTTGAGCTAACACCGCGCCTTAAGGCCGAATATGTCACCTCCTTCTGCGAAGCAGTGATGCTCGCGAAGGAGGAGGCGGAACGCGTGAGGGAGAGGCAGCCTCACGCCCTCAGTCGCCGCAGGAGACGCCCTGGGCGGCGGGAATCGCGGGGCGATTTCCGGCCACCGTAGGCGCGGGCCTGCGGACGGTGAGCAGCGGGTAGCTCGCCGTCCGGTAAGGACCAGGCCCGAGTCGACGGCGCGTTGTGTTCCACGCGCGCCTCAAAGAGATGTCAGCAAGTGACGGGGCCCAATAGGGCCGACGCCGCTGGGGTCGCGGATTGTCCGAAGGGGTTACCGCGGCCCTGGCATAGGCAACTGAAGGAACACGGGTGGGTTTTAGTCAGTAAAAGTCTGACACGCCCTTCCGCTCCACCCAGAGCGGGAGAAGTTATTTGATGATTTCCCACCCTCAAAAAAAAAAAAAAAAAAGGCCGAATATGTATTTCAGCAAAGCAAAATAATGAGCTCGGCCTTTAATTTCCCACCATTAGCTCCAATTTTAGAAAGGCGTTCAACAGCCTATCTATTGCCAGCAGTTTAACAAATTAGGGGTAGAACGACCATAAAAATAGGCATCAAACCGTGAAAATACGAAAATTATTCCTGATAAAAATATTACACTTTCAGACTATTTGCGAACTAGGATGGGGTGAATGACCGTACCCGGACTAGAAAGGATTAATTTCAGGGTACATAAACTCTCTGGTAGGGGTCTTATTTGTAATAAAATGTTGCGTAGACTTTTCCCTTCTGTTTATTATTTTGGTTTTAATTAGACATGCTGGGGACTATAAGCCGTGTGATTCTGTAAGACCTCATTCTAAACTTCGAATCTGAATCCGCTGTGAGTTTCTTGATTGGCATTCTAAAAACTCGGTTGATCATTCGAATTTACACTAGCGCTACCCTTGCGAACGTGTCAGCGAGTTGAACTAAATTGACGGTGAGATTTTGACAGATAAAATAAGAGATGACGTAAGAAGTACTCATCATTATAAACAACTTTTATTATGGAGCCAAACCTGAAATAGGGAAAAAATCAGCTGTTCCCTAAATTTATGTTCGTCAAAATGTAGGGAACAGCTGATTTTTTTTTCGTGATTTCATGTTTGGTCCCGTAGTAAAAATTGTTCATAATGATGAGTACAATAACTCCTCAAGAGATTTCGTTTATGAATATATAGAAATTTTATAGACATGATCACTAACTTTTTCTTGATAAAGTTAAATTTTTAAAATATAAGCTTTTATATTTTAAAAATTTAACTTTATCAAGAAAAAGTGTTTATTAATTACATACAATTAAACACACTGTGTACCTACTTCTATTTAAAAAATATACAACGTAGGTAAACACTTTTTCGTGATAAAGTTAAATTTTAAAAATAATATCAGCTTTTGCTACTGATCACAAACTTTTTTTTTATGTGTGTATGTAATACGAGTACAGCTGGTTTCTATGACTTGCATGGCTGATGACAGTTATTTTTTCCAAAGCAAAGAATGATGTGACAAGATATAGTTAGCGCGCTTTGTGCCTGGTGGTCCCAGGCGCCACGGCAGAGTGTGTGTTTTCACAGTCTGTGGAAAGAGCTGTTAGATTTTTCCGGCAGGAATTTTTTAGTGGCAGCCCAGAGTCTTGCTACATGGGACATCAACATGACTAACATGATGGGTGTTTGTAATATCTGCTTACCCCTTCTTAGTGAAATACCTACAGGCGGCATAGTGACCCCGGAGATACTGACCCCGTTAAAGAAGGGTTTTATGAGTCCAATGTCTCCATAGTTATGACAACTAAGAGGAACAGTATTTTATTACTTTATGTAAGGTAGGAATGTGTATCTTTCTTAAATTGTATGAGAAATAAAAATTGAGGAAGAATGATGAGTGAAGAGAAATTCTATAGAAGGCAAACGTAGAATGTTATAACCAGTTAAAAGATTTACCATTGGATTTAACAGAAATTGCCACACCAACAAAGTGTCAACGCACTTTTGTTTTGAATGAATTGAAGCATAGGCAGCCTGGACGCATAATTATAGGAATGCTAATTCAGTACGTCCCCTGAGGCGGAGCCGAATACCAAGAGTTAGCGCATTTCCAGGCGTTAAACACACGTAATGCTAGTATTCAGTAGCACTTACGCGGAATTAGCATTTAATAGCATTTACATGTGTTTAACGCCTGGAAATGAGTCTATCGTCTCCGCCTGAGGGGACGTACTGAAGTAGCATTTCTATACACGCAGCCTGGACTTATAACCCCCTTATTAATAAAAAAAAAACTAAAACGCTCTAAAAACCTATTTTAGTTTGAGTGTTTTGTCAATTTCTTTCGAATTATGATTTGAGTTTGAAAGAAGAAGACAAAACACTTCTTATAACTATAATAGGTATAAAGAGCGTTTTAGTTTTTTAAGTCTACCAAAACGAAGGCAACGTTTTTGTTAGATAACGAGGTAAACCACTCCTGTGTTAAGAGTGTGCTCTCACCTTTACAGCCGGACGTACAGTCAAACACACGTTCATGTAATAATTTAGACGTTGACTGTGCCTATATTTCGTAGGTTTTTGAAGCTCATGTGATAAATTACATTTATTTATAGGTACAGGGTGTTAGGTTAAACGAGGGACATACTTTAACGGAGTATAGTACTCATGAAAATTAATATCTTTTAGCATGGTACTAACCCTGAAATATGAAAAAGAAAATCAGCTGTTCAAAGTGCAAAACCTACGGGATCAAAGTGTACGATAGCTGATTTTTTTTCAGGGTTAGTGGCTTGGTAAAAGTTGTTCATTTTCACGAGTACTCCACTCCGTTAAAGTATGTCCCTCATTTAACCTAACACCCTGTAGAAATAAATACCATTTATCATATGAGCTTCAAAAACCTACGAAATAAATTTAAAAAAAACTTCCTGTAGGTATATATCGGTTAAAAAAACACTTTTACGCATTAATTATTACACAATAACACATTAATTTTTAATTATGTTTTAAAACTAGACGAATTCGGTGTTTCCTAACTGACTAGAAAAGAAGAGAAGAAAAGAAATCTCTGAGAAGAAAGACCAAAACAAACTCAGGTTTCACAGTCTCTTTTAAAGTCCAGACATAATCTTGGTCGGCCATAAGACGTGTAGCCATGTGAAGTGTTATTTCTACGTGTGGTTTACCGTACAGGCACTTAATGCTTTAATGAGCCGTCCAGATTATATGAGTACTAATGGACCTCAAGCTTTCAAAGTAGGTTTTATTTTCTAGTAGCACTAATGCATCTAGACTAAAGCCTAGATGTGTTCCAACTTTAGTGGCTTATACAAAACGTTTGGGATGATTGGTTTTGTTTTTGGAGATATTTTTCTTGAAACGCTTTTTAGGTTTTGAAGGAAAATATCTTTCTGTCATGGTACACTTTGATAATTAAGAAGGCTGTCGAATTTTGTCACGAGAGAGGTGACAAAATTCAAATTTTTAAGATTGTTGAATGAAAACATGCTTTTTTGAAAAATGTAATCAATTAGCGAACTAGTAAATAATATTAAATTTAATAGGTAATTATTAAAAACACATTTCTATTTGGTTATCTAATAAACTCAGCTCAAAAAGTATTTTAATCTGTTTTTGAAATGAGAAATAAATGCCACAGTAAAAATATGTTTATAATAATCAAAATTCAAAAAAGCATCTTTTCATATAATATTCTTAATAATTTGGTTCCGTGTGAGCGAGAGAGGTGTCGAAATGTGAGTGCACACTAGAAACACAATATTTTTGTCCCTTACATATAGTAGAACCGTTTTGTCTTGAATAGAAAACAGAAAAGAATAGAGTACCTATTGTTTGTTGTTGCTACAGGATAAAAAAACAGGATTTCATTATATTTTTCCAAAGTCTAAAACTCAATAAAAAGTTTTTTCGACTTCTTTTTGCTTTAATTCTTCTTAAAATAAGGAGTATTTTACCAGCATTGATTCTTAGAACTACGGGAATTAAACAGTTAATTTCTGACTAACTACCTACTCTTTCCACAAAACGGCGAAGAAAAAAAAAAGGAAAGTTGTACAAACTGTGAACAATAATTAATTTGATAAAAGCCGTCTAAAAGAGACCAAATCTTGTTTCTTAACATTATGGGTCTAATTAACGAAACTTTTGGAGGAAACAGTCGGTTTTCAATTAACTTGAATAATTTAATTTTTAAAACGAATCAACTTTGCTAATTAATCTGGAGTGGACTTTTTCTGAGAAAGGTTTAATAATTAATTAGTTTAAAATATAGATCTTAAAATTAAGTATTCATGGTACAATTTTTTATAATCTATTGAGATTTTCTTATTGTCTTCTCTCATGTCCTCGAGCAATTTAGCTAAAATGTTAAGGGGATACATCGATAATTTTGTGTTTTTAAAATTCCTCTATAACCAAATGTCTATGGTTAAATCATTTACATTTTCCATATGTGTTATTTGTCTGTATTATTTACTGTTGTACTAAAACCTTGTTTTTTTTCGATAGAAACAAATTCCAAAGTAGTACCGTCTATTTTCTGTTTTATACGATTTTATGTAAACAGTTCCTTTGGGCAGTAAAATTTGCTTTAAATTGAAGGTATTTAAATGTGTTAAGAACATACTAATTACAACACAATACTATTGATCTATTGAAGAAAATATGATTGAAGGGAAATATCCCAATAAAATGATAGCGGTATTATTTAACAAATATGTATTAAGAAAAACCCATTAAGATTAATGCATTCAGATAGCGTTTGCAGCATTATCATTTTGGAACAAAAGAAATACTTATAAGTAAATAATTTCTTTTATGAGAATACGTGGCTACAACTTACACCGAAAAGTTGAAATAATGGCTTTTATCTGACAACGAATACTAATAAAAGATTCCTCGTGACTGAAACAAAATCAATTTTAAAATAAAATAGAGTCGAATGAAAAATGTAACGCAGATTCTTAGTGTCTAAACACACTATGCCGAAGTTACGCGACCGAAGTTCTGCGGCTGATGTTACGTTCCGACGTGTTCGGCTGATATGACACACCATAAGTGCCGAACTTACGCGGTGGAAATTCAGTTGCGGAACGTCAGTGTCTTGAAACCCCCCCCCGTCCCCCGCCCCGCCCCGGATCTTCTTAGGTAATCGAACCGAACTTCGGTCGCGTATAATGTGTGCTCTACAGAATACGTTACCGCTGAATTGCAGCTGAACTTACGCCCGACCAAAGTTCGGCTGTACGCTAGAACGCGACGTAATTTCGGCATAGTGTGTCTAAGCGTGCCGAAGTTCGGCATGATTTCGCCTGCAATGCTATTTGAATTACTGACAATAGTGTGTTTAGATACTTACACTTTTCATCAGACAGATTAATATTGTTAATTAATTATACATGAGCTCGGAACCAAGGATAGATAGTGCAGAAAAAATAACAGAATAACTAAATAAATGTACTTTAAAAAAGTTAAAACCGTTTTTGGTTTTTGAAGTCGGTTTTTACTTTTTTGAATACATTAGTAAGCCCAAGACGTACGAAAAGAAGAATCATCAAAATCGGCTTAGAAATGCCGGAGATACATTTATGCATATAACTTCGTACATAAGAATAATTACATAATGTATTATATGCTAAACCCTTCCTGAAAGTATTTAGATCACGTTAGTGAAACATTCATCAACATTGGTTCATTAGTTTTTGACAAAATCGCGTACATACAAACATACATACATACGGGTCGAATACAGAACCTCCTTTTTTGAAGTTGGTTAAAATCAGTGTCACTGTATGATACGATTCGGTGTGAATAAGCCCGAACAGTATAATCTCCCATGTTCATAGCTCATTTAACAGAGACCTTTAACATAAAAGAACTTTTGATTTTCTGATTTCCCACACCAATGAACACAAAATAAATGCGCATTTCTCTTTTTTTTTTTGCAGACGAGAGGAACTCTTTACTCGTCAAGTATTTGAATATTCTTCTTTACGAATTTTCATAATTTGTACTTTAAGATTTAGCACTAAAGGATCATATTCCACTGACGGGAAATACGTAATAACCATGAATATTATTTTAGCACAGTGTACTGGTTTTCTTATAAGTGTTTGTCGAGACATCCTCCTTTATTCAAGGTGGAATGAAGATCGAGAAAGTATTCTATAGATAAGTTTATTATTTATTTGACGACACGGTTGGCGCAGTGGTTGAGCGATTGACTGCTGCGCAGCATGTCGCGGGTTCGCTTCCCGCACGGAACAAATATTTGTACGACCTACAAGTATTTGTTCCGAGTCTGGGTGTTTTTCTATCTATAATATGTATGTATTTACAAAAGAAAAATGTATATAAGTAGTTTATCAGCCATCTCGTTACCATAACACAAGCATTAGGTTGCTTAGCTTGGGACTAGATGGCGTTGTGTGAAATGTCCAAGGATATTTTTTTTTTTTTTATTCAGCCTATTGTTCCATTGCAGGCAAAGGCCTCACCTCATACAGAGAAGGTATTACGAACATTGATCACCACGCCTCTCTCTCTCTCTGTAGTTGGTCCCTCATATCTGAGGATCGTGGTCAACTACGTAGTTATACCTGGAGCGGATGATTCGCCTCCACCGGTTTCTGTCCAGCGCATCCCTTACCACCGTGTAGAATTTAGAGGACGATGATTCCTTCACCTGATGGGTCCATCGTGTTGGTGAACGACCGCGCGATCGTTTGCCTTCGGTGTTCCCAATCACAATCAGTTTCTCCAAGCTTTCATCGCCTCTGCGTACTATGTGGCCGAAATAGGAGAGAATGCGTTGTTGACATATGGTCGACAAGCGGGTTTTTATTTAAAGCTGGGTTAAGATCGATGCATTGGTGCGTTTGGCAGTCCACGGTATTCTCAACATTCTTCTCAGCGCCACATCTCAAATGCATCAATTCTTTGTCTTTCCCGGGCCAAAATCGTCCACGTATCCACTCTTACTCAAGACTCTCCACGCTTACTCAAGACGGATTGCCAATTTCAGACTTATATTAATTTTCTTTAAGTGGTCCGTGGATGGGAACTGTAAAGGTGGTATATAAATACCAAGACTCCTCCATGCCTCGGACAGCACGTTAAGCCGTTGGTCCCGGCTGTCATTCGTGGATCTCTGACAGTCGTTACGGGTCGTCAGAAGCCCGAAAGTCTCTGACAGCCGTCTTACCAAATGGTATCAGATAGGCAGTCGCTCCATGTAAAATACTGGTATTCAGCGGCATCCGGTTAGTGGATTAATACATAGGCTACTTTTTATCTCGGTCTGCGCGGGTGAAACCGCGGGGCGCAACTAGTTTTGAATAAAGGCACCATTAAAATTTAATTAGCTTTTAACCAACATTAAACTTTTCCATTGTTAGTACAACGCCAAATAAAACCAGTAGTTTTATTACCGAACAACTCCTAAGAACACTACAAAATAATGAAAAGCCAAGAAATTATAAAAGAGTAAAGAATTTCGAAACAACTCAGCTGTTACAAACAGAAATAATATTCGTGTTTTATTATATTAATAAAAAATGTAACGAGCGTAATGTTGGCGACTCCTGCGGTTATAATAAACTTGGCTAACAGCGTTGAAGAGTTAGCAAGGAATGTCACAGAAAGCAGATCGAATTAGCCCGTACCTCTGTGGGAACGAAACAATTTAATTTGCGAAATTTTGACAAAGTCGAGAAGTGCTTTGGATGGTAGGAAGTTGTGGGAAAGTTGTGCTGGCTGCAGAATGAAGTGTTTGAATAGATGACATATAAGTGTAGTCGTCAGTTTAGTATTTGGCGTTAGTTCATGTTTTGTGTGTCCGTATGGCAGTCGGCAAAGGCCTACTCCAACCTTCTCCATCCCTGTCTCTCTCTGGCCACTCTGCCCCATGTTGTTCCAGGGGGCTGTCTGATATCATCATACCACCTTTTCTTTGGTCTACCTGTCTTTCTTTGGTCGTTGTGCGTGTCAGACCACGCACAATGAAGGGTTCCGTAGTTGAAAAGAATTTATCCTAAAAACAAACTTAATATTGTAATCCCAATTTTTTTTATGTGATAAAATTATAAATTAACAATTTTCGGACTTTTTCCTTTACTTCTAATACTCTGAGATCTTGCTTCTTGCCATATTTCATGATTCTAGGTCAACGGGAAGTACCTTAAAGGTTTTGATTTACTTGCGAGTATAAAAATCAGTCGCATAAATGGCCGTATTTTTTATAGCGTTGACTTAGAAGCTTGATTTTTTTTGGGACTCTAAGGGACGATAAACCTACCTACGTATTTAATATTATTTTCAACTTGATACCTCCACGCATTCCTGAGAAAAATGGTCTTGACACACTGACAGACCTGAAAATATTTTTTTGTATGATAAAGTGACAAATTAATAATTTTGGGACTTTTCCCTTTATTTGTGCTATGAGACCTTGCTTCTTGCCAAATTTAATTATTGTAGGTCAACGGGAAGTACCCTATAGGTTTTGATTTACTTGCGAGTATCAAAATATGTCGCATAAACGGCCGCATTTTTTTATTGCGTTGACATAGAAGCTTGATTTTTTTAGAACTTCAAGGGACCATAGACTTACGTATTTGATATTAATTTCAACTTGATACCTCCACGCGTTCCTGAGAAAAAGGGTCTTGACAGACAGACAGACAGACGGACAGACTGACAGACTGACAGACAGACAGACAGACGGACAACGAAGTGATCCTTTATGGGTTCCGTTTTTTCCTTTTGAGGTACGGAACCCTAAAAACCAACTAATATTGATGAGACTTATATTTTTACTAATAATATCGATAATGTATCTGAAGAGTGTTAGACGTGACTTGGATAAAAACTAATTAGGTCTTCATAGATATATTATTATGTATGATTTATAAGATCTAAAACAAAATAAACTCAAACCAATCCTGTTCCGAAATTACAACATTTTTATGATATAACCAATATTATTACCCACAGAATCTATGAAAAAACCGGCCAAGTGCGTGTCGGGTTCCGTAGTTGAAAAGAATTTATCCCAAAAACTAACTTAACATTGTAATCCCAATTTTTTTTTATGTGATAAAATTATAAATTAACAATTTTCGTACTTTTTCTTTTACATATCCTGTAAGACCCTGCTTCTTGCGAAATCACATGATTCTAGGTCAATGAGAAGTACCTACCCTATAGATTTTGATTTCCTTGCGAGTATCAAAATATGTCGTATAAATGGCCGTATTTTCATTGCGTTGACTTAGAAACTTAATTTTTTTAGAACTCTAAGGGACCATAGACTTACGTATTTGATATTAATTTCAACTTGATACGGTCACGCGTTCCTGACAAAAAGGGTCTTGACAGACTGACAGACTTGAAAATATTTTTTTATGTGATTAAATTATAAATTAACAATTTTCGGACTTTTTCCTTTACTTGTGCTGTAAGACTTTGCTTCTTGCAAAATTTCATGATTCTAAGACAGCGGGAAGTACCTTATAGGTTTTGATTTACTTATGAGTATCAAAAAATGTTGCATAAATGGCCGTATTTTTTATTGCGTTGACTTAGAAGCTTTATCTTTTTAGAACTCCAAGGTACCATAGACCTACGTATTTGATATTAATTTCAACTTGATACCTCCACGCGTTCCTGAGAAAAAGGGTCTTGACAGACAGACAGGCAGATGGAGGATAAAGTGATCCTATAAATAAGGGTCCCGTTTTTTCCTTTTGAGGTACGGAACCCTAAAAATCGTCAATCTTCTGCCTTGTCAATCTTTGTTATGACACTGTTTACTGTACTAATACCTTCTAAGCCACAGATCTATTCGATAGGCTTTGTGTATTCGCCGCAATCGATCTGGCCGTGTTGATACTGTATGAACCGGGTTTGTGGTCTGATTGTCCATAAATGATACAAATTCTAAAATCTCATATTCGTCGCAATAACTGTTATGAACTGTTATCTTTTTTATTTCGCCAGATTTTTTCAGTACATAATCGGGCATTTGTTTTACATCATTCTAGATTTTTTCATTTTAACTTTATTAGATTTTAGGTCGTCTGTTATTTGTCGTCTTCTACTGACTTTTTTTTCATGGATGGATCTGTTAGGATCTATATTAACTATAGCAAAAAGATGTTAGAGATTGTTGTTGGTTGGTAGGTGGAGATTCGATAGATTTCGTTCGTTTGAGGAATCTGCACGAAATCTAACTTAGAGAGATGTATTGATGATTTTTATGGTTAAAATTATATAAATAGATAGATAGATAGATAGATAGAATACTCTTTATTATGCACACCATAAAAATTACAGATATAAATGTTGAAATTAAAATAAAAACACATAACATAAATACATATGTTTTACTACCATACTTGTCATACTTTGATCAAGATACAACCTGACACGGACCTGCAAATTGCAAAAAACTAAAAAAAAATTGAATTTCGCGGGCTACACAGCGCAATCACCTTAATCTTATACTAGCGATCCGTCCTGTCGCAGGCACGGGTGCGACAATGATATGGCGTCATGTCATAACATTGACATTACTGTGCTGTGTGTATTTAAGTTAATAGTACAGTCAGCAACAAAAGTCGATTAACACTTGTGTTTGCTAAATCTTAATTATTGAGAAAAATACTTCATTAAAATCGGAACAGATGTCAATTTTAAAGAAAATTAACTCTTATATAATAAATGAAATGCTAAAAAGCAGATTATCGTATCATTTTGTGTTAAATTAGATGATGTCAAAAAGTAGCAGTGTTAACCGACTTCTGTTGCTGACCGTACCTGGTCGAACAAGCTCTGATGCTCATGTCAAAATAGAGAAAACGAATTTTCCCAGAAATGAGACCTAGCCAGAGCGATTTTTCGCCCTCGTAAACCCCTATATTACAACTTTCATCGAAATCGTTAGAGCCGTTTTCGAGAACGTGATTACTTATCTATATAATTATGTATACAAATATTGCTGATTTATTATTATAGGATTCATTATGAATCATACACATAAACCTTCTAAATAAATTCTCTAAATGATAGAATATGAAAACCGCATCAAAATCCATTGTTCGGTTTAGAAATAGTAAGCGGTCACATAGACAAACACGATACTTTTTTTTTTAATGTTAGTCTACACTGTCCTACAGCTGAGCAGGGGCCTTCCCTAAATCCACCTTTGCATCTTTTTCAAGAGCCACCTCGATCCAACCCTTGCGGTACGCGTCTAGGTCATTTCGCCACCTCTTCCTGGACCGATACTTTGATAAGATCTAAAATATTTGTGCCAGCAACTTGGTCAATTTCGGTGAATTAAATGAACTTAGCTTCTATTTCTATGGAATTTAGAATACCCTTCAAAGCCGAGGTGTTCGTCAATAGGATTTGTGCACGTTAGCCGCCTCGCCGCAGTCTATCTCGGTCAGTTAATCCTGTCTGCGGACCGTACCTGCCCGACCAGCCATGTTTTCGTTAAATTCAAGAGCTGCCAATACTAGTAGTAACTAGTACTGACAGCTGTCAATACTAGTTACGGACTAGCTGTTGGCGTGGAATCTGAATTAGTTTCTGATTAAATTAGGTTTAACTTTTTGACTGAGTTCATATTGGTTTTGCAAATGGTGGTTATGAAAGTGTGTAAGCTATAAGATTTTTGCTGAAAACTGGTAATTTGGGTTCCGTACCTCAAAAGGAAAAACCGGAACCTTTATAGGATCACTCGTGTATCTATCTGTCCGTCTGTCACAACCAATTTGCTTCGAATCTAATGGACCGATTAAGTTGAAATTTGGTACACATAAACTTCTGTGACCCAAACATGGACGGGTAAAGTAAATAAATTAATTTTGAATATGGGGGGCAAATAAGAAAATTAAAAAAAAGTTTTGCAAACTGTATAGTCTGATATCAAATGAAAGGACTTACTATGATGATTTTATAATTTTAAAATAAACAGTTTTAAAGTTATTTAAGATAATACACGAAAATTGACCATTCCCCCCTTATTTCCGAAACTACGGAGCCTAAAATTTTGAATAAAATACAGAAAATAGAGGTTTTCTGTAGATTTTAGATATTAGTATTATATCCTGTAATAGCATATTAGATATTATAGGAAATCTCCTAGCCCAATAACAGTACTGATTGTTTGTAGACAATCTTATTCAAAAAGATATCGGTTTAAGATACTGCTGTTCCAGATACATCTATCGTTTTTTCCTGAACTCTTATACTCTTTACTTTTAAACTTGGCACGTTTCTTCCGCGGGTTTCCGGTATACCTGTACCGGATAGTCCCGTTTTAGTTAAAATCCATTATTTTCCTTACTTTAGGTTATGATGAGTTAATTAATAATTTAAACTGATCGAGAGAACATTGCTTTTTATGCTTGGCTTATTTTGAGATGTTAATTCATTTTGTTTGTTTTGTTTATTGATCAAACTTGTCATTTTTTAGGTTTAAGAACAACTTTATTTCTCATAAGAACTTGTAATTTTTGCAGAAACAAGTCGCTAGTAAAAATACATACATAACATCAGGCCTGTTTTCCTGATGGGTTGGGCAGAGGTGTACATAAAGTACCCCCACATTTCAGTATATAAGCTTATATCATTTATATATACTTTAAAAACGTAATATACATTTATAAACGTAAAAATAACATCATCAGTAGTTGGGGTTTTGGGTTTATAAATTAGTACTTGATTTACAGCCTAATGGTTAAAAAATAACAAACCAATTAAGATAATACTTGGCTCTAAAGCGGCTTTAATAGTAGTCCCAATTAATTATTCACTTCAATTAACAATGAAAAGAACTAGGCAGTAAAAATCAAGCGTAAAGGAAAAATAAGGCATCGAACTAATATAGGAATGAGGAAAAAGGTTTCTTCAGTGCTTTCAAGGCATTAACGGCATTAGCTCTACATTCCTTGGGCTTTGCATAAAATATTGTCAGCTAATTAGGCGTTTCAGTTCAACACTTCCGGACATCCTAACCATACCATACCATTATTATTATAAATGCAAAAGATTGTATTTGTATTAAAATTATGAAATACAAAATACTCGCAGACGAAGTCGAGGGCCGCTGTTAGTTCTTTAGAAATGACGGATTTGATAAGGACTTTCAGCATGCGAAGCAGACACTCTACCACTGAGTTACACCACCGACGAATCAATCAATCTGCTTAGCCTTTTCCCAACTACGTTGGGGTCGGCTTCCAGTCTATCTGGATGCAGCTGAATACCAGTATTTTACATGAAGCGACTGCCTGTCTGACTCCACAACCCAGTAACTGGGCAAGACTGGTTGTCAGACTTTTGCGATTCTGACGACCCGTAACGGCTGTCAAAGATCCACAAATGACAGCCGGGACCAATGGCTTAACGTGCTTTCCGAGGCACGTAGGAGTCTCGGTATGTAAAGATGGTCACCCATCCAGTGACCAACCCCGGCAAGCGTAGCTAAACCTGATGGATCGACCCGTGCGGCTGTTATTACTTAGCCACGAGCTCCTCCTTACACCCCCGACGAATAAATGGAACTAAAAGACGATCCTCATACTTTCTTGTATTCGTTTGTCACTGTCAACTATAGGTAATTGATTGTGAATTGAGTCACAGATTATCAAGTTCTTTACAAATATAAAACCAAATAATGAGTTCGTAAAATGCAATTAGTTTACCCTAGTATCGATTTTTGTGTTGTGTGCAATCTTGATTTTGTTCAGTCCCTGATGATGCCTGTTCGTGCCTGCACCAACAGTATTCTCAGTGTATTTGCAGATCAGTCGATTCTGCAGAGGTGGATGTAGCTCCACGCTGAATTGTAATTGTCCGTTAACACAGATTAATACAGATGGGACACTCCACAAAATCATTTCAATAAAAAGCGACTCTTGCTACGACACAATAAAGTGTAATTCAAACCTACAGTTATATTCAACTACAAGTTGCCTCTCTTTCTATCACGTAACTCTTATACCTTCTTACCTACTGAATTAGCCCCGTGGACGGGGCCCGCCGCGTACTTGTAGCTTCATACCTAAACTGCGGAGTGTCCCATCTGTAATATGTGCCGTTAATCTGTGTCTGGTACCTACTAACACTAGATGTTAAGTAAAATTGTTGCTAACGTTTGAACTCTGTTTGAAATAAAAGTTTTCTATTCTATTATTTTATGATGTAGGTATAGTGACAATTCCTATGAATAGGAAACTATAAAACCCTTATATTGCAATTTGTCAGTCTCTTGTCGCCTCAGCGTAATAAATAGACGTAGGTTTACAAGTTGTTTCATAAATCACATGAATACAGGTTGACTTGTGATGCCTGATTTTGTATTTTATTTGGGTTTCAGTGGTAAGGTGGTAAGTATGACAAATGTATTATCATGAATATCATAAATCATAGGATGAGACGAATTTGTAGAAATTATTACTTTTTTTTCGAGATAGGTAAAGGAGTTATGAATGGCAAACTATATTGCGTTGCGAGGGCGTCAGATGTCACTTTGGAAGATAAGTTTGAGTCTATGGGTGCTTTTTATTTGAATCTGAATTTATGACCAAAAAATTACATTTTATTGCAACACTGTTGGTAGGTGTTAAAATAATTATTTATAGTCCATAAAAAAAGAGGTTGCGGGTTCAAACCCGGGCAAGTAGGTACCAATGTGACATTTCAATTCATATGTACTTTCTGAGTTTATCTTGAATATTACTGACATCGGTGGAGGAAACCTGGACTTAACGCTATCACTATCACTACATATTATAAACAAAGTCGCTCCGCTGTCTGTCTGTCCCTATGTATGCTTAGATCGATGATCTTTGATGCGGTTTTTTTTAATAGATAGAGTGATTCAAGAGGAAGGTTTATATGTATAAGACATGCATAATATAGCAGAGAAACACTGATAATTTTAGAGGTTTCTAATGTGATGTCGTAAATAAACACATTTTTTTGCGCTTACATTGCAAACGCTGCCGCGCTGGCTGAACCCTACGATATAGATCAAAATAATGTACTACAGTATTGTACACCTTAAAAAGGTCAGGGATAGCCCACAATAACCATTTTTTATCCTTTGCTTTTTACGAGAAATAATGGCTTATTTACGAAGCGATTTTAAGCAATACAGTATTAATCCTTATCCAATTAAGTACCTTAAATAAATTGTGTATTTACAGATCAATATGGCCCTTTACAGCATGTAATTTAAATGAATATTTTCGAAGATATTATAGATTTAAAATGCAGGGACATAGCGGGCGGCGGTACATAATTAGCGCGTCGAAGATCGCGCTTCGCCCTATAGCACATAACAATTAGCCATACTGATGTTATATATTCGAAAGTAACTCTGTCTGTCTGTCTGTAACCTTTTCACGCCTAAACCACCGAACAGATTTTAATAAAATTTGGCAAGGCTTTAGGGTGTTATCCTAGGGAAGGACTTATGCTACTTTTTGTCTCAAAAATAACCCTAAAGGGGGTGATATAGGGGATGTAAGTTTGTATGGGAAACTCAGCATTTCTTAAGCTAGGGATATGATAATTCAAATTTATGCTTTTGGTAGGAAATAGTGAAATAAGTGGTTCAGCGTTTTTTGGAAAATCATCCCTTAAGGGGGTAAAATAGGGGTTATTTTAAAATCTACAAAACTGCACGGATATCGATACAATTTGGCAAGACTACAGATGGCATCCTGGGGAAGGGCACAGCCTATTTTTTATCTTAAACAATTAACCTACAGGGGGTGACATGGGGGATGAAAGTTTGTAAGGGAAACCCAACATTTCTTAAGTTAGGGCAATGAAAATTCAAATTTATGCTTTTGGAAGGGAATAAAGAAATATGTGGTCCAGCGTTTATGAAAAATCATACCCTAATTGCGTAAAATAGGGGATGATTTTAAAATTCACAAAACTGCACGGATATCGATAAAATTTGGCAAGACTAAGATGGCATCCTGGGGAATGACTTAGCCTACTTTTTGTCTTAAAAAAATATCCTCCAGGGGGTGATTTACGGGATGAAAGTTTGTATGGGAAACCCAGAATTTCTTAAGTTAGGAATATGAAAATACTTTATGTTTTTGGTAGAAAATAAAGAAATATGACGTCCAGCGATTTTGAAAAATCATCCCCTAACCCCGGTAAAGAAAAAAATTCTCAAAACTGCACGGATATCGCAAAAATTTGGCAAGACTATAGGTGGCATCCTGGGGAAGGACATAACCTATTTTTTGTCTTAAAAAATAATCCTACAGGGGGTGAAAGTTTTATGAAAATCCCAGCATTTCTTAAGTTACGGATATGAAAATTCAAATTTATGGTTTTGATTTATGAAAAAATCATACCCTAAGGGGGTTGATTTTAAAATTCACAAACACTATTAAAATGTTTGTATAAGTAGGTACCTCTTTTTAAGAGATTACATTAAGAATCAATACAAAAGATTGGTCTTTCTTTTACATATATTCAACAATGTCAGAGTTTTACCTAAGATGGTAAATTAGGCGACTAAAATCTTAGATATTCGCGCGAAAACGTAAAATGGCTCATAAGTCCAATCTACGTAACATCAAGTCCCTGTACGTTTTCTAAATATTTACAGACTTTCCAATGTATTAACATAGACGCCATTATCACAACAACATATCCAAAATTTATAAATCTCACATCACTCACATCTGATGAACACCAACAGAAAGATCATAACTTAGTAATCAGAGTAAAACCACAGTAAATATATTTTTACTCTGGTAAAACTGACATGAATATAAAAAAACCGGCCAAGTGCGAGTCGGACTCGCACACGAAGGGTTCCGTAGCATATCGTACAAGATTTATTATTTGCAGAAAATCGCCCATATTTAAATAAATTAATCACCCCTTATGAATCGGCGTTTTTAGTATTTGTTGATTAAATACAGTATTATGGTACATGATATACAGAAGTTTCTAATTCCTAACTTATTTAATTGTTGCGATAGAGCTCGTACAAAAATGGTATAAAATTGACCACCCCTATTTCTTCATTTTCAAAGATTTAAAAAAAATTAAAATATATTTGTGCTCGATGACCTACATAATGAAACCCCACATGCTAGGGTAAGAATTCTTTTTTTTTTCAAAATGAAACGTTTATTGTATGGAATATATATATGGGCATTTGCCCCTCATCAACAGAATCGGCCATGTCTTCAATAAGTGGTAATGTGGGTAGGAACCAAAAAAGTATCACTCGAGTCACAATCAAAAGTTATTTAATCGTACAAAATATCTTCCTTACAGATTCTCACTACAATCTATCCACTATTAATTAGGAAATCACTTAATCACTCGGTTTTAATTATTTTTGAAACAAAACGGGGCAAGATTACTCGGAACAAAAGCGATTCGTCGGATACGTGGTGCGCTCGCCTTTGACGTTCGGAAAAGAACCGACGTTCAACATGGCCGCACTGACCATCGCCTCGACGCTCCGCCAGACTGACAGTTGTCAAATCTCGTTCCGACGTATCTCTTAACAGATGGCGCTAGTAATGCGCCGTCATATATTAATTTTTGACTTTATTTATTTTTATTATTTGTAATTACAGCCGTAATAAAAATACACAATCTTTGAAAATTTCAACAGTCTACCTATTACGGTTTATGAGATACAGCCGTGACAGACAGACGGATGGACGGACGGACAGCGGAGGCTTAGTAATAGGGTTCAATTTGGTACCCTTCGGGTACGGAACCCTGAAAATGGTCATAACCTTCTTATAGCGCTCCTTAACTGCTAATAACAGTAGCGACAAACGGTTTGAGCTCAATAAAAGTGTTAATGAGGTCATAAGTGTACCCTACTGGAACCCACGTGGACTCATAAAGGATAATGAAATTCTTTATTAACAGTATACGATATTGTTGTATATGATGAATGTGTTATTATTCTGGTTTGACTAGGTTTTTATTTAAATAATTAGGTGACCCAACAGATGTTGTCCTGTCCTAATTCATGCAAAATTTCAATAGCATAAAAAACTTTTAAAAAAAAAAAAAACCGGTCTAGAGCGAGTCGGACTCGCGCACCGAGGGTTCCGTTCCGATTTCTGAAAAAGGGTGCTATTTAGAGACATCGTTTTATTTTTCTTACTTCTATCACATAGAATAATTTCAGATTTTTCTCTTTGCAAACTTCGGAGATAAGGGGGGGGGGGAACGGTACCCCCACATGCCCTAGTAGCCCCACTTTGATTTTTTAAGACACCTTTCAGTCCCTGTTGCAAAAAAAATATAAATATTTTAATTTCTTTCTTATTTGCAAAATAGTCGGGTCAACGTCATCTAAAACTATTCTAAATTTCAAGTTGATAGCATTAGTAGTTCTTGAGATATCCAGCTGTGACAGGCAGACAGACAGACAGACTAAGTGACATCATAAGGGTTCCTTTTTTACCATTTTGGTACGGAACCCTAAAAACCGACTTCCAAAAAAAACTGCAAAGTGAAAAATAACATTAATTTCGGAAGTCGGTGTCGTTGGATCTGTATTTTAGTTTTTTGCCACCGACTTCCGAAATTGAAGTTATTTTTCACTTTGCAGTTTTTAGGGTTCCGTACCTCAAAAGGAAAAAACGGAACCCTTATAGGATCACTCGTGTGTCTGTCTGTCCGTCTGTCACAGCCAATTTGCTCCGAATCTAATGAACCGATTAAGTTGAAACTTGGTACACATATGTATTTTGGTAACCCAAACACGGACATGTAACGTAAATAAATGAATTTTGAATATGGGGGTCCCTTTTGGGGGGAAAATAAGTACAATTTAAAAAAAAGTTTTGCAAACTGTACCGTGTGACATATCAAATAAAAGGTCTTACTGTGAAGGTCTCAGATATATTTTTTTTATAATTTTAAACTAAATTGTTTTGAAGTTATTTAAGAAAATAGACGAAAATTGACCATTCCCCCCACCTTATCTCCGAAACTACTGAGCCAAAAATTTTGAAAAAAATACAGAAAATAGTTCTTTACCTATAGATTACAGGAAAACCTATCAGAAGTTTATGGTCTTGTAAATCTATATATATAAAATTCAAAGTCCTGACTAACTCATTGACTGATAATAATCGACGCACAGTCCAAACCACTGGACCTAGAGACATGAAATTTTGCACATAGATACCTTATATAGTGTAAACATCCATTATGGAAGAATTTTTGGATATTCCATCCCTAAGGGAATAAAATAGGGCATGAAAGTTTGTATGAAAAATCTTATCTCTTGAGTTATTAGACTTGAAACTTAGCACGAATATACATCTAAGTTAACTATAAAAATAATCATTTTTAGTTTTCCTAAACTACCCCCTTTTTTGTGGATGGGAAATCAAATGACTTCTCCCGCTCTGGATGGAGCGGAAGGGCATGTCATACTTTCACTGACTAAAACCCACCCGTGTTCCTTCAGTTGCCTATGGCAGGGCCACGGTATCTCTTTCGAACAACCCGCGACCCCAGAAGACGGGATTGGTGGGTGTCAAAGTTTGTATGGAGGAATTTTAACACGCGGTCCAATTTACTCAGAACTCAGTTTTTGTACTTGAGACCAAAAATGAAGACTAACTAACGTGTATCAGGGTTTTCCAAAAATCTACCCCTTATGGGTGAAAAGGGGTAGTAAATTCTACAGCGGAGGATTTTATGGGGAATTGATTAACTCGAAAATTGGTGTAAATAATGTTTGAGCCAAGTTATGGAAACATCCCGGACGATTTTTGAAATTCTACCCCTGTGGGCGTGAAAACAGGGATACAGTTTTAAATATGAAAATTTTTATTAATTTGGTTAATCAGCTTGAAACTTAGCACAAATACTTGCTTATGTAAGTAATAAAGTTTGTCATTATTAGTTTTTCAAAACTACCCCTCGAAGACAGTTTAAAAAAGTTTAAGTTTTAAGTTTTTAAGGATGTTAAAGTTTGTATGGAAGAATTTTAAAGCGCAGTCCGATTAACTTGAAAGTCAGTGTTTATACTTTTGATGTAAAATAAACAATAATAAGAAAATTAAAACTCATGAACTCAGACATCCACGCGGGTCAATGCCGCGGGCAGTCTGGCTAGTATCTCAATATTGTGCGTACAAACTTAATAAGCCTCCGCTGTCCGTCCGTCCGTCTGTCACATGGCTGTATCTCATGAACCTTAATAGGTAGACATTGGTTGAAATTTTCACAGATTGTGTATTTCTATAACGACTATAACGAAAATGAAAGGGCCGCCCCCTTTACAAAAAAGTTTTCATTTTGAAAAAAAAAAAATTACCGGACTGTGGGGTGTCTAGAACTCATCGAGTAGAGTACAAAGATATTTTTATTTTTTTATCTTCTAAAATGAAGAAATAGGGGGCCGTAAAAGTTGTCTATTTTCTACCATTTTTGTACGAGCTCTATTATATACTGTACCTTATACTGTATTTAATCAACAAATACTGAAAACGGCGATTCATAAGGTATTTTTATAATTTATTATATTTAAATATGGGCGATTTTAAGCAACTGTAAAAAATAACCTTCTTATTTACAGTATCATTTTGAAATACAAAGTTATCTTTGCGATTGTTAAACATATAATATGGTACGGAACCCTTTGTGTGCGAGTCCGCCTCGCACTTGGCCGGTTTTTTTTTTTGGAAGTCGGTTGTTTTTTTTTTTGTAAAAAAGATTTTTATTTTTCAGTTTTTAGTTGATCAGTTTGTAATTTATCTAAGTGACAATAGCCTAATGTCAACTGCTCATCATCTTTTACCAAATATTGCTTTTCCCGATGCAGGGACGTTCATTATTGAGGAGTTCTCCTAGTAAGAACCAGGTGAACTGGAGCTGATGGTGAAATCACCAGCTCCACTTCACTTACATTGTGACGGACGAGCATAATTTGGTAATCGAATCGCAATCCGTGAAATACTTTTTATTGAGTAGTTCCGATGGACATAATATGTGGTCTTCATCATCAGTTCCACTCCACCAAATGGTACTTTTCGAGAGCAAATGCACAAGTTACTATAAAAAATACCCAAATCTCTATAGGTGTGCCTATAAAATTTGAAGGTTTCCCTCAATTTCCATGGGATCCCCTCATTAGATTCTGACTTGGTGACAATGGGACCACCTCGAGAGCATACCCTATCAAATAAAAAAATATTTTTTTAAATCGGTCCACAATTGACGGAGAAATCGGTGTACATACATAAAAATATATATATATATATATAAATACACGACGAATTGATAACCTCCTCTTTTTTTTTTAAAAGTCGGTTAAAAAGTCGTCGCGATTTTTCAGCGTAGCGCGTACTCTCGTACAGCTTTAATAAGGAAATGGAGAAGTATTTTCAATTAACACTTTCATTCGTATTCCAATGAAGTTTTCATTCGAACAAGAGCGCGCTAGCTAATATCGTTGGTTTTGTTATATTTTTCCGTTTTTTATTCAATGGACTCCTATCCGAGAGGTTTTTCTTTTAGCGAATAAATTAGTTGATGAAAATGGTGAAGGCCTTTTCCAGTTGATTTTGTTTTGTTGTTCTAAAATAGTTTCTCAAGAACGAAGAAACTTCGCTATAGTTGCTGTGATTTTACTAGTTTATTTTATAAAAGTTAAACTGCGTATTTCTTATTTGTGGCGCTGAAACAACAACTGATATTCCCAGAAATAGTAAGTTGAGTTAATTTCTACGAAGCAATAGCTGTAGTTGTTCATAAAAATAACTTGAAAATAATTATCATTAACTATAGGTTTTTTTTTAATTCTTTGGGTTATGGTGGTGCCACTAAAACACAAACTTTTTTAAGTTTTAGCACATATAATCATTTTTATACGAAAATATCAAGAAACTCTTCTGGTATTGTTTATTTATTCATTTACTTATTTATTTTACAATTTATGGACACACAGAAAAATACATAGATATACATGATACATAAGTATCATGTATATCTATGTATTTTTTCTGTGTACAAATTAGGAGTACAAAGGTACTGCTTATTTCTAAAGAAATTTCTTCCAGCAGACCTGCGAAAGGAGAAATGAAAAGAAATGTAGACAATAGTGTGCGAGAACAAAAAGAGAAAAATATGATTAGTCGAAGTCTTAAACTAAAATAACATGCAATACACAATTAACATATACTTAAATAAATACATAAAGCTAAAATATATAAACATACATCCATACTTCCATACTAATATTATAAATTCGAAAGTAACTCTGTCTGTCTGTCTGTCTGTCTGTCTGTCTGTCTGTCTGTCTGTCTGTCTGTCTGTCTGTCTGTCTGTCTGTTACCTTTTCACGCCTAAACCACTGAACGGATTTCGATAAAATTTGGCAAAGCTATAGATGGTATCCTGGGGACGGACATAGGCTGCTTTTTTTGGGGGTGATATAGGGGATGAAAGTTTGTATGGGAAACTCAGTATTTCTTAAGTTAGGGATGTGAAAATTAAAATGTATGCTTTTGATAGGAAATAAAGAAATATGCGGTTCAGCGTTTTTGAAAAATCATCCCCTAAGGGGGTAAAATAGGGGTTGATTTTAAAATTTACAAAACTGCATGGATTTCGACAAAATTTGGCAAGGCTTTATATAGCATCCTGGGAAAGGACATAGGATACTTTCAAAAACAATACTACAGGGGGTGATATAGGGGATGAAAGTTTGTAAGGGAAACCCAGTATTTCTTAAGTTAGGGATAACAAATTTATGCTATTGGTAGGAAATTAAGAAATATGCGGTTCAGCGTTTTTGAAAAATCATCCCCTAAAGGAGTAAAATAGGGGTTGATTTTAAAATTTACAAAACTGCACGGATTTCGATAAAATTTGGCAAGGCTATAGATGGTGTCCTGGGAACGGACATAGTCTACTTTTTTTTTCAAAAATAATCCTACAGGGGGTGATATAGGGGATGAAAGTTTGTATGGGAAACTCAGTATTTCTTAAGTTAGGGATGTGAAAATTAAAATGTATGCTTTTGATAGGAAATAAAGAAATATGCGGTTCAGCGTTTTTGAAAAATCATCCCCTAAGGGGGTACAATCGGGTTTGATTTTAAAATTTACAAAACTGCACGGATTTCGACAAAATTTGGCAAGGCTTTATATAGCATCCTGGGAAAGGACATAGGATACTTTCAAAAACAATACTACGGGGGGTGATATAGGGGATGAAAGTTTGTAAGGGAAACCCAGTATTTCTTAAGTTAGGGACACAAATTTATGCTATTGGTAGGAAATTAAGAAATATGCAGTTCAGCGTTTTTGAAAAATCATCCCCTAAGGGGGTAAAATAGGGGTTGATTTTAAAATTTACAAAACTGCACGGATTTCGATAAAATTTGGCAAGGCTATAGATGGTGTCCTGGGGACGGACATAGTCTACTTTTTTTTTCAAAAATAATCCTACAGGGGGTGATATAGGGGATGAAAATTTGTATGGGAAACTCAGCATTTTATTTTAGTGTGGATCGCCCGGAGGACACGGTGGAGCATACAGTGGAGGTCTGCCCGGCTTGGGCAGAGCACCGCCGTGTTCTCACGGAGGCGATCGGCGGCGGCGATCTCTCGCGTCCGAGCCTGGTCCAGGCCATGGTGCGGAGCGAGAGTGCATGGGAGGCCGTCACCTCCTTCTGCGAAGCAGTGATGCTCGCGAAGGAGGAGGCGGAACGCGTGAGGGAGAGGCAGCCTCACGCCCTCAGTCGCCGCAGGAGACGCCCTGGGCGGCGGGAATCGCGGGGCGATTTCCGGCCACCGTAGGCGCGGGCCTGCGGACGGTGAGCAGCGGGTAGCTCGCCGTCCGGTAAGGACCAGGCCCGAGTCGACGGCGCGTTGTGTTCCACGCGCGCCTCAAAGAGATGTCAGCAAGTGACGGGGTCCAATAGGGCCGACGCCGCTGGGGTCGCGGGTTGTCTGAAGGGGTTACCGCGGCCCTGGCATAGGCAACTGAAGGAACACGGGTGGGTTTTAGTCAGTAAAAGTCTGACACGCCCTTCCGCTCCACCCAGACCGGGAGAAGTTATTTGATGATTTCCCACCCTCAAAAAAAAAAAAAAAAAAAAAAAAAGGTATGTGAAAATTAAAATGTATGCTTTTGATAGGAAATAAAGAAATATGCGGCTCAGCGTTTTTGAAAAATCATCCCCTAAGGGGGTACAATCGGGGTTGATTTTAAAATTTACAAAACTGCACGGATTTCGACAAAATTTGGCAAGGCTTTATATAGCATCCTGGGAAAGGACATAGGATACTTTCAAAAACAATACTACGGGGGGTGATATAGGGGATGAAAGTTTGTAAGGGAAACCCAGTATTTCTTAAGTTAGGGACACAAATTTATGCTATTGGTAGGAAATTAAGAAATATGCAGTTCAGCGTTTTTGAAAAATCATCCCCTAAGGGGGTAAAATAGGGGTTGATTTTAAAATTTACAAAACTGCACGGATTTCGATAAAATTTGGCAAGGCTATGGATGGTGTCCTGGGGACGGACATAGGCTACTTTTGGTCTTAAAAATAATCCTACAGGGGGTGATATAGGGGATGAAAGTTTGTATGGGAAACTTAGTATTTCTTAAGTTAGGGATGTGAAAATTAAAATTTATGCTTTTGATAGGAAATAAAGAAATATGCGGTTCAGCGTTTTTGAAAAATCATCCCCTAAGGGGGTAAAATCGGGGTTGATTTTAAAATTTACAAAACTGCACGGATTTCGACAAAATTTGGCAAGGCTTTATATAGCATCCTGGGAAAGGACATAGGATACTTTCAAAAACAATACTACAGGGGGTGATATAGGGGATGAAAGTTTGTAAGGGAAACCCAGTATTTCTTAAGTTAGGCATAACAAATTTATGCTATTGGTAAGAAGTTAAGAAATATGCAGGTCAGCGTTTTTTAAAAATCATACCCTAATTAGGTAAAATAGGGGTTGATTTTAAAATTTACAAAACTGCACGGATTTCGATAAAATTTGGCAAGGCTATAGATAGCATCCTGGGAAAGGACAAAAAGTAGACCATGTGGGCTACTTTTTGTCTTAAAACATAATCCTACAGGGGGTGATAAAAGGGATGAAAGTTTTTATGGCAAACCCAGCATTTCTTAAGTTAGGGATATGCCCTATGTTTTCCACATGAACGTTCCCATGTGATATTTTCCGACATCTATGCGGGCGAAGCCGCGGGCAACAGCTAGTATACTATATATAAATACGATATTGAGAGGAAAGATAATGCTCTTTTACTCGACATTTGAACAGCGACACAGTTTTTAAATCGCGAATGCTAGGCGGTAGCGAGTTCCACAATCTTACAGCATGGACAGAGAAGGAATAGGAATAGTAGCTAGTTTTATGAGGATGAGATTTAAAGAGGGATCTAAGGTGTGATCTACACGGTGCGTCGCTAGGGCGAGCGTAAGAAAAACGCTCGCGCAGTTAAGAAGGATAAGACGGGTTGTGTAAGATGTTGAAGAGGAGACATAAAATCCGAGTGTTCCTGCGAAGGCGGATTGGGAACCACTTGAGTTCCTTTCGAAGGTGAGAAACATGGTCATACTTTCGAAGACCAAAAACAAAGCAAATGCACAAGTTTTGCAAGCGCTCAAGCTTATTTAATAGCTCCTCAGTAGCATCCAGGGCCTCAAGTCTGCTATTACAATAGTGTCAGAATGGTCTATCATTGATTTCATAATTGTTGATTTTGACAAGTTTGGTAAACTACTAATATAATGGCGTCATAATGGCGTCATTATGACTTTCCAATGGTCAAACACCTGACACTCCATTGTATGAAATTATGAATTAAGTAGATTACGAACTTTTAGCAAAATGACAATGCAGTGACAATGGGATCGTGTTGGAATGTAAAAAATAGCAGACTTGGGGCCCTGGTAGCATGCGTCGGCATAATCTATAATCGGTTGAATAAGCGTTTGTGCCAAAGAGATTTTAGTTTTCAAGGGCAGGAGACTTTGAAGGCTTTTCAGCGAATGAAAGGAGAAATGAACCTTTCGACTGACCTCGTTGACTTGAGCACGCCACGAGAGATTGGAGTCAATAATTACGCCCAGATCTTTGGCGGTTTCGGTATAGTCAATGCTAACACCATTGAGATATAAAGGCATCAGAGATATAACATCAGCCGCACTGCGAACGAATCTGCTACCTATGATCATGGCCTGAGATTTAGTTGGATTAATTTGCAGACCAAACGACTTAGCTCAACCGCTGATGCAGGCCAAGTCATGATTCATAGCAGCAATTGCGGAACCCGCGTCAGCTACAGTATAATGTCGGTAAATCTGCGGTTTATGAGAATTTTAAATACTGATTGTGCGTGATTTGCTGGCGCCGCTGCTGCGGCTGCGGAAAACCTGACTAAAAATGTGAGCATAGGAAATTTCAAAATGTTCCATATCTTCAGAATTATTAATTTTTCAGCGGTGGCGCTGCCGGTTAGTAACTATATTCGCCTTAATGCAAAATCCCTGACCTCACTATGACATGATCTTTCAATCTGCCTAGCCTTTTCCCAACTATGTTGGGGTCGGCTTCCAGTCTAACCGGATGCAGCTGAATACCAGTATTTTACATGGAGCGACTGCCTGTCTGACCTCCACAACCCAGTAACTGGGTAATACGATACCCCTTGGTAAGACTGGTTGTCAGACTTTCGGGCTTCTGACGACCCGTAACGACTGTCAAAGATCCACGAATGACAGCCGGGACCAACGGCTTAACGTGCTTTCCGAGGCACGGAGGAGTCTCGGTATGTAAAGATGGTCACCCATCCACTGACCAACCCCGGCAAGCGTAGCTTAACCTGATGGATCGACCCGTAAGGCTGTAATTACTTAGCCACGAGCTCCTCTTATGACATGATCTTTAAACCTACGTAATTACGGCTAAGTGACTTGTGTCAAAAACCGTTTCATCTCGTGTCTTCTTTCTCTGTCTTTTCATCGTCTGATCACTTTCATCTATCTTGATAGATCATAATCTCGTTGCTAAATTCTCTCTTTTTTCAACTTTTCAGCACATTTATGTTGAAACCGACTGTAACCTCCATTACCCTATTAAAAAATGTAGAAAAAACACGTGACTTACATTAGCGTGACGTCAGCGTGTCAGTTTGTTTTGATTGATCTTGCACGTAAATCACTGTGTATACTTGAATGGGCTATATTGACAGAAGAAGGGTATGTTTTTAGTTAGACTATCTGGGTTTCAGCTTCACTTTAGTGAGATTTTTGTACTGATGTGTGTTTAGACTAGTGGGTTCATGATTTTTTCGCTTTTTAACAAATAAAGATAAGTTATAAAGAAGATCATTTAATCATAGCATGAGCAAATTGACTCGGAGAAGTAATATTGCAAGGTTGCAAGTATTTCATCCACTTTAAGGTAATTATTTATTTGATTTATTTATTTGGTGGTAATTTTTATGGGATTGTAGCAGGTAAGAAGCCGTGATTTTATGTATGTGTGTGTATTTTAGTTATTTTTTTAATAGCTATTATTGCCCACTGCTGGGCAAAGGGCGTGCGTATGTTACATGGTTTTATTTAACAAGTATAAAAGGTCAGCGATGCGGACGATTTTTTTGATGCCCTATGAGCTCTTTCCCATTTTGTTTTTTAATATACCTATTCTGTGTTAGCTTTGTACATTGTAATTAAGATTTGTCTATTAACTAAAAACTCTATAAAAAAAAAGTGTTTAAGTAATATTTTTGTATATTGTTGCTTCAGTTTAAATTGTTGTTTTGGTTGGATCTGGCATAACCTTGTTGTTTGTGAAATAAGAATACAACAAGGGCTTTGGTGAGTAGGTACATAGCACTCTCTTGTGTTAGCATTACAAAACCTTAATATCCGGTCTACAGTTCACAATGTTAGTACAAACCGCTATTTTAAGCAAAGTACGAAACAATGACCCACAAAAAAGAATCCGACCCGGCAGACAAATTGCCTCTTCTTCCAACTTTCAAAGACTTCATTCTTTCCTCCATTTTGGACATTAGCCGCGTCTAAAACAATTTTTCTTCGTAAACGAGACTTTACAGTTAGTAATACTCAGTAAATGTGCCCGATTGCCAAGAGTTTACCCGTGAAATATCGAAAAACCATCAATTTGCATAGCTATTGGCCTCAATGGGCAAAACTTGGCTGTTTTGAGGCCTGCCTACTAATTTGGAAACAAAAGGCCGCAATGTATTTACATTTGACGATCCCATTTTGCTGTTTGTGCGAACGCAATCCTTTACGGATTGCGTTCGGAAATCTTTCGGTTTGGAAATGTATTGTGTGGTATACAATTTTATGTTTGAGTTGGTGTATGTTCAATTTTTTTCAGTTTATTTATTGAGTAACATTCAGTAACATTGCGTTCGAATATAATCCAGCATGAAACATATAAGTATTAGATGTACAATATAGTAAAATAATACATACAATTCAATTTAAATTGGGAAACATTATTTAAATGTAAATTACCATGCAAACATAAAATAAAGAATCATATAAATTAAAAGCAATTTAAACTACAACAATAAATCAGCCTAGAGGCACCACTTTAGAATTAACTTAAAGTTAATTTAATTCTACACAAATTCTTTTTTGGTGACTTTTCTCTAGGACCATTAATTCAGCCGGTACGTGTCTTGGCAAATGAGCCAATCGATATATATTTTTTTTAAAGTATGACTAGCTGTATCTTCGCAACCAATAGACCAGAGAGTGATTGAGTTGAGCTCAAATTGTACCAAATTTAGTTTGCTTCACCAAAATATGAACAAAGATACTTAAACGTGACCTTAAGGACTCAGGTATATTTTTCAAAAAAAAAAAACTGAAGCAAGTGCCAGAATTTCGTACTTTTTCGAGCACCCTGGGAGCAGCTACAAGGTTTTCAGTGTTGCAAACTTGGGTGTAGACGCACATGTAACTATGATTTTTAGGGTTCCGTACCAAAATGGTAAAAAAGGAACCCTTATGGTGTGACTCAGTCTGTCTGTCTGTATGTCTGTCACAGCTGGATATCTCAAGAACTACTAATGTTATCAACTTGAAATTTGGCACAGTTTTAGATGACGTTTACCCAACTATTTTTAAAATAAGAAAGAAATAAAAATCTTTATATTTTTTTTGGAACAGGGACTGAAAGGGGGGTCTTAAAAATTAAAAGTGGAGCAACTAGGGCATGTGGGGTATCATATATAAAAACTTTTAAACAAAAAAAAAACCGACTTCCAAAAATCACTACAAAGTGAAAAATAACTTTGATTTCGGAAGTCCGTGTCTTTCGTTTTTTATTTACTTTCTTTTTTTTTGCCACCGACTTCCATCTCAAAGTTATTCAAAGTTATTTTTCACTTTGTAGTGATTTTTGGAAGTCGGTTTTTTTTTTGTTAAAAAGTTTTTATTTCTCGCTTTTTAGTGGGTTTGTTTATAATTTGTATAAGTTACAATAGTCTAATGTCAATTGCTCATCACATGTTACAAAATATTGCTTTTCCTGATGCTGGGACGTTAATTGTTGAGGAGTTCTGCTGGTAAGAACCAGGAGAACTCCTCAACAACCACTCACCACACGCATTGTGTGACGAGCGGAAATTGCTTAGCAACCATATTAAAGTAATCGAATCGCAACCCGTGAAATATTTATCATTGAAGTAGTTCCGGTAGCCATCTGTGGTCTTCATCATCAGTTCCACTTCACCAAGTCGTGCTTTCCGAGAGCAAATGCACGAGCTACTATAAAAAATACCCAAATCGCTATAGGTGTGCCTATAATATTTGAAGAGTTCCTTCGATTTCTCCAGGATCCCATTCTCAGAACTGGATTTTGACTCAAAAATGGGACCATTTGGGAAGTATTTACCCTTTCCAACAAAAAAAATATTTTTCAAATCGGTTGGCAAGCGACGGAGTTATGCGCGAACAAACATAAAAAAAAAAAAATATGAATTGAGAACCTCCTCCTTTTTTAGAAGTCGGTTAAAAAGAGCGCTATTTGGACATTCTCAAATAATTTTTTATTTTTTTTAAGCCACATTATTTTCGACTTTTGATGAAAAATGTAAAAAAAAACCGTTCCCCCCTTATCTCCGAAGTTTGCAAAGAGAAAAATCTGAAATTATTCTATGTGATAGAAGTTTATGTAAAGATTACAGGAAAAATAAAACAATGTCTCTAAATAGCACAGTTTTTCAGAAATCATCCACAAAAATTACATAGAAATGATGGTACGGAACCCTCGGTGAGCGAGTCCGACTCGCTCTTGACCGGTTTTTTTATGTTGTTAGGTCAACAACATAAAAAAATCGTAGTTACATGTGCATTTGCGATGTTTGATGTTGTTATTTTAAAAATAAACACATTTGCACAGACAAACTCACGCTTTCTTCTCATGGGGTAAACCTGCAGGCATTCTTACCTTCCTTTTGCTTACGTTAAAAATAAATTACGTAACAATTTTTTTTTTTTTTAACATCCAACTTAATGTAATTTAGATCGTTCCTCTTTTCTCTTTGATAGGTATAACGTTGGAACATTTTGAGAATTTATTTAATCAGGCACATAGTTTTCTTTACGTTGTAAGACAAAAAACGTAATTAAAAATTGTTCCTAACTTGCCTTTTCTTACCTATTAGACAAAGCAATTTTAGTTTTTTTAAGTAATGTATTGAATAATCTGCTCTTAAGGGGATACATTTTCTATAAAACTTTCTATAATTCCTATAAAACCAAAAATGCATACGGTTAAATCATTTGGATTTTCCATATGTGTTATTTGACTATTATTGTCTACTGCTGTACTAGAACCAAAACATGATTATTTGAAACTTCGATAGAAAAAAATTCCAAAGTAGCACCGTCTATTTTCAGTTTTATACGATTATACGTAAACAGTTCCATAATGTGCAGTAAAGTTTGCTTTAAATAGAAGGAATTTAAATATTTTAAGAACTTACTAGGCTAAAAATTGATTTAAGTATAGCATTTTTTCATAAATCTACATTTAAACGAAGCGCGTTAAGTTCCGGTTCGCGTGAGAGTCTCCTATCTCGGCCGTCAAACTAAGCCATAACGCTATTTCACTTTTACACACCGAGCTAAACCACGCTTCGATGTATCCTCTTAAAATGTTTGCATATTCTAGTTCTCCTGGGCAAAAAGGCCTGAAACAATTATTTCCATCACTGACGATGTTGCGCGCGATCTTTCCCGTGTTTAAAGAATCCATCCAATCATCTCGCCATCCCCTTCCTACTTAGTCTTAAAAAAAATGTTTAAAAAGGAAAGAACCAAGTGCTTCCAGAAATCCTCAAACTTTTTGCTAACTTAGGACATTGAGTTATTAAAAAACATAAAGTCACGCCTGTCTTCCTCGAAGGGTTAGACAGAGGCTTTCTTTCCTATAGATTCATATTTCAGGCTGCTACTGAGAAATTCCATTTGAAAAAACCCAATGACACTCTGCCCGACCCGAAAATCGAACCCAGGACCTCATGCTCACCAGTAGCGCTTGCGACCACTAGACCAACGAGGCAGTAAATTAGTAAAAAAAACTTTTTAACAAAAAAAAAAAACAACTGACTTCCAAAAAACACTACAAAGTGAAAAATAACTTTCATTTCAAAAAGTCGGTGTCTTTGGTTTTGTATTTTCGTTTTTTGCCACCGACTTCCAAAATTAAAGTAATTTTTCACTTTGTAGTGTGTTTTTTGGAAGTCGGTTGTTTTTTTTTTTGTTAAAAAGTTTTTATATTTCACTTTTTAGTTCTCGTACCTACCCCACACAAATGAGTACCACTACCTGCAAAATTAATTAGAACATCATGCGCATAAAAAGTGGGAAAAATACTTGCTAACTCAAAAACTAGCCAAGAAAAGTTAATAAATTTTACATGGGACCAAATTTGAATGACCAAATCTAAAAGTTATGGTTTCGTTAGTTAAAAAGTGGGAACATAAACATAATGTTTGTTAAAAACAAACTTACTATTTTAAATACCTATCAAATTATTCCCACAGACCTCACAATCGACAATTTGGGAATTAATAAAACTCGAATTGGAAAAGTATTAAAATAATTACGCTCCATTAAAACTGTTAATTTGATAAGTTAAAATTAAATGGCGCATGAAACGGAGTTTTTAATTGGAAAAGGTACCGTGTGTTCGATAATTCGATTAGTGGTTGAAATCATAATAGCTTTGGACGAATTTTCTACTTGGGTTCTCATAGTTACCTAAATGGCTAATGTTTCGGAAGTGTCCTTCATTTTGAAGGTAAAATGAAAATGGGTTTAGTGATTATCCGTCCAACCGACTAATTCATTGTAAATTTTGCGTGCTCAATTTATTTTATGAAGTTAACGACAGAAGTCTCAAACGCAACTCGATTTTAAGGCGCTGTTCCCCATATGGGGACAAACATTCGGGGACAGATGGGAATACTCCGTTATTGTTAGTAGCGACAGAAAGAAAAATCAATCTGCCCAGCCTTTTCCCAACTATGTTGAGGTCAGCTTCCAGTCTAACCGCATGCAGCTGAATACCAGTATTTTACATGGAGCGACTGCCTATCTGACCTCCACAACCCAGTAACTGTGTAATAAGATACCCCTTAGTAAGACTGGTTGTCAGACTTTTGGGCTTCTGACGACCCGTAACGACTGTCAAAGATCCACGAATGACAGCCGGACCAACGGCGGAGTCTCGGTATGTAAAGATACCCATCCACGGACCAACCCCGGCAAGCGTAGCTTAACCTGATCGACCCGTGCGACTTTTATACTTAGCCACGAGCTCCTTAGTAGCATCAGAAAGACTTGATGAAAATTCTTAAAGCTATGTGTCGTTTAAGAATTTGGGGGTTGACGACAGTTATTGGGACATTTGAAGCATCGTGTTCTTCTTTCTTAGCTAAAACAGTCGAAAACTGCCAGGGTTTTGGTCATTGTTGCATTTGTATGCAAAGAGGACTGAAAGTCATACGAATATGACATTCAAAATAAACTTTCAGTCCTCTTTGAACTCATGAACTTGAGTTGTGTTTATATGTAGAAGACTTTCTTAGAATATTCTAAAAAAATACTGCCATTTTGACTATAACGACTTTGCATAACAAAAAGTATTCCAATAATGATTTTCAAAAAAATGCTACTGGTCTAGACAGTTTTCATGGAATATCTTTAGCTCACAAACATTGATAGTTTAATTATGTTAAGTACCTGCCTATATAAATAAAAAGAGAAGTCCTTACTGACTGACTTGAACCTAGAAAGCTTGTACAGAAGTCCTCTTGTAAGAAATTTTGTACAGAAGTCCTCTTTATAATGTAGACAAGGAATAAGGAAGGATTTCTCGATAGCACGTTCCCGTGGGATATTTTCCGACACAAACGCGTGCGAAGCCGCGCGGGTAGTGCTAGTGTTAAAATAAATTGAACGCTCACAAATAAAATATTGTATCAAAACTGACATAAATTATGTTCAAAAAAAGATAAACAAAATACGATAAGTCTCATAAAAGTTGTTTCAGTATTATGTTTCATCGTGCAGTCTCATGTGTCTTGCTGTAAGTTTCCTAGTAATACAATTGCATGAAAATGAGAACAGAAGTGACAAAACAATCGTGACGACATTGTTGTAGTGGGTTCCCACCTTTAGAAACAAAACTAATGTAATATTATAGGAATAAATAAAAAGTTTAATATGATAATATATAATAATAATATTTAGAATATTTATTCAGTATTAATAATAATTGGTAAAATATTAACATAAAATCCTAGAAATAATTTACAAAGGTAATATAATTTTAGGTGCCTCAGACTAGGATAAACCTGTATCACAGGCGGCATGAGCTTATACTGTATGGTAATTGTAGGACAGTTTCTTAACAATATTAATTAACATTAGAAGTCTTGAAAAGGACAACTTTTAATTAATTCATAATTTTATACCTAGTTTACTTAATACTATTTACCTTAAAATAAAAATAACAAAAAGTTATAGGTACTTATACAATTTCTTATTTAATTTGGGACAAATAGTTTTTTGCACTTTGCGTAGTTTTTTTTTGCAGTTTGTAGCTCACAAGTTACTGGTAGAAAAATATTGTTCAAAAATTAAGTCGGGACTAAACGTTAATAAAGAGGCGGTATCTAAGTTTTAATCTTATTCTACCCACTGCAATGTTGGTTACATTGTATTATAGGATCCGCAAGTTGGTTTTCTTCCTTCCATATAAAAATGCATTGCATATTCCCGGCTTTTATGTAAAACAGTTTCTGAACTTAAGCCTTTTTACCAGGAAAAGGGAAAAAATGTTTCAACGGAGAAATCTCCTTTTTACTTTATACTAGGATTTGTACGTTTCCTTGATTTTGCCTGTTCAGTGCAATAGTCGTTTTGGCGGGGGAATTCTTGGCAAGCGTGGTCGGAGCCCCGGGTATAATAGTGCCGGTTGAATTTCAAACAGTTCCTGCGTTTCGAGTTCCTTGGCTGTGTTCTTAATGTTTTAAATTTATTTTTTGTTCTAATTTGGACGTGTGTTCTCCAATGTTCTAGATAGTTTTTGGTTCACGATTGTATCTAATTATTTGAAGCAAAATTCTAAATATTGTAAAAAGTCGCCGTAAACAATGACTGAGTATAATTTTCACAAAAATAAGTTCAATGTTAACTGCCTGACTGCATACCGATTACATGCGATTTCAAAAAACGGTTGTACTATTTCCATAGACGAATTTATAGAATTTGTAAACAAACGTATATAATATACAAGTTTCGACACAAAAAACAGTAAAATGAGAAAATACCAAATACTCAGCGACGACAATTGGCTGAATTCCACAATAAACACTAAAAGGACAGTTAGAGCTGTTCTACCCGTCATGTGACGTCGTATGAGTTACGTCGGTACGTGTACAACATCCCGATATGAACGTTAACCGATGCTCCAATAAATGCATCTGTTGTTATGTCACTTGTGTTATAATAACAGAGGTGAGTGTGGAAATAAAACTTTTATAAAGCTGTTGAGCTATATTATCAAGCTGGGGATCTGGGGAGTTTGTTGCCCCACTTCTTCTTTCCAGCTAAAGCACTAGGAAGTGGTGAAGGGCGGGCGTTTTGTGGGACTGTCATATGTAATTTTGACTTTCGGAAAGTGCTGATTCTCAGTCTAATTTAAATAAATAACTTTCGATTTTGAATTTTTGTTTTTGATTTTATTAAATAACAAGTTTTGAGTTGTTTTTTAAATATTAAATAAACGTTATTGTGTTGACCTGGACATTGTATTTATTTATTTAATAAGGCACCAAGTCCCATAATACACATCACAAACACATAAAATGAATTCAATTAATTTATTATTAAAATAAAACACATTAAAAGTCATTAGATCCAATATTCAAAAGTCATTACATCAAATTCCATTTAAGTATCCTGAAAATAAAATACATTAACATTCAATACAGTCACAAAATAAAATACACTAAAACTGAATAATATTCATTAAAAATAAAAAACAAAAAAAAAAAAAAAAATTGTTGCTAAAATAAATGTTAGACATGGGGCTTGATAGAACTTCCTGTTATTGTAATGTTTTTATTATTGCACGTGTGTTCCTAATTGTTCTACTAACTTAGTTTATAAGATGCTTGAAAAATTACAGATTTTTTTACCAATAAAATGTCTATCACCTAGCCGACAGAGTACACTGTTGGACGTAAACCTCCAATAATATGTTCTGCGCTTCTCTAAAAGGACTTTACAATGCGTTTCAACTAAGAATAGGAATGACCTTGCGCCATATTGTGAAGATTTAGCAAAACTGCGCCTTGTTTACACATTTGCAAAGTCAGTGACATATTTTAACAAAAACAAATTCCCAAAAACAGAACTAAAATCGATAAGGATTACACTACAATACTTTGCAAGCCTTAGATTTTAAGTTTCAGTTGACAGTTCGAGGTCATTGACGTTCCTATTCTTAGTTGAATCATACAGTATTGAAGCAACTATCACACTAATATTACAAAAGCGAAAGTTTGTGAAGGTGAATTCAATTTAAGACGATTTATTATTTTAGTTTTATTTTTTTTTTCAATAATATTATTAATTACTAGCTGTGCCCGCGACTTCGTTCGCGTGCATGTCGGAAATCAATATATAATGTGTCGCTTAGATATGGTGTAGGTATCAATAAAAATGAAGAATCTGGCGATCTTGTCTGGTGGGAACCGCTACCTGGGGTTCTCTACCGACAGCCCTGCAGTTACTGCGGTTTATGATAGCGGGTTTTAACACGTATTCGGACTGCTGGAAACACAACGCGCCATTCCAAACTATCGTTTCGGAAAGAACGAATAGCGGGGTTTACACGTACCTACAGTTTGGACCACGGATCTGTGGACTGCGTTCCAAACCGCGGATGGATCTGTGCGGTTTGGACTGCGCATCAAACTGTCTTTCGTTTATACCGTGAACATCCATGTTTATGGAGGCAAAACTTCTAAAAACGATCGAAGTCCATAATTAGTTGACTACGGATAGCCAGTATTTTTCTTTGATTTCTGTACCAAATCACAGTACGTATACCTACTGTAAGTTATTGAGGAGTTCAATTGTCTGATCTTCACCATCTCTGGAGAAAACTCTTTCAAACATAAGGCGTGTGACATACGGACGGACAGACGGACAGGAAGTAATGATAAGGCTTCCCTTTCTATGTACTATTTGGCTACGGAACCCTAAAAACAAGAATTGAAAACTTCCTTCTGTTTGAAGTCGGTTATAAAGATGCCTCAAATAATCTCGACCTCTAGAGAGAAATCCAGGTCCAGAGACCGGAATTCCAGGACAGCATCTATTTTATGACTGAAAAAGTGTCACTCTTCTGCGGAAAATCTTGACACCGCGATTCCGTCTATACAACATCTATCAGATACAGTGGTTAACTGGAAGCTCGCTCTGCGTACAATAAATAAACTTACAAAGGTGTGATTTAAAAAAAAAGTGTGTGTGTCAGCTCTGACGACGACTGGCGTTTACTCCTTTTTTTTGTGCCGTTCCGACTTTCTATTTTTCGGTCAAAAAGCAACATTAAGGTGTTAAGGCGCTCGTTACCCCCCCTCTCACCCAACCTCTCAACCCTCCTCCACCTCTCCTCTCAACCATATCTTACCACCCCCTCCCTCTCCCCACTGTCACCCTCCCCTCTAATACCCCTCACCGCATCCCGTTCCCCATTCCTCCCCCTCACACCTCCTTACTGCTTCTCCCTCCCTCTTACCGCGTCCCCCTGCCCCTACCCTCTCAAACCCTCCCCTCACCTTCTCTGTGTATGAAAAGTTGATAGGATTATTATATCTGACATTGCATTCTTTTTCACTCAGAACACCACATCAGTTATTAGTATTAACTATAATCTTACAATTATATGCCCATTTTTAGGATTCCATACCTCAAAAGAAAAAAAACCGGTCAAGAGCGAGTCGGACTCGCGCACCGAGGGTTCCGTTTCGATTTCTGAAAAAGTGTGCTATTTAGAGACATCGTTTTATTTTTCCTGTTTTCTTTACATAAACTTCTATCACATAGAATAATTTCAGATTTTTTCTTTGCAAACTTCGGAGATAAGGGGGGGGACGGTAGTTTTTTTACATTTTTCATCAAAAGTCGAAAACTACGCGGCCTAAAAAAAAAAAATTTTTTTTTTTGAAAATGTGCAAACAGCGCTCTTTCATATTATACCCCACATGCCCTAGTAGCCCCAATATGAATTTTTAAGACGCCCTTTCAGTCCCTGTTGCAATAAAAAATAAAATATTTTTATTTCTTGCTTATTTGCAAAATATAGTTGGGTAAACGTCATCTAAAACTGTTCCAAATTTCAAGTTGATAGCATTAGTAGTTCTTGAGATATCCAGCTGTGACAGACAGACAGAAAGACAGACTGAGTCACACCATAAGGGTTCCTTTTATACCATTTTGGTACGGAACCCTAAAAACGGCACCCTCTGTCTGTCCGTCTGTCACAGCTAATTTGCTCCGAATCTATTGGACCCATTATGTTAAAATTTGGTACACATAATTACGAATTTCTGTGACCCAAACGCGGACAGGTAGGTAAAGTAAAATGGATTTTGAATATGGGGGTCACTTTTGTGGGGCAAATAAGAAAATTAAAAAAAAAAGTTTTGCAAACTGTACCGTGTGACATATCAGATGAAAGGGCTTAATTAATATGAGGGTGTCAAATACATATGTATATATTTTTTTTATAATTTTAAAATTATATTGATTATTTAAGAAAATAGATGAAAATTTACCAATATATTCCCTAATCTCCGAAACTACTGAGCCTAAAGTTTTGAAAAAAAAAAACAGAAAATAGTAAATAGTTCTTTACTTGTAGATTACAGGAAAATCTATAAGAATAGTCTGTGGTCATAAAATAACATGGTAAATCTCTCAATATTGTGAGTACAAACTTACATTTACAGTTGGAATGTATGGGAGAATATGTTTTCCAACTACAATGTTAAATTTGTTCCTGGGATAAATTCATCCCAACTACGGAACCCTTCATTGTGCGTGGTCCAACACGCACTTGGCTGGTTTTTTATATTTGAAATTATTTTAGCGTTACTAATCAACCACTAATAGAACCAATCTGCCTAGGCTTTTCCCAACTATGTTGGGGTCGGCTTCCAGTCTAACCGGATGCAGCTGAATACCTGTATTTTACATGGAGCGACTGCCTATCTGACCTCCACAACCCAGTTACTGGGTAATACGTATCGTATTACCCAGTAACTGGGGTGTGGAGGTCCCTTGGTAAGACTGGTTGTCAGACTTTCGGGCTTCTGACGACCCGTAACGACTGTCAAAGATCCACGAATAACAGCCGGGACCAAGGGCTTAAAGTGCTTTCCGAGGCACGGAGGAGTCTCGGTATGTAAAGATGCTCACCCATCCACTAACCAACCCCGGCAAGCGTAGCTTAACCTGCTGGATCGACCCATCAGGTTAACCACCCCTATAAAGCGATTTTTATTGTTAGTACCATTTGGAATCAATAGATGTCGTTACGTGTATGAAGACACGGTAATCAAAAGTTCTTCTTGAACACTTTAAATTCATATATCTTTTGATAGACTGAAGCGATTGCGATGAAACAAAAACTAAGTAAAACTCTGAGTTACACACAATATTTGAGTATAAAATTTAACCATATTGGTTTTGTACTTTTGACGTGATACTTGCACAAAAATTTATGAACTCTCACAGACAAACAGACAAACAGACGAACAGACAAACAGACAAACAGACAAAAATGACAAAAATGGTAGAAATGACATCTGTTGGTGATTCTTTAACACCCCAACTATTTTTTTTTTAAATATTTGCAATGTACAGAAACGCCTCGTCTACAGATTTATTATATGTATAGATATAGATTAGAATTTTATTAGGTTGAGATGGTTTAGGGTAAGTTTCTTACTGTGTGTTCGTAAATTACTTTTTATCCCGGTCTACGCGGGTAAAACCGCGGGGCGCAGCTAGTCATTGTATAAATCCTACAATAAGAAAATAGGATTGCCATTAAAAAGAAATGGCAATTTGCCATTTCTTTTTCAGCAACTGCAATAAAATAGCTAGTAAGTAGTAGTAGTAGTAGTAAGTGTAATATCTAGACAAACACTGACTCAGTGCCACAAGGCTAAGTAATAACAGCCACACGGGTCGATCGATCAGGTTAAGTTACGCTTGCCGCGGTCGGTATGTGGATGGGTGACCATCTTTACATACTAAGACCCATGCGGGCCTCAGAAAACACGTTAAACCGTTGGTCCCGACTGTCATTCGTGGATCTTTGACAGTCGTTACGGGTCGTCAGAAGCCCGAAAGTCTGACAACCAGTCTTACCAAGGGGTATCGTATTATCCAGTACCTGTGTTGTGGAGGTCAGTTAGACAGTCGCTCCATGTAAATACTGGTATTCATCTGCATTCGGTTAGACAGTAAGCCGACCCCAACATCGTTTGGAATAGCCAGGCAGGTGAACTAGACAATAATAAACACTTGCACACAGTTTAATTTGTTCTAACTAAGCTATAAACGTAGCCAAACATTACCTTCGTTTTAATTCCAGACCCTCTGCTATCTCGATTTAATACTAAATAGAGCGAAACATTAGGTATTCCCAAACACCCGTCCACTACACTGGGGGATAGAGTTTAGCGTGCATTCTGCTGTACAGTGCAACGTTAATGATGTTTGTTCGCCGCTAATTAGCTCGGGACCGAACTGACCCGAACGAGTGCCCGACAATCAGATGTTCGACACAAACTAATTTCGAAGTTGTAGGGTAGCTACGAAAATATTGTGCGGAAAGGAGTACTCTGCTACGGTGCTACGGCGTAGCTCATAAGACGACGTCACATTCATAATGTAGCTACGGCATAGTTCGTAAGACGACGTCACAGTTATAATGTAGCTACGGCGTAGCTCATAAGACGACGTCACAGTCATAATGTAGCTACGGCGTAGTTCATAAGACGACGTCACAGTCATAATGTAGCTACGGCGTAGCTCATAAGACGACGTCACAGTCATAATGTAGCTACGGCATAGTTCATAAGACGACGTCACAGTCATAATTTAGCTACGGCGTAGCTCATAAGACGACGTCACAGTCATAATGTAGCTACGGCGTAGTTCATAAGACGACGTCACAGTCATAATGTAGCTACGGCGTAGCTCATAAGACGACGTCACAGTCATAATGTAGCTACGGCGTAGCTCATAAGACGACGACGTCACATTCATAATGTAGCTACGGCGTAGTTAATAAGACGACGTCACAGTCATAATGTAGCTACGGCGTAGTTAATAAGACGACGTCACAGTCATAATGTAGCTACGGCGTAGCTCATAAGACGACGTCACAGTCATAATGTAGCTACGGCGTAGTTAATAAGACGACGTCACAGTCATAATGTAGCTACGGCGTAGCTCATAAGACGACGTCACAGTCATAATGTAGCTACGGCGTAGTTAATAAGACGACGTCTCATTCATAATGTAGCTACGGCGTAGTTAATAAGACGACGTCACAGTCATAATGTAGCTACGGCGTAGCTCATAAGACGACGTCACAGTCATAATGTAGCTACGGCGTAGCTCATAAGACGACGTCACATTCGAGCTACATCGGCGTCGTAGCACATATTTGACTTGAATTGTTCGACACAAACTAATTTCGAAGTTGTAGGGTAGCTACGAAAATATTGTTCGAAAAGGAATACTTTGCTACGGTGCTACGGCATAGCTCATAAGACGACGTCACATTCGAGCTACGTCGTCGTCGTAGCACATATTTGACTTGAATTTTTTCATTAGGATTTTTGAAGCAGAGATGCAGTTTCCGTACCAAATTAGCACATAAGGCTTATAGTCAAGCTGTGTGATTCTGTAAGACCTCATTCTAAACTTCGAATCTGAATTCGCTGTGAGTTTCTTGATTGGCGTTCTAAATTCAAAGTTTCAAATAAAAAACAAGTGAGAAGAAGTGATGCGAAGTGAGAGTGAACAGCGATGTGAGATGTGAGATGTTGTTTGAATTTTACAGAATCGACGTACAGATTGCAATACATTTAGCAACAAAGGGCCTACATGAATATTCAAGGAGAATATTGCACGTCAATATGCAGTTTAGTACAGCATTAATGATGTTAGCTCACCATGAATAAGTTACCTGTTGTCAATAACAAGAGAGGTATATACATACTGGAATACTGCTAGTAAACCACATCCACTATTTTAAAAGAAAATATAGACAGAGGACCGTTATCAGAAGATAATGGTCCTCTGTCTATATTTTCTTGTTGTTGCATCCAAAATTCAGGCATTAACACTGTTGATTATGAATGACTAGCTTTTGCCCGCGGCTGCGCCCGCGTGGATATCGGAAAATATCGCACGGGAACGTCGAAATATTTCCTTATTCCTTGTCTACATTATAAAGCGAACCTCTGTGCATAACACTTTACGCGAAAAGAAAAAAAAAATCTTTTCATGATTTTATTTTACCACTTTGTCGGCGTGATGAATATGTATATCCATGCCAAATTATACCTTTCCAGAACTAAGAGTCTCTGAGCTAAGCTGCGGACGGACAGACAGACAGACAGACGGACAGACGGACGGACGGACATAGCGAAACTATAAGGGTTCCTTGTTGACTACGGAACCCTCAAAAAGTGTCTTGACACAGACAGACAACGAAGTGATCCTATCAGGTTCCGCTTTTTCCTAAAAATCACTTAATTTTTTTTATCACAAATCCCAAAACATGGCAAATTCATGCTCACTCACTTAGCAAAATGAGAAAATTAATGGCATAAGCAACAGATAACAGAAACTAGACACTGGACACCAGTTGGTAGTTGTTAATCAGATAATAAGCTAAGTTTTAGCCTGTATTTAGGCTAAATCTGGTAATGGATTTCGCCTGGTGCATAAACATCCTTATGCTTAGTTTTAAGTACATTATTTGAATGAAATCTTTGTTTTGTCCACGACTAAACTTAATTTTATTTCTACTGTTGTGATAAGAAAATAGCTCGTGGCTAAGTAATAACAGCCGCACGGATCGATCATCAGGTTAAGCTACGCTTGCCGGAGTTGGACCGTGGATGGGTGACCATCTGCACACACCGAGACTCCTCCGTGCCTCCGAAAGCACGTTAAGCCGTTGGTCCCAGCTGTCATTCGTGGATCTTTGACAGTCGTTACGGCTCGTCAGAAGTCCGAAAGTCTGACAACCAGTCTTACCAAGGGGTATCGTGTTACCCAGTTACTGGGTTGTGGAGGTCAGATAGGCAGTCGCTCCATGTAAAATACTGGTATTTAGCTGCATTCGGTTAGACTGGAAGACGACCCCAACATAGTTGGGAAAAGGCTACGCAGATTGATTTTGTTGTGATGAGAAAATAGCATGAGTGCTCGTGTTTTGTACTATTGTAAGTTTGTCTTGCTAAAGTAATTATCTAATTGTTTTAACATTCTGCACTATGTGGTTCAAGAATGGACACAAAGCAAATTTCTATGAAGAAGAAATTATCTTAACCCTATAAGTACTCCTTTACTTAGTGCCATTTAATCATTAACCCAGCAGAGAAGAGAACAGTGGTATCCCATTGTGGTAACGGCCTCGACTTACGTGTCGTAGTCATAGGTCGTGGGTTCAAACCCAGACAGGCATATTAATTTTATTTCATCATTACTGCTCTCAAAACGGTGAACCTACTGCCGTCAAAATGGTGAAGGAAAACATCGTGAGGACACCAGCATGTTGTAGAACCAAAAATTTGAAGATCCCCAACCCGCACTGGGCCCGCGCCGCGTGGTGGTTTACGGCCCACTTCCTCTCACCGAGAGGAGGCCTGTATCCCAGCAGTGGGAACGTTATAGGCTGATTATAATAATATTATGTAATCATTAATAACACCAATTCTTTTTTAACCCCTCAAGTGTCGAATGCACCCCATGTGTGCATAAGAAAAACTCTTTTTTTGTTAGGTATATAAGCTTATATCACATATATATAAATGTAAAAAAACATCATCCGATGGAAAACCAATTATCATCATTAGTTGTGAACCTATGGAGTTCGTAGCTAACCCCCCCTCCCCCCCCCCGCGTGTCAAATGCACCCAGAGTGTGCAAAAGGACAAAACTTTACATAATAGGTATATAAGCTTAGATCACATATATATAAACGTAAAAAAACATCATCCGATGGAAAAAATATCATTATCAGTAGTTGTGAACCTATGGGGTTCGCAACTAACCCCCCACCCTCCCCACTCGCTGGTGTTTTGGGTCTAAAATTAGCCAAACTCAGACACTTGAGGGGTTCAGCTTCCGTCAACCAGTAATCATCATTATAAAACACTATCGAAAACGGGTCTTATCGCGATATTCTTTTTAACGAGGTAAACAGGTACCTACTTGTTCCTTGTTGTTACTTGTTTCTTGTTGTTGTTGTTGTTTTGTACTTGTTTTTTGTTTGGGAAACAAGTAGGTACCTGTTTACCTCGTTAAAAAGAATATCGCGATAAGACCCGTTTTCGATAGTGTTTTATAATGTGTACAAATCGCGAAAGTTTAAAAAGTAATCATCATTTTCCAGCCCTTATCCCAACTTTTGGTTGTGGCACAACATGTCTTTTTCTTCCATACTTCTTTATTAGTCCTCATGTCGGTAGTCACTCTATAATATTCCTCCATCAACCAGTAATATCATTAGAAAAAGTACGGATTATCCTAAAATGATTCCTTATCCCGACTTCAATCCCGCTTTTCTAGTATTAGAATTTACAAACTCACATTAAATGAATTTTCTCTTCAATCCGGCTCGGCTCTGATAATCCTTCTTAACAAAATGTCTTAATAAAATGTGGAAATGAGAGAATTACAGCGCGTTATAAGAATTCGGGGAATAGAAAAGCAGGCTTGGCAAAAAAAAAAAAATAACAGGGTTGTAATACTGCTTTTAGGAGACCTTGCAACGGATAATATTATTTTTCGTAGAAAGAGGAATGGCCTCCGCTGCGAATCCGCAATAGTTCAATTCAAGTTCAGTTTCTCGGTTTTGCGGCGGAGGTGTGGCTCTCAAGGTTTTTTTGGCGCCTGAAATACACACAAGGGACACAAGGGCCGTCCCCTTGTGTTGGTAATCATTTGTAATATTTTATCCGAAATAGGGATGATGACAAAATTTTTTTTTTGTCCGTCATGTAGGCTGGTAACGGCACCGACTTACGAGTTGTAGGTCGTGAGTTCGAACCCAGGCAGGCGCTTTACTTTTAGTTAATATTTTCCTCACCACTGCTCTCAAAACGGTGAAGGAAAACACGTGAGAAAACTGGCTTGTCAAAGAACCAAGACATGTCACATATACCAACCCGCACTGGGCCCGCGTGCTAGATTACAGCCCACCTATCTCGAAGAGAGGAGGCCTTTGTCCCAGCGGTGGAAAATATTGGAGACGTAGGTATTTTTTATTTTTTTACGTAATAAAAAGATTACGGCGATATATTGAGTTAAAATATGGCATGACGTCACGACTAGCCAGATTTTATACGTAATTGTGACGTAGCGAGTCCTCACGAACCAACTTCAATTTGCCTGTTATCTAAGTATTTTTTTATTAATATGATAAAGCAAAAAAAACGTGTCTGAATATATTTTTATTCGTGACTGAGGGACTATATAGAATTTCTTTTTTTTACCCCGGCATCAACCCTATTGTACAGACAAAACAAGATGGCCATAGTTGCGATTTAGGTCACGCGCCAAAAGAACCTTATAGGTATGTACATTAAGCTTTGGTTTCCTAGGAAAGCGGTTCTGTCATATTATAACGGCCGTCACGAAAATATGTCATTTTCACCAGTGTTTGACATTAAGTCAAAACCCTTTACCCAAATATTTAAATCGCTAGATTTAAAAACGGAACCCTTATAGGATCACTTGTTTGTCCGTCTGTCTGTCTGTCTGTCTGTCCGTCAGTCTGTCAAGACCCTTTTTCTCAGGAACGCGTGGAGGTATCAAGTTGAAATTAATATCAAATACGTAAGTCTACGGTCCCTTGGAGTTCTAAAAAATTAAGCTTATACGTCAACGCAATAAAAAAATACGGCCATTTATGCGACATATTTTGATACTCGCAAGTAAATCAAAACCTATAGGGTACTTCTCGTTGTTCTAGAATCATGAAATTTGGCAATAAGCAAGGCCTCACAGCACAAGTGAAGGAAAAAGTCCGAAAATTGTTAACTTGTAATTCTATCACATAAAAAATATTTTCAAGTTTGTCAGTCTGTCAAGACCCTTTTTCTCAGGAACGCGTAAAGGTATCAAGTTGAAATTAATATCAAATACGTAGGTCTTCTATTCCTTTAGAGTCCTAAAAAAATCAAGCTTTTAGGTCAACGAAATAAAAAAATACGGTCATATATGCGATACTCGCAGGTAAATCAAAACCTAAGGGGTACTTCCCGTTACCTAGAATTATGAAATTTGGCAAGAAGCAAGGTCTTACAGCATGAGCAAAGGAAAAAGTCCGAAAAATGTTAATTTGTAATTTTATCACATATTTTTTAAATAAAAAAAAAATGCTACTTCCAATTTCAACCCCGCGACAGAAGTTCGTAGTACAATACGTGCCACGAAAGATGAGACTTGACGCACCACGTGGTTTGACTTGCGCAATAGACGGTTAAAAAAAAAAGTTTGTAGCGCGGCAACCCCACGACCATAGGTTTAATAATAATGTTGGTGCCACTGACTTGGGCGACCAATCACGCGCCGCGATTTCTCCCGCGCGCCCCGTTTCTGGCGCGGTTGTGGAGCAGGAGTCCTTCGCGGTCGCAGCGCCGCAAACAGCGCAGTCCAACCTCGATCCTTGTGCAACGCTACGCGTTTCAAGCCGCGCCCGGAAAGCGCCGGCCATCTTAGATCTTTAACTCTCTCATTTCTAGTAATAGTACGTTTTCGAGTCTGTTACTCATTTATTTTCTTGTTTTGTTTTGTTCTCAAGTGTATTGGTAAATTAAAGTACAGTAAATTTACAAGGACTTTCAATCAGAGGCCCGAACCCCATGCCCGTCGGCTACATTTGGCGTCCCAACAGTAGGGGCCTCTGACGACACGTGCTTGCAAAATTTTTTTTTACGAAGCATTACGACGCAGTCGGCGTCTGTTCTCCAGGAGGAAGGCTTCGGTTACACGTACCTACCTATACGCGGGAACTTCGGAATCTGAAGCGCTACGAGGGCGTTTCCAGCGAATAAAAGTTCGCCACGAGGTTCCGTTTTCGTTGTCAGGATGCCAACGACACCAACGACGATGGTAACAAGAAATAAGAAATCCAAGAAGCAGGGAGAAGATAATGAAGATGAAACAGAAAAGGAAAATGAAACAGAAGAGGAGATGTTCACGTCCATCACCATGGACCAGGGTCAGTTTGCAACTCTGATGCAATCACTGCAGCAGAGTCAGGCAGAGATATTCGCGAGGCTCATCCAAGATGTTAGGACTTCGACCCCAGCGCCTGCTGAAGTGTCCATGACAACGCCCGCCGCGAACTTCTCAAAGTGCACAACTCGATTTAACGGATCGTCCGCTGATGTCGACGGGTTTATCGACGCAATAACAGTGTACAAGAACTGCCTTCAGATATCAGATGATAACGCTGTCAAAGGACTCTCCATGTTGCTAGTAGACTCGGCAGCATTATGGTGGCAGGGTATAAAAACCAGCACCACGTCATGGCCGGATGCTATGCAAAAACTAAAAAGTGCATTCGGAGAGCATCGCCCGCCATTTCGTATATATTTGGAATTGTTTTCATTGCGACAAGGTACGGACAAAACTGATTTATTTATTGCGAAGACGAGAGCGCTTTTATCGAGATTGCCACAAGAAGATCTAAGTGAAAAAGTTCAACTGGATATGGTATACGGGCTTCTCGATCGTAGAATAAAAAAGCGGCTCGATCGTAACTCCATAACATCGTTCGACCAGTTACTGCACCGTGCCAGAGCGATCGAAGAATCGTTAGAAGACAGCGCATGCGACAAGACACCGGCACTGACGCAATCGAGCGCCAGTCACCAAGCGGCCGTCGCCGGCGCCCCTTCAACTTCGGCACCAAGTGATAAAAACACTCGCAGCAAAAGACTGTCGTGCAGTTACTGCAAGAAATGGGGACATGAAAAATCGCAGTGTAAAAAGTTAATAAACAATGATAAAAGTGATAACGTAAAAAGTGATAACGGGAAAAGTGATGATAGCGTAAACAAAAATAAAGCTATTCAATGTTATGGGTGCGGTGCCCCTAACGTTATAAAATCGAAGTGTGAAAAGTGCAAATCTAGTTCTCAAAACGCATTCTATTCGGTTACGACAACTAGTGATAGCGTAAATTCAAAAGTGCGCGGTTCCCGTAATCATAGCGTTATCGTGCGCGATGAATGCGCGTCGGGCGAGCCGACAGCCGCAAGCGTCCCGCCACCCGCGCCGGCCCCGCAGAGTACGTGTGGCCGCGCCAAGGCCGCGAGCGGCAGCGCTGCCCGTTGCCTAGCGACCGTCCGTGAGCGTAACGATATCGTTCCTCGCGGTCGGAAGTCGCCGGGCCCGCCTCGCATCGTTCCTGCCAGTACCACAGGTAACCCAGCGTCTTGCAACGCTGGGCGTAACTTAAAACTTTACTGTGATTGTGTTACTGAACTGCAACATACTAACGAGCGTTCTAATGTCGGTAAAAATGTGTGTTATAATTTCATAGGTTATAATAATAATAGAGACACTAAGTTTTCTGTAAATTCAACTGAAACCCGTTCGCAACACGGGCATGTAATTCAATCTGTTCAATCAGCTGATAACGATTATGTTGCCATATCATGTTGCGTAAACAATAATTCAAACGGTCAGGGTTTATTTAATGTTCAGTGTGATTGTTTATGTTTATGTTGTAATAGTGATAGCGTTGATAAACGTTTAGGATTATGCTCGGTAAATGTTAATAATAAAAATTGTAAGAAACGCCTCGCGTCTGCACAGGGTCGGACTAAGGGAGGTTCAATTAAGGGGGAGCCTAATAATAATAGACCTTTGATGCAAATAGGTATTTTGGGGGAAAATGGGACAGCGTTACTGGACACTGGTGCTAGGGGCTGTATTGCCGGTCACACACTTTTTCGCGTGTTAAAGGAAAAAGGCCATCCTTTGCAACAGTGCACTAGAAACATCCGCCTGGCGGATGGTTGCACGCGCCTGATGGAGGTGCTTGTTGCAGAGGTACAGGTGAAACTTTTTCATAAAATTGTGCCCACCGAGTTTATAATTTTCCCCGAAGCGAAAGATAATGAAACACTTTTAGGTATTGATTTTATTAACAGTGCCGGTCTCGTTATCAATTTTAAGCAGTGCCTTTGGCATTTTTCGGATAGTAGTGATCAAAAGTATAAATTGATTTTGGAAACTTTTTCACCTCGTCAAAATTCGTACGCCGCGATGAATGTTTTACGCGATGACGAGGGTGCAGGTTTAGAGGATCAGGAGCGTGAGGAGCTTGCCCAATTGCTCACGAATTTTCAGGATATGTTTAATTCGATTGGGGAGCCGACTCCATATGGAGAGCATCATATAGATACGGGAAATAATTCGCCGATAGCGACGCCTCCATATCGCCTGACACCTGCAAAGAAGGAGATCATGCAGCAAGAGCTTACCAAAATGTTAGCTGAAGATATTATTGAAGATTGTGAATCTGCATGGGCTGCGCCAGCCCTGCTAGTACCTAAACGTGACGGCAGTTTCCGGTTTTGCGTCGACTATCGAAAGTTAAATTCGATTACGAAGAGTGACGCCTATCCAATGCCTCGTATTGATGAACTGTTGCAATCTACTAAACGTGGACGTTGTCACATGAGTACAATAGATTTGCGATCTGGCTACTGGCAAGTGTCAGTTAAAGAAGTGGATAGGGATAAGACGGCTTTCGTGACCCCTTTCGGAACTTTTCGTTTTAAAAGGATGCCGTTCGGTCTGAAGAACGCGCCGGCTACTTTTCAGCGTCTGATAGACAGAATGCGATCTGGTTCAGCACTAAAGGACGTCACAATACTAGGATATTTAGACGATTTATTAATTATAACGCAGGGGGATTTTTCGAGGCACCTGGAAGACCTGCGAATCGTTTTTGAACAGCTGATGAAGTTCAAATTGCGTGCTAACCGAGAAAAGTGTGTGTTTGCACGAGAGTCGGTTAAATATTTAGGTCATGTGATCTCGCAGGACGGAGTCTCAGCTGATGAAAGGAAAATTCAAGCCATATTAGACATGAAAGAGCCGTCTGCACTGGGACACCTCAGAACATTCATACAAACATGTTCCTGGTTCAGGAAATTTATTCCCAAGTTTTCGGAGGTAGCAGAGCCACTGACAAGATTGACAAGGAAAAATCAACCTTGGATATGGGGACCACAACAGGCTGAAGCGTTCAGTAACTTGAAAAGGCTTCTGACGTCAGCGCCGATCCTCATACAGGCAGACTACTCCAAGCCATTCATCCTGCGCACAGATGCGAGCAACTATGCGATAGGCGCAGTGTTGCTTCAAGGTGAAAAGAATGAAGAACGACCCATTGAATTTGCCAGCCGTTTGTTATCAGCGGCTGAACGAAATTATTCGACCACGGAGCGGGAGGCTCTGGCGGTCGTCTGGGCAGTCGACCGTATGCGGGGTTACATTGATGGTCATCCAGTCGTTATAGCCAGTGATCACCAGCCCTTGAAATGGCTGCTGTCCTTGAAGTCACCTTCTGGTCGTTTAGTGCGTTGGGCACTAAAGCTGCAGGCCTATGACATCCGGTTTGAGTACACTCCCGGAAAGGTAAATGTAGTGGCCGACGCACTCAGCCGCCCTGTCTGTACAGATGAGTCTCGTGAATCCTGTGGAATATGTACTGTCATTATTGATTTACCTACGCGAGATCTCACGGAGCTACGTGCAGCACAAGAATCTGACCCAGATTTAATTAAAATTGTGAAGGAATTAGAGGATACAGAAGAAGTTGCGTCTCGCCGTTGGACAGAACGTGGTTATCTCATGGAACGCGGTATCCTTTATCGCTATAACCCAGATACGGACAACGAGTCGCCGCAATTAGTAATACCTGTAAGCATACGTGAAGGGATTCTAAGAGAATGTCATGATGCTCCAATTGCAGGTCATCCTGGTATAGAGAAAACATACCAGAAAATAGCTCAAAACTATTACTTCCCTGGCATGAGAAGAATAGTAACCGATTATGTAAAATCATGTTCCTCTTGTCAACGCTATAAAGCGACAAATGAAAAGCCACCTGGTCTGATTCAAACACCGATTTTAAACCAGCGCAATGAAGTCTTGGCTATCGACCTATTTGGACCACTGCCAGAGGGCGAAAACGGGGAAAAATGGATCCTGTTAGTGGAAGATACCGCGACAAGATGGGTAGAATTGTATGCTCTCAAAGAAGCAACCTCTGTCGCCTGCGCGAAAGTACTCATAGAAGAGTATTTCCTTCGGTTCGGCTTACCACGTCGCATTATTTCGGACAATGGTGTCCAATTTGTTTCAGCGGTCATGCAGAAATGCATGTTCATTCTCGGCATTACACAAGACTTGATACCCTATTACCACCCAGAAGCCAATCCAGCTGAAAGGAAAAACCGGGATATGAAGACCCAATTGGCCCTGTTGGTTGGTACGGATCACCCTTCATGGCCTAAGCAGCTACCGATAGTACGGTTCAGTATGAACAGCGCGGTCTGTGAAACAACAGGGGTTACTCCTGCATATTTGACGTTTGCACGTGAGCTGAGGTCACCGTTAGAGGTGTACAATGATCCAAGGGCAGTCTTAGAGAAGGATAATTTTGTACCACAGATCACTCCTTACCTGACAAAATTTTTAAACTCCTTAAGTGAAGTCCGTGATAGAGTAGAAAAACTGCAGGACAGAAGGAAGACTTACGCTGATCGTTCGAGAAGAGTAGGAGAGGATTTTAAAGTAGATGACAAGGTTCTATTGACTACCCATCAGCTGAGCGACGCCAGCAAGTCAAAGACTGCTAAGTTTTTCCCTAAAAGGGATGGGCCATATGTTGTGAAGAAGAAAGTAAGTCCAACAACATACCTAATCGCGTCTGATGATAATCCTGGTGAGATATTGGGCAAATTCCACGCTAATCAGCTCACCCCTTTTCGAGGACGAGTAGATGAACGCGCTCAGCCAATGGAGCCAAAGAAAAAGCGAGGCCGACCTCGTTTACAACCTATTCGTAATGATTTTAGTGTAGGGCTAGACCACGATCGAGGGCGTAATCGTGATCTAGAGGGGGAGTATGTAGCGCGGCAACCCCACGACCATAGGTTTAATAATAATGTTGGTGCCACTGACTTGGGCGACCAATCACGCGCCGCGATTTCTCCCGCGCGCCCCGTTTCTGGCGCGGTTGTGGAGCAGGAGTCCTTCGCGGTCGCAGCGCCGCAAACAGCGCAGTCCAACCTCGATCCTTGTGCAACGCTACGCGTTTCAAGCCGCGCCCGGAAAGCGCCGGCCATCTTAGATCTTTAACTCTCTCATTTCTAGTAATAGTACGTTTTCGAGTCTGTTACTCATTTATTTTCTTGTTTTGTTTTGTTCTCAAGTGTATTGGTAAATTAAAGTACAGTAAATTTACAAGGACTTTCAATCAGAGGCCCGAACCCCATGCCCGTCGGCTACATTAACCCCATGCCCGTCGGCTACAAGTTACAAATAGTTAGTGTTGTAAAGTTGCAAGTATTGACTTGTGACTTTGCTGCGGAGGGACACTGATCTCTAAGATACAGGGATACCCCTAGTTTGGAGATCAGGGTTTCAATGTTTTGTGCATAGCATAGCCACCTAGTAAATATAACATTGTTTTAGTGAGTACCTACTTTGGCTTTTCTTCAATAAACATATTTTTTTTAAAAATTATATTTATAGACTGATACTAACATTTTGCAAGACAAAATTGGTCATATCCTAGGTTTTATTTTCAATTTTTAACTTAACTTACAGAGAAGCTGCCTTTTCACAAACAAACTAAAAAGCCTACTCTACGCAATAACTTGTATTGTCAATACCCATTGACCGTTTTTAGCATCTTCTATAAAAACTTAAGAAACCTTTTTCAGGAGCAAGAGCCTTTTTTATAGGAAAGGTTTTGAACAAAACGGTTATGGCCGCCAAACGGACACCTGTGACTTCAAAAGAGGGGCTACGATGTAATTTGGGATTATAAACGTGATTCGGTTCGTGTTAGAAGAAATGTTTACGAGTTACGTGTTGTTTCTATTGTTTTGGGTAGCCGAAATAGGTAATACAGGTGGAACTACATAATCTAGAGTCTGGGAATAAAAGGTTTTATGTCTAATTTCTTATTTATCGAAATAGTTTCGGTCTGATAAAGTTTGTCTAGTCCTTTTCATGTTGTGTTTTTGGCGTATTTGAAAATATACTTGAAGTTTCTAGTTTCAAATATTCGAAAAATTTCGGACAATGAGTAATCTCTGGTTTCTTGCGCATTGAATGTCGACATCGAAACTTTCGAAAAAGTTTATGATTTGAATAGAACCGAGTCAGCCAGTGGTATGTTCTAACTTTTACCTAGCTTTCTGAACATCACTAGCAAAATATCTTACATTTTTTTAAATTTTTATTTCAATTAAGTATTAATTTACTAGCTTTTGCCCGCGGCTTCACCCGCGTGGATGTCGGAAAATATACCAAGGGAACCTGCTACCGGGAAGTCCTTCCTTATTCCTTGTACACATTATAAAGGGAACCTCTGTGCAAAATTTCAGCTTTCTAGGTCCAAGCGTTTGGGCTGGGCGTTGATGAGTCAGTCAATCAGTCAGTCAAGACTTCTCTTTTTATTTATATAGATTTACCCGCTGGGCACAAACCTGTGGGCACAGAATACAGAACACATCGTTTTGACTTAAATCTGTCACTGGTGCTTACTGAGGCTTCTTGTACACGACGCCGGAGTCGCACCGGCGCGCCGGACTGTATGTTTGTATATACGAATGAATATCGCCCAAGCACGTGTACACCGCATTGATGCCGAGTTATATAGTAAAAAAAACCGTCAAGAGCGAGTCGGACTCGCGCACCGAGGGTTCCGTTCCGATTTCTGAAAAAGTGTGCTATTTAGAGACATCGTTTTATGTTTTCCTGTAATCTTTAAATAAACTTTTATCACATAGAATAATTTCAGATTTTTCTCTTTGCAAACTTCGGAGATAAGGGGGGGGGGGGGACGGTATTTTTTTTTACATTTTTCATCAAAAGTAAAAACTACGCAGTCTAAAAAAAAATAAAAAAATGTTTGAGAATGTTCAAACAACGCTCTTTCATATGATACCCCACATGCCCTAGTCGCCCCACTTTCAATTTTTAAGACCGGGGTTTCAGTCCGTGTTGCAAAAAAACTAAACATATTTTTATTTCTTTCTTAATTGCAAAATAGTTGTGTAAACGTCATTTAAAACTGTTCCAAATTTCAAGTTGATAGCATAAGCAGTTCTTGAGATATCCAGCTGTGACAGACAGACAGACAGACAGACTGAGTGACACCATAAGGGTACCTTTTTTACCATTTTGGTACGGAACCCTAACAACGAGCATGCGGTTCGCCGCCGCGCCGGTGCGGCTCCGGCGTCGTGTACAGACGCCAGCAGGTCAAGCCACCCGAAACTGTCAAATTTTCCCAATCAACCTTGAACCTAATGCTTCAGCGATAAAGATGAAAATCTTATTGAACTGCTGACTTCCGGTTGTCAGAATGACACCTTCGGCAGAAATTGCCGAAGGTGCGCACTATCGGTTGGACTGTCGACTTGTGAGGTTGATGAATTACTATTGTGTACAGTCAGCGTCAATAATATCGGGACGAAAAGACTGTTCAAAATGATCTAAACAACTATGAAAATTAAATAATAACGCAATAACACAAGGAATGTTTTAGAATGAAGACAGTACACGACAACTGTCATCCTGACAAGATCTTTATCCAATTGAGATAAAGTTTAACTTTCTTAGTTGTTGAGATCGTTTTGAACAGTCTGTTTGTCCCGATATTTTTGACGCTGACTGTGCAAGTGAAAAAATATCAATATCTACAAGTATATAATTAAACCTGGAGGAAATATTAGATCGTTTTGAACAGTCTGTTCGTCCCGATATTTTTGACGCTGACAACTGCAAGTGAAAAAATATTAACTGAAGTTGATTATTAAATTCAGTATTAGCAAAGTATAAGGTGCAATATCTACAAGTCTATAATTAAACCTGGAGGAAATAAGAACGCATACTTCCTTATTTCCTCTAACGTCTTTAATTAGGTAATATTACTCCGTGTTGTCTGCAATGGTCTACACTACCTATGGATGCAAAGGTCGAGGAAAGGCCTAGTCAATTATGTGTGGAATGTAGCAGATACTCAGATCAGATGCTTTGGTTTAATAAGCTATTTTGGTATGTGTTTTGAATGAACTGAATTTGGGTTGCATAACTTAGATGAAATCTGGCCTCTGTTTTTACTTTTCTTTGGTTCATAAATAAAAAAAGGACACTTGGATTTGGTAATAGCCACTTTAGGTTAAATGTAACGAATACTTACTAGCTAGCGGTCGATACATAACTTGTAAATTACACAGTGTTTAAGACAGAATTAATTATAACTTTGGAGTAAGGTTTCGATTTCCGCTAGTTGACGGATTTTGAAAAATCAATTATAGTCTTCCTTGTCGTTTATTTACCTGAAAATATGAAAGTTAGCGAAACAGTAACAGAACACATTTTACCGTGTTCTTCATTTATACCTAGAACATAGATTAATTTTGTTTTTCAAAACGGGGCATTCTGTCATGGCGGCTCAAGTGACTTCAAGACTTTCATTCTGTCAAATCTGCGAGTTTTTTTAACTCTGTTGCTTGCACGCTGCTTCTGTCAGAATATTATAATATTCGGTAGACTTGATTAACAACGTTTTTAAATATTTAAAAATAATATTCGATGCAATAAAATAATTGTACAGACGATTCCCATTTCCTAATTTAGTTGTGCAAGAAATCCCTCTTGAACAACTCAATTAGGAAATGGAAATCCCTACAAAACAATCGGTGCTGTTCCTTCCAACACTGTTCCTTTCGTACGTGTATGTTATTGCAAAAGAAACTTTGACGTATAGTTTGTTTCTATTTACAATTTGAAACTGTCGTCTGAAAGTCGTGACGTGTCGCGCTCTGATTCGCGTTCAATGTCACGTGACCAATGGCTTTATTTTTACGCAATTGTTTCACAAAAATATAAATTAATCTAAAATAATTTACAAAATTAAGTTGATTTTTACCCGATTGCGCGACGCAAAGGAGGGTAATGTGTTTATTAGCCTGTATATAATATGTAGGTATGTTTGCTCCTTTGTGGCGCTCTAGAGACCAAACGCGTGGGCTGATTTTGATGATTCTTAGGTCAATCGATTTGTCTTAACCATGTGAGTAAAACAAAAACAAAAATAAACTAAACTAATGAAATGACAATAATCAAAATTCAATATGGCGAAAACCAGACGCCATATTGTGAAAAGAAAAAAAATAAAGTTGACGAACTATGTCAAGTAGTTTCTGTTATCATTTTTTTTTCCAATTTGAATGACCATTTAGGACGACGAACGAACGATCAAACGATTTAAAGTTGGTTAGCAACCATTCTCACCTGTCGCGTTTGTCACCGCTCTTACTCACACGGAACCAAATTTTTATGATTGTTAAATGAAAAGATGCTTTCTTGAAAAATGTAATCAATTAGCGAACTAGTAAATAATCTTAATTTAGTAAGTAATTATTAAAAACACATTTTATACCTCGGAATAAGGTGCCTTTACCTTAGCCTAATTTATTTCATTGCATGTATTTAACCACTGCAAAAAAGAAATTCATCTTACTCAATCTGCCTAGCCTTTTCCCAACTATGTTGGGGTCGGCTTCCAGTCTAACCGGATGCAGCTGAATACCAGTATTTTACATGGAGCGACTGCCTGTCTGACCTCCACAACCCAGTAACTGGGTAATACGATACCCCTTGGTAAGACCGGTTGTCAGACTTTCGGGCTTCTGACGACCCGTAACGACTGTCAAAGATCCACGAATAACAGCCGGGACCAACGGCTTAACGTGCTTTCCGAGGCACGGAGGAATCTCGATATGTAAAGATGGTCACCCATCCACTGACCAACCCCGGCAAGCGTAGCTTAACCTGACGGATCGACCCGTGCGGCTGTTATTACTTAGCCACGAGCTCCTCTTCATCAGAGAGAAATTCATCTTACTAAAATGTAAATAACCAATTTATAACGTTAAAACTTCATAGCTTCCAAAACGTCCCATGTGTTATCAAAAACTTAAACTATGTCACAACAAGGTGCGATATTCATACAATATTCAGACAAAGGTCAAGTACAAGGCGAATAATTGATGAAGCATTTACGGCTTCATACGGAACGTAGCTGGTATTCTCAGGTATTTATCTGTTTGATCGGATTTGTGGCTCATATTCCGACTAATAATAGATAAAGAGAAAAAGAAAAATAGATAAATGTAGTAAAGTAGGTATTGAATGTGTTTCCGCTTAGAGTAATCCATTTTTCATCACGTACTTCCTCGGATCCTCAGATTTCCAAAATCATACAAATAATACTTTACTTTTCTGGACATTATTTGGAGAAGTTGGAGTTCGAATTTGGTAGATGTGGCGAAAAACTGCATTTTTTCATACTTGGTAGTGGGGTAGGTTGGGGCTTAAAGGTCCGCGGGTAAAAAGGTCCACCATGTCTATCTCAGAAATTATAAGCGCGCGAGCGAAACAAATGACAGGCGTATGAAGGGGGTACGGGAGGGGTACCCACGCGGCCCCGCGCAGTGAGCTTGCGAGCGCCGACGAGAGTGTACGCGGTCCCGGTGCTAAAAATTCACGTAAGTAAATTTTTTCACGTCACTTATTTTTAGTCTGACTGTTGTGCTTATAACATTACAGAACTAAACTTTTATTAAAGGTGCAGTTTAACGTAAAGCCATTGTTTATTGAATTGTCTGTGTGGATTTTTCTCTATAACCTCAAACTTCAATTAACATATAGTTGGGGTATAAAGGTCCACTCTGGACCTTTAAGCCCCGCGGTGGACCTTTTAACCCTATACAAAATATATCATGTTATGGTATTATTTTCAGAATGCGGAATTACAAAAGAACCACCGATAGAGGTAAAAAGTCCGTCCAGATCATGCAACGTGCGGCTGAGCTAGTCACAAACGAAAATAAATCCATACGTCAAGTTTGTCGTGACTACGAAATTAGTAAAACTTCTCTAATAAGATTTATTGCACGCCTAAAAGAAAATCCAGAAACACCACGATTTGGTTACGGGACTCCCAGACTAGTATTTAACGCTGAACAGGAATCTTCTCTCAGTGAGTATCTGCTTACACTTGCTCAAATCTTTCATGGTTTAGGACCAAAAGATGTTCGTCGCTTCGCATATAAATGTGCCACAAAATATAATCTTCAGATGCCAAACACATGGCATGTAAATAAAATGGCTGGCAAAGATTGGTTACAAGGTTTCTTGTCAAGAAACGACCCGTCTCTCCATAAGGAAACCAGAGGCTACCAGTTTGAGTAGGGCAACTTCTTTTAATCGAACGAATGTTGCAGAGTATTTTGATAAATTAGCACTGGTCATGGATCGTCACAGATTTAGAGGGTCTCAAATATGGAATGCCGATGAAACGGGCGTATCAACTGTCTCCAAACCCTCTAAAATTATAGCGGCTAAAGGGAAACGAAACGTTGGATCAGTCACATCCGCTGAAAGAGGAACCAACGTTACATTACTGGTTGCTGTTTCAGCAACTGGTGGTTCCGTGCCACCATTGTTTGTGTTTCCCAGGAAGAAATATCAGGATCATTTTGTGCGAGATGGGCCTGCAGAATGCATAGGTGCAGGAAATGCAAGCGGTTGGATGACTGATGTGGAGTTCTTGCAATTTATGAAACATTTCATTAGCTATGTAAAACCAAGTAAAGATTCTCCTGTATTGCTTCTGGTAGATAATCACTGTTCTCACCTCTCCTTGCCTGTATTGGATCTAGCCAAAGATAATGGAGTAGTGATGCTTTCGTATCCACCCCACTGTTCACACAAGCTGCAGCCCTTGGATGTGTCAGTATTCGGTCCACTTAAAAAGTATTTGTCATCAGCACAAGATGCATGGATGCGTAACAATCCCGGCAAAACCATGACTATATACGACCTCCCAGGAATAGTTCGAACTGCATTACCATTGGCGCTAACTCCCAACAATATTTCAAATGGGTTTCAAAAAACGGGCGCTTATCCATTCAATCGAGAAGTTTTTAATGAATCGGACTTCGCTCCAAGCTATGTGACGGATCGACCAAACCCTAATAATCAACAGGCACCAAATTCTACGTCTACTGAGCCGTATAATAATTCTGAGTTACCCACAGCTATTCAAACTTATCCACCTATTTCATCCACATCACCAAGTTTGTTAATACCTAGCGACCCAGCAGCAGCTGATTTATCTACCGCTTCGCTCTTATTGTCACCAAGTGATCCATTGCTTTCTGCTAGCACTATTGGTATGATGGAGCCCGAGCCATCAACTTCCCACGCTGTTCTATCTTTTTTCAATGAGCCTCAGCCATCAACATCTACGAGTAACGTGTTTTCTCCCGAAGCCATTAGACCTTACCCTAAGGCTGGAGCTCGTAAGGGAACAGGGGGAAGAAAGCGACGCAAGACAGCTATTTTAACAGACACACCGGAAAAGGAAGCGCTGCTTTTAGAACAACAAAATAAGAAAAAAAAAACTGTTTCCCGAAAAAAGGCTGTCGATCAGAAAAAAAAGCAAGTGAAGAAAACAATTTTAAATGATAAAAAGGAGGACAGTTCTAGTTCTGAAGAGGAATGTTTTTGCTTGGTGTGCTGTGAATCATACTTGGAGAGCATTCCTGGGGAAGGCTGGATGCAATGTTCTAATTGCAAAGGTTGGTCCCACGAGAAGTGTGTTAATCCTTCACTGTCATCCTTGACCTATGTATGTATTAATTGCGACTCAGATGACGAGTAATTGTAAAAAAGTTATGTTAATGTTACATTATAGGTTTCGGACCAAAAAGTTGGACTAATTAAGACTGAAATGCTGTGCCATAAGTTAAAATAAGTAAAGTTGTTTAGTTTATTTTAATTAAAATAAAGACTGGTTGATTTAAAATAGCTTTCATTTATTTACTTGCTTTAATTAACCTTAGAAAACTATTTAATTATACTGGTCCTCTTTACCCCAGCACCGGTCCTTTTTACCCCACCCTTGGGGCAAAAGGGACCATTCGATTTGACTTTAAAAAATGCAAGTATCTGGGTTAGAGATAGAAATTACTTATGTTCACTTGTTCTTTCTTGTAAATGAAGGATAGCAGTATCCATTGCTAAAATGATATTTTTCTGAACCTTACACATAAATAGTTACAAGGCAATTTACGTAAAATGGACCTTTCAGCCCCACCCTACCCTACTAAAGTCCTATTAAACTGTGCCAAATAACCACAACAGGTATTTGACATGGCTTAATCGGATGCAAGGAAGTACATGAGAAATAGATTATTAATTACAGCGGAAACACATTTTTGACACTTTAGTAAGTACCAGGTATAAAAAAATGCTGTTTTTTGCCTCATCTACCAAGTTCAAACTCCAACTTCTCCAAATAATGTCCAGCAAAGTAAAGTATTATTTGTATGGTTTTAGAAAGCTGAGGATCCGTGGAAGTTTTTATAACTACTTTGGTGTGTCATTTGCACACTTCTTTATTTATATCTTTTTTTAAAGACTGATTTAGAACAAATTTTGTCATGCAAAAATTTTCCCTTTGAGCTAAATTTTAGTCAGCTTGGGTGGGCTTGGGTGGTTTAGACATAGTATTTTTTATCGACCGTAGACCATAATTTAAGGATTTGTCATAAAAAAAAATACAAAAAAAATGCGACACGGAAAGAGAAAAATAAACAAAGTCTGAAGTCAAGTGAGAATTTCTCAAAAAATATTAAAAACCTAACCTAACCTACTATTGTTGCTGTGCCCGACAGGGTCCATAATGATCACATATTATTATGTTAACATCTAATTACACATTCTGGAATGCAAATAAATTATTGAGTATTGAGTATAACATTAAGCTCAATCGTTCCAGAAATTGTCTTCCATACCGTTCCGGCAGTAATGTAAATTGAGCCTTATTGTCGCATGGTCGTGTTTATGACTTAGGACACGATAATATGCTTAATGCTTATTAAGATAAGGGAGCGTGACAAGATAGAAGTCAGCTGATCGCTAAGCTTCAGGATATGTACCCCACCCATTCATGTAAAGGTGATTATTCGACTCATATTTAATCAAAATGTACTACGTAGTATTTGATAAGAAGAATTTATTCATATAAAAGTTTTAGGCAATTCTCTTGTAAAAGCTTTGTGGACATAGGGTTCAAAATAAATGTTCATCGTGATGAGAAGGCACTTTCTAAATGTCTCCAGAACTTGTCAGTGTCAGTATGTTTAGAAAGGATTGGGGTTGTTGAATAAACTTTACCAATACACTTCACGCTTTTTTTACCCGCGCTTTGAAGCATTTAAGCGGTTAAAGAATTTTGAAGTAATGAATAAATACACTTTTACTTTACCTAACCCTTACCTACAAGAGTATGGGGCCTTATGCCCCAGACATAATATGTTTTTGAAAAATTTTACTACAAGAAAAAACCTAGCAAGTACCACGCGTGATGAAGGGTTCCGTAGTTGAAAAGAATTTATCCCAATAACAAACTTAATATTGTAGTTGAAAAACATGTTCTCCCACACATTGATACACGTCACTGTCAATTCAACTGCAAATGTAAGCTTGTATTTGCAAAAAACTATTTTTAAGTGATAAAACTACAAATTTACGATTTTCGGACTTTTTCCTTTATTTGTGAAATTTCATTATTCTAAGACAACGGGAAATACTATGGTTTTGATTTACTTGCGAGTATCAAAATATTATTTCGCTTTATGCGACGTATTTTGAAAAAAAAAATAAAGTCATTTATGCGACACATGCGATACTTGCAAGTTGATACTCGCAAGTATCGCATGTGTCGCATAAATGACTGTATTTTTTTTTTACGTTGACTTAGAAGGTTGATTTTTTAGAGTTCTAAGAGACCATATACTTATGTATTTGAACTTAATTTCAACTTGATACCTGCACGCGTTCCTGAGGAAAAAGGTCTTGACAGACAGACTGACGTACAACAAAGTGATCCATACGGGTTCAGTTTTTTCTTTTTGAGATGCGGAACCCCAAAAATTAAGGTGATAACATAAATAAAGAAAATCTTCTACAGCAAAACAAGAGCAAAAATAACACCGGAAGCTATAAACTGAAACTAACTCCTACACAAGTTTATTTGCAGCTTAGCCTAGGTATATAAACATGTCTTAGCACACAACAGGTTTACAAGGAAGCAGAACTACTATATACTCCTTACAAAGACTTACTGGTTAATCAAGGAACGCATAACATAACAGCACCTCTATATACACCGAAGAGTTAAGCAGATAGAGATGTTCCATGTAATAGGGCCCGAACCTATTACTATCAACCGGGCACAAATTAATCCAGACTCCGGGCTGTTACTGAGAAATTCCAGATGGAAAAAAACGTGTGCGGTCGGGGGACCCCTCTCCCCAAGTTCTAGATTAATTAAATCGTAAGTGAGAAAGATATTTATATGAATATCTTTCTCACTTAAGATTTAAAACAAAAAAAAACTAAATATATTTTTGCAGTCAGTCGTGTTTGCTTTGGATTTACATTTTGACCTCACTATCTAATTTAGCACCCTCAAAAAATATAAAAACTATACACCCATGACGAAAAATTTGTAAATTTTCGCAGCCACCTTTATTTTGACGTCATTATCGGCTGTAACACCATCGAAAACCATGAAAACGACATCCATGATGAAACATTTGAATTGCAGCCACCATCTTGAATTTTCATTTTGACCAAATTCACAATTTCTAAAAAGTTCCATGAAGTGGCATGACGCTTTTCAGTTACGTGATGATTTCTACGAGTTCGCTCCTACCGCAAGCCGTGTTAAAGAACTTCGAACACTGCACGACCCAGGAATCGAACCCATGCCCTCATGAGCACTAGTGATTGCGACCACGTACCAATATAGTCGAGGCAGTCCAACAAGTAACTTATCTATATATATATATATATATAAAAGAAAGTCGTGTTAGTTAGGTACACTATTTATAACTCAAGAACGACTGAACCGATTTGGCTGAAAATTGGTGAGAAGGTAGGAACCAGGAGACGGACATAGAATACTTTCTGTCTGTCTGTCTATCTGTCTGTTTGTTTCAGCTAATCTCCAAAACGGCTGGACTAATTTTGACAGGTCTTTCACTGACAGATAGCTGATGTTATAAGGAGTACCTTAGGCTACTTTTATTTTAGAAAAAGAATTAAGGTTCCGTGCAAAAAAATTAAAACCCATGAAATTGTGAACAAATAGCGCGGGCGGGCTATGCAACGCGGCGGATCGGGGACGAGAAAGTTTTATTAAAATGGGGCTGTTATTTTAGTATATTGTGTATCTTACAACTTCCACGCGAACGAAGTCGCAGGGCACAGCTAGTTAATAATAACACTTTAGGACAAAACTAGTCTCTAACAGCAAAATTATTCTAGTGCTAAAACACAATTTCAAGACAAGAAACAAAAGATTCCTTCAACTTCAATTAAGTTTCTAGACTAGAAAGAACTATTGTTTATGTAGGTACGCCATTTAAAGGAAAACACCTACAGTAGACATTGAGGTCAACAATTCCTAAACCTACTAGATAAGTTTGCCGATGGACCTAACTTTGTCCTCTGTCGTAGATAGAGAGGTGTCCCTACCTCGAATTCTCGAAGCTAGAAAAGGCAGTATGAAGAAATTTTTCATAATGATTACATACATACATAAACTCAAGCCTTCTTCCCATGGGGGTAAGCGGAAACTACAAAACTCCAACTGCTAAGATCCTAACGTACTCCTATATCTTCATTTACGTTCTTAAATCGTCATACACGCACGCCGGTGGCGAGTAGCGCGCACCTGACCTTTCTGAAGAACATCAGCAATAAGGTCACTTAATCGTATGTCCTCAAAGGGCGTCCCCTCCAGGAGTATTCACTCACATCTTGCAAATATCTTGCATCTGCCTTGTTGTTAACCTTTTGTTAGCCGCCTTTCATAATGATAATGATTATAATTTAATAAAATCTTCATACTGTCTTTTCTGATCTTTTTACTGGTCTTTTTTCCCGGTTTAAATGGATAATAAAGTCTATTAGTGATTAATATTTGAGAACCTCATTTCAACAGTCGTCCTGTTAACTTAGTAACAATGAATCGAACGAAGTATTTTAAACTCATTTCGAAATAGTCTCATCTGATCCTGTTAGCCTATATCATCCCATCTCGTCAAATTTATCCAAAAAGACTCGTTCATCTATCAGTAAAATTCTATTTCTGGGTCTAAAAAAATTAGAATCTAAGACGCAAATATAATTTCGTATTTCTACTGAGATTTACATAGAGTCCCGTCCAGAATAATTGGAACTCGGAATTCGATAATAGAAGCGGTAACAGTTCCGAGCCGTGTACCACAGACCAATTAACACTGTCTATTTCAGGTTGCTGGATATAGGTAGGTTCCAGTAGATACCTAAGTCTGTGTCCCATTAAACGGTAGAGGTATAAACCCACACATACACACACACACACATACATACATAGCACACACACATAGACACAGACATAGCTACGGGCAAATTGACCAACCAACGGGAAGGTTTGCAGCCCGCAATTATTGTCATTAGCTTTTGGTAGGTAACTTCATAATATAGTAGAAAAGTTGAAAGTGCACCACGAAAGCTCCTGTAACACTACTTTTAATTTAAAGTTTAACTATCGTAGCTATTAGTGAATTTAAATAAATTCAAATCATTTATTTCAATCAAACCATTTTTCAAAGCAATTTTGTTGCACGTTTGTGGTATTGTCATGGAATAGGGATGATCCTGGGGTAAAAAAAAAGAAATTCTATTTAGTCCGTCAGTCAGATAAAAAAAAATTACCCATGTAATTTTTGCTTCATCAAAAAATGATTTAGAAAAAAAAACGCACGTTGGGGAGTGGGCTGCTCGCTACATCATAACTATAACAAAGAACTTACCTATAAAATCTAGCACGGAGTGACGTCATGCCACATTTTAACTCAATTTATCGCCGTAATCTTTTGATTACGTAAAAAAAGAAAAAATACGTGTCCAATATTTTTTAATAATCTACACGACGGACAAAAAAGATCTAGTCATCATACCTATTGGTCAGTCAGAGAAGTCGGAGAGATGAACCTAGATGCCCATTCAAAAGCTTATTAGGTTCCTATGGAAAATGACGGGCAAGAAACCCCCGGACACTCTTTTAAATCAAAATATTGTTACAAAACAAAGATACTCTGATCCATTCCGGTTAAATTCTATTGCACTAACGTGTTTGACATTAAATGTTTTAGTTGAATTATAACTCTGAAATATTGTAATCGATACATAGGATTTCATATAGAGGAGCTAGTGACTAAGAAGTAATAACAGCCTCACGGTTAGATCCGTCAGGTTAAGCTACGCTTGACAGGGTTGGTTTGTGCCTCGGAAAGCACGTTAAGCCGTTGCGTTAGTCCCGGCTGTCGTTCGTGGATCTTTGACAGTCGTTACGGGTCGTCAGAAGCCCGAAAGTCTGACAACCCAGTCTTACCAAGGGGTATTGTATTACCCAGTTTCTGGGTTGTGGAGGTCAGATAGACAGTCGCTCCATGTAAAATACTGGTATTCAGCTGCATCCGGTTAGACTGGAAGCCGACCCCAACATAGCTGGGAAAAGGCTAGGCATGATTGATTTGACATCGGATTTTAAGTGATTGGTAATCCATAGGCGTATATATGTTACTAGCTTTTGCCCGCGGCTTCGCCCGCGTGAATGTCGGAAAATATGCCACAGGAACAAAATATTGAGATAGCTTCTGCCCACAACTTCTTCCGCGTAAAATTTCATGTTCCCCAACCCACCTTGTCGCATCGCATTGCCTTCCCGGGCTATTACATCGTTTTCGCTTAGCGTTCCTTCTCACTTTTTTTTTGCTCGGCACTTAAGAGTTCTAGTGTGATGTTAAATACGCCTATAGCCTTCCTTAAGAACTGGGCTATGAAATGCAAAAATAATTTATTAAAGTCCGACTGGTAGTTCCAGAGATTAGCGCGTTCAAACAAATAAAAAAAAGCGTGTGTGTCAGCTCCGTCGCACGACTGGAGTTTACTCCTGTTTTTTGTGTCGTTCCGAGTTTCCGACTTTCTATTCTATTCAGTAATTTTTGTAGGGCTGGGTTTTTTTAATGAATCAGTGCTATACAAAAAGCAACTTTAATGTGTAAAGGCACTGCTCCCTCTTCCCCCTAATCTCCCTTTCACCCCTCCTCTCTCTCTAACCCCTCCCCTTCCCACCCTTTCACCCTCCCCCTCACTGCACCGTTTCACCCCCCTCACCCTCTCCATCCCCCCTTCCTCTATCACCCCCTCACCACATCCCTTTCCCGCTAACCTCCCCGCCCCCTCACACCTCTTCCCCGCGCCCTCTTCCCTTCTCCACACCCTCCCCCTCACTATGCTCTCCTATCCCTCGCCCCACCATCAAGCTCTCCCCTTCCCATTTCCCTCCTCACCACCCCCTCCCATTCCCACCTTCCCCTCTAACCTTCCCTCTGGGGAAAAAACTATTAATGACCAACTTTATTACTTGCTTATGCAAGTATTTGTTTCAACTTAATTAAGCAAATGAATAAGATTTTTCATATAAACTATATTCCTTGTTTTCGCCCACAGGGATACAATTTTAAAAAATCGTTTGGGAGATTTTCGTAACTTAAAAGAAAGATTATTTACACCAATTTTCGAGTTAAGCCCCGCAGTAAAACCTTTGCGCGAGAATTGCCTTCCGACCTGTAAAATTGACTACCCCACACGTTATTCGTAATTTTTGGTTTCAAGTATAAGAGTTTTGAGTAAACTGGAACGCGCGTTAAAATTCCTACATACAAACTTTGAGACCCGCCAATCCCTCCTGTGGGGGTAGTTTAGAGAAACTAAAAACACAAACTTTATAGTTTACTTAGATAAATATTCATGCCAAGTTTCAAGTCTATTAACTCAAGGAATAAGATTTTTCATACAAACTTTGGACCCCCGTTTCACACCCTAAAGGGTTGAATTTTGAAAAATCCTTTCTTAGTGCACCTTTAGACCTCATAAGGAACCTACTTGCCAAATTTGGAATCTCTAGGCGCAGCGATTTGGGTGGTGCGTTGATACAAACTTTGACACATCCCCATACCTCCTGAGCGGGTAGTTTAAAAAAACTAAAAATGTCAAACTTTATAATTTACTTAGATAAATATTCATGCCAAGTTTTAAGTCTATTAACTGAAGGAATAAGATTTTTCATACAAACTTGGGACCCCCGTTTCACCCCTTTAGAGGGTGAAGTTTGAAAAATCCTTTCTGAATGCACTCTTACACCTCATAAGGAACCTACGTTCCAAATTTGGAATCTCTAGACCCAGCGCTTTGGCCTGTGCGTTGATATATCACCCAGTCAGTCAGTCAGTTTATCATTTTAAAATTCCTACATACAAACTTTGAGACCCCCCAATCCCTCCTGAGGGGGTATAGTTTAGAAAAACTAAAAATGCCAAGTTTCAAGTCTATTAACTCAAGGACTAAGATTTTTCATACAAACTTTGGACCCCTGTTTCACACCTTTAGGGGTTGAATTTTGAAAAATCCTTTTTTAGTGCACCCCTACACCTCACAAGGAACATACGTGCCAAATTTGGAATCTCTAGACACAGCGGTTTGGGCTGTGCGTTGATACAAACTTTGACACCCCCCAATCCCTCCTGAGGGGGTAGTTTAGGAAAACTAAAAATGACAATCTTTATAATTTATGTAGATAAATATTCATGCCAAGTTTCAAGTTTATTACTTCAAGGAGTAAGATTTTTCATACCAACTTCCATCCCTTATTTTACCCCTTTAGGGATGGAATTTCCAAAAATCCTTCCTTAGTGGATGCCTACACTGTATAAGGTATCTATGTGCAAAATTTCAAGTCTCTAGGTCCAGCGGTTTGGGCTGTGCGTTGATATATCAGTCAGTCAGTCAATCAATCAGTCAGTCAGGACTTTGAATTTTATATACATATATAGATTAAAACACCAGTCCCATCGTTGTCTGGGCAACACAGATTTTTAAAAACTAATAGAAATCAAATTCTAAAATTAAAGTTTTGGAGTTCTATATTTCTTACTGCTTTTGTGCTCAAAAAGCCCAGGTGTTCATTTAAACATCGCGACATATTTCACCTTCGTTCACACTGCACCATTTTCAAACCAAAAAAAAAGAAGAACGCAATATCGCAAACCAGTAGTAATTGTCGGCCAGTATGAAAGGCACAAAAGTGTGCTCGTTGCTGGCAGGTACTCTACTATCTAATGGGCTTAACTTCACACACACGAGACCTTGTTTCTATAAAGTATTAACACCTAATAGCTTTGCGACCGACCTGGGTATAAAGAGACGATTTATGGTAAGTAATGTAGATTTTTATTAGAATTAGAATTTTATACATCACTGATAACTTGATAAGTAAGAGGAGCTCGTGGCTAAGTAATAACAGCCGCACGGGTCGATCCATCAGGTTAAGCTACGCTTGCCAGGGTTGGTCAGTGGATGGGTGACCATCTTTACATACCGAGACTCCTCCGTGCCTCGGAAAGCACATTAAGCCGTTGGTCCCGGCTGTCATTTGTGTATCTTTGACAGTCGTTACGGGTCGTCAGAAGCCCGAAAGTCTGACAACCAGTCTTACCAAGGGTTATCGTATTACCCAGTAACTGGGTTGTGGAGGTCAGATAGGCAGTCGCTCCATGTAAAATACTGGTATTCAGCTACATCCGGTTAGACTGGAAGCCGACCCCAACATAGTTGGGAAAAGGCCAGGCAGATTGATTGATAACTTGTTAGGTCAACTCAAACTCAACTCAGCATTTATTTCAAATAAACCAATTACAGGCACTTATGAATTGTTAAGGGGTCGGTCTTGGGTCGGTCAGTCAGAAAAATGAAGCTAGTTGCCCATTCCAAAGCGTAGATCCTATGGAGAAGAACGGGCAAGAAACTCCACGGACACTCTTTTAAATCAAATATTTTACATAATATTGGTTACTTCGTTCATATTGAAAACATACATGTGAGAACAATGTAGAAAGACGTAGGATGCATATTCTTTTTATTGGGACAAGCAACTTTTAACCTATTCATGGGTATTTTAGATGACCTAGACGCGTACCGTAAGGGCTAGTTCGAGGGAAAAGAGTTCCTGGAAGGACTTAGGTGGCTTAATTTGCCCTGCAGTGACAGTATTATGGGCTAAGTAAGTAAGTAAAAACTTTTTTGCAAAAAAAAAAACAACCAACTTCTAAAAAAAATTATCTTTAATTTCGGAAGTCGGTGTCTTTGGTTTTGTATTTTCGTTTTTTCCACCGACTTCCGAAATTAAAGTTACTTTTCACTTTGTAGTGTTTTTTTTAAAGTCGGTTGTTTTTTTTTTTGTAAGTAAGTTTTAATTTTGCACTTTTTACTTGTGGTACCTACCCCCCAAACAGTTTCGAATACCACTATCTGCAAAATAAATTAGAACATCATCCGCATAGAAAGTACAAAAAAATACCTACATATTATTGAAGTTAACTCAAAAACTACCCAAGCAAAGGTAATAAATTTTACAAAGGACCAAATTTGAATAAAACAATCTTTCAAATCGGACATCTCTATAAAAAGTAATGCGTGGTAATATATAAAAAAAATATTGTTTTTGAAAGTAAAACGAGAAGGACGAAATCAAAAACCATTTCACGGTTAAACTTTTGACTGTATTCGTTGCATCTTTGCGTTTGGACGGATTGTTTTTTTTTTTTTTTGTAGAAAAACCGATAGGTTTGAGCATGGTATTCCCAAATTAATAATGCGTATGCAGATCTTTGCTAATTGTCGTATTCCCGGAAACACCCGAATCCTTTTAGCACAAAACACATAATTCTACTAAATTATGCATGAATAAAATGCACTCGACCACTCTATATACAGGGTGTCCGGTAAAGAATTGATAACCTTGGAATAGCATATTACAGACATGATGGCCGTTCTTAAAAAAATACAAAAAAAAAAATATTTAAAAAAAAATATTTTTTGGAGACTCCAAAAAATCATAATGTACGCACGACAACAGATCAAATTTTCAGTATTAGCTGATCTCGCATTGTATAGGATTTCCTTACAATGAGAGGTCAGTCTAAACTAGAAATGTATAGCTTGATGTGTAGCCGTGTGTACCTACTAGTGGGGATATTTTTTTTTGTATTTTTTTAAGAACGGCCATCATGTCTGTAATATGCTATTCCAAGGTTATCCATTCTTTACCGGACACCCTGTATACATATCGTCTTCCGACGCTGGAGGAATACGACCGTTGCCGAACAGTGACCAAGATTTATATGCGCATTATCACTTTGGGAGACCTGTAATGCCATGTCATCTGCATGTAGCCTGTGTGGCTTCGTGTGCGAGCGACAACACCTGTGTTTAGGTAATACAGTGTCTATGTTAACGGACCCAGTGCCGTCTTGTTTTTACGTTTCTTACTAAAGAATCACTTCTTAGTACTAGTGTAACTTTACATAAACTAAATTCGATTTGTAGCAGACTGGGTTTCGTCAGCAGAACGATGGATCCGCGTAGTTAAACAACTAAATATTTATCTATGGAACAGTTTGTGGGACCCACAAACTACCACCAAAGAGAAATATTGAACAACAGGAATATATAACTAATTAAGGAAATAATAAAATATTATTCAATTAATTAACTGCTTAAATGAATTAAATAATAAAAGGAAAAGTAGTATTTAATGAAATAAAAATACATTTACAGTAAATAAAAATAAGCGGCCAAAATTAGCGCTCTTCCTCCTCTCTCCTACTATGCTGTGCCCGACAGGGTCCATAATTGTGACATTATTTTTAAGCTTACCAACTGTTATTTATAACATTATGGAACGCAATAAAGAATTGTGAATTGAGAAATATTTAATCGAAGCTCACGTCGATAGCATAACCCACATACATCACATTTTTGTTCTCAACAACAAAAATACCGGCCAAGTGCGTGTCGGACCACCCACAATGAGGGTTCCGTAGTTGAAAAGAATTTATCCCAAAGACAAACTTAACATTGTGTTGAAAAACATGTTCTCCCATGCACATATACGTCACGGACAATTCTCCAACTGCATATTTAAGTTTGTATTCGCAAAAAACTATTCATAAAAATAACATCACGCCTTGTTTCCCCGAAGGGTTGGGCAGAGGTGTAACTATACACCCACATTTAATCAGAAAAATAAACTAAAAACTATTTTTTTATGTGATAAAACTACAAATAATCAATTTTTGGACTTTTTCCTTTATTTGTGCTATAAGACCTTGCTTCTTACCAAATTTCATGGTTCTAGGTCAACGAGAAGTACCCTATAGGTTTTGATTTACTTGCGAGTGTCAAAATATGTCGCATAAATGGCCGTATTTTTTATTGCGTTGATTTAGAAGCTTGATTTTTTTAGAGCTCTAAGGGACCATAGATGTAGGTATTTGGTATTAATTTCAACTTGATACCTCCACGCGAACCTGAGAAAAACTGTCTTGACAGATGACATACTTGAAAGTATTTTTTATGTGATAAAATTACAAATTACCGATTTTCGGACTTTTTCCATTACTTGTGCTGTAAGACCTTGCCTCTTACCAAATTTCATGGTTCTAGGTCAACGGGAAGTACCCTATAGGTTTTGATTTACTTGCGAGTATCAAAATATATCGCATAAACGGCCGTATTTTTTTATTGCGTTGACTTAGAAGCTTGAGTTTTTTACAACTCGAAGGGACCACAGACTTACGTATTTGGTATTAATTTCAACTTGATACCTCTACGCGTTCCTGAGAAAAAGGGTCTTGACAGACAGACAGACGGACAGACAGACAGACAGACAGACAGACAGACAGACGGACAGACAGACAGACAGACAGACAGACAGACAGACGGACAACGAAGTGATCCTATAAGGGTTCCGTTTTTTCCTTTTGAGGTACGGAACCCTAAAAACGCAGAATATAAGAGTAATATATGTTTTATTAACTCATTTATTGACAGCGTAACCCACAAATGGCCGGCTGCTTGCCAAAAGTAGCCAGCCCTGAAAAATTACGTACATTTAATAAAAGCACGTTCAACCGAGGACGGGGTTATGCGGTAATGTGACAGCAATGCAGGCCGGACACGTGGGCCCGTAACGACCGGACCAGTACGTGTGTATGTCCTACGTGCGATGCCGTCCTTTATGCTAAAAAACTTTTTGTATTTTATTTTTGGTATTTTGCTTGATGTTTTTTTTATAAAAGGTTTAATAATACGTGTGGCTGTTGCGGGATTTTATGTACAGTAATCAAGAGATTAAACTGCTTGGAATTTTATTTTAATCTCTAGAGTAATAACCATACTGGGCTGTGAAGGCTGGAATACCGTAGGTTCTGTTTACGTTGGCATCAAAGTGAAGAGTATTCACAATAAATACTTTTTCTTTCTTTCTATGATTTATCAAGTAGTACTTGAGTAAATATAAAAAAAATCGCAACTACTGGGGTCGGGTTCCAGTCTACATGGAGTATTTTACATGGAGCGAAGCGACTGCTTATCTGACCTCCACAGCCCAGTAACTGGATAATACGATACGCCTTGGTGAGACTAGTTGTCAGACATTCAGGCTTCTGACGACCCATAACGACTGTCAAAGACCCACGAATGGCAGCCGGGACCAACAGCTTAACGTGCTTTCCGAGGCACGGAGGAGTCTCGGTATGTAAAGATGGTCACCCATCCATGGACCAATCCCGGCAAGAAGCGTAGCCAGTTATTACTTAGCCACGAGCTCCTCACCCTCCTGGTTTTCTCCATATAAGTCCAATATTCCAACTTTCACAAATTCAGAATCTTTCCAATAATCCGCCTTTAAAGAATTACCTTAATCAAGCACTTCTTTGAATGTGCCTTTAATCTAAAACCGCCATTTAAATTGCCGAGCGCACGTTAATTTGCCAACCTTTGACTAAAATGGGACACATTGCCATTTTGAATTTAACTTTTTACTTCAATTGACTTTGGTCAATTAGATTTATAATTTACCATTACCGTAGATTCATTGGTTAAGTAACGTAAAATATTTAACAGATCTTCCAAAAACTGATTCCAAAAATTGACCTTCTAATGATGGACACTATTTAAATTTAAATTAATGAACCTCTAAAAACTTTTTACGCTTTTAATGACGCCACACTTTTTTAAATAAATGAGCCTCTTTTTAACTTTCTGGACTTTTCTCACAGTCGGTTGCAGTAACTAAGCTAACCCTAGCTTAGTTACTGCAACCAACCCCGACCAAACGGGTAAGGTTAGATGGGAGCTGCGACCAACCACCCGCGAAACGAATTGGTCGCAGTAACTAAGCTAGGGTACTCCGACCAAACGGGTAAGGTTAGGTGGGAGCTGCGACCAACCACCCGCGAAACGAATTGGTCGCAGTAACTAAGCCAGCACCCTGACCAAATGTTAAGACATTTAGGTTAGGTTAGAACTGTAAACAACGGAGCGAAGCGAGTGGTGCTGCGCCAGCAGGGGACGGTGAGCGTTACATCAAAGGTGGTCGCAGTAAGTCGGCGTTCCCACGAGCGTAATAAAATCGCGGCGGGATTTTATCGCGCACTGGATTTTCAACTCTCGTTGTTGAGCCTAGCGTTGAGAATCCAACCTAACAAAAACAGACTGCATCCCAGCGCGACGAAAACCACACTGTTGGATTTTCAACTCCCGGCGCTAAGCACAGAGTTGAAAATCCACTGCGCGATAAAATCCCGCCGCGGTTTTATTACGCTCGTGGAAACGGGGGTTTACTTGGCAATTTAGTATTTTTAGGACCCCAAAATAGGAAAGATTTGAGGTTCACAAAAATTAGTCACATTCACTTTATTAGACTGTTCAATAATATTTTTAGGAGCGCAAACTGGGAATTATTATAGGTTTGCTAAACACATGCCTAAAGTAATAACCATCGCCTTTCTTGTTGTGGTTGGTTGTAGTTGTAGGTACTTACGGGGACAATAAAATTATGGGTAATCGCATTGTTTTACGGAGATCTGACTCTAATATAATAAGTAAAAGTTTGTTAAAAATAAACTCAATTGATACAAAGTCAAAGTCAAATCTTATATTTTAAATAGGCAAATAAAAGGCACTTTTGAACGTCAAATTTACAAAAAAATTTAATTGATTTTAGTAGCCCATTCCGAAAGGAGAGAAGAATGGGCAAAAAAACTCAAGCTACAATAGTACATTAATTTTATTATTTATTGTATTATTGTAGTTTGCCTACAACTAGCCTAATTAGACCTAGATAACTAGATAACTAATACAACATTAAGTAAAAAAAAATGACGTAAAGCAATGACAGGTAAATTAATTATAGATACATGGTGCTCACATATTTACAAACATTGTAAAAGTAGACGATTTTCCTAAAAAAAAATTAACAAGTAATAATTAATAGTGTGTGAGTTAAAATATCATAAAAATTATAAATTATAAAATTAAATTACTTCCAAAAAAAAACACTACGAAGTGAAAAATAACTTTAATTTCGGAAGTCGGTGTCTTTGGATCAGTATTTTAGGTTTTTGCCCCACACTTCCGAAATTAAAGTTATTTTTTACTTTGTAGTGTTTTTTTTGGAAGTCGGTTTTGTTTTTTGTAAAAAAGTTTTTATTTTTCACTTTTTAGTGGGTCAGTTTGTAATTTATCTAAGTTACAATAAGCCATTGTTAACTGCTCATCACGTTTTACAAAATATTGCTTTTCCCGATGCAGGGACGTTAATTGTTGAGGAGTTCTCCTAGTAAGAACCAGGAGAAATGGAGCTCATGGTGAAGTCACCATTACCATTATTTTGACGAGCATAAACCATATTAAAGTAATCGAATCGCAACCTGTGATATACTTAGATATAATTGAGCATTTGCGATGGCCATCTGTGGTCTTCATCATCAGTTCCAGTTCACCAAGTGGTACTTTCCGAGAGCAAATGCACGAGTTACTATAAAAAATACTGAAATCGATATAAGTATGCCCATAAAATTTGAGGGTTTCCCTCGATTTCCATGGGATCCCATCATCACACCCTGACTTGATGATCATGGGACCACTTGGGAAGTATACCTTCGAACAAAAAAAGAAAAATCCGAATCGGTCCAGCCATTTTCGAGTAATCGGGGAACATACATAAAAAAAAAAAAATAAAAAAAAAAAAGGTTCCGACGAATTGAGAACCTCCTCCTTATTAAAGTCGGTTAAAAAAGATCATGGCCCCATCATGATTCCGTTCAGGCAAAAGGATGGTGTTATAGGTCGTATCTAGCTCCATCTCTCTCTGTCTCTCTCTCATTGGAACCTTGATGAATCCATGATCTTTTTTCACGTCTTAGTACGGCCCTTGTTTGATTTCATCTAGAATGAAAGGCTAAACGGATAGGTACCTACTTGAATATATGGCACACAGTAGGTATTTCCTTATCCTGCACTTACACAAATACCTAATACTTTTTATCTGGGTACATGAAGTAATTCCACTTCAGGTCGAGTGAAAACCCAAGCACAAGCAAGTATTGAATAAAAACAAACAATATTTTTCTATTTTTAAAGTGTTTGTAAGTAGCCAAGCGAGTGGGTCGTATGTCACGATATAAACGAGGTAGATACCAACGTAAGCTTAGCGCATCGATTTGCCACTCCATTGAACCTAGTTTCAGCACTGAAATAACTATTTTCAGGCACGACAGCAAAGATCTAGAAATAAACTTTACTCTAAAACTAGTTGGTAGAGGAGAAGGTAGCGTTAAGTCAACTTGATTTATTTTGAAAGAATTAATTTAAGGAAATTCTGATGAAACGCCTCATATCGTAAAGATTTCTGTTTTTTCAGTAGCTTGGACCCTGGATCCCAATGTAGGTAGAACCCAATTTTTAAAAGATTTTGCATTCTTGTTAGAAATGTTTTGCATTCTTATTAGAAAAATACAATATTGGATAAATAGCAAAATTTATTCATTTAGTTTAATTTTTTAGGGTTCTATAATATCCGAATAGAATAATTGAACCCATATAGGATAACTCGTGTGTCTGTCTGTCTGTCTGACCAGCTGTCACAGCCAATTTGTTCCGAATATAATGGACCATTAATCGGTACACATATCAAATTCTGTGACCCAAAAACGGACGTGTTGCGTAAATAAATAAATTTTGAATATGGGGGTCACTTTTGGGAGACAAATCAGAAAATTTAAAAAAATGTTTAGTACACTGTAGGTACCGTGTGACATGTTAAATCGTTACTGTGAGGTCTCAAGTATATTTTTTTATCATTTTAAAATAAATATTTTTAAAGTTATATTATCAAAATTGACCATTCCCCCTTATCTCCGTAACTGCTGAGCCTAAAACATAGAAAATAGTTCTATACTTATAGATTACAGGAAAACCTAAAAAAGTTCATGTTCTGGAAATAACATGGTAAATCTCTCAATATTTTGCGTACAAACTTAGATTTGCAGTTGGAACGTATGGGAGAAAATATTTTTTAACTACAATGTTAAGTTTGTTCCTGAGATAAATTCATCCCAACTACGGAACCATTAATAAAATTGTGCACTTCGGCGGTTTTATTTGTGTAAGTAAGTATCAGGTATCAATCTCCATTTGATGGCAACTAATGATGGTTTTATACATTTTTCTGCTTTTAGTTGTAAAAGTTACTGAATTGTTGAACAATTTTAACAGTCATTCAATTGTTTAAAAGTTTAAACAATGGTTTAAAAAGTGAGACAAAGGATATAACAAGTAAAATAAGTTTCTCAACAAAATGAACTTAAAACTCCTCTCATTAGTCTCACAAAGTTTTGACTGTCTGCGACTTACTAGACTACATTTTAATGATAATAATAATAATCTCGCTAGGCAGTTGGATCAAGGGCCAGATTCAGAAGGCAGTACTCCTCGATACGGCTCGTATTGTGAGGAGGTTCCTGTCTCTGCAACCCTAACCACCGGTAGCTTGGACCCTGCTCCCGACTCCGGCAGACCACTATTTTTTTATATTTTTAATAGTTTTTAAGAAATATTTAAACATGTATTTAATAAGGAAAAAATATTAATAAATGATACTAATATAACTTTTGTTTCAGACAACATCTAGCCTTCATTCGCGCCGGAGTTTAAATAAGCATTGCGTAATCAGCGCCCGAAGTATTTTTTTTTACAGCCAGTAATTTATATAAATCTGAAATAGCCAATCCACCTAACTAAGCCAGCGTGCTAAGAAAAGCTGTTGGCCAGCAGTGAGACAGTAACATAACAAGCTAGGATTATTATGCAAAGGATTTTCAACTAAGTAGCTAAACTAAATGTCAGACTTTTCTCCAAAATAATCACTAGTAAAACGTAGAAACGGGAAGTGCGAAGAAAACTAAAACATTCGATTGAAAAAGTTGCTGACACGGATTGGACCTGTCCTTTTATTTCGGAATTCGCCTTGCACGACCATCTGTCTCTGAAACTACGCGCAAATTAAACTTCGTCCGTTCTATATAAAACATTTAATACGTGAATAGTACGGACACAACATGCTGCGAAGTTTTGTTTCGAATAAGTATTCTAGTGTTGCCTTGAGCTATAAGAGAATAGCTAACTTGTAGTTCATTGTGGGTTTTTATAATTTCTAACGTTGCGATATTACCATGGACGTCGACGTCCACGCCCATAAAAGTATGTAAATAAGTGCGCGTTATAAACGTTATTTTGGACGGAAATTTAAAAGAGTCTAACATAGAACATAGTACCTAGTGTAAATAGTAAGTCATGTTATATATTATACAAAAGCATATTAATGTAAATTAAAAATTAAAATCTCGGTTAAATCACCTAAACTTTTTTCTCTACATAACCAACTTATATCTTTCTATTATTTGGTAGGTACATTAGATTGCGTTTACAGAGAGAATTATCTCTTACTAACATTACTAGTGTTTTGGCGAACAGTTCGATTGGCTAAAGCTACTAAAGAAGAATAAAGTATTATTTAAAACAAAACTGCAATAAATCTAGTGAGCTTTATTATTGAATCACTATAGATTACAACCAAAATTATATTTCAATTATGATGTCGACATTTACAAAATCTAGATTGTAGGCGATCCTTGTCATTTAAAGCTCTGTCTACCCTCATACATAATAAACATGAATTCTACCCAACCTACATTTCAGTTCGGTCCACTCAACCTACATTTCATCCCGGACGAGATTAAGTTACCTGTCGAATTGAACCCATTAACGTGTAAGTATTTAACCCTAATTGATACGCACTAACACTGGGGCTTAGGTTTACGGAGGTATGTTATATAAGTACCATATAGGTAGCGGACAAAAGAGAGGAGCTCGTGGCTAAGTAATAACAGCCGCACCGGTCGATCCATCAGGTTAAGCTATGCTTTCCGGTGTTGGTCAGTGGATGTGTGACCATCTTTACATACCGAGACTCCTCCGTGCCTCGGAAAGCACGTTAAGCCGGCTGTCATTCTTGGATCTTTGACAGTCGTTGCGGGTCGGCAGAAGCCCGAAAGTCTGACAACCAGTCTTACCAAGGGGTGTCGTATTACCCAGTTACTGGGTTGTGGAGGTCAGTTAAGCACTAGCTCCATGTAAAATACTGGTATTCAGCTGCATCCGGTTAGACTGGAAGCCGACACCAACATTGTTGGGAAAAGGCTAGGCAGATTGATAGGTAGCGGAAAAAGATGCATGCAGTTCGTTCATGTAACTTTCAAAGAATATTTCTCTGACACAGCGTAATAAGAAATGTTTTACTTTTCAATGTTGAAAAACATTTAACAATCTGGGCAAACAAAAATTCAACATTTATTTGGTTGTGGCAGACAAAGTTACATAAATCTATAAAACTGACCAGAAGGGTGTTGTGTCTGATGGGCTGTCATGGGCTACTGCCCGACGGTTGATGTCGGGATGTTGTATGCAGGATGAAATTGAATTCATGGGCATCCTTTTAAAGGGTCATTATAATCATCGTTATAAACAACTTTTACTATGGGAGCAAACCTGAAATCTGAAAAAAAAAACTTTTTCCCTACATTTTGACGAGTTATGCGAACATGTAGGGGACAGCTGATTTTTTTCGCGATTTTAGGTTTGGTCCCGTAGTAAAAGTTATTCATAATGATGAGTACAATGACCCCTTAAAGGATGCTCATGAATTCAATTTCATCCTGTATATTATGTCAGTCGCGTGGTAAACTGCTTGCGTGATGCAGGATTTGTGTGACGTCAGGTCGTAGATGCCGCCACAGTTCAATCAACTATCATAAAATTGAACATACTACACCCCTTAAGGTTTGAACAAACGTTTGCTACACTATTTTATATGATCTGCTGAAAATTTATATTCATATACGCATTTACGTAACTTAGCATGTTTTAGGTAGTTAACGTTGAACTTATCGCATGATACGTATGTATAACGTTGAGGTGTTAACGTGGATATATTCTCATCTCTATCTTACACTTGTAGTTTGATAGTTGTGCGATGGCGACAGGAATAACGCCTAGCCAAAGCACATGCTAAAAGTAACGTCGAAAGGGACTTTTCAAGCTCAAACTCAAACTCAAACTCAAAGCATTTATTTCAATTAAACCAATTACAGGCACTTTTGAATTGTCAAAGAGTCGGTCAGTAGGTAAGTCAGAAAGTTGAAGCTAGTTGCCCATTCCAAAACGTAGATCTATGGAGAAGAACGGGCAAGAAACTCCACGGTCACTCTTTTAAATCAAAATATAGTTAGTTACAAAATATTGGTTACATCATTCATGTTGAAATTATACATGTGAGAACGATGAACGTTAAAAGCGTCCGTAATAAAAAAAATAAAAAAAAAAAACAATTCAAAATTAAAATTAAAATAAGCCGTGGCAGCTAAGGTATGACCAGCCTCCACCAACAGCGCCCGTTCACAAACCTGATGTATGGATTCGTTAAATGATCCAACACACGCGCCACCATCAGCGAGGCATTAGAGTGAGCATGACACACTCTCAGCCGCCAGGGCACATCCAAGTCAAATAAAGACGTACCCAGTAAATGGTAGCTTTAGAGTAGGTACATAGTACTCACACATGTACTAAGCAATTATACAATACAAAGGTGATTGAGTCTACACAATGCGAAGCTATTCTTACAATCTTCAGCAGTTGCTTAACAGTATCTTCAAATGTTAATTAATTAGTTGAGGTTGTGGAGCAGGACCAGCATGGAGCCAAGCATTTTTATCATTTATGTAATCCCCCAACTTATAATATGCCTGCCTGCATAGTGTGCGTTTTATACAAGTTTTAAATTTCGTCTCATTTAGTTGAAGCATGTGTGGAGGTATTTTATTGTAACATTTTAAACAGTACCCCATGAACGATGAGTCTACTTTAGCCAGCCTGAAACCTGGTTGAGCTAATAGGTCCTTATTTCTAGTATTATAATTATGCCTTTCACCTCTTTTATTAAAAAGATGTAAATTTTTTCTTACGTACATGATGTTTTCGTAGATATATTGACAAGGTACCGTCATGATGTTAATATCCTTAAACAGCTCCCTTAGAGAATCGCGCCTGCGAAGATTATATATGGCTCTGATGGCTCGTTTTTGCAGAATAAAAATGGACTCGATATCTGCAGCCCGTCCCCAAAGTAAAATACCGTAAGACATGATACTGTGAAAGTAACTAAAATAGACTAGCCTCGCGGTATCTACATCAGTAAATTGACGGATTTTTCTGACAGCATAAGCTGCTGAACTTAGCCGTCCTGCAAGTGATATTAAATGAGGACCCCATTGTAGCCTTGAGTCGAGCGTAATCCCCAGGAAAACGGTTTTATCGACGAATTCTAGTTTCTCTTGATTCAATACTATCTCACAATCACTACTTTTGACATTTGGTAAAGAAAATCTGATGCACTTAGTTTTTTTCCCATTTAATACTAAATTATTAGCAGTGAACCAATTTTGGATCTGCAGTAGGGCGTTATTGACGTCGTCAAAATTTGTAGCACGTCTATCTACCTTAAAAATTAATGAAGTATCATCAGCAAATAGCACCATTTGTGGTTGATTTTTTAATAAATGGAGTAAATCATTAATATACACTAAAAAGAGGAAAGGACCCAATATCGAGCCTTGTGGAACACCCATTTTAACTTTTAAACACAGTGAATTGACACCATTTATTTGAACTCTGAGGGCAAGTTTTCCAAGTCCGTAATGCTCAAGTTTCAAGAGTAAGGTTTCATGATCGACGCAATCAAATGCCTTGGAGAGGTCACAAAAAATGCCTATGGCGTCTTGGGCCTCTTCCCACGCGTTAAAAATGTGTTTTAATAAGGTTACACCGGCGTCGGTCGTACAACGTCCTTTGGTGAAACCAAACTGTTGATCGTGAAGTATTTTATTCGTGTTAAAATGATTGAGCATTTGATTAAGCATTACCTTTTCAAACACCTTGCTGAAAACCGGCAACACGGATACTGGTCTATAATTATTTTTGTCTTTACTGTCTCCGGATTTAAAAAGTGGAATTACCTTACTGTATTTCATTAAATCCGGGAAAACTCCTTGATCTACACAAAAATTAAATATTAAGGCTAAATAAGGCGCTATAGTCTCAATTATGGAGGTACAGACTTTAATGGACATTCCCCAAAGATCTTCGGTCAGTTTGATCTTAATTTAACAAGTCTAAATTAATTGAAAATCACTAATATTCGGAACTAGTTTTCCGAAAAATGACGCGAGATTGACGTTTGATCATCGTTTCATAAGAAACCACTTGATTTTGTAGTGATTTTGAATACAAAATAGGGCAGATTATTTTTTTTTAAATCCAATTTTTTTACAGAAACTCTGTCAATAATGTATTTTTCCTATTAGTTAGCAAAACTTCAAATTCAAATCTTTATTGCATATCACATGTGTTTACAAGGTCTTAATAATGTTAATAAAGTTCACCCTGTCGGGCACAACAATTTAACAAAATATAAAAATATGAGTAGGCAGTAGCTTGATTCGAAATAAGTAAGATCACACATTAAATTCATTAAATTCAAAAAGCCATAATATCACAAATAGTAAATTATATAAAGAACAAAAATTTGTAATCATTCAAAATTCAATTAATTCAAAATAAATCATACTAAAATATTATTATTAACACAAACGGGATATTTACCATGTTTACTGTCGAGTTCCCGATATTTCGGCACTGTTGCAAGCACCATGAAACAACATAGGTAACAGTAAACATGGTAAATATCCCGTTTGTGTTAATGATAATGTTAGTGACCATGACAGTTTAAATAATAATAATGTCACAAATCAAAAAATAAAATAAAGTATTAAAATTAAAAAGAAACACAAAATTAAATTCACTAAAAGTAAATAATGTCACAGATTAATATAATATAAAAAAATCAAATCTTCATTTAATACAAAAACTTTCAAGAAACTTGAAAATCACACTTTGGTCTTCAGCTATTATACAGCTACATAAACCACACAACACTTAGAAAGTCCAGTCGCGACAAAATCCTGTCTAAATCACCACATATCATAGCAGATTAGCACTCTGGTACATCCATATCCATGATTACCAAGTAAATTACTCACATAAGCTTACTGGTGTATGTCCCTCTCTCTAGTAATCCAGAAGGGTTCCGTACAAACATTTAAATTTTAATCATGTGTGCTTAGGATCTCGTTTCTTATTCAGTAGAAAATAAACGGGAATTTGTTTGTTGTAATAATAACATTCTGGTAATTAATTGAACGATAAGCTTAATTTTATGTGGTTCAGTGTTTTATGGAGTTGTGTGAGTAGGGTATTTATAAAAGGAACCGTCATTGTTTAATTTTAGGTGAAATCTTGTCATGTCTTAATCTGATTTATAAAATCATCGTTGAATCTAGTGCGATGGTAACTGACATAGTTAAAACTACGCGGAAAAAAAAATAAAAACAGTAATAAAACAATAACGGTCATTAAATCATAAGAATCGTAAATTTAAAAAAAGTAGGAACTCTGTAAGTACTTTTAAAACTGCGAGCTAACATTTTCTTTTCTTAATATTTATCCGTTACCATTTAATTACAATTATAATAATATTAGAACACTGATTGTGTTCTTCAAGAGTTTTTAACAATAATAAAGAAAAAATTTATGTTGAAATAATGTGATACCAACATTATTTCTGGCTGATACCTAGTACATAAATTAATGTAAAATGTCAGGGAGATGAGTTGTCTCCTCAGCGATGGTGATGCCCAGAAAAGTGTAGCTGCTTAGCGAAGTTTTCAAAAAACTCCAATGGTTCGCACCATTGGAGTTTTTTTTTCTTTTCCTGAGCTTCGAAGACATTCGCGTGCTTGCCACTACGGGAAATCGGAAACACGTGCGACAATAATAATTATTTTCAAGTTTAGGGCCTCAGCTTTCGTCTGTGATCAGCTGGCCGATTCTGTGAAATACTCAGCGTGAAAACTTGCGTGGAGTGAGCTGTCAGTGTCATCCCACGGATGTTAGGCATTGACCAAATTACATTTACTTTTTTTAATCATAATCGAGATTTTAATTATATTTTTTTTGCGGATTCTATACATAATGATTTTATATTATTTGTAAGCCAGTAAGTATGGTGTCTAAACATTACTATAATATAAGGGGTTTTAAAATAAAATATCCAAATAGAAATTCAGACAAACCTCAATTTTTTTTTTAATTTTTTGAATTACATATTGCAATGTATAAAGACACTTAAATACTAGTTTTGAAATAATATAAAATGATCACTATAATAGCGTAAAAAATATGATTAAAATCTCGATTATGACTGTAAAAATGTGCTTGGTCCATCGCTAGCATCAGGTGGAATGACACTGACAGCTCACTCCACACTCACTTCACTTAGGTTATCACGGTGAGATGATTACAGAATAGCATTGCAGGTCTGGTCTGCTTTATAATACGATCACCAATTCAATTGCCAAGTATGGTGTATATGTTACGGCTAATACCCGAAGTGCGGCTACACCTAGTTTTAGCCGGCTAAGACCCGAACCGTTAGGTCTAGCCTATTAATGTACCGGCGGAGCTCCTTTTCTGTCTGCAGGATTTAAAGGATGACTGACCAAACCGGACCTCGGTGCCCCTGACGTCAACCGTCATTTCGTGGTCACAGTTCTATCCTTACATAACCTACCTTTAAACTGCACCTAGTTGTAGCTAAAACTAGGTGTTGCCGCACTTCGGGCTTTAGCTGTAACATATATAATTATAAAGTTTATTGTAATTGCGAGAACCTATGTAGTAGCAACAATAATTCCAAAGATTGGCATTATACCTCTGAAAACCACTTTAAGTTATCATAGATTAAGTTATTCAAAATTAGAATAGTAAAAAATCTGCTCATCCCGATTGGCTTTCACCAAAACAACGTCATTCAAGAAAAGTCATGAAGCCATACTGTTTCTACATAATATGTAGAAACAGTATGGCTTCATGACTTTTCTTATTATACGTATATGCATAGCTAAGTGTTGAAAACCGTTTACAAAACCGTCAGAATTTATGAAGTAGGTAAGTTCTCAACTACACCTTCATCCATTCACTGACTAAGTACATAAATAAAGAGCTATGCGGCTTTCATTAAGGCTCTGTTTAACCGCAAATTTTGTGACCGAAAAGCTGGCGTTTGCAATATACTACTATAGACACGTACTAGCTATTCACGTGGTTTAACGAGCGAGCCAAAATGTTTGACGGTGACTGCTCAGCGTACGGGATTTTAGACTTTATTTACTTTGGTGGCTAACGATGTATAGAAGTAGTTTGTGTGATCATCTGCCCTTTGTGGCTGGTTTAGCATGATTACTTCGTTTTACTACAAAGAGCTTTTTGGATCCAATTTAAATCTGAGTTAGCAATGCTAGATGCTTTACGCACGGGATTTGTTTAGAGTTGTTCCTGAATTACCTTCAAAAACAAAACACGCTCTGTGTTTTATCCGACAAAACTTCTGTTGATAAGGTGACATATTACAATTAATATCTACATATGTGTCCTGTTAATTTACTCATAACATGCATTTTTTTTTCGTGTGGTTATTGGCTAACCTGAGGTCCTAAGACAAAGTAACATTCGATTAGCCATGACGCTAGTAGAAAAATCAAAAAAGCCAAAAAATGTATGGGGTTGACATATGCTATTGAAATGTCAGATGACCATGTCAATGTAACTTAGAATTAGAATGAATAGATTTTTTTATTTTAAAAGCGAATGGTATTTCTATACGCCCTCGGTGTCAGAGATTTTGTGCCGTCCATGGGCTTCACTTGCCGTCGAGACGTATCTTTCAGATATGCTGGTTTCCTCACGATGTTTTCCAAGTTTTTTTAAGCAAGTGATAATTATACAATACGCACATTATTCAGAAAAGTCAGAGGTGAGTATAATTAATTATGTTTATCTGTAGTGATTAAACCAAAACTCAACAATATTTCCAGCAAAGTGTGCCTTGTGTAAAATACAAATCAACCCTACTCTAATAGCTGGTTTACACACTGCAAGCTAGCGTGCGTGTTGGCCTACCGAGTAGCTACAGTGCAGCAACTCATGCTGTGTTGACCTAAAATACGAGTTACGACAGATGACAGATGGACAGTAGCTCGCAGCCGAGTAACTTCACCATTTTTGGTTTTCGTGCGAGCTAGCGTGCGAGTTGACCTACCAAGTAGCTGCAGTGCAGTAACTCGCACTGTGTAAACAGCCAAGGCAAGCCGAGCTATTGATATGTGAGTACATAGTGCGAGCAACTGTCTAGTCAGCAGCTCACACTGTGTAAACAGCCAAGGCAAGCCGAGCTATTGATATGTGAGTACATAGTGCGAGCAACTGTTTAGTCAGCAGCTCACACTGTGTAAACAGCCAAGGCAAGCCGAGCTATTGATATGTGAGTACATAGTGCGAGCAACTGTCTAGTCAGCAGCTCACACTGTGTAAACAGCCAAGGCAAGCCGAGCTATTGATATGTGAGTACATAGTGCGAGCAACTGTCTAGTCAGCAGCTCATACTGTGTAAACAGCCAAGGCAAGCCGAGCTATTGATATGTGAGTACATAGTGCGAGCAACTGTTTAGTCAGCAGCTCACACTGTGTAAACAGCCAAGGCAAGCGGAGCTATTGATATGTGAGTACATAGTGCGAGCAACTGTCTAGTCAGCAGCTCACACTGTGTAAACAGCCAAGGCAAGCCGAGCTATTGATATGTGAGTACATAGTGAGAGCAACTGTCTAGTCAGCAGCTCACACTGTGTAAACAGCCAAGGCAAGCCGAGCTATTGATATGTGAGTACATAGTGCGAGCAACTGTCTAGTCAGCAGCTCACACTGTGTAAACAGCCAAGGCAAGCCGAGCTATTGATATGTGAGTACATAGTGAGAGCAACTGTATAGTCAGCAGCTCACACTGTGTAAACAGCCAAGGCAACCCGAGCTACTGACATGCGAGTGTACTCGCATAGTACACAGTGCGAGCAGCTGTCTACGGTCTAGTCAGAAGCTCGCAACGTGTAAACCAGACATAAGCTCGAGTTACATTAAAACTGCTTATTAGTCTTAAAGGCTACATTGTAATCCATTATTAAAACCTGATCCTTTTTAATAAAGGATAAAAAAAACACAAATTTTGCCAAGAAAAACATCAGGTCTTAAAACCAAGTGCACCTAACCTTTACATTCCCATTTATTCAATGAAGTTGAACTCCCCAAAGTGCAAGCTTCATATCTCCCAATGCAGAGACCCTCAAAAGTCGTAACCTGGCAGTTTGCCAAGTGGTCCACGCTAAGATACGGACCGGTTCAAGTAGCTAATCCCGGCTTATTGCTGATATAGACCAACTCATGCGTTATTTTAGGATAAAACCGCCGGTTAATTACAAGGAACGATTTTAAACGTTTGTTTTGTTTACACGGGCAATTTTTTCATATAGTGATCGTTTTCATATAGTTTTTTCATATATTTTTCGGATAGTGAAATTGAAAAATTTGCTTATCCGGTAACTTTCCCTATATCTGTATTACAATATTAAATTTTTAGGGTTCCTCAAAAGGAAAAAACGGAACCCCTATAGGATCACTCGTGTGTCTGTCTGTCCGTCCGTCTGTCACAGCCAATTTGCTCCGAATATAATAGACCGATTAAGTAATGTAAGGTTATTTTGAATAGTTAATAATTATTACAAGTAGTCTTAGCTGTCGCATTAGGTTTCTAACCTGTAATGATAGTATAAGAGTTTTAAATAAATAAATAAATAAGTTGAAATTTGGTACAAATATGAATTTCTGTGACCCAAACACGTACAGCTAAATACATAAATTAATTTTGAATATGGGGGTCACTTTTAGGGGGCAAAAAGAAAATGAAAAAAAAAGTTTTGCAAACTGTACCGTCTGACAATTTAATTTCTGACATATTAAATAAAAAAAAATTCTCAAATATTTTTTTTTATAATTTTAAAATAAATGGTTTTAAAGTTATTTAAGAAAATAGACGAAAATTGACCATTCCCCTTATCTCCGAAACTACTGAGCCTAAAATTTTGAACAAAATACAGAAAATATTTCTATACCTGTAGATTACAGGAAAACCTATAAGAAGTTTGTGGTCATAAAATAACATAGTCAATCTCTCAATATTGTGAATACAAACTTACATTTAATGTTGGAATGTATGGGTGAACATGTTTTTCAACTATAATGTTAAGTTTGTTCTTGGGATAATTCATTTAATCCCAACTACGGAACCCTTCATTGTGTGTAGTCCGACATGCACTTGACCGGTGTTTAAATTATAAATGTAGCGTGGTATTAGTTTATAGTTTCTAACAATTGTTACATGTTGGCATCACAAGAAACTCCTTAATGTCTTCGTGATATCATGAAAAATATTGCCCAGACTTGAGATTTTAAGTTGCCCGTGTACCTTTGTGCAGCTTGGAACATTACAGCAGAGATTAAGTTCATTGCATTCTGCTAATATTGTTCGGAGTCTATAGCCTAAGTTACTGTTTTTAATGTCTAATACTATGCTCATACTTTTAACGTTAAGTAACTAAAGAAATTGTTTTTGAAAAAAACAAAGTAAAATGACACTTCTTATCTGTCATTTCGTTAAAAAAATTTCCCATTTGATAGCGAAACGACACAGTAAAAAACAGTACACGCCCACTGTACACACAGTACAGTACAGTATGTATTTTTCTGTGTGTACATAAATTGTAAAATAAATAAATATATAAAAATGACATTAGAAGTGTCATTTTATTGCAGTTTAAAAGTCCGAGCACAGTCTCCTTTTTACCGCTAGGTATGACGTAGCGGTAAGACTAAAAACAAACAGGCGCGACACAAAGACACCGCGTGTCTCGCGACGAGTGGTGGCTTTGTGTCGCGTGCGATTTGCGTCGCGTGTCGTGCCTGTTTGTAGGAGCCTTACTAAGCTATAGTATTTTTATCTCACGAAGCAACACACACATTGTCTTGGACGGTACCGAGAGATCCTGCGCTTACACACAATCACAGCGTGATTGTATACTTGGTAACCAGAAGCGCATGTCGCTTCGTGAGATAAAATGCTGTACTAGACCACAGAGTAAATAAAAAATCAAGACATAGCGCTGCAAACAATACAGTGAAGCATGCGCAAAACTACACCACGCTCTGTGCAAACACGCTCACACGCACACATTTACACCGAACTACAACTAAATTACACCTCGCTAAGTGCACAAATCGTGAGGTAGTTATTGTCGATATAGTCGGGAAAACGAAGTGTTTTGCACAGTTGCAAAACAGTAATTGCTTCGTTCCGGACATTTGAAGTGGATTGTCAAGTGACAATCCACTTCAAATGTCCGGAAAAATCCATGCTTGAACACTTTTTAAAGGAGATCATTCATTTTGGGCTAAACATAAACAAAAAAAAGTTATACTCGTTAGAACATGTTATTCTCTTCACTTTTCATTAGGTCCTGCGCGCACTGCCGTGCGTTTTTATAACGCATAATCTGTGAAGTATGGAATGTCTTTGAAGTGCGCGCACTGTGGTGAGAAAAACGCATGCGTTTTGTTACCGTAGGCCCCGCCCAGTGCGGCAGAAGTAACGCAACGCATTCCACCGCACGGCAGTGCGCGCAAGGGCTTATGGAAGCAAACCTGCATTTTTATAAGAATTTGAAAAATACTGTTTTCAGTACGTATTAGTTAAAATAATAATAATAAAAAATTAAAAGAAAAACAGAAATAAATAGAGAAGAAGGTACCTACTCTTTCAGAAAATAGGTTTTTTTTTGTTTGGCATATTTAGCCCAAAAATGTATGAACAGTGAACAATCTCCTTTCACTGAATGACATCTCGTTCCATCATTTTACTTTGAAGTTTTTAAATCATTTTATAATTTTGTAAATATTTTCTGAATACGGCCTGTTGCATTCTGCACTTAGTGACATCTAGTGTGAGATAGTTACGTATCTACAAAGTAAAATGACGGAACGAGCAAACAGTTTGGCTATTGACCGGTAGATGGAAAATAAAGAAGTGGGCGGCATGTAATACCCCCTCACCCCGCAAATTGTCACGCGTTGTTTCATAAGGAAATGTCATTACAACATCTACTCTTTGTATTTGCTCTGTGGACCCGGTAACGCGAATGTTAACATAATACTGTTTCAAAAATGTCTGCTGAAAAAGAAAAGAGAAAGAAGAAGAAACCTTGTTCAGAATATTTTTTTCTTATAATCACTGCAGAGAATTAGTAACACATTGATCTTTATTTAGAAGGTTTCAAGTTTATACCTCACCAATTAAAAAAAAATTTTTTTATAAAATACAACATAACATCACGCTTATATTCGCCATAGAGTTAGGCAGAGGTGTAATATATAGTACACCCACATTTCGCAAGCCACAATATTTAAATAACATTATTAAATTGTAATTGAAAAATTATCGACGAAAATTTAAGTTATAAAATGAACCTCAATTGTCAAATGAAAACTAATCAAATCAAAGAAATCAGTTTGTGAGTGGCACTATACATTGACATCCAATGATAAGTACTTACATTACTCGAATTGTTTAGAAAGTACTTTTTTATTGCCATTGCTAAGCGTGGCAATTTTTTTAGAAGGTTTGTTTTATTTAAGTTAGGCGCGTGATAAAACAGTAACCTCTTTTTTTCGCATAATGTTTTTTTTCCTATTATTTTTTGGCATAAGTGTTTTGGTAGCCAAGTCTTTTGGTCATTTTTTGTTGACATAATTATCTTGTAGGCTAATTTTTTTAGTATAATTTGTATTTCGCATAATGTTACTAGGCATAATGACTTTAGCATAATAGTATTAAGGCATAAAAGTTAATAGGAATAATGGAAACATATTAGATAAGTAATTTTTACGTAATTCATGCAAAAGTTTTATTATTCCTAATATTATTTAATGACTGTCATGCATTAGAAATTATTAATGAAGGTAGTAATTAATAGTTACGCATGTGAAAAAATAATGTGTTTTATGAGTTAATTAGTTACGTTTGTTAGTGTTATGATTTAATATACTTAATTACTTTTTACTGTAAGTAGTAGTTAATTGTGTATTTTAATTTTAAATGTATATTTAAAAAAACAAAAAGTAGTAACTTTATCCATATAACTATTATTTGTTTAAAGTAGTTTATCAATAGGTTATGTTGTGGCGGGGGTGGCCCTTGGGTCACCCCTAAGCCGCCAATATGTTTTACATACCCACATACTCGTATAACAAATTTACAAAACTAATTTTTATGCGTATTTGGTATGCCTATAGTAATTATGTTTTAATAATATCATTATGCGTAAATATATTTATGCTTTACAATATTATGCTTACAACATTATTATGATTAGAGATGTTATGTTTTTAAAAATTATGCGTTAGTTTTATGCGTAAATAATGTTATGCGTAAATATTATTAAGATAAACAATTGTATGCTGTTATATTAGGTATGTCTTATAGTTTTTATGCAAATGGATAGGGAACCGATAAAACAACTTGGATTTACTCTAATTATTTGATTTGCGTACCCAACTACCCACTTATATCTCATGGTACATCGCGAATTCATGACGTAATTAACCTTCGATATTTTTATCGGGGATTTAAAATCGCATCATTTCAAATATTTCCGATCGGAAAAGGTTATCTTCGACACTTATCTTGTTAACTGATAAACCAATGTTATGCATATGAAGAATAAATTAAAATCATTATTTAAGTCACTTTAATCAACGTAAAGTTGTGAGTCTCACTGATGTCGCTTTAACTAAAATGTTCAAATTATTAGTGATATTTTCTCACTTAGTGTTATTCAGTGCTGCTGAATATGAGTTAAATATACTGCATTATAATGATTTCCATGCAAGGTATGTGTCACTTTCTTTGATATGACGAATGTGTCTTCAATATGCTTTTTTTTGACACCACGGTCTCTTTAATAAAGTATCCCAGTTTTGAGGAAAATCAAGAGTTTTTCAAATAATAGTTGCTAGGGAAAACTAAATTTCGACAATAGAATTCGACAAATCCGACCCGTGCGTTTGACAGCTGAAGTTGAATTATTTCCGAATTCCCGAAGTTTAGATATAACTTCGATTCTCTTAAAAGTGTACCTATAAGTGACAGTTTTTTGTAAAGAAAAGATAGGAAAAGGAACAATATATTTATCTAAGTACACATTTCTGCATTTGTACCTACTACTATTATAAGTTCCAGTAATAAGTTTGTGTCTTCGTCAAATATAATGTCTTGACCAAATATTTTTTCAGATTCGTCGAGACCAGTCCAACGGGATCAGCCTGCGAGCCATCTGTAAGCCCTTGCATCGGGGGTTTCGCTCGTCTAGCTACCTTGGTCCGTCAGCGCTTAGATAGTGAACCTCACTCTCTTCTCCTGAATGCAGGAGATAGCTTTCAAGGCACTATTTGGTACAATATTCTACGATGGAATGTCACCCAGGATTTCATGAACATGCTGCCTCATGATGCTCATGTAAGTTTTTGTATTCTATTTTTGTTACAATTTCTGTTCACATAAATGTTTATTTTGTTAGCAACGTCTTATTCTTCAACAAAGGCAAATTCCAAAGAAAAGGAGAATTGGAAGTCTTAAGTTATTATGATCTTAAAACTTACCTTATCGATACAATAAATAAATTACGTGGAGTTTACAAAGAACAAAGTGTTTCCATCTGGAATTTCTCAGTAGCAGACCGGAGTCTGGAGTCACGCTAGGTAGATAACAACGCCCTCGGTTATATCTACTATAGATGCACCGCTGCTTAGCCCTTCGGGAAAGACAGGTGTTATATTATGTATAAAGTGCCAAAGGAGTATAGACATTGGCACAAGCAAGTAGAATCTAGAATATATAATAGAATGCTGGACATTGGAAGTCGGGCTGTGGATTATGATGATGAAAGTGACAAACAAAAAGTGATGATCATTTCTTTTTCTTTACAGGTGCTGGGAAACCATGAGTTTGACAACGGGATTGTGGGACTCGTTCCTTACTTGGAACATTTGAAGTCAAAAGTAGTGACAGCCAACATTATTGATGATGAAGAACCGACGATGCATGGTTTATACGAAAAGAGTATTATCGTAGAAAAAAATGGCAGAAGAATTGGCATCATTGGTGTTCTAATAGCCATTACTAATGTAAGTAGGAAATCAACTAAATATTTTTATAATATAAGACTTGATCACAATAAGAATCTTAATCGATCATAACGACAATAAAAAATCAGGAAATTGCGATAGGTGATAGGTGTAAATGATATTTTCTTTATATGTCACTGGCGACCTGCCCCGGCATGGGTGCATATACTTCACATTAATAGCACCTATGGATTCGCATAGGTGCTATTAATGTGAAGAAGACGGTGTATTCTGTTCACGACACGTTGTACACAAGTTCTGAGCTGCAATAACCTAACATAAAGTACTAGGCTTGCATGAATTCAAGATAGTATTTTATTAGTATTATTAAGTACTTCTTTTTGAATATATTATACACATAGTATTATAGCCTATGTTTATCTAGGATAATGTACCTTTCAAACGGTAAAAGAGTTTCTTAAATAGGAGCTGTGGTTCCGGAGATTACCCTCCAGAAATACACAACACTCAAAATTTGCTCTCTCTCTTTAAAATATTAAGTATAGATGTTAATATCTGAATGTCCGCGCCCATACGTGTAATTTTGTATTAAAAGAAAATACTAAAAAAGTCATAACTCTCCTTTTTACTTCGCCGTAGTAGGTAAAAAAACAAAAAACCTGACTGCAAAAAAAAAATAACTGAAAAGAGAAATACAAGCATTAGATACTATTTCTTTTCAGTTATGTGTTTTGTTTTTTTTTTAAATAATTTAATTTATTGACAAGATTTTTAGTTTTATTAAAGGACGAGTTGTTTAGTTAAGTAAATGGTAGCATAAAAATGTTATTATATTAGCATTTTGTCATTCATCACTAAACATCTTTAGTAAGAAGACGTAATAAACAAGAATATTCGACATCTAACGTGATTTCGGGGTATCCTTACGGATTTCTTGAAATCCCTGGTAGATATCCTCATTTCCTTGCGACATATAATTATGTCACCGGATAATTATGAACTTGGTTCGTTTAGAATCTAACTCGTGCGATTATAAATTCTCGATATGTGACTGTACCATACAGCTTACAATATAAGTGTTAATTTTCGACAGTTTAAAACCTCACGGGTTAGATTATAAAATAACGAAGTTCATAACTATACAGTGACATAATATATTTGGAATTGACTCATTAATAGCTTTTATTTAATACCAATATTGTTGTAATTATTTTAAAAAATACCTTCCCCTTTTTATTTTTGTATTTGCATTAAATAAATAACAAAAAAACCTATGTCACTCCCATAATTAAGACGAATCTAACGACTCCTCATATTATGATGTTAAAATCCATCAAGCCGTTTAGGCCACAGAGCATGCCAAAGCAATTCATATACGTGTATGTCTAATACATAATTATACTCCCGAAAAACATTATCTTCCTTGGGGCAGTCGGGTAAAAAAACCAGCTTTCGTAGTTTTGTAGTGTAAATTAACGTTAATTTTCAGATTTTGGCGTCTACGGGGAAACTTAGGTTCATAGATGAAGTCGAGGCCGTAAGAGAAGAAGCCGAGAAACTAAACGGACAAGGCGTAGATATCATCATAGTTTTGTCACATTGTGGTCTAGACATCGATAAGTAAATCCTTTAATTTTTCGATTTTGTATTATTACTTCACTATTTAAAAAGAAAACTGTTAAGTATGAATGGATGGCTTATAAGAAAAGAGGTACTTAAACCAAAAGCAAGTTGAAAAAAAAATAATACTTACATTCAAATAAATTAAGTATTTAGAATATGAAAATGATTATTGCATTTAATCATAATCATAATCATAATCATTTTTATTTGCCGTAAGTACTGGTACATTACTATTATATATATTATTTTATTTGGTATTTTTTTATTAAATCTTTTGCCGGCAGCTTCGCTTGCGTTAATTTAGAATTTGACAATGAATTCGGGTTGTTCTCTGCTTATAATAATCTAATTCAATCATGATTGGAAAGACACGTAGCGCCATCTATTATCATAAGAACGTTATTGTTGTTCTCCTCGGGATCAGTACTTTTTTTGTACTGACAACGTCGCAAAATTTCAGGATGATCGGTTCAGTGGTTTAGGCGTGAAAAGGTAACAAACAAACAAACAAACAAACTTACTTTCGCATTTATAATATTAGTTATAATTTTTGTAGTGTTTTTTCTTCTCAGCTCTTTCGCTGGTTTTTGCAACATTTACGAACCAAAGTCAAGTAGGTAAATGCAGCGTGTGGTGTGTTAAGTTGAGGATGTGTTATTATAAGGACCTATTTCGGTTTCATCTATTTGCATGAACTTTCTGTCAATTCGACATGTATTTAAAATTGCTGCTTTTTATGAGGTGATATTATACAGGGTGTTTCTTTTAAGGTGTCAAGCCAGTGTGAGGTGATAGTAGAGTATATATATACCTATAGATTTAACCCCCATGTGTTCAACGATTTTTCGTAGTTTTCGAGTTCTAATTTATTTTCGATAGTTTTCCTGATTGAACGAAGGTGATGTCTTCAAAAAAAATTTTTTTTTGGGTCAACTTTGAACAAGAATTTACTAAATAGGGCATTATTTGCTGAAATCGGTCGTTGAAAGTGGTGTATTTGAAATTTGCTGATAAAGAAAAGCTGATAGTAGAGTACCTACTTGTATGGTACAAGTACTCTACTATCAGCTCGCACTGGCTTGACACCTTTAAAATAAACACCCTGTATACTGTACTGTATCCCGTAGTGTTTTAGGTTTAGTAGTCTTTTAAGTTTAGTAGTTTAAGGCTATGGAGTTATTAATTAATTATGTTGGAAGAAAAAGACGTGCTGCACCGACCCCGAATAACTTGGCATAACAGAAGAAGGATGATGATTTGAAAATCTTTTACTTGCTTACGCGGTGTCCTGCGTGAGCGACGAATACGACGCGACGCAACGCAACACGACGCGACGTAATGCGACGCGATGCTACACGCGACAAATGTCCTACGTGATTTTGGCCGTTATTTCTCGAATCATGGAGAAGTACAGTACAATTTTCCTCGAAAGTTCATATTTAAAGTACAGACTTTTAAAAAAATATCGTAAAATATCGTTTATATTTTTTTGTCCCACAACAATTTTTGCTCAAGCACTGCGGCGATCAACGCTTCTGAATCAACCATTTCGTAGTTCGTGGTGTCGCGTCTGGTTGCCCTCAAAACAAGTACGCGTTACGTCGCGTCTCGCCGCAAACTGTCACATAGGCCGCAAGCAGGGTATGCCGTTGGTTGAGTTGATCGCGTTCGTCGCATTCGCAGCGTCGTGGCGTCGTATTCGTCGCTCACGCAGGACACCCCGTTAGTTATACTGTGTTCAGTAACTAATAATGTTGCTAAGTTTACGGATTTTTAAATTAAAACCTATTTTCTTCAACAGAGAAATCGCCCTTCATGCTGGCCCTCACGTTGACATCATAGTTGGTGGTCATAGTCACACGTTACTGTTCAACGGGGATGTTCCTGAAGACAGTGAATTTACTCCATACGGACCTTACCCGGTAGTAGTGGAACAAGCGACAAGAAAAGTAAGATTATTTGAACATAGAATAGAATATATAAGTCAATGAATAGAATACTATTAATATATTAAGTACCTACCTACCTACAACGTACCGTAATACTTTTAATAATAATATAGTTAATATTCTGAGGGAGCAGAATGCACATTATTATTATACAAACAAGAGATTTGTTTTTTTAATTTGATTTATTTTGCCCTGACTACAGTAAGTTAACGTTTGCCATCAGTTTGTAAATATATTAAGTTGTAATCTGTGAAAACTTTTTTACAAAAAATAAAACCGACTTCCAAAAAAAACACTACAAAGTGAAAAATAACTTTAATTTCGGAAGTCGGTGTCTTTGGATCTGTATTGTAGGTTTTTGCCCCCGACTTCTGAAATTAAAGTTACTTTTCACTTTGTAGTGTTTTTTTGGAAGTCGGTTTTGTTTGTTGTAAAAAAGTTTTTATTTTTCACTTTTTAGTAAAAAGTAAAAGTAAAAAAAAAAAGTAAAAATGCATTTATTTTCCACACTAATCAAAACAGTACAGACATTATTAAAGTAGGAGTGTACTGGAGCCTAAACTAGGGCAGCCCTGTATTTCAGGACTCCAGGTCTTCCTCCCGCGGCGAGTAAGTTGGTACAATTTATTTATTAATATACATAGATTGTGTGTGTATGTGTGAGTGCGTGTGTGTGTTGTGAGTGTGTTAGGGTGTGTGTGTGCGTGTGTTGTGTTTGTAGTGAGTGAGAGTATGGTTGCGCGCATCCGTGTTTGTGGGAGTATGTAAATATATATGTATGCGCGGTATGGATGAGTGAGCTTTGACTGCTCTTGATTCACTGCAGACAGAACGGAGAAGTTATTTAGGAATTATAAGTAAGGATTCCGTGTCATTGTAATTTAAATTTAGAAGATATTTTTGGATGATAGATTTACATTCATGCGAGATTTTTGGGAATATATTTAAAAGAGAGTTAAGTTTATTATATAAATAAGGAGCAAGGAAACATGAGTGTCTTCTGAGGAAACCAGTTTTGTGTTTAGTTGCCTTGCATATTCTGTTATTTCTTCGTGCAGGATATATTAACTTAGCATCGTAAGTTAGTTCTTTATGCTTGCGAAGTGTTGTGTGAAGGATGAATAGTTGCCTCACTGTCAAGACATTGCAGTCCTTATATAGACTCATTGTGGGATAACGAAAGGGTTTTCTGAGCATTACTTTGAGTAATGACCTTTGTGCGCGTTCAACTTTTATGATTTTTGTCTTGCAGGTCCCCCCCCCTACCGGAATACAATAACCCAAGATTGATTGAACCAAAGCAAAGTAAACCGTTTTTAACATCTTCAATTTGAGTACGTTTCTGAGCTTTCTAAAAATCCATATCATTTTACGAGTACGTGCTGTCAGAATATCTAGTTGTGCATGCCATGAAAGGGTATCATCTATTTGAGTGCCGAGATATCTAATATTGGTAGTTTTTACTAGTGGTGCACAGGAGCATGTTAATGACTGGGTATTGTTACAGAAGTGTGCTTTTAAAATGAAGTTATTTGGTTGTGTTGTTTTATTAATCGAAAATGTTATATATTTTGTTTTATTGACATTTAATGTTAGAAGATTTTTATTTAACCATAGTGATGCCTGATGAAGTCCTTTTTCGGCAAGGTACTGTGCCTCAGCCCAGGAATCTCCCCGAAATATGAGCGCAGTGTCATCCGCGTATGAAAATATTTTTCCTTTTGTCGGTTCATATTGACATAGTTCGTTGATATATATCAGGAAGAGACCCGGGCCAAGAACGCTTCCCTGGGGAACTCCACAGGTGATGGGGAGGGGGGAGCTTATGTAGTCACCTATCTTCACCGATTGGTACCTGTTGGTAAGAAAATCTTTCACGAGTTGCAGAGGTAGGCCGCGTATGCCAATCGCATCGAGTTTCGTCAAAAGTAGGTCCGTTGAAATAGTATCGAAGGCCTTGGCTAGATCTAGAAAAACTCCGACACATTTCTGACCCTGGTCCAAATTACTTGCTATAAAATTTGTAAGCTGTATCGCCGCATCTTCTGCAGATTTATTAGATTGAAAACCATATTGAGAATCTGATATAATATTTTCTTGTTTTAGGAAACTCATTAGGCGTTTGTTGATAAGCTTTTCAAATATCTTGGACATCGCAGGCAAGACCGAAATCGGACGATAGTTCTCGACACTGCCTCTAGACCCACTTTTATGAATAGGATGAATTAGTGAATGTTTGAAGCAGTTTGGAAAAATACCTTTGTTTATACATAGGTTGAAAATATGAGTCAGTGAGGGGCTTATTACATTTTTTATACGTTTTAGGAATGTGGTGGGTATGCCATCATATCCAGTAGCGGAGTCATTTTTAAGATTTTGAATTAAAGATTCAACTTCGGTATTATCTGTTTCCAGCAGTACGATGGATTTTAATCTACGATGGGTTTTAATACTACAATTTATTTTAGATATATCGAAGGACTTAGTAATATTGTCTACAAGTGTTTGACCAGTACTTACAAAGTACTGATTTATCTTGTCTACGGATTGCTGGGCTTCGTGTGGCTTAGTATTTATTAATTCTTCCGCTGGATTTTTGTTTTTAGTAGTGTTGGTGATTTTCCGTATCATTTCCCAAGTTTGTTTTGGATTCTTACAATTTTCAATCGTCGAGGTTTCATGTTTCTCTTTAACCTTGTTTAGAACATCATTACAGAAGTTTCTGTACCTATGATAGGAGATCTTTAGAACTTCATCTGAAGGAGAAGCCTTCAGTTTTTTGTGTAGGGCGTCACGGTGGGTGATACATCTGAGTAAACCGGGCGTAATCCATGACTTAAGTATTTGCTTCCTATTAGGAACTTTACGAACTGTAGTGTTTATATCTAAAGCGTCCTTGACATGCTTTATCAAAATGTCAATTGCATTATTTGGATCATCTATATCAAGAATACTTGATAAATCAGTATTCACAAGCGTATTGACCGCGTTATCGTAGTTAATAACTCGTTTGTATTTTGGGCTTTTGTTTTGCTTTGTTTGTATTAAATTAAGTAAGACGGGTAAATGATCAGTGATGTTAGTTTTGATTACAAATGTTTGAGCTTTACGATTTGTTTTAAGAATAATATGATCTAAGCAGTTAGACTCACGTGTAGGAAAAAGGTGAGCAGGCAGAAGGCCGTTTTCAGCTAAAAGATTGAGATACTGTTCGCTTTTCCGATCGTCGTTGAGGGGTTTAATATCAATGTTGATATCACCAAGAACAGCAACTGTATGAGACTCTCGGATTGATCGTAAGTTTGTTTCAAGAGATGTAAGAAAGGGGTCTATGTCATGGTTAGATGGCGATCTATACACACAGAGAATGGCAATATTGTTACTTTTTATAAGTAGACAGCTAGCATCAACGAGTACTGGTTCCTCCACAGTATGGCATAAATACATGTGAATGTATATAACGACGCCATCACTTTTATTATGGTTAGTAGTGGAGTAGTAACATCTGTAATTATCTATTTGTGGTATAGGCTTATGTTCCGAGATCCAGCATTCCGTAAAAACCAAAATGTCACAGTGAGTGTCTATGCGTTTCAGAAATACAAGAAATTGATCTAAGTTCCGATAAATACTTCTGATATTGTGCGTTATCAGTTTTAGGTTACTGCCCGAGGTGTTTAGTAGGTGGGGACAGTCATTAGGCTCCACTACTGCCGATTCTGAAACTGTTGTATTGTCTAAATCATTTTGTATTTTAGAGATACTGTTGTTGTTATCCGTGGTGAATGTGATGGCCTATAACTAGTGATATATCTGAGTGAAACGATCGGGTATAATATATAAATAAATAAACAAAACAAAATACAAACAACACAGCCCTGTAAAAACTCCTTCGATAAAAACTACTATACATTATCTGGGTATGAATAGTTGCGTGCGTATTATATCTATAATGGTTACCTAAGTTATAATATCTGTACTGTGTGAGCAGTCTACTGTATGCAGAATGTAAGTGTGTAATATTGGGAGATGTGTGTGTGTGAGCGAGGTAAGGTGTGTGAAATGTGTACAATTGTGTTGAGTATGTGCGGTATATGTAAGTTAAGAATATAAAACTAAACAGTAAACAAAACAATATAGAAAAAAAGGCTGAGCAATATAACCTGTAGCGGTGCATGTAAACCTGCAGGTCATTGAGTCATATAGTTGAAACCAGTTTATTGAAGTCCTCTTCATTAGATAATCTGATTGCTTTGGCACCTTCTTCCTTGCGTAAGTATACGAAGCCATAAGCGGTCCAACAGTACTTATAAGTAGTAGTTTTAGTGGGTCAGTTTGTAATTTATCTAAGTTACAATAACCCAATGTCAACTGCTCATCACGTTTTACAAAATATTGCTTTTCCCGATGCAGGGACGTTAATTGTTGAGGAGTTCTCCTAGTAAGAATCAGGAGAACTGGAGCTCATGGTGAAGTCACCATTATGCATTTTGACGAGCATAAACCATATTAAAGTAATCGAATCGCAACCTGTGATATACTTAGATATAATTGAGTATTTCCGATGACCATTTGTGTTCTTCATCATCAGTTCCAGTTCACCAAATGGTACTTTCCGAGAGAAAATGCACGAGTTACTATAAAAAATACCGAAATCGATATAAGTGTGCCCATAAAATTTGAGGGTTTCCCTCGATTTCCATGGGATCCCATCATCAGATCCTGACTTGATGATCATGGGACCACTTGGGAAGTATGCCCTTTCGAACAAAAAAAGAAAAATCCAAATCGGTCCAGCCATTTTCGAGTAATCGGGGAACATACATAAAACAAATAAAAAAAAAGGTTCCGACGAATTGAGAACCTCCTCCTTTTTGAAGTCGGTTAAAAAATATTAAATGTTAAGTTATTTCTGTTTATTTATAACTAGCTATTCCCGCGAGGCTTCGCCCGCGTGGATGTTAGAAAATATCCCACGGGAATTACTACCGGCAATTCCTTCCACAATCCTTGTCTACGTTTTAACGGGAACATCTGTGCAAAATTTCAGCTTTCGAGGTCCAAGGGCTTGGGCTGGGCATTGATGAGTCAGTCAGTCAGGACTTCCCTTTTTATTTATATTAGGTCTTTACCTATGAAATTGCAGCTCTGCAGTACTGGCCATTTCAAATCAAAATAACTTTTGTTTGGCTAAGAATTTTAACTTCAAATTAATTTTATTTTAAAAACATGGTTTTTTTTTTTCCAAAAGTAGTCATTTGTTTATTGATTAGTGTTACATTTTCATAGCATTTCAATCTTTTTCGTCATCATGGATACGTTAAAAATTCGAGTAATTATGGAATATGAGTACCGTCGTGGCAGCAACGCGGCACAAGCGGCACGCAACATCAACGACGTTTACGGAGCTAACACTACAAACCAACGCACCACCTGTTTTGCTCGCTTCCGTTCTGGAAATTTCGACCTGAAAAATGAACCTCGCGGTCGTCCGAAGACTTTGGTCGACAATTACGAATTAAAGGCGATTGAGGAAGCTGATGATACACAATCTACGGCTGAATTAGCAGCAGCTTTCGACGTTAGCGTCAAAATAATATTGGTCCATTTGCGTCAAATTGGCAAGGTAAAAAAGCTTGACAAATGGGTGCCCCACGAACTCAATGATCGCCAGCGCGAAGTACGCATCGAGATGTGCCATGCACTGCTCAACAGACACACAAATGAAGGAATTTTGAACCGCATTGTTACCTGCGATGAAAAATGGATTCTGTTTGATAACCGCAAGCACTCAGCAAGTTGGTTGGATCCTGGTTCAGCACCTAAACAATGCCCTAAACGAAAACTTACTCCTAGAAAAGTGATGGTCACTGTTTGGTGGTCTAGCGCCGGTGTGATTCATCACAGCTTCTTACCAAACGGGGTGAGCATTACTGCAGATGTGTACTGTGAAGAACTGAACACAATGATGGAGAAGCTGGCACATCTCCAACCAGCATTGGTCAATCGCTCGTCTCCGCTGCTCCTGCACGACAACGCGCGACCTCATACTGCACAGCAGACGGTCTCCAAGTTGCAAGAACTGGGGTTGGAAGCTCTCCGTCATCCGCCATACTCACCAGACCTTGCACCTACAGACTACTACTTTTTCCAGAATTTGGATAACTTCTTGGCGGGAAAAAAATTCAATACCCGAGAGGCAGTACAAAGTGCCTTTGAAGAATTTGTTGCCTCCCGACCAGCTGATTTCTTTAAGAAGGGAATCAATAAACTGCCACTGCGTTGGCAAAGATGCATTGATTGCATGGGTGATTACTTCGATTAATACAAATAAAAAATACATGAAAAAAATTCGTTTAAATTTTTTCATACAAAACGGCAATTTCATAGGTAAAGACCTATTATAATAGGTATATAATATAGATAAGTACTATTTGTTTTCCCATAAGAAATAAAATAAAAATACAAGTTACAGAATATAAATGTAGAAAATTTTACATATGGTGACCTTAGATCAAAAAGATGTGAGGAATAACTAACTGTACACGTACATTATGTATTTAAGACAGCCACAATGAAACCGTTTTTCGACTATTCCAGGTTCTCATAGTACAAGCAGCAGCCCATACGCAATATTTGGGTGAGATTAAACTCACATTTGACGATGCTGGACAACTTTTGAGGTGGACTGGAAACCCTCATTATATTGGAAACGAAATTGAACAAGGTATGTCAGGGTCTGTTTTGCTGCCCAGTTCAAAAATACATATTTACTTTATTGTTTGGCAAATTTACATAACAACCCGAAACTCGAGTTCATCGGCGCGATGACTAGGTACGTAACGGGAACACTGTCTAGGCCCAAGCACTCTGATCCGAGTTCACTTTAGGACATGCCCACCGGGGTTAGGGCTGTCCAAAATCGACCCATATGCTGGGTGCTTGTCATCGAAAGTGGACAGTTCAAGAAATTAACATCTTTTAAAATGTTGTTGTCACTGCTGGGGGCAAATAAGAAAATTAAAAAAAAAAAGTTTTGCAAACTGTACCGTGTGACATATCAAATGAAAGGGCTTACTATGAGGGTTTTAAATATCTATTTTTTATAATTTGAAAATAAATACTTTTAAAGTTATTTAAGAAAATAGACGAAAAATTTTGAAAAAAATACAGTAAATATGTATATACTTGTAGGTTACAGGAAAACCTATAAAAAGTTTGTAGTCTTAAAATAACATGGAAAATCTCTCAATATTGTGAGTACAAACTTGCATTTACTGTTGGAATGTATGGGAGAACATGTTTTTCAACTGTAATGTTAAGTTTATTCTTGGGATAATTTCATACCAACTACAGAACCCTTCATTGTGCGTAGTCCGGTTGTCCGGTTTTGTTTTATGAGTGCTGAGCACCCTTTGAAAATGCAAGAACTTCTGGGCTAAAGTCATGTATATTTTACTCCTTACAGCAACAGATGTTTTAGAAAAGATAAGCAAATATCTGCCTGAAATTCAGGAGAGAGCTAACGAAAAAATTGGTACATCTTTGGTGGATCTATCATCAAACTGCACATGCTCCGAGTGCAATTTTGGCAATTTTATTTGTGAAGCTTTTATGTATGCTGTGAGTATTCCTATGTTCATTTTAGTAGGTACTTCAAAAAAACGGAGGAGGTTCTCAATTCGGTCACAAATTTATACAGATGGGACACTCCGCAAAACATTTAAATAAAAAGCGACTCTTGTTACGACACAATAAAGTGCAATTCAGGTCGTACAACGCTTATAACGTACAGTTATATTCAACTACAAGTTTCCTCTCTTTCTATCGCGTAACTCTTTAAATACCTTCTGACCTACTGAATTAGCCCCGTGGACGTGGCCCGCCGCGTACTTGTAGCTTTATAGCTAAACTGCGGAGTGTCCCATCTGTATTAATCTGTATTATAATAATTAGGGGAAAGCCAAAGAAACGATGGATGGACTGTGTGAAAGATGACATGGCTAGAAAGGTAGTGACTACCAAGATGACGACTAATAGAGAAGTATGGAAAAAAGGAACATGTTGCGCCGACCCCAAATATATTAGGAGGCAGGAGAATGATGGTGACCCCAGAACCTCGTTATTTATGAACCGATATTAATAATTATTTTTTTGTTTGAAAGGGTATAGTCCTGAGGTAGTCTCTTATAAATTTGGTCAAGTTCTGATGAGTGGTTTTTGTTGTGTGGGGTTATAGGGCATTTTGGTGACAAAAAACAAAAATACAAAACCAAAGGCACCAATCGGAGGTGTTCCAATTTGGAATGGCCTAGAATTTTTTTCACTACGATTATGTTCAGCGGAGAATCCCCGGATAAATCTTTTCGAGATATTCATGAATGTATGTTGTTGTATTTTGACTGTTTTAGGCGCTACCTAAAGCTGGTCCCAACACTTGGAACTATGCACACCTCTGCGCTATCAATCGAGGTGTCATAAGACAAAATATCGGTAAAGGAGGTAAGGTGGCTGTAACAGAAGAGAGCAATTTGAATTTATGAACTAAATACTCATTCAATGAACTCAACAATCATATTCCTATTTCAGTAATAACTTACGAGGCTGTGATAGTGTCAAACCCTTTTGAGAACCAAGTTGAAGTTTTTGATCTGAAAGGTGAACATATTTTGGAAATGTTGGAGTTTGCTGTGGCCAACGATCCATGGCCGGGTGCAAGGATGTTGCAAGTAGCAGGTAGATATTTCTTGATTTTTGCTTGAATTAAGAACGTTAAAGTCGCGCGCGTTGGCAACGTCGCATTTCTAAAGGTTTTTCGTGATTTTTTTAATAAATATAAGTCAAAGGACAAATTTATTGACAGTTATTTTGGTATTTACTCTTGGAAAATGAAATATTTTCAATTATTTTCTAAGAGTAAATAACAAAATAACTGTCAAAAAATAGCAAACATACTCCAACGATCTCAGAATTTGAGAGAGGAAATTGTCCTTTGATTTAAAAACTTTTAGAAATGCGACATTGCCAGCGCGCGCGATGTTCACGCTCTTAAGGACCTAATCTTCAAACTTTGGAAAGAAACACTGGGCTCATAAAACCCACAAACAAATTGCATAGCTCTGTCAAAACTGCTTTAGAATTTGATCAAAACTATTTTTAATTCGGGATTGGTTAAACAGGTTTGCGTGCTACGTTCGACGGCTCGCTGCCGGTAAACTCGAGGGTTCTCAACGTCACGGTCAGGTGTATCGAGTGTGACATCCCTAGGTACGAGCCGCTCGAGCTCGACAAATACTACAAAGTCGTGTCGCAGAGCTTCCTTGGCAATGGTGGTGATGGTTTTACTGTGAGTGATTCAACCATTTTTGAAATTATATTATTTTATGTACAAACTAGCTTTTGCCCGCGGCTTCGCTCACGTTTTCCGATCCCTCGGGGACAGTAGTTGGTAGGTGGTCGGAACGCGTGAGGGAGAGGCAGCCTCACGCCCTCAGTCGCCGCAGGAGACGCCCTGGGCGGCGGGAATCGCGAGGCGATTTCCGGCCACCCGTAGGCGCGGGCCTGCGGACGGTGAGTAACGGGTAGCTCGCCGTCCGGTAAGGACCAGGCCCGAGTCGACGGCGCGTTGTGTTCCACGCGCGCCTCAAAGAGATGTCAGCAAGTGATGGGGTCCAATAGGGCCGACGCCGCTGGGGTCGCGGGTAGTTTTAAGAAGATACCGCGGCCCTGGCATAGGCAACTGAAGGAACACGGGTGGGTTTTAGTCAGTAAAAGTCTGACACGCCCTTTCGCTCCACCCAGAGCGGGAGAAGTTATTTGATGATTTCCCACCCTCAAAAAAAAAAAAGGTACTTGTTTTCTGGACGAAAGGTACCATATATGTTCTGTTTCGTACTCCTAACAATTTTGCATACACATGCAAAATTTCATGGTGGTGCTAAGTGTGACAAGCTAACTCATTTTCGCATTTATAATATTATACTAGCTGCGCCCCGCGATTTCACCCGCGTAGACCGGGATAAAAAGTAACACATAGGTTAATCCAGGTTATAAGCTATCTACATACCAAACTTCACCCAAATCTGTGCAACTGTTTGAGCGTGAAGTATAGTAACAAACATACAAACACACCCCCACTCACACACACACTTACACACACACTTACACACGTTCACACGCGCACTCACCCCCACACACACACATAACTTTCGCCTTTATAATATTAGTGTGATCTAGGATGAATAGTTAGGATACCATTTATACCCATAAATGGTATCCTAACTATTAATCCTAGATGTAAAAAAATGAGCGAAACAAATACCAACGTTTGTAGCAGCTCCAGTCATAAAATGAGAGAAGGAAATGGCACGAGACAAAGTACAGAGTTTAAAAAATTCCCGTAATAACTTTTCACAGTCCTACTCGGACGTTTTGTGTCTACTACCACGAGCCTTAGCGTTTAGTGTAGAGAATCTATAGTTTAATAGATTAATGACCTGCAAAACATTTCAGATGATAAGTGAAAACCGTAAGAACGTAGAAGTAATCGGAATGGACTACGATATCCTAATGAACTACGTACGCCACCAGTCACCCGTATTCGCTGACACTGATGGCCGTATAACGATAAGTAATCCTTGCCAAGCAAATACGATTTGAAGGAATTTTTTGATAGATAAGCTCTGTATTTAATATGAAAAAAAAATAGAGAATTATAAGTAATATTAAACGTATAAATGACGTGTATGTGATGAAGATATCTTTTTTATTTAAAGCTTTATTACGCTAGCGAGTTGCTAGCGTGTTTCCCGTTAAGGCCGCAAATTCAGAGCATCGTTTTTTGCTGCGTGCAGCGGAGCGTACATGGATAAATTTAAAAAACACAAAATTTGTCGATGCTTAAACTTAAAATTCCTATAAAACCAAATGAATATGGTTAAAAATTTGGTTTTATAGGAATTTTAAAAACAAAATTTATCGATGTGTCCCCTTAATCCCCGCTGCTCCGAATTTGCGGCCTAAGCGTTTGGTCAACCCGCGTGTTCGTGGTGGATTCGTCGGGTGTGCGCAACGAGTTCACCACGTGTGTTTATCATCAGACTATCGATTTGATTGTGTGTTTCCAGCGAAGCGATTGATGAACGCGCTAGTCGAGTGTGGGCAACGTGGTCGCTGCGTGAGAAACATTAGTGGCAGCTTGTAACATTTTATATTTTATGTTCTGTCTCTCCATCTGTTAAATCTATTGTCCCTTCCTCCTCTTCACCTTCTTTCTCTTCCACACCCTTTACCACTAGACCGGACAGCAATGATGTCTTTGAAGCCCCAAGAAGAGCGGTGTAACAAACCTGGGCCTTTCAAAATAACACGAATGTCTCGCTAATTGTGTAAAGGTAAGCCGAATATTACATACCCAGGGTGGGTATGTAATATTCGGCTTACCTTTACGTATTATGTAATATTCGGTGTAATGTATTATAATAAATTTTAATTTACATTGTGTTGTGTTTCTGTCGCAGGAGTCAGCTGAGATCCCGCCATCACCTCACGTTGAATGATCCTAAATAACTCCTATACACCTTCATCTCCCATGACTTTCCTTCGATGAGTATTTTAGTCGATACTCTGCTCGGAAGACAGCTAAAACTATAATTTTGAACTTTTTGGAAAAAAATCATCTTTTAGAAGTTATAAGTTAAAAACTAAAAAAAGTTCGAAAATTTCGAGGTTTATTTTTACATCCATAGGTTGCATAAATAATAAAAATTAATAATTTCACAAGTTGCATGGCAAAATCATGCAATTAATCTTGCAATTTCATCGAAGATTACATTTCAATTGATGGGACTATTCCCGATAGCACTACATTCATTATGTTAATACGATTCTTTATGCATATTAAAATGTACTTTAGCGTTCTTATCGTGTTATTATCTTATCATTTCAAATATTATACATGTAGATTAGTCACAATTATTTAGACATTTTACTGCATGTTTAGTAGAGCGATCTTGTGGTCTTTTAGCTACAATGCTTAGACTATTATTGTTATTTTCACATTTTATTCTATTCAGTGCTCAAACTGCGTCGGAATATGATTTAAATATTCTACATTATAATGATTTCCATGCGAGGTGAGTACCTTTCTATTACTTTGCTAGTATTATAAAAGTGAGTGACCCCTTTTGTTATTTTTTTAAAAATATTTTAATCTATCCAGGTTCTGAAATCGCGGTGGTTCATATCATGGGAGGCGTTTTTTATTGTTTTGCTCAATATAAGAAGGATATTCTACTTATAAATAAAATTTAAGTCACTTTTAGCTAAGAAATATAAATTTAATATTAAGAATATTAAGAAAGTGATAACTTTTTTCAATGTTGGTACAATAATACAGGTTTTTGATACGAAAGACTTTCACTTAAAGTTCAATTGATTGATCCCTTTATAAAATAAACTAAGTCAAAAATCCGTATGACAAAGGTTGAAATAAAACATGCTTCAAATTAAATAATACGGTAGTGTAAATATCCTATAAATAAGAATAGAATCAAACGAAGGTGTTTAAGGATGATGCGCAGTGGTAGCCCGCGAAACTCAGATCGCGCAAGATTCGTTAGATTTCGTTCGTTTGACGCATCTGCACGAAATCTAAGTTGGAGAGATATATTGATGATTTTTATGGTTAAAACTATATAAATACATATGTTTTATTGCCCCGTATCATATTTTCATCAAGATACAACCTGACACGGACCTGCAAATTGCAAAAAAGCCAAAAAAATGAATTTCGCGGGCTACACAGCGCAATCACCTTAAGTATGACGTATGAAGGTTAGAGCACGTCGACGTCGGGCCCCCAGATTGATATAAATCTATAAGTATCTACAACAATAAATAGGGTCTTAACGTAGCATTATGATAACTAATCCAGCATTCCTAATGCCCATGTTAAGAAAATCGTATCGGTTCATATCTTCAATAAAAGCTGATAATGTTTTATTGGCTGTGTTTCTTCATTCTTAATGCGATATTACGCTTAGATTGTAACATTGCTTTTGTTATTTAGTACTTACACTTAAATAATCGTCATTATCTGCTTAGACTTTTGTAAGCGACGCAGCTCGCATGGGTACTTTTTGTGACAAACTTTTTTAAAATACTTTTGGTTTTCTTTTTAGCCGTCAAATTGATGTGCACTTTTTTATTGTTGTTCTGTCATCGTCGTCGATATAAAACCATTGTATTTTCTAATTTAATTTTTCTATTCGTTTATTTACAACTCCGCTTATTTGCTTGCACATTGATCCCGGGGACTATTACAGTTGGTCCTTCGAGCCGGATAATGTTCCATACTCCACCAAAAATGATCACTAGAGGTGCTTCAAAGAAGCTAGCGGAACAACAAGCGAAGTCTTCGGCCCAAGAGATTCCACCGTCACTACTAGCGAGCGAGGAACAAGTAAGTGTGAAAGACTTACAGCGTCAAAGTGACAAAACCCTCGTCGAAAGTGTAGTGGAAAAGGAACCACAGCCGCTATCCGCTGTGGATATGTTGCCGTCTACAACGTATCAAGTCTGCACACCAAAGTCGAAGAGGTCTTCATCTTCCTCTGTGCTTGCACGCAAAAAAAGACTAGAGTTAAAGGCTGCAGAGGCGCGGGCGAGGATAGAGTTAGACTTAATAAATAAACGATTAGACGCAAACTTAGCTGAGATCGACAACGAATGTAGTATACCGTCAGATCACACTAACAAGGATGTAGAAGAGTGGCTAGAGCGCAGCAACCGAGAACTGGAGGTACAGCCCGTCCACGATAATGGTCATACATCGGACGTGGCTTGCCCGCCGACCACACAGAATGTTGGCACTGATGGAACAGTTCATCTGCTGGCCAGCGCGCTAAAGGATCTTGCAGCCGCTTCTACCAACAACGGACTTAACGGAAACCTGTTAAGTAGAATTTGCACACCAAGAGAATTACCATTCTTTTCTGGTGACCCCATGGAGTGGCTTCACTTTAGACAGGCGTATGAAGAATCGTCTAAAGTATGTAATTTCAATGATAACGAAAATTTGTGGCGCCTTAGGAAATGTCTGAAAGGATCAGCTCGCGAAGCTGTCTCAGCCTTGTTGATAAGTGCAACCTCGCCTGATACAGTAATGTCCACACTCGAGCTACAGTTTGGGAATCCTGACATCATTTTGTCACGCATTATGGTCGATATCAAGAAATTACATCCAGTTTCACAAGAATATTATAAAGATATTGTGCCCTTCTCAGTCAAAGTGAGAAATTGTGTAGCCGCTGTCAAAGTGATTGGGCAAGATGAATACCTGAATGGTATAGGCATAACTACATGCATATTATCAAAGTTGCCACCAGTTCTGCTCGCAAAGTGGGCAGATTTCAGCTACACCTTCATCAAACAAGGTAAAAAGCCAACATGGTTCGATATATCGGATTTTTTAAATGAAGAAGCTTTGAAAGCCTCGTCTATGGTTCTATTGAACAATAAAAATGCTGTAAAATACACAGAAGGTACAGTGTTATTAAATAAATGTAGCGACAATAATGAGAAATGCAAGTTCTGTCGCATATCGAAGCATAAATTACAGGACTGTAAGAAGTTTCGCAAAGCATTACGTAGAGATCGCTGGAGTTTTGTGAAGAGAAACCGGATTTGCTTCAAATGCATGGATGCAGATCACGATCGAGCAACCTGTCCGGCCGCAGCATGTGACGTCGAGAACTGTGGTCAACCACACCACAAGTTATTGCACTACAAAGTACCTCAAGCACTGAACGGTGATAACAACACTGCATCTGAAACATCGTCGCCGCCTCCGCCGGTGGCACCTGAAACAGTCACTCATATCAAGAACAGCGAGTGTAAAGTACTGCTGAAAGTTGTGCCCGTAACTGTGCATGGACCTAACGGAATTTTTAATACAAGTGCATTATTAGACGATGGATCTACTGTAACTCTGATCAGTGCAGAGCTGGCGTCACGCGCCGGGCTCCGCGGGCGCCGCGAGACGCTGCGCGTGCATGGCGCGTGGGACAACAGCGCGCTGGTGTGCGATGCCGACGTGATGAGTGTTTGTATAGCAAACCATAATGGTGAGAGATTTAAACTTTCTGCTCGCAGTTTCCAGAACTTTAGTGTACCTGTACAAAATATTGATTTAGTTAATTTTAAAAACTATGCACATTTAAGTAGTATAAAAGATTTGTTTTGTTATTCTTATACTAAACCTGAAATTCTGATAGGTCAGGATAATTATAATTTACTGTTACCGTTAGATGTTAGAGTTGGCAAATGTAACGAACCTTGTGCCACTCGTACTCCGCTGGGATGGTGCGTCCACGGGCTGGTGCCTGTCTCTCTCTCGACGCGCGGGTGTTTCTCCACGCTGCACGTCACCGAGGTACAATCAGGGTTGGCAAACACTTCTTTCGAAGACCTGCACGAGATGGTAAGAAAGCCATTTACTATCGAATCTATGGGAATATCCGGGAAACCACGCCAGAACGCTGATGATCTGCGCGCTTTGGAACACCTGGAACGAACGGAAAAATTAATTGATAGTCGATGGCACGTAGGTCTGCCATGGAAGGATGCCAGTTGTAAGATGCCTGATTCTGAACGTACGGCACTGTCTAGGCTGCATAATTTGGAGAAGAAACCATACGCACAAAGGTACCGAGATCGTGTTAAGCATTTATTAGACAATGACTTTGCTACGGTAATTTCAGACTTATCGAAACCAATAAAAACTTGGTACTTACCTCATTTTAGGGTAGACAACCGAAACAAAAAGAAACTTCGTTTTGTTTTTAATGCGTCGGCTAAAACGCGTGACTTATCACTCAATTCCTATTTATTGCCGGGTCCCGATTTATTGGTATTATTGCTAGGCGTCTGTAGCATTCGAATACCGCGATGTTATCGGAGCGTGATCATGCCCTCGTCGCCTCAAGTTGTAGCAGGAGCGGGTAACACTGACAAAGCACAGGTGAGCGCTGCTTTCAATGACGTAGCTTCGCATACACAAACACCGACCGACCGAATGAGCGGCAAAACAGCATACAATACAGTCCACACATTATTCACTGTTAGATCAATTCATTTGGAGATAGTGTCGGTGCTCAGTGTCGATTCATTGATTATGGCTCTTCGGAGGATGAGTTCTAGGCGCGGATGGCCTGCACAATTGTATTCTGTCGATAACGGTACAAATTTGAGAGGTGCAGACGCAGAACTCAAGAAGTCCGCTACGGAACTTGATGAGCAGCTCCTGCAGACCACTGCTGCCATTCACGGCACCCAATGGACCTTCATACCACCGGCTAGCCCTCACTGGGGAGGAGCATGGGAGCGCCTAATCCGTAGTGTGAAGGTTGCACTGAAGGTCGTCCTCAAAGAAAGAGCGCCTAAAGAGGAGGTGCTGAACACGCTGCTGGCTGAGGTAGAAGCCATGGTGAATGGGCTTCCACTTAGCCACGTCTCGGTAGACGTTAACAGCAAAGAGTCTTTGACGCCTAACCATTTCTTGATCGGCTCGTTTTCTACTTCACCGCAGCTAGGCAACTTTCAAGATTCTGACCTGTACCGGCTTCGACAATGGCGAGTAGCACAACGGTTGTCTGATATGTTTTGGAAAAGATGGGTCACCGAAGTGCTGCCTGCGATGATACCACGGCAAAAGTGGACCGAAGACTTAGTGTTTATCGCCGACCCTGATGCGCCACGAAACGTGTGGCCGCCAGGCATCATAGAAGAGGTTTTTCCCGGAAAGGACGGCGGAGTGCGAGTGGTACAAGTTCGAACGCAGTTAGGTAGCCTTAAAAGATCTGTGGCTCGCGTCGCTAAGATCTCCTTGGAATAGCAAGTGCTGCGCCAGCAGCACTAGGGTGGGGCTATGTAAGCGACGCAGCTCGCATGGGTACTTTTTGTGACAAACTTTTTTAAAATACTTTTGGTTTTCTTTTTAGCCGTCAAATTGATGTGCACTTTTTTATTGTTGTTCTGTCATCGTCGTCGATATAAAACCATTGTATTTTCTAATTTAATTTTTCTATTCGTTTATTTACAACTCCGCTTATTTGCTTGCACATTGATCCCGGGGACCATTACAGTTGACATAGGTACTTTTTGTGAAAAACTTTTTAAAAATACTTTTGGTTTTCTTTGTAGCCGTCAAATTGATGTGCACTTTTTTTTGTTGTTCTGTCATCGTCGTCGATACCTATAAAACCATTGTATTTTCCTTGTATTTTCTCTGTTATTTTTTCTAATTAAATTTCTGATCGTTTATTTACATCTCCGCTATTTTCTTGTACATTGATCCCGGGGACCATTACAACTTTTTTCAACTATGTTGGAGTCGGCTTCCAGTCTAAACATACAGACGCGGACTGAAAGTCCGGTTATATTTGCATCAATACATATTTGAAGTTCTGGCAACAACGCTGTTGTTGCTTTTCATTTATATGTTCCTTTTTCAGGTTTGTAGAAACTAGCCCATGGGGAACCATTTGCAACCCATCGGCAAACCCTTGCATTGGAGGCTTCGCTCGTCTCGCGACCTTGGTTCGTGAGCGTCTAGCTAGTGAACCTCACTCTCTTCTCCTGAATGCAGGAGATAGCTTCCAAGGCACTATTTGGTACAATATTCTACGATGGAACGTCACCCAGGATTTCATGAACATGCTGCCTCATGATGCTCATGTAAGTTTTTGGATTCTAATTTTGGTCTTAGATGTCGAAAATTGAATATAAACTTACAACAAAGCGTAGTAGATGGCTATTTTTGGGGATGCGTTATTAATGGCTGAAATGGTTGGTCAATTCAATTTTATTCTAATGAAAGAAATAAGATAAAATTTTGTTTACTCTATACAAATAAGTCGTAAGGAAGAACATACTTTTACCTTAATTATATCAGTCTGATTCAAAAATAATCCACATTTTATGTTCAATGTTTTACAGGTGCTAGGAAACCATGAATTTGACAACGGTATAGAAGGCGTCGTCCCTTACATGGATCATTTAGAGTCCAAAGTAGTCACAGCCAACATCATTGATGACGAAGAACCGACAATGCATGGATTATATGAAAAGAGTATAATTGTCGAAAGAAATGGCAGAAGAATTGGTATTATTGGTGTTATAATAGCTACTACTGATGTAAGTAAGAAATTATTAATGAGTTTACTTGTTTGTAAAAAACTCTGTTATACCAATGCTGATGCGTGGTTAGTAGGTTGCACTTGTCTCATTTATATTTTTCAGAATTTGGCGTCTACAGGTAAACTTAAATTCACAGATGAAGTTGAGTCCGTAAGAGAAGAGGCCGAGAAACTAAATGCACAAGGCGTTGATATCATTATAGTTTTGTCTCACTGTGGTGTAGACATCGACAGGTAAGATCATTGTTACTCAGCAAGTGAAAGTTAAGATTTTTCAATGAATTGTGACTGCTAAATTTAATATTATTGTATTAATGTTGGATATTTTGGTCAACAGAGAAATAGCCCTTCATGCTGGTCCTCACATTGACATCATAGTGGGAGGTCATAGTCACACGTTGCTGTTCAATGGAGATGCTCCCGAAGACAGTGGTTTTATTCCATTGGGACCCTACCCAGTAGTAGTGGAACAGGCGACTAGAAAAGTAAGATTATTTGAACATAGAATAGAATAGATAAATAAAAATTTGTGAATATTCATTAAAATAATGATGCGAATAACAGCATTTTTAGGACATTTTAACTATAGCAGATCAATAATGATTAAACACATCATATTTGCAGGTTCTAATAGTTCAAGCAGCAGCGCATACACAGTACTTGGGTGAGATCAAGCTCACATTTGATGCTGGCGGTCACCTCCTGAGATGGACCGGTAACCCTCATTACATTGGAAATGAAATCGAGCAAGGTAAGTCGTTCTTAACCGACTTCAAAAAAAGGAGGAGGTTCTCAGTTTGTCGGAATCTTTTACACATATTTTTTTCATGTCTGTTCCACGATTACTAAAAGACGGCTGGACCGATTTGGAAAATTCTTTTTTTGTTTGAAATGGTTTACTTCCTAAGTGGTCTCATGGTCTCAGTGATGATGATGGAATCCTGGAGAAATCGAGGGAACTCTTCAAATATTAGGTATAGGCACACCTACAGCTATTTGGGTGTTTTTATAGTAACTCGTGCATTTTCTCTTGGACAGCACCATTTGATTGAGTGGAACTAATGATGAAGACCACAGAAGGTCACTGGAACTACTCAATAATAAGTATTTCACGGGTTGCGATTCGATTACTTTAATATCTTTGCTAAGCAATTTATGCTCGTTACAATGCTTAGGGTGAAGTGCAGCTGATAGTAACTTCACCATCAGCTCCAGTTCTTCTCAACAATATTAACGTCCCTGCATCGAGAAAAGAAATATTTTGTAAAAGGTGATGAGCAGTTGACATTACGCTGTGTTGTAACTAAGATAAATTACAAAACGACCCTCTAGAAAGTGAAAATAACTGTAATTACGAAAGTCTGTGGAAAAAAAAACTAAAATACAGATCCAAAGACACAGACTTCCGAAATTATTTTTCACTTTGTAGTGTTTTTTTTTTTGGAAGTCGATTGTTTTTTTTACAGTTTTTTATTGTTAAGATTTTTTTCTACAAACCATAATTCTCTTTTGATCAATTACCAATAACTATTAAAATGAATGCTGTAAGAACATCAATTCTTTGTTCGAAGAAAAGTTAGTATCTAACCTTATGGGCGCTATTACAAATGGGTAATCAAATCATTACTTTTTTACACAAAAGTATGTTTAGGTATTAAATAAAATGCTTTACATTCTTAAAATGTTTTTTGGCCGAATTGATAGAGCACATCTATCAATTTGGCCAAAAAACATTTTCATCGTACGATTCTGAACAATAAATATAATTTTAGAAAGGTACAGTTGCTCAATAAATGTTCCGAAGTTTTCGGTCCATTTATTGACCTTTGTGTAAAAAAGTAAAGATTTGACTACCCACTTGTAGCAGCGTCCTTTGGTCGCCTTTAGTAGTAAACACTTTCATAAGGTTTCTTATTTTTCCTCTTTTTTTTAATGACAGCGGAAGATGTTTTGGAAAAGATTAATAAATATCTGCCCGAGATTCAGGAGAAAGCTAGCGAAGAAATTGGTACATCGATGGTGCAACTATCATCAGATTGCGCTTGCTCCGAGTGCAACCTTGGCAATTTTATTTGTGATGCTTTTATGCACGCAGTGAGTTATTTTTCTTTACATTTTCGATTCTTCCCACAGTAATTTAACATATTCTAAATTTTTTGTAAGACTAATTAAGTTAAAATCCCATAAATTAAAGCTCAATTAAATCAAAAGTTTACATTTGACAAATATCACAACCTAAGGTTAGCTCCAATTACAACTAAACTGTTTCAGGCTTTAAATAGAGCTGGAGCTGACAACTGGCACTACGCACACTTCTGTGTCATTAACCAAGGTGGAATTAGAGCAGCTATTGATGAAGGAGGTAAGTTAGCTAACACAGCATTATAAACTGCAATATACTGACGATCAACAATTCACTACAGTCTAAGAATGAACTCAGTCTATTGCAGTGTACTTCTGGAGTATGCCTGTCCCAACACCCACTTTTCCGCATAAATACACCTATGCGTTTAGTGACGAGACTTGGTATTCTTTCTTATAAAGAAATGCTTCACTTTAATATTCCCAGCTATTCTAAAAAAATTCACATCCATTAAAGTGCCCTTTTCACTATCAAAATAATATTCGAGTATTCGTTCCAGACGCTGCACGCTGATTCGTTTCTAAACTTTCCTACTCTAACTATTTTAAAATTCATATTACAGTGATAACTTTCGAGTCTATGATATTGTCTACCCCCTTTGAGAACAACGTTGAAGCTTTTGATTTGAAAGGCGAACATATAATGGAAATGCTGGAGTTTTCTGTGGCCAACGACCCTTACGCAGGGGCGAGAATGTTGCAAGTGGCAGGTAATCATCTAAATGTAACTTTTTTTAAGTCTTGTAACTTATTACCAAAGACACAGTCTATCAAGTAAAATAAGACTTTCTTTAAAGTAGAAAGTTCTAGAACAAAAAAACTAGTTTAAAACTTTAGGCATTTTTACGTCAAGTTGGAATGAAAGTTTTGAAACTGTAATGCATTTTGAAATTTTTATTCAGTGTCTTTTGCGGCGTAGGTATTTTTTATAAGTTACAGTAAGTTTTTCAAGTAATATAGTCTCTATTTCTAACGTTATTAATTCTATCTGCGTAATGAATTTGAAAGTTATGCATGAAAACTATTTTCAAATAAGAATCGGGATTAGAATTCGATGGGCTAGCGACTGCTCGACTGTGATCTAGATACCGCCTCATAAAAATATTGGTTTTACAATGAGTTCTACTAACTAAAATAAACCAGCTCTCATAAAATACTGCCCATTATTGTTTACCGAACCCTGAACAGTGAACTGGACCGAGAATTTTGATTTACCCTATTAGAATTACAAATAAATGTAGTATAAAACAATTTTATATCGGCCCAGCAGATTCTATGTAACGGTCAATTAAACAAATAAACTCTGGAGTTATGTTTGTTCGTACTAATGATTTATTGTTTTTCGTAAATAAATACATAATATATTGCTTTGTACGATGAAATACGAAAATTAATAGTTCCACGAAAGCGTTCTGAAATATGTAGAATCGCAAGAATTATATCAAAATCTTAGATGGATGATATTTGAGAGAAATTCCGTTGACACTTCCGTTTACTTGCTGTCGAGTTTAGTATTAGGAGATTTTCACTAATTTATCGTCATGTAATTTCAAATGTCACTCAATCGCAGGGTTGCGCGCAACTTTCGACGGCTCGCTGCCGGTAAACTCGAGGGTTCTCAACGTCACAGTCAGGTGTATCGAGTGTGACATCCCTAGGTACGAGCCGCTCGAGCTCGACAAATACTACAAGGTCGTGTCGCAGAGCTTCCTCGGCGATGGCGGCGATGGTTTTAGTGTGAGTGCGAGTTTTACAAGCTTGATACGCAATACATTATTTAATTTTATTCGTATTTTCAGACGGTTAAAAATAATAAAGCTTTTAATAACTATGGTAAAACATCACAGGTGTTTTTTTAAGATGGTGCATTCTAAAAAAGTTGGCAATGTCGTAAATAGCTGCTGTGGAATATTTCCTTGTTTTTATTAATTTATCAATTTGACAGTAATGACATTAAATATTTGCAATTTATTCTCAATCAATATTTTGATGCACTATTCATCCATATCATTTAATTTTGTTATATTAACAAATGAATCAAAATAGCGAAATATTTGACAGCTACTTGCTTACTTCCAGAATGCACGCTCTTAAGTGTGCAAACGAGGCAGATGTGTTTTTAGAGGCTGATAATGAGTCTTAAAGGACAACACGAAACAAAATGGTGTCCTAAATAAAATGTTATTTTTCTTTCTTTTACTTAGGTCCAAGATATGGTAGATTTCACAAAATTATTTTTTTTGGGGTACCAAACATTCAGCTCAGCAATAAGCTTGCTGACAGGCTCACCCTCCCACCTCATAAACTAGTTTAAAGTTCGTAAAATGAAGAATATCTTCTCCCAATCAAGAATGTTGAACCCTGAGGCTGTGGTCTATTATGTAGGCTAATATCAATAGGCTACGAGCCTCACCTACAAGTTAACATTAGCATAATATTGTCTACATAATGTACATCGAAGTTACCATGAAATTGGAATATTTTATCAGGCTTGCTTTATGAAGAAAATTTTGTAGGTAAACGTCAAAAGTTTAGTCCAAGTTTTTTGTAGTTTCGTGTGTAAGTGAAATGGCGTTATGGCTGTTTAGTTTGACGTGCAAGATAGAAGACTCTCACGCGCACCGGAATTTAAACACGCTTCGTTCAAATGTAGATTTATGACAAAATGCTATACTTAAATCACTTTTTAGCTTATACGTTTTTAACCTATTTAAATACCTTCGATTTAAACCAAATTGTACTGCACAGTAAGGAATTGTTTACGTATAATCGTATCAAACTGAAAATAGACGGTGCTACTTTGAATTTTTTTTCAAAGTAGCACCGTCAAAAAATCAAGTAATCATGTATCGGTTTGAATACAGCAATAGACAATACAGTGAAATAGCAAATAAAATCCAAATGATTTAACCTTTTGGGTTTATACGAATTTTAAAAACACAAAATTATCGATTTATAGGTCGCTAGCCCATCGATCTTTCGATCCCTTACTTCAAAAATTCTCGTTAGGTTTTTTTCTGGAAGTCTAATTTTCTTCATCTCAGTCTCTAAGCTACTTTCAACCTTCCAGGGCTGCGGGCAGTTTTCGATGGAGCCCTACCTGTAGGCAGCCGAGTGCTTAACGTGACCATTCGTTGTATAGAATGTGATGTACCAAAATACGAACCTTTGTCAACCGAAAAGATGTATAGAGTTGTTTCAACCGACTTCATAGGCAATGGCGGAGGCAATTACACTGTGAGTCCTAAAAATATGGCCAGAACTCTTTTGTTACCACAAAAATAATTGTTACGTTTTCAAATTGCATGTTTTTTTGTAGGGATTTTGTTGGGTTGGTTGGTTTAATTCAAACGCTTAAATGATTTTATTCTCACACCCGTCTAATAAATAAATAAAAATATTTATTGCAGACCACGTGATCGATAAAAACAAAATAAAAAAAATACGGCAGGGGTTTATTCGTGTATATAATTGGTTGTCTATTGTCTTCCATGTTCTATACCTACATTGTCAACTTTTAAAAATACATCTGCCTCAAAGTATTAAAAAAGATGCCAGTATTTCATGGTCTATATCAAAAGCTATACCGAAATTAGCAAAAACCTCAATTTACATGTTCACTCATTCGCCTCTTTCAAACTTTACAGATGATAAGTGAAAACCGGCAAAACCCATTGGTTCTAGGAGTGGACAACGTTATTCTAATGGAGTACATACGTCATCAATCGCCCTTATTCGCAGACACTAATGGCCGTATGACGATAAGCAACCCTTGCATTGTGTAACTGAAAAACGGTGAAGCAGGCATTTTTGTGGCACTATTTGTATTTTTTACGAAAAAAGTTTATGTACGAAAAATTTATTATTTATTGATTTTTTTTTAGCAAAATGTTGTTTTATTTATTTACCACTAGCTGATCCGGTGAACTTCGTACCACGTGAGACAAAATTTAGATTTTTTCGATTTTTCGGCTGTTCTTTTGGATTTTTCCTGTTTTTAGGGTTCCGTACCTAAAAAGGAAAAAAGGGAACCCGTCCGTCTGTCTGTCTGTCTGTATTTTTTCGGTAACAATGTTAAATTTGTTTTTGGGATAAATTCTTTTCAACTACGGAACCCTTCGTTGTGCGTGGTCCAACACGCACTTGGCTGGTTTTTTTTTCCTAAACCACCACAGTATTGAGGCGAACAAAACGAAAAAAATATTCTAATTCGTGGAGCCATTTTCGAGTTTTTGCAAGACTGATTTTTATATATCTAAAGGGAGAATTATATTATTATTATTAGTGACCAATACTCAAACACACGATTGTACTCATGATAACAAACAACTTTTACCATGAGACCAAACCTGAAATCGCAAAAAAAAAAATCAGATGTTCCCTACATTTTGGCGGGTTATGAAAACATAAATGTAGGAAACAGCCGACTTTATGTTTGGTCGCATCACTATTACCAGTCACCCTATCCTCCTTAGTCGTTCGCTCTTGACCGAGTGGTCGTGGTTGATGACTCTGCATTTTCTTTGGCCAAAGCAGCCCTCGCGATGCTCCTCCACTTATTCCGGTCTGTACACCCTATACATTTGTATAAATAAATTCTTCATTTCGGGCTAGTAAGTCATACAATCCATAAAATATTAGTAAGTAACAATAAATTTCAAACTATGTTTGTAAACTTTCACACACTAAAAATAAAAACAACTAAAAAGACGTGGCCCAACTCGTAGGGCCCAACACACATTGGCACGTGCCTCCGTACCCAGTGTCTTAAGGCACTGTCCACTTTGTCTAATAATGTTTTGTTTTATTTGTATAATAATAATTATGTGAATCGTAGTCATAACGAAAAAAAAAAACATCTTGAAACTATGTATAGTAGTAAAGTAGTTACTAAATTACACTATTACACTAATATTATAAAGGCAAAACTTTGTGAGTGTGTGTGTGTGTGTATGTTTGTATTATTGTTACTTCTTCACGCTCAAACGGCTGAACCGATTTGGATGAAATTTGGTATGTAGATAGCTTATACCCGGGATTAATACATGGGCTACTTTTTATCCCAGTCTACGTGGGTGAAACCGCGGGGGGGAACTAATCCTACTAATATTATAAATGTAAAAGTTTTTGTTTGGATGTTTGGATGTTTGTTAGTCAATCACGCAAAAACGGCAGAACGGATTTGGATGAAATTTGGTATACAGATAGTTTATAACCTGGATTAAGACATAGGATACTTTTCATCCCGGTAGAAGATTCCCGTGGGATAATTTCCGACATACACGTGGGCAAAGCCGCGGGCGGGTGACTAGCATTTCCTAATCCGTTCAGCTGTTTTTGCGTGATTGAGTAACAAACATCCAAACATACAAACTTTCACATTTATAATATTAGTAGGATAGGATAACATAACACATAACATCACGCCTGTAATCTCCAAAGGGTTAGGTAGAGGTGTACCTATGTTTAAGTCCCATGTAATAGGGGGCGAGCCTATTGCCATCAACCGGGCACTAATTCAGACTCCGGGCTGCTACTGAGAAATACTTGATGGAAAAACCCAATAACACATTTACTTGACCTGGGAATCAAACCCAAGATGGTCGGTATAATGTAGGTAGGTACGGTCAGCAACAGAAGTCGGTTAACACTGCTACTTTTTAACATCATCTAAATTAACACAAAATGATACGATAACCTCCTTTTTAGCATTTCTTTTATTAGATAAGAGTTAATTTTATTTGAAATTCACATTTTTTCCGATTTTAATGAAGTATTTTTCTCAATAATTAAGATTTAGAAAACTCAAGTGTCAATCGACTTTTGTTGCTGACTGTACCTAACAAAATTTCAGTTTTCGCAAACAGAAATAAAATTAGTTGCAAGTCCAACAATTACCTACAGGTAAGATAAATGTTATTACGATCACAAAAGCATTTAAAAATATTCTCACTCACAAGATTTATACAGTGCAAAAGCGAATTGCTGAGAAAATAAAAAGTTTCAGAAATTAATTGCCATAATAAATTATTCAGTAAAATGATCTGATACGAAATGCTCACAAAAAATCTAGTTAGTCATGGACCAAAGAACCGTTATTCATCTCATTGAAAAAACTCATTTTAATGGAGTGTGAATGATTCTTATATTCCGAGTCAGGTCTCTTTAATATGAATCGATTTATTGAGAAGTCCTTCTTTCAGTAGGTAATGTAGGCGAGGTTTTTACATGATATTGGAGATTATTGGTCCTTTTATCCGCAATTGGGATAATGCTACATGAAGGTTACTTTTCATTTGTGAAGATTAGCTTACCTACTACAGTATAATATTAGTACCTACAACTATGTAAGCCGTGATATAATTAAAAGTAAGTTTTTGACGGTATAAAATGTGGCTTAAAATATACCGGATGACTTTAATTACTGTCTCGAAAAAAATTGGGTATATTAGGTGAACGGAGTAGAAGCTTACGGCATACCTAACTTTTTTTTTTTAATTAAAAAAACAAAAATTCACATCGTATGCACGCTGCGTATGATTTGAATTTCGATATTATAAAACGATTTATTATTTTTTTTCAAAAGTTCTGTTTTTATGGTTCAAATATGAAAAGTTTACATCGAATTTGTAGTATTTATTGGTACTTAGATATTTTTTTGTATAAGCTATTAAAAAAAAAAAACTATGTAAGTATGCCATATGCTTCTACTCCGTTCACCTAATATACCCAATTTTTTTCGAGACGGTTAAATAAGTCATCCAGAATAAATGGTGATTACAATGCAGGTGTGCTTGCTCATATAGGTACAGTAAAGAAACGAGTATTGATTTCTAAGTTTATTTGTATGTATCAAATTATGAATCTGCAACCTGATTCTTAAGAATTTAGTTAGGTAATGCTAACATGGATGCCAAATAGTTCTTGGATCTTGTTCGAAAGCGGACGCCAAAACTCATAGACTTTGCACCCATTTCTGGGCCAAAAGAGGTCAAAAATAAATCACATTATTTAACTTCAGTTCCTCGTGGCTAAGTAATAACAGCCGCACGGGTCGATTCATCAGTTTAAGCTAAGCTTGCCGGGTTTGGTCAGTGGATGGGTGACTATCTTTACATACCGAGACTCCTCCGTGCCTTGGAAAGCACGTTAAGCCGTTGTTCCCGGCTGTCATTCGTGGTTCTTTGACAGTCGTTACGAGTCGTCAGAAGCCTGAAAGTCTGACAACTAGTCTTACGAAGGGGTATTGTATTACCCAGTTACTGGGTTGTGGAGGTCAGATAGACAGTCGTTCCATGTATTGTATTCAGTATTATTCCATGTATTGTTTACTGGTATTCAGCTGCATCCAGTTAGACTGGAAGCCGACCCCAACATAGTTGGGAAAAGCCTAGGTAGATTTTTTTTTATCCTTATCCATACCTTTTTTTTGTGGATGGGAAATCATCAAATGCCTTCTCCCGCTCTGGGTGGAGGGGAAGGGCGTGTCAGACTTTTACTGACAAAAAACCCATCCGTGTTTCTTCAGTTGCCTGTGCCTGGGCAACGGTATCTCTTTCGAGAAACCGCGACCCCAACCACCTAAATACCTACCTTAAAAGTAAATTCTCAAATCATCATCATCTGCCCAGCCTTTTCCCAACTACGTTGTGGTCGGCTTCCAGTCTAACCAGATGCATCTGAATACCAGTATTTTACATGGAGCGACTGCCTATTTGATCCCCACAACCCAGGAACTGGGTAATACTATGGTAAGACTGGTTGTCAGACTTTCAGGCTTCTGACGACCCGTAACGGCTGTCAAAGATCCACGAATGACAGCCGGGACCAACGTCTTAACGTGGTTTCCGAGGCACGGAGGAGTCTCGGTATGTAAAGATGGTCACACATCCCCGGACCAACCCCGGCAAGCGTAGTTTAACCTGATGGATCGATCCGTGCGGCTGTTATTTCTTAGCCACGAGCTCCTCCAAAAGTAAATTCTCAAATGTAAATAGAAAACTTATCAAGCTCCGACGATATTTCTGCATTTTTAAAAAAGTAAGTAGACGCAGTTTTAATGAAAAATATTTGAGGAAGCAAGTTTCGCGGACCGGGAGGACAATTAAAAACAGTTTTCTTTTCAACACTGAAACCGGGTAGTTAAAGTAGTTTTCTTTTATTTATATTTCGTTATTTACTCAAATGAGACCAAAATGAAAAGCAGAAGCACGACCTCCGTCAGAATAAATATTGTATTTTGATTTATGAGTCAGTAAATGTTGTTTTTAGTTTTAATTAATTGCTTTGCTATTTATTTTTATAAGTAGTGCATTTTATTGGAGACGTGACGTTTAGGTACCACTGAATATAGTAGGTATTGTGTTCACGCCCTTCATTCATTTCATTCATCAAAAGACCATTTCAAACGCCAATCTACGAGTACATGGTCTTCACATGATCTGACCAAGATTATGTCTGGAATTTAAAAGAGACTGTGACCTCTGAGTTTGTTTCGGCCTTTCTTCTGACAGTAGTCATTGACGTGTAAAAGTGTTTGACGTGTAAAAAATTTGTACAAACCTACTTACAGAAAATTAATCATTTATCATTAACTAGCTGCGGCATGTGGTTTCACCCTCGCGGACCGAGATAAAAAGTAGCTTATATATAGCTCCAGGGTATAAGCTACCTACATACCAAATTTCATCCAAATCAGTCCAACCGTTTGAGCGTGAAGAAGTAACAAACATACATACATACATACATACACGCACACACTCACTTTCGCCTTCATAATAATAGTATGCTATGAAGTATGATTGTATTCTTTGAATTTTATGTTATTGAAGTTAAATAAGTTTGTTTAAATTTGACTTTTAGTAGCAAGCAGCTTCTGTCCAATGTCTTTTTTAACTTAAAATGCTATGTATACCTATAATTTTGTTTATGTACATTAGTAGAAAACATTTACTAAATACTCTTATTAACCAATGTTGAATAGAGATGATGCCTGGGTAAAAAAAAAAAGAAATTCTATTTAGTCCGTCAGTCAGATAATAAAAAAATATTAGACACGTATTTTTTGCTTTATCATATTAATAAAAAAATACTTAGCTATCACGCATTAAAGTTGGGGAGTGGGGGCTCGCTACGTCACTTGTACGTATAAAACCTAGCTACGCGTGACGTCATGCCATATTTTAACTCAATGTATCGCCGTAATTTTTTGATTACATAAAAAAAGAAAAAATACCTGTCCAATATTTTTTAATAATGTCTATGACGGACAAAAAATAAATTTTTAGTCATCATCCCTATTGTTGGTGTTCTTAAATAAATAAACATTGGATTTTCAAAATGGGTGATTTGATAGGTTTGTTGGTGATCACTATTTGGTATTTGCAGACAATACTACACTCATCTTCTGCGAATAGTACTCCCCAAACCGCCTTCTCTGTCAGGAACTTAACCAAACTACATCGATCACGAATATAATCGCGGCAATTTCCTTGAATTTTCAAAAACATACATAAAACTAAATGCATGATTATAAAAACCCACCTCACACCACTTCTGACCACAGTTTCATTATTATTTTAGTTACTAAAGCACCCATTAAACTATTCCCTGTATAAAGGCTTTGCACACCACTAGTTACTGAGATTCAATGGCCCGTGAAATTGCACCGAGCTGCACTTTCAAAGTTCTACTTGTGTATGCCTTATACGATGTCTATAAGTGTGACTAAATGGTACCGGATTTTTTTCAGTGTGACTAGTAAGCACACCGGGACTCGAATCGCTTTTACGCTACTCGTGTCTTCAAACTTTTTACGATTAGTTACACAGCTAAATAAAAGATTTAGGGCCTGTTTCACCACCTAAGATTAAGTTCTTAGTAACTTACTTGGCAGATAATTTCATACACATTCTAGTAAAGTAGTGGCTACTCGGACATCGTGAAATAGGCCCTTACAGTCAATAGGCAGTTGCAATCAAAAACATGAGAATGAAAACGTTTGGCGTTTTTAGGTAAGTACTGAGAAATAAAGAAAACATATCTTGACAGAAAATATTACGACATAAAAGAAATAATACAAGGAAACTACCCAGGCAGTTAATGTACGTATTTTCAGTAAGTAGGTACAAGTAGAGAATTCAACATAATAGGTAAAACAACCACTTAGTTTTATCGTAAATACGTAATCAAAAAATTCCTGGAACGATCGATGTGGTATGTGGCGCGGTATGCTTTCAACCAACGATAAACCTACAATTAAGTTTTTGTAACTTATTGTATATCCAATACATGTATAGTTTTAATACTTTTAGGGCCCATTTCACCAATGGCGTCGTTATTCAAGTATAACTATTCCAGGGATAAAATTATTACCTGCATTTACTCTCAGAATAACTCACATTACGTTTCACCACTTTGTAAAGACAAAAAGTAACTCCTAGTATAACTATTCTTTGTTATGTGTTTTTTTGTTATCTGTGGCACGTTGAATGTGAAGCGACAAACGAATGAATGTGAATGCAGACAAATTCAATAGGCTTGTCATTTTCTCAGTACAGTATAGCATAACAGGGCCTTTTTAATTTAGTCGTTATTTTTAACATCTGTGCCAATGTGTCTCGGATATAAATTGCAATTGATGTTCAATTTTTAATAATAAATTGTATGCTGCTGCTTTAGATAAACGAAATCTAATCATGAAATCCTTTTCGTCGTAGTTGTAAAAATGCTCATTTCTTTCTTTAAACCATCTTGAACGTCTCAAAATAACATAGTCATCTTCACTATCACTTTCACTGTCCGATAACATTCTTCTCAAGCGCTGCATTTCTTTAACTAAATAAATACTTATTTTCTTTGAATTGCAATGCACATCAATGGTCGCTCACACAAGACAAGACTACAAGTGGTGATGGTAGGCGGTAGCTCCGCTCAGCTGACATAAAAATTGCCGCCATTTTGATTTTATCTGAGGAATAAGCCTGTTGTTCCTTCAAAATTGGTGGTATAAGAGCGAGCGCGCACTGCGGTGCGTTTCCGGTAGTTCTGCCGCACTGGGCGGGGCCTACAGTAACAAAACGCATGACCGCAGTGCGCGCACTTCAAAGACATTCCATACTTCACAGATTTTGCGGTAGAAAAACGCACCGCAATGCGCGCTCGCCCTAAGAGTTACTCTCGTATATCTTTGTTATTCTCAGGATAAGTAGTTGGTGAAACGAAAACATGGTTATCTGAGAGTAAATAGTAGCTTTATCCTTGGAATAAAACTTATTCTAGTTTGGTGAAATCGGACCTTAATATTATAGGTACAAAGCGACATAATCCTCCGGGTAGTACCAACTGATTAATGCTTCTCTTTAATTTAATTTTGATTTTAAAACTGTAGATCCGATTTCTAACATTCATCTTGAATACCTACGATAAGATATTTTCAACGTAACTCCACTAAGAATATTTTTGTTTGAATTGGGACCAAACTTGCAGGCAAAATTTAGTTGCAGAGTAATCTAAAAATAACAAAATGATATCCTAACATATCTAAAACTATTCACAAACTAAAACATGGCGTCGAAAAATCCATCCGCATCGCTGTGAAAAATGTACCCAAGAGACTGGACGCATTGCCACGTTGTAGACAATGTTTGACCTCTGGTTGTGTTGTTGCAGATAGATCTAGTTAATTCCAAAGCATCCAGCTGGGTCGTAAAACCACTATCCATCAAATCTAGACAGTAGACCGTACATTTTATGGCTATCTTTGTAAGTTTGTTAGGGTTCCGTACTTCAAAAGGAAAAAAAACGGAACCCTTATAAGATCACTCGTGTCTGTCTGTCCGTCTGTCACAGCCAATTTTCTCCGAATCTAATGGACCGATTAAGTTGAAATTTGGTACACATATGGATTTCTATAACCCAATCACGTATGGCTTAAGTTAATAAAAGAATTTTAAATATGGGGGTCACTTTTAGGGGCAAATAAGAAAATTTAAAAAAAAAGTTTAGCAAACTGTACCATGTGACATATCAAATGAAAGAGCTTACTATGAGGGTCTCAAATATATTTTTTTATAATTTTAAAATAAATCGTTTTAATTTTATTTAAGAAAATAGACAAAAATTGACTATTCCCCCACTTATCTCCGAAACTGCTGAGACTAAAATTTTGAAAAAAATACAGAAAATAGTTCTATACCTGTAGATTACAGGAAAATCTATAAGAAATTTGTGGTCTTAAAATAATATGGTAAATCTCTCAATATTGTGAGTACAAACTTACAGTTACTGTCGGAATGTATGGGAGAACATGTTTTTCAACCATGATGCTAAGTTTGTTCTTGGGATAATTTCATCCCAACTACGGAACCCTTCATTGTGCGTAGTCCGATACGCACTTGGCCGGTTTTTTTTTATCCTCAGCACAATGTGGCTAGTTTGAGGTCCCGGATTAAATGCCAAGATTCTAGAATCTAAGTCTTTCTTTAAAAATAGTACCTTACATTGAGTACCTATAATATCCCGCTAGGTAAACTTATCTACCGCTCCACCTCCTACAAAAATCAAAGTTGTATTCCATTTTAACTAAAAACATTCCTCTTCCAACCGACATTCACTTGTGGAAAGTTGTGCCATATCTAGATGTAATTCATCACAGATAGTTGGTAATCCCCCGGGAAGTTGTCTTGATCCACATTCCTTGCCTACAAGTACGCTCGCTTACTCAACGGGACTTAACTTTTCCTGTTATCTGTTTTGCGTACTTTAGCAGAAACTTCCAGCAGTGAAACCTATGTCAATGTTTTTATTGCAAGATCGAATGACGTGGGTCGACTGGTAGAGTTAGAAAGAAAGAAAAGAAAGAAAGAAAATACGTTTACTAAACGACTGATGATCGTTCTTATTTATTTATTTTATTTATTTATTTATTTATTGAAATGCCTTAAAACTAATAATAAACCTTAACCTTATAATATCTCAATCAATCTGCCTAGCCTTTTCCCAACTATGTTGGGGTCGGCTTCCAGTCTAATCGGATGCAGCTGAATACCAGTATTTTACATGGAGCGACTGCCTATCTGACCTCCACAACCCAGTAACTGGGTAATGCGATACCCCTTGGTAAGACTGGTTGTCAGACTTTCGGGCCTCTGACGACCCGTAACGACTGTCAAAGATCCACGAATGACAGCCGGGACCAACGGCTTAACGTGCTTTCCGAGGCATGGAGAAGTCTCGGTATGTAAAGATAGGTCACCAATCCACTGACCAACCCCGGCAAGGGTAGCTTAACCTGATGGATCGACCCGTGCAGCTGTTATTACTTAGCCACGAGCTCCTCTTATAATATCTCTATACATTATAAACGCATGCTGCGCTATTAGATGCGGTGGTCATGGCATAAAGTGTTATTATATATCAAAATGATAATTATAGTGAACGAGCTTTAGTCCGCGGCTTCGCCCGCGTGGATGTCAGGAAATATCCCAAGGGAACGTACTACCGGGAAATCCTTCCTTACTCCTTGTCAACATTATAAAGGCAACCTCTGTGCAAAATTTCAGCTTTCTAGATCCAACGGTTTGGGCTGGGCATTGATTAATCAGTCAGTCAGTCAGTAGGACTTCTCTTTTTATTTATATAGATGATAGAAAAGGGTAGTAAAAATCCTAAATATCTTATTAGTACTTATTATTTTATATTCAGCTGCGCCTTATAGCTAGGTTTTCGGCCGAATTAATCATTACATAATAACACTGTATTATTATGCAGCTATAAACTCTAGACCTTCTAATTATTACTGCTTTTGTTGGAAAATGTTGCGGTACCTTCATAAATATGTAGGTACTTCTAACAAACAATAATCGTGAAATACCACAAATGAAACATGATTTTGGTAATAAATACTTGATTTGTTCGTTTCATAAGATATTTAATGCTAGTTTCTATATATCTATATAAAGGGAAAGAGTACACCCACGTTTTACGATCTCTCGTAAAACGTCTGAAGAGGTGTTCCTCGTCATTTTATTAGGAAGATGTTTAAGGAACATAGTTGGTGAAGACGTGTTGGAATCCGGGTAATAATATGAAATGGAAAATAATTTAATGTTTTGCGTTGTAGCTCTAGTAATAAGTAAATAAACTAGAAAGAAAGAAAGAAAGAAAGAAAAATGCGTTTATTTGACATTACAGCAAAATATAAATAGGTACACCTTAAAACTATAACAAAACATAAAACAATTATTGCAATGCCAAAAGGGCCTCAGCTCAGCATATTGTCAGATGACAACACAAGGTCTGCCACCTGACGCTGATTTTCAGCTGCAACCCACGAGTGCCATACGCTAGAATAATCTAAATTAACACAAGGAAGTGTGTGTCCGAGTTATAATAAATGAAAATGAAAATGAATATGACATGCATGCGTGTGTGTGTTGTGTTGTAATTAATAAATAACTAAAACAACAACAACAAAATCGTGAGACTGCATTGTTCTTCTAAACTACGAAACGTATAATATTTTGATATTTTGATGCGGAACTACAAATGCTTTTGGGGCTGTGCAAATATTAGTAATGGTTTTAGCAAATACTAGCTGACCCGCCAGACAGTGTCCTACCAAAATTTCAATTTCTTTTTTTTTCTTTTATTTTACATCCACCCCTGTATTAGAGCAAACAAAACAAAAAATACATATTCAAATCGGTTAAGCCGTTTTTGAGTTTTAACGAGACTAACGAACAGCAATTGATTTTTAAACAACATGTCACAGAATTAATGGCACAACCGCTTAAGGGGTCGTTGTACACATCATTACACAGACACAGAGGCAGTAAATAGTGTGACTGGAAATTGCACAGTATTTTTTTTCTAAAAAATCGTATCTTAGGTACTACTTGGGATATATTTTATTTTTATATTTTTTTAGAATAGTCATAAGATTTATTAGAATAGTGTTATTTCAAAGTTATCCATTAATTATGGGACACCCTGTATGTTAGTGACTAAACTATTGGATATATTTGATTGAATTTTCGTATGCAGACTGAGAACGACATTAGATTTATGCAGTTTAATTTATTGTCGTATTGTTGTCTCCACCTTCTTTTATGGTTGTCTCCACCTTCTTTTATATCTTACCGCTGAAACTGGAAGTGCTAACAGAAATACTAAGATTAAAAGGAAATGAAAACAGAACTTGGTCTTGCCCTTAAATGAACAATAACTAGGATTTGTGGTCAATATGAGCGAAGAGGTCGTAAACCTTTGACAAATATAGCTAGTCTTACATAGCCGTTATATGAGAAATCTTATCACCTTCGTTATTAGAGGTGATAAAATCAGTTATAATTACGGGGTTTTCGTCCTTATATAGTAGCAACACAGGGTGGACATAAATAAATAATTACGGTAGAGCCTACATATTACATAAATTATGCTTTTAGTCATAGAAATATATGACTTGTAAGTAGGTTTAAGGTTACCTAAAACTCGTGTCAGGTGGTCACACGAAAAAGAAAAAAAAGAAAAAAAAAAAAAACTAAGGACCAATATTAAAATCGTAAATCATCGTTTCTTTCTGTTTTTAACCGACTTCAAAAAAGTAGGTTCTGATTTGACACGTATGTATGTATAGTTATTTTACCTCACGAAAGCGGGCGAGCCATACTTGTATGTGTAAATGTTACATGCACATTGTCGCTCGGCAGCGCGCTACCTGCAGGTACGCACACAAGAGCGCGTGTCGAGCGCGTGTCTAGACGCATTACATTTACAAGTATGGCTCACCCGCTTTCGTGAGATAAAACAACTGTATATACACATATGTATGTTTGTATGTCCGCGATTTTCTCAAAAACTGATAAACCAATTTTGATGATTCATTCACTAACGTAATCTATATACTTTCAGGAAGGTTTTAGTATATTAGGTAATAATGTAGGTACGAATTCGGCTTGCGCGTGGTTGGTCACAGTGTCAACCTAACCTAAAATTGAATATCATTCAGGTCGCTAGTAGAACGGCCGCCGCCGTTTAGTTAAAAGGCTAGGCGGTTAACTAAACGGTTAACATGTTGGCTGTGATATATCAATCTGCCCAGCCTTTTCCCAATTGTGTTGGGGTCGGCTTCCAGTCTAACCGGATGCAGCTGAATACCAGTATTTTACATGGAGCGACTGCCTATCTTACCTCCACAAGCCAGTTACTGGGTAACGCGATACCCCTTGGTAATACTGGTTGCCAGACTTTCGGGCTTCTGACGACCCGTAACGACTGTCAAAGATCCATAAATGACAGCCAGGACCAACGGCTTAACGTGCTTTTCGAGGCACGGAGGAGCCTCGGTAGAAAGAAAGAAAGAAGAAATTAACCTGATGGATCGACCCGTGCGGCTGTTATTACTTAGCCACGAGCTCCTTGTTGGCTGTGATATATACAAGATAATATTGTTACAATTACCGTTTACTACAAGATTTACAACCGCCTAATAATACCTACATGTCTATTCATTAGAGGAAACAAGCTGCAAGAGTACCTACTACACCACAATATTATATTCTGTTACCATAAGCTAACGAACATAATACCTATCTATACGACCTATTTTGAAAGGGCTGTCTTTCTGATTTTAACCTGGCCATGGCGACTGAAAATAAGATAAATGATTACACGCACTGTAAAATTATGAGAACATTTCTATATAATGTAAAGTCAGGGAAGTCATTTGATGATTTTCCTTCCTCGAAAAAAAAGGGAAGTTAATTTTTAATCTAATTGACCACCAACTTGAATTGTCCCTAAAATTCATTGCTAAAATCAAATGACAACTGTAATTTTTTTACAGTTGTATGAAATGGCTTTAGCACCGCAAATGAACAATTTTTGAAACAATTAATATAGCTGACTATTATTATATAGGGTAGCAGGGATATCAACGCACAAACTGTAAACATGAATTCAGTACATAATTGTAGACCCCCATAGCGTTGAAATTTTAGCGAGCCTTACAGCAGTCGCATAATTATGATGTCTAACAAATTTCAATACGTCACTCAAAACATTTAGAAACATATTTTCACTTCCTGTTACACACTTCCGTTCCTTTTCACGAAATCATTGCCACAGATTGCAGGAGAGCGAGAGGAATTATGTTACACATCAAAAAACGAGCGAGCCTTACAGTAGTCGCATATGATCAATCAATCTGCCTAGCCTTTTCCCAACTATGTTGGGGTTGGCTTTCAGTCTAACCGGATGCAGCTGCATACCAGTATTTTATATGGAGCGACTGCCTATCTGATTTCCACAACCCAATTACTGGGAAATACGATAACCCTTGGTAAGACTGGTTGTCAGACTTTCGGGCTTCTGACGACCCGTAACGACTGTCAAAGATCCACGAATGACAGCGACCAACGGTTTAACGTGTTTTCCGAGACACGGAGGAGTCTCAGTATGTTAAGATGGTCACCCATCCACAGACCCACTACGGCAAGCGTAGTTTAACCTGATGGATTGACCCGTATGCCTGTTATTACTTAGCCACGAGCTCCTCGTCACTCAAAACTTTTAGAAAAATATTTTCACTTCACTTCCGTCCCTTCTCACGAAATCACTCCCACAGATTGCAGGAAGCGAGCGGAAAGATGTTCCTCTTAGAAAAAAAATTGCTGTTTCATAAAAAAAGTGTAATATCTACGCGGTCAAAAGGTATGGAACAGGCAATTTTTTTTTAATAAAAAAAAATCTGGTAAATAACACCCATTGCCCGAAATGTAAAATAAATCAAATTAAATTAAAATAAAATCCAAATAAACAAAACATCCAATAAAATAAAATCAAAACAAATCAATCGTCCAATAAAATAAAATCAAAACAAATCAATCGTCCAATAAAATTAAAATAACCGACGAAAATTTAAACTCAAGGGGATTCCGAATCTTGTACTGAATACATGGTAACAGGTTACGCGTCGATGTACCTGCTACCCTGTATAATATGCAAGAGATGACACTTCAAACAGAACGGGTAGCGGTATCTGTCATCACAACGAAGAGAAAGTGTCTAGTGGTATTGGTATTTGCAATTTTACCTACGCTGAGGCAGACATCATAACCTATTGTGATGGCAGGAGCTAAACGAAATGGTGAAACAGATTAGCCAGTCAGCGAAGTTCGTAGGTGTACCACCTAATAAGCCCACGATTGCTTAGCTAGCACCTAATCACCTAACACCAGTGGCAGCTCAAGCGGATTGTAAAAAATAAAACACTTACACAAATTGGTTCTTTTTAGTGTTCCGTACCTCAAAAGGAAAAAACGGAACCCTTATAGGATCACTTCGTTGTCTGTCTGTCTGTCTGTCAATCTGTCAATATCCTTTTTCTCAGGAACACGAGGAGGTATCAAGTTGAAATTAATATCAAATACGTAGCTCTATGGTTCTCGCTCTAAAAAATCAAGCTTCTAAGTCAACTCAGTAAAAAATTCGGCCATTTATGCGACATATTTTGATACTCGCAAGAAAATCAAAACCTATACGTACTTACGTTGACCTAGAATTATGTTTGGCAAGAAGCAACGTGTCACAGAGAAAAAAAACCGAAAACAGTTAACTTGCAATTTTATCACAATGTTTTTTGGAATTTCAAACTTAAATTATACTTACGACGTTACATCCTCAACATTTAATTATTACTATGTAGTTTCACTTCTCAACGTACTAGGCGTCGCACATAATTTTTAGAGCTGTAGGAATAAAAATCATATTATAAAATTCAAACTGGTCAATATCCGCCGACCCTAGCGCCATCTCCAGGTAACTTCATTCCTTTTTTATGTGCGGGCGTCGCAACATCGCGTGTTTTGCAAAAATACAGTTTTAGTTTAAAAAATAGTGTGTTTTAGTGGAAAAAACGTGTTATTATGGGAAAACGAAAAAGGGAACGTAGTAACTCGAAAATTCGACGAAAGATAAAGCGTTTGGAGCGAAAACTACGTGTCTCATCGTCAACAGTTAGTCAGGATGAGGAAGGTTAGTACTTACCTATACACATCTTTATTATTACGTTCCTAATTTGAATAACGTAACCAACTATTGGTGTGTCTAGCGAATCATGATGACTATGAACGAATTTTATTTGTCTAAATATCATTTTTGTTTCTTTTTTCGTCCTGTCGTTTTGCGATAAGTATGTTTGCTGTCTACCTTCACTTAAGGTAACTTTTTAAGTTGGTTGAAAATTGTACTTTGTTGTTTATCACGTTCATAATAAGGATTAGATTCGTATGTTTGGTGTTACTTTTTGTTACATTCGACATGTAAGTGTAATATAGGTCCTAGCTACCATCCTAAATAGCTAGTAATTCATTGAGTTCTTGCATCTATATGAGTTATACTCCGTGACGTGAGCACGGCTGATAACGAATTAGTCTAGTGGCGTATCGGGAATACGTACAATGACTTTAAAATGTATACACACTGCTTACAGCAGCTTGTCAAATAAAACAGTCGAATGGCGTAACGTGAGTACGTACAAAGACTAAAAAATAACACTGTGTCAACTACAACAGTCGTTCTTTCTCTTTTAACTTACAGAATATGACCGCTATCTCTCAAGATCGCCAACACCAGACTCACTGCGGTGGTCTGTGTATTCAGATGAATCTGAAAATAATATTCCTACTATATCTGGCGTTGTAGTCCCCGCTAGTCTGCCGCGTACCGGCGATGCTACAGATAATGCAGATGCATCTAATTTGCTCCCTCAGGACCCCGGTCCTAGCTCAAATGAGGTCCTAATTGCTGATTCCTCAGTTTTACCGCCTGAAATATTAGAGGCGCTGGGAGATTCAACGGGCAAAGAAGAGGTCTTAGGCCCGACTATAAACGAGGAGATTTCTAAACGTTGGGGTAGGATCTTAGTAGAAGGTTTGACTAAAGAGATGAAGGAAGCCACTTTAAAGAAAACTTTAACGCCTGAGAACTTCACTTTGTCGAAAGCGCCAAAACTTAATTTAGAAATTTCTGCCATCGTAAGTGACAACATTAAGCATCGGGATAAACTCCTCGAAAGAGCTCAGAACCAACTTGGCTTGGGCATTTCTGGTCTCAGCAATCTGGCTTCGTCTTTGATTAAAGAAGACCACCCAAAGGTGGAAATCTTAAAAAGACTGTCAGAAGTCAGCAAGATTTTTCTAGATTTACACTATGAGAACTCACAACATAGAAGAAAGTTGATAACTTCTTCACTTGATAAAAAATTTACCACTACAATAACTGACGTAAAACGAGATTCATTTTTGTTCGGAGTTGACCTCGGAGAAAAGATCAAGGCCACAAAAACAGCAGAAAAATCGGGTCTTCAAATAAAACGCACCAATGTTAGCGTTCCTTCCACGTCCAGACAACAGGGAAACTGGAGAGGCCCACCCAGGTTTCATTCAACCAGGGGTACCAAACCGGGTGGGCAGAAGCCGAGGTACACATCCAATCAAGGACACTCGACACAGCAAGGTCGGAGGCAGCCAGCTGCGAATCGAGCCCCTTCTGCTCGGAAGATGGACTACAGAACTCGCAGAAACCAGTAGAGGTAATAGTTCATGCTGGTAGATTGCGCCATTATATTAGCTACTGGCAAGAAATAACCAAAGATCCAGTAGTTTTAAACTATGTTAAGAGCTTAAAAATTACTTTTAATGAGCTTCCATTTCAAAAATTTGAGCCATCTAACCCAAGGTTTAGTAAAACAGAGCTTGTACATTTAAAGCTGTCTATTTCAAAATTATTATCTTCAGGGGCTGTTAAAAAATGCTGTGACGTGCCTGGCCAGTTTATTTCTAATATTTTTTGATTCCTAAAAGCGATGGATCTTTTAGGTTCATTTTAAATTTGAAATGTCTAAATAAATTTATCAGTCCGGAGCATTTTAAAATGGAAGACATTCGTACTGCTATTAAATTAATAAGTAAAGATTGTTTCATGACAACTATGGATCTACAGGAAGCATATTTTTTAGTGCCCATTCACAGTTCTAGTAAAAAATATCTGCGATTTAGATTTCAAGGTTCTACTTTTGAATTTCAGTGTCTCCCTTTTGGCCTGTCTATAGCACCTTTTGTTTTGACGAAATTAATGAAGCCAGTAGTAGCTCATCTCAGAAATCAAGGGTTACTTCTAGTTATTTATTTAGATGACTTGTTATGCATAAATAACTCTTTTAATAGTTGCCTAGAAAGTACAGGAACAGTAGTACACGTTCTGGAGAGATTAGGCTTTATAATTAATAAAGAAAAAAGTAGCTTGATACCAAAACAAAGTCAAAAGTTTCTAGGTTTCGAAATAAATTCGCAAGGTATGTGTCTAATGCTGCCAGATATGAAACGTCAGAAAATACTAGACCAAACAAAACGAATTGCTAGAAAAAGGTCTTTAACAATTAGGCATTTTGCAAAGTACCTAGGTTTACTCTGCTCGGTTTGCCCAGCAATTTCTTATGGTTGGTTGTATACCAAACGTTTCGAACGTGAAAAATTTCTAGCTTTGAGTAATTCTAAAGACAATTACGATTGTGTCATGAAACTTTCGCCTAACCTTAAGTCAGAGTTTTCCTGGTGGCAAAATAATATTTTAACATTAAAAAACCCAATACGTAGTGGTAGGTATGATCTGGAAATCTTCTCAGATTCATCCCTTACAGGTTGGGGTATATATTGTAATGGAGTACGTGCTCATGGTTTTTGGAGTGCCACAGAATCTAAAGAGCAAATAAATCTATTAGAACTGAAGGCAGCTCTTATTGGCTTACAGTGCTTCGCTAAAGATCTTTATAATAAGGAGATTCTACTTAGAATCGATAATACTACAGCTATCGCTTATGTAAATAAGTACGGTGGAGTCCAATATACACACCTTAACGATATAGCCAGAGAAATCTGGCAATGGTGTGAGCAAAGGAAACTCTTTGTTTTTGCTTCTTACATCAAGTCTAAAGAGAATACAGAAGCAGATCACGAATCTAGACGTTTAAATATTGACATTGAATGGGACTTAGATTTGTCTGCTTTTGATAAAATCACAAATGCTTTTGGAAGCCCTCAAATAGATCTGTTTGCTACACGTTTGAACGCGAAATGTAAAATATACATATCGTGGAAACGAGATCCTTCAGCGTATAACATAGATGCGTTCACAATAGACTGGTCGCCTTATTTTTTCTACGCGTTTCCCCCGTTCTCACTGATTCTTAAATGCTTAAGAAAAATAGTTACAGATAAAGCCACTGGGATTGTAGTTGTACCTTATTGGCCTAGCCAGCCATGGTACCCGCTATTTTTATCTCTGTCTCAAAACCAGGTTATTTATTTGGAACCGAGCCCCTCATTGCTTTTATCACCTTTCAGGACTCCACACCCACTTTGGAAAGGACTTACCCTGGTGTCGTCAGTATTATCAAGCAATCGTACGTAAAACAATCGTTACCAGATAATGCTATTAAAATAATGATATCATCGTTAGCTGACAGCACTCTTAAACAATATAATGTAGTTATAAAAAAGTGGTGGCTTTTTTGTACTAAAAAGAAGATAAATATTTTTGAGAACAATGTTCCTAATATTCTTGAATTTTTGGTTAATGAATATCATTTAGGCGCAAATTATTCAACCCTCAACACCCGTCGTTCGGCACTTGCATTAATACTGGGTAAAGGTATCAGTCAAGACGATCGACTTATAAGGTTTATGAAAGGAGTCTATAGGACCAAACCTTCCTTCCCTAGATATAAATCTACATGGGATCCTAACCTTGTATTAGATCACCTTTCAAATTATTATCCAAATGAGAACCAAACCTTGGCCTCTCTATCCAAAAAATTAGTAGCTCTGCTCGCGTTGTCGACTGCACAACGTGTGCAGACGCTATCGCTGATGCGTTTGTCTAGTGTTAATGTAAGTAGCGCGAGGATAGTTATCAATATAAATGATGTTACCAAAACTTCGGCTCCAAACAGATCGGCGCCTCAATTAGTTATACCTTTTTTCTGTAACAGAGAACAAATCTGTCCAGCAAAAACATTGTCCGCGTATATTGAAGCCACCAAAAATTACAGGAACTTACCACAAACCGATAAACTTATTCTTACGGCCAAGAAACCAATCCATAACGCTAGTGCCGCAACTATAAGTAGATGGATTAGAAACGTTTTGGCTGAAAGTGGTATTGACACAGGGGTTTTTACGGCTCATAGCACCCGCCACGCGTCAACCTCGGCGGCTAGTCGTAAGGGGGTTTCAGTAGACATAATCAAAAGAACCGCAGGTTGGTCAGGGAACTCTTTAACCTTCGCTAAATTCTATAATCGTCCGATTACAGTGGACGAGGACAACACATTTGCGGAGGCAATTTATAATTGTTAATGTAAGGTAAAAATAATGATTGTTTAACATAACATTAGATAATGGTCAAATTATGCATAGGATGCAATTTTTGTTTGTTATAATTGATTTATTTTTATATACTATTTCAGTATGTACCTTACCTACTCAATAAATGTTATTTACATTTCATGAGTTTATATTATCGTATTCATTCTTCTTTTTCTTCAGAAAAAAAAAAAAAAAAAAAACATTCCCAATCTCGTTTGAATGAAAGCGCTAAACATCTACATAGTAATAATTAAATGTTGAGGATGTAACGTCGTAAGTATAATTAATGGTTAAACGAACTTACCTTAAGTGATGTTCGACCATAATTATACGAGACGTTACATCCGAAGACATTTAAAGTCCCTCCCGAACCCTTAAACTAAAGCCCATCAAACAATTCATCAAACGAGAGTAGCGACTTCTCTAAAAAGGAATGAAGTTACCTGGAGATGGCGCTAGGGTCGGCGGATATTGACCAGTTTGAATTTTATAATATGATTTTTATTCCTACAGCTCTAAAAATTATGTGCGACGCCTAGTACGTTGAGAAGTGAAACTACATAGTAATAATTAAATGTCTTCGGATGTAACGTCTCGTATAATTATGGTCGAACATCACTTAAGGTAAGTTCGTTTAACCATTAATTATCTGTTGGAGAATTGACCGTCACGTAGTTATATTAATGTATGGGAGAACGTGTTTTTCAAATACAAGTTAATTTTGTTTTTGGGATAAATTCTTCTTAACTACTGAACCCCTAATTATGCGTGGTATGAGACGCACTTGGCTTTTATTTTTGAGCTGGAGAGACCTTTTTTCGACATCGTTGTGTTCGAAGAGGCATTACAATTATGTATACTGTTTACTGAGCCATGAGCATTATTTCATAGGACCTAAATATTAAACAATAAGTTAGCGGTAACCTTAATTAACTTAAAATATAATAAGGTTTCGAAGATTAGTTTGGTCTCAGACGTTAAGAACTTGTTCCTAAGGGAAATCTGCGACGCGAAACTTTGGAGGTTCGACTTTTACGTTTGAGATAAAAGTCCTATAAGTGGTAGAATTTTAACTTTGTTGGTAAACTAGAGAAAATGCAGGAGAGTTAAAATGCTTTTACTATGCGAAAGTGGTTATAGTAAATTCTTCTTTGATCGTCAATTTAGAGGTCAGTACCTGGTCGACCGAGCTCTACTCAAGTGAAAATAGAGAAAACTAATTTTCCCAGGATATGAGACTTAGATAGAACAATTTTTCGCCCCCGTTATAGTATCTACATACTTCTACTACATACATACATACTACATACATACATACTACATACATAACCTTTACTTACACTTCATCCATTTTTATTTATCTTTTATAAAGATTTATATTCATATATTGCGAATTGGTCTTAAACAATTCGTTTTCTATAAATTTTTCATTGTTATGACACTTACTTCAGGTTGTCAAGCTGTCATTATTTTTTTCTTCTATCTATCTTTCATAGAGATTCATAATGGCATAGACTATGAACATTTCTTTTGATTTATGTAATCTAAATTCTTTTTATCAATAATATATGTTAGGTCAAATATTGTATTTTATAGATAATTTTGATTTATTATTGAATAGCTGTATCTTAAATTACTTTTATAAAATTAATCCACACACACTTGAAATTCATCGAAGAGGTTAGAGGTTTTTCAACGTATATTACTGGCAGATTCAAGCATTGACTGTGGCGTTTGGCATTCTGATGACGGAAAACTTCAAATGTGGAAAGGATATGAAATTGGAAGACGTTTTTGAAAAACGCTGCCTGATGAACCGATGGATGAAAGACTCGGAGACTGTTCAGTTCTGATCCGGAAGCTATAAACGAAACATCTCCTAAAAGTATTCTTCGACCGGGAAAACTGATTCCGTGACTAAAACTTACCCGACTGCGGTCGATCCCTGAAGGAGGGTTATAGAAAATAACCATTAATTTATCGAAGCGATTCAATTCAAAATCTTCCTCTTCCAAACTATCCGTGCGTGTTTGCCTAACCTGGACTTACTCAAATTACTACTTCAAGCTATCCTCTACCTTCCTAAATAGCTGTGTGTGTTAGGTAGGACGTGTTTTTTAAAAACCGGTCTGTATTTTTTATCTTTTAATATTTAATATATTGTTTCAAGTCTTACTTTAGCCCCCTTTTATTTCTGTAGGCTAGTAGATTTGTTACAGTCTGGCGCCCAATATAAAATCAAAGCTAGCCCTTTCAAATCTTTTTCAAAATTCTAAAATAAACTATCTCTAGTACTATTTCTTTTCGGACTCTTATTTGGCTTAATCTCTTTTTTGTTACATGTATTAGGTTTCAGGTAGGTCTAATACTAACTTACTTTTCCTCTTCAGCACATACTTAACAAACAAACTTATACTACACCCCCACACACATTCCTTTACCCACTGGTAATTGGCATCCATTCTTTGCTTGCGAGTGTTCTTAAAACCATTCGTGGTCACTTTCAAGTTGGGTTTGGCTTACTCAACGACGTATTATAGGAGAATATCCTATAATCGTTACCACCTACACATAACTCTCTACTTCTACATCATTATTCTGCACCCCACACACTTGCACACCACTACGGTTACCCACTGGTAATCGTACCCATTCTTCGCTTGTGAGTGTTCTTAAAACCATCCGTGGTCACTTACAAGTTGGGGTTTGGTTTACTCTTCGACGTACTATAGGAGAATATCCTGTAGTCGTTTATACAAACCTAATATCTATACACCACCTATATAACACCTATTACAAATACTTCACTATTCTACACTCTTACACACATACAACTTTCGATGTGCCTCTGTGCCTTTTTTTTTGTTTGTGGTTATTTTTTAGTCTCATCATTAATTTAAACCCTCTGAGAGACCTCTTAAACCCTCTGAGAGACCTCTTAAACCCTCTAGGAGTCCTCTTAAACCCTCTGGGAGACCTTTTAAACCCTCTAGGAGACCTCTTAGACCTCTTATATACTAAGGGACCTTCTCTATACTAAGGGACCTCCTCTATACTAAGGGACCTCCTGTATACTAAGGGACCTCCTCTATACTAAGGGACCTCCTCTATACTAAGGGACCTCTTCTATACTAAGAGACCTCTTCTATACTAAGGGACCTTTTATATACTAAGGGACCTCTTAAATGCTAAGGGACCATCTTAAACTCTCTTGAGTCGTCTTTAGCACTCACTCTCTTTGAGTCGTCTTTTGCACTCATTAACCCTTACTTACCTCCCTTTAAAATATTTTAATCCTATTTAACATTAATCTTTAACCATGGATAGAATCTTTGAACTTTTAAACAACTTCCCAGGACTTTTTAGAAACCTTTTCTCTTTTGAGATATTTTCTTTAATTTATTACTTGAATATTTTTTTTTTAAACTTATTATTTCACCTTCAACATTAAAATACTCCCTCTCTCATTTAAAACTATTCGTAAAAACTTATTCCACCTTTTTCTTTTTGAGCGGTAGCAACTCCCTAAATAAGCCTCTAATGCATTTTTTTTTCTTTTTGGAGCGGTAGCAACTCTCTAAATAAGCCTCTAATGCATTATTTTCTGAGCGGTAGCAACTCCCTAAATAAGCCCCTAATGCATTTTTTATTTTCTTTCTGAGCGGTAGCAACTCATTAAACAAGCCCCTAATGCATTATCTATCCTTAGAGGTATTCTTATATCCTCTTTCTAAACTCAAGTTTCCCTTGAGCCTTTCTTAAACTGGAACTCTAACTAACGAGTTCTCTCTCTTTAACTAAGTTTTTCTTAAACTTGGGTTATTCTTAAACTCAAACTAACTTGAGTTTTCTCTCTTAAACTTGGTTTTTCTTAAACCTTGAATCTTTTGGAGCGGCTAACAACTCCATAAAAATAAGCCCTTGTTAAATATATTTTATTAATGGTTTTAGACGTGAGCGGATTACAACTCCGAAAATAAGCCTACTGTTATTGATTTATCAAGTTGAGTAGTGATCATTGAATGTGAATCCTACCTGACCTAACTTCGTAAGATGTCGGTGTGATTGAATGAAGTATGTACGTTTTGTGAATGCTGTAATATTTTTAACCTTCAAAATTTTCAATTGAGTTGAAAATTTTCTCGGGGTCGATGGGGAAATATAGTATCTACATACTTCTACTACATACATACATACTACATACATACATACTACATACATAACCTTTACTTACACTTCATCCATTTTTATTTATCTTTTATAAAGATTTATATTCATATATTGCGAATTGGTCTTAAACAATTCGTTTTCTATAAATTTTTCATTGTTATGACACTTACTTCAGGTTGTCAAGCTGTCATTATTTTTTTCTTCTATCTATCTTTCATAGAGATTCATAATGGCATAGACTATGAACATTTCTTTTGATTTATGTAATCTAAATTCTTTTTATCAATAATATATGTTAGGTCAAATATTGTATTTTATAGATAATTTTGATTTATTATTGAATAGCTGTATCTTAAATTACTTTTATAAAATTAATCCACACACACTTGAAATTCATCGAAGAGGTTAGAGGTTTTTCAACGTATATTACTGGCAGATTCAAGCATTGACTGTGGCGTTTGGCATTCTGATGACGGAAAACTTCAAATGTGGAAAGGATATGAAATTGGAAGACGTTTTTGAAAAACGCTGCCTGATGAACCGATGGATGAAAGACTCGGAGACTGTTCAGTTCTGATCCGGAAGCTATAAACGAAACATCTCCTAAAAGTATTCTTCGACCGGGAAAACTGATTCCGTGACTAAAACTTACCCGACTGCGGTCGATCCCTGAAGGAGGGTTATAGAAAATAACCATTAATTTATCGAAGCGATTCAATTCAAAATCTTCCTCTTCCAAACTATCCGTGCGTGTTTGCCTAACCTGGACTTACTCAAATTACTACTTCAAGCTATCCTCTACCTTCCTAAATAGCTGTGTGTGTTAGGTAGGACGTGTTTTTTAAAAACCGGTCTGTATTTTTTATCTTTTAATATTTAATAATAGGTCTTTACCTATGAAATTGCCGTTTTGTATGAAAAAATTTAAACGAATTTTTTTCATGTATTTTTTATTTGTATTAATCGAAGTAATCACCCATGCAATCAATGCATCTTTGCCAACGCAGTGGCAGTTTATTGATGCCCTTCTTAAAGAAATCAGCTGGTCGGGAGGCAACAAATTCTTCAAAGGCATTTTGTACTGCCTCTTGGGTATTGAATTTTTTTCCCGCCAAGAAGTTATCCAAATTCTGGAAAAAGTAGTAGTCCGTAGGCGCAAGGTCTGGTGAGTAGGGCGGATGACGGAGAGCTTCCAACCCCAGTTCTTGCAACTTGGAGACCGTCTGCTGTGCAGTATGAGGTCGCGCGTTGTCGTGCAGGAGCAGCGGAGACGAGCGATTGACCAATGCTGGTTGGAGATGTGCCAGCTTCTCCATCATTGTGTTCAGTTCTTCATAGTACACATCTGCAGTAATGCTCACCCCGTTTGGTAAGAAGCTGTGATGAATCACACCGGCGCTAGACCACCAAACAGTGACCATCACTTTTCTAGGGGTAAGTTTTCGTTTAGGGCATTGTTTAGGTGCTGAACCAGGATCCAACCAACTTGCTGAGCGCTTGCGGTTATCAAACAGAATCCATTTTTCATCGCAGGTAACAATGCTGTTCAAAATTCCTTCATTTGTGTGTCTGTTGAGCAGTGCAAGGCACGTCTCGACGCGTACTTCGCGCTGGCGATCATTGAGTTCGTGGGGCACCCATTTGTCAAGCTTTTTTACCTTGCCAATTTGACGCAAATGGACCAATTTTGTTTTGACGCTAACGTCGAAAACTGCTGCTAATTCAGCCGTAGATTGTGTATCATCAGCTTCCACAATCGCCTTTAATTCGTAATTGTCGACCAAAGTCTTCGGACGACCGCGAGGTTCATTTTTCAGGTCGAAATTTCCAGAACGGAAGCGAGCAAACCAATAACAGGTGGTGCGTTGGTTTGTAGTGTTAGCTCCGTAAACGTCGTTGATGTTGCGTGCCGCTTGTGCCGCGTTGCTGCCACGACGGTACTCATATTCCATAATTACTCGAATTTTTAACGTATCCATGATGACGAAAAAGATTTAAATGCGATGAAAATGTAACACTAATCAATAAACAAATGACTACTTTTGGAAAAAAAAAACCCATGTTTTTAAAATAAAATTAATTTGAAATTAGAATTCTTAGCCAAACAAAAATTATTTTGATTTGAAATGGCCAGTACTGCAGAACGGCAATTTCATAGGTAAAGACCTAATATATTGTTTCAAGTCTTACTTTAGCCCCCTTTTATTTCTGTAGGCTAGTAGATTTGTTACACCGTAAACCCCTATATTGCAACTTTCTTCGAAATTGTTACAGCCGTTTTCGAGAACGTGATTACAACATCTGTATACAAATATTGCTTTTTAATAGTATATGATTTAAAAGCCGAGTTCACAAGAACAGTTAACCCGTCGCACGCCAATTAGCAGACACAATAGATTTTTTATTATTATCTGCACACCTGGGTGTCAATCGACGTTTGAAGAGTTAAGTATGGGCTAATAATACGATTAAAAAGTTTAAATTCAATTAAACTTAACTCACAGAGCAAACAAATTCAGAAACTCACCAATTTAAAATCTAATCGAAGGGCTGATAATACAGTATACAAATTGCAGGAAGGAATGATGCATATTTATATACACATTTGACCAGTTATAAGTGCCATATATTAGAAGGTGAGCGTATTGCCAATTTACTCATCATTCATTTATTAAAATGGCTCTTCGATTGGTATAGTACACTCGCTGAGAAAAAACATCAAAATATTTTTTGAAAACCATTTAAATCTTTTAAACTTTAAAGATAAGTGCTATTCAATTAATATTATTTAACACCAATATACGATAGTTCTCACAATGTTAAACAGTCTTCCTCGCTACGTGTGGATCGTACAGTTGGCCAGATTAAGAGCTTTCCGTCGACACCAATTATTTGTTTCAATCAATGCAAGTGTGACTCAGAGCCGATTCCGTTGAGCTGCCAACATTATATGGGAGAGTGTATGAATTATTCAGTTTTAATACTGAAAGGATTAATCGTCTATGATTTATTAAAGAGTTTTTTGCTGGACTGCAGTTGGAAAAGAAATAAGTATGCAGGTAGGGGGGTTGGTAGCTCGCCGTCCGGTAAGGACCAGCCAGTCGATTCTGTAAAAATCTCACCGTGAAAACTTAGGTAAAGTGAGTTTGGTTTTGCTAGGAATTGACACTATTGACAGCTCACTCCACGCTCACTTCACCTACGTTTTCACGGTGAGATGGTTACAGAATCGCACTGCAGGTCCGGGCGTTTCGACGACGCGTTGTGTACCACGCGCGCCTCAAAGAGATGTCAGCAATGATGGGGTCTGATAGTCGCGAGTTGTTCGAAAGAGATACCGTGGCCCTGGCACAGGCAACTGAAGGAACACGGGTGGGTTTTAGTCAGTAAAAGTCTGACGCGCCCTCCCGCTCCACGCTCCTCCTTCTCCACGGGAGAAGTCATTTGATGATTTCCCATCCACAAAAAAAAGGTAGGCGGGTGGTATAGGTATGAAGGTGTGGTGGTGTGGGCTATGTGCACACTTGTTTCAAATGCGAAGCAGCTTTGCAGTGCATACCGATTTGAAGGGTGGAAGTAAAATTACAGGCAATGAGACGTATCTATTAATTAGATAATTATGTTGTTTTTACCCCACTGACCCAGAAAGAGGTTAATGTTTTTCGCGCGTATGTATGTATGTCCGTTCCATTGTGACCTCCAGTAGCCTAAACCTTCATTGTCTGTTACAAAAAAAAAAGTTTGAGAAGATTTCCTTCTTTATCTCAGCGATAAAAACGACATCACATAAATTAACCCTTCGTATGCCAGAACGTGGATCCACGCGAGACACAATGGCTTTGTCATTGTGTCTGTAATTACGGCATTTAATTCGCTAAGCTTCCCATGTCCTATTTTTAAAAATCTGAAACTGCTTGAGCACAATTTTTAGTTAGATTTATAATAATATAATATTTTGTAAATGTCTATTGTAAAGAGCCCAAAAGACAGGTACAATGAAATAGAACGTTTCTATATTGAAAATTACAACTATGACGTAGCATGACAACTGAAGTGACAGGTATTACGTTTAGTCGGTTAAACCAGGCGACGCTCTCGTCACGTGGTTTGTTTGTGTTTACCTTTTGTTAATTACCTAAACCAACGGAGTATAGGTCCAACATTAATCTTACCCGCATAACACACCCTTTAACGCGGTTAATAAAGCCAAAATATACATAAAACATGAAAACACATTACCCAGTGTAGACACACTGTTAAAATGACCAACCCGTCCACCATCAAAATGCAATGAAGCATGATTACATTCAGTTAGTGTTCGGAGAACTAGACTGGATGCATAATTCATAGTCCAACTGGCGTTCAATAATTCAGGCCGAAGGCCGAAAGCCGAGAGCCGAAAGCCGGGCACTCGATGGGTTCAGATGTTTTATTTTAGTTATCACTTATTCAGTTGTTCGCGACTTGAATGATGATCAACTGTATTTGTATGAAGTTATGAAAGGTGCGGGTTTATTATTATGATTTATCGACGCGGTTTTGTGTGGAATAACTATGTACGACTATTGAGAATGTTAAGGAAATTGAAGATCTTCTATTGACTGTTTAACACATAACATCACGGTTGTAATCTCTGAAGGGTTAGGTAGAGATGTGCCTATAGTACACCCAATCAATCTGCCTAGCCTTTTCCTAACTATGTTGGGGTCGGCTTCCAGTCTAACCGGATGCAGCTGAATACATATATGCATATTTTACATGGAGCGACTGCTTATCTGACCTCCACAACCCAGTAACTGGGTAATACAATACCCCTTGTTAAGACTGGTTGTCAGACTTTCGGGCTTCTGACGACCCGTAACGACTGTCAAAGATCCACGAATGACAGCCGGGACCAACGGCTTAACGTGCTTTCCGAGGCACGGAAGAGTCTCGGTATGTAAAGATCCATCCACTACCCATCCACTGACCAACCCCGGCAAGCGTAGCTTAACCTGATGGATCGACCCGTGCGGCTGTTATTACTTAGCCACGAGCTCCTTCTGCCTATATTACCCCCACCGATAGGTTTAAGTCTCATGTAATAGGGGGCGAGCCTATTGCCATCAACCGGGCTCAAATTCAGACTCCGGTCTACTACTGAGAAATTCCTGATGGAAAACCTAATAGCACTTTGTCCGACCTGGAAACCGATCCCAGGGCTCAGGTCTCCAATAGCCGATTCCCGGGCACCATAGGCGCGGGCTAGCGAATGGCGAGCAATGGATTGTTCGCCGTCCGGTAGGGACCTGTGTTTTCACGGTGAGATGGTTACAGAATCGCACTGCAGCAGTGCGATTCTGTAATCATCTCACAGTGAAAACTTAGGTGAAGTTAGCGTGGAGTGAGCTGTGAATAGTGTTAATTCCTAGCAAAAACAAACTCACTTCACCTAAGTTTTCACGGTGAGATTTTTACAGAATCGACCGGCAGGCCCGGGTCGACGGCGCGTAGTGTTCCACGCGCGCCTCAACGCGCCTCAAAGAGATGTCAGCAGATATGGGGTCTGATAGGGCCGATGCCGCCGGGGACGCGGGTTGTTCGAAAGAGATACCGTTGCCCTGGCATAGGCAACTGAAGGAACACGGGTGGGTTTTAGTCAGTAAAAGTCTGACACGCCGTCCTGCTCCGCCCGGAGCGGGAGAAGTCATTTGATAATTTCCCATACACAAAAAAAAGGGCTCAGGTCTCGCTTGCAACTACTAAACCAAAGTGGTAGTTGATGGTGTAAATTTTTTCTAAAAGAATACGTTGTTATTTAGCAAAGGCAGCTGAAAAATCCCGCTTAAGGTGCGGACTGACTACGATTTTAAACGTCACACAACCACGTAATCTATCGTCACCATTAGCTGGCTTGAAATAATGAATGAATGAATGAATGAAATGCACCAATCCCAGCGTGGTTTAACCAGACTCGATTTCTCGAATGAACCCAAAGATACACACTAGCCCCTGTTGCCTCATGTTACATGGTGCAACAGAGACCATTAAGTTCAGCTTCCCCGGTGAATCTTTTGGCGTTTAAATTGCGTTTTCGACTCTTTTTCTGTCACTGCTTGGCTATAATATAGATAATCTGCTCTCTCGAGTCTTTTCTGCTTCATTCTGATGAGTTGTTAGCAGCAGAATGTCCAGGACGCGGTCAGACCGCTCCTCGTTGTTTATTTCCAGCTCCGACTTCAAATAATGTAATTTTTGTTTTTATTCAAAATTCGACCTACTCCCCGCTATTCATTTCAGGTTGACGCGATTGCAGACATTACAGTTGTACAGTTCAAAGTAATGCACACAATTCAGCAAATAGTTAGTTAATTAAACTCGACCCCGACAAAAAGCGATAATGCGTCGCAAGCGCAGTACTTGAGTTTACTTCTCGAAACAACAGACTTCACCACTTGAGCACTCAGATTTTGGGACACAGGAACACACTTTAAGTTTTTTGCCTTGGTTTGGGCTACGAGTAGGTACCTGAAAATGTCTAAGAATGCGCGCTGCACCGAACATAACTTTATTATAACTGTCACACACGTTCACTTGTTGAAAGTTAGATACAAGCACATATAGTACACGTAGGCAGAAAATAACCTAATGACTTAGGATGAATGTAGAGGCGTGTGCTTTGCAGAGAGAAGCGTATCCCTGAAAGACATGAAAAGATCTCACCCAGCTTGTCGCTCGGGAAACTGGATCCTTCGGCAGGCAATTAGTCTCTCGTACTTGCCGTTACAAACTCACTACCTATCATACGAATGATCACTGACAATCAGTCACACACCACACACGAAATATACACTACCGACACGACCAGACGCTAAACAATAAAAAACTTTGAGGAGCACTCGAAGAACGACCACTCGTGTCGGCGTCACCCGAGCCAATCCACCATTAGCTGGCTTGAAATAAGGTTGAAAATTGAAAAAAGTATTTGTGTTGCCGAGATGTGACTAAGCTGCGAATGTGCAATTATTTTCCCGGTTTTCTTTACATTATTTAGAATATACACAATGAATTAAATAATTTTCCGGCTAAAGTTTAAAAAAAATTCTAATTCTATTAAATTCTTAAAAAAAAGAATGTCGTTATCGCTGAAAATACAGATATGTTTGACGCCAAAGTTTATTTTTGTGGAGCAACTTCCAAATTTATTATTGGGAATATTGAACTATTTTTTACTATTCTATTCGGTTAAAGTTTAATCCCTTCTCTGTCCACTGTATTTTTTGCGTCGGATAGTTTCATTGCGTTACGTCATACTCGACAGTCCAAGAAACCAATACTTGTGAATATTGAGCTAACACCGCGCCTTAAGAGGAAATGGGGGCAGCCAGACTTTTGAAAATTAGGTATTTTAAGAAGGTATTACTGTCGCTCTGCGAGCGCTCCGCCCTCGAATTCGTGCGATAAGGACAACTGCAGATCCTACTAAATAGCCTATGTAAAAAGTCACATTTCGAGGTTTGGCTCTCGCCTATTTCCTCCTCCAATATTGGACCAATTTAAAAGATATTTCATAAACTGAATAAAAAGGATATATACTATGCCCCTATGTTTTTCTTTTTTCGTTAATAGTTGTCAAATTGGTACACTAGGCGTCTGTTGACAGCGGTCTGAATAGGCAATTTTGAGCATTTTTTGAGGGTTCTAGTTCTTATAAAAATAATATATCATCAAAAAGGAAAACCTAGGGGCATACAAGTAGGTGATATTTATATTTCTGTAAAAAATCATTGCTTTATGGTCATTAACCAGAAAGAAAACAGGCGAGAGCGTTTGTATCTTTTTGTATGGACCCACGTTTCCTCTTAAGTATATGCTTTACGTATAACCAAGTTTGAACAGGGTGCTACGCTGCTACGAATCAGCGTAGCAGCCCTGCTACGCTTCGGCGCATTATCAACAACTATGCAAATAACGGTACCGTTCACTAGGGCTGTACCTTAGCGAATGGTACCGGTGTAGCGTAAACACCTTAAGATAATTAATTTTAATTTCATTTATTTATGCAAACAATTCACATTGTGTTTGAACATAACATACTTACTTAACTTAATATTATGATTATTGCATGCAGAAAAAGTAAAATTGGATACATTTAAAAAATAATTACATTCGTTATGTAAGTTAAACACAATAAAATTCTAATTTTAATATAATATAAACAAGCTTCTGCCATCGACTACGACCATTTAAAATTTCTTGTTCCCTAGATCCACCCCGTCGCATCGCATCGCCTTCCCACGCTATTATTTCGTTTTTCACTGGTAGTTCCAGAGATTAGCGCGTTCAAACATACAAACAAACAAAAAAATAAACTCTTCAGCATATTATTACTATACATTAAATGGCTGGCTTTGTTGCGCTGTTTTAACTTGAAATCACATATTAATTACTTATTGAAGATACCTAAGATCAGAAAATAGTAGATAGTACAGTCAGCAAAAAAGTCAATTAACACTTGTGTTTTCTAAATTTTAATTATTGAGAAAATACTTCATTAAAATCGGAACAGATGTAAATTTTTAAGAAAATGAACTCTTATCTAATAAATGAAATGTTAAAAAGCAGGTTATCGTAAAATTTTGTGTTAATTTAGATGATGTCAAAAACTAGCAGAGTTAACCGACTTCTGTTGCTGACCGTACAGACATTGTAGTACAGACATTGTAGTACAGACATTGTAGTACAGACATTTTAGTACAGACATTGTAGTACAGACATTGTAGTACAGACATTGTAGTACAGACATTGTAGTACAGACATTGTAGTACAGACATTGTAGTACAGACATTGTAGTACAGACATTGTAGTACAGACATTGTAGAAAAATGATCACCATTTTACGATGTCATCACAAGACATAACCGCACTCAGAAAACGACGAGTTTTTACACAGAACGACGTAATAAAGAGGACAATCGCTTTTTGTTTAACACCTCTTATTTACGACTGAACCGTAAAATATATATTTCGGTTGTAAACGTGAGTTTTAAAGTGGGTGTAAACAGATATTTTAACAATAAAACAGATATTTTAACCTCTTATTGACAATGTACGTCATAAAATGGGGTGTAAGAAAGAAACTCACATCAAACAGCTTTCTTTGCAGGGACATTTTGGGAAAAGTGATACCATCGATGTGATTACCTAGCTCAGGAGTCAGGGCTTTAATTTACTGTGCACCACTTTTTATGCCAATAAACAATTTATTTATTTATTTAATCTACAAATCCGGCTGCAAAAAAGAAGTTCACGATTACTTTTCAAGTGGTCTCATGCCTGATGAAATTTATTTTAGGTTAATCTCAGATTTGTTTCCACCAACTGCATCATAATCCTTGAAATGTATTTCATTCGGGTTTTTAAAATTTGTTTTTTAAGGGGACTATAGGACCTAAAGCGCGGTCACTGTCGGACTGCCTACAAAAGAAAGAGAAGCGCGATGACTGAACGCTGGTAATTTATTACAAAATATGAAGCAATTATTTATTTGCAAAAATCTATTGATTGGACTATAAAATTAAAACAATAACGTTAATATATTGCTTGTAGAATAATCTGACAAAATATCAGAATTATTATATGTATATTAGTGTAGTTTTTAATCGTTATAAGAAATTTTTAGAGGTATTTTCGTGATTTTTATCTATCGTATCAGATTAGTTATATTATGTTTTCAACACACTATCTAACTAGCTTAGATCCTGAAGAATATCATATATTTTTCTGGGTTTTATTACTGCAGTACATCTTAGATTAAAGCATTATAAAACTTGCTTTTAGTTGCATTTAGGTCCTGTATAACATATAATTAATGTTTAAAATTTTTGGGATTGTCTTCTCAAGCACTTTTAAACTGTCCTCCTTTTGGGATCCACCACAGTCGGGTTAAAGGAGTGGTCGCTATAAAAACAAACTTCTTATGATGATGTTCTTTATAATTAGTAATTACCAAGAAACATTACTGTCTTATAGTCTTTGAAAATTCCAATATCCTTTTTACTACTATATTTTACGTTCAAAAGTTCAATATGTGAAAATACGACCCATTCGAATACCCCTACTATAATAATGCACAGGACAGACTTAATGAAGACTCTTTGAAGTCTCAAGAAGTCTTTAGTTAAGTCCGAGTCTTACGTATAGTATGCACTAAGCTTTGATGAAGTCTGTAAGCATCTAGAGAATATCTTCTTGGAAAGGGTTAGGTATTAGGACCCTGGAACCTGTAAGATGGTGTGTACACAAGAATGTTGTTTTAATGTTTGAATGTTAGTTTTGAGGGCTTTTTATTAAACTAGCTTTTGCGCGCGGGTTCACCTGCGTGGTGGTTGGAAATTATACCACGGGAACGTACTACCGGGAGAAAAAAGTATCCTATGACCTAACCCAGGTCTTGATCTACCCATGGGCCAAATTTAATTTAAATCCGTTTTATGGTGAAAGCGTAACAAACAAACTCACATTCGCATTTATAATACTAGCTAGGTTCCCAATTAAAAAATCCCATGTGAAAAAAGGACTCAGTTTTTCCCATTTTTACAGTTTTATGAGAAATTTGATTAATTTTACTATTTACTAGCTTTTGCCCGCGGCTTCGCCCGCGCATGTATTATACATATAAACCTTCCTCTTGAATCACTCTATCTATTAAAAAAAAACCGCATCAAAATCTGTTGCGTAGTTTAAAAGATTTAAGCATACATATGGACAGACAGACAGCGGGAAGCGACTTTGTTTTATACTATGTAGTGATGTACACACAATAAAATAGATACAGATACGTCATGTAAACCACGTGGCGTGTATGTAACTGCCCAATTTTTCTTTCCTCCTAATTCAGACTGACAGATGGAAAAAGCCACTTTGCCCGGCCTGGACATCGAAGCTGTCCTGGGTTCGATGCCCAGGCCGGGCAAAATTTACTACTTTTTTTTTTTTTTTTGAGGTTGGGAAATCATCGAATAACTTCTCCCGCTCTGGGTGGAGCGGAAGGGCGTGTCAGACTTTTACTGACTAAAACCCACCCGTGTTCCTTCAGTTGCCTAATGCCAGGGCCGCGGTATCTTCTTCAAACAACCCGCGACCCCAGCGGCGTCGGCCCTATTGGACCCCATCACTTGCTGACATCTCTTTTAGGCGCGCGTGGAACATAACGCGCCATCGACTCGGGCCTGGTCCTTACCGGACGGCGAGCTACCCGCTACTCACCGTCCGCAGGCCCGCGCCTACGGTGCCCGGAAATCGCCTCGCGATTCCCGCCGCCCAGGGCGTCTCCTGCGGCGACTGAGGGCGTGAGGCTGCCTCTCCCTCACGCGTTCCGCCTCCTCCTTCGCGAGCATCACTGCTTCGCAGAAGGAGGTGACGGCCTCCCATGCACTCTCGCTCCGCACCATGGCCTGAACCAGGCTCGGACGCGAGAGATCACCGCTGCCGAGCGCCTCCGTGAGAACACGGCGGTGCTCTGCCCAAGCCGGGCAGACCTCCACTGTATGCTCCACCGTGTCCTCCGGGCGATCCACACAATGGTGACACCCGGGCGTTTCCTCCCGCCTTATGCGAAACAGGAACCTCCCGAAACAGCCGTGTCCGGTGAGGACCTGCGTCAGGCGGAAGGTGAGGCGCTGGCCTGGTATTACTACTAAAGAACTACTATCACTAAGCGACGTACATCATAATATTATAATCTTTATCAATCATGATATGGTCTGACCCTAATTCGTTATCAAAGATAGCCTAATCGACTTTCAGGAAAGAAACGAAATGATTATAGAGTGTACGTTAGCTCAATATGGACAGACTAATTATTTCTCATTACTTTGCGAATAACCTTCATTTGTTATGATTGTAATTGTTCGATCATTATGGATAGAATATCTATGAGAAACGTATGGAGGGGCCGTGCCTCGGAAAGCACGTTAAGCCATTGATCCTGGCTGTTATTCGTAGATCTTTTACATTCGTTATGGGTAGTCAGAAGCCCAAAACTCTGACAACCAGTTTTACCCAGTAATCGGGTTGTGGAGGTCAGATAGACAGTCGCTCCATGTAAAATACTGGTATTCAGCTGCACCCGGTTAGACTGGAAACCGACACTAACATGGTTGGGAAAAAATTATAGGCAGACAAATACTTAAAACCATGTTGATTTTAGATTTTTTTTTAAATCCAGTCACTTTTTCATAGAAATGATAAACGTTTTAGTTTAGGCGACCCATATAAATTGAAACAGATGTTATTGAGCTTGTACCAGCTTGTACAACTTACTATGAATATGATATTTTATTTATGCATGTAATTTAGAGCCGGATTTACTGGCGACTAAAAAATCGCACCTAGGTATAATAAATCCTATAACGTTAAAAAGTGTGATGACATTTTTTATTGCGTATTGTATTGTTTTATTTTTTTAATGGCTTAGAAAGCACTAAATTCAAACGTGGTTGGTTTTTATGTGTTTAGTTTTTCATCACGTACTGGCGTACTGGTTTAAATATCAACCTGTAAATGTCCATGTTCACTTCTTATAATGAGCTTCTCAATTACCGCTAAGCGTTCGTCCAGGGGGCCTAAAACGGCCAAATTAAGTAATTCCCCTAAAAGCGATTCATTTCCTGAATTCCCTGCAATTTATTATGATTGTCCTATTTGACATTAAATTTCAATAAAGCAATTCATAATTTGTGGACCATTTTACGAATCTCCATACAAAACTGTCAAACAGATGAATTGCGTGCCATGAATTGTACGCAGATAAATTATGAATTGTCAGTTTGTGACCGTTTTACGATTTCAAATATGATTCTATAATACCTATTATCCTATTATGATTCTGCCAAAGTGGCCGTTTTAGGCCCCCAGGTTTATCACACACTAGTAAAGGAAAAAGTCCTAAAATAATCATCACAAAAGTAAACATATTTTTGGGATTACAATATTATGTTTGTTTTTGGGATCAATTCTTTTCAACTACGGAACCCTTCATTGTGAATGGTCCGACAAGCACCTGGTCGGGTTTTTTTTTATAAAACATCTTCGTCACAGAAGAAGAAAAAGCAATGATCGCTATTCGCTAAACACGTTCTGTAACACTTAAGCACGGTCATCGTGTCAATGGCAATCTGAATTGAGTCGGTCCAGTATTTTACTACGAGTTTGGTGCTTTCAGCAGCGTTCATCAGTTCCTCTAACGTGCAGACAAAAGGACACACAGGACACGATATTAAGTGTCCCATATATTGTGGAATGTACGCATGGTAGTCGGATTGGTAGTTGCATTATCAGGAGAACGCTGCTTCCACGTAAGGTAATAGTGTGAAGCTTTTTGTGGTCATAAAAAAAACCGGTCAAGAGCGAGTCGGAATTGCGCACCGAGGGTTCCGTACCATCTAATTATTGTTGGTGATTTCTGAAAAAGTGTGCTATTTAGAGACATCGTTTTATTTTTCCTGTAATATTTACATAAACTTCTATCACATACAATAATTTCTAATTTTTAACCCCCGACGCAAAAAGAGGGGTGTTATAAGTTTGACCGCTATGTGTGTGTGTGTGTGTGTGTGTGTGTGTGTGTCTGTGTGTCTGTCTGTGGCACCGTAGCGCTTAAACGGGTGGACTGATTTGGATGCGGTTTTTTTAATTTGAAAGCAGGTTTTCCAGCGATGGTTCTTAGACATGTTTTATCAAAATCGGTTCAGCCGTTTCAAAGTTATCCGCTCTTTTGTTAGCTGCGGTAGGGATCTTAGACGCGTAATGGGTATTTACTTTACTTTCAAACCCTAGTGTGACCTAAAATTTGAAACATCCATGTATGTTATCTATCTATGCAAAATTATGGAGTTCTTGGTCTGATGCTGCAGCCAGGATATCCAGCACACTAGTACACTCTCGAAAAATAATAGCAGAAATGTCGGGTTTGGATTCATTTACATCAGTTGATTCTACATACAATGTAATGGTGGTAATACGATAAGCTGATGCTGCAGCCAGGATGTCCAGCACACTAGAACAGTCTTGAAAAAGTAATAGCAGATATGTCGTGTTTGGATTCGATCATACAATGCAATGGCTACACGATGAGCTGATGCTGCAGTCAGGATATCCAGCACACTAGTACACTATTAAAAAAAAATAGCAGAGAGTACCTAGTGTTCGTATTCGTTTTTTTATCAGTATTTAATTCTATTTGCAGTATACGATGGTGGCATCAGGATAAGTTAATGTTATGTGTAGAGAAACTTAACATTCTGCAGTAATAACAATGCATTTCTATATTGTTAAATTGTTTAAAAAGTTTAAAAATGTTAAAATAAAAATTAAATTTGAAATTTAAAAAACCCCCAACGCAAAAAATAAAAGCGAACATTTAAAAAGTCAAAAATAATACCTATCGTTGAGCCATCAAATTCGATTAAGTAATACCTTATATTTTAATTACAGAAATTGATGGATGGCATGATAAGGTTTGCTCATTGAAATGGCGCTATAATGTCACGGCGGGGTACCGCATAAGTAAGTCAGACCCTTCACTTGATTGCCTATCTACATATGCGGTACCCCGCCGCGACATTATAGCGCCATTTCAATTAGCAAACCTTATCATGCCATCCATCAATTTCTGTAATTAAAATATAAGGTATTACTTAATCGAATTTGATGGCTCAACGATAGGTATTATTTTTGACTTTTTAAATGTTCGCTTTTATTTTTTGCGTTGGGGGTTTTTTAAATTTCAAATTTAATTTTTTTCTCTATGCAAACTTCAGAAATAATGGTATTTTTTTTACTTTTTAAAAGCTTTTATGTAACTTGCAATGTATGTATGTTCGCGTGGAATCTTGCTACTCAATTTTTCATCAAAAGTCGAAAACTATGCGGCCTAAAAAAAAGAAAAAACAGGTTTGAGAATGTGCATACAGCGTTCTTTCATATGATACCCCACATGCCCTGCCATTTTTAAGACGCCCTTTCAGTCCCTGTTGCAAAAGAAATATTATGTGTATAATTTTATTTCTTTCTCATTTTCAAAATAGTTGGGCAAACGTCATCTAAAACTGTTCCAAATTTCAAGTTGATAGCATTAGTAGTTCTTGAGGTGACAGACAGACTGAGTCGCACCATAAGGGTTCCTTTTTACCATTTTGGTACGGAATCTTAACAACCCTGGCTGGAAGGAAGTTCTTTGTAAAGAACACTCCCACTGTCTGTCAAGTAAACAGTCTTTTATATACATGAATGACTCGATGTTTCAAATTCATTTTATATTATTATGGTTCGAAAGATATGAGAGAGATAATAATTTTTCTCAAGTTTTTTCCTTCATAAAAACAATATGCCTCTTCAGATTTCCATCTTGATTTCGCTACGAATGTATTATCTCGATCCGAAATGGAAATTTTCGTTCATTTCAATGTAATACCGTTTTCTGTTTATGTCTACGCAGATAAAAGATGAGGGCATTATTATAAAAGTAATAACAATCACTAGAAGGACTTAGGATTATAGAAAATCGTTTCGATAATCTTGGAATTTCAAGCTCTTTAAGAGGGTTTTCGTCGCTTGGAATTCAGTACCATTCCATTGAAAGGTAGCAATTAGAGAAAATGCCATTGGGTATGAATAATTTCTCATCTTCACTTTTTTTAACAGGTCATGATCGTAGAGGACAAATCACTTTTATGAGACAAGTAAATTGATAATTACCTATGATTCTTGATTTTACTGAAGGTGAGAAATGATTGAGTATCGCAGTTTGTTTCCTTTTAGTATTAGTAAACGAGAACGCTTCTGGTCCTTTCGTAGCTATTATATAGCTTACGTTAGTCGATAAGTGAAGAGATGGATTTTTTTCGGAGAATCACACTGAAGATTCGTATAAACATTTGGAGGCATGAGGAACAGGGTGTAAAGTTCACTCATCCTCCATAGAAAAGGGAGGATCCTCCGACCAGACGGGTGTTATGTCTGGTGGGCTACTGCCCGACGGTTGATGTCGGGACGTTGTATATATGCTAATCGCGTGGTAAACTCTAATTGCGCGATGCAGTTTTGCGTGACGTCATGTCATTGATGCGTAGTTCATATGTGGCGATGTAGATGCCGCCACATCACTCCCCTCCGGAGACCGGAGGTCGATAGTGGGCTGAGTCGTGTATCTTGCGATGCTTGCCAGTGCCAGTTGTGGTTCCAGTGAGTCGGAACCGGGTGCCGCATAGTTCACGGTGAGTCGGAACTGTCTGCGGTGATACCCCAGTGAGTCGGGGTGGCGCTGCGTTATGCTCCAGTGAGTCGGAGTGTACAGCGCTGTGTTGAGGTTGAGGCTGAAGGTGATGACCAGGAATGCGCGTCCGCTGCATGCTGGTGGTCAGGATACCCGTTGAAGCCGTGGATGCTGGCTGGCTGTGTGACTCGCCGCTCGAAAGCTTGAGGAAGTGATGCTGATGACGTCACGCTGATGTAGTTGCACGAAGGCTGCGCTGACGTTCATGCTCGGGGTCACCAGTTTTTAGAGGCATGAGGAATAGGGTGTAAAGTTCACTCATCCTCCATAGAAAAGGGAGGATCCTCCGACCAGACGGGTGTTATGTCTGGTGGGCCACTGCCCGACGGTTGATGTCGGGACGTTGTATATATGCTAATCGCGTGGTAAACTCTAATTGCGCGATGCAGTTTTGCGTGACGTCATGTCATTGATGCGTAGTTCATATGTGGCGATGTAGATGCCGCCACAAACAAGAATAAAAACTTAGGTGGAGTTTCTTCTCTGGACGGCGGGAATCGACGGGCTTGCGGACGGCGAGTAGCGGGTAGCTCGCCGTCCGGTAAGGACCAGGCCTGGGTCGACGGCGCGTTGTGTTCCACGCGCGCCTCAAAGAAATGTCAGCAAAAGATGGGGTCCGATAGGGCCGATGCCGCCGTGGTCGCGGGTTGTTCGAAAGAGGTACCGTGGCCCTGGCATAGGCAACTGAAGGAACACGGGTGGGTTTTAGTCACTAAACGCCACGCCCTTCCGCTCCACCCAGAGCGGGAGAAGTCATTTGATGATTTCCCATCCACAAAAAAAAAAGTTGGAGTTTCTTTTATATTCGAACAACTTGACACAGATCTTTTTACGTTCCTAAAATGCGACAACACGAAGTAACAAATCATACCACAACAACAGAATGATAAATAAACTCTACTAACACTTAGAAACTGTATCATTCGCAGCTACAGAGTAAAATTCGGTATAAAAGCAGTAGTCGGGAACTAAAAGCCACCTGCACGGGTGCGGCAATAAATCTTACGTACACGCGTTTTATCCCGCGTAGTAACCCCGACGGCGTTTGATATACGAAGCATTCCAGTGCTTTGGAAATTCTGAATTTTATTGGAATATAGAATATTCTCGAATGTCTGTTTTGGTGGTTTTTAGGGTTTTTATACCTCAAAAGGAAAAAAGGGTACCCTTATAATGATCACTTCATTGTCCGTCTGTCAATCTGTGAAGACCATTTTTCTCGGAAAAGCGTGGAGGCATCAAGTTGAAATTGATATCAAATACGTAATACCTTGGAGCTCTAAAAAATCAAGCTTCTAAGTCAACGCAATAAAAATACGGCCATATTTTGATACTCGCAAATAAATCAAAACCTTTCTTCTCGTTGACCTAGAATCATGAGGCAACTAGCAAGGTCTTACAGCACAAATAAAGGAAACAGTACGAAAACATTATTAACTATATATTTGCAGCTTTATCACATAGAAAGATTTTTTTGGGATTACAAACTTACATCAGTTGCAGAATTGACCGTGATGTATATCGATGTATTCGATAACATACAGGGTGTAAGGGACAGCCCTCCGCAAACTAACAGGGTGCATTCAGCTCCTCATTTTGAATCATATTCCACCGGAAATTTTCTCAGGAAAATTTTCATTTTTCTAATAGTTTTTTTCAGTAACATTTTCTTTATTTCAATGTAAAGTCACATTGTGTGCTCGCAGCACTCCATTTATGTAATAAAAAAACAGCACAAAAAAAAACCAGCAATGTATGTTGAAATACTCTAATGAACAACGCGTGAAATCAGCTGTTCACTTTCTGTCTAGCTTCAGAGTTCATCGAACTCACCGCATACCTATCTATTACTTACCCCTCCCAACCAGTAACAGACGTTCCGATTTGTGCACAAAAACACAAGCAAATCAGGTTTATTGGATTCCCATAACTTTCCACAAATAATTTCATGTACCGGTCATCTTAGTATGATATACTGAATTCACCTCATCAGTCTGCGGAGGGCTGTCCCTTACACCCTGTATTTTTCAACTACAATGTTAAGTTTGTTTTTGGGATAAATAAAATTCATCCCAATTACGGAACCCTTCATTGTAACACGCACTTGGCTGGTTTTTTATTGGTTGCTGATGAGACTTGTTAATGGTGAAAAAAACTACTTACTACCGTCTGGTACTACTTTACAGTTTATTTATGTCGTCCAATATGGTGTCATGTTAAATTATCTATAAGTGTATCATCATCTAATGTTGGATATAAAATCATCATCTGTATTATGATATGCAAAAATTATAGCATCACAAGCCACGAAAATACACTACTTTTCAATCGTTCACACTTTTTTATGGGTTAAAAAAAAGCAATCTTGGTTTCGAAAATTCAAATATTTTCCACCGTGTTGCTAGCTTCTGCTTACTAAATTAATCGTTAATAAGTAAGGTACTATTAATTATTCGAAAATCTATACCTTTACATAATTGTTTAATCTAGTTTTACACCTAAACTATGTACCTACCTACAGAATTATTCATAAAGATCTAACTTTTGGGTCTAAAATATTTCAGATATTCCGGATTAGTGTTCCTAAATGGTAGACTAATCGACTAAAAATTATCTTAATAACGATAATATGAAAATTATTTCAGTTATAGACCTAAGATAGCCAATTTGAACCTGGGTCTGCTAATAATCACTTCAGGGGCCGTTCTAGGAAGTGTCAAAAGCATCAATGTTTCGTTGCGTCGCGCAACGTTCTGTATAATTATCTGTATTTCTCTCTCACACTGAATTCAGATTAAATCTAGATAACTGACTGTAAGAGATAGCGGTAGGTCATTTGAAATTTTAATAATGTTTAAGTCTAAAAAATGCAAAAAAATGGAGATACTGATTTTTATATTAAACACCATTCGTTGGTCATCCTGGCGTGGGTGTCATGGGAATGACACCCACGCCACGGAACGTTCAGTGATATCCTATTTTTCCTAGAAAGAAATAAAGAAGGGAAAAGTATTCATTTCGACTCTCCTGCCCTTATCCCAATTTATTTGGGATTCGACTCTCACTGAACAAGTAAAAAAAAAAACAAAAGCATAAAAATAAACATCCCCTAGTGGATAGACCTATTATACCATACTAGCGACCCGCCCCTGTTTCGCATGGTTTTTAAGACGCGACAAAACATTGAGGTGTCTATATTATCATTATTGTTTTATTTATTCAGGACATCGGGAGGATCACATAACTTATCCTGACGTTTGCTATGCCAGTTTGGCAGCCTACTTTACAACATTTGCTAGAATTTGATTCTATAATCAAAAAGTACTAAAATCAATTCCGGAATCGCGCGATTTTTACGATCTATACAAAGTACATTCCATATTAGCCAACACCTGAACGTAAGTAATTCGATTCTATAATAAGAACTTGGCAATCCCGCAATCCCGAGATTTTTTCGATACAAAAGTGCATTCAATTCAAGTTTAGGTATTACGCATCCGATTATCCGATCTCTAATAATTAGAGACACAACACAACAGACAGACAGAATTTAGTTCATAAGGTTTATAAATTTATAATTATTATAAATATAAACCTTCTGAACTAAATTCTGTAAATGATGGTGAAAACTGCATCAAAATCCGTTGCGTAGTTTAGGAGAACAACGCGGCCACACAGACAGACACGAAAAGCGACTTCAATTTACAATATGTATTGTGTACAGATATAGTAAACTTAGTAGATATTATTTCCAACTACTGAAATATTATTTCCGCCGTTTAGTACCGGGAAAGTGGTAAAACTCCAATAAGTAGAATGGATTACACTACTTATGTAGTTTACTGTAGTGTGTGGATTCCTTACGCGCGTAACTTTAAGTTCTTGTTGAGTAAATATCTCTTAGGGGACAAAATATGGAAGACATGTTGTGAATAAACATAAGCACTCACGTAAGTGAGATATATTCGAGGTGGATGACATGGATATTACAAGTAAGTAGCTACTGGAATTAGTTTCAGTAGGTGCTTTTTCTCTTTTCTCTGCCTTAGTCCCCATATATTTCTTTACAAGACGTTGCAGTATATACTTAGTTATTTTTAGGGTTCCGTACCTTGGAAAGGGACCGAATCCGGAAAAAACGGAACCCTAATAAGATCACTTCGTTGACCGTCTGTCTGTCTGTCTGTCAAGTCTATCAAGACCGTTTTTCCCAGGAAAGCGTGGAGGTATCAAGTTGAAATTAATATCAAATACGTAAGTAACAACACAAGGGACTGTAAAAAAATACGGCCATTTCTGCAACATATTTTGATACTTACAAATACATTTAAACCTGTGGGTACTTACCGCTGACCTAGAAGAATGAAATTTGGCAAGAAGCAAGGTCTCATAGCACAAGTACAGGAAAAAGTCCAAAAATTGTTAATTTGTAATTAATTATTTTAAAAAAAATGTCAAGACTGTCAGTCTGTCAAGACCCTTTTTCTCAGGAACGTGTGGAGGTATGAAGTTGAAATTAATATCTAATACGTAGCTTTATGGTGCCTTAGAGTTCTAAAAAAATCAAGCTTCTAAGTCAACGCTATAAAAAAAATGGCACTGATTTAAAGAGGCAGTTGTAAATAGCGGTTTTGGTAAGTTAAAAATTATAAATGGCACGTTTAGTAACTAGTTCAGCAGTTAAAACTAAGCACAGTAAAGTAAACAAAAATGGGTAATAAAAAATTATGAAATGGATCAGTGAATATATAAATGAGCAGGAAAATAATTAAATGGGCGGTAAAAATTATTGAACGAGCGGTTACGTGTGGGCAGTAATAAATCGGAATTTGTCGGTAAGAAATCTCATTCTAAGCATTTCTATAAACAATGAGGTGGTAAAGTAGTTTTCGAGATTTAGCGGTGTGACGGACGGACAGACGGACGAAGTCGCACGAGTGCTTATGTTCCTTTTTACCTTTGGTACGGAACCCTAAAAACAGTACTTAAATAGTAATGAAAAATTAAATTACTTTTGCTTTGACTGAAGGAATTAAATAAAACAAATTGTATAATAACAATAGGATCTTAGTAGCAGCTAAAATAAACTTATTGTATAATAAGAGCAGGTTTGACTTTCGACGGTCTGCCTCTCTTCCTTTTTTGTCCGAGTGGAATGTTTTTAGCTTCAACTGGAGGTACGGCGTACTTCAAGCGTATGGAAAGGCCAATTATATGTTTACACATATCGTCGACCGTAGGTTCAATTGAGGTAAGGGACAAAATACCCAAAATGAGTTAAGTATACAGTTTTGTTCAGAATTTTTCGCTCTATCGAATGGTGTATATGAAAAAATTCTAGCTTAAGAAAAATGTCCCTTACCCTAATGATTTTTGGATCCAAATTTCGAATCAGCCCCATAATAACAATGTATCTGAAAAACTATGCAATATAGGAACTTGAAATGATGTAATTATTGCCGCCAATCCACTTGAAATAAGGTAAGGGTCTTCCCAATCAACGAATTACCATTAAATTGAATCCAACGTAGAGGTCAATTTAATGTAAGGGACGAGACTACAAGATACTTGGTCAGTAAGGGACATTACTAACAAAATACGTTGTTGTAAGGGACATCTATTTTCTTAAATAGCTAATTTATTTAAATAAATGTTACACGTGTAGATAGAGCACTAAAATACAAGATTATGTGTGAAATCAGACCCGAAAAAGGTTAATAAGAAAAAAAGTTATAGGCGATATAGTCCGAAAAATTGTTTTATTCTTTTGTATTTTTGTGTTTCACGAACTGTGTCCAAATAAACGTTTTTCTTTCTTTCTTTCTTTCTAAAAAAAACTTTGTCGGCCTCTCCTGAAAAATCGTATTTTGTCCCTTACCTCAATTGAACCTACGGTCGACGATATACGCTTTATAAAAGTTTGGGCAAGTACATGTTCCTTGAGTCCATTCTTCTTTATTTTGCGGCAATATAACTTCCCATTTATTTAAAAATTGCTCTTTAAACTCATCAGAATTTTCTGGCGAATTTTTAAATATTGCGCATTCTTTAGCTTCTACAGCAGGTACTTGATAATGCGTCAAATTGTCATTTTTATTATTAGGTATGATCACAATCTCTTTCGGTAGTTTGGCCCAATTATATGAATCTGTCCAGTCTTTCAAAGTTATTTCCGGCAATTTTGCAAAATAGTTTTCAGATGGGTTCTGTGTATACTTTAGGGACCACTCGTTCACCATTTTTTTAGCTAGGACCAAGAAGCGTGAAAGCTGTAAACGGTCTCTCAGAGTGTAGCTGTCTTTAATTACTTTATTAAAAGCTTCTAGAGCGTTATTCGTCGAAGGTGACGATGGCGCTGCACCAAGATACCAATCACGGTTTTGCAACAGCCATTGATCTCTGAAGTACTCAACAAAACTTTTTTCATGTTCATATTTCTGTAAAAAGTATACTGTAGCTTTGTCAAAAGCATCTTGGTCAGTTAAGGAATGTAGGATGTCAATATCTGCCAAAATTTGTCTCTGAACAGCTTTCTCTACAAGGCTTTCAACTTTCGGGTGTCACCGCTCGCTATGATCTGACGAACTATTTATCGAACCGCTCATTCCATCATTTTTACCGCTCATTCAGTTATTGGACTGCTCAATTATTTTTAGAATTGACATTGTATGATAAAATAACCGACTAATTGATTTTTTATTACTGTCCATGTTTTACTGTCGCAATAATTAATCAATCGCCATTAAATTAAATAACTGCTCAATATGTTTTTTAACTGATCTTAATAACATCTCGAATATTTAAATAACAGCTCAAAAAATTAGTTCCCTAAAAAAATACATCCATTTAAGCGACATATTTTGATACTCGCAATTGTCGCAAGTAATTAAAAATATATAGGGTACTTCCCGTTGACCTAGAATAATGACATTTGGCAAGACGCAAGGTCTCACAGCACAAGTAAAGGAAAAATTGCGAAAATTGTTAATTTGTAATTTTATTACATAAAAAAATGTTTTTGGGATTACAATGTTAAGTTTGTTTTTGTTATATAAATTGTATTATTTTCAACTATGGAACCCTCCATTGTGCGTGGTCCAGCACACACATGGCCGATTTGTTTCTTCATAAATTACCTTAATCGTCTATTACCACAGGCCACACACAAGTGCTAACACACACCTAACCAACCAACCAACCAATCTATCAAGCTATTAAAAATAACTTAGCCATCAAAAATCACTAACATCCTGCCGTGAGGGCCATCGAAGCCCATAACTTTCTTTATGAAAATTGCCCGTCTCAAAAATCGATCATACTTTATTGCAAAAATTCTGCACTGGGCAGATACTTATTCAAATTTTGCCCAATATAATGCATGTTGTGGCAAGTTCTCGTGAAAACTGGGCAACGCTTACATTGGCTCTCTTCCAAGGGGACACGTATCGTGTAGTCTAGATTAATTGTTACTTCTTTTGCCAAATGCACTCTAAGGCCTCGATTTACGACTGGCATTCACCAGGTTTTTGTGAATATTGTGCATGTCATTTGTTTTGGGTTAGGGTTGGCAGTTTTTGGTACGGTTTTTGCAAGGAAACTAACTTCATTATTGTCTCAAGCCTTTTTTTTTTTTTTTTAAGGGTGGGAAATCATCAAATAACATCTCCCGCTCTGGGTGGAGCGGAAGGGCGTGTGACGTTTAATAAACAAGTTATGCGGATGTGACGTTCAATAAACAAGTTATGCGTGCTGTGGTAGGGGTTGCGCAGTGGGCGGATTGTGGAGTGGTGCGCCACACTCAGTCTGGTCCGAGCGGCCGTTATGACAACACGCCTAACGCAGTGATATTGCAAACAGTGTTTTATTGTGATACCTAAACCTAACCAAAACCAAGACACCACAAGTGGCGACGAGGATTAAGGTATGTCGTGCATAAAATTTAAAATTAAAACAACCTAATGGTTGCGAGATATGTTGGCAAGTTAACGAATGAGGTTTCATGTAGTTTAAGTTTCCCCTGAATAATTTGTGGTAAAACAAAGCATATATTCATGAAACTACCAATACCTAAGAGTGTACCTAGTGCTCTTAAGAAAATACACATGAAATGACAGTAAATAATCGTGAAAACCGTGAATGTCATTTTATGCATCATCATCATCGTCAAATCAAATCAAATCGTCAATCATTCGTGAGTGGCATTTAATTTTCTTTGTTTATTTACCGTGAATATCTAGTCACGAATAAAAAAAAATGTTTACTTACCTACCTACATTTCACTTTAAACATCTAAAAAAAAAAACAAAATAATAATGACCTCATTTGTTGATATGTGCCAACTAAACTATAAAGAAATTGCCAAAAAGGCAAATGAGTCGTGGAAAGTGCGAAACTGATAGATTATGTGGTTAATCGGTATCAAAACATTACACGTAATTTGGAAAGGTAAACTATTAAATGAATAGTGGGTACCTAAACTGATAGATTATTTGGTTAATCGATATCATAACATTACGGAGTAATTTGAAAAGGTAAACTATAAAATGAATAGTGGGTACCTTTAAGCTAAATAAGCTTAAATAAATCCAATGGGTACCTTACCTGGATACCTGGTACCTTAGTGGATAAAAAACGAACAAGCTAAGTTGTTAGTGCTAGAAAAAACATATTGGTATGAATTAAATAGTGAACTGCTAAAATCAGTAAATAAAAACAAAACTATTATAAGCAATGTCAAACAACAAACAAAAGACAATAGTAGCAGATAGCCCAAAGTAATCTTGAAAACATTTACATTTTCACAATTTGCAATGTGAAAATATCAAGTGAGTTACCTATTTAATCACGCTATACCTGTGGTCGACAAACCACGGACATTGGTAGATAATCATATATACATTTTTGCAAATATAGACTACAAAATCCAAATACGTTATTAATCCCCAAGAACGAGATTTCAACAGAAATTGGGTCAGCGCTAGTGAAAATAAAAACCAATTATGTTTTATCAAAATAATTATCTCGAAATTTAAACATTATCATAACACCTTTTAGTGTTACAAGAAACTTATAATTTGAATATAATTTTTAAAGTTTCATATTTATAATAAACACTTTAAAGATTGCAAAGTAAAATATTTCGAGTGAAAATAACAATATTTGTTTGGTCTACTTTCCAAGCAATATTATTTCATTGATCTTTTAAGATTAATTATCAGTTAAATACAGTCAATTTTAATGGTTTTCACTATAGTTACGCTGTAATAATAATACTATAAATTTGTTGTTCTGTTTGAAATGGAACAGTTGTTTTTGAATGTCTTTCGTTGCATTTTAAATGAGTTATTGTTAATGTGGTAATTCAGTTAAGTCTGAATGGTACCAGATAAATAGGAAAACATGTAAGTAGCACAATTAATTCATGCAAAAATACAAGTTACTAAATTACTGAAACAAAACAAAAAGAATGTACTCTGGCTATGAAAACTAGTAACATATATTAAATAATATAAAACCAATTTCAACATTTCTTCCTTACTAAACAGACCTTACTGAAGTTTCTATATTGAAAATTTAAACATAATAATAATAGTTATAAAGTAGCTCAAAATAAAATGAAAAAATATGCAAAACTAAATAAAATCATAAAAAGATGCAATAAGGAATAAAAAAAAAACGCGGTTCAAATATAATGAAAAAACTTGCTTTGCTACTAAATAAATCCAATAACTACCAAATTAAATGAGAAGACAGTAAGAACATCTATGAGATTGACACTCAACGCTTACTCTGAAATTCAGGTAGAAGAGTCAATGCAGTCACTTTATACTAGGTATGTGAAGTCTGGAAAAAAACTAATTCAGAAGCATATCCTTGCTGCAAATGAGTTAGTGGACATGTGCAAATCTAATGCAGACAAGTGGACTCACCAACTCTCAGCAGCTCTCATTGTTCTTTGCTAAGGAAATCCAAACTTGCCACTCTCCAAACTGAGGCAACGGAGAACCCGTCCCAGTTAGGAAGTGTTTGGGTCTGTATCCCCAATCAGGATACACCAGGCATTGAACAAGGTCCATTGCAAGTAGCTCAGTTAAAAACTAGTTCTCTTCCTTGTAAGTAGTAAAGTTTTACTGCTCCATTATGTTTTCTGATAGTTTTGGAAAAGGGGTTATGGAAATTACTTTGCAACAAACTGAGTCATTCTTCTCAAAATTATTGTATGCCACAGGCTTCCTACAAATACATAATTTCATCAGTTATGAATACATTTATGACCCTAATGCCATTATTACTCTAATAGTTTTTAAATGACAAAAGGTGATATCAAAACAAAAAAGAAGTAATGAAAGAATAAACTGTTTGGACACAGAACGTGAACACAAGGTCAAGTCATTTTAGTGACACGAACCATTGCAGTTGAATTGCATGAAAATAATATTGTGTGTGCTGGTTCACTAATCCTAATCAAAAGTTGTATTCAATCAAAAACTCGTAAAGACAGTTGAATTATCTGTTGAACATACCTGTGAACTTTCTTGTGTTGTACTAGTTAAGCACGTCATAATATACCATGTGCGTTGACAGACCCCCAAATTATTAAATATAGGTACTCTATAAATGAGTCAGCAATTAATGTTTTGGCAAAACTTGAAACTGAATGTTTTGGCAAAACTTGAAACTGTAAATAAAGAAGTAATTATGTGTGGTGACTTCAATATTAAAAAAAAAAACGCTAAGCCGTTGATCCCGGCTGTAATTCGTGAAACTTTGACAGTCGTTACGGGTCGTCAGAAGCCCGAAAGTCTGACAACCAGTCTAACCAAAGGGTATTTATTGTATTACCCAGTAACTGAAGGTGAGATAGCAGTCGCTTCATGTAAAATACTGGTGTTTGACTGCATCCAGTTGGACTGGAAGTCGACCCCAACATGGTTGGGAGAAGGCTAGGCAGATGGTATTACTTTGTTTAAATACTTCAAATTGACAATGTTTTAACTTACCAATATAAAAAGTGCAGATACAATCAGACCACATCTGTTTATTTAAATAAAATTAAAAGCACTTTAATTTGTAAAGTAAGTGATCAAAATCTTGCAATGAATATTTTGAGTATTTTGTTTAATTAATTCTTTCGAGTTCAATAAAACTAAAAAAAAAACTATCAAGTTATATTTAGTGCCTGGGCAACTAATGCTTGGTTCTTACAAACAAAACAGAATCGTTTTGCTTACCAGTGGTAGCATTTTTATTGCCAAACTGGGAATTTATGTAAATAGATTCGTAAGCTAATTTATTGCCAAACTGGGAATTTATGTAAATAGATTCGTAAGCTAATTTTACCTGTGATCAGGGCTGGGCAAAATATAATATGCTTTGCTTCGATTGAAATACAAAATATTTTGACTCTGTTTATTTAAAATACATTCAGAGCCTTATAACTGTCGTAAGTGCCCTAATGTAAGAACGATTTCAACTTCCACACTTGAATGTGCTAATAATGCTTATATAATTTTGGAATACTTATGGTACAAGTGATAGGTAGTTATAGAGCCCTATAACTCAAATTTATACAAGCATACAAATAGACAAAATTCATAACTATTTCAATAGAAAATTGAACAATTCAGTCGGTACACGTAGTGTTGCCAACTCTAAACATTAACATATATACTGCTTCTAGTGCAGATGCTAGTGTATGTATAAGGCAGCATATTTTTCGTTTTCATTAATAAGATCACTAAATGTATTTAAGTGAAAATGTATTTTGAAGTCATAAGTGTTTGAAATACTAGTTATAAAACAATTCAGCGTCAGGTATTTGAAATATTAATTACAAATTACGTTTGTAATAGTAGTTTGAAAACAAATAGGTAGTTTTATTTCAAATAACAAGAAATTCAGGTACTACCCAAACCTGCCTATGATAGCTACTTCCTCGAGTATGTCTCAAAGAATTTGGGTTTGAGTCGCCTGACTCCTTATCTAAAGTTAAGCCAAGGAAAAAATAATTGAAATTAGATGTGTGTTTAAAATATAATACTTAGAGGACATAGGATTCAAAGAGTCAAAGAACTCGGGACTTAAAAGACTCAAAGGAGTCGTGACTTTTGACTAATAGTCCCCAAGTCTTGTAAATCTATTTTGGCCTAGAAATAAAGACTAAAGGATTTATGTCTTTCACAACACTAGCAGTATGACTAGCAAAAAAAATTTCAAATTACTTGAAAGTAAAATAACAAAGCTAGCTAATTTGAAATCTGAAATTTGAAATCTTTGCTAGACTAGCAAAAATGTCAAATTACTTGAAAGTAAAGTAAAATAGCAATATTATGATCGAAGAAAACAACAAAAATGATTAAAGGAAATGTATTAACTTAACAATTTAATGATCAATCTCATTAAAAAAAAAAAGAGTTGGTGATGAAGAACAGGATGATATTACAGAACAGACGTCACGTAGAAACATTATTCAATTAAAGAAATTAGAAAGTAAATGGACGGTCCATAAATCAGAAACTGGTGATTCCAGTAATGAATTTGATTCACAAACTAACTATTTACATATATTATACCGTAATTACTGTTTATTATGATTATGTCTTTGTGTAAGGTATATTATATTGCTAATGTGTTGAAATTGTATAATGCAATATTCAAGTTCTATTGTTGCTATTATTCTGAGTAATGGTCCAAGAGATAGAACTGTTTTGAAGTTAACGATAAGTTATGGAAATGTAAGAAATGTGTTGATAGAATACTTTAATACTGTTTCCATGAAGTTTCTTGTACTTATTCTCCAGGAAGACGTAGATTTGTGAACGAACGACTAGCTTTCTGATTAATTACAGGCAAGATTAATTGAAATATTGTCAGCCATTTATTTTATAAGCAAATGATTGTTTTTTTACATTTTGTAAAGAAGAGATGTGACGTTTAATAAACAAGTTATGCGGATGTGACGTTCAATAAACAAGTTATGCGTGCTGTGGTAGGGGTTGCGCAGTGGGCGGATTGTGGAGTGGTGCGCCACACTCAGTCTGGTCCGAGCGGCCGTTATGACAACACGCCTAACGCAGTGATATTGCAAACAGTGTTTTATTGTGATACCTAAACCTAACCAAAACCAAGACACCACAGGGCGTGTCAGACTTTTACTGACTAAAACCCACCCGTGTTCCTTCAGTTGCCTATGCCAGGGCCGCGGTATCTTCTTCAAACAACCCGCGACCCCAGCGGCATCGGCCCTATTGGACCCCATCACTTGCTGACATCTCTTTGAGGCGCGCGTGGAACACAACGCGCCGTCGACTCGGGCCTGCAGTGCGATTCTGTAACCATCTCACCGTGAAAACTTAGGTTAAGTGAGCGTGGGGTGAGCTGTCAATAGTGTCAATTCCTAGCAAGAACAAACTCACTTACCTAAGTTTTCACGGTGAGATTTTTACAGAATCGACCGGCTGGTCCTTAGCGGACGGCGAGCTACCCGCTGCTCACCGTCCGCAGGCCCGCGCCTACGGTGGTCAGAAATCGCCCCGCGATTCCCGCCTCCCAGGGCGTCTCCTGCGGCGACTGAGGCCGTGAGGCTGCCTCTCCCTCACGCGTTCCGCCTCCTCCTTCGCGAGCATCACTGCTTCGCAGAAGGAGGTGACGGCCTCCCATGCACTCTCGGCTCGGACGCGCGAGATCGCCGCCGCCGATCGCCTCCGTGAGAACACGGCGGTGCTCTGCCCAAGCCGGGCAGACCTCCACTGTATGCTCCACCGTGTCCTCCGGGCGATCCACACAATGGTAACACCCGGGCGTTTCCTCCCGCCTTATGCGAAACAGGAACCTCCCGAAACAACCGTGTCCGGTGAGGACCTGCGTCAGGCGGAAGGTGAGGACGCCGTGGCGCCTCTCTAACCACTCCTCAAAGAGGGGACTTATCGCCACAATGGTGGCGTGCCCAATTGTCTCAAGTCTCAGGTGCATGTTTGCTATTGTTAACATTACTTAGATCCAAAACAAGCTGCGTACAATAACAAGCAAAACATCTTGTTAATTATATAACACCAGCCATTGCCCGCGAAGCTTCGACCGCGTGGAGGTTGCAAATTATCCCACGGGAACTGACGACCGGGAGTAAAAGTATCTTATGTCCTAATCCAGGTCATAGTCTACATTATCAGCCTATAATGTTCCCACTGCTGGGACACAGGCCTCCTCTCGGTAAGAGGCAGTGGGGCGCAATCCACCACGCGGGCCCAGTGCGAGTTGGTAGATGTCACATATCTTCGAATTTTTGGTTCTAGGACATGCCGGTTTCCTCACGATGTTTTCCTTCACCGTTTTGAGAGCAGTGGTGATGAAATAATTTACACAAAGTAAAGCGCCTGTCTGGGTTCGAACCTGCGACTCGTAAGTCGCGGCCGTTGCCACTGAGTCACCACCGCTCCCGCTCCAATTTCATACAAGTCCGCAACAAGTCCGTTTAGCCGTTTTATCGTGAAAGCGTAACAAACAAACAAACTCACTTTTGTGTTTATAATATTAGTTATGATTGAGATAACTAAACCAACAAATCGTAGGCAACAGCGGGTAACTAATAGGCTCGCTCTCTATAACATGGAACTTTAGCAAAACTGGCGATATGTGGGTGTGCTATTGGTACACCTCTGCTTAACCTTTAGAGAATTACAAGCGTGGGTGTGGTGTATTTTGTGTAAAATGAAATAAAATTTATTTATTTGCCAGAATATAGCCGCTACTTACATAATAACATGGTAAAATAATTTTAGTCTCACTATATTCGACTTGTCAGTCGTGCAAATATTTTTAGTACATCTATATAAATAAAAAGAGAAGTCCTGACTGACTGACTGATTGACTGACTCATCAACGCCCAGCCCAAACCCTTGGACCTAGAAAGCTGAAATTTTGCACAGAGGTTCCCTTTATAATGTAGACAAGGAATAAGGAAGGAATTCCCGGTAGCAGGTTCCCTTGGGATATTTACCGACATCCACGCGGGCGAAGCCGCGGGCAAAAGCTAGTGCATAATAATATCATGACATTACATCAATATCATAAGTCATTAGTCACACACATCATAATCGTAGAATTTACAGTCTAGGCTTCGTTAATATTAATTAGGCACATTACAAATAAAAAAAATAAAAAATAATGTAAATAATGTATGTAATGTAATGTAATGTAGGTAAATGTAAATGTTTTGTAAAATTTTCCTTGGTTAAATAATTGTGACCCACATCTTGATTTAGATACATATTACGCAAATAAAACTATTACATGCAAAGTAAATGTAGTCTCACAATACAAAATACTTTAGAATTTCATATTCTAAGAAACCATTTTTAAACCGTAGAGGACCGCAATAATAATATACACTTTGCTATTTTAACATAAGTGGTACATTTCCAGTATATTCAAGCGCCAGTGGAGTCGCAATTGTCGTAATAATTTTTATTAAGTGCTGTCACAGTATGCCGAGTCGTTTGCGGTGAGAAATCCACTTTAATTTGTTGAATGGGAGAATAATGACTGCTAGAATTGCATTGACTCCGTGCCAGAAGTTAGGAAGAAGTGGAAGTCATTATGCCTTTTCGTCAAGTTAATAACTGAATAAATGATAATAGAAAGAACCAATATTGTAAATATTAAGGACTGATTTAACAATATTAATTTAAAATGATGTTTTTCTTAAAAAAAAAACTTCAAGAATTTCTCACCCTTTAGGAAAACTGGCATTTTCGAGTTTTTCTTGTGGATTAAAATAAAAATTAAACAAAAAATATTAATAATAAATATAAAAAAATACTACCTATACATATATGAATTCTAGACTTATCTCAGTATTTTTATCTCACGAAACGACACGCGCTTTACTTGTGTTTACCAAGTATGCAAACCTGCTGTAAATGTGTGCGTGAAGACGAGTAGCGTCAGCACATAACACCCACATGCACATAATACCATTCGACTTCGCCATTGTCTCGGACGGACCTCCTGCGCTTACTTACACACATTCACAGCGTGTTTGTACAATTGGTAACCACATGTACAGTGCGTGTCACTTCGTGAAATAAAAATACTGTTTCAGTAAGATAAAAAAATGTTTAAAAAGTTTTTTTTTTTTTTTGTTTGTTTGTTGTAATAAGTACACACATCAAAAAAGTTTGTGAACACTAGCAAAAGCTGATAAAAAAAAAAAAAAAAAAATTTAAAACTTTTTATTTCAAAGAAATAAAAAGGAACAATAAAATACACTGTGTATTTATATTTAAAAATATATAACGTAAGCACTTTTTCTTGATTAAGTTAAATTTAAAACATATATCAGCTTTTGCTAGTGAACTTTTTTTGATGTATGTAGGTGTATGTGTGTACAAACATACCACACACCACCACGTACCTACGGTGGTGTGTGGTATGTTTGTTTGTTTAGATGGTAGGTATCCACCAAATTGTACATGTATGAAAAGTTTTTATGAAGTCCAATAAGTTTCAGATGAAACTTATATCAGATGAAACTTATTAGACTTAATAAAAACTGCCAATTGTTTTATTCCTCGAATAAAAAACTACTTCAACCACTGTTAATTTTCTTGAAAGAAAACCACAGCGAAAATAAAACAAATTATACTTTGTTCAACAAATAATTGTTAGCAAATGCAGCTGTACCAAAGAAGTAAACAGGTGTACGATTTATTCAAAAAGTTCGGTTGTTCTACAATATTGGATTAGTTATACGAAGTATTTCAGTACAAGCCATTTAAATTACAAGTAGCCAGATGGTGGAAATTATTTGAAAAAAATTTCAGACCCAAAGTTGGTCCCAAAACTTATTACCGCAGAGTCTTGTGGAATATCATAAAACTACCACCTCTCAGATTAATTTGAGAAGATGTTACCTATATGATAAATCTGAAAGTCATGGCTAAGAGCTATGGTTACTGACGACAATCCGTGGATGGGATCTAGAGTAACCATTCCACACAATGCAAGGTTTTACAACCGAGACTGACAGTAATTGTCACGGGTGGTCAAAAAAATGGGTTGGTATCAGAATGACTGGATCGCAAATTGACCACGTCGCTCTTAGTCCAAATCTCAAAATGTCTAAATCTCAAAATACCTAAGTCGCAAAATGACTACATCGCTTTTAGTCCACATCTCATAATGTCTTAATCTCAAAATACCTAACTCGCAAAATGACTACATCGCAAAATGACTACATCGCAAAAAGTCCGAACAGTTGTGTAGGCACCTATACAGGGTTGATATCAGAATGGTACCTTTTCCCAGCTATGTTGGGGTCGGCTTCCAGTCCAACCGGATGCAGCTGAATACCAGTATTCTACATGGAGCGACTGCCTATCTAACCTCCAGAACCCAGTTACTGGGAGACACGATACCCCTTGGTAAGACTGGTTGTCAGACTTACGGGCTTCTGACGACCCGTAACGACTGTCAAAGATCCACGAATGACAGCCGGGACCAACTGCTTAATATGCTTTCCGAAGCACGGAGGGGTCTTGGTATTTAAAGATGGTCACCCATCCACAGACCAACCGCGGCAAGCGTAGCCTAACCTGATCCATTGAACCGTCCGGCTGTTACTTAGCCACAATCACTTTATTTTTTTTTAAAGTTATATTATTATAATACATAATTATATTACCGAAAATAGGTGATTTTAACATTTTTGTCTATTTGTAGGTTTGTCTGTTTATTCAAAAATCAAAATGGACCGATTTGGTTCAAGTTTGGTGTAAAGAGTGAATTTTGGGGAAGCACATAGTCTAGGGAAAGTAAGAAAAAAAGTCACATTAAGAACCAAAGAAATTAATGTATAGGTGCCTACACAACTGTTCGGACTTTTTGCGATATAGTCATTTTGCGAGTTAGGTATTTTGAGATTTAGACATTATGAGATGTGGACTAAAAGCGATGTAGTCATTTTGCGACTTAGGTATTTTGAGATTTAGACATTTTGAGATTTGGACTAACAGCGACGTGGTCAATTTGCGATCCAGTCATTCTGATACCAGCCAATCTGAATGGTGAAAGCTTAGATAATATACATCTAGATTAAGCCACCGCGTGGCCGGTCATGAGACAGCAATATTATACTTTTTCTAGGTTATGTGGTATGAGAAATAAGGTTTAACGTAAGAAATCTTCCATATTTTGGACTGAAACCCATGTCAATACATTCGCACAATGCAAAAACTGCCCAAAAATGTTAAATTAATCGACGCAAGATAAATTTTGTAACAGTGAAAGTACTTTGTTTGGCAACATTTTTAAATTTTGCCATGCAAAATACGGCACGCCATAAGGGACAGAAGATACGATGCTTTGTCTCAATTTTCCTAATTATTTCGTATATATGTGTCTCACTTCCACACTTCACACTGTAATCATGGCAACGTCTAGATGTATAATGTCATTGGGTGAAAGCGAATAATAGTTTGACAAAATATTTCCTACAAATTGTGACGTCTTAACAACCTAGCATAAATGAAATATATGATTATACAGGGTGGAAGGGACATCGACGCGCAAATGGTTACCACGTATTCAGTACATCATTCTGAGCCCCCTATATAGAAATTTTTCATCGGTTATTGAAAAACTAGTCGTGCCAGAGACACGAAGAATATGAAGATTTACCCAGACAAGAGACGACTATAATACAGGGTGGAAGGGACATCGACGCGCAAATGGTTACCACGTATTCAGTACATCATTCTGAGCCCCCTATATAGAAATTTTTCATCGGTTATTGAAAAAAAAATCTGCTCTTCCATACAATTTGACCGTGTAGGTATTGCACTATTGTAGGAAACTGCAGATTTTTTTTTCAATAACCGATGAAAAGTTTCTACAAAGGGGAGCTCAGAATGATGTACTGAATACTTGGTAACCGTTTGCGCGTCGATGTCCCTTCCACCCTGTATTATAGTCGTCTCTTGTCTGGGTAAATCTTCATATTCTTCGTGTCTCTGGCACGACTAGTTTTCAGATCTTCTTGGCTCAAAACTTCGCCACTTCCACGGCTTCGTCGCTGACAGTGTAGCAATCACTTTGGCTGTATGCTTTGGGACACAGAGGGCAGGATAAGAAGTGGAACATGGTTTAAGATATAGCTCCACATCCACACCCTACTGCCGTTCCGTCGAGGTAGCCCCTCTTAACCAGGTTGGAGTTACATCTACCCAATTATGTCCGGAGACGGCTTAGAGACTCCCAAGTGGACCACCATCGACCGTGATCTGAATAAAGAAGAAAATGCAGTAACTGGCTTGAATATTTTTAAGAAAAGATAAGAAAAGATCATATTTATTTGCTTAAACATGTGTGTCATATATACAAGAAAACACATGCATGCATGATGGTAAGAAAATTATTAGGTAGGTACGCATGTTTGCCACATGATGTGACGTGCAAATATCAAGAAAAATTATTAATTTAATCAGTCTCATAGAATAACAATAAATTAAGTACGGATAATATTTTTGTGTTCACCAAAAATATTATCCGTACATCAAAATACTGATCGTGCACCAAATATTCCTGAATGTTACACAAAACACCCGCGCGTCCGAAACTTCACATTGGTGAATCATTTGGGTTAGGTTAGGTTAGGTTAGAACGGGGGACCACCCCACAGTGCTTGCGTCCACGTCGCGTCCCCTGGGCAACGACCCGGTCTGACCACCGTAACGGAGTGGCAGACCGGTGTTCGGCTAAAGTGCACTGTGCAGTCGTAGCGTATTTTATCCTTTTTATTGTGTTTTATTTTAACGTCGGCACCTACGACACCTGCGGAGGCTATGCCAAAACTCGCGCGGGCCGCCTCCGGGCGTTTTAAAAAAGGCTCTTCTCAGGGCCAACCAAAAGGCCCTTCTGAGGGCCAACCAAAAGGCCCTTCTCAGGGCCAACCAAAAGGCCCTTCTCAGGGCCAACCAAAAGGCCCTTCTCAGGGCCAATCCGAGGACGCCTCGGCGTCGGAGGCTAGCCGCGCGCCGTCTGCGGCTAGCATCTATAGCTTGGCGGGCGAGTTGCTGGACTCCGACATTGAGTCCATTATGTCTGAGCCGGCCGCAGATTCAGCGATTGGTCGTCGGGAGCCGAAGAAGCGGTCTCATCAGAGGAAGGGGTCCGGCGGTTCCTCGGAGTCGTCACAACCGAAGGCCAAGAAGCTGGTGTCGGACACCCATGACGTGGGTCTGGCGGAGGCCCAACACCAGTTGGACCTGTCTCGGCGGGCGCAGCTCCAGCAAGACCTGGAGGAGCGGGTTGCGGCCACGGAGCAACGGACGCGCGCCGCCCGGGCCAAGTCCGGTTACGGCGCGTCCCGCGTTGTCTATGCGGACCACTCCCTGGCAGAGCTGCAGCGGATGGCTGACGAGGACGAAGAGGAGATAGTGGCAGTCGCCTCTAAGTCCTCCAATTTGAAAGGGACTTTTCAAAAGTCCCTTAAATGTAGGGCCGCGAGCATGCGCGGTATCGTCGGAGAGCTGGTGCAGCGCAAAGCCACCGACGAAACGCGGCAACTGCAGGCGAAAGTTGATCGCCTGCAGTCAGAGGTCAGCCAGCTTCATCTGAAGCTGGCTGAAGCCACGGCCCGGCCACACACAGACGAGCCGAGATCAGCGGCTGAGGTCCTGCCCTCCAACCTTGAGGATATAATCCGCAAGGTCATCACGGAGGAAAGGGCCTTCACGAGAGCCTGTCTTGCGGGCATCGAAGACAGGCTCTTGCCTGAAAAACGCCTCCGACCGCCGCTCGCGGCGGACAATAGGCCATGCGAGCCGGAGCTGCCTTCCCAGGGTAAAGACGCCCATCTGCCGTCCACCACCCCATCCAACCAGCAAGGGTGGACAAAGGTGGCCGGAAAGGGGAAGGCCAAAAAGAAGAAGGCAAAGACGGTGGCTGTCTCTGCCGCACCCACCACCAACCCTCCCGGCCCGTCCCAAACAACAGGCAAGGGAAAGGGGAAGGGGAAGACGTCGGCCCCCAAGGCCACCGCCGTTGCTACCGCTGCTGCTCCTGCAGCTAATGGGGCCCCCGCCAAGCCGAAGAGGAAACTGGTTCCTCCCAAGACCGCAGCCGTAGTGGTTACGCTCACCGCTGAGGCTGTGGAGCGGGGAGAGACGTACGCGTCCATTATGATGCGGGCGCGTACAAACGCTGATCCCACCCAACTGGGGATCGGCTCAGTCTCGTGCCGCCGGACCCAGGCCGGGGCTCGAATGTTCGAGTTCCCAGGGGCTCAGGGCGGCGCCAACGCGGACCTCTTCGCAACCAAGTTGCAGGAGGTCATCGCCGACGTGGCAAAGGTCACCAGGCCCGTAAAGTCTGTGGCCTTGGAGGTGACCGACCTAGACGACTCGGTCACTAAAGAGGAGGTGGTGGCGGCGGTCGCAGCGATGGGGGGCTGTGGCGTCACAGCGGTGCAATGTCGGGCCATCAGACCCGGCCGCGGCGGCATGGGCACCATTCGCCTTGAGTGCCCAGTCGCCGCAGCTATAGCCGTCCTCGCCAAGGGACGGCTGACCGTCGGGTTCAGCTCGGGTGTAGTCCGGGCACTTGCAGCCAAGCCTCTGCGCTGCTACAAGTGTCTTGGAGTCGGACACACTCGGGCCCTTTGTCCGTCCGAGGTCGACAGGGCGGACAATTGCTTCCGTTGTGGCAAGGACGGACACAAGTCCGCCTCCTGCGAGGCCGCCACGCCGCACTGCGCGGTGTGTGCCGCCAGTGGCTTCCCGGCGGGGCATGTGACGATGGGGAGGAAGTGCAATCCTCCCCCTAAGAAGGGCAGAGTGCAGGCGCCGATCCGGCCTGTCGCTGCCACCGCCGTCCCTGAGGCCGGGACATCGGCGGCTGTGGAGGAGGGTGCGATGTCTGTTGATGGATAGGGTCAAGCATCGCATCCTCCAGGCGAATACCAACCATTGCAGAGCGGCCCAGGATCTGCTTATGCAGACCATGGCTGAGTGGTTGGTAGACGTGGCGGCGGTTGCCGAGCCGTACTCAGTCCCTGGCCGTTGGCTGGGTGATCGAGACGGCTTGGTGGCACTGGTGACGCGGTCTTCCACAGACTCCCCTCCCCTCTCGCTCTTAGAGAGGGGACCGGGATACGTGGCCGCCGCGTGGGGAGAATTAGCCCTTGTGGGCGTCTATTTCTCCCCAAACCGCCCTCTCTCGGATTTCGAGAACTTTCTCGAAATCCTCACCGCGGTGGTTGGGAGGGCGGCGCCACGCCAGGTCGCCATATTGGGTGACCTGAACGCCAAGTCGACGGCCTGGGGCAACCCGGCCGCCTCCTGCAACGTCCGGGGACGCGCCGTCGAATTTTGGGCGGCGTCGTGCGGCGTGTCCCTCCTGAACAGAGGGACTGTCCACACGTGTGTGCGGCAACGGGGAGGATCGGTGGTCGACGTTTCGTTTGCCACCCCCGTGCTAGCCGCCCACGTCGTGAACTGGCGGGTGGAGATGGTGGAGACCTTGTCGGACCACCGATATGTGCGGTTCGACATCTCCACCCAGAGCTCCCAGGGAATGGCGCGCTCGGGCCAATCTGCGTTCCCACGGTGGGCTCTCACCCGCCTGGACCGAGAGGCTGCGGAGGAGGCGGCGTTCGTCCAGGACTGGCTCACGCCTCCTGTCGAGGTCCTGGACGTGGACGCCGCAGCGGTCCAGCTGAGGAGGTCCCTGACCGAGGTGTGCAACTCCAGCATGCCCCGGTCTCGCCGCCCACCTCCCCGCCGCGCCGTCTATTGGTGGTCGGAGGAACTGGCGGGGCTCCGGACCGTCTGCGTGGCGGCCAGAAGGGCCTACACGCGGAGTCGAAGGCGCAGGCCTCGAGACCCCGCCAACGAGGAGGCCCTCTATGCCACGTACGTTGCCGCAAAGACGGCCCTCAAGTCGGCAATGTGCGTGGCCGAAGACTCGGCGAGAGCCGAGATGCTGGAGGGTCTCGACAGGGACCCGTATGGCAGGCCATACAAGGCGGCGCGGAGTAAACTGCGCCCCTATGGTCCTCCACTGACGGAGACCCTCGAGCCGGCATTGCTGGACGGGGTGGTCCGGTCCCTGTTTCCGTCCAGGACCGACTTCACCCCGCCAGTGATGGACCCCCCGCGGGAGGCGGTTCCGCCGGAGGAGGAGGTCCCCCCGGTTACGACGGTGGAACTATACGCGGGGACTCTACGCCTCCGCGCGAAGAACACGGCCCCAGGGCCGGACGGCATTCCCGCACGGGTGGTGGCCATCGCCGCCTCACAGATGGAGGAGAGGTTTCGGGACCTCTTTAGCGCGTGTTTTACGACTGGGAGGTTCCCGAAACCTTGGAAGGAGGGGCGGCTTTGCCTGCTCCGAAAGGAGGGACGCCCGGCGGACTCCCCCTCGGCTTACCGGCCCATCGTTTTGCTCGATGAGGTCGGTAAGTTGTTCGAGGGGATAATCGCCGACCGGCTCAATAGCCTGCTGGGGACGTTGGGGCCGGACCTGTCGGACGCCCAATTCGGTTTCCGACGGGGTCGTTCGACGGTGGACGCGTTGGCCCTACTCAAGAGCCAGGTGAGGGAGGCAGTGGAGGCGGGTGACGGAGTGTTGGCGGTGTCATTCGACATAGCCAACGCCTTCAACTCTGTCCCCCACTCGACAATCTTGGAGGCACTCCGGTACCACGGGGTGCCTCAGTACTTGCGCCAACTCTTGGCCAGCTACTTGGAGGACCGAGTAGTCCTCCTTGAAGACAAGACGGCCAGAGTGAGGCGATATGGCGCAGAGTCCGGTGTTCCACAGGGGTCGGTCCTAGGACCACCGTTGTGGAACATTGGATTCGACTGGCTCCTGCGGGGAACCCTCCTCCGTGGCACGAGCGTCATCTGTTACGCGGATGATACCCTCCTCATTGCCCGGGGGAGGGACTTCAGGGAGGCGGCCAGTCTGGCCTCTGCTGGCGGATCCTTAGTGGCAGGAAGGATCCGCCGCCTAGGGTTGAAGGTGGCGCTCCACAAGACCGAGGCCGTGTATTTCCACGGGCCACGGCAGCGCATCCCTCCTGACGGCCACATTATCGTGGAGGGCGTCAGGATCGAGGTCAAGGCCCAGATGAAGTACTTGGGCCTTGTACTCGACAGCAGGTGGCGCTTCGGCCCACACTTCAGCGGGCTGTCGACGCGCCTGCTGAAGACCGCGAACGCCCTGTCGTGGCTCCTCCCGAACCTGGGGGGTCCGAAGGCGCGATGCCGGCGCTTGTACGCCGGCATCCTTAGGAGCATGGCCCTTTACGGTGCCCCAATCTGGGCGGACTCCCTCCACAGGAGGGAGAACGCCACTGCCATCCGCAGGCCCCAAAGGGCCATTGCACAGCGGGTGGGGAGGGCCTACCGCTCGGTAGGCTTCTCGGCGGCGTGCGCTCTGGCCGGCACCCCTCCTTGGGAGCTCGAGGCATGGGTGCTGACCAGAGTGTATGAATGGACGGCGCGGCGTAAGGCGCTCGGGGAGCTCCCCGCCGCAGAAGAGCGGGAGGCGGTGCGGCAAGAGGCGAAGGACGCAATCGTCCATCATTGGACGGAGGACCTCGCCACTGCCGCATTTGGCCGCCGAACATTGGACGCGCTCGGGCCAGTCCTCAAAGATTGGCTTGAGCGGTCCCACGGTTTCCTCTCTTTCCGTCTGGTGCAGGTGTTGTCCGGCCATGGGTGCTTCGGATCGCACCTGCACCGGATCCAAAGGGAGGAGACCCCGTCGTGCCACGAGTGTGGCGCGGCGGAGGACACGGCGCAGCACACCCTCGAGGTGTGCCCAGCCTGGTCCGAGCTGCGCCATACATTGGTCGCAGCGGTCGGTCAGGACCTCTCGCTTCCCGGCGTCGTCAACTCGATGCTGGAAAGCGAGGGGGCCTGGGCAGCGGTCGCCTCCTTCTGCGAAGAAGTAATGTCACAGAAGGAGGCGGCGGAGCGCGTGCGGGAGGACGACCCTCTCGCGGCGCCGCTCCGCAGGCGAAGACGGGGCGTGAGACGGCGGTTGTATGATCGTCGTCATGCGCCTCCAGGTGGTGAACAGCGGGAGACAGGCGCGGGGGCGCCTTCTCCTGCATTGCACTGTTCACCACCCACGTCAGTCATTCCTGGGCCCCTCCCCGACGGGAGGGGCGTGCCGGGCCCGCTGTAAAGGCGGGCAGTCGTCGGAGGGGGGCCGGATGAAAGGGCTGTGCCGATTCCCAGTCCTCCTCCACTCAGACGATGCGGGAATGCCGCTGGGTCGTTTAGTGGGTATACCGGTTCTACCGGGGAGTCCCACATACCCCACCCATCCCCCGATGGGTGGGTATGCGTAATGCATTTTTCCCAGCGTTACCAAAAAAAAAAAAAAAAAAAAAAAAGGTTAGGTTAGAACAGTGACCATTAACGCGCGACGGCGAGTGAGCGAAGCGAGCGGTGCCGCGGCAGCGGCCGCCGAGCGCCATATCCAATAGATGCTCGTTATGACATATTTTAATGAACATTATTTTGGTGCACATTCAGTATATTTGGTGGAACACAGGCAAAATTAGGTAAATGAAATGGGAATAAATTGAAGTACTTTTAAATACCATCCATTAAGTAATTAAATAATAATAATATTGTAATAAATTTAAAATAACAAAAATCAAACAGAACATTAAAACAAAAATAAGTTATTAAGACTGTATACAATAATCATGTCAACAATACAAAATAATATAAAGATCCAAAAAATAATTAAACTATTTCATTGTAAATTAACAAACAAAAAAATCTAATCAAATAAGCTACTATGTCAATACAAATCTTTCCTCTGGAACTCGTTAATGTAAAAGTAGGCTTTATTTACTAAATAAGTCTTCAGCTTTCTTTTCAAGTATACATTATGAAGCTCATTCCAACTTTAAGGCAACTTATTGTAAACAATTGGAACCATTATGAAAAACACTTTTGCGCATAAGTGCAGTCCTACAGGGACTTGGGCTTGGACTAAAGTAAGAACTCGTTTTGTAATGAGTTGACACATAGTTTAAATTTTTCGGCCAACTGCTCTACATTAAAGTTGTTTTGGTGTTAGACGGCTTTCTCCAGCGTTCATTTTGTGTGCAAAATTGTGGATACTTTTAGTCGTATAGTGCACTGTTTAACTACTGTACTTAGTGTAAAAGCAGTGAGGTACTTATTATACACATTTTATATGAAGATAAAGACCAAGTTTGATGGAATAAATTATAGTAACACGTTGTGTTGCCCGAGGTTAGACTAGCTCCCTAAACATCAGTTGCCAATTATTTTCTTAATCTATCTCAAACGTAACGTAATTATGGCTAAAGAAAACTTAGAGAGAAATCCTACGGAGTTATTGCGTAACACACACAAAATGTAAAATGGCAATCGATGGCATAATGCCTTGCCTTTCATTTTGACAGTGGCTGAACTGAACTTCATTGCGTTGTTTACGTTGTTGGGTAGTATAGGGTTGATGCGTGGGTAAAAAAAAGAATATATATTAAGTCCGTCAGTCAGATAATAAAAAAAATTCTAGACACGTATTTTTTGCTTTATCTTATTAATAAGAAAATACTTAGATCATCATAGCACCGCCACTTCGACCTGTTCTGTGCTTCCCGGTGGGGCTCGCTAAGCACTATGCCAAACTACGTATAAAATGTAGCAGGGATTGACGTTCTGCCACATTTTAACTCAATGTGTCGCCGTAATCTTTTGTTTAAGAAAAAAAGAAAAAATACATGTCTAATATTTTTTAATAATCAACATGACGGACAAAAAAAAATTTTTGCTCAGCATGCCTATTGAAGCAATATACAGGGTGTTAAAGTATTTGTGTGCCATAGCTTAGGGTTGGGTTCAGTATCGATAAAGGAATCCAGGAAAAAAAAAACAAAAAAAAAAATCTAAATAAAAACATAAAAAAAATGATTGCAAGATCAATCTAATTTAGTACCTACTAACTTAAAATAGCAATCGCTTAGAATTAAAATTATTTTAGTATTCGTACGCGAGAGGTGAAGGACAAAAAGACAACGCGTTCGATAGTAGTACCTATAATAAATATATTAGTATGTAATTAAAGCATTTAAACAAATAAAATAATTTTAATTCTAAACGATTGCTATTTTAAGTTAGTAGGTACAGAATTAGGTTGATCTTGCAAATTTTTTTTTATGTTTTTATTTTTATTTTATTTTTTTATTTTTTCTGGGTTCTTTTATCGATACTGAACCTACCCCTAAGCTGTGGCACGCAATTACTTTAACATCCTGTATAAGAATGTATTCATTCAAAACCCAATTATAGCTGTTACGCACTTAAGGTGCTGGACTTTAAAATCACGAATTATGTAGTGAGAAAGCCTAATCAGTTCTAGTTTCTTGCGAACACAATTTAATCACCGACTGTTACTTTAATCTTTTCTCTTTCTCTTCTGGAGTCTCTTTTTTTCTTCTGGAGTGGCGACCGTGTACCGGAAGACACGTAACGCGTGCGTAGATGCGTAACGTTGGAAGGCCGGTGGCCGTGGAGCTATGGCCTTGAGAATGCCGCAGGAATCCGCTGAATGCGGGAAGCACAGAACAAGTCGAAGTGGCGGTGCTTCGTGGAGGTCCAGCAGTGGACGTCTTTCGGCTGAAATGACGATGATGAATGATGGCTTAACCTTTAAAAGAAAAAGAGGAGGTGGAGGAGTATTAGGAAATATAAGTCTTCCGTGGGGTTAAATAAGTCGGGTGCTTTTGACCGACAAGTATCTCATTTTAATTCAATTCCCTTAACTTTTATACCTATTCATACATTCATTTTCTTCCATGTCTAAAATAATTGATTCATAACGATGTATTGGCACGCAAAGAAATACGCCAACTTTAAAAGATATAAAACGAGCAATATCCCCTAAGGAAATTACTCAAAAGACATTCTTTTGAACCATCGTTTGATAAAGTTATATGATAACATTTTAATATACGTAGAACACACGAATTTTACTCATTTTATAAAAGAACGCTTTGAAATTCATAAAAATTGTAATATAGAGCAGAGACCACTTTAAGAAAAACCCACCGGTCAAGTGTGAGTTGGGCTTAAACTCAGGGTGCCGTAGCTAGAGACACAAAATAATAATAATGTTGTACAACATATTTGTCAGTATACGCATTCATTTATAATGCATCAGCCAGTTTAGGCGGTTAAAGTTATTAATACAGATGAATTCTAACAATAATTTTAGTTCATCGTTCTAGTATTTGAATCACCATTTCATATAATCAAAAAGTTACGGACACAAATACAGCAGGCTCTTACACTAACACTGAAGTGATAAAAATAAAAAGGTTCAGCTTTTTCCACTCGGCGAGGGACTCCTAGAAAAGAAAATAAATTCTGTTCCAACACAAAGTGTCACAAACTATGAAATATTAACTCTGCAGTCAACAGAATGCAGAGTGTCTAAGTAATTGAATAAAAATCTTGGTGAGTAAATTATGACGGTACAAAATTATATAGCTGAGTGTTGGCACGGAGGAGTATGCTAATGGAGTGCTCATGTTTGCGATCTAATTCGTGTTATTGTCGTTAACAAAGCAGTATCAAAACTTTGTTAATAGGTATATGTGAGAGTTGAGAGAGGCTTATATGTGCAGCAGTGATGTACTAAGTTGAATGCTTAGAGTGTTTTAAAGGACTTCAACTTTTCAAAACATAGCCACAATATTAGTCACTAAAGTTGTATTTGGGAACGGAGGTGTTAGAAACGTGGTTAAATGTCGGAACCGGGCATTACATCAGGTCAGACTTCGTATTTCGGATCCATAACTTTTACTGTGTTTATGCAGATGTGTCTCACATCCTTGACCTGTATACTAATTTATTACTCCATTTGCTTACTCCTCTGTGAGTCTGGGCAATGTCTAGGGACGTGGCTTGCAATTTGTAGGTACATGCATAGTTTACAACTGATGGAATGTGTGTTCCGTGGTAGAACATACTGGGAAGTATCAAAATGTCACGAATATATTTCAACTTATCTCCATATTGTAGTCAAAAGGAAGTAGTTCACAATTTATTCAAAGAGGAATTTATCTAGGTAAGTCTAATTTGTTGTCTATCTGATCTTAACTGGCCTAGTTTAAACTTTTACCAGAAAACAATGTATATTTGCTAGAAATAAAACCAAATTGGGTTATCGTCAGTAGGAATTACTTATTTCTGACCGGAGTGTACAAGTACAAGTAAAAAGCTTTCTATTAAGTTACTCAGAAGGAATCCTGCCTATCAATACATAATAAAATTATATTATACATGTTTATTGTTATGCCAATTTCGACGTATGGTATCCAACTTTGGGGCTGCACTAAACGAGGCAACTTAAAATAATTCCAAAATCAAGTACCTACTCATGGATGCTGATGCTACTGGACCATGGTACATCAGAAATTATATCCTCCACCGTGACCTTAAAATGGAAGTCGTCACCACCATCATCCAAGAATTTGCTGAAGTCCACGAACACGTTTGTGTTCGTGGACTTCACCTAGATGTGAATGTCGAGACAATTCAGCTGCTGGACAACACATACATAGTGCGTAGGCTAAAGAGAACTAAACCATTTGAGTTAGTGTACTGAATAAATAGTGAATGAATAATAGTAACATTGCTGTGCTATACATGTAACACATGAGCAAAGTGTTTTTATTAATTAATATATAAGTGCTACGGAAGTGTGTAAAAGTGCAAATTGACACTATTCTTAGTGATAACGTAAGATAATAAGATAAAGTTAAATTGCTAATTACTCTATTAAGCTAGATTGTAATAAATTATTTAGAACTTTGATTTTTATTAATACCGGGCAATAAAAAAACCTTTAGTGGAACAGTAAAGTTAAGGCTCTCGACATTTCCTACTTGCCGTTCTGCCGCCTACAAGCTATCCACAGATAATTTCTCCCCCGACTTTTACAACTTGTGTGGGACGAAACACAGCTGCACTTTAAGTTCTTCTATCCCAGACCAGACCAGATATTTCAATACATCCACGAACACATCCCTCGTTTTATTGCTCTTAACAAACTATATTTTCCTTTTACTGAAATTAGATCCTTCGCAAGTTGCTTCCGTAGTTTCTTACTTTACGAGATATTTTAGGAGTCAAACAAGTTTCCCCCTGTATAAAGTTCCGTGTAGTAATATTACCCAACGGGTTCAAACTCACGACCTCATTTCCCTTCTAGTTTAATGTATACGAACTGAGCTAGACTGAGCTGTTGTCTAAACAATGTTAAGCATGATAACATATTGAGGTTCCCGTAATTTTTAATGGTTACAAGTTATTAATTAAATCGAGATTTATTTATTAAAATACAACCAATACAAGTTACGGGACATTCCAATTTAGTGTTCTGATGTCGATACAGAACATTCAATTAGAATGTGAAAATAAAAGTTCCTAGATATTTTTTTAGACCACAAATTGGATAAAAAATATCGGTTGCAGCAGGATGAATTACTATGAATTGTAAGATAAATACTGTGGCAATCTGGGTACCTACTACATATTCAATCGTCCCTGGAAAGTGATTTAGTCGTATCTCGAAAAATGGCAACATTTTTTTTTGCATCATTGAAATCAGAAAAAATACTGAGTCGGACGGTCCGAGCAACGTTTTCTAACGATGTTTTCTTTATGATACGACGTTGACTTTTTCTAAACTTTAACAAAGCATACTTCAAAATGCTGTAAATGCCATAAAATCAACTATTTTTAAATGTTATATAGATACAGCAAAATCGTAGACCACACAAAAAACAACGACTATACAAAATTGATTTACGATTTTTTTGTAACTTTGAATTTTAAAGCTGTTTCGTTTTGTCATATATGTTACAACTACCAAGGTACAGCAATATTGCTGTTTGAAATTTAAATGCCAATTGCTGTAACTACTATAAACACATGTTAGACTAATTTTAGAATGCTATCATTAGTGCCATCTGATAAATTTTAATAAGAGAATACGTGTTCCAAAAACGACCTCTCTGATTCAGCTAGTTTACGAGTTGTGAATTTTTTAAATAGTTTTTTGGCTCTGGTGTAAAGTTCAACTTTTCGAAATACTACAATACATTCGGGACTCTAATAAAATTTGGAGTCACTTAACTAAATTCCAATTTAAAGCATTTTTATTGATACCGTTTATTTCAGAAGACCACTATAAAAATGTTTCATAATCTAATACTAATACATAATAATATAATATGATTCTAATACTGTATACCCAAAAATTGAAATATCATTTACATTTCACTACATTGCGTGTTTCGATCTAACATTTTTTAACACTCCCTAATTGCACTGCAGTAAACCAGCAATGGATTTCAAAATTATTTTTCTTCCCATTCTGTTACTTGCTGATCCCGAGTCGGTCGTTAAGCCTCGATTGTCGTCGTAACATGGTTTTATACTATCTATCAATTCGACGTATAAAATTTACGAGTGTGGGATGTACTGCGGTCGCTGGTAAAGAACCTGCAACCTGGGTATGCCTCTTAGGTATATTACTCTAAGGGTATGTAGTATCAAACATTATCGTTTTAGTCCCGGATAGTAATAGTCTAGGACTAATAAGTGATTATCTTTCCCGGAAATATTGTTAGATGCAAATTAATAAAATATTCTAATTTCTGGTGATCGGGAGCTTATTACATAAATACATTATGTGATACATAATTTTGTACCTCAGCACCGGCGGAGCGGTAAACATTGATTCTGAAAACAAGCCGCCTAATACCACTAATAGCAATTATTTAAGACTAGCTTTTGCCAGCGGCTTCGCTCGCGTGGATGTCGGATAATATCCCACGGTAACATACTACCGGGAATTTCTTCCTTATTCCTTGTCTACATTATAAAGGGAACCTCTGTGCAAAATTTCTATTTTCTAGGTCCAATGGTTGGGCTGGGCGTTGATGAGTCAGTCAATCAGTCAGTCAGTCAGGACTTCTCTTTTTATAATTATAGGATGTTTCTTTTAAGGTGTCAAGCCAGTGCGAGCTGATAGCAGAGGTACCATACCTATCGATTTAACCCCGATGTATGGTCTACGGTTTTTGTAGTTTTCGAGTTATTTTGGATTCCTCATTTCATATCAATGATAGTGGTTAAGGATAGTAGTAGGTATAAAATTTACGTTTTTATTATCAACTAAGCTCCGCTTAAACGTAGAGAGGAATAGTAAATATCGGGATTGACAAAAATATGCAAAGATATTAATCTATATATATAAAATTCAAAGTCCTGACTGACTGACTGACATATCAACACACAGCCCAAACCGCTGGACCTAGAGACTTGATATTTTGCACATAGATACCTTATACAGTGTAAACATTCACTAAGAAAGGATTTTTGGAAATTCCATCTCTAAGGGTGTCAAATAGGGGATGAAAGTTTGTATAAAAAATCTTATTCCTTGAGATAATAGACTTAAAACTTCGCATTAATATTTATATACTTAAATAAATTAGGTATAAAGTTTGTCATTTTTAGTTTTCCTAAACTACACCCTCAGAAGGGATTGGGGGGTGTCAAAGTTTGTATGGAGGAATTTTAACGCGCGGTCCGATTAACTCGAAACTCGGTATTTATACTTGAGATCAAAAATGAAGAATAACGTATATCAGGGTTTTTCGAAAATCTACCCCTAAAGGGGTGAAAAGGGGTAGTCAATTTTGCAGGGCAGGTTTTACTGCGGAGCTCGATTAACTCGATTTACACTAATAATTGGTGTAAATAATCTTTCAGTCAAGCTACGGAAATATCCCAAACTGTTTTTTTAAATTCCATTCCTGTGGGGGTGAAACAGAGAATATGGTATATGAAAAGTCTTATTCACTTGGTTAATTAACTTGAAACTTGGCACAAATACTTGCCTAAGCAAGTAATAAAGTTTGTCATTAATAGTTTTTCCCCCAGAGAGAAGGGTAGAGGAGGAGGGGTGAAGGGGAGGGGGTGGTGAGGAGGGAAAGGGGGAAAGGCAGGGGGTGGTGAGAAGGGAAAGGGGGAAGGGGAGGGTGTGGTGAGAGAGAGAGTGGGAGAATGTGGAGGGAGGGGATAGGTATAGGAGGGCGTAGTGAGGGGGGAGGGTGTACTGAGGTGTGGAGAAGGGAAGAGGGTGGGCAGGCAATGCGATGCAATGGGCCACCCCGTCGGGGGAGCAAGAAATTTCACCCGGACGAAGTGGCGGGCAGAAGCTATCTCAATATTTTTGTTCCTGTGGCATATTTTCCGACATCCACGCGGGCGAAGCCGCGGGCAAAAGCTAGTAAATCATAAAATAGGAAAATCTCAAGATTTCAGATAGTACACCACTTTCAACGACTGATTTCAGCAAATAATGCGTTATTTAGTACATTCTTGTTCAAAGTTGACCCAAAAAAACGATATATTTTTTTAAAGCTCATCATCTCGTTGAATCAGGAAAAATATCAAAAAAAATTATAAGTAACTCGAAAACTACAAAAAATCGTAAAACATACAAGGGGGGTTAAATCGATAGGTATGGTACTCTGCTATCAGCTCGACTGGCTTGACACCTTAAAAGAAACACCCTGTAAAGATAAAGTAAAAAGTAAAAGTGAATAGATAGATGAACAAAACGCAGAAAAAATATTAGCGTCAACGAAATTTTGATGTCAGACGTTACGAATTTATCCATAAGAAAATATAATATCTAGTGTAATAGTATATTACACTAGATAGACTCTTTGTCGCCCACGTATGACAAAAAGCACTTATATAAACTTTAATAATATCAGATCAAAACAGATTCACTAACATTACTTAATCCTCTAAGGACCAGAATATTCCACATTAAAATTACACATTCTCTCAGATCTTTCGCCAGCCTCTGATACAATCAAGAAGTACACACTCTAAATAAAACTGATTACAAAACCTGTCTTCTAAATTTCCCCAAACTCGGAGTCGAAACGAAGGTGCCAGATAAGCTCGAGCCATAACTAAAGCGCGTACATTAGCTCTAAATTTCGAGCACCCGAGACGACAACATCTCACACTAACAATGCCGTGGAATATTTCCGAGTTGTTCGGCCGGAATAATACAGTTTAAATGGCTGGAATAAAAGTCGCCCCGAATTTTTACGGCTAAGCTGTTTTTTGTGCAGTTTAAGTTTTTGACTTGTTTTTTTTTTGTGAAAAAGTAATATATCATCCTTTTTTGTTGGTCTCTGGCAGTTGAGAATGGTTTAAGCTTTAAAGCGTTTATATTTTTTTGGAGAGCACGATAGCATTTTTTATTTGATCTCATTGCAAGATTTTAATTAAAACCAGTAAGATTAATGCAGCATGTAAAATAACGCACTTTGTATCTTTTTTTATGAGTCCTAAAGGTCTTGACAAATAGTCCTTGAAGGTAGTTACAGAAATCGTGGAAAATCGATTTTGCTCCGAGTTTGACTTAGTCGAAATTGTTTCATAATTGGTACTATCCCCCGGGATGATTCCTTGCTATCTAATCTTCGTCTACAGGGAAACCCTGTGGCAATTAACAGGCTAAAGTTGTATGATATTTTGTGTCAGGTTAATGAGAATTTAGATTAACCAGCTTAATGTGAGTTACATCGCAAAACATTACATTAGCTTTACGAGTTCTGATACTTAATTGTAGGTTCGGCGTATCCAACCGTACACCTACATCTCGCTTTGCCTTTTGGTTGCTTTTCTACTAAATAACTGTCTTTAAACTCGATCTGGGTAAAAAAAAGAAATCATATTTAGTTCGGCAGTCAGATAATAAAAAAATATTAGATAAAATGCATAAAAGTTGGGGAGTGGAGTCTCGCTACGTCACAACCATAACAAACTACGTATAAAATCTAGCAAGGTGTGACGTCATGCCACATTTTAACTCCATGTATCGCCGTAATCTTTTGATTACGTAAAAAAAGAAAAAATACGTATCCAATATTTTTTAATAATCTATATGACGAACAAAAAAAAATCTATCATCCCTTTTTTTTGTTGGTGTGGACATCATCAAATGACTTCTCCCGCTCTGGGTGGAGCGGAACAACTTCAATGAATAGGTCAAGCCAGCTGTCCCGTATATTGCGTCTTGTCTAAATAACGTAAGTAGACAAAGTGCATACTACCAACGCTTGGGGTTTAATTCTCTGACTCTCTCACCTACGGGACCATTATTTTTCATTTAAACGTTGAGTCCGACATCTTATTTTTATAGCTTCCTACTGTGCGGGCACAAGCGTAATGTAGCTACTTTCATCTCTAAAGGAACATTTATTTATAGAGAATTATATAAGGGATCATATACCAGTTATGTTTGAGCGTTTTAACCTTCAATACGTAAGAAAAACCTAAAATTGACAAATGCGAGACTATCCATATCATGACAAATATTTTGCACTATTTCAGCGTAAAAATGGAACGCTGTGTCCATTTTTACGCTGTGTCCAGTTTTCCGCTGAAGACTCTACTTACGTAAATCATAGTTTGGCTAATGGACAAACGTCCTAAAGGTAAATTGGTAGAGGAAAAGACCGTACTCGAATATCGCTGCTACGTTTACACATTATCTAAATTGACACAATTGTTTTGGATAAGTAGATTGTATTTCATCATTTCATAAAATAGCTAAGTTAGCATTTTTAAATTTTTAATTGAATATTTAGCTCAATAATTTTGATTCAATCTGCCTAGCCTTTTCCCAACTATGTTGGGGTCGGCTTCCAGTCTAACCGGATGCAGCTGAATACCAGTATTTTACATGGAGCGACTGCCTATCTGACCTCCACAACCCAGTAACTGGGTAATGCGATACCCCTTGGTAAGACTGGTTGTCAGACTTTCGGGCTTCTGACGACCCGTAACGACTGTCAAAGATCCACGAATGACAGCCGGGACCAACGGCTTAACGTGCTTTCCGAGGCACGGAGAAGTCTCGGTATGTAAAGATAGGTCACCCATCCACGGACCAACCCCGGCAAGCGTAGCTTAACCTGATGGATCGACCCGTGCGGCTGTTATTACTTAGCCACGAGCTCCTCTCAGCTCAATAATTTTAATTAAAATAGTGTTATTGGACTTTTGTCGCTGACTCCTAAGGAGGCTAATACTGGCAGCATACAATTTTTGCGTTTATATAATTCTCTGTTTATATTAATCGCATCCTGGTTTGCTTCTATACCAATAGTTACGGGTAGTTGAACACTCGATTCAAGTAGGTAACGAGGTCCTAGACAAACTGTTTCTCTGTGTACTGCGAACAGTTACAAATCTGCTTCAGTCCTCGTGCATTTTTTAGATCCATAGATTAGGGATCACTAGTATGTCGTCAGAAATGCAAGTCGTCAAATACGCATTTCGCCAGAAAACGCATGTTGACAGAAACGCATCTTGTCAGATTTGCACCACGTCAAAGACGCAACTCGACAAACACGCAACTTGACCGATGCGCGTCTCGCCAGATACGCAACTCGACAGTCAATTAATAAATAAGATTTAAAAGCAAAGTAATCTACTATTTCGTATTTTTTCATTAAAAAACTAATATGATTAACTTTTTGACCGCCACGTCTTAAAAGCAAAAGCGTGTCCTCTGTGCCAAGCTACAAATACCTACATCCAATAATACCGACAAATAATAAACTTTTTTACAAAAAAAAAAACAACCGACTTCCAAAAAAAATACCACAAAGTGAAAAATAACTTTAATTTCGGAAGTAGGTGTCTTTTGATCTTATTTGATTGTATTTTGCCACCGGCATTGCACGTTTAGCCTAATGTCAACTGCTCATCATCTTTTACAAAATATTGCTTTTCCCTATATTCTTTTTAGCGATGTTAATTGTTGAGGAGTTCTCCTAGTAGTTAGGGAGGCGAGTAAGGGAATTTCGGTAATACTCGAGCGTGGCAGTTTAAGATATGAGAGATACCTTAGACCTAATAGAACAACCTTGTAAAGTATTTAGCTCTATATGTAGTGACGCGCGCCTAGGATAGACGATCAGATTAGTAAAAAAAAATCGATAGTCTGCAATACTCGAGCGCGTCAGATTAAGATATTGGGGGTTGATTTTAGTGTTTTAAGACTAAATTTAACTAATCTGACGATAAGTCCTTGACGCCGCCGAGTTATAGGGTCGCGAACTTGTAAAAAAAAAACGTTAATCCGGCATTCTCAAGCGCGATTTTTTTATTTTTTATTTTGAAGAATATAATCTAAAACTTACTAAAAATACAAAATCTGCCGGTTTCCGCATGACCCGAAGTGTGGAGGAGCCATTTCGTCTTCCGAAAAACGCGTTGCGGCATATAAGTCGCGAACGATACATTTTACAAAAAAAAGTTTAAATAAACAAAAAAGGTCATTTTATTTTACACAAAAAAGGTCTCTTTACATTTTTGTCCAAAGTTAAAACTAAAAAAGAAACCAAAAAACCTTTTTCGGTCAGATTAAGAGAACCCACCAACATTTTTGTCAGATTAAGAAAATATGCTTTCAGGATACCGAGATAAACCTCCCCTATGAAAATCTGACGCGCTCGAGTATTTCAAAAAAACTTTTCTTTTTTGCATTTTCAAAAATTCATCGTAACTTATCGTCACGCCGAAATCGTCAGTTTTTTTAAAGGGAGCTTCCTTGGGGCCTACTTAACACCCCTTCCGAAAATCTGACGCGCTCGAGTAAATTTTTTTTTTTTGCATTTTTGACTACTTTATATGCCTACCCCCACCACGCAAACCGGCAGATTAGTATACCGTTGTTATCAGAGGCACTTGGGGCATACGTAGTATGAATATCTGACGCGCTCGAGAATGCCCAAGTAACTGTTTTTTTTAACATTTTTGAAAAACCGTACACGCCAAACCCACCACTAAAATGGTTTTTACCATACGAGCTTTTCTTTTCGAAATTATTTTATCTTTCGATTTTGATAGGTCTCGACGGCGCCGTTGAATTACGCCATTTAGCTACCTCGCCTTCCTAACTATAGTAAGAACCAGGAGAACTGGAGCTGATGGTGAAGTCACCATCAGTTTCACTTCACCATATGTATGCATTGTGACGGACGAGCATAAATTGGTAATCGAATCGCAACCCGTGAAATACTTATTATTGAGTAGTTCCGATAGCCATATTATTTGGTCTTCATCATCAGTTCCACTTCACCAAATGGTGCTTTCCGAGAGCAAATACACAAGTTACTATATAAAATACCTGTGTGCCTATAAAATTTGAGGGTTTGAATTGATAACCTCCTGTGTTTTTTTTTTTTTTTGAGAAGTCGGTTAATTAGTAGGTAGTGTAGTCGGAATTTTATGTAAAAAGTTTTTTTTTTTCATTTGTAGTTCTTGAGTTATCCAGCTGTGCTGTGACAAACAGACAGACAGACTGAGTCGCACAATAAGGGTTCCTTTTTTACCATTTTGGTACGGAACCCTAATACTGATCAAGTGACCATTACTAACTCTTTTATTTGACTATTTTTTTTGTTTACATCAATCTGGGTGGATGGTTTCAAATATCTGACGAAATGAGTATCTGTCGTGTTGCGTGTCTGCCGAGCTGCGTATCTGTCGAGTTCTGTTTCTGACAAGTTGCGAGTCTATCCTGAGAGATGACGAAATGCGTATTTGACCACATGCATTTCTGACGACATACTAGTGATCCTAGATTAGTGAGGCTCCGACTAATTGCTCGATGAAATACTATGAGCTGAGGGATTATGAAATTTTGTGAAAATTGCTGCACTGCTTTGTAATTTTTATTGTTTTAAATGCACTGTTTGAGCGTTGAAACTGTTTTATAGCTTGTGTTTACACATTACCGATTATCTTTATTAAAATCATGACAAAAAAAGAATGTCCATGGAGTTTCTTGCCTGTTCTTCTCCATATGAACCTACTACGCTTTGGAATTGGCAAATACTTTAATGTTTCTGACTGACCGACTCCTTGACAGTCATAAGTGTCTGTAAATGGCTTAATTTTCTTTCCTTCTTTCTTTCTCTAATTGAAATAAATGCTTTTTGAGTTTGACAATATTATTGTTTCTGAATTTACCTCGGTGGGGTATTCTGGACTAAAATGTTGAATTCGTAAAATTTTGAATTCGCAAAATGTTGAATTCGTTTAAACCTAACTGATTACTTAAGGTGCGTAAACTTTTTTTTTTTAATTTACAAAATGAGATAAAGAAATCAGGAAAGAAATGACTCTAATAACGAGAAATGAATAAAATATTATTAGGTTAGTTGACACCCATCTTTGTGTAATTTCAGTTTAAGTATTGTATTTCACGTTTTTTTTTTTTTTTTTTAATGGCATTTGACAGGTCAACTCAGGAGGTTGTCAGCTGCTTAGCCAAGCTATCCTGTAGATGCTTTAGTAAATTAAGGCCTAACTTATAAACTAATTGTGAAAATTATTAGTTCTAGTTGAATTATTTTAAAGTTTGAATGATGAATTATTTTCTTTAATCCTTAATGTATTTTCAAAACCAAGAATACAAAATCAATTCTAATAAATATTTCATCAATATTGAATCTGCATCGAGAAACAGGGCAAAGTTTCAGCAACAATATTATTCCTGAAGTTGGTCCAAGCAAAGCTTTACTCCGTGAAGCCAAGTTAATAAAGGCCAATCAAAGTGAAGCTGATCGGTATAATAACGCGCCAGAAGCAAGCGCGATTGAATGTATAATATCAATAAGTTTTCTTTATTGTCCAGGGAGAAAACGAGCCATGCGTATTTACTTATATAAATAGTAATTCTACTTTACTGGTTTTTAAAACACGTAGTTTACCTACAAAATGTCTGGCTTTGAATCTGTAAATTGTAATCATACAGGGCTAACACCTCGTGGCTAATCACATGCATACTATTGTACAAACAAACATCGATATTTCATCATCAGTATCTGCCTAACTTTTCCCAACTATGTTGGGGTCGGCTTCCAGTCTAACTGGATTCAGTATGGAGCGACTGCCTAAATCTAACTTCCACAACCCAGTTGCTGGGTAACACTGTACCCCTTTGGCTGACTGGTTGTCAGATAATCGGGCTTCTGACTACCCGTAACGACTGTCTAAGATCTAGGAATGACAGCCGGGACCAACGCCTTAACGTGCTTTTCGAGGCACAGAAAGCACGATCGAAACATCGATGTTCAGTATCCAAAAAATACCTCAGTATCAACAGCTTATAGCAGTCCACTGAGCTGGACTTTGGCCACTCCAATCACAAACTATTCATAGTTTACTAGATCCTCGGCTTCTCTCATCCACCCCAAGATGATAAACTTGGGCATGTAACAACAACAACAACATGACAACTGAACAACAACTGAACTTGTCATGTTGTTGTCTTGTTGTTACTTAACTCATGAGGAAGATCATCCTCCACCAAGCCTGAGGGCGTCCTACTTTACTTACCTTTTCTGTTTCGTGAAACCAAATACCTAAAAAAGTTGTAGTATTCTAAGATATATAGGGTTTTTTTTCCTGTGTAATAGACAAACACTTGTCTCAACCATCTTCACTATCATATCAGCCGAAAAACTGGAAAGCTGGATATAAGCCTGCTCCAAGCACATCCAGCCAATTTCTGCGCCCTTCATCACCAAGTCCACCGTCTGGGAGGCCTCCCGATGCAACATCTTCCGGTGCGGTCGCCACTCCAGAACCTTTCGGCCCCATAGGCCATCTGACTCAACCACAATAAAATCAAAAGTATTTTTAGGGTTCCGTACCAAAATGGTAAAAAAGGAACCCTTATGGTGTGACTCAGTCTGTCTGTCTGTCTGTCACAGCTGGATATCTCAAGAACTACTAGTGCTATCAACTTGAAATTTGGAACAGTTTCAGATGACGTTTACCCAACTATTTTGCAAATAAGAAAGAAATAAAAATATATGTATTTTTTTTGCAACATGGCGTGAAAGGGGGTCTTAAAAATTCAAAGTGGAGCTACTAGGTCATGTGGGGTATCATATGAAAGAACGTTGTTTGCACATTCTCAAACATATTTTTATTTTTTTTTAGGCCGCACAGTGTTCGACTTTTGATGAAAAATGTAAAAAAAAATACCGTCCCCCACCCCTTATCTCCGAAGTTTGCAAAGAGAAAAATCTGAAAATATTCTATGTGATAGAAGTTTATGTAAAGATTACAGGAAAAATAAAACGATGTCTCTAAATAGCACACTTTTTCAGAAATCGGAACGGAACCCTCGGTTCGCGAGTCCGACTCGCTCTTGCCCGGTTTTTTTTTTTCAAATTAGGCTGAGAATCCCTCACACACAGTCCCTCAAAACGCCCGCCTGTCACTACTTCCTTTATGCTTTAGCTGGGAAGAAGTGGCGCAATAAACTCCTCAGCAGCACGGCTGTCTGTTAACTTAATATAAACACTTACTGCCAAACTATAAACGATATCGTCACTATAACACTGAATATTTAATTAAATCACTGGCTAGAATATAATCTGTGGATAGATAGTAAAAGCAGACACTCGAAGCGACCCAACCATTAAAACGTAAACCCTAAGCATCTACACAGGTAACTTTATTAGTCCCTTTACTTATAGTACGGATCTGTGGGAGCTTGTGTTTGACTATTGAAGAAATTTCGAACTTCTATTTTTTAGATGCTTTGAAAGAAAGAAAGAAAGAAAGAAAGAAAAAGTATTTATTGTGACTCGCACAGGAAGATCACCAACTAAAACTAAAAACACAATGATAAAAGTTAACAAAAATAAAGAAACAAAATTATAAAAAAAATAAAATAAAATAAAAAAAACGTCCTGTACGAGGCCAAAAGGTCCCTATCTCAGCATGATGCTGCTGCGACATTTAAATGCTGTGACTTTGACAACATCAGGCACCTTTCTTGGTAAGTATTTTTCACAATTCTCACTTGGTTGGATTAGGAATATCGGAGCAATGATATTTACGGCTTCTTGAATACCTGTACAGCTTTCAGCGTGAGTTCATTGCATACTTTTACTGATGTAGCAAAGCTTTGAAAACGAACACATTGGTAATGTAAGAATATAAATAATATATTATGTTAGTAAGCAAACTTGTGTTTCGTGATGATCATCATCATCATCATCATGAAATAAACTTGATCATTGCTTACATTGATTTGACAGTGAAACGTGCAGTTACAAACTGGTATGGGGGAGGCATATGACCCGTAGTGGACGTCATTTGGTTCAATGATGTCGACATAATTACATTACGCTGCCCCCCAATCCTTGAATAGCCAACCAACCATTTTTTGGGAAAATTACGTTTTTACAGTAAGTTAATACATTAAAAAGTTATTTTCCCAAAAAATGGTCAATTGGCCATTCAAGGACCAGGGCGACAAAAAAAAACAAATTATTTAAATAAAACAATATATTAATATTATTTAAAAACATTTTGTTGGAAGCCAAAACACATTTCAAGCCCCTTATCAATCTTAATAAGTAAATTGTTAAGCATCTGTTTCAAGCAAAACCAGAAGTACAAGACGAGTCTACGGCAACTTATTAATTACTTGAGATACACAATATACGATGGGGTGAGCGCCTAAGCTCCTAACTTTGATTATAACCTTGGACTCGCCTCTGTGGTACCAAGATACGTACGTGCAGTAGTTACGTTCTTAGGTAGTGTCAAGTTAACATTAAGTAGCCTAGTTTTGTCTGTAAACTCTACAGTACAAGCTAAGCACTATTGGTTAGCTTATCAGAAATTAAGGCTTTAAAAAATGTAATTTAAAAAAACAAAAAAGCCCGACTGCAGTAAAAAACTAAAACTGAAAAGCTAAGGGCGGGACCCATTCCATTTTTTTATTTTTATGTTTTCAAACTCAAATGGGTCCCGCCTGCTTCCAACTTTATTTAATTTAAAATGGGCTTGCTTTTAGATTTTCAGTTTTAGTTCTTTACTGCAGCCGGGGTTTTTAGTTTTTTTAAATAACTTTTTTCATTTCCAGCTTTTTAGTTTACAAATGTGAAAGATTTCGAAGACGATTTAGTTCTTGCAAGAGTACTAATAGCCAAGCCTTTGAGGTCCTAATTCTGCTCAAAGCAATTTTTTTTATCAAAATTCGATTTGTCACTTCGAATTACTTTTAAACATATAAGTTGTATATATTTTTGTAATCACCTTTTAAAACCCTTCATTTTGATATCCCACTCAATGGTAATAAAAGACAAAAAAATTTCGAACTCCACAACCCCAAATCCGCCATTTTACTTTGACAAATCTAAAGACGTATAATTTATCCAAATCCGTTCATTCCTCGAGTTACGAGGGAACAAAGAAATGGACATACACACATACATACATACATACCTACATACTTACATACAGGTCAAACACATAACCCTCCTTTTGGGCTTCGCCGCAGTCGGGTAAAAAGGAGTGTTTGGATCTTTTCGTTATTTCTTTTGAGATATTTGGCCTGCAAGAAAGTGGATTCGAAATTAATCAATCAACTCTGCCTATCGCAGTTCAATGCTGGACATACAATATGTACGACTCCAAAGTTGCGTTACAAAAAACAATCTGTCCAAGTCACTAACTTAGTTTCTTATAGCGAAAGAAATATGGTGGGTTGAAATAGACAAATCGATTCTTTTTGTAGAGTTATACCCCATTCAAAACTGACGTATATTATAAAATTTAACTTTATGAACATTTTTAATGCTAGATCGTATGGGTTTTTGATAAATTTATATAGAAAACTTAAAGTAGTAGCCACGAAAAAAAAAACCTTTGGCCAGTTTAAGAGTTTCACCATTCAGTGAAAAAATCGGATTCAGGATAAACCTTGTAGATGATTGTTAAAAAAAATAGTTTCACAAAAAAAAAAATGCAAAAATGCTAATATTTTCATAACTTTGGAGTCACCTAATTAGTATCATACTTAAATAAAGACAACAAAGAACAGTGAACCCACAGATTTTTTTTGTTTTCCATAGATAAAATTTGGGAAACTTTCTGAATTTTCCCCATAGTAATTTATTTGAAGATTACGGTTGTGAAAATTCAGAAAAAATCCCAAGTTTCCCAAATTTTCTTTATGGAATACAGAAAAATCAATGGGTCCACTGTTCTGTGTTGTCTATAGTTAAGTGTAACATTAATTAGGTGACTCTTTATGAACGCCAAAGTTATCAAAATACGTCAGTGCTTTTTGCACGTTTTTAGTGACATTCAATTTTTTTTTAACAAACGGAGCTCGTGGCTAAGTAATAACAGCCGCACGGGTCGATCCATCAGGTTAAGCTACGCTTGCCGGGGTTAGTCCGTGGATGGGTGACCATCTTTACATACCGAGACTTCTCCGTGCCTCGGAAAGCACGTAAAGCCGTTGGTCCCGGCTGTCATTCGTGGATCTTTGACAGTCGTTACGGATCGTCAGAAGCCCGAAAGTCTGACAACCAGTCTTACCAAGGGGTATTGTATTACCCAGTTACTGGGTTGTGGAGGTCAGGTAGGCAGTCGCTCCATATAAAATACTGGTATTCAGCTGCATCCGGTTAGACTGGAAGCCGACCCCAACATAGTTGGGAACAGGCTAGGAAGATTGAATCATCTACAGGTTTATCCTCAATCCGATTTTTTCACTGACTGGTGAAATTCTTGAGCTAGCCAGACGTTATTTTTCGTGGCTACTACTTTAAGTTTTCTGTATAAACTTATCCAAAACCCATGTTTTCCTGGTGCTGACCCTTAAACAACCCCATTTAATTCCAGCAATGGACCTATAGATAAAGCAACATGCAGAAGCTTTTAGCAAAACTTAGATTACTTAAACTACTGAAACCATTCATCAATGACTTTTACTCAAGCCCAAAACCGAACTCAAAAGGACAATAAATCTATCAACACTATCTCAAACGATAGTCAGCTAAGACAAAGTTCGTGGTTAGAAACCTAATAAATTATTACAATTTTGAGTTACGCATGCCTTGTCTGTTAGTAGGTGCCTTAGCTATAAGTAATGGCCGGTCAGGCCGGGGTTAAAAGACAAGATAATAACAGGGATACCTACCCCAGATAGGGTTGCTTAGGTTTAAGGTAATATTTGGCAGGTTTCCACTCCAATGAAAGGGATAATGATTGTAGGTAAAGTGGATTTCTTTTTTTGTGTTTTAGGGTTTGATATTTGATCTAGATCATGTCTACTACTTAGTCAAAGTGATTTAGGTACATTAGGTTTAGCGAAAATAATTGAGCACGAAAATTTTTTATTTAATTCAGGTCCTTAGCTATTTAAAGAGTTCTGAATTCCCAAAGGAAGAGGATTGTAGAATTCAGCACGATTATAACAGCATTTTAGTATGGCTACCATACCACCGATCACTGACCTTGGGTATTGGTATATTACAAAGGCGAGCAAGTCGCCTAGGTTAAAAATTCGGGCATCAGAGCTTATTGGTTGTACAACCTTCTTTAACTGACCCACCTGTCAAAACTAAATGAAATAAACGGGTCGGCATTGGAAAGTCTTCATTCCAACCTTAACATTTGCCTTCTCACAACCCTAGCGCCCATGCATCGCGATCCCTCTTTAGCATATAAATAATAGTGCCCCAAAAAGGGTCCAAGCCAGTGAATTGTTGACGCCCTGGTATATTATTGAGCGCCACTTTCACCACTAAACTGTGAGGTTTTATTTTATTCATGTTTATTAGGGTTCTCGGTCACCGGGGATTATTTGCTTTAAGTTATAAGCTGTTGGGAATCCGTTCGGATTGGACTTGCAAATGGTGTGCGTTAAATCGTGCGTTGGGCCTATGTAAGCATTTGGTGTTTTGATGACCGCTGGTAACCCTTTAGGGTGTGATTTCAAAGTTAGGTCCTAAATCTACTTCAGTCTGGATCGGTTAAAATTGATTGAGTTTTGTTAGTTTTGAGTTTATTTTATTTTAGTTTAGTCTGTGCTAGTTTTAACGTATCACGCAGATCAATGAGTAATTTTGATGTCAGCACAGGAAAAAACTATTGGACTGTTTAGCCCTGAATCCCTGAATCCCTTTCGGGACATACATTTGCCATGGTGGTGAAAGGATTAGGCACCACCGGGTACACCGGACGTAACAGTGGGTCCATAGACAATGGCCTACCTTCCACCTTGCACCTCATGCCCAGCCACCTGCACACGTGAGAACCGGAGCTGCGTCAGCAAACGGTGTTAGCGATGTTGAATTTTGGGGCAAACTTTAAAAAATATATATGTATTTTTTGTGTTATATTTTGCCGACCGAAAAACTTCGCCAAAGTTTTCTGTAAAAAACGTACAGAAGATTTTTATTACAATATCAAAGAAAGTTCTTTACTACACTCTATTTTCTAAAAGCGAACATCAGGCGTTCAGGTTTTTCCACCACGCGCCAAAAAATAATTCCCTCGCTAGGCGGCCGTTATTGTAACTCATACATTATAACCGCAATATCCCGTGTTTACTTTGCCAAGAGTCTATACGAGGGAAGGCGAAAAAATCGTTTCGTATAGAAATGAGGGGAATATTGTGGAAATTTGATTCTCACGAAGATGTATGTAATAATAAAATCAGACAAGTGCGGTCGGACCACGCACATTAAAGGGTTCCGTAGTTGGAATGAATTTATACCAAGCACAAACTTAGCATTGTAGTTGAAAAACATGGTCTTTGATACATTCTAACTAAAAAGTAAGTTTGTACGCATAATGTTGCGAGATTTACCATTTTATTTTAAAACCATAAACTTTTATAGGTTTTCCTATAATATATGAGTATAGAACTATTTTCTGTATTTTTTTTTTCAAAATTTAAGGCTCGGTTGTTTCGGAGATTAAGGAATGGTCTTTTTTCATCTATTTTATTGAATAACTTAAAAACTTTCTATTTTAAAATTATAACAAAATTATACTTGAGACCCTCACAGTAAGCCCTTTCATTTGATTTGTCACACGGTACACGGTGTGTAATTTTTTTTCAATAATTTTCTTATTTGTCTCCCAAAAGTGACCCCCATATTCAAAATTCATTTATTTACGTAACACGTTCGTCACTGTTGGGTCACAGATATTGATGTGTACCAAACAACTTAATCAGTCCATTAGATTCGCATGAAATTAGCTGTGACAGACGAGTGATCTTAAGGGTCTCGTTTTTTCATTCGGATAGTATAGGGAACCCTAAAATCAAGTGTTTTTTATGTGTCAGTTTGTTTGGCATAAACAGGTTAAATATTTTTGTTTTAAATTAATATCTCACAATTTAGCGAGCAAAATGTTACTTTAATTTATTTTGCGTAAACAGGATTTTAACGTTACCTACATCTATAGTTTCAGCGTCTGTTTTTATTAAAAACGATTTATCAGACAAGCCATTGCTTTTTTTATGGATGGGAAATCATCAAATGACTTCTCCTGCTCTGGGCGGAGCGGGAGGGCGTGTCATACTTTTATACTGGGCCTAGACCTGATTCCAGGTTCAAGAACCATGGAAAAGACAATACTGTAACCAAGCAGCTCTTGAACGAGGTCCATTTAGGATTTCACACACCAATGTAGATTACGAGTGTTGCCAAAATGCCGTCACTGCTGATTCTTAGCGTACTTATAGAACAAATAGATTATTGATGCTAGCTATATTCCAAGAGTCTGGTTACAGACTGTTATACCAAGCTATACATTAGTTGCATACAGAAAAGTAATAAAATTAGCTCCAAAATCTGCAAGACTGACGCTGCAAAGCTTGATTGCGTAATTCTAGCAATCTGCGTCGCAGCAAGATGATCTACTTATAGCAATGGTTAAAGGCTTACGTAATTAGATAGCCAGCAGTGCATAAGTAATGATAACATAGCTACAAGCTCCATTAACTGATTAGTGTACCAGCTAATTGTGTTAGATGTAGGCATAATTTGAACCTAGTGTGTTTTAGGTAATGCAGACTACTGATGAATTTAAGATTATTCTATTTTGCATATAACCTACCAAATATGAGTATAATATTAAGTTAAAAATATAATATCCTAAACTACCTAAAACTATTAAAAAACTACAATATGGGGCCTAAAATTTCCTCCGCATCGCTGTCGACTGTTGAAGTTCCCAAGAGACTGGCGGCATTGCCACGTTGTATGGCAATGCTGATCCTCTGGCCAAGGTAAAAGCCAGCCCTTGGGTCAAGGGAAGTGTCAACGAGCCATTTGGAGATTTCGTTGAACAAACAGGTAGGTAGGTAGGTACCTTGAACCTTGTACACAGGGACAAAAGTGTGTAACACGGAACAACACGGAGTTGGCTAATTGTTATAGGCATTGTTAGGGTTCCGTACCTCAAAAGGAAAAAACGGAACCCTTATAGGGTCACTCGTGTGTCTGTCTGTCTGTCTGTCCGTCTGTCACAGCCAATTTGCTCCGAATCTAATGAACCGATTAAGTTGAAACTTGGTACACATATGTATTTTGGTAACCCAAACACGAAAATGTAACGTAAATAAATGAATTTTGAATATGGGGGTCCCTTTTGGAGGGAAAATAACTACAATAAAAAAAAAGGTTTGCAAACTGTACTGTGTGACATATCAAATGAAAGGTCTTACTTATATAAAGGTCTAGGTCAAGGTCTTAGGTCTTAAATATATTTTTTTATAATTTTAAAACAAATTGTTTTGAAGTTATTTAAGAAAATAGATGAAAATTGACCATTCTCCCCCTTTTCTCTGAAACTACTGAGCCTAAAATTTTGAAAAAAATACAGAAAATAGTTCTTTACCTATAGATTACAGGAAAACCTATCAGAAGTTTATGGTCTTGTAAATCTATATATATAAAATTCAAAGTCCTGACTGACTGATTGACTGACTGATATAACAACGCACAGCCTAAACCGCTTGACCTAGAGACTTGAAATTTTGCACTTAAATATCTTATACAGTGTAGGAATCCACTAAGGAAGGATTTTTGGAAATTCCATCCCTAAGGGAATAAAATAGGGGATGAAAGTTTGTATGAAAAATCTTATCTCTTGAGTTATTAGACTTGAAATGAATATTCATCTAAGTTAATTATAAAATTAATTATTTTTACTTTTCCTAAACTACCCCCTTTTTTGTGGATGGGAAATCATCAAATGACTTCTCCCGCTCTGCGTGGAGCGGAAGGGCGTGTCATACTTTTACGGACTAAAACCCACCCGTGTTCCTTCAGTTGCCTATGGCAGGGCCACGGTATCTCTTTCGAACAACCCGCGAACCCCAGAAGACGGGATTGGTGGGTGTCAAAGTTTGTATGGAGGAATTTTAACACGCGGTCCGATTTACTCAAAACTTAGTTTTTTTACTTGAGACCAAAAATGAAGACTAACTAACGTGTATCAGGGTTTTTTAACCGACTTCTAAAAAAGGAGGTTCTCAATTCAGATGTTTGTATTTTTTTTTTATGTTTGTTCGCGCATAACTCCGTCGCTTGCCAACCGATTTGAAAAAAAAAATTTTTGTTGGAAAGGGTATGCTTCCCAAATGGTCTCATTTTTGTCAAAATCCAGTTTTGATGATGGGATCCTGGAGAAATCGAAGGAACTCTTCAAATATTATAGGCACACCTATAGCGATTTGGGTATTTTTTATAGTAGCTCGTGCATTTGCTCTCGGAAAGCACGACTTGGTGAAGTGGAACTGATGATGAAGACCACAGATGGCTACCGGAACTACTTCAATGATAAATATTTCACGGGTTGCGATTCGATTACTTTAATATGGTTGCTAAGCAATTTCCGCTCGTCACACAATGCGTGTGGTGAGTGGTTGTTGAGGAGTTCTCCTGGTTTTTACCAGCAGAACTCCTCAACAATTAACGTCCCAGCATCGGGAAAAGCAATATTTTGTAACATGTGATGAGCAATTGACATTAGACTATTGTAACTTATACAAATTATAAACAGACCACTAAAAAGCGAGAAATAAAATCTTTTTAACAAAAAAAAAACCGACTTCCAAAAATCACTACAAAGTGAAAAATAACTGATTTCGGAAGTCGGTGGCAAAAAAAAAAGAAAGTAAATAAAAAACGAAAGACACCGACTTCCGAAATCAGTTATTTTTCACTTTGTAGTGATTTTTGGAAGTCGGTTTTTTTTTTGTTAAAAAGTTTTTTCAAAAATCTACCCCTAAGGGGTGAAAAGGGGTAGTAAATTTTACAGCGGAGGATTTTATTGGGGATTGATTAACTCGAAAATTGGTGTAAATAATGTTTGAGCCAAGTTATGGAAACATCTCAGTTGATTTTTGAAATTCTACACCTGTGGGCGTGAAAACGGGGATACAGTTTATATGAAAAATCTTATTAATTTGGTTAATGAACTTGAAACTTAGCACAAAATACTTGCTTATGTAAGTAATAAACTTTGTCATTATTAGTTTTTCAAAACTACGTCTCAAAGGGAGTTTAGGGATGTTAAAGTTTGTATGGAAAAATTTTAAAGCGCAGTCCGATTAACTTGAAACTCAGTATTTATACTTTTGATGTAAAATAAACAATAATAGAAAATTAAAACCCATGAAATCAGACATCCACGCAGTCTAGCTAGTATCTAGTATTGTGCGTACAAACTTACTAAGCCTCCGCTGTCCGTCCGTCCGTCCGTCTGTCACAGGACTGTATCTCATAAACCTTAATAGGTAGATAGTTGAAATTTTTACAGATTGTGTATTTCTATTGCGACTATAACAACAAATAATAAAAATAAAGTAAAGTTAAAATTTAAGGGAGCGGTGCCCATACAACAAAGTTGCCATTTTGAAAAAAAAAAAAATAACCTGTGTGTGGGGTGTTATTGTGTAGAAGTCATCGAGTATAAAGTACAAAGATTTTTTTATCTTCTAAAATGAGGAAGGTCGTAAAAGTTGTGAATTTTATACCATTTTTGTACGAGCTCTATTATATAATGTACCTTATACTGTACTTAATCAAGAAATACTAGAAACGGCGATTCATAAGGTATTTTGTTTAAATATGGGCGATTTTCTGCAACTGCAAACAATAACCTTGTGATTCACAGTGTCATTATGAAATACAAAGTTATCTTTGCGATTGTTAAACATATAATATGGTACGGAACCCTTTGTGTGCGAGTAGTCTCGCACTTGGCCGGTTTTTTTCCTTTTAAAAATACATTTCGCGTTAAACACAGTTGTCTAAGTTATCGCCATTCAATGTCCCAATCAAATGTAATGTTCAATATCGCAATTAGGCTGCATCGTAGTTGCGTAGCACATTGTTAATCGGAATCTGTTTCATTTTAACAGTTCAACAACATTCATTGCGTTATTTAAGTTGTCGAGCAGATACATTTTTCGAACTTATGAAGCAATGTATTAGCAATTTGCTTCAAAATGATTCAGATTCCAATTGATAGTGTATTACGCAATTAGGGTGCGGGGACTCCTAAACTAATTTAGTTTATTTCATCAAATAATCGCTCAGCCTATCTGAACTTACTAGTCAAGTACATTTGCATGTTCTGGGCCCGCAATTAACTTGACTTATTTGTTTATGGAACAATTTCGAGCCAAGGCCATAATCTAATACTAAATAGCCATTGCCAGGCCAATGTGAATGCCAGGCCGTGAACAAATCCATGGCAATTAGGGCCACCACTGGACACTAAAAGTCTCGTTCACGCGAAACTTAAAGCTATTTGCCAAACGACCGCCATCCAGCCAAAAATTGGACCAATTATAGCCACACGAGCAAAGAATATTGGAATGATGGAAGCGACATGCCATTTTTTTGGTTTTTTAGTTGGTCGTAGTTCTGCCAAACTCATAATTCGTAAATATATTCAGGTTTCTGCTGACATGGCACGAAAAGATAAAAGCTAGATATACTTCCGAATTTTGATGATCTAGCAAGTTATTCTTTGTTTACGGTCACCAGTACAGGCACTACCCCTGTTTTCATAAAGTCGGCTGGCCCACGCACAGCGCGTAAAACATAGCCAAGACCATAGCAATGTATGATCTGGCGTGGTGTAGGTGCTCAATGCTGAACCCATCATGACCCGGGGAATTACCTCTCGAGATAAGCCTTATGGCTTTAGATACGTCCTTCACCCCGAAGGCAGTCCCCGCCTCCCGACTGTTTACATCAGCATCGAGCACCTCAGTCGCTGTACCCAATGGAAACTTCACCGAAAAAGATTCGCAATCTCCTACGGGTCATTCACACCATCAATGCTCACAGGAAGGCTTTAGTTTTAATTTTTGGTGCCTTCCCTTGAAACCGCGGAAATTCCCCTTGCAATGTTTCACAGCTACAGCGCCCATTTTTATTTGGTCCTGATGATTTTGGCACCATTGTAATCCAGACTTGAACACTCTTCTGTTACCACATATTTCTTTATGTAAAAATCCTGGCTTAGGCTTACCACACAACGACAACACCCAATCGAGGAACTTAGATTTGGCCACCCTGTGAGCCTCGCTGATATGTTTGTTCCTCCCGGCTATGCGCGGGCCACCCCCGCCCTTTCCCGTGCCTCCCCGACTCGCCACTGCCGCGTCACGGAAGGCAGTCACAATGTCGGAGTAAAGCGTATCCAGAACAAGCCTGTGGTCACGGTCACTATAAAAAAATCAGCACACCTTACACACTCAGGAGGAAAGTCAATTAATAATAATAAGTTATAAAAACGCGTTTTGTAAATCTAAAAACGTTGGCATGTCCATAATAGAATTAGACATTAGAAATAATAATTATGTGTAAATTAAAATAAAACGTTTAAAAATAGTTACCAGACTTCCCAGAATGAATTGCACGTGTAGGTAACACTTCGTGCATTTCATTATGGAACAGCTATATTTGAAAAGAGTGCATAAGATATGGGCCCTAGAATATATAATAAACTACGCTATAATAAAAAAGAAGCATATAATTTTATTGGGTGTACTGCGGCGAATCGAATGCCAAATAATCGAATATCAATTGATCGACCACTGTAAATCGAACGTCTAAATACTCGAACGTTCATAATATCGAATGGTTAATAAATCGAACATTCAATATATCGTACACTCAATACATCGAGTGTTCAAAATATCGAATGTATGTTTGATCGAGCGTTCAACGCATCGCATATTCATTCTATCGAAATATAAATATAATGAATACAAGAAAAACACAAAATTTACTAATAAATCACATTTTAATCTGTATTTTTTTTTTAGGTTCATTTTAAAATTTTGTGTGAATTGTCTCTGTTGTCAATAGGTTTGGTTTATAGGTTTGGTCAAAGTATATGTACCTACAGACAGCACAACATCAGGTTATACTGATGTTGTGTTGTCTGTAGGTACATATACTTTCGTTAACAACAAGTCTATTTCTGAACGCAACAATTAGGTAAGTCATATTTATTTCAGGCTTCCCTCATACACTGTAATATTGTTTTCACCTCACAAATACTTAAACAAAAAAAAAACAGTCAACAGTGAGTCGGACTGGCACACCGAGGGTTCCGTTCCAATTTCTGAAAAAGTGTGCTATATAGAGACATCGTTTTATTTTTCCTGTAATCTTTACCTAAACTTCTATCACGTAGAATAATTTCAGATTTTTCTCTATGCAAACTTCGGAGATAAGAGGGGGGGGACGGTATTTGTTTTTACATTTTTCATCAAAAGTCGAAAACTAACAAAAAAAAAATGTTTGAGAATGTGCAAACAGCGCTTTTTTATATGATACCCCATATGCTCTAGTAGCTCCACTTTGAATTTTAAGACCCCTTACAGTCACTGTTGCAAAAAAAAAAAAATATATCTTTCTTATTTGCAAAATAGTGGGGTAAACGTCATCTAAAACTGTCCCAAATTTCAAGTTAGTAGTTCTTGAGATATTCAGCTGTGACGGATAGACATGGATTTATTAGAGTTTTTCCGTGCAATTCACACAAAATTTTAAAATATACCTAACAAAAATAATTAGGTAAAGATTAAAGTGTGATTTATTAGTGTGTTTTTCTTGTATTCAGTGTATTTATATTTCGATAGAATGAATATGCGATGCGTTGAACGCTCGATCAAACATACATTCGATATTTTGAACACTCGATGTATTGAGTGTACGATATTATTGAATGTTCGATTTATTAACCATTCGATATTATGAACGTTCGAGTATTTAGACGTTCGATTTATAGTGGTCGATCAATATTGATATTCGATTATTTGGCATTCGATTTTATTTCTATACACCCAATTTTATTTTATTTAAAAATAAATTAAAGACTATCTGATCAATAATTTCGTTAAAGATTATTTATTTAAATGATTAAATGTAACCAATTTTGTAAATTAAAAGTAATAATAAAATTATATAATTTCAAAAATACTCTATATACCTACTGTAATAGATAAATGATGAATGATTAAGGTAAGAAATATTTTAATAATAATAAATATTTTTCACCTGTTCTGCTAGGATATGGTATAAAGAACTTTTGTTTTATAAAGCAAATACATTATTTGAATTATTTGAATAGTATTGTGACATATCCAGTACAACTAAGTCTTCATACTCACGTGGCGGTCATATTACCGGAGTGCGAGCGTACACGCCAAATAGCCATTGTCGTTTAATAGAACAAATTAACCTATTAGTTTTATTAATCTATTCAGTAGCGAATAAGTTACGCGGTTCTTCTATTAGGTAAATAGTTAACTGGTTGAAAGCAGAGCCAGTCCAACGTGATTTCATTCGGTCGATTACTGGGATTAATTACCTTAACAATTCTTCCATAATACTAATTTATATGTGCAGGAAAACAGCCTATGGTACTTAGAATTCCTTATCCTTGTAATAGGACTGGGTTCACCACGTTTAAACAACAGATGAGGTTGAATTGGAAATTGACAGCTCTCGGTCGTATGTCTGACGCCTTGAGTTACAAAGGCTTAATTTAGTAGTTTACTTGAGATTTTCAAGGCGAGAACTTTGACATCGCTGAGTTTTGTCAAGGCACTAGTTAAATATAAATGAACTTTTCAATCCGAATGCTCGCTAAGACAGATACCTACCAATTTACGGAACGACAATTTTAGCACCAGCCTAAATGTAGAAATAAGTGAGAGTTTAATATCCCCGCTGGAACAAAACCCATTTATTTAATTGAATAATTAATTCGGTAAAGTTCAAGAGGTTAAAGAAAGTTTTACTAAAATTACTTTAACTTTAAAAGTGAAACAGCAAATGAAGCTTAATTTACACGGTGCAAGTTTCTGGAACGTTCAAGAGCAATAATCGGATGCCATAAAGCACGTTCAATTTTATTGTTATTCAAGTGTTACCATGCAAGTGTTTACACGCGTGCGATTTTCATAAAATGGCATACAGTAATTAAATGCACGTTTTGCCATTCAATAAAATTGCATAAGACTTACACCAAGGAAATCAAACTGCAAGGCAATTTCTTATTGCATGCAAGTTTTGCCTCGCCTAAACACAGAGTTGCACGTCCTTGTACAATTTATTCAAGTACTAGCTGCGCCCCGCGGTGTTACCCGCGGTGTATGAGATACACTAAAACGTGTATTATTTAATCGGTGAAAAAAGTATTCACAAAAAAATTGCTCATCTCACGGGAATACTACAGTTTTTCGGTAAATAAAGTAGCCTATGTGATAATCCAGGATGTCAGCTACTTCCACATCAAATTTCATCAAAATCGGTCCTTCCATTTGAGTTTGAAAGAGTAGCAAATATATTTGAATTCCTTGATCATCCCTCGGGAACACTACATTTTTCAGACTATAAAGTGACTTATGTGTTAATCCAAGGAGTCAGCTACTACTACGCCAAATTTCATCACAATTGGTCGAGCCTTTTGAGTTTGAAAGAGTAGCAAATATATTTTAATTCCTTGCCTTAGCCTATGTATTAATCCAAGGTGTCAGCTACTTCCTTACTAAATTTCATCAAAATCGGTTGAGCCGTTAGAGTTTGAAAGAGTAGCAAATATATTTGAATTTCTTGCTCATCCCACGGGAACACTATATTTTTTTGGGATATAAAGTACCATAAGTGTTAATCCAGGGTGTCAGCTCTTCTCTCACCAAATTTCATCAAAGTCGGTCGAGCCGTTTGAGTTTGAAAGAGAAGCAAATATATTTGAATTCCTTGCTCATCCCACTGGAACACTACATTTTTTCGGGATATAAAGTAGTATATGTGTTAATCCAAAGTGTCAGCTACTTTCACACCAAATTTCGCACAAAAAATCGGTCGAGCCGTTTGAGTTTGAAAGAGTAGCATAATATGTATTTGAATTCCTTGCTCATCCCTCGGGAACACTACATTTTTCAGAGTATAAAGTGACTTATGTGTTAATCCAAGGAGTCAGCTACTGCCACGTTAATTTTCATAACAATCGGTCGAGCCGTTTGAGTTTGAAAGAGTAGCAAATATATTTTAATTCCTTGCTCATCCCACAGGGACACTATATTTTTTTGGGATATAAAGTAGCCTATGTATTAATCCAGGGTGTTAGCTACTCTTTTACCAAATTTCATCAAAATCAGTTGAGCCGTTTGAGTTTGAAAGAGTAGCAAATATATTTGAATTCCTTGCTCATCCCTCGGGAACACTACATTTTTCGGGGTATAAAGTGAACTATATGTTAATCCAGGGTGTCAGCTACTACGATGCCAAATTTCATCACAATCGGTTGAGCCGTTTGAGTTTGAAAGAGTAGCAAATATATTTTAATTCCTTGCTCATCCCACTGGAACACTACATTTTTGGGGATATAAAGTAAGCCATGTATTAATCCAGGGTGTCAGCTACTTCCACACCAAATTTCATCAAAATCGGTCGAGCCGTTTGAGTTTGAAAAGTAGCAAATATATTTGAATTGTTTGCTCATCCCTCGGGAACGCTACATTTTTCGGGGTGTAAAGTGGACTATGTGTTAATCCAGGGTGTCAGCTACTACGATGCCAAATTTCATCACAATCGGTTGAGCTGTTTGAGTTCGAAAGAGTAGCTAAAAATATATGTGAATTCCTTGCTCATCCCTCGGGAACACTACATTTTTCAGAGTATAAAGTGACTTATGTGTTAATCCAAGGAGTCAGCTACTACCACGCTAAATTTCATAACAATCAGTCGAGCCGAGTGCTGACGACTTAGCTCGCTCGGTCATCATAACAATACAGAATAAGGTAGATGTTTGTTTTCCTATGAGACGCGTAGGACAAAAAAAGACTGAGAGTTCGTGGATTGATGAAGATATATTAAACGTTAAGTATTTGCTTTTTAATGTTATAGGAATGATACATAAATACCCATATTTTCCATATTTAAACGAGATTGCCTATCAACTCCAAGAAAAGTACTCCAAAATGCTTAGAAATAGGAGGTCTAAGTATTATATACATCAGATAAAAACGGGAGATAACACTAATAAAAGTATGTGGCGCGTAGTAAACGTAGAATCGGGTAAGAATAATCAGCCAAGATCGGACTACACTCAGAGTATGAAGCAGGCAGATGGTAAGTCTTTTCCCACAAAAAAGGAATTGGTAAATATGGTCAATGCCAAATTCATCCACGCGGCTACATCATGTGGCGCTCCTCAAGCAGACCCGAACGCAGCCCTAGCTACGCTGCTGGAAGGGCGACCCCCCGCCAGTCAGTGTGTCTGGCTACATTCTTTCTCTCCGAATGAGGTATACCGAATCATTACTAAGCGGATCGCGCGCAAACCAACAAAAGACTTTTATGACACATCAGTGGAGCTACTGAATATAGCGGCTGCATCGCTTGCGAATGTTCTGGCGGCGTTGTTCAATAGGTGTCTGCGTAGTGGATGCTATCCGAGTGTTTTTAAAAAAATCAAGGTGTCTCCGCTGTATAAGGGTAAAGGCAAGAAGAGTGATGTAAACAATTATCGACCGGTGTCTATCATTCCAGCAGTCGCCAAGGTTTTTGAAAACGGACTATGTGACCGATTACTTGACTTTCTCGAAAAGACTAACTGCCTCACCGACCGACAATATGCCTACAGGAGGGGGCGATCAACAACTTCCCTTGCACGCGTGGTCATCCGCCATGTAATGAAAAAGCGCCTAATGATCTGCCTGGAGCAATAAGCGAGGCTGATGTCTTTGTGTATGCGGACGATGTGGCTGCGGTGGTGTGCGCTCAGTCGATGGGACAACTACAGGAACGGCTGGACTTTGTTGTAAATAAGATTAACAACTGGTTCAGAATAAACGGTCTGATACTTAATACAACAAAGACCCATTACATGCACGTCAATCTGTCCGGTCGAACGTGTACACCACTGTCACTGCGAGTAGGGAGCAGTGTGGTCGAGCAGGTGCAAGTCACCACATTTCTCGGCTTCGAACTGGACAGCTCGCTCACTTGGGGGCCGCATATCGACAAAATGTGCGGCAAACTCGGACGAGCATGCTTCGCACTGGAACGGTTAGCGCAAACGCTCCCACGTAAAATGATGAGAGGGTGTTATTTCGCGTTGGTACACTCGGTTCTTCAGTATGGCGTTGAGTTTTGGGGCCGAGCTGCCGATTGGGAGCGAGCCTTCAGGATGCAGAAGCGTGCCGTGAGGGCCATTACAAAATCACAGTGGGATGCAACCGCGAGACCACTTTTTAAAGCGTTAAAAATTTTGACTGTTCCCGCAATGGTAATATTACAGGTGGCGGTATATGTTAGACAGAATTTAAAGGAATACAATAGACGCGGGGATAGGCATAACTACTGTACTCGTGGTAGAGACAAATTTACATTTTTCGGGGTATAAAGTAGACTATGTGTTAATCCAGGGAGTCAGCTACTTCCACACCAAATTTCATCAAAATCGGTCGAGCCATTTGAGTTTGAAAGAGTAGCAAATATATTTGAATTCCTTGCTCATCCCACGGGACCACTATATTTTTTCGGGATATACAGGATGAAATTGAATAGATGCGACAAAATTTAAGGGGGTGTTCTACGCATCAATATGAACAACTTTTACTATGGGACCAAAGTAGGATATTATTGGGCACGCTAATCCACATTCGCTTCGCTCGTGGAGTTGCGTGCTCCAATAATATAAATGAAAGGGACTGAGCATGAAATCCTACATAATGCAGTAAAATACTGGTTCGGCGCGTATTCCACACGATGAAACAGAAATATTTTTCAGTGTGGTTTGTGCGCTACTCCGCATTTTGAATCTTGTATAAATGAAATCTTACATAGTACAGTAAAATACTGGTTTAGCGCCTATTCCACCGATCGGAAGGTGAAATATGAAATCCTGCATCATATGGAGGTAAAATAATGGAACGGCGCCTACTCCACTTCGGCCTATTCCTCGCGATGAAACAGAAATATTTTTCAGTGTGGTTTGCATGTAATACATTAATTGACTCATTATTATTAGCAGGGAAGGTGTTATAAATAATTGATCGCAGTAATTTAACGCTACATTCGATCTTTACTACTGTAGTGAGAAGGTTGAATTATCACGAAACTAAATACACCTGTCATAACTAAGTTAACTACAATGCATGACTCAGTGAAATCTGATTTAGAAGATATTTGTAATAAACTTATTATCAAGAATTCTAGTGGCGAGGTTATATTTATTCAAGATTTGCAAATTGGTCAGAAAAATACAGATAACTGTTCTTCAAAACACCAGAACAGCTATACAGCCCAAACAGAAGATTTGTTCCACCGACAGATACAAGATTCGGTTAAATCTAATTTAGAAAACACTCACTATCTTATATTGAAGGACAACCGTGGTAAGGTTGTTCGTACATTTGCTCGAGTTAGCGACAATGAGTTATAAATGTCAACGTAATACAATAATTAACTCATTATTAATATAACCGTTCAAGCAGTCGTCATGAAATTTGTAAAACAACCACAATCGTTACACGTAAATAAGCTTTGTGTTCATTCTCAGGAGACTGGTTTACGTCATGGAGAATTATTACCTAAATCGGTACGATGCATCATTTGTGGACCGTCAAATTGTGGAAAAACTAATTTATTAATTGGTCTTCTTATACACGAGAATGGCTTAAGATTTCAAAATGTTTATGTTTATTCGAAAACCTTGCAACAACCCAAGTACGTTTTTTTAGAAAAAGTCTTGCAACGAGTACCAGGCATTTCATTTCATAAATATCATGAAAATGAGCAAGTACTGAGTGTTCAGACCGCAAAACCGAATTCAGTAATTGTATTTGATGATGTTGCTTGTGAAAATCAAAGTAGTATGCGTGATTATTTTGCTATGGGGAGACACAAGTTCATCGATTGTTTTTATCTAAATCAGACGTATAGTAAAATCCCTAAGCAGTTAATAAGAGACAACGCAAATCTAATCGTACTGTTTAAGCAAGATGAAAGAAATATGAGACATGTTTATGAAGAACATGTCAACACTGACATGACATGGATTGAATTTCGTGAAATGTGTTCTAAAATATGGAGTATACCTTTCAATTATGTTGTAATTAATAAAGATTGTTCCAAAAACAAAGGATGTTACAGAAGTAAATTTGACACGTTTGTAGTCTTTGACTAAGAACACGAATACATATAAAAGGCTGTTACCTGCTTGACATTATTATTCAACTTACGACACTACATCAATAACACACAACCACAATCATTACAACCTATTTTACCAATATGGAAAAATCCTTGAAACGACAAATTGTTGATGCGGCAAAAGCTGTAAAGATAAAAGTACGAAAAATGAGAGATGCTGAGATTAACAATAAACAAGCACTGGAGTCTGTTTTCAAACCTGTAACAGAACCTCTAAATCTAATTGCTAATGCTAGTAAGCAAACTCCTCTACTGCGTGCTAGTGATGATTTTGCTGATGTTCCGTTTATTAACGAAACTGTGCAGAAAGAAGGAACCGGTAGCGCAGAAAGTAACGATAATAATGGTGATGAAGACAAATATGAATCCGATATCAGCAGTGCCTCTTCTTATGAATCAGTAGTTGACAGGAATCAAGATTGTGATACGTCATCCTGGTCATTATCTTCAGAAGCGTTGGTAGATATTCCATTTGGGGTTAGAGCAGAGCGCGGGAAACTGATGTTAGGTTCTGCTTTCATAACGATCAACGATCAATACATCACCGTGGCTGGATGTAAATACCGAAATACACCTGGTTTAAAACAGTTATTGCTTAAGAAAGATGTAGACTTAAGTTTGGTTACAGATAGTGATATGCAAAATTATAAGTCGATGCTAATTGATACAAATGCACATCGTCGAGACTATGAGCCAAGTAAGCCAATAAAAAGTAATAAAGGTCAAAAATATTTGCAAGTTATTAAACCTCTTTTTCAATTGAAGAATGCAGTTCAGGGAAAGGGTCTACCGTTACTAAAAAAGTGGAGAAAAAACGTTGATTTAGTGTACTGGGATGATCCTAATGAATTAGTGGAAAGGTTGAAATTATTAATTGCATCTAGAGATGCTGGCAACACAGGATTAGATAATGAAATTATATCTATCATTGAAGAATTGCGTGAAAGTAAAGTTATAAATAAATAAAAAAATAAAAAATGTGTTTATTTTACTATCAGCCTCTCGATACAATACACCTTAAACATGAACGTAGACAAATTCGGACACTACATTCACAAAAGACTGCGTTTATCAGAGATATTTGAGTTTAATGAGAATGCATTGTTAAAATCCGAAAATGGAGATTTTGATTTAAAAACATCAAGACTGAGAGGAATTAGATCTCCAGTAGAAGCAGACGATGCTGTGAACAAGGATTATGTAGATCGAATGATTGCTAACACGTTAAAAGAATTTAATAATCTGGCTGTGAGCAAGGATTATGTAGATCGATTGAATGCTAATACGATTAAAGAACGTAATAATCTGATTGGTGCATTGCGTTCTCAAATCATAAAAGATGCAAAGACGACAGTTCAAGCTACTTTAAAAGATAAGATACCTGAGGTTTTAACTCATTTGCAAGATAAGTTTTATACTAAAGCAGAGTTACATAAATTACCTCAAAAAACCCCGTAATGGTAAAACAGCAAATTGTAAATGAAATACACAAAGCTGCACGAAGAAATTTCTTTCGACGTTCTGTTATTCTGAAAGGAATCCACGACTTATGGCAAGCAGATTTGATGGATATGCAAAACCTGAAAAAGTATAACAAAGGTTACAGTTTCATCTTAGTTGTGATTGACTGCTTCTCAAAATATGCCTGGGCTGAACCGTTAAAATCAAAAAATAAATTTGATGTTACTCGTGCATTCAAACATATACTGCTTAGTAGTCGTAATAATCCTGTTAACTTACAAACTGATATGGGGACAGAATTTTATAACATCACTTTTCAAACACTTATGAAAAAGCACAACATTAACCATTACTCGACGTTTTCTACTAAAAAAGCGTCAATTGTAGAGAGACTTATTAGAACGGTAAAAAATAAATTATATAAACATTTTAGTCTCATTGGAAACTATAAGTGGTTAGGCCTACCATTGAAAGATACATTGAAGAGATATAACAACACAAAACATCGTACTATTCAATTTAAACCGGTTGATGTGAATAAATGTAATGAACAAGTAATCAAAGAAAATATAAAAAAAATAAAAAAACATGATTTAGTACAGTGGAAGCCTAAATTCAAAGTTGGTGATTGTGTTCGTATAAGTAAATACAAACATAGTTTTGAGAAAGGTTACACTCCTAATTGGTCAACTGAATTATTTATTATAAAAAAAGTAAATAAAACTATACCAGTAACATATCACATAGAAGATCAACGAAAACAAATCATATTAGGAGCTTTTTACGAACAAGAACTGCAAAGATCTAACTATCCTGATGTTTATTTGATAGAAAAGGTTTTGAAAAAGAAAGGAAATAAATTGTATGTCAAATGGTTAGGTCTAAACAGTGCAGAAAACAGTTGGATTGAAAAAACTGCAATAATGGACTAAGATATTATATAACCATTTTTCATTTGAAATGCTATCATTATAATTTGAATTATGCAAGGAGGTGGACTAGTTAACAGCATAATTAATAATCTACCATTCGAAGTTCATTTGCCAGGATACAATTATTGCGGACCGGGAACCAAACTTCACAAACGCTTAGCGCGAGGTGATCCAGGTGTAAATAAGCTAGACGAAGCTTGCAAGCAACACGACATTGCGTATACAAACCATACAGACTTAGCAAATCGTCACAAAGCCGATTTACAACTACTTAACATGGCTAAACAAAGACTTAAATCAAAAGATGCCGGGAAAGGTGAAAAACTAAGCTCTTGGCTAGTGAACAAAGTTATGAAAGCGAAACTAAAGTCTGGATTAGGCATCAAAACATTTAAAACCTTAGTTTCAAAAATAAAATCAAAAATTAAGAAACTCAAACGCAAAGATAATAAGACTTTAATAAAAGCAGCTTATTTAACCGCAAAAAAGTTATTTTCAAACACTCATCATCGAATCCGAGTACCCCGAGTAATACCCCTACCAAAGACTGGAGGAATTCTACCTTTAATTCCAATTTTCGCTGGTTTATCGGCTTTAGGAACTTTAGCTGGTGGTGCAGCTGGCATTGCAAAAACCGTCAATGATTACAAAGCAAGCAAACAAAATTTGCAAGAAACAGAACGACATAATAAAGCTATGGAGGCTTTAGTGTTGGGCAAGGGTTTATACATTAAGCCATATAAAAGTGGTAAAGGATTGTTTATAACATCTTCAAAAAACTGAATAATATGCTACCCAATCGCCCTCTAACTAATATAGACATCCGAAAGTATTCAAGAGACATCCCATATTTTCGTGGGGTCTACATGAAGGATCAACTACCTCGGAAGCCGAAATGTATTGAATGTGGTATCGTTAACTTAGACGATTCTAAGAACGAAGGAACGCATTGGGTAGCTTATGCTAAAGTTTACAATCACTGTGAATACTTTGATAGCTATGGAAATTTAAAACCTCCAATGGAATTGATGCAATATTTCAAAAATTGTAATGTGTTTTATAACTACACAAGATATCAAAAATTTAACGCAATCAATTGTGGTCATTTATGTTTAAATTATTTGTCAACTTTTTGGAATAAAAATGTATTATAAAATATATGATTTTCTTTAATTTCAATCATTTGCAAGATGTCGCTCACTTTGTCTATAACTGGAGACTCGTCAGTGTTAACTACATACTATCCTAATACGTTGCAACTAGATGGAGAGTATGAGTGTGCTTTATTGCACTTTTCAACTTTTAATTCTATTCCAAACATTGATAAAAGTAATAATAAGTTCTATTATGGTTTTAATGAAGTTATTGAAATACCGGAAGGCACTTATGAATTGCAAGATATCAGCGATTATTTAAAATCCGAAATAAAAGATGCAGCGATCAAACTACGGTGCAATAATAATACTTTAAAAACTACAATATTCTGTACAAAAGACATTAATTTTATCAAAGAAGACTCTTTTAGAAGACTATTAGGATTTAACAAACAAATCTTGAAAGCAAATAAATGGCATGTGTCACAGTCTCCAGTCAACATTCTACCTACGACCGTAGTCAGGATTGAATGTGATATTGTAAGCGGTTCATATGTAAACGGTGAACCAAGTCATATTATTCACGAATTTGCACTTAATGTACCACCTGGATACAGGATCATAGAAATTCCGAAGAACGCAATATACTTTCCAATCAATCAAAAAAACATAAGCTGCATACACATCAGGCTGATAGATATAAACAACAGATTAATTAATTTACGTGGTGAAGAAGTGCAGGTATATCTGCATCTCAGAAGAAAAAAATGATTGATTTCAATAAAAATGTGTCTCAACAAGTAAAGAATATCAGTTCTGTTCGAGCTACTTATCAAATAAGACCTGCCTCTAAGAAGAAAATAAAATTAACTAAAGACAATAAAGCATTCCTTAGAGCGATCGGATTGTTAAAATGAATATCTTAGACGTTTTATCCGCTCCGAATTACGATAATACTATAGAAGGAATCGAATTTCATTCCTACAAGCCCTATATAACGAGTTTCAACAGGAACGATGAAATCCGCATACCTATCAATCAACAGGACTTGTACATATTACCATCAGCTAGCACCCTATCCCCATCTGGAAGGAACTGTTATCGTTAGCAAAAAAGATTCGAAGGACCCAGCTACTAGTGTCAATTTCACGAACAATGCTCTACTCTACTTGTTCCAAGACATTAGGTATGAGCTAAATGGAGTGGAGATTGATAAAATAAAAAATGCAGGTATAACAACAACCATGAAATCACTAATTTCAATGACCGAAAGTGAATCAAAAATGTCTAATGCCTGGGGTTGGAATATTGATGGCATAAAAAATATCCACGGAGGAAGATTTTCTGTCTCTATACCACTTCGTAACCTCCTCGGTTTTGCAGAAGATTTTAAAAAAGTTGTGATAAATAGTAGACATGAACTGATATTATTACGAAGTAACACTAATTTGAACGCTGTAAAACTTAATACTGGCGAAGTAGTGGATGATGTTCAGATCAACAAAATCATATGGCGCGTACCGCATGTTAAAGTATCAGACAAAGAAAAAATTGGTTTGTTAAAAGTATTAGAGAAAGATCGCCCACTTCAAATGATATACAGAAATTGGGATCTGTACGAATATCCAGCCTTGCCTAAAACTACAAAACATACCTGGTCTATCAAAACTTCATCTCAAATAGAAAAACCAAGATACATTATTATTGGTCTACAGACAAATAGAAAAAACAATGCAAGTTCTGACATGTCTCAATTCGATCACTGTTATATTCGAGACGTTAGAGTGTATCTCAATTCAACCTATTTTCCTTATGAAAACTTAAATGTGAGTTTTGCTAATAACAGAATCGCTTTATTATACGAGCAATACACCAGATTTCAACAGTCGTATTACGGACGTCGCTCGGAGCCCATACTAAGCGAGAAACAATTTAGGGATTTAGCACCGCTGTTTGTAGTCGATTGCTCTAGACAAGCTGATAATCTAAAGACTGGACCTGTTGTGGATGTGAGGGTAGAAATTGAGAGTGATTCAGAGATACCAGATCAAACTTCAGCATACTGTCTCATTCTGAACGATTGCATTGTTGAATACAAACCATTAAGTAACATTGTGAAGAAGATATCATGAACGCGGACCTCATCATTGTCGAACTCCAAGGATTCAAAGATTTAGACAATAATTTTATCGTCAAGGAAGTGGCCATAGTAAGTAATGAGCACACACAGACGTTCTTGGTTAAACCACCGCATTCGTTTTATTATTTAACTCAAGAAGAAAAGAAGCAAGTGCGATGGTTGGAAAGAAATCGTGGAATTTTCTGGAGTGAGGGCTATATAGACTACAGAGAGTTCCAACACGTCATCGTACCGTATTTAAAAAATAAAAAAATTATTACAAAGGGTTTGGAAAAAATAAAGTGGATTAAAGACATGTGTGCAAACCCTTGCCCAACACTAAAGCCTCCATAGCTTTATTATGTCGTTCTGTTTCTTGCAAATTTTGTTTGCTTGCTTTGTAATCATTGACGGTTTTTGCAATGCCAGCTGCACCACCAGCTAAAGTTCCTAAAGCCGATAAACCAGCGAAAATTGGAATTAAAGGTAGAATTCCTCCAGTCTTTGGTAGGGGTATTACTCGGGGTACTCGGATTAGATGATGAGTGTTTGAAAATAACTTTTTTGCGGTTAAATAAGCTGCTTTTATTAAAGTCTTATTATCTTTGCGTTTGAGTTTCTTAATTTTTGATTTTATTTTTGAAACTAAGGTTTTAAATGTTTTGATGCCTAATCCAGACTTTAGTTTCGCTTTCATAACTTTGTTCACTAGCCAAGAGCTTAGTTTTTCACCTTTCCCGGCATCTTTTGATTTAAGTCTTTGTTTAGCCATGTTAAGTAGTTGTAAATCGGCTTTGTGACGATTTGCTAAGTCTGTATGGTTTGTATACGCAATGTCGTGTTGCTTGCAAGCTTCGTCTAGCTTATTTACACCTGGATCACCTCGCGCTAAGCGTTTGTGAAGTTTGGTTCCCGGTCCGCAATAATTGTATCCTGGCAAATGAACTTCGAATGGTAGATTATTAATTATGCTGTTAACTAGTCCACCTCCTTGCATAATTCAAATTATAATGATAGCATTTCAAATGAAAAATGGTTATATAATATCTTAGTCCATTATTGCAGTTTTTTCAATCCAACTGTTTTCTGCACTGTTTAGACCTAACCATTTGACATACAATTTATTTCCTTTCTTTTTCAAAACCTTTTCTATCAAATAAACATCAGGATAGTTAGATCTTTGCAGTTCTTGTTCGTAAAAAGCTCCTAATATGATTTGTTTTCGTTGATCTTCTATGTGATATGTTACTGGTATAGTTTTATTTACTTTTTTTATAATAAATAATTCAGTTGACCAATTAGGAGTGTAACCTTTCTCAAAACTATGTTTGTATTTACTTATACGAACACAATCACCAACTTTGAATTTAGGCTTCCACTGTACTAAATCATGTTTTTTTATTTTTTTTATATTTTCTTTGATTACTTGTTCATTACATTTATTCACATCAACCGGTTTAAATTGAATAGTACGATGTTTTGTGTTGTTATATCTCTTCAATGTATCTTTCAATGGTAGACCTAACCACTTATAGTTTCCAATGAGACTAAAATGTTTATATAATTTATTTTTTACCGTTCTAATAAGTCTCTCTACAATTGACGCTTTTTTAGTAGAAAACGTCGAGTAATGGTTAATGTTGTGCTTTTTCATAAGTGTTTGAAAAGTGATGTTATAAAATTCTGTCCCCATATCAGTTTGTAAGTTAACAGGATTATTACGACTACTAAGCAGTATATGTTTGAATGCACGAGTAACATCAAATTTATTTTTTGATTTTAACGGTTCAGCCCAGGCATATTTTGAGAAGCAGTCAATCACAACTAAGATGAAACTGTAACCTTTGTTATACTTTTTCAGGTTTTGCATATCCATCAAATCTGCTTGCCATAAGTCGTGGATTCCTTTCAGAATAACAGAACGTCGAAAGAAATTTCTTCGTGCAGCTTTGTGTATTTCATTTACAATTTGCTGTTTTACCATTACGGGGTTTTTTGAGGTAATTTATGTAACTCTGCTTTAGTATAAAACTTATCTTGCAAATGAGTTAAAACCTCAGGTATCTTATCTTTTAAAGTAGCTTGAACTGTCGTCTTTGCATCTTTTATGATTTGAGAACGCAATGCACCAATCAGATTATTACGTTCTTTAATCGTATTAGCATTCAATCGATCTACATAATCCTTGCTCACAGCCAGATTATTAAATTCTTTTAACGTGTTAGCAATCATTCGATCTACATAATCCTTGTTCACAGCATCGTCTGCTTCTACTGGAGATCTAATTCCTCTCAGTCTTGATGTTTTTAAATCAAAATCTCCATTTTCGGATTTTAACAATGCATTCTCATTAAACTCAAATATCTCTGATAAACGCAGTCTTTTGTGAATGTAGTGTCCGAATTTGTCTACGTTCATGTTTAAGGTGTATTGTATCGAGAGGCTGATAGTAAAATAAACACATTTTTTATTTTTTTATTTATTTATAACTTTACTTTCACGCAATTCTTCAATGATAGATATAATTTCATTATCTAATCCTGTGTTGCCAGCATCTCTAGATGCAATTAATAATTTCAACCTTTCCACTAATTCATTAGGATCATCCCAGTACACTAAATCAACGTTTTTTCTCCACTTTTTTAGTAACGGTAGACCCTTTCCCTGAACTGCATTCTTCAATTGAAAAAGAGGTTTAATAACTTGCAAATATTTTTGACCTTTATTACTTTTTATTGGCTTACTTGGCTCATAGTCTCGACGATGTGCATTTGTATCAATTAGCATCGACTTATAATTTTGCATATCACTATCTGTAACCAAACTTAAGTCTACATCTTTCTTAAGCAATAACTGTTTTAAACCAGGTGTATTTCGGTATTTACATCCAGCCACGGTGATGTATTGATCGTTGATCGTTATGAAAGCAGAACCTAACATCAGTTTCCCGCGCTCTGCTCTAACCCCAAATGGAATATCTACCAACGCTTCTGAAGATAATGACCAGGATGACGTATCACAATCTTGATTCCTGTCAACTACTGATTCATAAGAAGAGGCACTGCTGATATCAGATTCATATTTGTCTTCATCACCATTATTATCGTTACTTTCTGCGCTACCGGTTCCTTCTTTCTGCACAGTTTCGTTAATAAACGGAACATCAGCAAAATCATCACTAGCACGCAGTAGAGGAGTTTGCTTACTAGCATTAGCAATTAGATTTAGAGGTTCTGTTACAGGTTTGAAAACAGACTCCAGTGCTTGTTTATTGTTAATCTCAGCATCTCTCATTTTTCGTACTTTTATCTTTACAGCTTTTGCCGCATCAACAATTTGTCGTTTCAAGGATTTTTCCATATTGGTAAAATAGGTTGTAATGATTGTGGTTGTGTGTTATTGATGTAGTGTCGTAAGTTGAATAATAATGTCAAGCAGGTAACAGCCTTTTATATGTATTCGTGTTCTTAGTCAAAGACTACAAACGTGTCAAATTTACTTCTGTAACATCCTTTGTTTTTGGAACAATCTTTATTAATTACAACATAATTGAAAGGTATACTCCATATTTTAGAACACATTTCACGAAATTCAATCCATGTCATGTCAGTGTTGACATGTTCTTCATAAACATGTCTCATATTTCTTTCATCTTGCTTAAACAGTACGATTAGATTTGCGTTGTCTCTTATTAACTGCTTAGGGATTTTACTATACGTCTGATTTAGATAAAAACAATCGATGAACTTGTGTCTCCCCATAGCAAAATAATCACGCATACTACTTTGATTTTCACAAGCAACATCATCAAATACAATTACTGAATTCGGTTTTGCGGTCTGAACACTCAGTACTTGCTCATTTTCATGATATTTATGAAATGAAATGCCTGGTACTCGTTGCAAGACTTTTTCTAAAAAAACGTACTTGGGTTGTTGCAAGGTTTTCGAATAAACATAAACATTTTGAAATCTTAAGCCATTCTCGTGTATAAGAAGACCAATTAATAAATTAGTTTTTCCACAATTTGACGGTCCACAAATGATGCATCGTACCGATTTAGGTAATAATTCTCCATGACGTAAACCAGTCTCCTGAGAATGAACACAAAGCTTATTTACGTGTAACGATTGTGGTTGTTTTACAAATTTCATGACGACTGCTTGAACGGTTATATTAATAATGAGTTAATTATTGTATTACGTTGACATTTATAACTCATTGTCGCTAACTCGAGCAAATGTACGAACAACCTTACCACGGTTGTCCTTCAATATAAGATAGTGAGTGTTTTCTAAATTAGATTTAACCGAATCTTGTATCTGTCGGTGGAACAAATCTTCTGTTTGGGCTGTATAGCTGTTCTGGTGTTTTGAAGAACAGTTATCTGTATTTTTCTGACCAATTTGCAAATCTTGAATAAATATAACCTCGCCACTAGAATTCTTGATAATAAGTTTATTACAAATATCTTCTAAATCAGATTTCACTGAGTCATGCATTGTAGTTAACTTAGTTATGACAGGTGTATTTAGTTTCGTGATAATTCAACCTTCTCACTACAGTAGTAAAGATCGAATGTAGCGTTAAATTACTGCGATCAATTATTTATAACACCTTCCCTGCTAATAATAATGAGTCAATTAATGTATTACATGCAAACCACACTGAAAAATATTTCTGTTTCATCGCGAGGAATAGGCCGAAGTGGAGTAGGCGCCGTTCCATTATTTTACCTCCATATGATGCAGGATTTCATATTTCACCTTCCGATCGGTGGAATAGGCGCTAAACCAGTATTTTACTGTACTATGTAAGATTTCATTTATACAAGATTCAAAATGCGGAGTAGCGCCCAAACCACACTGAAAAATATTTCTGTTTCATCGTGTGGAATACGCGCCGAACCAGTATTTTACTGCATTATGTAGGATTTCATGCTCAGTCCCTTTCATTTATATTATTGGAGCACGCAACTCCACGAGCGAAGCGAATGTGGATTAGCGTGCCCAATAATATCCTACTGACCAAACCTGAAATCGCGAAAAAAAAATCAGCTGTTCAGTACATTTTGACGAATTATGCGAACATTAAATGTACTGAACAGCTGATTTTTTTTTCGCGATTTCAGGTTTGGTCCCATAGTAAAAGTTGTTCATATTGATGCGTAGAACACCCCCTTAAATTTTGTCGCATCTATTCAATTTCACCCTGTATAAAGTGGCCTCTGTATTAATCCAGGGTGTCAGCTACTCTTTTACCAAATTTCATTAAAATCGGTTGAGCTGTTTGAGTTCGAAAGAGTAGCTAAAAATATATGTGAATTCCGTGCTCATCCCACGGGAACACTATAACATTTTTCGGGATATAAAGTAGCCTATGTATTAATCCAAGGTGTCAGCTACTTCCTTACTAAATTTCATCAAAATCGGTTGAGCCGTTAGAGTTTGAAAGAGTAGCAAATATATTTGAATTCCTTGCTCATCCCACGGGAACACTATATTTTTTCGGGATATAAAGTACCATATGTGTTAATCAAGGGTGTTAGCTACTCTCTCACCAAATTTCATCAAAGTCGGTCGAGCCGTTTGTGTTTGAAAGAGAAGCAAATATATTTGAATTCCTTGCTCATCCCACGGGAACACTATATTTTTTCGGGATATAAAGTAGTATATGTGTTAATCAAAAGTGTCAGCTACTTTCACACCAAATTTCATCGAAATCGGTCGAGCCGTTTGAGTTTGAAAGAGTAGCATAATATGTATTTGAATTCCTTGCTCTTCCCACGGGAGCACTACATTTTTTCGGGATAAAAAGTAGCCTATGTGTTAATCCAGGGTATAAGCTGTCTACATACTAAATTTCATCCAAATCGGTAAAGCCGTATGAGCGTGAAGAAGTAACAAACATACACACACACACACACACTCACAAACTTTCGCCTTTATAATATTAGTGTGATTACCCGTATTTGCGCTGCTAAATATTTCATTCAATTTTATTTAACGCCTTGTTTCGTTTGTTCATGTTTGAATTATAGAAAATTTTTATGCCAGAATTGAATAAGATTTTATTGTACGTGCTGCTGTTTACACTTATTCCAGTTTTGAACGGCAACTAACTTGCCCGTATCGTACAACAATACTGTACATGTAATTTAGACGGTGTCAGTTAATTGCCCTTCAATTTTATGGATTCCACGGGCAATAAATTTGTACCGTGTAAATAGAGCTTAAGTTTGGCTTGAGAAATGGCGTAGAAGTTTTCAGGTTAACTTAAAAATACTGTTTGGGCAATGATTATTCATTTTAATAAGCCTGATAAGGTAAGCTAGCACAACATTTTCAAACTGCTGCCTGGGCAAAGAACTGTCTGCCTAGCCTATTTGTTGGTCTGACCTCCACAGCCCATTTTCTAGGCAATACCCCTTGGTAAGACTGGTGGTCAGACTTTCAGGATTCTAAATACCTGTAATGGCTTTTCAAAATCTACGAATGGACATTGACATCATCGCTTTCCATCAGGCGTGATCGAGGTCAAGAGCAAGCCCGTTCAACAATTAAAAAAAATTATTGACGGGTCCAAGGGCGTACCTATCGTGTTTCCCGAAGTATGGAGGCGTCTCGTTATGAAATGGATGGCCAGCCATCTAGGGATTGACCGCGACAAGCGTGGCTTACCCTAGATTTGTCGAACCTTGTGGTTATTACTTTCTTGGCAACGAGTCCCAATGATTTTAAATACATACCTACATACATACCTAAACTCACGCCTTCTTCCCGTGGGGGTCAGCAGAAACTACGGAACGCATTGATTTCAAATAATCAATTGTTATAATGAGCTCGTGGCTAAGTAATAACAGCTGCACGGATCGATCCATCAGGTTAAGCTACGCTTGCTGGGGTCGGTCATGGATGGGTGGGTCCAGTATTTTGCATGGAGCGACTGCCTGTCTGACCTCCACAACCCAGTAACTGGGTAATACGACACCCCTTGGTAAGACTGGTTGTCAGAATTTCGAGTTTCTGACGACCCGTAACGACTGTCAAAGATCCACGAATGACAGCCGGGACCAACGGCTTAACGTGCTTTCCGAGGCACGGAGGAGTCTCGGTGTGTAAAGATGGTCACCCATACACTGACCAACCCCGGCAAGCGTAGCTTAACCTGATGGATCGTCCCGTGCGGCTGTTATTACTTAGCCACGAGCTCCTCGAGTAATAGTAAAATTGTATTATCGCAATAATATCTAATGGCTTTCTGGGATAGCGGGTCAGGTCCTTGCAAATACCTATATTAAGAGTTTTGCTAAAATTTTTCCGTCACAACTAAAAATAACTAAGAATTTAGCTTAGTTTAGTGTGTCAGAAAAGAGCCTAGCCATTTCCCAACTATACTCTGGTCGGCTGAGAAGCTCGTGGCTAAGTAATAACAGCCGCACGGGTCGATCCATCAGGTTAAGCTACGCTTGCCGGGATTGGTCCGTGGACGGGTGACCTATCTTTACATACCGAGACTTCTCCGTGCCTCGGAAAGCACGTTAAGCCGTTGGTCCCGGCTGTCATTCGTGGATCTTTGACAGTCGTCACGGGTCGTCAGAAGCCCGAAAGTCTGACAACCAGTCTTACCAAGGGGTATCGCATTACCCAGTTACTGGGTTGTGGAGGTCAGATAGGCAGTCGCTCCATGTAAAATACTGGTATTCAGCTGCATCCGGTTAGACTGGAAGCCGACCCCAACATAGTTGGGAAAAGGCTAGGCAGATTGACTCTGGTCGGCTTCCAGTCTAACAGGATGCGGCTGAATACCAGTATTACTGATTAATACCCCTTGGTAAGAGTGGTTGTTAGAATTTCGGGTTTCTGACGACCCAATGACTGTCAAAGATCCAAGAATGACAGCCGGAGCCAACGGCTTAACGTGCTTTCCGAGGCAGGGGGGTCTAAGTATGTAAAGCTGGTCACCCACCTATGGACCAACCGCGGCAAGCGTCGCTTAACTGGAATATGCATGCATCGAATGGTTTAATGATCGATGGAAATCCTATTGGGGCTGTTTTGAAAACATATGTTAGCTTGACTTGTCCTATGCTTATTGCAAGTACTTACGTCTGATTCACCCGCTCCTAAATAATATTGATTTTACTTTTTATTTGCGGAAGTTTACGCTGGCATTAACACAAAAAATATATCCAGTTTTTCTTTTCAAACAACAGAAGGGAGAATGCTACATTAACATTTAAACTTCTTTCCATTTACCCTAAGCAAGCTTATTAAAAACCTTCATAAGCACCAAATTAGAAATCCCTTGTTCAATTTCGTCAAATAAGGTAAAACATTTTCAGACGATTTTAATAACAACGATATCTGTTTCAAGGCAATCAACAGAACATACAATTTACTTTTAAAATTCATAAAGCTGTTAACATGCGACCTTGGCCTTTATGCCCTGGGGATAAAAGCTGTTTTCTCGAAAAAGTTCTGTATTATATTCATTTGAATTAATTTATTGCCTCAAAGAAAGGTTGGATAGATAAGTGTAATAATGATGGGAAGAAAGAAATTTTATTAGGTTAATTTTACGGTGAAGACCTGATGAGAATAAAAATCTTTACGTAGGCCCTGATAATAATATAGATGATTAATTTTTTTCATACGAAACAGCACACTTATTATAACTACCAAATGAAGGAGAATTAAATGTGTAGATCAATTGAATAAAATTGTTTTAGCAACTTCTGCGAGTTACCTAGTCAGTTTTGTTTCTCTTAACAAATGTGTAGACAAATATTATGAGGTCTTTGTGAGTTTATATGTAGACGATAGTATAGTATGTATGTGTTACCTTGTTTACTCATTGCAAAATATTTTAATTACTAATTACTTATCTTTTAACCGTGACTTTATTCGTAAACAAACTTCTTTCAACTCCCTTCAACTTCTTTTGTCATCATTTTCTTTTTGCTTGCGTACAGTAAGAATTCCTGCTATGAACATGTTTGAGAATTTAAATACTGCTCTCCAAACGTAAAATAATAGTAAACAGTATGTATGGGCCAAAAAAAATGACGATCAGCATCTTTGCATGTTGGACAGCAGTGAAATAAAGGGATAGATTTTGTCTCAGAAATAGAAAACTTCAAAAAGAAAAATATTTTCATTTACAGCATCAGTTTTGGCAAGTCCCCTGGCCTAGTATGTTTTTTGAAATTTATTCTACAATACTATATTTTAGGCTGACATACCAATCATCACGAAAATTTATATTTACATCCACACAATATTCGCGTATCTCCCGAAGGAAAAACGAAAATATTGTGTTTCTGTCTTTGAAATATTACTATAAACAAAATATTCTTCTGTTTTCATTTATTTTATGATTATATCTACTATAAAAAAACATTGTAATTTAATACATTGAGGGAATCTACATATTTTTTGCGAAGCATTTTAATTTTTCAGAAATGCGTCTTGAGTATTATGTTTCTCTGTTGTCGTGGAGAAAAAAATATTAGTTTTGTAATAAAATATTATGTTGTAACTAAATAATACTTGTAGAAGCTTTTGTTACTGCCATTTAATATCTATAGTAACTTATTTAAAAGCGAAACTAAATTGAAAATAATTTCTTCGAAATGTCATGCCTTTATGAGCTCAATTCGGACTTTATAATGAAAGAATTTGTAGACCGCATTAAAATAGATGTAATCCTAAGTAATATTATAAGTGCGAAAGTGAGTTTTTTTTGTTACGCTTTCACGCTAAAACGGCTGAACAGTTTTGCATGAAATTTGGCACCAAGGAAAACAGGCAAAGGTATGTTCCCCAGGGATAATTGTTGACCTCCACGCAGGCGAAGCCGTGGGCAAAAGCTAGTACTTACCATATAAATAAAACAACGTATAGAAATGTCCGTAGTGGCGCGCGTCTGTGAGCTGAGTGGTGTGGCGTACGCGCAACGGCGTCGCGTAACGGTTTCGGCACCCCGACACCCCGCGCCTTCCCGCGGAAGAATATACAATTAGACTGTCAGACAGACGGACAACGAAGTGATCCTATAAGGGTTCCGTTTATTCCTTTTGAGGTACGGAACCCTATAAACCAATAACACTTTCGCCGACCCGGGTATCGAATCTATGAGCTCAAACTAGACCAATGAGGCAGTTACTGGTTTTCAGATTCAGTTTTCTGGACAAGTCCAAGATGCAGTAATAGCTAGCATACATATACAAACAAGCTCAAACCCATTAAGATAACCTTGTATATTTTACGTTAAAACAAGGTAAACGATAAAGCGTCGTGTTTCAAAGTTTCTAGTGTGTTTGCATAAGTGTTAGAGTACTCCGCTATAAGGTAAAGTAATGGCCCTATTCCCTTTAATAGACTCTTCGTTAGTATGAGTATGTAGAGGTTTATCTTGACTAAGGTAATTTATAGAATGTCGAAAGTGCTAGAGTACCAGCTTGACTTATTTGTTTATTTAGGTTAGTTAACAATTTATTGTTTACACTAAACATTAACAATAGTCTCGCTAACGGAACTTACGTTTTTAAGTGCAAAAATTACATACAGTCGAATACAACATGCACCATTTATGGTTTTTGCAAAACAAGTATTTTCACTTTATTTATACAGAAATAAAAATAAAAATAAAATATATACTAGAAGAATGAACCTAAAACTAAAAACCATAATAACTAAAATATATTATTAAAAAAATATTCCGACGAATTGAGAACCTCCTCCTTTTGGAAGTCGATTAAAAAGGAGTCCCTTTAGGCAAGGTTCCGAAGATACTGGCAGCGTTCCTCCTTTGAATAGCTAGACTAATTCTTAGATGGTTTTGCATAATATAGGCATGGCCAAAAAGTATATTCACAATTATTAAAGCTATTACTAAACAATAATAATAACAAACTTTCTAAAAAAATAATAAAAAAACCGGCCAAGTGCGAGTCGGACTCGCGCACCGAGGGTTCCGTTCCGATTTTTGAAAAAGTGTGCTATATAGAGACATGGTTTTATTTTTCCTGTAATCTTTATATAAACTTCTATGACATAGATTAATTTTAGATTTTTCTCTTTGCAAACTTCGGAGATAAGGGGGGGGGGGGGGAACGGTATTTTTTTTTACATTTTTCATCAAAAGTCGAAAACTGTGCGGCCTAAAAAAAATTAAAAAATGTTTGAGAATGTGCAAACAACGCTCTTTCATATGATACCCCAATGCCTTAGTAGCCCCACTTTGAATTTTTAAGACCCCCTTTCAGTCTCTGTTGCAAAAAAAGCAACATATATTTTTATTTCTTTCTTATTTGCAAAATAGTTAGTAAAACGTCATCTAAAATTGTTCCAAATTTCAAGTTGATAGCATTAGTAGTTCTTGAGATATCCAGCTGTGACAGACAGACAGACGGACAGACAGACAGACGGACAGACAGACAGACAGACAGACTGAGTCGCACCATAAGGGTTCCTTTTTTACCATTTTGGTACGGAACCCTAAAAAAAAAACAGATTGATAACATTAATATTAATAGATTAAATTAAAATAATAGTAAATAAAAATCTAATCACCTAACAATTCTACTTACATTGAATCTAATTATTATAAAATTAATTAATAAAAAAAAAAACAAAAATATTAATTATTATATGATTTAAAAGAGTTGCCAAATATTTTAGACAAATAAAAAGTGATTATTTATTTATCGGTTTTAGGCAACTTTTCAAGCGTTATGGGCACCTTTGCGCCAGGAACAGTTAGAGGCGGGTTATTTGACGTGTCGTTATAACTATTTTTTCTGTTCTAAACTCAAAAATATTTGTATTTTCTATTTAATTATTATTTTAACGTTTATTTAATAAATTAATTATTTGACTTAGAACATGGTCAGAGTAGGTGGCTATGAAATGACTTGAAGCCGAACCCAACATATTTGGGAAAAGGCTAAGCACATGATGACCTATTGAGATATTAGAGTCAAATATTATTATAAAAAAAAGAAAAAAAAAAGATTAAAATTAAGATTATGTCTTACAGATTATTTATCAAAGCCAAAATGAAAGTTGTATAAAATTTAAAAGCGATACGTTTCAAAGCTTCTATTTGCTAACTACTCGTAGTTTAAAAACTTTTCACTTTTAAAAGTGATTGCTTTTTAAGAACAAAAATTGTAACAAAAGATAACCGTCGTTTTGTTTCAGTTTCATGGCATGAGGGAAATATTCCTGTAAATACAAAAAAAACTCGACTAAAGCGTTTTTTACCGAGCATCTTTTAAATAAGAAATTTCCTCTCTAATGAATGCCGAACTTTTTGTGTGTTCGCTTATAAAACAGGCTGATTTTACAAGGAAATATTTCGCAACATAATTTGTATGAAATAAAATCTTCGACTTATATTGATACAAATTAAAATCCATGTCATGTTTTAATTAAGACTATACTTATTACATGGAATACTTTATACTTTGGACATCCGGGCATAGTTTTAAATCAAGGTATATTATAAAAAAAACTTTTTTACAAAAAAAAAACCGACTTCCAAAAAAAACACTACAAACTGAAAAATAACTTTAATTTCGGAAGTCGGTGTCTTTGGATCTGTATTTTAGTTTTTTGCCACCGACTTCCGAAATTAAAGTTATTTTTCAGTTTGTAGTGTTTTTTTTGGAAGTCGGTTTTTTTTTTGTAAAAAAGTTTTTAATTTTCACTTTTTAGTGGTTCAGTTTGTAATTTATCTAAGTTACAATAACCCAATGTCAACTGCTCATCACGTTTTACAAAATATTGCTTTTCCCGATGCAGGGACGTTAATTGTTGAGGAGTTCTCCTAGTAAGAACCAGGAGAACTGGAGCTCATGGTGAAGTCACCATTACCATTATGCATTTTGACGAGCATAAACCATAATAAAGTAATTGAATCGCAACCTGTGATATACTTACATATAATTGAGTATTTCCGATGGCCCTCTGTGGTCTTCATCATCAGTTCCAGTTCACCGAATGGTACTTTCCGAGAGCAAATGCACGAGTTACTATAAAAAATACCGAAATCGATATAGGTGTGCCAATAAAATTTGAGGGTTTCCCTCGATTTCCATGGGATCCCATCATCAGATCCTGACTTGATGATCAATGGGCCATTTGGAAAGTATACCCTTTCGAACAAAAAAAGAAAAATCCAAATCGGTCCAGCCATTTTCGAGTAATTGGGGAACATAGTCGGTTAAAAATACCTACGCGTCAACACTTAGATAATATACATCTAGATCGAGCCACCGCGTGGCCGGTCATGAGACAGCAATATAATACTTTTTCTAGGCTATGTGGTATGAGAAATGAGGTTTAACGTAAGAAATCTTCCATATTTTGGACTGAAACCCATGTCAATACATTCGCACAATGCAAAAACTGTCCAAAAAAGTCAAATTAATCGAAGTACTTTGTTTGGCTAACATTCAAAAGTTTGCCATGAAAAAATATGGCACGCCGTAAGGGACAGAAAATACAATGCTTTGTCTCAATTTTCCTACTTGTTTCGTATATATGTGTCTCACTTCCACACTTCACACTGTAATCATGGCAACGTCTAGATGTTTAATGTCATTGCGTCAACACCACACGGGCGTAGCGAGCTACGCCGTAGCAACGCGCGTAGCGTCGTAGTAGCGTGGAACTGTCTGCGGTATAACGGATTTTATTTTGGTTTTGGCACAGATTAATACAGATGGGACACTCCGCAAAATCATTTAAATAAAAATCGACTCTTCCTACGACACAATAAAGTGCAATTCAGTTCGCAGAACGCTAATTACCTACTGTTATATTCACCTGCACATTACCTCTCTTTCTATCGCGTAACTCTAATACCATCAGCGCGCGGCAGTTCTACTGAATTAGCCCCGTGGACGGGGCCCGCCGTGTACTTGTAGCTTTATACCTAAACTGCGGAGTGTCCCATCTGTATTAATCTGTGGTTTTGGTGAACTACGTAGGTTTTTTTAAATATATTTTTATTGATTAAAGAATAATTAACTGTACATTCTATTACACTACAAATACTACACTGCACTACTATATACAGCGGTGCTATTCTGTAAAAATATCACCGTGAAAACTTAAGTGAAGTGATCTTAAAGTGAGCTGTCATTCCATCTGATGCTACGGATTGACACTATTGATAGCTCACTTCACTCACGCTCACTTCACCTAAGCTTTACGGTGATATTTATACAGAATAGATCGGCTGTACTGTATATTATTATGTTCAAAAGTTCAAGATTAATTTTATGCATATTATGATACTTTGAACGGAAGTAGGCTCGCTTGTTTTGTCGCCGCGTATAACTCCATTAAATTGTATATAGATCTACTAAGTATAAGCTAACCTAACCATTGTAGATCAATATAAACACAAGACTAAACTTGTGTTTCCTGGAAAAGATAAGGAAATCTTGAAACGTTTAATTACTAAAACAGGGTGTTTAATGTATAAAGTTCCCTAAATAAACCTACCACCATAATCACGAAGTCAATGATAATGTCTAAAGTATTCAAATGTTTCGTAATTGGAGTTATTAAAATATCTGCGCCAAATTGTTGTCATTTGGCGTCGTGCCAAAAGCCTGGCAAAGGCAACCAGATGCGGATGCTAATTTTTATTCAAAGTTACAAGCCTCTGATTACACACATAGTCTAGACAGTAAGCAAATGCTCAGAACGCGTTGTGGTTCTTAAATGATATGCAAATATTTTATTTAATATTAGGGTTCCGTAAATCCGTACCTCAAAAGGAAAAAACGGAACTCTTATAGGATCACTTCATTGTCTATCATGTTTAGGTGCAGCGCAGACGACAGACTATCCGTGACGTACTTTTTAGTCTGTGAAAATAGAACCAAAGGAATTATGGAATAACGCACACGATGCGCAAAAAGTCCGGCGCACAAATGTATGCATGCCATGCAGACATTTAGTGCGCCACAGACTCGGATCGCACAAAAAATCTATCGTTTGCGTTGCACATTATCATAATATTTATGTCTTCATTGTTCATCAGTCTGTCAAGACCATTTTTCTCAGGAACGCGTTGAGTTGAAATTAATACCAAATACGGTCTATGGTCCCTTGGAGCTCTAAGAAAATCAAGCTTCTAAATCAACGCAATTCGTTAAACTGTTTTAACTCCAAAATCAAAACAATTTTGTCGGGCTTATAGTTTTAAGACATAATCCCTGCTTGACTTAACAGTTCAACCTTGTAAGTCACGGCCTCCAATGGTTTCCCGCACGTGTCGCCTCGAGCCAAGGTTGAAACGTCTCATGTGCATATAATTTTAATGACACATAGGGCTGTGTTCCACAGTACACTGTGTAACAGTATACTGTGCCCCTCGATCTCATAATACCAACAAATTATATAAACCCAAGGCGAATCTCACACTCACATCGAACAGCAGTTATAATAGGGGTCAAAGTATGAAATTGCCGTTTTATTGTATTAGGTACTTCGAATTGACATAGAACCTTCATGGTTTGAGATTTTTGAGTGAAACTTTTTTCACATGTATGAAGTTCTTCTTTTAAAAAATGTGCAACATTCGATTATCGATTTTCAGTTGTTTTTTTTATTCAGCTTAGGCAAGAAGGAAGGATATTCGAAAATTCGAGTTATTTTTTAATACGAGTTCCGACGCGGGACTAACGCGGTAGGAACAGTGGCCTTAGTGCGAGTTTTGACACTTACTCGATCACGTTAACGTAAACTTCAATTTGTACTGAAACTGAATAAGCGCCGTCTGGTGACTGTAATGGGAAACACAATTATTCCATACAAATTGACGTACGTCAACGTTAACGTAAACGCGATCGAGTAAGTATAAAAACTCGCACTAAGCCCACAGCTCGCAATATCAATGTTGCGTTTGGAGAGGAGACTGCTAATGAACGCACCGTGCGATTTTGGTTTAAACGCTTTCGTGATGGAAACTTTGATTTGAAGATCGAACCACGTGGAAGACACAGGTGAATAACAATGAATTGAAAGAGATGGCGGAAGCCGATCCGAGCCAAACTACCCAGGAATTAGCGGCATGGTTTAACGTTACCTTACCAACAATATTGACTCATTTGCGTCAAATCAATAAAATGAAAAAATATGAGAAATGGGTGCCTCATGATTTGACTGATCTGCAGAAAGAAACGCGTGTTGAAACTTGTGTTGCCTTGTTGAATCGATACAGAAATTAATGGAATATTAGATCGAATTGTGACATGTGATGAAAAGTGTATTCTTTACGATCACCGTAAGTGAAAAATGCAATGGCCGTCCTAAAGCAAAGCTTACCAATAAAAAGTTAATGGTAACTGTTTGGTGGTTTCAGCATGGTGGTATTCACTATAGCTTTCTCCGATCTAGTCAAGCAATAACGGCAGATGTCTACTGTGCCGAACTCCGAACAATGATAGCAAAACTAGCAGTGAAACAGCCCCGACTCATGAATAGATCTTCACCATTATAACGTCAATGAAAAATTTATTATTTTGAATTATGCATGCAGTTAGTAAATTGTATTAAATCGATTCTTATTTAGTTACAATTAATTATTTATAATTTATGGTACATGACACATGGTGATGACAATGCAGGACTTACAACTTATGACTAGGGACTAAAATTTGCTCGCTGATATTAATGGCAGAATAAGAGATTCATATACCTTATCTTTAAGATCCTCTGTACCTTATTTACGCAAATAAATGATTTTGATTTGATTTAACATAGGCCTTAGTGCCTGCGCGCACTGCCGTGCGGTGGAATGCGTTGCGTTAGTTCTGCCGCACTGGGCGGGGCCTACGGTAACAAAACGCATGCGTTTTTCTCACCGCAGTGCGCGCACTTCAAAGGCATTCCATACTTCACAGATGCGTTAGAAAAACGCACGGCAGTGCGCGCAGAGCCTTAGTCCCTTTAAATCGGAGCGTTCAGAGTTACATACAGGTTGGTATTATGGTGGTGGTACCTCATTATTTCATGAATTCGCTAGATTTGAGGTAAATGCTAACTTATGGAGTTGTATTGCTGATTCTAATGATTATATTTCTGTAAAGCCATATTAGCTTCGGCCGCGAATCATATTTTAATCAACATACAAGCTCACACTGACCTACAAATTGCAAAAAATGTAAGAAATTTTGAATTTCGCGGGCTACCCTGGCGCATCAACCTTAAGTACATAACATAACATCACGCCTGTTATCATCGAAGGGTTAGGCAGAGGTATATACTATAGTACACCCACATTTCACCAGATAAGTGTAAGTCCCATGTAATAGGCGGCGAGCCTATTGCCATCAACCGGGCACAAATCTGGACTCCAGGCTACTACGGAGAAATTCCTGAAGGAAAAATCCAACAACACTTTGCCCGACTTGGGAACTGAACTCAGGACCTCATGCTCAGCAGTAGCTCTTGTAACCACTAGAACAAGAGGCAGTCAAACTCCAGATAAGTACAGTCGAGTTCATTAATATATTGGCCCTTTCAGCCTTCTAAAATATATGAACGTCAAAAAATTTCATAATATTGAGACAACTAAAAGCATGATTCAATAGGGATGATGCCTGGGTAAAAAAAAAGAAATTATATTTAGTCCGTCAGTCAGATAATAAAAAAATATTAGACACGTATTTTTTGCTTTATCATGTTAATAAAAAAATACTTAGCTATCACGCATTAAAGTTGGGGAGTGGGAGCTCGCTACGTCACTAAAAAAAAAACCTAAAACCTAAACCTAACCTAACCTAACCTATATAAAACCTAGCTACGCATGACGTCATGCCATATTTTAACTCAATGTATCGCCGTAATTTTTTGATTACGTAAAAAAAGAAAAAATACGTGTCCAATATTTTTTAATAATCTCTATGACGGACAAAAAATAAATTTTTAGTCATCATCCCTATTAGTGACGTTAGTTAGTTGTCACAATATATTATGAACTTTTTTGACGTTCATTTTTTTTGAAGCCTGAAAGGGCCACTGTATTAATGAACTCGACTGTACCTAACTATAGTTATTAATATATTATTTATAACACATTTGCTCGTAAAGGGCCTCTTATTTCACCAATTTCAATATCGTAATGTATGTCATTACGTACTTGTGCGTAATCGTAAAGTAAAACGCACGAGTTTCTTTCTAATAAGGTAACACGTACGGTTTATCATGCTCCGTCTAAAACCAACGGTACTTTTTTAATCTTAAGAAAAAAAAAGCAAAGAAAGCAAATCAAAAAGTTTTTATGTCAGAAAAGTGGTCAATATTTTATGAATAAAATTAACTTTGGGAGATAAAATATAAAAAATAAACATTTAATTCTTTAATTTAATTCATTTTGACAGTAAATTACATCTGTAACAGAAACAAAAAAATATTAATTTACTTTATTAGTAATACTGGCTGTTTTTGTACCGTTGCCTTAAAAAAAAAAGCACTGATGCCCGCGCATCGCTAATTTGTGAACAAATAAAAATTATTCCGCGCGCTTTTTCTTTTCGCTGTATTGTTTTTATTTGAAAATGTCGTCAAGTAATGATGAATTTATTAATTCGACACCGCCAGATGTCTCAGAGGCCGCGAAAAAGGCTACTCTAAGCCTATTGCCCGAAAAATCGACCGATAGATACTTACAAGCGTATCAAAATTTCATGTTATGGAACAACCAAAGAGCAAAGCAAAGATGCAAATTCATTTTCAGAAAGTGTGTTTTTAGCCTATTTCACGGAACTTTCACAAAAATATAAGTCAAGCTCATTGTGGTGCTACTATTCAATGCTAAAAAGCACTGTGAAAACAAAACATGGTATTGATATCAAGTCATATTCCAACTTGCTGGCATTTCTAAAAAGACGCTCAAGTGGCCATGTGAGTAAAAAGTCGAAAGTATTTTCGGCTGACAATGTCAAGAAGTTCCTAAAAGAAGCTCCAGATTGCCGATATTTGGCAACAAAGGTCAGTTGAAACTAAATTATTGTTATTAAATTCTTTCACTTTCGTATTTCTTTACATTATAGGTGTTTTGTACGCTGTTTTTATCTCTTTTCAGGTTGTTTTAATATTCGGCATAAATGGCGCATGTAGACGTCAAGAGTTGGCAAACATCACAACTAATGATGTCGAGAACCATGGGCGGGTTCTTCTTGTCCAGGTCAAAAACACAAAAAATAAAATTCCAAGGTCGTTCACAATACAGGGGCCTTTTCACGACATAGTGAAGAAATACGAAGCGCTTCGTTCAACAAAAGCGATGTCTAACAGATTTTTTCAAAATTACCAAAATGGAAAATGCACTAGCCAACCCATTGGCATAAATAAATTTGGAGCAATGCCGAAACAAATTGCCACTTTCTTAAATTTGGATGATCCACATGAATACACAGGGCACAGTTTTAGAAGGTCCTCGGCTACATTGCTCGCCGATTCAGGTGCGAACTTATTGACACTAAAACGCCACGGAGGGTGGCGGTCGAACAGTGTAGCCGAGGGCTACATAGATGACTCGATGAGAAATAAAGAAGAAATTAGCTCCCGCATTACAAGGATATAAATTTGGAGCCAAGTGTTGACTCTCGACCATCAACGAGCACACACGCGTACATTCCACCATCGTCGCCGCCGCCGCAGCCGCCTCCGTCGCCGCCACCGACTGCAGAACTCTGTGGTCTCGTTTCTCCTACTTTCACTCAAGAGAGTGAGAGAGAGACTGGTGAAATTGTAACTAATAATAATAACTTGACAACATTAAAAATGCCAACTGGCAACGTAATAATCAATTTCACAAATTGTTCAAATTTTTCTAACTGCTTTAACAAGTGATTAAAGATTTATTCGTTTAAGAAAGTCCGAGTTTTATTTATTTCCTCGCAAATGTGTTATAAAACGTCGTATGACATACGTGCGCTTTGATAATTACAGCCTCTGCTTTCTTGTAGCCCTCGCCTACGGCTCGGGCTAGCAATATCGCCTCGGCTGTAATTTTCAACTTACCGCACTTATATCATAATGTACTATAAACTAACAGCAGTCATAGCCTAGTGGTGTGATCGTCGGACTGCCAAGTCTCGAGTTCGAACCCTAGCCACGCACCTCTGACTTTTCGGATTCATGTGCGTATTCTATAATTTATTATCACTTACATAATTATAATAAGGTGAAGGAAAACATTGTGAGAAAAATAAAAAGAGAGAAAAAAATTAGAAAGAAAAAATATTTGAAAAAAAAGAGAAATATTTCTCGACGGCATGTGAAGCCAAGTCATGAGGCCCATGGGCGATAAACACTCTGACACCAGCAGTGCGATTCTGTAACCACCTCACCGTGAAAACTTAGGTGAAGTGAGCGTGGAGTGAGCTGTCAATAGTGTCAATTCCTAGCAAAAACAAACTCACTTCACCTAAGTTTTCACGGTGAGATTTTTACAGAATCGACCGGCAGGTTAGTCTTAGCTCTAAGAAATGGAACAGACTTGTGTAAAGTACAATAAACACTATTCTAAGTTTTAAAATAATTATCACGTAAAATTGAAATTGCTTATTAGTCTTGTAGGCTAGATTGTAATTAATTATTAAGAACCTGGTTCTTTTTAATTAATAAGAAAAATAAAAAACCAGGTTAGTCACTAACCAGACGAAAAAGAAATAAAGATTATTAAACTGTAAGTGTTCTTGGTTATACTTTTTATCACAATATCCAGTCCAGATAATGTATAACTGCTTATAGAAAAGAAAGACCAGCCTCCCTTGCCCCCATTCTAAAAATATAATTTAAATTCTATTTTCCAAGATAATGAATGGATCGCATGTTTCCTCCATACACATTAAATTTTCACTTTGAATTGAACACGAGACGCGACTTAGGTTCTCTTCAGAAAGATGCTCACTGGTCTAGATTTTCTTATAAGAATTTCCAGAGTAAAATTTGTTACAATGTAGGTGAAAAGAACAAGTGGGGAATGTTTTAGGAAGCTGGATGCAGTTGCTGGTTGCATGTTCAAAATTAAGTTTGTAATTTTCACTTTAATTTTAACGGTAACGAATCGCGAAAGCCAGCCAATAAAGATGGTACGATAAGAAACATCGAGTAAATATGAGTAAACTTTTTTGTTTTGCTGAGTTATTTAGTGTATCTTATGTTTGATTTTCGATTGAGTTTTTCCTGTACACTCCGCGAGGTATAAGCTGAGCTTTTCATTTGTGAGTGCACATGGATAGTGTAGGTAGGCATAGAGCGCGACGCGTCTGGCTTAAAACCGGTTTAAACTGCTTTTTGGCGATCGGCTTTTGTTCTTTTAGTACGAGAGGCCATGATCAAAACCATGTCGCATCGTAATAAAACGTTAAACGATAAGACTATTGAAGATTTTGTCTTACGTAAAACGATAAGACAAAAATTTTGGTCATGGCCTTTCGTACCATTTTGGTGATCACTGACACAAATGCAAAGCTCAGCTTAGGCCTCGCGGACTTGTACCCAGTGATTTTTCCGTGAGGAATTCGGAATGTCGGTATCAAAAATAATGGTACCTACTTACGGTGAATTTATTTCTTCCGGATTCTATGTCAAATTGAAACGTACCTATAAATAATAAAATTATAGCATTGTATTCGCAATGATTCGCGGAACGATGAGGCAACTCGTGCAGAGTTCAATTTTTAATTTTAACATCATTTCCCTGAATCCAATTTAGCTTCAATCTCCAAATAACAGGATTTTCATTTATACCTTCATGTTTTTTCTTGGAACTCAAGAAATCGTTTATTTCTTGGAACTTCAGAAATCCAGTTATGAAACGGGCGCTAATCGAACTGCATACTTCGTTCGATTCCCCGGTCAAAAGAGCTGGAGAAACGGTTGACCTAGATTGTTGGACCACAGATGGGTATTTATAGAATTATTCTGAGGTATGTTTTAGTTAAACTTTAAAGAAACTTTGCGGTAAAACACATTTTGGATAAGAAGCATCTCTCTATTTTTTTTCTTCTGAACTGAGACGATGAAAGTGATCATTTTGTGAAATTGTTTTGTTCATACATTATCGGTTCGACCAAAACCAAATAAGTTAAGTTAATAGTAAGACAAAAAGGCTTTAGAGGATACACGTGGCTTTACCTAATTTACCAGGGAGGCAATAAGGCCATAAAGGTGAATTACATTCGAGGACTCAGCGATGTGTGTGCGACTTGAGGCGAATTCTTAACTTTAGACTAGGCTGTTATAGCCTGAATAAAAAGGCAATCAGAATTATTTTCTGTACCTGATTATAGTTATTTATGCAACTGACGTATGAGGGGTATTAAAACACGAATGTGGGTTTATCACACGAGGCGAAGCCGAGTGATAATAGTATCACATGAGTGTTTTAATACCTAATTATGTACAGTTGCATACAAGACTTTATCTACATCCATGTTATGAATCCTCTATAAAAGGTTCTGAAACAGTTTTTTGCAATACTAATACTCGTATCGAACATGGCGGCCGGCGTCATAGTATACGACGTGAATTCGAATAAGTTCTTTTTTTAAATTACGGCGCTGTTGTAGTGAAACGCGCGTGCATTACAATGTTCTTTTTTTGAAAACGAGTTGCATTATGAAATTCAGTACAACATTAAAACACCAGTTTGGATGCTATTATGGTTACCATGGTTACTATGATACTGGCTGTTTTAATGTTGGCAATATGCTAACTGTTTCAGGAACTTTTATAGAGAATTTATAGCATGGGTGTAGATAAAATGATTAAGTTAATTCGTAAAATAGACGTGTATGTTGTTATACTGGGTTTTATTACTCTCTGACCGAATCCGATTGTGTCGCTTATGAGGATCAAGTTCTGCAGATTTTAATAAACTTATTTATCATTTCAAATAGGTATTCAAACATTACGTACTATTTAACTAATTAAATTCATCAAAAACCTAATGAAGCAAAATATATAAAAAATTAAAATCTGCCCCGCATCAACCTAATTATTTATATTTAGTATTTTTCGCAATGTTTTATTCACAGTTTCGTATTTGGAAAATCCATCCCATTGAAAAATTTACCCTGTCTATTAGGTCAAATTTCAAAATCCTTGCTGATGTCCAAACTATGAATAACAATGTCTAAACTAGGACTTGCCCTTATAACCCCATTCTCGTTAGCTCCACAAACTACGTCACTTCTTCTTGATGCAATTTCACACAAGCATCTTCATAACTGCTACAATTTGTACTATTTTCGAGCTATACTATGTTTGTTCTATGTTCTATGTTAAGGATTTGGTTTCCGCACTTAGTCGTTCATGTGGACCATTGTGCGTCAGCCATGGCGGCCTTGGGTTATTCCAACCAGACCACCTCCAGAAGATAATGAAATCTCTGGGTCTGTTAAGAACATCTGTGAAAGATCGGGGTATTCCAAGAGTACGTGAGAGCTATACTAGAATTATTTAGCTCATGCTGTTCTAACGTATAGGTGTGCAGGAGTAGGTACACCTACATTTTTTTATATTTTTTTTTTATTTTATTTTTTTTAACCTACATAATGCATGATGTTGCCCTTTATTTATGTGTCATGTATTGTGTACACCTTTTATTACAAATCCTAAATATTTATTTAAAATAAAAAACGTGTAAATCTTCATCGTAATTTTTTGCTGCATCTGCAAAATAATAAAACCAGACATTTTTCTTCGAATTGTAACAAACTCAATAATATTTTATTCTATCTTGTTATCCTAGTTCAACTTACTTCCCACGTCTCGGCTTTTTCTTTAGAAGATACCATTGAAATTATCCGTAAACTAGCTTTTGCTAGCGGCTTCGCCCGCGTGAATGTCGGAAAATATCCCACGGTAACTTCCTAACGAGAATTCCTTCCTTATTCCTAGTCTACATTATAAAGGGAACCTCTGTGCAAAATTTCAGCTTTCTAGATGCAATGGTTTGGGCTGGGCGTTGATGAGTCAGTCAATCAGTCAGTCAATCAGTCAGTCAGGACTTCTCTTTTTATTTATCCGTACTTAACTTTAAATCTATAGGTACTACAACTAAATGAATATTCTTGAAAAAAACTAATTAATTGCTACGTGGTGTGGGAACGAGCTTGATGCCCAAAATATAATTGTCTGTTTGTCTGGATGTATGTTCCGGATTGGTGCAAAAACGGCAGAACGGATTTGAATGAAATTTGGCGCACAAATAGCATATAACCTGGGTTAACAGATAGGGTACTTTTAATCCCGGTACTCCCGTTTGCATGGGATATTTTTCGACATCCACACGGGCGAAGTCGCGGGCAAAATCTATGAAATAATGAGAAGGCAGTCTTTATTTTTATCTTTTACTAAACAAAAAGCCAAATAGGTAGGGTTGATTTTTCCTGAGCAAGATTTTGGTGAAATCCTAGTAAATAAAGACGTGTATACACGATCCCCTTCTGAAATAAATATAAAGGATTTCTTTTAGGCTTCAAGGACAAAGGGCTTAACTGATCAACAGTTTGAGAAGGTTGTACAGCGGTTGGAAAGGTTTATTCACGAGATTTGTTGATGCCTGGATTATATGGAACGATTGGTATTTCTTCGTTGGAATTTGCGATAAGATTTTTTGTCTTAGAAAATACTGATACTTACAAAAAAGAATAACTTTTTTGAAATGTAATAAAATACTGAAAATTTATAGGATACACAATGGAATGTTTTTCGTGACATCAGCAATTCGTTACATTGAAAAATGGGGCTAGATTTACCTATTGCTTTGCAAATGTAAAAAACTAAGGTATTTCTTTTTTAGTTTTAACCTTTGTCAATGATATTATAGGTAAGTAAAACGAGTTAGATAGGCAAACATTTAATTAGTAAATGAAATATTATTTTATTATTATTTTAATTAGCCACATTTTCGCGTCTTGTCTCTTTTTCACTCCCGATAATTACAACATGCCATCCTACTTCCACATCATCACCTTCTTCCTGCCCATATCCTATGTTACTTGGGGTCGGCGCAACAAGTTTTCTTCTTCCATTCTGCCATCTTACTTTCACGTGTCATCTAATAGGTCGACATTGTACCGGTTTTGATTATCGAATGTTGGGTACCTATCTACGACTTTTTACTTATAATAACATTGCTCTCTGTCTGTCTAGTCTCTCACTCAAGTTCAAGCTGTCAGTTTCAGCCCGGTCAAACGGAAACCAACAGCTTGCAGCTGATCATTAGGCTAGATAATAAATTCCATGTGGTTGTTATTACCACTTAATCTATGATCCTCGTCAGATATCCTCCAAATCTTAAAAAACTCCAAAGTAAACTGAAAAATAAAACGCACCAATGTGTATCTTTCTTAACTCGGCCCAAAGCTCGTTAGGTATCACTTTAGATAGCCCCAACGATTACCAGACGATTCAAGAAGTTCCGACGTCCCTGTATTCGTAAATAAAAAATACAGGCCTAATACGACTGCCTCAAAACTCGTCCAAGGAGTATTAGTGGGTACTTGCAATGTTTTTTACGTGGAACATTTTGTGTGAGTAGGGTTACCAAGTAGGTTAGAAAGCAATTTCTGTTTTTTTTTTTGTTCTAGAAAAGGTGTGAGCTACTTGGAGTTCTAGGAGGTCTAGTATTTTGAGACCTTCGTTGATCGAAAGAAAACAGTTTATGTTCCAAGTTTAACCTGTTTGGTTCGTCTCTTATTCTGCTATACGTAAGCAATCCGATTGTAACGGATCTTAAGTCTTTGATATTAAAATCACCTTCAGCTACTTTAAGTAATTTGTTTATTCTGGTACAAAGGTGTTTATCACAGTTATTGAGAAGACTACCACAAAAATAGGTGGACTTTCTGATTATTATATCTAGGAGTAAATTTTAAGTCTTAGTTATGCTTCTAATTGATTCTTAGAAGCATAATTGAGAATTCAAAATTTATCCTACATCAGCGGGTTAGGGGATATATCCGTAATATTCCTAACTGGCGGCATCTACATCGCCGCATGCGAACTACGTATCACACTAACGTCACGTAAAATCCTGCATCGCGCAATCAGAGTTTACCGCGCTACTAGCATACTACAACGTCCCGACATCAATCTTCGGGCAGTTGCCCACCAGACATAACACTCGTCTGGGCGGAGGATCTGCTCCGTTTTCTATGGAGAATGAGTGAACTTTACACCCTGTTCTTCATACCACTATAATACCTTAACAAATAATCTACACTTTCATCAATCAGGAATGTTCCCTCAAACAGCATAGTCAGAGAACATTCCAGACCAAATACCCATATCGTCTGGAATGTATAGTAGACACAAAACTGGCATTCACAAAAATATGGTCACCCTACACAGGAAAGGTTTTTACGGCAGTGCCAGTTGTCTTGTGGCTAATATGTTTTATTTCTCGCAACGAGGCTGGGTAATAAAATCTTGGTTACTTTAGAAATGCTTGGATTTTTGTGGGAAGAAATGCGTTAGCGGAATGAAAAAACTTTTTCTGAAGATCTGTAGTCTGAAATAAAATACAGGGTGATCTTAGAAAAAAAAAAACAAGCCTGGAACAACAAACGTGAAAATTCAATCAAATCGTTCTAGTGCTATTTTAAAATAAAATAAATGTGCTCGCATTTTTTAGAGATACGTGTGTACAATGTGTGCCACGAAAGATGAGACTTGACACACCACGTAGTTTGACTTGCGCAGTAGATTATAATTCTCTGGTTCTGATTAATCTGATTTATAGGTCTCTTTAGTGGTATGAGGTCTGTGACGGGAAAGGACCGGGCGTCATCGGGGCGGCGAAAAGAGTGATGCGGGAGGCGCGGTACTGCGCTCGTCAAGTCTTTTCTTTCATGGCATGCATTGTACGAAAGTAACTATCAGTAACACTTGAAAAACCGGCCATGAGCATGTCGGACCAAGCACAATGAAGGGTTGCGAAGTTGGGATAAATTGATCCCAAGAACAAACTTAACATTGTAGTTGAAAAACATGTTCTCCCATACATTCCAATTGCAAATGTAAGTTTGTAATTGGAATGTAAGTACGCACAATATTGATTTATCATGTTTTTTGTTAGACTATTTTATTTAGACTACTTCTTACAGGTAGGTTTTCCTGTAATTTAAAAAAAAACTATTTTCTGTTTTTTTTTTAAATTTTAGGCTCAGTAGTTTCGGAGATAAGAGGGAATGGTAAATTTTGGTCTATTTTCTTAAACAAATTTAAAACTTGTTATTTAAAAAAAAATCTTTTTGAGACCTTCACTTTAAGTCCTTTCATTTGATATGTAACATGGTAGTTTGAAAAACTTTTTTTTATATTATTATAAAAGGGTCCCATAGTCTCGTTGGCACCCTTTGGAAACGGAACCCTGAAAAAAAGAAATACCAATCAACTGGAAAAATTAACTGTTTTTCTGATTTCGTCCCTAGTGATATATTAACACACACTATCTTTCGTTGTACACGCTTCCTTCCTTGAACATTCCTTTGTAACATTAAATCAGATGGAAAAAGATAGAATATCATAAAGAATCCTTACACCAAAACAGGTTTACTTAGAAGATATTGTGATTTCAAAGAAAAAAACCGTATCTATATTGAATGGTGAAATAAAATGAGAAACAAATTCTATAATTCATACTGAACTGAAGAAAATTCCCCAATCCTAACTTCCTAACTAATATTATGAATGTGAAAGTCAGTTTGTTCGTTGGTTTGTAACGCTTCACGCTAAAGTGGATTAACGGATTTAGATGAAATTTGGTACACGGGTCGACCATGACCTGGAAAAGGACATAGGCTACTTTTATCGACATACCACGCGGGCGAAGCCGTGGGCGGAAGCTAGTAAATAATACACAATTGAACCAAATTGATCCACTTTGGTTTAAAGGCTCAACAATGGCCGCAGGTATGGTCACATTGAGTGATCCACTTTTATTTATTCAGTTCAATTCAAAACTTTTTAGTGTGTAAAATATATTTTTATCCACATAATTATATTATGTGTTAATTGTGGTATTTTTACTATTTATCCTTTATTTATAAACGTTGCTTTATGCTAAGATATGTTACAATAGCAAAAAATTATGGTTAAACGGTCGCTAAATTATTACTTAACATAGCGTTGTTTTAACACTTACATAATTATTTATCCACATAAGTGTTACTTTAGATACTTTTACTATTTATCTTTACATGGTTTGAACCATGTTCGGTTACTTCATCCAAATCGTAAAGAAAAAGTGAACCCTGTAATATTACCAGGCTTCAGGAAAATCCCAGAACTCCGAAATGAGGTATTAATAGCTTCTATAGTAGAAGAAATAATTATGAAATGGAAGCAGGGAAGATGTTAGTAATTATATACGGCCCTGTGTGTTATTTCGGAGAGTTTCGTAATTGTTTCTGTATCTCTGACATGCTGAAATGTTTATTTTCTGGTTCGGAAAAATATATTTGTTCAATGAACGTTTTTGTGAAGGAAAACATTGTGAGGAAACCGACATGTCCTAAAAGCAAAAATTCGGAGACATGTGACATCCACCAACGCGCACTGGCCCCGCGTGGTGGATTATGGCCCAGACCTTCTCACAGAAAGAGGAGGCCTGTCTCCCAGCAGTGGGAACATTATAGGCTGATTTTGTCATACGTGCTTAGCCATATTTTATTTTAATTAGTCTCGCTAAAACTCAAAATCGATCAAGCCGTTTTTGAGTTTTAGCGAGACTAACGAACAGCAATTGAGAAGAAGAAGATTGTCTGAATAGTCAAAGATGGCTAAGCACGTGTAGCATAGTTAGCCTATAAAGTTCCCACTGCTGGGACACAGGCCTCGTCTCTCGAGAGGGAGTGGGCTGTAATCCACCACGCGGGACCAGTGCGTGTTGGTAGATGTCACATGTCTTCGAATTTTTGGTTCTAGGACATGCCGGTTTCCTCACGATGTTTTCCTTAACCGTTTTGAGAGCAGTGGTGATAAAAAAACCGGTCAAGTGCGAGTCGGACTCGCGCACGAAGGGTTCCGTACCATATTATATGTTTAACAATCGCAAAGATAACTTTTTACTTATTTTATAATGATACTGTGAATTACAAGGTTATTTTTTGGAGTTGCAGAAAATCACCCATGTTTAAACAAAATACCTTATGAATCGCCGTTTTCAGTATTGTTGATTAAATACAGTATTCATGGTACTTACATGGTATAAAGAAGTTTCAAATTCCTAATTTGTTGAATTGTTGCGCTAGAGCTCGTACAAAAATGGTCTAAAATTTACAACTTTTACGGCCCCCTATTTCTTAATTTTAAAAGATAAAAAAATATATATTTGTACTCTACTCAATGAGTTCTAGACGATGACACCCCACATAACACATAATCAGCCTATAATGTTCCCACTGCTGGGACACAGGCCTCCTCTCGGTGAGAGGGAGTCCGTAATCAACCACGCGGGGCCAGTGCGGGTTGGTAGATGTCACATGTCTTCGAATTTTTGGTTCTAGGACATGCCGGTTTCTTCACAATGTTTTCCTTCACAGTTTTGAGAACAGCGGTGATGAAATAATGACATGACACCCCACATGCTAGATTAAAATTTTTTTTTTTTTTCAAAATGAAAAGTTTATTTGTATGGGGACCGACCCCTTAAATTTTTAACTTTGCTTTATTTTTATTATTTGTTGTTATAGCCGTAATAGACAGCGGAGGCTTAGTAAGTTTGTACTGGGCTGTACGTGGTTGTCTGATTTCATGGATTTTAATTTTCTTGCGCGGAACCCTAATTATTTTTCTACAATAAAAATAGCCTAAGTTACTACTTAAAACATCAGCTATATGCCGTCAAAATCGGTGAAAATTCGTTTGGCAAGTTTCCTAACTTGACTCAAAGTACCATTTTTTTAATCGGACTGCGCTTTAAAATTCTTCTATACAAACTTTAACATCTTCTATACAAACTGTATCTCTGTTTTCACGAACACAGATACCTAAAGAATTTCAAAAATCGTCTGGTATGTTTCCATAAATTGACTCAAACATTATTTACACCAATTTTAGAGTTAATCAAGCCCCCAATAAATTCCTCCGCTATAAAATTAACTTTAAACCCTAATACACGTTAGTCTTAATTTTTGGTCTCAAGTATAAAAACTGAGTTTTGAGTTAATCGGACCGCGTGTTAAAGTTCCTCCATACAAACTTTGACACAACCAATCCCTCCTTAGGGGGTAGTTTAGGAAAACTAAAAACCGGCCAAGTGCGAGACGGACTCGCACATAAAGGGTTCCGTACCATATTATATGTTTAACAATCGCAAAGATAACTTTGTATTTCGTAATGATACTGTGAATTACAACGTTATTTTTGGCAGTTGCAGAAAATCGCCCATATTTAAACAAAATACCTCACGAATCGCCGTTTTTGGTATTTCTTGATTAAGTACATTATAAGGTACATTATATAATAGAGCTCGTACAAAAATGGTATAAAATTAACAAGTTTTACGGCCCCTATTTCTTCATTTTAGAAGATAAAAAAAATAAAAATATCTTTGTACTCTACTCGTCGAGTTCTACACAATAACATCCCCACACACAGGTTATTTTTTTTTTTTCAAAATGAAAATTTTTATTATTTGTTGTTATAGTATAGTCGTAATAGAAATACACAATCTGTGAAAATTTTAACTCTCTACCTATTAAGGTTCATGAGATACAGCCCTGTGACAGACGGACGGACGGAGGGACGGACAGCGGAGGCTTAGTAAGTTTGTACGCACAATATTGAGATACTAGCTAGACTGCCCGTGGCTTTGCCCGGCGTGGATGTCTGATTTCATGGGTTTTCATTTTCTTATTATTGTTTATTTTTCATCAAAAGTATAAAATACTGAATACTGAGTTTCAAGTTAATTGGACTGCGTTTTAAAAATCTTCCGTACAAACTTTAACATCCCTAAATCCCCTTTGAGGGGTAGTTTTGAAAAACTAATAATGACAAACTTTATTACTTACATAAGCAAGTATTTGTGCTAAGTTTCAAGTTCATTAACCAAAACAATAAGATTTTTCATATAAACTGTATCCCCGTTTTTACCCCCACAGGGGTAGAATTTCAAAAATCGTCTGGGATGTTTCCATAACTTGGGTCAAACATTATTTACACCAATTTTCGAGTTAATCAATCCCCAATAAAATCCTCCGCTGTAAAATTTGCTACCCCTTTTCACCCCTTAGGGGTAGATTTTTGGAAAACCCTGATACTCGTTAGTTAGTCTCTATTTTTGGTATCAAGTACAAAAACGGAGTTTTGAGTAAATCGGACCGCGTGTTAAAATTCCTCCATACAAACTTTGACATCCACCAATCCCGTCTTCTGGGGTCGCGGGTTGTTTGAAAGAGATACCGTGGCCCTGCCATAGGCAACTGAAGAAACATGGGTGGGTTTTAGTCAGTAAAAGTATGACACGCCCTTCCGCTCCACCCAGAGCGGGAGAAGTCATTTGATGATTTCCCTTCCACAAAAAAGGGGGTAGTTTAGGAAAACTAAAAATGATTAATTTTATAATTAACTTAGATGAATATTCGTCCTAAGTTTCAAGTCTAATAACTCAAGAAATAAGATTTTTCATACAAACTTTCATCCCCTATTTTATTCCCTTAGGGATGGAATTTCCAAAAATTCTTCCTTAATGGATGTTTACACTATATAAGGTATCTATGTGCAAAATTTCATGTCTCTAGGTCCAGTGGTTTGGACTGTGCGTTGATTATAATCAGTCAATGAGTCAGTCAGGACTTTGAATTTTTTATATATAGATTTACAAGACCACAAACTTCTGATAGGTTTTCCTGTAATCTATAGGTAAAGAACTATTTTCTGTATTTTTTTCAAAATTTTAGGCTCATTAGTTTCGGAGATAAGGGGGGGGGGAATGGTCAATTTTCGTCTATTTTCTTAAATAACTTCAAAACTATTTATTTTAAAATTATAAAAAAAATACATTTGAGACCCTCACAGTAAGACCTTTCATTTGATATGTCACACGGTACAGTTTGCAAAACTTTTTTTTTAATTGTACTTATTTTCTCCCAAAATCCCACCCCCATATTCAAAATTCATTTATTTACGTTACATGTCCGTGTTTGGGTTACCAAAATACATATGTGTACCAAGTTTCAACTTAATCGGTTCATTAGATTCGGAGCAAATTGGCTGTGACAGACGGACAGACAGACAGACAGACACACGAGTGATCCTATAAGGGTTCCGTTTTTTCCTTTTGAGGTACGGAACCCTAAAAAATGATAAACTTTATAATTTACTTAGATGAATATTCGTGCTAAGTTTCAAGTCTATTAACTCAAGGGATAGGATTTTTCAAACAAACTTTCATCCCCTGTTTTACCCCCTTAGGGATGGAATTTCCAAAAATCCTTCCTTAGTGGATGTTTACACTATATAAGGTATTTATGTGCAAAATTTCAAGTCTCTAGGTCCATTGGTTTGGGCTGTGCGTTGGTATATTAGTCAGTGACTCAGTCAGGACTTTGATTTTTTTATATATATAGATTTACCATGTTATTTTAAGACCACAGACTTCTTATGAAAAAAGACCAAAGACTTCTTAGAAAATTATAAAAAAAATATATTTGAGACCCTCATAGTAAGCCCTTTCATTTGATATGTCACTCGGTACAGTTTACAAAACTTTTTTTTTAATTTTCTTATTTTCCCCCTAAAAGTGACTCTCATATTCAAAATTCATATATTTACTTTAGCTGTACGTGTTTGGGTCACAGAAATCCATATGTGTACCAAATTTTAACTTAATCGGTCCATTAGATTCGGAGCAAATTGGCTGTGACAGACGGACAGACGGACAGACAGACAGACAGACAGACAGACACACGAGTGATCCTATAAGGGTTCCGTTTTTTCCTTTTGAGGTACGGAACCCTAAAAATTACACAAAGTAAAGCGCCTGCCTGGGTTCGAACCCACGACCATAAGAACCTACTCGTAAGTCAGGGCGGTTACCACTGGGCCACCCCTGCTCATAATCTACGGTAATTGAATAGGCAGTAAATTCTGTATATTTAAGAACCACTAATTATTCGAACACAATGTAGCGAAAATTATCTCCCTCATACTAACCTTTCATCATAAACAATGAGGCTTATTTCACATCATTAGGCATCATTAAATATTCAGCGGTATTTCAAAACAATATAATGTTTGAAGACCCAAAATCATCAGGAAATCGCGACACCCATTGAATAGTACCAAAATAATCGCAGTCACAAGAAGAAATCAACTGCGCAGGAAGTGAAAGGGCCATCGAAACTCGATTTACATAACAAACATACGGTAACGACTGAGATCAAGACCCTACTGTGGAAACAAAATTGAAACAAAGTGAAGAAAACATGTTTTGTTTGATGTTTTTTTGTTTTGTGTTCATAATATAATATTATTGATGATGTTCTAACATAATAATACACATCGTCAATAATATTATGCTAAAATAAATATTAATGAATTATATTCTGTGAGAAATTAGTACTTATTATAAAATCCAAATATCCAATGTATACGTAAAAATAATCTTGATTCAGAAGCTTCTATCGTAGATGAAATGACAGTTTTCAATATTGATGAAGAAAAATCAAGCCAACTATTTGGTTGAGGGAAGTAGTTATAATGAAGCTTATAGTGGTGTTGTCAGCATGGATAATGAAGTGCCACTCACTCACAGCCTTGATAATATCAGCAAAGATGCTACTAACTAAAGATATAAAATTCAATTTTGATGAGTTTCTTTTTCCTTCAAATAGCATGGTTTGAGGTATTATTTTGTTTTTAATGATCTACTCTTATCTAATACTGAGAGTCTTAAATAAGATTCATTAGGTCAATTTGTCTGCCCCGTATCTCAGAGTTTTATTTATATTTAGTACTACAATTTCGGTGTATTTATCATTTAATCAATGACAGATGATTGCTTCGGACAAAACTTTAGTTGTTACTCTCTTTTTCCTAGTAAGTTTTCTAGAATTATTTATTTATTTATACATACACACACTATTTTTACAGGATGACCCCAATACAATAGTGGTTTGCAAACACACACGGAATTATATTGAAAAATGAACTTACGGCCTAATATTTAAAAATCTAAACATTAAAAATACCAGAGCTACCCTAAACTCAATATAATAAGATAGATTATAAGATTATATTCAGGTCCAAATCATCAGACTGGAAGTATTGCTTTTCAGTACGAAAAGTAGGTAAGACAATGTCATTTTGTATTCCTAAACTGATATTCTTCTTTTCCAGTGGCCATCTGCTTGCAAAACAAAATTACTGGATTTGGTATTCCTTTGCGTTTAATTTTGTTATTGTGTTAAATGAAAATGTTAGCTATAGTCGTGTTACAATGGTAAGTCAAGATAGCAACAAGGCACAGATAAACCGTATCGCGCTATGCGTATCGCAAAATACAGCGGCATTACCCACTTCGAAACAGAAAGGGAACGGATTAAAAGTTTTAAGTGATTTAATCTCGCTAAGGGCGAAAGATTTCGCAAAATTTTGCCTGCAAATGAAATGGAAATTTGGACTTTGGAGTCTATTCTTAAACGGTACGATTTCGTAGTGTAAGAAATATTATTTCGGTTTCGAGTCCAGTAAGTAAGTGGAGGCACTTACCTACTGTTTTAAACAAATATTCTTGATTACTTGGATTGAGGAGATCTCTTATAAAGTATTCTCAGAACTTCCAAAATAATGGTGCCTTAACAAAATACATAATCCATCACCATAACTTTAATAGGAACCTACATAACTTCAATATTGTTTGTTATGCGACAGTGGAATAATAAAGTTATCTCACAAATATTTAAAACTTGCTTAAATTGTATATTCTTGTTTATGGGTACTCTTGCCTGCAATAAAACACTATTTATTTTTATTTTATTTTATTTTAAATATTTAAAACGAACTTATAGGGCATGATACGCCGTTTATCATCTTAATGCTTCCAAAACAAACTTTACAATTTAAGTCACATTATAAAACGTATATTCCCAAATATCATCACTCATTTCATTTAGCACCTCCGAGAATTTAAGAATCAAATCATCGCCTTTTGTGACTGTCGCCTACACAAAAACTTTTTTAGCCATCTTTTGACTAATAACAGCGTTTCTTTTGAACGTTATTCCCTTTTGTTGATGGAAACTTTCAATGCTTCGATTTTTTCTTGTTTACTATTTTTAAGTGTCGAGACTGTGTTTTTCTAAGTCTGGTCTCGATTGCTTAAAAGCTTAAATATTGTTTTTCATGTCAGAGGTGAATAGAGGACGTTTCTTTTTGGGCTATGTTAAATTGATAGACCGTTTTATATTTTTGACATATAATTATGATTAATTTAAATTGAAACATTTACGTAGGTACCAGATTAGTTTAGAAAATATGTGTCAAAACATTTTTTTTTCGAATAGTTAACGCTTTTACGAAGCGTTTATTGAATATGTAACATCTAGCCTACTACATTTATTGATTCTAGCCCAAAATATTGTTTAAGGCGCGGTATTAGCTCAATATTCCCAAAAATCGGTATCTTGGATTGTCGAGTATGACGTAACGCAATTAAACTATCCGACGCAAAAAATACAGTGGACAGAGAAGGGATTAAAGAAACATTTTAACCGAATAGAATAGTAAAAAATAGTTTGATATTCCCAATAAAAAATTTGGAAGTTGCTCCACAAAAATAAACTTTGGCGTCGAACATCTCTGTATCAGCGATAACATTCTTTTTTTAGTGGAATTTAATAGAATTAGCATTTTTTTTTAACTTTAACCGGACAATTATTTAATTTATTGTGTACATTCTGAATAATGTAAAGAAAACCCGGAAAATAAATGCACATTCGCAGCTTAGTCACATCTCGGCAACACAAATATTATTTTCAATTTTCAACCTTATTTCAAGCCAGCTAATGGTGACAATAAATTACGCGGTTGTGTGCTGTTTAAAGTCGCAGTCAGTCCGCGCCTTAATGTAAAAGCCTAACGTTTATGCCCCTGACAATCTAATTCCCGAAACCCTGTCTATCCATGTTGACCCGAACATCACCTAAATCCACAAGACCCAACAATTTTCCACGATCGAACAAACTGGACCTCTGGTGTTGCCCATTGATGCATGACGTCACTGCTCCGTCACTCCAAATATCCACGGTCCAATGGTTTGAATGACGTAAAGCAAACAGAATTGCGTGCACCCTGTTAGATTAACAGGCATTCATCGTTGTACGTAATTTTATAGCTGTAATCTATCAAAGGGAGATTTATGACCGAGATTTGTGCTTAGTATAGGAAATTGGATGTTTTAGATAGGAATGAAATGGTTTTTTTTAAACTCTTTGGGTTCAAGGTCGTTTTTATGAATATATCTAGTGTTAACAAACGCTTGATAGATTCTGCTCCAAGTTTCTTAGGTTTGTGGAGTCAACGTTCTGTGAGGGGCCAGCAGTCACTCCATTGTTTATAAAGAGGCCTGTGGCTGAACTTTACCTGATTTTAGAAAATATATTAATTGATCGATAACATCACCACCACCATCACTATCACCATCACTACCACCATCACTATCACCATCACTACCACCATCACTATCACCATCACTATCACCATCACTATCACCATCACTATCACCATCACCATCACTATCACCATCACTACCACCATCACTATCACCATCACTACCACCATCACTATCACTACCACCATCACTATCACCATCACTATCACCATCTACACCACCATCACCATCACTTGTTGATATCACTCGAAAAAAACTAATAAACAGTAGCGATCGACTTAAAATACGATGTCGATCGAATGTTACTTACACATTTACTCGATTTTGTTGGCTCACACGTGTCAATCGTGAAAAATCGAGCAAATCTGTAGGTATTATATTTTTTCTAAGAACTAATTTATATGTTCCTACATAATAATAGGTCTTGCCATGTTCTACATTGGATCCCATTAACCTTTGGCTGTCTAATAATAACTAACTTCAATGGCGAATAAGACGTTGTTGCACCGGATTAAATGTTCATAACAAAGATGTAATGACAGACGTGAGTATGATAAGCTCAGCCCTGTATACCCGGAGATATTGTGTTTATAGCCAATTCTAGGCTTGAATGTTATGACCAATAAATAATATGGTTATGCTAATGTACGATACTGCAAAGTAGGTTGATGTAGGGACTGGCTGGGATTTTCCATTTATAAGTAGATTATTCTTTCAGTTACATTAAGATAACGTTTGGAGGGAACATTTTTTCTAGCATCGTCCACCCTTATCAATTTGGCTGATAAAGTCACTATACTTTTTATTATTATTAACAAAAACGGGATACTTACCATGTTTACTGTTATTGTATTTGAGTTCCCGATAATAACCAATGATAATGTTAGTGACCATGACAGTTTAAAAACTTAAACTATACTTTTTGTTTTATTAAATGTTTACTGTGTACATTCCTGCTAGGTGGCCTTTCAGGCCCGATGAACTGAACATTACAAACCTTTTCTCTTTTCATGGCAGTGTTTTTAGTTCCACTTTCAATAACTGAGCCAGATAAGTTTATGGCATACTATACTATAGCAGCTAAAGCTATTGTAATGCATTACTTTTTAAGTTACATCCAAGAAGTGAAAGATAAGAAGGTTTACGTATTCCTAATTTTATACGGCACCATACTCTTCAAGTCAGTGGAGAGAAGAGGAGCTCGTGGCTAAGTAATAACAGCCGCACGGGTCGATCCATGAGGTTAAGCTACGCTTGCCAGGGTTGGTCAGTGGATGGGTGACCATCTTTACATACCGAGACTCCTCCGTGCCTCGGAAAGCACGTTAAGCCGTTGGTCCCGGCTGTCATTCGTGGATCTTTGACAGTCGTTACGGGTCGTCAGAAGCCCGAAAGTCTGACAACCAGTCTTACCAAGGGGTATCGTATTACCCAGTTACTGGGTTGTGGAGGTCAGACAGGCAGTCGCTCCATGTAAAATACTGATATTCAGCTGCATCCGGTTAGACTGGAAGCCGACCCCAACATAGTTGGGAAAAGGCTAGGCAGATTGATTTTGACTCTTCAAGTCAGTACCTACTGCTTGTCGAGAACTGTATAGTTACCTACATAAGTAGTGTAACCTTCCGAATATTTGATAAGTTGATGACATGAATAATGAGATAAACACTATATTTTCATATCTAGAAGGATAGAAACGAATAGCTCAGATTCCTTTAATAACATTGATAATCGCGGTACTGTAAGCGCGCTTGGCGCATAAAGACCTATGACGGATGACCGTGGTACACTAAAAAGAACTCTTTCAAAAAGAGATCCAATCAATCAATTTAACTAGCCTTTTCCGCGCAGTATTGTGTTTCATACACGATATAAGTTAATTTAACACCTAGTATACTGCGCTCCATTGCTCGTTGGCAGACCTTTAATTTGGATTTCTGCATGTTAGTCAAAGACCAAGACTGTGCATCATGGATTAAGACGGGTTGAGTGCCATAGGCACCTCTCCCTTGAAAAGTTCCTTCATGGATCAGTAGGACTAGAAAATATACGAGTAATACAGTGATTATTGTTAGCAACCATGTTATTATTTTCTCATAAGTGAATGTAGGAGAGCAGCTAAATATATCGCTTATCAGAGCTACAGTCGGTATTCGCTCGCAGACAGTGTTATGACCATTCATTTTGTCACGTCAGGTGGGTTCACACGCATGTTAGAAGGGCTATGAAAACAGCGGGAGACACTTCTTATATTGACCTATATGAGAAGCGTATTGTGTAGGTGTCGACATTGTTACGTAGTTTGGTGTCAACGTGGCGGCTATTATTATTTTTCCTCCAACTGTGAGGTGTCTTTGCGATGACCCAGTTCTTTTGCTTTGTGACTAACCAAATACTTATTTACGCTTTCACGACTGACTTAAAATAGATCTTTTATAAATGGCATAATCATGAATGAGCCCATAATTATAATTTTCTCAAACATGCATGGAAATATTGTCATTATTTTCGAAAAAAGAACACGCGAAGTATCGAATTTACGGTCAAAGAAAATCAAATCCATTGCAGGAGCGTTTTTTTGAATTTGGAACATTACACCGCTCCAGCAATGTTGTATGAAACGGCGTTCTGGGGTTATTAAATACTCTTTGATTGGATCTCTTTGCTTAGTATAAATTGCGTTCACGTGGCTGTATAGCCATAAATGCGTTTGCCTTTCGGCACAGATGTTAGATAGAAAATTGGCGGCAAAACTGAAAATTCATCTTGATTTGAAAATTTATATTTACATACATAATAAATATAAATTTAATACTGAGTTCCAACGGTTCAGAGTGAAATTGAGATTGATTGTAGGTACTCCACCAGATTTAAGATTAGAAGCCAAATTGGCAATGGAAAACCTGCTTCCAGCGAAGTCAAAAGAAAAATACATGAAAGTAGTATATGTATATGAAAATTTTATGATTTGGAAAAACGAGAAAAAAGTGAACATTTTCTCGTTAAAACAAAAAACCCATCTACATTATGGGCAATTTATTCCATGCTGAAATGTACATGTTAAAAACGCCATTAACTTGAAAAATTATGGAAACTTAACTACTTTCATTTCCCTGCATTCTTTTGAGAAAAGCACTATATATACCTCGGCGGAAATGGCAATTGCTTGTCTCGTATTAGTGACTTAACTCATACTCGACCTGCAATTGCCTATTTCACGGCCTTTGCAATAATGTACAATATAATTGATTTTACACGCACCTTTAAGAAGATTCTCTTTGAGCAGGTATTAATATTATTGCATGGCATTTAATGATTGATCTTTCTCTCTGATTTTTGATGTTTCCAATTTTTTTATTTCTTATTTGTTTTGCAATGGATTCTCAAAGTCTTGAAAGCAAACTGCAATATTCAAGTGTAAGAATGTACTGATTGAACCTACTTTAAATTCATTTATTGTTAAATTCGCTCGTTTAGTCGCCCCAATGAGTCAGAATATATTGCTCCACCGCGGGTATGTAAACCAACTTGTTAGTAACTGGAAACTTATGGGTTTAATAATGCATGTTTTATTATTCAGCCTTATTTTTGCTGTAACTGACTGCTACGGAAGCGCTGAGATATGGCAAGGAATGTAGGTTTATGTAAGATAAAAAGCGCTTTAACGCTTTATGTGTCCAATTTTTATATTCGTTTTAAAATATTTTTTTCTTGGCTGTAGATTTTACCAGAACTTATGCTAATATTATTTTTGAATGTATACAGGATGTTTCTTTTAAGGTGTCAAGCCAGTGCAAGCTGATAGCAGAGTAGCATACGGTCTATCGATTTAAACCCCATCTATGTTCTACGATTTTTTGTAGTTTTCGAGTTATTTTGGATCCCTCATTTCATAACAATGGTAGTGGTTAAGGATAGTAATACGTATAATATTTATGTTTTTATTATTAACTCAGCTCTGCTTAAACGTAGAGTAATAGTAAATATCAGGATTGACAAAAATATGTAAAGATAATAATAATACATTATAAAATATGAAAATCACAAGATTTCAGATACACCACTTTCAACGACCGATTTCAGCAAATTATGCTCTATTTAGTACATTTTTGTTCAAAGTTGACCAAAAAAAAAGATATATTTTTTTAAAGCCATCACCTCGTTGAATCAGCAAAAATATCTAAAAAAAATATAACTCGAAAACTACAAAAAATCGTAGAACATACATGGGGGTTAAATCGATAGGTAAGTATGGTACTCTGCTATCAGCTCGACTGGCTTGACACCTTAAAAGAAAAAACCTGTATACTTGTTGGGCGTTTTGCACTTGCTTTTATCAAAATAACTAAATAGGTTTTGAGTTTTAATTATAAACCAGTTTTATACGATCACGAATAGAAATAGCAAGTTTTACAATTTAGACACTCTGACCATGATTTTTATTTTTTTTCTTTTTTACTGATAAACAAACATTTCATTTAGTTTATTGACACCGTGTCAAATAAAAAACAGTCAGCTATTAAGTGCATGCACAAATGTATGATGTTTCCCATTTTAACATGAATAGTAAATGTGTTTCCACAAATGTGAACGAAGGTAGCTAGGAAATCCAAACTTCGTTGTGAAAATCCGATTTTATGCCGTACAGTGCATTTTCCGATGCTATTGCAGGTATTGATGTACCTAGCCACATGTGGACTTTATTTGAAAGTGCTGGAGCTTAACTTTTAGAACCACTGTTAAGTGGGTTTAGAACTAGAAATAACGGGTTCTCGGCTTAGGTTTAGGTTGGTACCTACATAATTTTTTGGAATGTCTTAAAAATCTAAAGTCTTTATTTAGGACAGCGAGAACAAAAGAATAATAAACTTTCGAGTGGTTTTAGCACCCTGTATATTATAGAGTAGTTGTAACTCCTTTTATCATCAAAATTTTTTTTAGCGACAGTAAAAAAACAGCCCACAAAAAACCCATTAAGTACACAATCATGTTTTTTTCAGTTCTCAACTCTTTATGAACCTATTATTATTACGAGATTTTTCCCAAAAACGTATATTTTATAATCTTAAAGCTTTTAAGAACTTTAAGAGACCTTTAAAAACATTTTGTTTGAGTTTAAACACATTAATGGCTTTTCTTATCGAAACTTTCAGTCTTAATGGTCGATAAAGAAGATAACGATTTGTTAATTGCTTTCCAAATTAATTGCAATTACAAGAACAATCTTTGGATGGCTTGAATGAGGGTTAAATGTCATAAAGACGACTGTATTTCTCAGTAAATCAATCTGCCTAGCCTTTTCACAACTATGTTGGATGAATACCGGGTTCGATTCCCGCACGGAACAAATATTTGTACTACCTACAAGTATTTGTTCCGAGTCTGGGTGTTTTTCTATCTATAATATGTATGTATTTACAAAAAAAAAATGTATATAAGTAGCTTATCAGCCATCTCGTTACCATAACACAAGCATTAGGTTGCTTAGCTTGGGACTAGATGGCGTTGTGTGAAATGTCCAAGGATATTTATTTATCTATTTAATACCGGTATTTTAAAGATGTAAAATACTGGTATTCATCCAGTCGTGATACGACTGCCTATCTGACTTCCTCAACCCAGTTACTGGGTAACATGATACCCCTTGGTAAGACTGGTGTCAGACTTTTAGATTTCTGACTTCGACTTCGCTATTATCTGGAACTACCAGTCGGATTTGAAAAAATATTTTTGCATTTGATAGCACAATTTTTGAGGAAGGTTTATTTACGAATAGCCGTTAGCTGTTTCAAAATCTTAACCTGTCTGCAATATGGTAGAACTGACTGCCCAGGATGCGGAGTACCCCTGTATAATGTCGTTAACGAGGGGTGATTTTCACCAATGAAACTAAACGCGATCGACACATCAAAACCACGTTCAAGAGCTGTCAGTGTAAAAAAAAAATCACACTAATATTATAAAGACGAAAGTTTGGTATGTAGATAGCCTATACTCTGGATTAACACATGGGCTACTTTCTATTGCGGTCTACGCGGGTGAAACCGCGGCGCGCAACTAGTAATAAATAAAAATAAAAATTATTGAAACGAAAAAACTCATTTTATAGAAACTTTGTGTTTGCTAGCAACTGCATTGTGTGTCGCAGTCATTAACGCCCACCTCCAAAAAAATCGTAACAAAAACAAAACTAGAAGACTAACTAAAAAGTAAAATTAAAACTAAAAACAAGAGAGAAAAAAAATAATAATTAAAAATACTATAAATTAAAACTGTAATTTTACGTGCGATTGTGTGTTTGTATGGAAGGATTGAGTAGTTTTGTGCGTGACACAGCTCTTGAACGCGGTTCAAAAACTAAAAACAAGAGAGAAAAAAAATTAAATTAAAAATACTAAAAATTAAAACTGTAATTTTACGTGCGATTGTGTGTTTGTATGGAAGGATTGAGTAGTTTTGTGCGTGACACAGCTCTTGAACGCGGTTCAAAAACTAAAAACAAGAGAGAAAAAAAAAATTAAAAATACTAAAAATTAAAACTGTAATTTTACGTGCGATTGTGTGTTTGTATGGAAGGATTGAGTAGTTTTGTGCGTGACACAGCTCTTGAACGCGGTTCAGGGAGCCTACTCCCTAAGCACAAAGCCCGTAGTTTCGGCCTTCGTTACAGGCGTTTCCTACTCCGTATCACCTACGGATGGATGATTGGTTCGGGGCCCGAACGAAGTATGAATGACAACATGATTTGCCAGTTGTCCCTACTCCCGATGTGTTTTTGCCGGTCCGAAAAATTTAACTTTTACACTTGTTTTGATGGATCGTACTGTCAGACGGACGGATGAACGGACGGACGGAAAGACGGACGGACCTAGGGAGTAGGCCCCCAGATGTGCTGATCGCGTTCAAATTCATCCTAAATCCTTATTTTTTTCCAGTGCTGTTTAAGAGAATTGAATAAAAGCAAAGGTTAACACAATCACGCTTATACAAACTATTGAAAAATAAGGGGTAATAACAAGAGTAGCAGTGTAGTCTGATAGTACTATATTCGTGGTTAATACTTTACAAGCTAGTGACACATAAAAAACATAAACAAGGCCGTAACTACGCTTATTTAAATTGGTGACAGACATGTATAAAAGATTATTCACACATGCCAGTGCATCTATAATATGCGACCTCCAATACGCCCCCTTAATCTATTACACATGCATAGAAAATTATCTATTACACAAAACACTTGGGTATAGAAAAAATAAAACATATAGAAAACATAAAACATCAAAACATCTAACTACTCATCCACCCCCTTAATAGAATAATTTGACAGGGATAAATCCTTTAAAAATTCTCTAAGCTTCGGGCTGTGAACACTTTTAGTTAAGATGTCCGCTATCATCTTATCAGTTGACATGTACTTTATTTCAACTTTGTTAGCCAGTACACACTCACGAATAAAATGATACTTGATATCTATATGCTTTGTTCTATTATGCATCATTTTGTTAGCTGCAATTTTATGCGCCGACTGATTGTCATTATAAATTACTACCGCTTTACTATCCACAGCTGTCAAACTGTTCAGTAAACTACGTAAATATAGAGCTTCCTTCGAAGCTTGACTCAATCCTACGTACTCTGCCTCTGTGGAGGACAAGGATACCGTCGCTTGCTTCCTACTCTCCCATGATACTATATTTTGACCTAATTTGAAAATTAATCCTGTGAAAGATTTTCTATCAAGTGCCCCTCCCCAATCTGCATCAACATAGCCTCGTAAATCTAAATCTCCCGACTTCCTAAAAGTGAGACAAAGGTTAGACGTGCCCTTCAAATACCTTAAGACCCGTTTCGCACATTTAAAGTGTATTTCGTCATAACATGAATTAAATTGTGAAAGTACACTCACCGCATGTGCTATATCTGGTCGCGTATTACATGCCAAATAATTTAGACACCCTATTAAGCTTTGATATGGCAGATCGCTATGGGAATTTGTCGATCTTTCTAATTTCATTCCGACTTCCATGGGAGTCGAAACTGGCTTAGCGTCCGTCATGTTAAATTCATTCAATATGTCCGAAATGAACTGTCGCTGATCTAGACAAATAACATCTTTATCTCTTCTCAGCCTCATGCCTAAAACATGCCTAGCCGCGCCTAAATCTTTCACTTTAAACTTGTCAAGCAAACCGGTTTTTAATTTTAGCTTTTCTTGTTCACAATTTCCAAAAATAAAAAGATCATCTACGTAAATAACGACAATTAACTTCTTATTATTTTTAAGTTCCTTTTGATACAAACACGGTTCTATTTTTGATTGCACAAAACCTAAATTGAACATCTCTTTGTCCAATTCCTTGAACCAAGCATTCGAAGCTTGTTTCAATCCATACAAAGAACGCTGCAGTTTACATACTCTGGTTGGAACATGTAAATATCCTCTTTAATTTTACCATATAAAAAGGCGGTCGTGACGTCCCACTGGTCAATAAACCAACTGTATTCAACAGCTAGCGAGAACAACAGACGTAGAGTAGAGCTTCTAACTACTGGAGAATAAGTCTCAGTATAGTCTACGCCACATACCTGTGTGAAGCCTTTTGCTACTAGTCTAGCCTTGTACTTTGTTACCTTGCCATCGCTATCTCTCTTAATTTTGAACACCCATTTGCACTGGATAGGCTTCTTATCAGCTGGAAGATCCACCAACGTCCAAGTCTGGTTCTCCTTTAGTGACATAAGTTCATCGTCTATCGCTTTTTGCCATAAGTCACCATCGGGTCTCGCCAACGCTTCATTAATAGTCAATGGATCACCATCAAGATTGCTCTCCTTGGCATACATAACATTGCATCCGTACCGATCGACTTGTCTCCGTTCTCTTACTGGATACCTTCTTTCCGATTCAGTCAATACATCATCAGGTACGTGCTCTGGTACTACAAATTCAGGAGGTTCAGTCCCTATCTCCTCCAATACTTCCACGTTCTCGTCTACAGCATCACGGTACACATCATCGTGAGCCTCCAAGGGTTCAGATCTGCTTGTAGATCCGATGGATAAACTGGTAGGAACAGTATCTGTATTCAAGTTTATTATCACTTCCGACTTTTCCACGTTTTCTTTTTGAAGAAAAACGTTTTCCAGAAATTTGACATCTCTCGCAGTTGTCACTTCACCTGTCTTAGGATTCATTAGACGATAACCCTTCTGATTATCTGGATATCCAATAAAAATCATCGGTTCCGTCTTCATGTCCAGTTTGCGTCTCTTTTGTTTTGGTATCAATCTATACGACAAACAACCAAAGATTTTCAGATGACTAACATCCACATCTTTTCCAGTCCAAACCTTCTCTGGTACTGTATTGTTCAATGCTTTCGTGGGGCTTCTGTTCTTTAGGTATACAACAGTATTAACAGCCTCGGCCCAATACTTCTTGCTCAGATTTGATTCTGACAGTAATGTTCTGGCCTTTTCTATTATAGTCCGATTCGCTCTTTCTGCGACAGAATTTTGTTCCGGCGTGTACGGTACAGTCGTCTGGTGTTTTATACCTGCAGACTTCAAAAAAGATTTAAATTTACCATTACAGTACTCTGTGCCGTTGTCAGATCTCAGACATTTAATAGATTTACACGTCTCATTCTCAACTTCCGCCTTGTATTCACGGAACTTATCAAAAGTTTCATTTTTGTTCTTCAAAAAATACACATGAGTCTTCCGAGTATAATCGTCGATAAATAGAAGAACATACCTCGAACCACCGAACGACGGCTCCTCGATAGGTCCACAAACATCGCTAAAAACCAACTGTAAGACCTCGTTCGCTCTCGTACCTTGGTTTTTAAAGGGACTTTTGCATGTCTTTCCTTCGATACATGGAATACACGGCTCGCATAAATCGGTACTCTTATATTCCATACCGCTTACTAAAACTTTCATTTTATTCATATAATTACGCGATAAATGAGCTAATCTTTTATGCCAAATGTTCGAAATATTTTCATTTTGTTTTGACAGTGTCACATTCACGACGTTTTTTTTATTTTCTGTCAATTCATAAATTCCGTCGACCTCTTGACATCTTGCAACAATTCGATTCTTATTTTGAATCATGCAACCTCCTTTGTCAAAATTCATGCAATAATTCTTCTTGGTCAAATCGCTCACCGAAATTAAGTTCATGGATAAATCAGGAACATGTAAAACGTTTTCTAAAATAAATTTTTCGTTTTCGCTGACTCGTGGTTCAGCATTTCCTCTTCCTTTCACCAATAACTTCTCGCCGTTTGCTACTGAGATCTTCATGTTGCCCTTTTCAGGTGTATAAGACAACAATTTGCTTTTATCGTGGGTCATATGATTTGAGCACCCACTATCTAAATACCACTTATCTTTGTGTATCGCCTCCTTCGTATTCAGGCAGATATTCGCGGTTTTGATCCGCTCCTTGCATTCGGACGCCTTGTGTCCTTGCTTGTGGCACTTAAAACACTTGTAGACGAACTTCTGCTTACGATCGTTAGTTTTGATATTAGATCTTGCATCGTTCTGTACTTTACGTGTTACTAAGGCTTGTTCGTACTCTGTGTTCAACTTACTCTGTCTACTTCCTTCTTGTAACAATTTCGTTTTAATTTGCTCTAACGTGATCTCTTGTCCACTATTATCTACAGCCATGATAAGAGGGCTGTACTCAGCAGTCAATCCACCCAGCAAAATCGATATGATCCAATCATCAGGGATTTGTGCATCGATATCGGACAATTGTTGTGTCAGGAATGTAATTTTGGATATAAAGCTTTCCATAGAATCAAAGTTCTCTAACTTACAGTTGAAAAGCTCTCGCTGAATATGTATACGTCTTCCCCAACCTTTGTCTTCATACGCTTTCTGTAAGCTGTTCCAGGCTTCTTTCGCAGTCTTCGCATTGTAGACGTGGGTAAAGCACTCTGGTTCTAACAACAAGCATATTGTCGTTCGTGCCTGCCGGTCTACGTCAGCATTTACTACATTTGTAGAAATTACTCCCCACCAGTTTTTATTCTCCAAGTAATTTCGCACCAAGAACTTCCAGTTTGGGTAGTCTGACGATCCTTTCAGCTTCTTAATACCACTTATGCCAACTTCAGTTGACATAATTGAGATTTCGTAAGTTTCACAATTAATATTTAAACCACTCCACTTATTAAATGCTCTAGCACTATCAGAGCATGTATAAGACCATAACCTATTGAAAAATAAGGGGTAATAACAAGAGTAGCAGTGTAGTCTGATAGTACTATATTCGTGGTTAATACTTTACAAGCTAGTGACACATAAAAAACATAAACAAGGCCGTAACTACGCTTATTTAAATTGGTGACAGACATGTATAAAAGATTATTCACACATGCCAGTGCATCTATAATATGCGACCTCCAATACAAACAAAACATCATTTTTCAAGCAACATTGTTTTCTTTGAGACGTAAAAAATAAAAAAAGATGCTTTAGAAAAGTCCTTTTTATTTCCTCATCTTTTGAATCCGCTTTAGCGACCGTGGTTGAAAATCTACCTGGATCATAAATCATTTCGTTCTACTCTGTGACTGAAAATCGCTGAGCTAAATTCAAAACATTTTCCGAATTCATAGAGCAAGAGCATACCATAAATTTACAGTACAGTTTGAAAAAAAATCAATGGATATTTTTAAATTGGATTTCTCGTAATACCCTCTATTTGCCTGCAGTCATTATTAATTATTGGTTGTGGTTTAATGATATTATTAATTCGACTTTGTATATGAGCGACACTAATTAATTTTATATAATGATCAAATTATTAATATGAGAGTGATAGAATACAATTAGTCCACTCAACAAATGTTGTAGAGTGCGTGAGCTGTAATAAAAGCTCATACAATTTGTTACAACTTTTACCTTATATACTTTTTCGAATTTCTACCCATTTTCGAACTATACGTTCCGGAAAAGTGAAAATTGACGAAAAAACGACTTTTATCAAACACTAGCCGTTGCCTGTTCTTCGTTCGCGTTAATTCGGGATAAAAGAAGCATATAATTGTTAATCCAGGTCCTAATCTATCTACCTGCCAAATTTCATCCAAATCCGTTCAGGCGTTGAGTTATCGAAACTTTTAACTATGTAATATTTCGCCCGCGTGGATGTCGAATATTATGCCACGGGAACCTACTACCGGGATAAAAAGTTTCTTATGTATTAATCCAGGTTATAAAAAAAATTGAATATCTCTTTATTATACCACCATGTGAATTACAGATATAAATGAAGAATTTCTACATAGGGTGACACAATGGATGGTCTGTCGTGTACATTAGTCATTATTAATTTATTGTTGTATATTGCTGAGCATGAAGTCCTAGGTGCGATTCCCAGATCGGGCCAAGTGTTATTGGGTTTTTCCACTGGGAATTTCTCAGTAGCAGTCCAGAATCTGGTACCCGGTTGATGGCAATAGGCTCGCTCAGTATTATTTATTGGAATTAAACATAACTGACGAAATTTGGGTGTTATATTAAAAACTAGCTTTTGCCCGCGGCTTCGCTCACGTGGATGTCGGAAAATATCCCACGGGAACATACTACCGGGAATTTCTTCCTTATTCCTTGTCTACATTAAAAGGAACCTCTGTACAAAATTTCAGCTTTCTAGGTCCAAGGGTTTGGGCTGGGCGTTGATGAGTCAGTCAATCAGTCAGGACTTCTCTTTTTATTTATATAGATTTTATATTTGTCAATACTTTTTTAATTGAAAACTTTGTTTTATAGTACCTACGTCCTTATTCTAAAGTTAAACCGTTCGATCGTAAACGCACGTCTTCGAAAAACACATAAATCTCCATGTACCTACAAAAACGTGGAAACACACTTCGCAGCATACTCTACCCGTCACCTACTTCAAAATATAATCCCAGACATATATATCTCGGTCTCGATAAAGAACATCTCATCTGACAAAATAAACCTATATTTAACCTGAAAATAGACCTTAATCCCTATAGCGAAAGGCACTAGCATGAGTTATGAATCTTATGGGGAGATAAAGGGCCGTAACTAGCGAACGTGTCGGGAGAAGAAATGGGAATAGATTAGGAAGTGTTACTAAAAATGTGGGAATGAATTCTCGTATTTTTTTAGATCCATCTTGTTTTGTTCGGATATTTGTTGTTTTGAGGGGAATTAAGACTGACTTATCTTCATAAGTGTAAATAAAAAGAAGGTTATATTTTATGACAGGCATGAAATTTAATCGATTTGCAGAGTGAAACGTGTTAGAGCCGTTCCACACGATGCGTCGCGGCGCCGCACCGGCAAGATTTCGCCGTACATTGGCGGTCACGTGTTGGCGTCGCACCGCACCGTGTGGAACGGCTCTAATGCCCGGTTTCTGAAGAATTATTAAACGTAGTTGAAATTCTCAATAGCTATTGATTCGACAAAATTATCTATTCAAGCAAATTCCTTCCCTAAAGCTCGGTTTTTGAGGTCCTCAGATAAACCCCGATAGTAATTCACTCGAATTTTAAGCTAAATTCTTCTTTAATGAAGTGTTCAGAAACACGATATCGAACCAATAATCACCATCGAATGAATGAACTCCATTTAAAAACCTCAGAATCCGGGTATAAGTAAGCCATGGGAAATATTTGTACGGCTATACAGAATCTCATATTGGTACATGTTTAGAGGTATGAGGAACAGGGTGTAAAGTTCACTCATTATCTATTGAAAAGGGAGGATCCTCCGACCAGACGGGCGTCGTGTCTGGTGGGCAACTGCCCGACGGTTGATGTCGGGACGTTTTATATATGCTAGTTGCGCGGTAAATTCTAATTGCGCGATGCAGGTTGCGTGACGTCATGTCATTGTGATGCGAAGTTCGTATGTGGCGATGTAGATGCCGCCAGACATGTAATAAATGCTGATGTAAAGTGACGTACGAGGTAAGAGTTTAGTCCATATCTTGTGAAAAGTTTCTTTGTGCACATCACAAAACTTCTTAGAACATTAATTTAAAAAACCTAATATATGTAGTTGAAATTCTAGGTAATTTAACACAGTGCCTACCTACTAATTAAGAAAGTGCTTTCGAACGAAATGGCATCTTACTAATCTTAATAAAGTAGTAGTAATGAAAACTCTTTAATGTATTAAGTAACATTATGTTTGGAGACTTCAAAATATTAGCTTTGAGTGCATTAGTTAGTGCTTTCAATGAATTTAAATAGTCTCTTGATGTCATTTATCTTGTCAAAGGGAGTAAATGGCTTTTTTACCTGATTACGTCAAGCAAAAAAGGGTGGAGTTTCTCAATTATTTATTTTAAATGAACACTTTTAGATTGTACTGGTTTAAGTTACAAGGATTTTAGTCTATTTGAGAATTCATATTAATTATACAATTAATTATGTTGTTTAAAATGGTTTTAAAAATTGATGTGGTTTCAAAAACTGCCTGCGGCCGTTGTTCTCTTAATCAAATTATGAGTTTAGATTTTTTTTTGTTTAATTAGGATTAACCGATACCCATTACGTCTGCGAAGTTTCGCTACTTAATTTTACCCTGTATTATGTGAAAACTGATAAGACAGTTATTGATGAAGAAGCACTATGACCACCATGAAGCGCTGACCCCAAATAAATTGGGATAAAGGCAGGAGAATGATGATGATGTGCGAAAACTTAAAATAAAACATAACGATTTTTTTTTTCTAAAAAACTTAGCATATTACAATTTTAGTTTTAGCCACACATCGTTTAGAGGCATGAGGAACAGGGTGTAAAGTTCACCCATCCTCCATAGAAAAGGGAGGATCCTCCGACCAGACGGGTGTTCAAGACGGGTGTGTGTGTGACGGGTGTGGGTGTTCGGGTGGGCAACTGACCGACGGTTGATGTCGGGACGTTGTATATACGCTAGTCGCGCGGTAAACTCTAATTGCGCGATGCAGGATTGCGTGACGTCATGTCATTGTGATGCGGTAGTTCGTATGTGGCCATGTAGATGCCTCCACCTCCACAGGGTTTATCTGTACGCTGGCGAGCCGTTCATTTTCTGATGACGATAATATTCAAGGCACACTAATACATACTTTAATATAATAAGAATACTTGACTGCTAATAATAAGCATACTTACACATACATACATAAACTCACGCCTTCTTCCCATGAGGGTAGGCAGAAACTACACAACGACACTTGCTACGATCCTTACATACTCCTTTTGCCTCGATTACGTTCATTCATCAGTCTGGTCATACACGCACGCGAGACCTCTCTGAACAACATCATCAATAAGGTCACTATATGTCTTTCTAGAACGTCCCCTTCCGGCGTTTCCACTCACATCTGTCTTATAAATACCTTTTGACAGTCGCCTTTCATTCACCTCTCAACATGAACAAATCATTCTACGATACTCTTTTAAATTTTGTCACTACATCTTCTTTTATACTGCACCGTTGCCTTATCATAATTCTCTCATTCCTTAGATTATCATAAGCATGACTAAGCATACTTATTTTTTTTAATAATTAAAGTCTAAACTTGAATATCCATTTTACCATATTTTTATAGTCACACAATTTGTATGAAGTTTTTTCATTTCATCTCAACGTTATTAGGATATTTTACTTTCAAATTTCATCTTGAAGAGAATGGTAGCAGTATCTTATTTAAAACTACACTCGTTTTTATATTTTGTGACAGTAGTGAGTTATTAGACTTGAAATTCACGAAATTGTTGAAAGTTTGTTTCGAAAAATGTACCATTATTTTTTAAGTGCAATCTCAAAAAATATAATAATTGGACATTTTTCGAAACGGTCTTTGGATATCAAAACAATTTATGTGATGTCTTTATTTTTTGGCATATGTGACTATTTTTATCCTAGTTATCATTCTTCTGCAAAAATGCCCAGAAAATAATATCTGCAGTTTCGTCTGTTTATGGACCAGTCGCAAATAATGACAATCAAAATGGCGCATAATTTTTCGATACAATATAGGCATGTGCAGGAAATGTCTTAGCTAAACAAATTAATATTGATGAGTGAAATGTACGATATAGGCACCTACTTAACATTGAAAATAAAGTCTGTTAAGTAATTTAACACAAGTTAAACTCTATCGGTCTTATTACAAAACGAGGTTTTTCTTCTGTCATGGTTTAAACCATCGAGCCAGTTTTTGTAATAAGAACCTAGCTGTGATATAAATACAGTTCTTTATACAAAACTGACATCTTAATGTGTCGAAATAAAGTTCGAAATATTCAAAAAAGGGTTCATGTTTTAAACCTGGGTTTGAAGATGAACCTTGTTTTGTAATAAGGCGGTATGTAGATTACTCATTTGTCTTTACTTTGACAAATGAGTAAGCTGGAGTTTAACTCAGTGATGTTGAACTATTACACTCTAAAGGTTTATTGCCTAGTTAAAACATTCTACATACGTTAAACTCCAACAAACACCAAGTCCTGGCTTGTTACCGGAAAACCGTAAAAGTTATATTATGAGATAACGTGTATCTACCGAGGGGCCCGACAATCTGTCTTCTGCTACAAACGGTAACTATTTTAATACAAACCACAGATTAATACAGATGGGACACTCCGCAAAATCATTCAAATAAAAAGCGACTCTTGCTACGACACAATAAAGTGCAATTCAGTTCGCAGAACGCTAATTACCTACATTTATATTCACCTACACATTGCCTCTCTTTCGCGTAACTCTTATACCTTCGGCGCGCGGCATTTCTACTGAATTAGCCCCGTGGACGGGGCCCGCCGTGTACTTGTAGCTTCATACCTAAACTGCGGAGTGTCCCATCTGTATTAATCTGTGCCCAAACTCTAACTAGCTGTAGCTTACTATCTAAGCATAATGCCAGTATAATATAATTTTAATTAGGTTGACCTACTTTTTACCAGACTACGCTAAAGCCAAAAGGAAGGGTTATGATTTTAGCAGTCTGTGTACAGTACCCAGCGATAAATATTGCACATCGACCTTTGGAAAGAGACAATCGGCTAATTTCGGCTTCGTAGAGCGTTATCTCTGTCGCACACTACCTATGTGACGTTTTGTCAGTCGTTGCTCAAGTGCGATAGAGTGCGGTCGCATCCAGTTCAAAATATATATTTAGAGTTGTTAACATCCCCCAAATTTAAATAATTTAAAGTTGAACTATGGCATCTTTAGGAAAAAGAGGGAAACCTTTACGAGGTCAGTCACGCGAAATTATCTACAAAGCCGAAATTAGCCGATTGTCTCTTTCCAAAGGTCGATGTGCAATATTTATCGCCGGGGACTGTATGTATGTATTTACGTGTGTTCCACCGTAGCGCATAAATTACTGAACCGATTTTGATGAATGAAGTATCAGTAGATTCGAAATAATGGTCCGGATGACATACGCTATACAAATTCTGCATAAATTTAGTATTGTGGGGTATATACGAAAATTTCTGACCTCGAAAAAAAAAATTGAGATAATTATGATAAGCTTGGTATCAAAAGAAAGGTCTTGATCAGTTTCATTTTTCCGTAGTCGGGTTACAGTTATTTAAACTTAATTATATTACAATGGGATTTCAAAGACAGAATAAAACAAAATTATTACCTATCAATGTGTTGGTGTGTATCGTATACCTATAATCCTTCAATTAACCCCTCAAGTGTCGAATGCACCCCATGTGTGCATAAGAAAAACTCTTTTTTTGTTAGGTACATAAGCTTATATCACATATATATAAATGTAAAAAAACATCATCCAATGGAAAACCAATCATCATCATTAGTTGTGAACCTATGGAGTTCGTAGCTAACCCCCCCTCTCCCCCCGCGTGTCAAATGCACCCAAAGTGTGCAAACGGACTAAACTTTACATAATAGGTATATCAGCTTAGATCACATATATATAAACGTAAAAAAACATCATCCGATGGAAAAAATATCATTATCAGTAGTTGTGAACCTATGGGGTTCGCAACTAACCCCCAACCCTCCCCACTCGCTGGGGTTTTGGATCTAAAATTAGCCAAACTCAGACACTAGAGGGGTTAAGCTGACATGAATAGTGAAACGTACGGGGCACGAACGTGTGGCCTCTCAATCAACCTGCCAATCCGACGTCGTCGTAACTATTGAGCTATTGCCGCTTATCAACTGTGCAAATGGTGCAAATAGCCCAGAAATGGTTGAAAATAGGCTCGATATGAAGACCACAACATAAAAGGGCCGTAACGCCCCAATTAAAAGGCTTATTAGTCCCTAGAGCGTGTTTACAGGGTAAAGAAAAAATATTAAAGTGAATAGTACGAGCCAATAATATTTTTTTTATTCGAATCAATTTTCACCAATCACAACACAAAACTTAATAAAAAAAAATTTACAAAAAAAAACAAACTGGCATGTCAATTCCAGATTTATGCGTTCTGACGTCATATTACACTCGGTGTCACGCGTAACAGCCCACCATAAATATTTATTCGAGTTTTCGTCGACAATCAAAGCGCTGTAAATCACTGCCCGGAGAGATGTATTTTTTATTTTGTTCCATCGTTTTTTTCTGTTTTTGCACTGAATCGCACATTTTTCGACTATCGGAAAGCGAGATTTCGGTCGGTAGGTAGATTTTGTGCAACGACTCGAGTTATTTTGTGGGAAAAAGATAACTAGAGTGTGGCTGTCACATTCTTGAGCCAAAAATGTTTTGCAGAATAAGTTTTCACAGTGCTACTTTTTTATAAATAACGAAAAAGTTTTTGTGAATACCCTCTTTTTTAAACAAGTTTAGGTGAATAAGTAAGTAGCAGAATTAATTATTGTTGAGATATAGTTGTTAGTAAAATCTAAGTACCTACCTTCATAATTAAATTAACAGTAAAAAAATGAGCAATACATTAGCTAGCCGTCTATTTCACATGCGCAAATATCATACCATCAGAGAACAAAGTAAAAACGTGTTTAATAGAACGAGAAAATAAACACGAATTCATAGGTACCTACGAGGATAAATATAATAACACAAAACATTATGGTTAGAATAATAACTAATAACCACACAGTTCTATTCATTACACACAAAGTCCATCCATCATGGCGTCGGAAGCAACAATCTCCAGCGATGATAGCCATAATTGATAGCAACAGATTCATCAGATTTGATGATATCGGCCGTTGACGTCGATGTATCGTGTCTCTACAAATTACGCAAACTACACGCTGTCCGGGAAATGTCCGGTATTGAACATAAGCGTCCGGTGAGGGAGCGTGAGCCTGAGGGATTACAAATTAATTATGTGATTCGGTATTTCTGGATGTAATTTCATATATTGTGGTCATTTCATTCTGAATATTCGGTAAGCCTAAAAAACCCGTACAATAAACAGTCATGCAAACACATCAGAATTATAAGCACAAGTACAAATATATTTTTGTTTGACCAATCCTGGAAGCCTTGTTTAACCACATTTATTGACTTGAAGGTCCATTAAAAAAACATTCAGCAACCACAATTTTTAGAACAAATAAAACCCCTTTTATTTCTCCAATATTCATAAAGCAAAAATAAAGTTGATATTTTTTCCGCAGCAGATAATCTCGCAGCCATTTTGTTTCGGAGTCGTGTCCGATATGTGATCAGCAATTGGCCGCCAGTGTACTGAGCCGTAATCAACGTCCGTGCCATTTATTCGATAACGATATTTCGCTTTTTTTGGACGGCGTAAAAGGAAAAGTTATGGTTTTAGCCTTTTGTGTGGATAAAAAAACGTAGAAGTCAATATTTTTTACTGTATTGCGCAAAGTAACATGAGGAAATTTTGAAAACTGGTTGCGTTTGTACTATTAAATATCAAAATCAAAAGTCATTTATTCAAACTAGGCCGAGAATCAGTACTTTTTGAATGTCAAAATTACATGAGACAGTCCCCCAAAACGCCTTTGTCACTTCCTAGTGCTTTAGCTGGAAAGAAGAGTGGCGCAACAAACTCCCCAGCAGCACAGCTGTTTGTTCAGTTAGAATAAATAAGTAACAACATAACAACAGAGTGCCATCTCTGATTGTTTGGCAGGTCGTGTGTTATTATACAAAGCGGAACAAATACATTTACGCCCCTCATAAAGTCAAAGGCAAATAATTTATTTCAAATAGGCACATAAAAAGCACTCTTGAACGTCAAAATATGAATGAATGAATTAATTAATTAATGAATTGCACCGACCCCAGCGTGGTTTAACCAGACTCGATTACTCGAATGAACCCATAGATTCACACTAGCCCCTGTTGCCTCATGTTACATGGTGCAACAGAGACCATTGTATATCTGTGAGTAGACCGGGGGGCGCGGTAATGGTAGGGAAGACATGCCCTTAGGATATGGAGGGGATAAAGAGCCCACCCAGTATGCACCGTAAAGCAAGCCTTGGAATAGTGGAGAGACGGGTGATATAATATGGATGGGCTTTTTTACGACGTTGCTGCCATGTTTCTTCAACGTCAGCTTTCCCGACAAAAAAAAAAAAAATCATTGATTCTGGTCGCCCGCCCCTTCCAAATGGTAGTTTCGTAGAGAATAGAATGGGCAAAAAACTCCGAAACTCCACCTAATGTACAGGGTTACTTGTAACTCGACGTATTCCTTGCAGGAAGTCATAGTAGGGTTAAAATGCAATAAATTAAGCCACCAAATGTTCTACGGAAATTCAATAGTTTTTGAGTTAGTTAGATTTTTAGTATTTTTATAAAAAATACAATTCAAAATGATTTACGGGCGCGACTTTACTGGAATTATCATAACTGATGCCGTAGCAGACCTCTGTTAAAAAATAAAAGTTGAACAATGCCTAAAATTTTGGTAAAATGAATCTGCCTACCCTTTTCCCAACTACGTTGGGGTCGGCTTCCAGTCTAACCGGATGCAGCTGAATACCAGTATTTTACATGGAGCGACTGCCTATCTGAACTCCACAACCCCGTAACTGGGTAATACGATACCCCTTGGTAAGACTGGCTGTCAGACTTTCGGGCTTCTGACGATCCGTAACGATTGTCAAAGATCCAAGAATGAATGCCGGGATCAACGGTTTAACGTGCTTTCCGAGGCACGGAGGAGTCTCGGTATGTAAAGATGGTCACCCATCACTGACCAACCCCGGCAAGCGTAGCTTAACCTGATGGACCGATCAGTGCGGCTGTTATTACTCAGCCACGAGCTCCTCTCTAAAAATTTGGCAAAGATCACTAATAGTTTACGTAATTTATATTTTTCTTGAACAAAAATCACAAAAAAACCGGCTAAGTGCGTCTCGGACCACGCACGCCGCGCATTTTTGTATGTCATAGAGTTATAAATGAACATTTTTCGGACTTTTTCTTTTATTTGTGATGTGAGACCTTGTTTCTTGCCAAATTTCATTATTCTAGGTCAACGGAAAGTACTCTATAGGTTTTGATTTACTTGCGACAGTTGTGAGTATCAAAATGTGTCGCAAAATGGCCGTATTTTTTTATTACGTTGACTTAGAAGCTTGATTTTTTTTAAATTTTATGGGATCATAGACTTACGTATTTGATATTAATTTCAACTTGATGCCTTCACGCGTCCTTGAGAAAAATGGTCTTGACAGACTGACAGACTTGAACATTTTTTTTATGTGATAGAATTACAAATTAACAATTTTTGGACTTTTTCCGTTATTTGTGTTGTAAGACCTTGCTTCTTGCCAAATTTCATGTCCTGCAAGGAATACGTCGAATTACAACTAACCCTGTATGTATGTGTATTTACCTAATTCAGGTAACTGTGTAGTAATAAAACCGAAATACATCAGAACACACCTTGATTATTGATGCGTATCGGATATGTGTCATAATCAATTGGCCGCCAGTGTACAAAATTCGTAATCAATGTCGAACCCCATTTATTCGATAATGTTTTTTTATGAGTGTCGGTACTGTAGAGGAAATATTAATTTTTACGTGCTTCCGATAATGTCACGTGTGCCTATCAGCCTATAAACATCCAGTTCTGAAACTGGTGCTCTTGTTGAAATTGTACATTGTACATTGTACTATACAGATATAGTAAAAGCCATCCCACAGGGTTACACTGTTATTCGAGAATAATGTCGTGATAAGACTTATTATGTATGAAAAATGGTATAACCAATCATCTTCACCGATATCATCCTTCACCAATATCCGTAATGTCCAAGATAAACTCAGACAGCACATGTCATATGAATTGAAAAAGTACTATAGTACTTGCTCGGTTTTTTTTTATGGAGAATGGTTTATTATTTTCACCTAAAAAATAGTGATTGGAGCCTCCTTTTAAGCAAATAAAAGTGTGTTAGGAGACTCCGCTCTTCCAATATCAATAATTTGGACCCAACCACCAACTTCAACCCCCCACTTCTCTCCCTCTATTTTGTTTACCACAACTACTCGTAAATCAGATCGGGAACTAGCAGTACATAGTTTTACTAACAACACACAATTAAATCACTCTCTTGATAAATACAGCTCTCATTTTACGACTAGTGTAATAAAATAGTTTCAGTACAGTTCCAAATGGACTTTAGTTGCGACTAATTCATTTAGCTAATTCAAGTTATGAGTACGGACTGTTTTTCAATTAAGTCCTCGTTTTGTGAGTTATGTTGTAATTTGTGCTTTTTGAGGCTTGTTAATCTAATGTTTGTGATTATTTGAATTTAATTTAGAAGGAAATTGTTGGAATTATTTTGTTCTCTGTTTTGTTTATGCTTAAGAGGCTTTTGATGTTTTGATACTATATAGGTCTTTATTTGCTTCGAGTGTAGGTACATAAAAATAAGTTGTTAAATTATATATAAAATTCAAAGTCCTGACTGACTGATTGATTGACTGACTGACTGATATATCAACGCCCAGCCGAAACCGCTGGACCTAGAGACTTGAAATTTTGCACATACCTTATACCTTACCATACCTTATAGAGTGTAGGCATCCACTAAGGAAGAATTTTTGGAAATTCCATCCCTAAAGGGGCAAAATAAGGGATGGAAGTTTGTATGAAAAATCTTATTCTTTGAGTTAATTGACTTGAAACTTGGCATGAATATTTATCTAAATAAACTATAAAGATTGTCATTTTTAGTTTTCCTAAACTACCCCCTCAGGAGGGATTGGGGTGTGTCAAAGTTTGTATGGAGGAATTTTAACGCGCGGTCTGATTAACTCGAAACTCAGTATTTATACTTAAGACCAAAAATGAAGAATAATGTGTAACAGGGTTTTTCTAAAATCTACCCCTAAAGGGCTGAAAAGGGACAGTCAATTTTACAGGTCAGGTTTTACTGCGGGGCTTGATTAACTCGAAAATAGGTGTATAAGCTTTCGGTGAAATATCCCAAACGATCTTTTTTAATTCCATCCCTGTGGGGGTAATAATTAACATATGAAAAATTTTCATTTGGTTTTGGTTTGGCAAGTAATAAAGTTTGTCATTAATAGTTTTCCCCCAGAGAGAAAGGTAATGGGGGAGGGTGGAAGGGGAGGGGCGGTGAGGAGGGAAAGAGGGAAGGGGAGGGGTGGTGAGGAGGGAAAGGGGGAAGGGTAGGGGTGGTGAGGAGGGAAAGGGGAGGGTTTGGTGAGAGGGGGAGGGGTGGTGAGGAGGGAGAGGGAGAGGATGATGGATAGAGGGGGAGAGGGTTATGAGGGTGTAGTGAGGTGGAGATTATGCAGAAGGAAAGAGGAGAACGGGAGGAGTTGGTGAGGCTAGAGGGTAGAGGGAAGGCAAAGCGGTGAAGGGGTGTGAGAGGGGGAGGGAGAGATTAGCGGGAAGACGATGTGATGAGGGGGTGAGAGGGAGACCGGCTAAAGAGGTTGAGGGGGCGGGGAGGGAGATGACAGGGGACGTTAAGAGGTGTGGGAAGGGGAGGGGGTGAGAGGAGGGTTAGATTGAGATGAAGAGGGGTAAGACGGAGAGAGGGGAAGTACCTTCATACCTTAAAGTTGCTATTTGTATAGCACTGATTCACTGAAGAAGCCCAGCCCTACAGAAATGACCGAAAAATAGAAAGTCGGAAACTCTGAACGGCACAAAAACAGGAGTAAACTCCAGTCGTGCGTCGGAGCTGACACACACTTTTTTTTGTTTGTTTGAACGCGCTAATCTCTGGAACTACCAGAACTAATAGCGCGGGCAGGCAATGCGATGCGAAGGGTGGTTCGGGTTAACAAGAAATTTCACGCGGACGGGCAGAAGTTATCTCAATATAATAAAAAAACTCATCAACGCCCAGCCCAAACCCCTGGACCTATAAAGCTGAAATTTTGCACGAGGTTCCCTTTATAATGTAGACAAGAAATAAGTAAGGATTTTTGTTCCCGTCTGATATTTTCCGACATCCACGCGGGCGAAGCCGCGGGCAAAAGCTAGTTAAATTATATAATAGGATCCATGAACATTCTGCCTTAACATAGCATGCAAATGTGATACAAAGTAGTGACAAAGATATTACAAAAATTTATCATTTAAGAAATCCTGCACAGAATAATAACATTTTTTTTTATCCTTTATTAAAAAGAACCAGGTTCTTAATAATTAATTACAATCTAGCCTAGAAGACTAATAAGCAATTTTAATCTAACTTAATTTTTTACGTGATAATTATTTTAAAAACATAGAATAGTGTTAATTGTACTTTACACAAGTCCGTTCCACTTTCTTAGAGTCTGATATAATAATAAAAACACTTTGTTCATGTGTTATATGAGTGTCATTGTCACTATTATATCTACACTTATATATTTCACTACACTAACTCAAAAGGTTTTGAAAGAATAATAACATGTAGATATGTGAATCGTTTTTTTAAATTTTTGCAACGGTAAGTTTTTCATTTCGTCAGGTTTTAGGGGTATTAGGGGGGATTTTAGGGGTGGTAGGTCAGGTATTGGAGTCGAAATATCAGAATTTACTTTTTTTGTTAGAAAAATTAAGCCCGTTGCCCATTCCAAAGTTTAGTTTAGTCTATGGAGAAGAACAGGCAAAAAACTTCACGAAAATATTGTTACAAAACACGGTAATCGCAATTACTATAATTATTTGGGTTGGAAAGCAAATAATAAGGTACCTAATTGCGAATATGAAACTTGGTAATGGGTACATAATCGTGTATTACCTACTAAGCAATCTGATTAGGAATCCGCGACACTTTCCGTGATAGACTTCTAAAGTTGGCATCATAGCCTAAGGACGAGATAGGAAGGTCTATGTAGGATACAAAGTTGTACACTATAGTTTTAAACTTGCACCTGTGTCGAACTTATAACGATGTAGGTAAACTTTGTGCCTCGTTGGCGTTTTACTGCGCAGTATACTGTTGAAACAAATACGGTTTTCCTGCAAATAAACACAGTATTCGGATTGAACAACTTATATTTTATATATTTACAATTTCGATCTTTACGCTGCCACAACAAACACATACCAATCCAGCAATCCATTAAGCGGATATAGAAGAGGTAATTTGCAACCAAATGACCCTTTATGACTCCTATGCAAATGTGAACGATTTTTTTTTGTGGAAATTACCATTTTAGTCAAAAAATCTGGTCAAAATTTTTTATGAAAATTGTAACGACTGATTTAAAAAAAGCAGATAATAATCATTAAAAAATACAATCATTATTTTTTTTAAATACATTTTCAAAGTGGTATACCGCAGATACCATTAAAAAAAATGTCAATATACTCGAAAATGGTTGACATTGGCATAGGGGTTATAAGGGGTCATTAGGTTCCACATGACCTCTCCTACGTCTCCTTAATGGATTGCCGACATATTATCAATAACCGTGTACTTCCACCTATAAAAAGTGTCAAGGTGTTTGCATAGAATACCTACTTTGCAAAAGATACCTGTCAACATTAGTCATCAAAATGCTTTATATTTTCCAGACTTGTAATATAACATAGTTTTTATGTTAATAATTTCCACTGAAATATATAGCCTGAAATAGATAAGCCTTTTCAGTAAGTAATACATAGTTCGACATCATCGAATAATATGCGAAGAATTTAGTGCACAATTTAATATTGTGGCTATTATACATTGTATACATAATAGGTACTATCTACTATAATTGTAATAAACACAACTTTCCAGCTTCGCAAACTTTGTTTTAGCGAGTCGATGGCAAATAGCTAGCAAAAAGCTGGGCCGATATTTCACAACTCAACCGTAAATTAAACATCAAACATTGTTACTCCAAATTCTGGCATTATTATTGAGCCAATAATATAATTATTATGTGATTACCATTCCAAAACTGTTTGATCTCTATACTAATAATAAATATTGATGTTTATTTACAATCTAATAAATGTATCATGTAGGTTTTGGATGATTCGTGAATACAATACTATTCCTTTGTTTGCAGCGAAATATGTCATCAAAATTTTGACGCAGTCTTTTATTATTGATAAACTAACTATTTACACCAGGTACAAAATTAAATAACTAACTAACTAAATAAATACCTATACAAATAAATACAAAAACTACTCGTTACAAATAAAAAGTACTCGTCTTAACATAGGTAAGTACATGTAAATAGGAGTATTGTTAGGAAGTGTTGTTTTTTTTTTTAATAGATAAAAAGCATCCTGTCAAAGATATTGCAAATAGCAGCAGCTATCATCATTTCAAACAGCTTTGGCTGAACATAACGTGTTTACTTATCTTCATTGCAGCTCATTTTTGTCATTATTTTTAAAGGTCCTATAAAGCTTTTAAAAGGAGTGGTCATATAGCGTCTGATAAAACGATAAGGATGATAATCTATGCTGCATTCAACTCAAAATGTTAGATGTAGCCAATGAAAATGATGTAATGATTTTGGTTATAAAAACTTTTTAACAAAAAAAAAAACCGACTTCCAAAAATCACTACAAAGTAAAAAATAACCTTGATTTCGGAAGTCGGTGACTTTCGTTTTTTATTTACTTTTTTTTTTTGCCACCGACTTCCGAAATCAAAGTTATTTTTTACTTTGTAGTGATTTTTGGAAGTCGGTTTTTTTTTTGTTAAAAAGTTTTTATTTCTCGCTTTTTAGTTGGTCTGTTTATAATTTAGTTGGTCAGTTGCGCGCGCGCAGTCATTACCTGCACACGCGTTTATCGGTTAATGCGCTGCCCGTGCGCAATTAGCAAAATGACGGATACAGTTAAATGTGTTTCGTGTATCATTGTTATTGATGAGCTATTAGCTTACGTTCAAAACAAAGTGTCGATCGCTGACGAGACAAGTTTGGTGAAGATATGTGCGTCGGCTTTTTCCAGTGAGCAGATTCAAAAATCAAAATCGTTACTGTTAGAATCGTTGTCATCTGAGGTGCGTAGTACTGTTCGCAAAGGAAGAGGCAAAGATAACAGGGTGTTGAACGACATCATTGCTATATTTAAAACGACCGAGCCTGATGTTTTGCCGGTGTTTGTAGCCCGCGATCTCGAGAAGCTCCCTCCTATTACATTCGACCATCTGGATGTATCAAAGCTGCTAAAGGATTTAGTAATAGTGAGAGCCGAGATTGATCAAATTAAATCGTCCTATGTGACTCAAGACGAGCTGCAAAGCGTAAAAACAGAGTGTAACATGAAATTACTGTCGTTACCGTGCGCGACCGCAAATGTTAACACAAAGAGAGGTGCGTCCAGTGATAACAGTACTGTATCCATGTTTCAAGAAGACGCGATGGCCTGTTCGGATCAGTTATTATCATTCGAACCAAATCATCAACCAAACCATCCGAATATTAACATAATTCGGATGGAGGGTAGTGCGGTAACACATTCTTCAACGGTCAGCCGTTGCGAATCTCTCAACGGCGACAGAGACGGTACGTTCCGTGCGATGAGTAAAGGAGACCGGGCCGATGAGTCATTGTTACCGTTATCAGCTGTTGCTAACGAGCCTAGTAAACAGCTGAGTGAAGCGATGACTCATGCGTCGTCGATCGCACCACGTCAGTCTTATGCGTCCGTTGCGGCTGTTGAAGCTAATGATGGTTTTACGATAGTGCAATATAAGAAACAAAAGTATAAAGATAGGCTCAGAGGAAAAACTGGTACTAGTGTTCTCGAATCTGAGGAGAAATTCAGATCGGCTGACAGAAAAATACCTATGTTTATATCTAATGTACATAGGGACACTTCAGAGTCGGATATAACCGGTTATATTGAAAAGAGAACTGGGGAAAAAGTGAACTTAGAAAGAATTAATATTAAACGGCAATGTGAACACAATGCGTACAAGTTTGTTGTGTGCCAGAGTAAGCTACAATTATACTTGGATGAGAAGTTGTGGCCACAAGGGATAGTATTTCGACGTTTTATTAATTACAGACCGAAACGTGTAAGTGACACATCTACCGTAAAGGTATTCGGCGCACAGCTTAGTAATAATGTTAAGTAACGATAGCGATAGTGTTTGCAAATTCGTGAGTTTTAACTGTAAAAATGTCAAGCGCTCCGCTCAGAGTATTCGTGAACTATGTAAACAATCGGATATGATTGCGCTGCAGGAAACATGGTTGCTGCCTGAGGAGATCTCGTTTCTTGACACAATAAGTGATGAGTTCAGCAGTACTGGAGTATCAGCAGTAGACACGTCAGCGGGTATTCTTCGTGGTAGACCGCATGGTGGCGTCGCCCTTCTGTGGAGAAAACGTCTTTTCCATGATGTCGTTGTTGTTCAGTGCGGTAACCCACGCATTTGTGCAGTGAAAATTGTGATTAAGGATATATCCTTCTTAGTGTTAAGTGTTTACATGCCCACGGATACTGTGTCAAATTTAACGGATTTTACGGACATATTGAGCTCGGTGAGTGCCATTATTGATAACTGTAATATAGATTATGTTTACATGTTAGGAGATTTTAATGCGCACCCATTTGAGCAATTTTACGACGAACTTGCCGGCTATTGTGCCGAGCAATCATGGACGTGTGTTGATACAGAAATGTTAGGTTTAAGTTCAAACACATATACATTCTTGAGTGAGGCTCATGGGTCCAAGAGGTGGCTGGATCATTGCGTAGTGACAGAAGCGGCTGTGGCCTCCGTCAGAAATGTGTATGTAGTTTATGATGTGCTTTGGTCAGACCACTTGCCACTGGTAGTAGAATGTGACTTGAATGTTATGCTACCAAGGAAATGTGTTAATGTTGTAAATGTGAGCAAGGTTGTGTGGGGAGAGAGAAGTCAAAATCAGATAGAAGCGTATCAGCGTGAATGTCATGAAAGGTTGAGACTAATTGACTTCCCACACGAACTTGGTGAATGCTGTGACAGTATGTGTAACAACCCTAGTCACAAGATTGTTATTGAGAAACTGTATGCAGACATTGTACATGCTTTAAGTGAGGCTGCTTTGATAGGTCGGGGAGGTGGCAATAGGTGCTCTAAGCGGGTAATAGTTGGCTGGAACAAACATGTTGCGGAGGCTCATAGGGAGGCTAGGCAGAAATTTATACTGTGGACGTGGTATGGCAAACCTTCTGCTGGGTTACTTTATGACGAAATGCGTGAAGCTAGAAAAGTCTTTAAGTCTAAATTAAAGTGGTGCCAGGATCATGAAGACCAAGTTAAAATGGATATTCTAGCCTCACACCACGCTAAAAATGATTTTCGTAGTTTCTGGAAACACACGAATAAATTGAAACCCAGACCGGGAATCCCTGTGAGCGTCGGTGGCATGAGTGAGCCTGAGGATATTGCAAATCTTTTTAAAAAAGCATTTTTTGTAAAATCTCCTCTTGGAGCCTCGCGGTCGGTGCTCGATGTTGTGCCCGGCATGGAAGTAGGGGTGAAATTTAAGTCCCCGGAGATTGCTCGGACTATTAGATGTATGTCAAGGGGTAAGTCCCCTGGTCATGACGGGCTTAGCATCGAGCATCTACGATATGCTGGCCCTCACTTACCTAGGGTGCTTGCTATGCTATATAGCTTTTGTATGAGCCATAGTTACCTGCCCGGTGAGATGATGCGAACAGTGGTAGTGCCAATTGCTAAAAACAAAACTGGTGACCTCGCCGACAGCGGTAACTATAGGCCCATTTCACTAGCTACCGTGATTTCAAAGGTATTTGACAGCATGCTTAATACACAATTAAGTAGTTGTACTACTATTCATGATAACCAGTTCGGATTCAGAGCTGGTTTATCAACAGAGAGTGCGGTGTTGTGTCTTAAGCATGCTGTGACGTACTATGCGAGACGCGGGACGCCTATTTATGCTTGCTTCTTGGACTTGTCAAAGGCATTTGATCTGGTTTCCTATGATGCGTTGTGGAGTAAATTAGAGCGGGTAAATTTACCCACAGAACTCGTCAACATTTTAAAGTTTTGGTATGGAAACCAGATCAACACTGTACGATGGGCTGGGGCGTTTTCTCGTCCTTACGGGTTGGAGTGCGGGGTGAGGCAGGGTGGATTGAGCTCACCAACGCTTTTCAACATCTATGTGAATGAGTTGATTGGCGAGCTCAGCAGTACCAGGCTCGGATGTTATATAGACGGTACCTGCGTCAATAATATCAGTTACGCAGACGACATGGTGCTGCTGAGTGCGTCAGTCTGCGGCTTGAGAAAACTGGTTGCGCAATGTGAGGCATATGCTAAAGTTCATGGCTTGGCATACAACACGAAAAAGTCAGAGGTCATGGTTTTTGAGGCTGGGGGTAAAAGTCCTGATGTAGTACCTCCTGTGTTACTTTATGGTACACCATTGCAGAGGGTTTACAGGTTTAAGTACCTTGGTCATATATTGACTCCCAACCTTAAAGACGATGATGACATTGAACGGGAGCGGAGGGCGTTGTCGGTTAGAGCGAACATGCTGGCTCGCAGGTTTGCACGATGCTCACTTCATGTTAAAATCACGCTCTTTCGAGCCTACTGTACTTCTTTTTACACGTGCAGCCTGTGGGCTAGGTATACGCAAAGATCGTACAGCGCTCTCCGCGTTCAATATAACAATGCGTTTAGGATACTGGTGGGGCTGCCCCGTTTCTGTAGTGCGTCAGGGATGTTCGCAGATGCGCATGTGGATTGCTTTTACGCAAGAATGCGTAAAAGGTGCGCTTCCCTGGTGCGCAGGGTGCGGGGCGCCTCCAACAGTGTCTTAAGCATGGTTGCGAGTCGCCTGGACTGTATCTACGTGGGTCACTGTTGTGCCGTGTCTCATGGGATGTCGCAACAGTGACCAACTGTTATTTCTTGTTTTGTTTTTGTTTAGTGTCTGTGTTTACTAATATAGTCGTAAGTTTTACTAACAATCTTGTTGAGTCTTGGTTACTTTAATAAAGACACTATTCTATTCTATAATTTGTATAAGTTACAATAGTCTAATGTCAATTGCTCATCACATGTTACATAATATTGCTTTTCCCGATGCTGGGACGTTAATTGTTGAGGAGTTCTGCTGGTAAGAACCACCACACGCATTGTGTGACGAGCGGAAATTGCTTAGCAACCATATTAAAGTAATCGAATCGCAACCCGTGAAATATTTATCATTGAGTAATTCCGGTAGCCATCTGTGGTCTTCATCATCAGTTCCACTTCACCAAGTGGTGCTTTCCGAGAGCAAATGCACAAGCTACTATAAAAAATACCTAAATCGCTATAGGTGTGCCTATAATATTTGAAGAGTTCCTTCGATTTCTCCAGGATCCCATAATCAGAACTGGATTTTGACAAAAATGGGACCATTTGGAAAGTATACCCTTTCCAACAAAAAAAAAATTTTTCAAATCGGTTGGCAAGCGACGGAGTTATGCGCGAACAAACATAAAAAAAAATACAAACATCCGAATTGAGAACCTCCTCCTTTTTTAGAAGTCGGTTAAAAATATGACTATAGCAGTTTCTATTTCGAAACACCACGAAATACAATCACAAAAATCGTACAAACTCGTATATCGTCAGCAAATAAAACAAAATAATTCTAGCAATCCCGTAAGAAATATGACTACCTACATATGTGTGCGCGGCGACTTGGAACATTGACTAATTAGACCATAAATTGTAGCGTTCAAACTACCGACTGTAATTTTTTCCTTAACATGAAATTACAAGGTGTTTCGTATTTTTCTTTGTAACAGTTTATAGCCTTATGTTAGGGCGGCTACAAATGAGTTTTTTAGCGATTTCGTCGCAATAATTCTGTTAGATCAATCGCAATTCTTTTTCATTTTTGGACGAAGTTTTCTCAATTTGACAAGTAGTATTTCTGAATTTTCTCGCACATACCAGGGACCTATGGTACAAAAGGACGGAGGCCTATATTCAGAGCCGTGGGTGGAACAAGGCTGCCAATGATGATGATGATGATGGTGATGATGATGATTTCTGTGATCCGTTGCTTCGTTCCTACAATACAAACACCCTTTGTTACTTCCACTGCTGTGGACATAGCCTTCTCTCTGTGAGCGGGAGTGGGTCGGACCCAGCCCAATACTAACCAAATGCCTTAGAATTTTTGATTGAAGGACATGACTTTTCTCTTGCTCTTTAACCTAGGTATTACTAGTATTTACAATATTATGAAGGCATGAGGAACAGGGTGTAAAGCTCACTCATCCTCCATAGAAAAGGGAGGATCCTCCGACCAGACGGGTGCCGTGTCTGGTGGGCAACTGTCCGACGATTTGATGTCGGGACCTTGTATTTATATGCTAGTCGCGCGGTAAACTCTGATTGCGCGATGCAGGATTTTGCGTGACATCAGTGTGATGCATAGTTCGCGTGTGGCGATGTAGATGCCGCCACAATATAAATGGTGCAAACCAGTCACAGTTTAATTCGTTATTGTCTTATGTATATGGAAGGCCTAAATATTACAATTCTGAATATTGTGTAAATGTAAATGTTAGGGTGGCGTTACAGTAATTATAGTGGTGTTGTAGGTCACAAGTGAAAAAGTGTTGTTTTAATTTTATTGCTAACAGTTCAAGGGTTTTTATACGTACCAGTTTTTTTGTTTTCTGCCAATAAACAATAATTATGAATTTTATAACGATAAATAATTCAAATTGTTTTGTTACGGTACTTAATGGTTTGGAATTGGCGTATGTTCTGTGGTTTGAAATTTGAAGGCCACTTTAATTGTTCTGCTGGAAATGTTTTAGTGGCAGTTCTTCCTCGGAAAAGTAATTAAACGTTTCTGTTTTGTGTCAAGGATTGCAAAGCAACTGCAATGAATCTGATATTACAGTTGTTCATAGGCGGAGTTATGCCTTTCAGTTAAAAAAAAGTGCTTCCACGAGAAACTAAACCACAAAAAACCGGCCAAGTGCGTATCGGACTACGCACAATGAAGGTTACCGTAGTTGGTATAAATTTATCCCAAAAACAAACTTAACATTATAGTTGAAAAACGTGTTCTCCCATACATTCCAACAGTAAATGTAAATTTTTACTCACAATATTGAGAGATTTACCATGTTATTTTAAGACCACAACCTTCTTATAAGTTTTCCTGTAAGCCCCCCCTTATCTGGAATGGTCAATTTTCGTCTATTTTCTTAAATAACTTTAAAACAATGTATTTTAAAATTATAAAAAAATATATTTGAGAGCCTCAAGAGCTATTTCATTTGATATGTCACATCAAAACACACAAAACCAAATTAAAAAACTTGCAAAACTTTTTCTTTAATTTTCTTATTTGCCCCCTAAAAGTGACCCCTACATTCAAAATTCATTTATTCATTAAAATTAAAATTAAATTTATTACGTGTTTGGGTCACAGAAATCCATATGTGAACCTTTCAACTTAATTAATCCATTAGATTCGGAGCAAATTGGCTGTGACAGACGGATAGGCAGACAGACAACACACGAGTGATCCTATAAGGGTTTCGTTTTTTCCTTTTGAGGTACGGAATCATAAAAAGTTTTTTTTACACTTTTCTATGAAAAACTTTAATGACCAAAGTTTCCCAAACGGCATGCATACTAACCAACTCCTACTAGCTTCCTAAGTTACAAACAGTCGATGCTGCTAGTTACGAACCACAATCGGAGATCGGCAATTTGGCAAAGTGTTAATAGACCAATTACTAACCAGCCGTCCGGACGGTATTAAACTAATAATTCACGAAGATCCGAGGCATGGCATAATCCGGGCCGGATCGGTTAGGCGAACTTTGAGAGTGGAACTATTTTGTGATTAGGTTGGTATTTACGCCGAAATATGTAGGTATATTTTGTGGACAGGTTTTTTCCACAACGGCAACCTAACATTAAGGTTGACGTTGTGGAAAAATCCTGTCTGAACGAAAAAAACATTTGAATGGTCTACAGGTAATGCCTGGGTGTTCTAAATATGTTGTACTTGTAGATAACTATTTTTGGCATAAGAAACAAGGTTAGTAGGCATACTATCCGCGATCAGGATTAAATACATATAACAATGCGACATATTAATGTCATTTTATCACCACTGCTCTCAAAACGGTGAAGGAAAACATCGTGAGGAAACCGGCATGTCCTAGAACCAAAAATTCGAATATATGTGACATCCACCGTGTGGTGAATTAGATTATGGCCTCTCTCACACAGAAAGAGGAGGCCAGTGTCCCAGTGGCTGATTATGGTATATTAATGTCAAAAAACCGGCCAAGTGCATGCCGAACCACTCACAATGAAGGGTTTTATAATTAGGATAAATTTATCTCAAGAACAAACTTAACATTGTAGTTGAAAAACATGTTCTCGCATACATCGGACAACGAAGTGATGCTATAAGGATTCCGTTTGTTTCCTTTTGTGATATGGAACCCTAAAAATTACTAGATTGACACATTTTGTTTAATTTAACCGGCGTGCGTGTATGACCAGAGGGGCAATTCCCGTAATTTTAACAACGTTCGCAATATCATCTCAACACTCAATCTGTCAAAAATTGTATTAAACGCTATACAATTTTTGACAGATTGAGTCTTGAGATGATATTGCGAACGTTGTTAAAAATACGGGAATTGCCCCTCAGATGTATGAATGAAAAAAAGGCAAAAGTCAGGCACTAGCGGCAGGCCCGGATAGATATTAACTCTTTTAGTTTGTTTTTATTTTTATTATCCTTTTCATTATACTTAAGTTTTTAAACTGTCATGGTAAACATGGTAAATATCCCGTTTGTGTTAAGGCCCAGATTTCCTGAAAACGATCAAAAAGGTGGTTTTTTAAATCTCATAAACCGTAAATAATTTTGACATGTAAAAAAAATATGATATTTTCAAGTCCTTTTCGCATACAGTGATGGAAGCCAAAACATAATTATACATATTTTAATGCACCAAAAAATCTTTAAACATACCTCCTAATACTCTTTAAAAGCAGTTTATCCCTTCATTAGCAATTATAATTATAATTAAAAATATACCATGAAATGTCAAATTCCAATCCAGTGATGGATTACTTTTTATTAAATAGTTAATTTCTAATTTTATACGATTTCATTTGCATTTTTACGACATAATTCCGGTGCGCGTGAGAATCTTCTATCTCGTGCGTCAAACTAGACAGCCATAACGCCATTTCAGTTACACACCGAGCTAAACCAATCTTGGAACCAGGGCCTTAATAACAATCCTTTTCATTGTTTTTTGTATTTGTGTGTACTCCACATTGAGTTAAGGTAGCTCAAAATAAATGTATTTTATTTATTTATTTAAAAGTATATATATGTAAGAATCGTAGCAGGTGGCGTTCTGTACTGGACCACATGAGAAGAAGGCGTGAGTTTATGTATGTATGACTTTATGTGTTGTTTAATAAAGTAGAAAACTATGAAAGCAACTTATAAAATTATTGGATACTCCAGATTGACGCCTGTCGGTTTTATTAAATAAATAAATAAATAAATATCCTTGGACATTTCACACAACGCCATCTAGTCCTAAGCTAAGCAACCTAATGCTTGTGTTATGGTAACGAGATGGCTGATAAACTACTTATATACATTTTTTTTTTTTTGTAAATATATACATATTATAGATAGAAAAACACCCAGACTCGGAACAAATACTTGTAGGTCGTACAAATTATTTGTTCCGTGCGGGAATCGAACCCGTGACATGCTGCGCAGCAGTCAATCGCTCAACCACTGCGCCAACCGTGTCGTATTAAATAAGGCTCCAAAAAAGAAGATCCCCTTAAATACGAGCCCTGTCAAACTATCTCTCAAAACCTTCTTCAGGCGATATTTTGTAATTAGTGTATTATTAATTCTGGATTTAGAAATGAAGCGTTCGTTTGATTATATCCAAAGTAAGCGATACAGCAAATTATTTTAGTGAGAACATCGCAACACACCTCCTAATAAATACTGATATCAAATATCTCTACGCAATTTCAGACTCCGCTAAAAGCGTTAACCGTGAAGCCAAAAAGCGCTTTATTACATAAATTACAATATCTAACGAACATTATCGTAGATAGAGCTAAAATAAATATTGTTGAGAACTTTCCCATTCAGGGCATCAAAACATGCCTTTCATCATCTCGTGTTGATTCAAACAAGATCGAAAGGATTGTTAAACTTATCTACGTACATTATTATGTATATTATTATTATTCGAGTTAAGTTTATGTACGCCTTATGAAACCACTAAATAATATTTAGTGGTAGATGTTCTCTACATATACGAATAATGTGTGTAGGAATGGAACGTTGATGAAAGCTGAATGCTAAGGTGTAAGTGAGACAGATTACATAATATGCCAAAGACGTTGTTTTTTTATGATTGTATTTTTATGTGTTTAACTAGGTAGTTTGTTTATAAGAAATATCCAGTTAGGTACTTTTACTCTGACCTCAGCCCTTTTATTCCCATATGTATCATAAGTAGAGATCGGATAATCGGATGCATATTAACCTAAAGTTGAGGTGTTGGCTAAGTATGGAGTGGGCTTTTGGATTAAAAAATCCCAGAATTCCGGTATCGGCCAATTTTGACTTCTGATTATAGAATCGAATGCATAATTTACTTAAGTTCAGATGTTAGTTAATATGGATTGCACTTAAAAAAAAAAAAAAACCCGGGATTCCGGAACGAAAATTTTCAAGTTCTGATTTTGGAATCGAATGTTTTAGTTAGGTACTTGCGTTCAGGTGTTGGCTAATATGGATTGTACTTTTGTATTAAAAAAATCCCGTGATTCCGGTATTCACAAATTTATAGTTCTGATTCGAATCGAATGTATATTTACTTACGTTTAGGTTTTTGGCTATTAAGGAATGCACTTTTGTGTCGATCGTCAAAATGTCGCGATTCCGGAATTGATAAATTAAGTATTTCTTGAAAGGGTAACTTTTTTATCACTAAATTTTCATAGGGTGTTCTACTCATGAGCAACTTTCACTATGGGATCAACCCGTAAATAACGAAACATAAGTCAGCTGTTTCATACATTTTGGTCGAGTAGGTATTGAACTTTTGTTTCAAACATCGTAATTTTTTTTGTGATTTCAGAGTTGGTCCCATAGTGAAAGCTGCTGAAAATGTACATCCAAGATGGCGGGTACAAATATTTTCAAATTTTTCGTCATGGGTGTCGTTTTATTGGTTTTCGAGGGTGTTAAAGTCGATAGTGACACTAAAATGTAAATCCAAGATGGCGGCTGCGAAAATTTTCTAATTTTTCGTCATAGGTGTCGTTTTATTGGTTTTCGAGGGTGTTAAAGTCGATAGTGACACTAAAATGTAAATCCAAGATGGCGGATGCGAATATTTTTTAATTTTTCGTCATGGGTGTCGTTTTCATGGTTTACGGGGGTGTTAAAGCTGACAGTAACATTAAAATGTAAATCCAAGATGGCGGCTGCGAAAATTTTCTAACCCTCGGAAACCATGAAAACGGCACCCATAACAAAAAGTTTGAAATTTTTTGCAGTTGCCATCTTGGATTTACATTTTAGTGTCACTATCGGCTTTAACACCCTCGAAAACCAATAAAACGACACCCATGACGAAAAGTTAGAAAATTTTGTAGCCGCCATCTTGGATTTACATTTTAGTGTCACTATCGGCTTTAAAACTCTCAAAAACCATGGAAACGACACCCGTGACGAAAAATTAAAAAATATTCGCATCCACCATCTTGGATTTACATTTTAGTGTCACTATCGGCTTTAACACCCTCGAAAACCAATAAAACGACACCCATGACGAAAAATTAGAAAATTTTCGCAGCCGCCATCTTGGATTTACATTTTAGTGTCACTATCGGCTTTAACACCCTCGAAAACCAATAAAACGACACCCATGACGAAAAGTTAGAAAATTTTGTAGCCACCATCTTGGATTTACATTTTAACGCCACTATAGGTTTTACAACCCTCGAAACCCATGAAAACGTTACCCATGATAAAAAAAAATTAAAATGCGAAAATTTTCTAATTTTTCGTCATGGGTGTCGTTTTATTGGTTTTCGAGGGTGTTAAAGCCGATAGTGACACTAAATTGTAAATCCAAGATGGCGGCTGCGAAAGTTTTCTAATTTTTCGTCATGGGTGTCGTTTTATTGGTTTTCGAGGGTGTTAAAGCCGATAGTGACACTAAAATGTAAATCCAAGATGGCGGATGCGAATATTTTTTTATTTTTCGTCATGGGTGTCGTTTTCATGGTTTTCGGGGGTGTTAAAGCTGACAGTAACATTAAAATGTAAATCCAAGATGGCGGCTGCGAAAATTTTCTAATTTTTCGTCATGGGTGTCGTTTTATTGGTTTTCGAGGGTGTTAAAGCTGATAGTGACATTAAAATGTAAATCCAAGATGGCGGCTGCGAACATCTTCTAATTTTCGTCATGGGTGTCGTTTTATTGGTTTTCGAGGGTGTTAAAGCCGATAGTGATACTAAATTGTAAATCCAAGATGGCGGATGCAAATATTTTTTTATTTTTCGTCATGGGTGTCGTTTTCATGGTTTTCAGGGGTATAAAAGCCTATAGTGACACTAAATTGTAAATCCGAGATGGCGGATGCAAATATTTTTAAATTTTTCGTCATGGGTTATCGTCATTTACATTTTAATGTCACAATCAGCTCTAATACCCCCGAAAACCATGAAAACGACTTTCATGGTTTTCGGGGGTATTAGAGCTGATTGTGACATTAAAATGTAAATCCAAGATAGCGGCTGCAAAATTTTCTAATTTTTCGTCATGGGTGTCGTTTTCATGGTTTTTGAGGGTTTTAAAGCCGATAGTAACATTAAAATGGAAATCCAAGATGGCGGCTGCGAACATTTTTAAATTTTTTGTCATGGGTGTCGTTTTCATGGTTTTCGAGGGTTGTGAAAACCGACCGAAATGTTCGCAGCCGCCATTTTGGATTTACATTTTAAAGTCACTATCAGCTTTATTACCCCCCAAAACCATGAAAACGATACCCATCACAATTATTTTTTAATTTTCGCAGCCGCCATCTTGAATTTACATTTTAACGCCACTATCGGCTTTAAACCCTCGGAAACCATGAAAACGGCACCCGTGACAAAAAGTTTGAAATTTTTTGCAGTCGCCATCTTGGATTTACATTTTAGTGTCACTATCGGCTTTAACACCCTCGAAAACCAATAAAACGACACCCATGACGAAAAGTTAGAAAATTTTGTAGCCGCCATCTTGGATTTACATTTTAGTGTCACTATCGGCTTTAAAACTCTCAAAAACCATGGAAACGACACCCGTGACGAAAAATTAAAAAATATTCGCATCCACCATCTTGGATTTACATTTTAGTGTCAATATCGGCTTTAACACCCTCGAAAACCAATAAAACGACACGCATGACGAAAAATTAGAAAATTTTCGCAGCCGCCATCTTGGATTTACATTTTAGTGTCACTATCGGCTTTAACACCCTCGAAAACCAATAAAACGACACCCATGACGAAAAGTTAGAAAATTTTGTAGCCACCATCTTGGATTTACATTTTAACGCCACTATAGGTTTTACAACCCTCGAAACCCATGAAAACGTTACCCATGATAAAAAAAATTAAAATGTGGGCAGCCGCCATCTTGGATTTACATTTTAACATCACTATCGGCTTTAAAACCCTCGAAAACCATGAAAACGACACCCATGACGAAAAATTTGAAAATGTTCGCAGCCGCCATCTTCACGTCAATGGATTTACATTTTCACGTCACTATCGGCTTTAACATTCTCGAAACACATGAAAACAACCCCACCGTTATATTGACGGTACCTTCCAGGGACAACCATTTTAATTCGGCAGCTTTGTATTTCTCGCGGGGATCACGTGTACCAAACGGAATATTTACTTTATGTGATCCCGATTTCCCGGTATTTCCAAATAAATAAAACCACGTTATTTATGAAGTCGTTTCCATACCATGTATCCGATTAGTTGTGCATTCCCACATTTTCTGGAATACCGGGATTTATAGTAACAAAAAAAATGTAAGAAGCCGCTTCCATACTTTGTTAGCGAAATATTAACTTTAGGTTAATATGCATCCGATTATCCGATCTCTAATCATAAGTAATCATAACATAAGATAACCATTGAAATCCGTTCAGTATAATAGAGCATAATCTGGAAGTAATGGTTGGACAAATAGTTATACAACGTGCCACTGCAATGACGACATTAATTAAATACACAGGTAAGGCTAGTGGCCAGTAATAAAAAAATATAATAATAAGATAAAATAATTCGTAAAATGAAAAAAAAAATATTTTCAAACAAATTAAATAATTAAATAATACCCAAAATTAGGATTATTCTACGCAAAGGACTCATTCATGAAGCTATTGTTCTATGCCAGCTGGTAAAAGGCCGTTGACCGACACCTTTTGTCGTTCTGACCCAGCTTCATGAATTAATTTTTTTCACAATGATCCCAATTTTAATAAACCCCCAGAAAAAAAATCGAGTGTCGTGGCTTTTTTTTGACTCGTTCGTTTTAATTTCACCTCTGCGCTACAGGTTTCTCCAACATGCTATGTTAGAAAATTTCAAATAAATCAATAAATAATAACGTTTAATGAATTTAAAATATATTTTCCCAAATCTAGACCTTAACTTAGCAGAATCAGTGCTAATAGTGAGATTCTGGCGAGATGCTACGGAAACCGGATCAACGGCCGCGGGTGTATTCTTGGCTTGGATCGAAAAGGAGTCCAATTCAGGGAACTGACCGAGCTCACCCACGACGGGCGCATACGACTCCCAACACATGTTGCCAATATCCCGGAGCTGTGCCAGCTGCTTCGTTTTAGATATCATTTGTCAGGTTCCTCACGATCATCATAGACTATCAAGGCACGGAACTTGACTACGGAGGCTCTTTTGGCTAGAGGAACGCTGAAGAGGCCCTCTAGAAAGTTAGCCGTACTGGAAGGGCTTCAATAGCTGTGTAGTATCGCTACACGGAGACATTACCTACTGAAAGTCCGCGATCGCCAATGAGAGTAGGTATATGGGCTGATAATAATAGCAATTTATTCTTAGTTATGTCCAAAACGATTTTACTAACTGGTAAACTGCTTAGGATAAAAACTGTAAAAGTTGAAAATACATATTAAACATACAGCATAGGTATTTACCTATATGCTGTATCTTTATGTATTTTTAACAAAGCTTTGGCTTTTTGTATTTTTTATCTAATTTTATACAATTGACTAATGAACTAAATAGTTTAATAGACAATTGTATAAAATTTGATAAGCCTTGTTAAGAATTTGTCACTTGTATTTTCCACTTTGTCTCACAAATAATAAATAATAAGCAACTCTACTATTATACAACTAGTCTCATAACGAATACAATTATTTATAACTAAAAATGTTTACTGAATTTGAAATGAAACGTTAGGACTAAATTGCGCAATTAATTTTGAATTTAGAGCTTCTAAAACTGCTACTAAGATTTGATATTTAATTTTAGTAGTTAGAATTAAGTAACATAATTCAAGCTGGATTTATGCTTTCAGAACGAAAGTAAAGTAGTTGTTACGTACCGTTCTCTTTATAGTTGGTATTACGTACCTACTGAATTAATTCTTAGAGATTTTAGAATAGTGTTTTCTTCACCCCACAACTGGTAATCAGGCTTTTTTCTGTAATTGCCGAGGGTGTTGATTTGAATAAGCTTCCGGTGTTTGCTCATCGCCCATTCGTGGAGCCTTCTGACTGGTTGCGGATGAGCACACTAGCGCCGCGCTCCTGCGTGTTTTTTCACTGTACTACTTGCCATACGGGTGTCGGCGCATACACGCCACGCGCGATATATACTTTTCTACAAAAATAAGGTCCTTCGGTTGAAAACGTGCGACAATCCCCGCAAGATACCAGATATACCCTGAACCAGCGCCTGTGGAAAAATATGTGTAGTGGAGTTGATGCAAGATTCAGAACTATCGAACGCGCCTTCTAAGCCCATCGGTGTGCGAAGCGGCGGGACGGGAGCAACCGGTAAGTTTGATTCGAATCTTCCCTCTTTACGGCACATAATTGTTTGGTCCTTCGAGCCGGATTTATATCTAGGTACTTGTTGTGGGGTTATTTTCCTAGTTTCCTAGTGTTCTTAGTTCAAAGTCCATTTGCGGCGTTACGCGTCCAAAATGGCGGAACTTATTCAACAAGACATTTTTGAACGTGAGATCATTATCGATGATCTCAAGCGTATTTTAGAGTTCATAGATTCAGACGAACAACAGTTTAGGTCACGCTCAAAAGAATTAACTTTGCAACAAAGAAAGTTCTTCAAACTTCAGGCAAAAATAGAAAAATTCTTAATAAAATCCAATACTTTCGACAAAGACGAACAACTGAAGATTCGTAACAATTTTAATGATTGTTATTTCGCAATTAGTGTTCACTTAGATAAACTTAAGGAAGAGGATAATGAGCGTAAACGAAGAATGTCCTCTAGTACGTCATTTAATAATAACTCAGTGGTACATGTTCCATCTACTCATACGAGTAATAGTTGTGCAAGTAGATTACCTATTCTTCCAATGCCTACCTTCTCAGGGGAAACCACGGATTGGCCCCCATTTCACGATTTGTTTCGTTCATTAGTACATGACAAAAATACCTACACGGAGACAGAGAAGTTTCGTTACCTGTTACTGTCATTAAAAGATGAACCCTATAATCTTATTAAATCGATACAAATTACAGACGAAAACTATAGTGTTGCGTGGGATATTTTAGTTTCTCTGTATGATAATAAACGGGCTATCGCCACGAAACATCTCGAAAAAATATTAGACATTGAACCTAGTACCGAGAAAATGACTCAAAGTCTAAGAAACTTACTCAATGTTTATCAAGAAAACATCAAGGCATTGCAGGCCAGGCAATTTCCGATAGATCAGTGGAGTTTCATAATAGTGACGATTTTACTACGTAAGATTCCGTCTAGTGTTCGAAAACGTTTCGAATTATCACTATCGAGGCCATCGGATATACCTGACATAAGTACATTGATAACTTTCTTAGAACGCGAGTTAGCTGCAAGCGAATTCTCTTCTCACCCACAAAATAAAAATAATCTTGAAAATGTAGGTACTCCCCGCACATCGCGCGGTAACGAAGGCTCGCGACGCGCGCTCGCAGCCAATGTCGCTTCATCGAGTTCGAATACAACAGACTTACAATCTACCAAACAAAATAATTTAAAAAATAATTGTTTATGTTGTGATGCTCAACATACGTTGACAAAATGTTCGAAATTCCTTAATTTATCTCCCCGTGATAGGTATTCTTTTATTCAAAACAAGAACGTTTGTTTCAATTGTTTACATGTCGGTCATGATTTAAAACAATGCAAATCTAACTTTGTTTGTCGCTCATGTCATAAACGACATCATTCATTAATTCATTTCGAAAAGTTTAACAGTTTATCAGTTATTAGTGGTAGTAGTGATAATGCGGTCTCACTTTCTGTGAACGAAACGACAGAGACAGCGGTTCCCAGTACCTCGCACGCTGCGATGACTGCGGCGGTGAACGATCGCAAAAACGATTCGCGTTCTATTGCTCCGTCGGTTAGCGCGAGTACGGTGCTCCTATGTACGGCACTCATCAATGTGCATGTTGGCCCACAAAAACACACAGTTCGATGTATTATTGATACAGGCAGTCAGGCGACTTTTATTACCGAGTCTTGTGTTCAGCGGTTAGGGTTACATCGTAGCCAAGCGAACGTTCCGGTGTTCGGTGTTGGAGGGACCGAGGTCGGAGCTGTTTACCCTAAGGGTATAGTATCTTGTCATATCACTCCTACACACGGGGATCAACCTTCAATTTCAGTTAACGCATTAATTTTATCTAATCTTATTTCACGTATGCCATGTGTGACATTGCCTTTTAAGGGATGGCCACACATACAAAACTTAACTTTAGCTGATCTTAAGTTTTATCTTCCACAATCAGTGGAAATGATTTTAGGTGCGGATATAATATCCCAAGTTTTATTAGGTCACGTGATCACGGGTCCACCCAGTTCACCGATGGCTATGAACAGTATCTTTGGTTATTTATTGATGGGTGATGTTTCATACAACCAAAATACATCTACTTCACTTCAAGTTTGTCTCAGTAGTTTAAGCTCATCCTACGATGACGACATCAACCTGAGACGGTTCTGGGAATTGGAATCTCTTCCGGAAAAAAGAATTCTAAGTCCCGACGAAGCGTTGTGTGAATCTATATTCGTAAATTCACATACTCGTGATGAAACTGGGCGATATGTTGTTCCACTCCCTTTCAAACCTGATGCACCCACCCTCGGCGCATCACGAGATACAGCGGTCTCCAGGTTTAAGAAATTAGAGTATAGGTTGGAACACAATCCTCAACTTAAGGTAGACTATCATGCGTGCCTCCAGGAGTACTTGGAACTCGGTCACATGGAGCCCGTTGATTTACCTGTTTCGTTAGCTAACAGCTATTACATTCCGCACCACTGCGTGGTCAAAGAGTCCAGTGAGACTACTCGTACTCGTGTTGTCTTTGACGCGGGTTGTAAAACTTCGAATGGAATATCACTTAATGATGTTCTACTGACTGGTCCGAAGCTGCACCAGGATATAGTAGACGTTTTATTGGGTTTTCGCATCCATGCTATTGCTGTCACTGCCGACATAAAGCAGATGTACAGAAACATAAAATTACAACAATGCGATTGGGATTTTCAACGCATTGTGTGGCGTAAATCACCCACTGAACCGTTGCGTGATTATCGATTGCGCACCGTCACCTTTGGTGTCAGCTCATCACCATACTTAGCCCTTCGTACTATTCAACAGTTGGCTCATGATGAAGCTGCTAATTTCTCGTTAGGTTCTAAGGTTCTCCAGAACCAGGTTTTTGTTGATGACATCGTCACCGGAGCAGGCGACGTAAAGCAGGCCCTGGTTTTACAACGTGAGTTAGTAGGTATTTGTTCGTCAGCTGGTTTCGAGCTACGTAAGTGGCAGAGCAATTCGCCAGCGTTACTCGCTGCTTTACAAACGTCAGTCGTTCAGGGCGAGCGGCCTGATAACGTTTCTTTCGCTCTGATGGAGAATGACAAACAAATAAAGGACTTCAGTGGAATCCTGAATCTGATACTTTCATTTTTAGCGTTCAGTCAACTAATGATAAAATTACAAAGCGATCCATACTATCACAAATAGCGAAAATTTATGACCCTATGGGATGGTTATCTCCTGTAACTATTTATGCGAAACATCTCATTCAGTTGTTATGGATTTCAGCGGTCGACTGGGATGAGTCACCTCCTTTAGATATTATAAACGCTTGGTCTAGTTTTCTTAACGAGTTACCATTATTATCAAAGTTTCAAATTCCACGTTTCGTTTTCGCAAACGTGAATGCAATTCAAATTCACGGGTTTTCCGACGCTTCCGAGCGGGCTTATGCCGCGTGTGTTTACGCCCGTATATCCGATAATAATGATAACGTTAAAACATTTCTTCTTCTCGCTAAAACGCGTGTAGCACCTATAAAACCGGTTCTTACTATTCCGCGCCTAGAGTTGTGCGCTGCTGTTTTGTTATCAAAGTTGATTGATAAAGTGAGAAGTGTGTATGATAACCACTTAAACTGTGAACATGTTTGTGCGTGGACTGATTCATCCATCGTGTTAGCGTGGCTTCGTTCTCCACCACACGAGTGGAAAACATTCGTTTCTAATCGCACTAGTGAAATCTTATCCAGGCTTCCGGCCAAAACTTGGAGACATGTCCCGTCAGCTGACAATCCAGCTGACGCACCATCTCGAGGAATGCTTCCTACAAGTTTTGTCCAAAATGAGATGTGGCTCCATGGGCCCTGGTGGCTCGCGCGTGATTCTAGTTCTTGGCCAAGTCCCAAGAAAATACTAGAAGTCACTGAAGACAAACGCAATCTACCTATGTCTATGGTGTCAAACCCTTCCACCTCAGCACCACCTGATGTGGTCGAGTATGCTACTAGATTTTCTACTCTAGGTAAACTTGTTAGGATAACAGCACTGTTATTTCGATTCTATAATAAATGTACGACTTATCCATTTAGTTCAACATTCTTGTTTTTCCGAAGATATTAATAATATTTCACATGGAAAGTATCCATCAATTAAATTACGTCGACTCAACCCTTTCATGGATAACAAAAATAATCTTCGGGTAGGTGGGCGAATTCATAAATCACTTTTACCGTTTGTTTCCAAACATCAATTGATTTTGCCTAAGAAACATCATCTTACAGATTTAATCATTGACCATACACATATCACGCATCTACATGCTGGTCCGCAATCCGTGCAATACATTTTATTCCAAAAATATTGGATAATGTCTAGTCGTGACGCTATACGTACACGCATACATCGCTGTGTTCGTTGTTTTCGTGCGCGCCCCGTGAATCCGCAGCCATGCATGGGTCCGTTACCGGCCGTCAGAGTGCGCCCCGAGCGGCCATTTCTTAGAGCGAGCGCGCACTGCGGTGCGTTTCCGGTAGTTCTGCCGCACTGGGCGGGGCCTACAGTAACAAAACGCATGACCGCAGTGCGCGCACTTCAAAGACATTCCATACTTCACAGATTATGCGGTAGAAAAACGCACCACAATGCGCGCTCGCCCTTAAAACATCTGTTGATTTCGCGGGTCCGTTTTACGTTCGAGCAAATAAAGTTCGAAATGCGAAAATTATTAAATGTTATGTATCTGTTTTTGTGTGTATGTCTGTCAAGACCATACACCTCGAACTCGTATCCGAGTTGTCAACTGATGCATTTTTGGCAACATTGCGACGCTTCACGTCCCGTAGAGGTTTATGCACCGACATTTACTCTGATTGTGGAAGGAACTTTGTTGGTTGTAATAATTATCTACAAGACTTGTATAATTTTTTACGTAATGATTCTGTTCAAGCCACTCTTAATAGTAAAATTTTAGAACAAGGCATTACTTGGCATTTTCAGCCTCCTTACGCCTCTCATTTTGGTGGCCTTTTTGAATCCGGTGTTAAAAGTTTTAAACATCATTTACATCGAGTCCTCGGTACGCAAACTCAAACTTATGATGAGATGCATACCCTTCTTTGTCAAATTGAAGCGGTACTTAATTCACGTCCACTTTGTGTATTAAGTGCTGACCCATTAGATCCGTTACCTTTGACACCAGCTCATTTTTTAATAGGAGGTCCGTTGACGTCCTTACCAGACATTTCATTAACCGATAATATTTCAAATCGACTCACTAGATGGCGTAGAATACAACAATGTGTGCAACACTTTTGGAAACGTTGGAGTCGTGAATATTTACACGAAATTCAACAACGTAACAAGTGGTTTCGAGATCGCGGCTCACAACTCCGTGAAGGTATTATTGTCATTGTACGAGATGATAATTTGCCACCATTACAATGGAGACTGGCTCGTGTCCATACTCTCCACCCAGGTTCCGATAATATTACTCGTGTCGTAACTTTACAGATGGGCAAAACTTTTGTGAAACGCTCAGTAGTCAAAATATGTCCTTTGCCCTTAGAATAATCATTCTGTAAGTTTTAGTTAATATTGTTGCGAATCTTAGTTAAGTAATCTTAAGTTAGAATAACTTTAGTTTAAAAAATTTAAGGCTTCATGCTTTCGTAGTATTTTTCATTCTTTTCTCGAATGTTACATTCTTTTTTGTCTTTTAATTTAAGGTTAAAAGAAATTCATTATTTTAAGGCGAGCGGCATGTTACGTACCGTTCTCTTTATAGTTGGTATTACGTACCTACTGAATTAATTCTTAGAGATTTTAGAATAGTGTTTTCTTCACCCCACAACTGGTAATCAGGCTTTTTTCTGTAATTGCCGAGGGTGTTGATTTGAATAAGCTTCCGGTGTTTGCTCATCGCCCATTCGTGGAGCCTTCTGATTGGTTGCGGATGAGCACACTAGCGCCGCGCTCCTGCGTGTTTTTTCACTGTACTACTTGCCATACGGGTGTCGGCGCATACACGCCACGCGCGATATATACTTTTCTACAAAAATAAGGTCCTTCGGTTGAAAACGTGCTACAATCCCCGCAAGATACCAGATATACCCTGAACCAGCGCCTGTGGAAAAATATGTGTAGTGGAGTTGATGCAAGATTCAGAACTATCGAACGCGCCTTCTAAGCCCATCGGTGTGCGAAGCGGCGGGACGGGAGCAACCGGTAAGTTTGATTCGAATCTTCCCTCTTTACGGCACAGTAGTCAACGTGAATTTATGTGGCAACCGCAATTTATTTCAGAAAAAATATGTTAGTTAATGAAAGCACTGGGTTCAGTAGATTTATAATTATTACTTAAGTGTTTCAGAGCAATAGGCTCGACCCCCTATTACATAGGACTTAACTGGCGAAATGTGGCTGTTACTATATACTTGGACTTATAATCATATTGAGTAACTTTAGGAAATGAGGTGAAACTACCTTGCTGTGCTTATAGTTTTAATTGAAACACGTTATATTCGTTTATACCATAAATATAAACGATAAGTAATTTAAAAACGAAAATTATTTTGCTTCTACGATACGATTAAAAGTCCAAGTTTATGTAAGCCTCTACCTAACCCTTCTGGGGCTGCAGGCGTGATGTTAGGGTTCTAAACATAACATAATATCACGCTTACTATTTTACTATTTTTCTCTGACTAGTCAGAATAGTCAGAGAAAAATAGTAAACTCTTGTGCGAATTACTACATATTACGACACCGGGGCGCCTGGGTTGCGTAGTCCCACCTCTAGATAAAGACCTCCGCCGACTTTTTTCACGTTTCATGAGCCTGCGCGTATTCTTCTTCCAGAAATAAAATAAATGTAGATAGATAAGGTACAAAAAAACACTTTAAAAAATAAATTAACCTAAGGTAGAACCCTAAAGTCGTGTTACTTTTGTATAAAAAAATATTTGACATTCAATGTAAGTGTTGGGAATACTTGAAAAAGATTTCAAATTGTATAAAATAGTCTTTTCATTGTGAGATGAAAATATTTTAATGTGATGTAGGTTTTCAATGCAAGTGCTTAAAGATTGTGGCTAGGTTGGTGATGAATCTAAAATGGAATGTTTAACCTTAAATAATAATACAGAAAGCTGTGAGAGTTGAAAGTTGTGTGACTTTGATAAATCGTTATTCATGTCACGAAGTAATAAATTAATGAAACAACTTGATTGTTCTATCTTAACAGGACAAGATTCTTTATTATCAATGTGAAATCAACTTTTGTTTTTCTCTTTGTGAGGGCTGTCGCATTTCGTCACCCCTTTCGCTCACACGTAACCATTTTTTTTAAATGAAAAGAAAAAAAAGAAAAAAAAAAGAGAGAAAGAATTTTTTTTTTTGAAGTATGTAATCTATTGGCGAACTAATGAATAATATTAATTTAATTTTAAATTAATAGGTATTTATTAAAATACATTTTTATATTCGGAACGTCTATGTAGACGTATCGACGTTCTTGGCTTGCAAACAATGAGTCAACGAGGTCACAGGTGTGAGTACAGTTTGTTAGACTTTTGTGGTGAGGTCTCACTTGTAAGTAATTTGCTTAACATAACCAACTATGTTAAGGAATTACTTACAAGTGCTTACCATAAAAATTTAATAGAACCATAATTAGTCTATATATTATTGTACCGTAAGGTAAAAAATGCAACTCTGACTGTGCTTCAACCACAAACATGATGTAACATTTAACAATATTAAAAGATGTCGGCACCATGTTATAATCAATCAACAATTATTTATTCATTTTTAAAATAGGGACTTTTTCATTATAAACAAATATTCTGTAATTACCGTTGTGAGCGTTGTGAGCGACCACGTCACTGGCAACACGCACTGGGTCAAAGACTTTCGTCTTGAGATACTGTGGTATGTGAGACGAGAAGATATTGCGTAGCTTCTCGAACGCTGCCCCGCCGCGTAGTATTCGACGATTGACCTCTTTCTCGAAGTTGGACCTTTGCTTAGCAGGCGGGTTGGCGATCGCGATCGTAGTATGGTGGTAAAAGAGAGAAACCACGGGAAGAAATAGGATGGTGCTATTCTTTACGTATGGCACCAAAGGGACAACCTTTTTTACCAGAATTAATTATAAGCTCCACTTGCCCATAACCTAATTTATTAGAGGTCAGCAAAGTATGTCATATCATCAATACACCATCAAGCCTAGTTTTGACATACCATTAAATGGGAATAGGTACAGCAATAGATGACAAATAACAACATGAAGTAATTGTTTTCATTCGCACAGAAATCGAATAAATAAATCAAACTAAACGGTAGGTGCATCGTCGGGCTGCGAGTTTGATAAATTCTCCAATTAATCTGAAGTGCAATGTGCTCGCCAGAGTTATTGGTGCAACAGTATAATGTTACAGATACTAACGGTCGCCTGTGTACGGTTTATGTTTTGGACTATGTTTAGGTGGCATGTGATTGTGCACTTGTTAATTTTGTGTGTAAAAATTTGTGCTAAAATCAATCTGCCTAGCCTTTTCCCAACTATGTTGAGATCGGCTTCCAGTCTAATCGGATTCAGCTGAATACCAGTATTTTACATGGAGCGACTGCCTATCTGACCTCCACGCCCCAGTAACTGAGTAGGTAACTAATACGATACCCCTTGGACTAAGACTGGTTGTCAGACTTTCGGGCTTCTGACGACCCGTAACGACTGTCAAAGATCCACGAATGACAGCCGGGAGCAACGGCTTAACGTGCTTTCCGAGGTCCGTGGATGGTCACCCATCCACGGACCAACCCCAGGGATCGACCCGTGCGGCTGTTATTACATAACCACGAGCTCCTCGAGATATTATCGGTCGCTTGTGTACGGTTTATGCTTTAGACTATGTTTAGGTGGCATGTGATAGTGCACTGTACAGTCAGGGAAAGTAATTGTAACCAAATCGATGGCCTACGTCAATTTGCTGTGTTATAGCCATTTATACAACTGTCACGAATGACAGTTGGTATTTGAATATTATGGAAAATTTAAGCTGTCACAGATACAAGAAACTAGAGCACACCCCAAACCTACCTTCCACACACTTACACCAGCCTACCTTTCTACCTGTGTACCTTGCACACACTCAAACGACGCAACCTATCGCAGTCATACAGTCCATAGACATAGTCCTTTCCTAAACTGCGTTAAAACAACCCGCCTTTCCTCTTAAAAGATGGCCGAGACAGACAGGACGCCAAAGGTGGAGATTTGGCGTCCTGTCTGTCTCGGCCATCTTTTAAGAGGAAAGGCGGGTGGCCAGTTAGGTATTTTAAGAAGGTATTGCTGTCGCTCTGCGAGCGCTCCGCCCTCGAATTCGTGCGATAAGGACAACTGCAGATCCGACTAAATAGCCTATGTAAAAAGTCACATTTCGAGGTTTGGCTCTCGCCTATTTCCTCCTCCAATATTGGATAAATTTAAAAGATATTTCATAAATTGAATAAGAAGGATAAATACTATGCCCCTATGTTTTTCTTTTTCGTTAATAGTTGTCAAATTGGTACACTAGGCGTTTGTTGACAGCGGTCTGAATAGGCAATTTTGAGCATTTTTGGAGGGTTCTAGTTCCTATAAAAATAATATATCATCAAAAAGGAAAACATAGGGTCATAAAATTAACTGATATTTATATTTCTGTAAAAATCATTGCTTTATGGTCATTAACCAGAAAGAAAACAGGCGAGAGCGTTTGTATCTTTTTGTATGGAGAAAAGAGCACCCACGTTTCCTCTTAATGTCTTTATTTAAATCTTCTAAACAAATAAATAAAGAGAGAAGTCCTGACTGACTGACTGCCTCATCAACGCCCAGCCCAAACTCTTGGACCTAGAAAGCTGAAATTTTGCACAGAGGTTCTCTTTATAATGCAGACAAGGAATATGGAAGGACTTCCCGGTAGTACGTTCCCGTGGTATATTTTCCGACATCCACGCGGGCGAAGCCGCGGGCAAAAGCTAGTCTTCTATACAAATAAAGAGAGAAGTCCTGACTGACTGACTGATCAACGCCCAGCCCAAAACCTTAAACCTAGAAAGCTGAAATTTTGCACAGAAGTGCCCTTTACAATGTAGACAAGGAATAAGGAAGGAATCGGGAATTCCTTCCTAGTAGTATGTTCCCGTGGGATATTTTCCGACATCCACGCGAGCAAAGCCGCTGCAAAAGCTAGTATTATATAAAAAGTGAAGTCCTGACTGACTGACTGACTGATTGACTCATCAACGCCCAGCCCAAATCCTTGAACCTATAAGAAAGCTGAAGAGGTTCGCTTTATAATGTAGACAAGGAATAAGAAAGTATTTCCCGATAGTAGGTACCTAAGTTCCCGTGGGATATTTTCCAACATCCACGCGGGCGAAGCCGCGGGCAAAAGCTAGTCTAGAATAAAAACGGTGGGTGTTATCCATTTTCGTTCATTAGTCACCTTCCACTACTTAGATAATTTTTGTGGAAATTTAGTGTGTAGTTGAATCATAAAATAAATTTTCATAAATTTAAAAAAAGAATTATTTAATAGATTTGAATTAGTAAGTTCTCATACACAATATAATATGAGTAGTTTGAGCCGTCCTTGGTGTGAGCCTTCTCCTTTAAGGGTTGGTTTCGAGTAATTAATACCTTAATAATATGTTGTGTATTGTCGTACTGCAAGAATGTACCACATACACACACCTGTATTAATTAGTTCCACGTATCCTAAATTTTAAGCTTGGAGATCAGTGTTGAAATTTCTCAGAATATGTAAAAGGTGAGTACCTAAATAATTTTATTCATGAAACGCGAAATCTGGTACAAAAAATTCTCTCAACACATTCTCAAAGGCATCACTCACTCTTAACGTTCCCGTATGACGTTTATGGCCTCAAGCCCGATTACTTTAACATCAAGGTCCTTGAATATTCTCTCAGAACAGATTTACTTAGACTAACATATATTCAGTTAAAATTTATTGGGAATTACGTAGATGGCGTACCGATCATCCAGTAAATCATTGTATCCTTAGGCGCTTTACGCGGATGAGCTTCGCTTCCAACAAAAGCTAGGCGTGAAATAATTAACGCTTTATACAAAGAGCTGATACAATAGGATTACTTTTACGGAGGGTAATTCGGTATTAATTAGTAGAATCCCTTTTTAACCAACGAAAAAAAAGGAGGAGTTGCTCAAGTCAATGACATTATACATCTAGACGTTGCCATGATTACAGTGTGAAGTGTGGAAGTGAGACACATACATACGAAATAATTAGGAAAATTGAGACAAAGCATCGTATCTTCTGTCCCTTACGGCGTGTCGTATTTTTGCTTTAAAAATGTTGCCAAAACAAAGTACTTTGCATGGCAAAATTTAAAAATGTTGCCAAACAAAGTACTTTCACTATTAATATTGCTGTCTCATGACCGGCCAGGTGGCTCGATCTAGATGTATATTATCTAAGGCTCAAGTCGACTCGTATAATTATACGCATAACTTTTTAAAGAGTATAGTTCGATTTGAAAGATTCTTGTTTATTCTTCAGCTTCAAATATAGATACGTATTTTTCCGAGTTTTTATGTGGTATCTAATTTCTTTTACAGGTAGTGGTTTTCGAATTTGTGTAGGGTAGGTATGACGTACCTACCACAACTAAAAAGTGAAAAAAACTTTTTTTCAACGACTTGCAAAAATAAACATTACAAGTTGAAAAATAAGTTAATTTCGGATAACGGTGAAATTAACTCAATCCGAAAGTGTAACTTTGTAATTTAATGTAAAATGGACGGCAGTGAAATCATCAGTGAAAACACTAACCACACAAAATGTAGACAGGTTGCGTACTCGTCAACATGACATTATGTATTAACATAATATACTTATGTAAGTGTATGCTATCTTGAATTAAACGTATTTTCTGAATTTCAAAATACACAACCCGTAACTATAAACGCAAGACACTATTTCTATTCTTCTTGGGAACACTGTTTAATCTTTTTGGAGAGAATTGACCTTTGAAAAGAAAACAGTTGGTCAAACGTTTCTTATGGTATCTACGAATAAAGGCTATTACAGACAGAGGCGATATCGCGTTGCGACGCGATATTGTGATATCATATCTGTAGAACAATTTCTATGGAATCGCACGCGACCATACACAAAGGAGCGACGCGATATCGCCTCTGTCTGTAAGAGCCTTAACGGTAAATTGGAAAAGTCTCCGAAACTTGAAGGGTGAGAGAAACCTCTAAAAACACATCACTATTTTTTATAAAGTTGGTACCTATCGCTTTAATTTTCCGCTGACTGGATAAAATTCTAATCACATTAGATTGTAAAAGTAAAATAGAAAAAACAAAGATACTTTTTGTCAAAACATTACAAAGTCTGATAATAAGTTATGTACATATTTTTATTTTTACGTCCCCAAAATGCTTATATCTCCGTAACATATTACCCACGGGACTAAATTTGAGCCATTTCAGGCCACAGACTCAAACTCGGGCCTTTAAAGGTCATGAGTTGCGTTTTAAGCAAAAATTTTACTGAAGTTTGACCAAATCTGGGACGAAATTTGAGACCAAGCAATTTGATGTGGCCCAAGTAAACTAGAAAATTAGTTTTCCAAATAATTGCTTGACGTTACATTAAGTGGAAAGTCCAATAAATACGTCCGAAATGTGTGTTCGTTCTCTAATACAGTTTGAGTTTTAGATAAGAATTTGGTTGAAAGGACTTGACAAACAGTGCTACAAGATCTTTTGGCGCTTGAATGACTTAGTTATGGCGAAGTTGCTGTTAAACATTTGTGAATGGGAAGAGACACTGCCAATTTATCCCGCTAGGAGTCTCATTGTCGCTGGTGTTGTTTTCCTATAAAAGAGACAGAGACAGTAATATAGTACTTTTTCTAGGTTATGTGGTATGAGAAATAAAGTTTTTCGTAAGAAATCTTCCATGTTTTGGACTGAAACCTATGTCAATACATTCGCACAGTGCAAAAATTGTCCAAAAAAGTTAAATAAATCGACCCAAGATAAATTTTGTAACAGTGAAAGCCCTTTGTTTGACTAACATTCTAAAGTTTGCCAAGCAAAAATACGGCATGCCGTAAGAGACAGAAGATACGATGCTTTGTGTCAGTTTTCCTACTAATATTCGTATAGATGTGTCTCACTTCCACACTTCACACTGTAATCATGACAACGTCTAGATGTTTAATGTCGTTGTTGAAAACCTTCAACAGATAGACAGCTGACGGTTACCAGTGCTCATGGCGTCATCTACAATTAGCTTTGCCTGTTCCTTCCCATTAATGTTATTGAACAAAATGGCGGCATCAGTTTCCATTTTTACCACGCGCCAAAAGACACCTTGTACTTGTTGAATTCAGTTTCTTTATATTATACAAAAATTAAATATTGCCATCTAAATACAAATAATGAATGCCTGCCTTTTATTAATAAAAATAAACAAGATTTAATATATAATAGAGTTACATTTTATGCTACTTATCAAATTGTGTAGTGCACAGTTTTAAAGTAGCATGAGCCCTGGGGGCTATTATCTGATAGTCCCCAGCTATAAGCTACGATTGTGAGTTCATACTCATTATGTGCAATAGGCGTGGTTTAATCAGCTGATTATGATGCTAATATCAAGTCTTTTCACTCTTATAAAAAACTTGCTGCAAGGTAAAAAATAAACATCGTGGTCTGTAGAAGATACTACCAACATTCTAAAACTTATTTTCTTATAAACAAAAAGTTGAACACTGCGTTTTCCCTTGCAGTCGCGCCAACACAAACTATATTTGCCGCTTGATCGTGCTTCAGCGTGTAAAAGTCGCGCAACGAGCCGTCACTAATACAAGGATAACGTTTCATGCAGACGTCTATCTCTAACAACGTTCTTTCTTGACATGCGGTTGGAGTAACTGGGGCGAGATGGTTGATCGCGCGTGTCGATATCCACTGCAGTGGATTATGACGTTTATTTTAGTTTGAAAATCTGGTGTCAGAAATAATATTTTGTGGTGGAGATTCACAGATGACTCTGTGGGGCAATTGCGTAACACGTTATCAATCGGAATCGGTTTCATTTTGATAGTTCAACAACATTCATTACGTTATTTATGTTGCCGAGCAGAGAATTTTTTTTAGTCACAATATGTTTCAAATTCATTCAGATTCCGATCGTCAGTGTGTTACGAAATTAGGGTGCTAGAATGCAAACGTGGTGTTTTTCCACAAACAATGGGCTGACTATTATTTAGATTGCTAAGAAGAAGAATAAATTATATTTAGTACTAGCTTTTGCCCGCGGCTTCGCCCGCGTGGATTTCGGCAAATATCCCATGGGAATGTTCATGTGGAAAACATAGGGCCGTCCGATATAACTGTGCAAACTCAAATAGCTACGATATATTGTTACCGTGTATAGTAGACATAAAGCTACCAGTCGGCATGATTTTTTCCGACATCTTCAACAGTCGTCGTCATATTTCAGCCAATATACACAAAACCATAATGAATTACACTGAATCACTCCGTTCATTGGAGAAAAGCGTATGAAAATCCGTTCGGTACTTTTTGAAATTATCGCATTCAAACAGACAGACTTACGCGGCGGGGGGACTTTGTTATTTACTTAAAATTTATTATGCCAGTCACGCTCTAATAACAAATAACTTTTGTCCGAGTGTCCACTCGTTCAAATAATTTCCTCGTAAAAACATCGATTGAAATAAAAAAGACTAAATGTCACCTCAAGATTCCAACTATGACTACATTTCCAATCCCTTAAATCTCTTAAAAAGAGGTAGGTACACAAACATTTGTCAACCCCTATTGTACCCCCTCAAAAACGCTACATTTTAATTTTCACATCCCTAACTTAAGAAATAGTGAGTTTCCCATACAAAATTTCATCCCCTATATCACCCCCTGTAGGATTATTTTTGAAAAAAAAGTAGCCTATGTCCGTCCCCAGGATACCATTTTGCCAAATTTTATCGAAATCCGTTTAGTGGTTCTTGGTTTCCCATACAAACTTTCATCCCCTATATCACCCTCTGTAGGATTATTTTTTAAAACAAAAAGTAGCCTATGTCTTTCCCCAGGATGCTATATAAAGCCTTGCCAAATGTTGTCGAAATCCGTGCAGTTTTGTAAATTTTAAAATCAACCCCTATTTTACCCCCTTAGGGCATGATTTTTCAAAAACGCTAAACCGCATATTTCTTTATTTCCTATCAAAAGCAAAAATTTTAATTTTCACATCCCTAACTTAAGAAATACTGAGTTTTGCATACAAAATTTCATCCCCTATATCACCCCCTGCAGGATTATTTTTGAAAAAAAAGTAGCCTATGTCCGTCCCCAGGATACCATTTTGCCAAATTTTATCGAAATCCATTCAGTGGTTCTGGGTTTCCCATACAAACTTTCATCCCGTATATCACCCCTGTAGGATTATTTTTGAAAAAAAGTAGCCTATGTCCGTCCCCAGGATACCATCTTGCCAAATTTTATCGAAATCCGTTTAGTGGTTCTTGGTTTCCCATACAAACTTTCATCCCCTATATCACCCTCTGTAGGATTATTTTTTAAGACAAAAAGTAGCCTATGTCCTTCCCCAGCATGCTATATAAAGCCTTGCCAAATTTTATCGAAATCCGTGCAGTTTTGTAAATTTTAAAATCAACCCCTATTTTACCCCCATAGGAGATGATTTTTCAAAAACGCTGAACCGCATATTTCTTAACTTCCTACCAATAGCATAGATTTGTTATCCCTAACTTAAGAAATACTGGGTTTCCCTTACAAACTTTCATCCCCTACATCACCCCCTGTAGTATTATTTTTGAAAAAAATAGTATCCTATGTCCTTCCCCAGGATGCTATATAAAGCTTTGCCAAATTTTGTCGAAATCCGTGCAGTTTTGTAAATTTTAAAATCAACCCCTATTTTACCCCCTTAGGGGATGATTTTTCAAAAACGCTGCACCGCATATTTCTTAACTTCCTACCAATAGCATAAATTTGTTATCCCTAACTTAAGAAATACTGGGTTTCCCTTACAAACTTTCATCCCCTATATCACCCCCCGTAGGATTATTTTTGAAAAAAAAAGTAGCCTATGTCCGTCCCCAGGATGCTATATAAAGCTTTGCCAAATTTTGTCGAAATCCGTGCAGTTTTGTAAATTTTAAAATCAACCCCTATTTTACTATATTTTACCCCCTTAGGGGATGATTTTTCAAAAACGCTGAACCGCATATTTCTTTATTTCCTATCAAAAGCATACATTTTAATTTTCACATCCCTAACTTAAGAAATACTGAGTTTCCCATACAAACTTTCATCCCCTATATCACCCCCCGTAGGATTATTTTTGAAAAAAAAAGTAGCCTATGTCCGTCCCCAGGATACCATATATAGGCTCGCCAAGTTTTATCGAAATCCGTTCAGTGGTTTAGGCGTGAAAAGGTAACAGACAGACAGACAGACAGACAGACAGACAGACAGACAGACAGACAGACAGACAGACAGACAGACAGACAGACAGACAGACAGAGTTACTTTCGAATTTATAATATTAGTATGGATTTTATTCACGGAGATTCGTATTATTTATATTTAATTGTTCGGTTATGAATATAAATTTAAGTATTTGTTGAAGCTGGATCCGCTGTGGTAGCCCGCGAAATTCAAAATTTATTGCAATATTTGCAGTTTCTAGGTCAGTGTCAGATTGTATCTTGATCAAAATATGATTCGCGACAATAACAAACATGTATTTACATAAATATAACTATGAGAATCATCAATACATCTCTCTAAGTTAGATTTGCCGTGGCTTGGTCTGATTTCCGAAATCAGACCAAACCACGGCACATCTAACAATCTTAGGATATTGATGATTTTTACAGTTAAAATTATGTAAATACATATTTCTTATAGTCGCAAATCATATTTTCATCGAGATTCAATCTTACACTGACCTGCAAATTGCAAATATCGCAAGAAATTTTGAATTTCGCGGGCTACCACAGCGGATCCAGCTTAAACAAATACTTAAATTTATATTCATAACCGAACAAATAGATATAAATAATACGAATCTCAGTGAATGAATACTAAAAATATTATTCTTCTTCTTAGCAATCTAAATAATAGTAAGCCCATTGTTTGTGGAAAAACACCACGTTCACCCTAATTTCGTAACACACTGAAGATCGGAATCTGAATGAACTTGAAGCATATTGCTAATCCATTGCTTCATATGTTCGAAAAATTTGTCTGAATTTCGCGGGGTACGACAGCGGATCAACCTTAATAACAATCTATATAAATAAAAAGAGAAGTCCTGACTGACTGATTGACTGACTCATCAACGCCCAGCCCAAACCTTTGGACCTAGAAAGCTGAAATTTTGCACAGAGGTTCCCTTTATAATGTATACAAGGAATAAGTAAGGAATTCTCGGTAGTATGTTCCCGTGGGACATTTTCCGACATCCACGCGGGCGAAGCCGCGGGCAAAAGCTAGTTTTTCATAAATAAGGTAACATTACAAGAGCATGAAGATTTTCGGGGGACAAGTAGATTCAAGATGACATTTTGATATTTTCTGTAGGTTTGCCTAGACCATATTGTTTAGTTTCTCAGAAATCTAGAAAGTTTCGAGACCTAGTTCTATAAGCAATCATGTTGGCAGTTAATATACCCACCGCATATATTTTCTTCATTTATTCATACTCTAACGTATTATGTAATATTATTATTCATGTCTCGTTTTCATGTCTGAAAAGAAAATTTAATAAATGCAATAAACGTGGATGTATTTTTTACTGGTTGATTGAGGGCGTTCAGTACTAGGTGGTACGTTTTAAGCAGACGTGGCCTTTATTGAAACGCTAGAGATGTAAATGGTAGAGGCTTGGTCGAGGCGTCCACATCATCATAAGCCCACTGCAGTGTGTAGTCGTCCGGTAAGGACCAGGCCCGGGTTGACGACGCACATAGGAGTATTTGTACTAAAAACCTGGCCAATATTATTTCGTGACATTTGTGACGTGGAAACTATGAAATAAATAAATTAAGATAGTTTTCAAACGTTTATTATAATAAAACAAAAAAATCAATCATCAAAATCAGATTCATCGTTTTCATCTGTTGCTGTTGTGTTGTGTTCTTCGTCGCTGCTTTTCTTGTCAGAGCATTCTTGCACGATATCATATAATTGCTTTTTTGACATATTCTTGAAATTCACAATGGAATCTAAAAATAAAAAGAGAATTTACTGTAAATAATCTTGTTTTAAATTAATTCTCCATTTTGTTTGAATGTGTGCTAAACAAAATGGCGGAACAAAGCGGAATATTTTCTTTCATAATTCTCTTTAGGAAAGTCTAAACTTTATTTAAAATAATAGATCATAACTCGGAAATGCTCGGAACACATACAAAACCTCTTCTGAATTGTTTTTTTTTTAAAGAAAAAAAGATTACTTTAGTATCCTTTGCGAAATTTAAAAAAAAACATTTGTGAGTCTATAACTAAAATGAAATGATATTATTTATGTTGTTCATACCTTGAACTTCCATATTCGTCGTGTTTATCTCACCAACTATTAACAAAATGACTACAACAGCAAATGTTAGGAGCACAAAAAATAAGGTTATCGAGAAAACAATGGACCGTACTGGACGACGACTGAGTTCCGACTACCTGTGTGCCGCGTGGTAAAGGGATAGGGGCGCGGGGGTTGCAGTATATTATGAACAGGTTATTTAGCTGTCAGAAAGTGATGTTAGCATTGAGCTAAGCCAAACTTTGAATATTCGACTTATGGCCAGGTTTTCTATGCCAATACTCGTATGTGCGACGGCGCGTTGTGTTCCACGCGCGCCTCAATAAGATGTCAGCAATGATGGGGTCCAATAGGGCCGATGCCCCCGGGTCGCGGGTTGTTCGAAAGAGATACCATGGCCCTGACATAGGCAACTGAAGGAACATGGGTGGGTTTTAGTCAGTAAAAGTTTGACACGCCCTTCCGCTCCACCGAGAGCGGGAGAAGTCATTTGATGATTTTCAATCCACAAAAAAAAGGGTATATGCATCTCTATAACACGCTATTTTGTGTGAAATGTCCAAGGATATTTATTTATTTTTATTATTTATTTATTTTTTCTATCCTCGACTACTCCCATCCATCTGCTATCTGTCTATCGACGGCAGCAAAGTAGAAACTGTAGAAAGAGTAAACTGCACTTTTTAGAAAATTAACTTTTCACTTAGTTCGATTCAGAATTCTTTGCTTTATCATATTATCATAGTATTTTTATTTTCTGTTTAATTTTCAATTCTTACTAATGTTAAGTCACTTATTTAAAGACAACTACTGACACCTATTTGTCTCAAAGTGAAGATATTGACTTTGAGACAAATAGGATATATACCATTAGTCCGTGTAGGTATACGTCGGAAAATCGGCGCGTTCACCTGTTGTAAACAAAGGTCAGTAACATAGCCGTTAGAAATAACGGTTAAATAAGGAAAATTATTACATATAAATAAAGTAAATATAAATAAATATCTTTGGACATTTCACACTTGACAACGCCATCTAGTCCCAAGCTAAGCAACCTAATGCTTGTGTTATGGTAACGAGATGGCTGATAAATTACTTATATACATTTTTTTTTTTTTTGTAAATACATACATATTATACATAGAAAAACACCCGGACTCGGAACAAATACTTGTAGGTCGTACAAATATTTGTTCCGTGCGGGAATCGAACCCGCGACATGCTGCGCAGCAGTCAATCGCTCAACCACTGCGCCAACCGTGTCGTCACATATCTTTATTTATTATAGTAACAAACAATGTAAATACAAAAGAATAGTAATAACTGTCCTAATATTAAAAATGAAATAAGCTAGAAGTCACGCGTAGAAGCGGATATATTATGGCAATTGACTCATTTAGTTTGCTTTTTTGTAAGCTTGTAGTAGATATAAAGACATCTGCCGTATTTTGGAAAAAAGTTGTATATTACAGTAATTATTAGCCTTAACCATTTCCTTGGTAGTGCCCTATTAACTAAATGTTGTAAAATAGCTTTGTTCTTCTATTAATTATCACAGTTTTGCTTTCAAAATTCTCTCTTGTAAATTAATCATGAGTTTTAGATAACCGCTTATACTTCCAAAACATCTACGTGGAGGATAGCAAATTGCTGGAAGCTACACAAGAATATTTCAAATTCAAAATATTTTTATTTCACATATACTTAAACGTGGTGCTCTTAGGCCGATTTTAGTACTCGACTGACCGTCGGTGCGTACGTCGGTCGCGCTTGTCATTTGTATGAAAATTCACAAGTTGCGTAGCAATGTACGCGTGCGTACGGTCGGTCGAGCACTGTCACAACTTGTGAATTTTCATACAAATGACAAGCGTGACCGACGTACGCACCGACGGTCAGTCGAGCATTAAAACCGGCCTTAGGACACGTCAGGAGCTACAGGATATTTTTTTAAGCAGTGCGCAAATTTTCACAGGGTGTTCTACCCATGAATATGAACAACTTTTAGTATCGGACCAAACCTGAAATCGCGAAAAAAAAATCAGCTGTTCAGTACATTTCTGTTCGCATAATTCGTCAAAATGTACTGAACAGCTGATTTTTTTTTTCGCTATTTCAGATTTGGTCCCATACTAAAAGTTGTTCATATTCATGGGTAGAACACCCTGTGAAAATTTGCGCACTGCTTAGAAAAGTATCCTGTTTATATTAATAGCCTCTCTTTACTCTACGCACCCAACCTAATGTACAAATGGTTTAGGTAATGGTCCGACTGACAGGGCATGAGTAACTGCCCTTAACAGCGCCTTATCTCCTAGCTTGAGTGTGTTTCAATAGAATATCTGAACACACATTGTGTGTGTATAGGACTCTCATTAGGAGAACGAATCTTGGTATCAATGGGCTTATTTTGTACAGGCGTGAAGTCACGTTCAATTCAAACATGCGAAAAACCAATATAATGTAATCGCTTGGCAACTAAGGCCCGTATATAAAATACACAAATAATTTAACAAAATATTACTGAAAATAAAATATAGCGACATGCTGCTACATAATCATATATTACTTTGTTGCCCGCAATTGTCAGAAAAAATAGTTAAATTCTGTTTCAAGGCTGTTTTGAGCGTTAAAAACCAAAAAATGATTTCTTCTAAAAGAAAATTCTAGAATACAACTCAATACGACTTAACAAGCCCGAAGAGGTTTTTGTTGCATGGGCTAAAACCAAATTGTAATAGGTTAAGTGTTTTAGAAATAAACAAATAAAAAGAAATATTCACCTTTTAGGTATACCTCCATCATAAGTTTTCAAAATAAATAAACAATAAGCCCAACTAACTCAATAATTGCCTATAGCAATCCAATAACACAAAACGGTACCTACGAACAAATTCCTAGAAACAACGTGGTTCTAGCGACGAAATAAAACAACAATCCTATTAGGTACAGTCACTTCCGCGAATGAAATAGGTACACCATTCCCTCAATTTAGGAAAAAAACGTGTTTTTGCCAACATATAAAACCCTCAAGAGTTTTGTTGAAACCAATTTTGGAATCGTTCCTAAAAAATTACGAGGTAAAATAGAATTCGCCCATCTTTCAGTAGGTATCTATAATAAAACCGATGTTCTTTTGAGGAATAGAGTTGACCCTACTTTCTTTCATATTTGATGTCAAGTGCTCATTTTGAGGGTTAGAAGAAAAACGACGTAGCCAGCTGCTATTATTACGGTACAAGTTGTAAAACGCAGCCCAGAAAACTACTCTTTAGGTTTGCTAAAAGTAGGTTAAGAGTCTTCTTAATTTCACTCGTTTGTTTTATACACTGATTCAATTTTCTTCACTTCGTGGAATCAACATGAATGGCTCGTTGTGCGGAATTGGTTCTTGCTCGTTAACCATCGTTCGAACAGTAATTTCGAGCAATTCATAGTTGTTTAAAAGTCAGGACGAATCTATACCAGTGTTGGTTTTACGTGTTTGCTAAACTTTCGCAACCCGAATGTAAGTTTGAGAACATTAAACAGCCCTGGTAAGCGCTTATATCTCATGTTTATGTCTGGATATCAAATATTTTACTCGGTTTTACTATTATGGTTGTTACCGACAGTCGGTAAAGCAGATTTTTAAAGCTAGTGAAATCATGGCAGAATCTTCAGGAAATCCAACGGCACATATTTCGAAGAAGTATGTAATGTTATTATGCTTTAGTTTTTAGTTAGGTACACTATTATATCTCCAGCAATTTCAAGCCATCACCAAAAAAGGTTGGAACGGTTCTTGCCACTATTCTCGTATAACTCAGGTTTTAAAAAGGTGATTTCACTTTTGACCTTTTTTTTTTGATGCCAGCAATGATTGTGTATGTACAATCCATCAACGGATCAATTTATTTATGAAAATTAAAACTCAATTATTAATCTTTCAACATTGCAGTTAATTGAAAATTTAAATGTTTTCCCAGTTCATTCGTGTTTACTTTGAATTTCAAGAAAATAAGCACGAAATTATGAAGCATTAATTTTAAATTGAAAATTGAGAGACGTCCAATTGAACTTTAATGTGATTGCAGAAATTGACTGCTTGTCATTTAAATGGCGAGATTTATTGGCGTGAAGTCTGTGGCAATTTGTGAATGAAAGGAATTAAGGGCAATCACTCAAGCAGATTTTGATTAATTAGAAAGCTGATTGATAAGCTGCGTAGAAGCTAATTCTAGTAAAGCTTATCATGAGTTTCGATGGAGCAGTTCTGCTGAATTACTGGTAGACGAGACTTTAAGAACGAACTTTCAGTTGAATGCCAGGATCGTGCATATACGCGTGCTATACGTGTGATATTATTTTCTATTAGTTTACTTTTTCTTACATAAAGGAAAAATCCCTTTAAAACAGTACAGGTAAAACAGGCAGGCAAGGTGACGTGAGGTTTGTATCTTACGTCATCTTGTCTGCCTGTTTTGCCTGTCGTTTTTTAGGCGAGTTCAACGTTTCGAACTTTGCAAGTCAATTTAAATACAATTCCATTTGTTTCGGAGCGATTTCTCAATAATTTTCCAACCTCGTCGTAAGTCTCGCAGTCGACTGCAAATGATTTTCATTACTAAACCTTTTTGTTATATTTATGTTTAGTAACGTTTTACGAAAATTCCGTGTCACTGGTTCTGAATCATTGTGGTTTAAAGGAATTTTACGTTTCTTTGTTCTTCTTTATTCTTTCCACGTTTAAGGCAAAGGAAATTTCCTTAAATTATTTGAAATCTTTAGATGAAACGATATTAGTCATATTTTTTGGTTAGGAAGTAACATCAAAGTGGTCATGGCCAAAGCCTCAATTCAGAATTCAGGCGCAAAAATAAAACAATGAAAGGTGGTTGAACCACCTTTTATTGTTTTTTTTTTGCGCCATGTTTTAATCGTATTTGGAACAGTACCTACCTATGCATATCCTATACCATTGAGGCTATCATGACACGATGAATATCGATATATATCTACTTATTCTAATTTCACAAGCAACATACTGTGAAAGGAGAAACAACGGTTATGAACATAATTCAAAACATTATTGCAATAGGTAGAAAATAGAATAGTCAGACAAAAAATAGATAATATAAGCAATAATAAAAACGAAGTGCATAAGAATAGGAGCTTTTTTGTATTAGAATCATTATAATTATCGATAATACAAAAGATGAAGTTCTGGTTTGCAGAAGTCAGATGATAAATAAAGTGAATATAAAATCCAAGATTATAAAACAAAAAAGTCGAGAGGTGTCGTGGGACACCTTTCGCTGTATGTATTACCTATGTATTATTAATCATCTAGTATGGTCTGAAGTTTCAAGTGACAAACGTTTTTGTATCAAACCGTCTAGTATAAGTTTTTAGAAAGCTAAAAAGCTAGATGGCTCTGTATTCAATCAACTCAGCCTATCGCAGTCCACTGCTGGACATAGGCCACTCCCAGTCTGTGCCACAACACCCTGTCCTCCGCCTTCCACATCCAGTCTGTCCCAGCCACTTTCTTCGGGTCATCTCTCAGGGGGCTTTGTATTAGAAAAGAAAAACAAAAACTTTTGACACTCGAAACCGACTTTTTCGGGCATAACGCTTTCTTGTTACGTGATGATTTCTGTCAGCTTACTCCTACCACAAGCTGCGTTAAAGAACTTCGTTCTAATTATTATATAAGAATCCAGTAGTAAAGAAAACCGATCTCATTATAGTCAGAAAACAATGGCATGATAATTTATTTATTTATTTATTTATTTTTTATTTTAACATAAAACGGCCAAGGCCAGTTACATTAGTTAAGACACAAACACATTATTTAAGTACAATAAGAAAAGTATACAACAACACGACAGTCATACGCTGTTCTCACAATACTCCAGACATACTGACAAGGTCTTCTTCCATTCATCCGCGAACACATCACAGTCAGGCTTAGCGTCCAAGAGAGCGTTGAGCGCAGTGAGCGTGCGAGGTACAGGAGACTGGGCTCGAGCGACGGTTCGACTCCGAGGCACGGCGAACAATCTGTGCCTCCTGCACCGGCTATAGTTTATTGGAGCAAAAAGATGGAATAGTTCGTCGTGCAGTTCAGGAGCATCTATTTTTCCGTGAAGAATCTTACACATATTAATAATTTGGTCATTTTTTCTTCTGACCTCGAGAGAATTGTACCCTAAACAGCCTAAAAGAAAGTTCGAAGGATACATAAACGGATAATATCCATTCAAACGTTTGTACAAATACCTAAGATAAGCTTTTTGTACCTTTTCTAAGAGTAAAGTGTACTTCTTTTCGTGCGGGTTCCAGACACATGCACTGGACTCCAGTTTGCTGCGAACAAGTACATTAAAAATAGATTTAATAGCGCTGATGTTGCTAAAATCTTTAGCATTGCGCAGTATGAAGCCTAATCGCCTAAATGAGTCTTTTGCTACCGATACCATGTGATCATGAAACGTTAGCTTGTTGTCAAATGTGACACCCAGATCCTTAATTTCAGTTGTTCTAGCAATAGCGCTGCCATTAATTTTATAAGTAAAGGTGACATGGTTTCGTACTCGAGTAAAACTCATGATGAAACATTTAGAAGAATTAAATTCCATTTTATTCTTAACACTCCACTCCAATATTGCCTCAATATCGCTCTGCAGCGCCAGACAATCGGCTTCAGAGTGAATTTCGGAAAAGAGTTTTAAATCATCTGCATACAATAGACTTCTGGCGTGATGAATAACTGAAGGAAGGTCGTTGATCATTATCAAGAAAAGAAGGGGTCCCAGGATTGATCCTTGACTGACTCCGGAACGCGTATGGTAGGGCTGGGATTCATAGAGTCCCAGTCTGACAAACTGCTGACGATCGCGGAGGTAGTCAGCGAGGAGCCGTAAGAGACCTGGCGGGAACCCGATGGCACATAGTTTTGCCAGCAGAATATCATTATTGACCCTATCAAACGCTTTCCGGAAGTCAAAGTACAAGACATCGACCTGCCCTCCACGGTCCAATCGTTTTGATATAAAGTCTACTAATGTAAGAAGGTTTGTATTTACTGATCTTTTTGCTCTGAAGCCATGTTGTTCATTACACAGATACTTTTCAACTTGGGAATAAATATAATTGTGTAGTATGTTTTCAAAAACTTTAGCTGGTGATGACAAAAGGGCAATGGGACGGAATTCTTCTACTAATGTTTTATTCATACTCTTGGGAATAGGAGTGACCCTTGAAATCTTCCATTGTGGTGGATATATTCCGGTTTTTAAGCATAGATTAAAAATATGAAAGAAAGGTAAGCAAAAGTGTTTTTTACAACTTTTCAAAATTTCTGGAGGAATGTTGTCAGGCCCTACTGAACTACTATGTTTGAGTTTACGTATTCCTGACATGACATCCTGAGGAGTGAATTTAAATATATTTACATAATTACTGCTAACATTAGTATCACAGAGGGAAACCTTATCAGCATCAAGTAGCGGAACATCAGGAAGATAAACGCTAACGAAGAAATCAGCAAAGGCATCGGCCGCCTGAACACCTGAAAATTTTTCACCGTTATAGGTAACACTTGGCTCAAAACCACCTTTTGAGCGTAAACTGGAAATATGTTGCCAGAAATTACGCGGATTTGCTCTTAAATTATTTTCGATCATTTTGGTATGTGATGCATAAGCAAGTGCTACCCGTGTTTTAAGGCTAGTTCTCAAATCTGAAAAGTTTTTATGAGCTAATGTACATTTAGTGCGCTTCCAAACAGTATGCCACTTGAGCTTAAGTCTAGTGTCTTGAATTATGTCTTTGGTGAACCACACTGGATAACGCCTACTTGTAAATTTACATCGACTTTTCTTTGGTACACAAGCATCAAAGATAATAACACCACATTTAAAAAAAAACAACCTGTCTTTACAATCCTATATGACTTTTGTTACTGCCAATACCACTGGAACTGACAATATCGTGAATGCTGATTTAACAAAAGTGTGTTCAAGCATGGAATAATGAAAGGTATCGGTTCTGAAAACTGGAGCAACGTTATGATACAATGCATGATACTGTTGTATTGAGCTTGTCTTTGTAAGCTTGTTGTGAATGTGCAGCTCGAATGAATGGGAATGGTAATCAGGAACAATAAAGTTTTAATGAGGAATTGCAACAAAGACAGTTATGATGAACTTTTCCAATGGCATTTTGTAGAACAGTCTACAATCAAGTAGGTCGGGATAACATGGCAGAGAGTCACAGGTAGTAAGTAGCATAGATAAAGGTAGACATAAATTACAGGTAGTGGTAATAAAATCTTTCTTTCTTATTTTTAAATTTCAGAAAAGAATCAGCAAAGATTCACAAATTTAAAATAGAGACAGGGAGCTCAAAACAATTTCGTCAGAAATTCTGCCAATGTATGTTTTGTAGATAAGCAGGAATATGTAAAATATAAAAGACAATGTTACTGAAGCACTGCCTGCGTTTCGCATATTAGATTTTAAAAATATTGGTTCGAATGAAACGGTTGCGTTATTCACCTGACGTTGAAAACGCTACACAAAGTTGAATTCTAACCAACATCTAATTTAGATAAGTACTGTATTACTATTTCATATATTTTTTAAAGCTAGCGCTTCACATTATTCCTTCAATACTTGAAAACCGGCCAAGTGCGTGTCGGATCACGCACAATGAAGGGTTCCGAACTTCCGTAGTTGAAAAGAATTTATCCCAAAAACAAACTTAACATTGTAATCCCAAAAAAAATTTTTTATGTGATAAAATTACAATTTAATAATTTTAGGATTTTTCTGTAAGACGTTGCTTCTTGTCAAATTTCATTATTCTAGGTCAACGGGAAGACCCTATAGATTTTGATTTGCTTGCGAGTATCAAAATAAGTCGCATAAATGGCCGTACTTTTTTATTGCGTTGGCATAGAAGCTTGATTTTTTTAGAACTCGAAAGGACCATAGGCCTTCGTATCTGATATAAAGGAGAATGGGCGGGTCCGTCCCCGGTGGTGTATCAATATGTGATATACGTCATTTTAAAGATCATAACAATAGCTTTATTTTATTGTATGACACCAACCATGAATTATTTTAATTTTATTTTTTAATAATATTATTTCTAGCTTCTACAGTAACGTAGCAAGTATAACCATCTGCACAAAATGCTAGAGCCGTCATCGCATCAGGCTGAAGAACGTCAGAGGGCGGATGAACCCCAACAAGATAACAATTACGGAGGCGAGAGGGATAAAGACAATGAACAATTTTTTTACAGCTGACTATTGTATTGTACTCGTTTGTTTTCACTTAACCGTTTAAGTGTCCAGGTGTATTTTTTTAACCAAACCTTTTTAAACCGTATTGCTTTAGTTTGAGGTAGTACTTTCCAAATGTCATGCTTTATTTTTGTTCATTACGAAATTCCTCTCACTTTGATATATGACAATACTAGCAGCGTTTGGTCTGTGATTTTATTTTTTCATTCTGTCAGCTGTCAATGGTTTGTATTGTAATGATAGTTCGGTTGATTGATATTGCCTTACGATACGCACGTCGTATGCATCTTTTCCTCCTTCACCGGTTCGACACTGTATATTTTGACTTTGGCACGCTAAATGGACTTGATTCCTCTGCTTTTACTTGAATTTTGGCTAGCTTGAATGGTTGCAAAGTTATTGGATACGTTGTGTTATGACGTGTAAACCGTATACATATATAATATACGTACAAGAGGCCAAAGTCGTAAGCCGGCCAATAAAGGCAATAATGAGGTGGGAGCTCTGTTCCCGTCAGTGTTCACTCCAGCCGGTCAATAAAGGCAAGCCAGAGGTGAGGAACAAGACTTCTCCCGGGAGATAGGTTCCGTGGGGTCGCTACTTCCCAACAGCTCGCCACATGCTGCCCTGCGGTTTTATGTATCTCTCTTGGTCTGGCTCCTCACCCTAGACCTGTTTCGGCAAAGTAAACTCTACCGGCACAGACTTAAAGTTCGGAGCACGCAAGCCCCACCATGACGTCAACGTAGAGATACGGAGGTGGGGAAAAGTTAAAAAGTCAAGTGTGCAGGTGTGGCAATAAAGGCGCAACATAAGACTGGTAGCTGCACCGCAAAGAACGCTATATAAAATAATAGGTATATACGAAAAACTGTTTATGCTAAACATAATATTATTAAGAAAAAAAAATCGTAGTATCTTCTTTGCAAGAGTTTTGTTGTTGATGGCATAAGCTAACTGTCATAACCTCGAGGACACATAATTTTATTGTTAGGACTTTGATTATATCTCGTTCCATCGCACTTTGATAGCTAGTATTGTCATGTATCAAAGTGTATCAAAGTGAGAGGAATTTGGTAGTGAACAAAAATAAAGCATGACATTTGGTAGTACTGTAGTAGTACAAGTAGTACCTCAAACTAAAGCAATACGGTTTAAAAAGGTTTGGTTAAAAAAGTACGCCTGGACACTTAAGCGGTTAAGTGAAACAAACGAGTACAATACAATAGTCAGCTGTAAAAAAATTGTTCATTGTCTTTATCCCTCTCGCCTCCGTAATTGTTATCTCGTTCGGGTTCATCCGCCCTCTGACGTTCTTCACCGTGATGCAATGACGCCTCTAGCATTTTGTGCACATCGTTATACTTGCTACGTTACTGTAAAAGCTAGAAATAATATTATTAAAATTTAACCTTCCCTGCACGAGTTTCGTTGTTGGTGTCATAGAATAAAATAAAGCCATTCTAATAAGCTTTCAAATGATGTATCGCTCAATTTGATACAGTCTTGAAACAGTCTGGGGACGGAGCCCATACAAAAGCGCCCATTCTCCTTTCAACTTGATTCCTACATGTGTTCCTGAGAAAAAGGGTCTTGACAGACTGACAGACAGACAGACAGACGGACAACGAAGTGATCCTATAAGGGTTCCATTTTTTTCCTTTTGAGATACGGAACCCTAAAAAGGGCTTGATTTAGTAGAGGCTCCTCGTCTATTTTCCTTTCACTCACTTAAAAGTCTTTTCCTGCATTGTAGAACATTTTTACACAAGAACCGTGTTTCTTTCTCATTTATTATGCTGAGAGTTTTCAACGACCGCACTTTGCTTGCAAGATGCTTTTATAATCCCAGTAAAATGAGCGGGGAAACAGTCTGAGACGACAAATTTGTCATAGCTCGTTTTAATACCATACGCTTGTACGAAATAGAGTCTGTCATCAAAGCTGGAATAGTTCAAGGAAACGGGAATTAAGTCGGAATAAGACCCGTCAAGGAAAATGTTCGCGTAATTTGTCTGGAACAGACGATGTGGTTGGAATAATGTAAGCTGATGGTTGTGGATATTTATTTAATGGTCGGTAATAGTTTAGGGACTATTGCTATCATTTATAGCTGGGAAACTGTTGCTTGGATAGTTGTATCACAAGTAAAATCAATTATTGATTAAACCAACTTTTGTTTGGCAGTCTTTCGTAGAAATTGTTTTTACTAAATCATGCTATTGCTTTCGTTTTCACAATTTTTAGGGTTCCGTACCAAAATGGTAAAAAAGGAACCCTTATGGTGTGACTCAGTCTGTCTGTCTGTCTGTCTGTCTGTCACAGCTGGATATCTCAAGAACTACTAATGCTATCAACTTGAAATTTGGAACAATTTTAGACGATGATTACCCAACAATTTTTCAAGTAAGAAAGAAGTAAAAATATTTATATTTTTTTTGTAACAGGGACTGAAAGGGGGTCTTCAAAATTCAAAGTGGAGTTACTAGGGCAAGTGGGGTATCATATGAAAGGGCTCTGTTTGCACATTCTCAAACATTTTTTGTTTTTTTTTTTAGGTCCCATAGTTTTCGACTTTTGATGAAAAATGTAAAAAAAAAGACCGTTCCCCCCCCTTAACTCCGAAGTTTGCAAAGATAAAAATCTGAAACTATTCTATGTGATAGAAGTTTATGTAAAGATTACAGGAAAAATAAACCAATGTCTCTAAATAGCACACTTTTTCAGAAATCGGGACGGAACGGAACCCTCGGTGCGCGAGTCCGACTCGCTCTTGACTGGTTTTTTTTATCATTATTTTGCACAATAAAAACTAATTGCGCTCATTGCAATCCAAAAGATCACTGCCAACTATACTAAATACCTATAAATAAACTTAAAGATTCAATGTAAGTACCAACTCTGTCGTTGTACTTGTCTCAATTCAGAATATCCAAAAAGTGTTAATGTTTCTATTTCGACAATACTACATCAAAGCAACATTTCACTGAGATTGAAGCCACATCAATCTGTGTCAATATCGTACCAGGATTTCACTTTTAAAATAACTTTTCCCCATTCTCTATGTCCTTGTTTATATTTATTGTCTTCCATTCCATCCCAACATAACAAAATGTTAAAGTTGTGTCATATAAAATAAAAGACAGAATTATGTGTGTCACAATCCAATTTTGAGAATTGGTGACTGTGCAAAGGGAGAAACACGGCCACAGAATATTAATGATATAAGTTTTTTGAAGAGCTTCTCGTCGAAAACTGAAATGGCAGCTGGAATGTCTCTACATAGTAAGTGTGTTATGTCATCAACGTATAAAGGTTTTGTCTGGAGAATATGACGGAATAAATTGTGTAACGGTTTTGAACAGAAACGTTATTGTATGGAAAATTATAAATACGTATTTATTAGTAGGAAAAGGACCTACAATTATTATCAGGGATAAAAATATCACATAAATAGGAGAAAATTTGAAAACAAAATCGTTTACAATGTTAAATCATTTTACTATAATTATTGATTGGTGTAAAAGTTGCGGACTTGTGGCTAAGTAATAATAGCTGCTCGGGTCGATCGATCAGGTAAGCTACGCATGCCGCGGTTGGTCCAAGGATGGGTGATCATGACCCCTTCGTACCTCGGAAAGCACGTTAAGCCGTTGGGACGGCTGACATTCGTGTATCTTTGACAGTCGGAAGCCCGAAATTTTGACAACTAGTTTTACCGCGGGGTATCGTATTACCCAATAACTGGGTTGTGGAGGTCAGATAGGCAGTCGCTCTATGTAAAATACTGATATTCAGCTGCATCCCGTTTGACTGGGAACCGGCCCCAACACAGTTGGGAAAAGGCTAGGCAGATGATGATATGATTATAATTGGTATAAAACTTGAGCCATTCCATATGTAAGTATTCATTTTATCTCTCATTTTTCCCACCCAAGGAGACACAAAGTATCTAAGGAATCTATAAAAAATGTTGACCTCGTCTCTAAAGCTGAGCGTCTACTGGGTCTGCGCCGGCTGCAAAGCACGCACGGCACGTAACGGATTTTGGTTTGTTTGTATGAAGAAATGAAAATGCGGGCGGTACCGGTAGTGGACGCAGTGTTATATGAATTCATATAAAGCAAACCGAAATCCCGTTGCGTGCCGTGCGTGCGTTGCGACCGGCGCAGACCAGTGGACGCAGTGTTATATGAATTCATATAAAGCAAACCGAAATCCCGTTGCGTGCCGTGCGTGCGTTGCGACCGGCGCAGACCAGTGGACGCTTAGCTTAAAAGAACTATCTGTTTGAAATTCAGTGGACTCTAAAAGTGCCCGACTATCTTCAGTTTGAACAAGATGTAAGGAATTCTAACGAAGTACTCTAGATTCCACTTCTACACCAAAGGATGTTGAAATATTCTTTTGGTAATTATAGTTCTTGACCTTCAATTCAAAGTTTTCCCCAAAAATTGAGGCACATTGTTGAAGACCTAAAAGCGCTGCTTGAACTTCTTTTGAAAGATCCAAAGAGATTTTGGTCTTTCAGTCGCGTAAAAAAACATGCCCCAGCGTAAAAAATGCTCAAAGTAAATTCTGCGTGATTAATAAATAATGTGGCATTAACTCAAAGTAAAATGGAATCTAGTTAACTAATTATATTCTAGCTTCAAATATAACAAAAGTAATTGAATTAAAATGAGTAATAATGTTTCTTCTTTTGTGTTGTGTCTACAAAAGACGTTTGAAGTTTATTGTTAGTATTTATTTTAGTGAAAGTTTGGCTTCTTTATTTTATTTTCAATTTATCTTTGCCACAGAATATCCTTTGTTTCATATCCGAAACAGCTCAAAAACAGTGCAGATGCACAAACGTAAACTTTAAGCTTAAAGTATCAGACGAAGTGTCTTTGTCAAGACGTCTCGTCGTTCCTTGAGAAGTTGACAAGTTGCAACCCGATCTTCAAGGATAAGTTCCAACCGTATGAACAAGTTCAGAGACGGATAATTAGGTCGTAGTCGTAATCCGGACGAAAGAAAGTAATTAATTACTGATCCAGGAATTTAGGACCTGGGGGGCTAAAACGACCACTTTGGTAGAATCATAATAGGATAATAGGTATTATTATTAATATTTGAAATCGTAAAACGGTCACAAACCGACAATTCATAATTTATCTGCGTATACAATCCATCTGTCTGACAGTTTTGTATGGAGATTCGTAAAATGGTACACAAATTATGAATTGCTTTATTGAAGTTTAATGTCAAATACGTCAAATAGAACAATCATAATAAATTGCTGGGAATTAAGGAAATAATTCGGTTTTAGAGGAATTGCTTAATGTGGCTTTTTAGGCCCCCTATACTTTCAAATATTTTGAAAGTCCGAAAAAAGGCGAGTGTTTTTTTTTAAATTATATTGTTGTTTTTGTTCAACTCAAAACAGATTCAAAATAAAGAATTGTTGCTGTCTTTCCTTTGAATGTTTTATGTTTCTTATAGAAAAGACAACGACTTTGTAAAGTAATGTAGATGAAAATTAAATGCTTCCCGTTTTTTCCATTAGTCCTATTGTTTACTGAAATTTTCCTTCTATCTTAGATATTGACATCTAACGTAACGTAACGTAACAAACCTAAAATGTGTTTATTTACATATTTGTGTCTATCTTTCCCAGTAAACGATAAATAATTGCAGTGAATAATCTAATTTACTTTGATCGACATTATTGAAGCGTCTGGACACTAAGTGTCCTCAAGTGGCGACACGATCAGATTCTACTTAGCTTCTAAGAATACTAATCCCTTGTTTAGTACCCAGTTCTAAAACTAGGATTTATTTGTCGGGAAAATCTTTTAGAGAATAAAGTGGACGGGGTTGGACCACAAGACAGGTCGGTAAAGAGCATGTTTATATTTAGACGTTTAAAGCTCATGTATATTTTTGTGTATTAACGTTTCAATACGATGTATTCTTTTGTGTCCAAAAAACAGATCGTTGCGGGGGTTCTTTGACTTTTCTGAAGGGTATAAAGGTATTGTGTGCGTAAAGAATTATATTTAGAAGTCATAAATACTATAACATAATAATAGTACATAAGTCCTCCATGTACTAAAATAAAATGAAAAAATAAATTATAAGTGTCGTTATTGGCGAAGCTAAAACAGTGTAAGTACCTAAGTTATCGGTTAGGTAAGACCAAGAAATCGTAGTCGTATTGCTATGGTAATAAAGGTCTTGTTTGCGTAAAGAATTATATTTAGAAGTCATAAATACTATAATATAATAATAATACATAAATCCTCCATGTACTAAAATAAAATAAAAAAATAAATTAAAAGTGTCGTTATTGGCGAAGCTAAAATATTGTAAGTACCTAAGTTATCGGTTAGGTAAGACCAAGAAATCGTAATCCTATTGCTAAGGTATAAAAGTCTTGTACGCGTAAAGAATTATATTTAGAAGTCATAAATACTATAATATAATAATAATACATAAATCCTCCATGTACTAAAATTAAATAAGAAAATAAATTAAAAGTGTCGTTATTGGCAAAGCTAAAATATTGTAAGTACCTAAGTTATCGGTTAGGTAAGACCAAGAAATCGTAATCCTATTGCTAAGGTATAAAGGTCTTGTACGCGTAAAGAATTATATTTAGAAGTCATAAATACTATAATATAATAATAATACATAAATCCTCCATGTACTAAAATAAAATAAGAAAATAAATTAAGTGTCGTTATTGGCGAAGCTAAAATATTGTAAGTACCTAAGTTATAGGTTAGGTAAGACCAAGAAATCGTAATCCTATTGCTAAGGTATAAAGGTCTTGTACGCGTAAAGAATTATATTTAGAAGTCATAAATACTATAGTATAATAATAATAATAATACATAAATCTTCCATGTACTAAAATAAAATAAGAAAATAAATTAAAAGTGTCGTTATTGGCAAAGCTAAAATATTGTAAGTACCTAAGTTATCGGTTAGGTAAGACCAAGAAATCGTAATCCTATTGCTAAGGTATAAAAGTCTTGTACGCGTAAAGAATTATATTTAGAAGTCATAAATACTATAATATAATAATAATACATAAATCCTCCATGTACTAAAATTAAATAAGAAAATAAATTAAAAGTGTCGTTATTGGCAAAGCTAAAATATTGTAAGTACCTAAGTTATCGGTTAGGTAAGACCAAGAAATCGTAATCCTATTGCTAAGGTATAAAGGTCTTGTACGCGTAAAGAATTATATTTAGAAGTCATAAATACTATAATATAATAATAATACATAAATCCTCCATGTACTAAAATAAAATAAGAAAATAAATTAAAAGTGTCGTTATTGGCGAAGCTAAAATATTGTAAGTACCTAAGTTATAGGTTAGGTAAGACCAAGAAATCGTAATCCTATTGCTAAGGTATAAAGGTCTTGTACGCGTAAAGAATTATATTTAGAAGTCATAAATACTATAGTATAATAATAATAATAATACATAAATCTTCCATGTACTAAAATAAAATAAGAAAATAAATTAAAAGTGTCGTTATTGGCAAAGCTAAAATATTGTAAGTACCTAAGTTATCGGTTAGGTAAGACCAAGAAATCGTAATCCTATTGCTAAGGTATAAAGGTCTTGTACGCGTAAAGAATTATATTTAGAAGTCATAAATACTATAATATAATAATAATACATAAATCCTCCATGTACTAAAATAAAATAAGAAAATAAATTAAAAGTGTCGTTATTGGCGAAGCTAAAATATTGTAAGTACCTAAGTTATCGGTTAGGTAAGACCAAGAAATCGTAATCCTATTGCTAAGGTATAAAGGTCTTGTACGCGTAAAGAATTATATTTAGAAGTCATAAATACTATAGTATAATAATAATAATACATAAATCCTCCATGTACTAAAATTAAATAAGAAAATAAATTAAAAGTGTCGTTATTGGCAAAGCTAAAATATTGTAAGTACCTAAGTTATCGGTTAGGTAAGACCAAGAAATCGTAATCCTATTGCTAAGGTATAAAGGTCTTGTACGCGTAAAGAATTATATTTAGAAGTCATAAATACTATAATATAATAATAATACATAAATCCTCCATGTACTAAAATAAAATAAGAAAATAAATTAAAAGTGTCGTTATTGGCGAAGCTAAAATATTGTAAGTACCTAAGTTATCGGTTACCTAAGAAATCGTAATCCTATTGCTAAGGTAATAAGGTTGAAAAGTGGTTCACGGCAAATGTGCGCGATGATACCAATAGGTATTTTCTTTTGTTGTTGGAACATTAAAAAAACCCGAAAATATCGTAACTCAATACCAATTAGACTGTAATTATTATCTAAATTTTGATTTATTTAGTGATCATTATCAAACGTCCAGAAGAACGTTGAAGGATATGGCCAGAATCCCATAGGTGTATTATGAATTTATGAATGTACAAAAAATAAGGAAGAAATAATATTTCAGGGAAAATTTCATAATACGTCAGAGAGTGAAATTAGAAGACTTCCTGTGCAAGGAGGCTGTACTGGTGTGTGAGTGTGTGCTGATGAGTGGACTATGTTCGAGGAAACCAAAGAAATGCGTAGAAAATGTAGCGAATTATTAAGGAAACAAGGAAAGTGTGTTAAGTCTGTCTGTCAATAGACTCTCTAATATTACTATATTTTACCGTATTGATGCATCAAAGTCCATAATATTTATTTTGGTATTCCTACTAAAAACTTACGTGTAGTTTTCAAGTTGGCATAGTGTGTATTTTTTCAGTATTGTAAAATTTAAAATTCTAATAAATTTGTTAGCATTAGTAGTTCTTGAGATATTCAGCTGTGACGGACAGACAGACAGACTGAGTCGCACCATAAGAGTTCCTTTTTAGCATTTTGGTACGGAACCCTAATATTGTTCTTCTTCTTAGCGTGTCGATGGCTATCTAAATAATAGTCAGCCCATTGTTTGTGGAAAAGCACCACGTTTGCACTCGAGCACCCTAATTTCTCACGGAATCACTTTTCTCTTGTAAGTACTTGAAATTACATCGTTTTTAGGGTTCCGTACCTCAAAAGGAAAAAAACGGAACCCTTATAGGATCACTTGTTTGTCCGTCTGTCTGTCTGTCTGTCTGTCAGTCTGTCAAGACCGTTTTTCTCAGGAACGCCTGGAGGTATCAAGTTGAAATTAATGTCAAATACGTAGGTCTGTGGTCTCCTGAAGTCCTAAAAAACTCAAGCTTCTAAGTCAATGCAACAAAAACATACGGCCATTTATGCGACATATTTTGCATACTCGCAAGTAAACCAAAACCGCAAGTAAATTTGGTAAGAAGCAACACAAATAAAGGAAAAAGTTCGAAAATTGTTAATTTGTAATTATATCATATAAAAAAAATGTGTATGTCTGTCAGTCTGTCAAGACCCTTTTTCTCAAGGACGCGTGGAGATATCAAGTTGAAATTAATATTAAATACGTATCTAAGTCTATTGTCCCTTAGAGTTCTAAAAAAATCAAGTGTCTAAATCAACGCAATAAAATAATACGGGCACTTTGCGACACATTTTGATACTCGCAACTGTCGCAAGTAAATCAAAACCTATAGGGTGCTTCCCGTTGACCTAGAATAATGAAATTTGGCAAGAAGCAAGGTCTCCTAGCACAAATACAGGAAAAAGTCCGAAAATTGTGAATTTGTAATTTTTTGACATAAAAAAATATTATACGGAACCCTTCATTGTGCATAGTACGACACGCACTTGGCCATTTTTAGGGTTCCGTACCTCAAAAGGAAAAAACGGAACCCTTATAGGATCACTTGTTTGTCCGTCTGTCTGTCTATCTGTCAGTCTGTCAAGACATTGCCATTTTTCTCAGGAACGGGTGGAGGTATCAAGTTGAAATTAATATCAAATACGTAAGCCTGTGGTCTCTTGAAGTCCTAAAAAACTCAAGCTTCTAAGTCAATGCAATAAAAACATACGGCCATTTATGCGTCATATTTTGATACTTGCAAGTAAATCAAAACCTATAGGGTACTTGCCGTTGTTCTAGAATCATGAAATTTGGTAAGAAGCAAGGTCGTACAACAAAAATAAAGGAAAAAGTCCGAAAATTGTTAATTTGTAATTCTATCACATAAAAAAAATGTTCAAGTCTGTCAGTCTGTCAAGACCCTTTTTCTAATGGACGCGGAGAGATATCAAGTTGAAATTAATATTATATACGTAAGTCTATTGTCCCTTAGAGTTCTGAAAAAATCAAGCGTCTAAGTCAACGCAATAAAAAAATACGGACATTTTGCGACACATTTTGATACTCGCAACTGTCGCAAGTAAATCAAAACCTATAGGGTACTTCCCGTTGACCTAGAATAATGAAATTTCGCAAGAAGCAAGGTCTCCCAGCACAAGTAAAGGAAAAAGTCCGAAAATTGTGAATTTGTAATTTTTTGACATATTTTTTTTTTTTTTTGGATCCAATGTTAAGTTTGTTTTTGGATAAATTCTTTTCAATTACGGAACCCTTCATTGTGCGTGGTCCGACACGCACTTGGCCGGTTTTTTTTTTAAAATAAACTATTAGTTTTAGGTTACTTGGAACAAAAAACCTAAACGAACGAACGCAGTGACAAAAGTGCGAGGGTTGCCATAATACGATTTAAAATTTCCCCACCACACAACATTATTCCCAAATTATAGGGAAACAATTTAACATATGAAAACCCTTCGAAACACACGGATTAAAAGATGGCTTCACTTTTGATGTTTTCGGCGCTCCATCTTCTTTTTTATGTTGATCTGAGACAGATTCCCAATTGCACCACAAATCACTAAATGCGTTTAATACTAAACATGTCATATTGAAACATCATTCTGTCTCTGTCATCTACAAATGACTGACAGAAACAGAACGCTGTTTTAAATACGTTTAGTGCTTAACATGTTTAGTGATTGGTGGTACAAACGGGCCTTAGTCATCAAACTTAATCATTCTACCCTAAAATCACGTTTAGGTTGACGTATGTGCTTGGACACATTGGTGTCTTCATTTCACTTATTTATAGGGTCTAGCATCATTAAAATGTTGCTACTATCAAAACCCAACCATAAGGGTTTACCTGCCGCCACCGCGCCGGGGTCGCGGGTTGTTCGAAAGACATACCGTGGCCCTGGCACAGGCAACTGAAGGAACACGGTTGGGTTTTAGTCAGTAAAGAGCGGCAGAAGTCATTTGATGATTTCCCATCGAAAAAAAAAACGGTTTATTCTATCATAGAGGTAAAAAAATAACACTTTCCATTTCAATTCGGTTTTTATTACTGTACTCAACTATTATCAAAGTTGACGCGAGTATTATAATCAAAATGTTCGTTGGCTAAATATTTTTCTGGCACGTACCGGCGAACAGCGGCGCGGCGACTAAAATTTTTTCGACAAATATTTTTCCTGGTGCGCGCTGTTTTATTTGTCCTGTCATTTGTTTTACTGCCGTGCACAAAATTTCACATCAAAAAGGGAATATAGTTTTTTGTTGCGATTTGGGGCTATAAAGGCTGCGGCTTTGGCTTGCTGGATTACTCTTACAAATACCGTCAAATGGGGTTACTTTGATACTACGGGTTAATTTTGATAACAACTTTCGACTTATGAAAACTAATTTTATTCGATCTGTGAATAACCGAAGGTCGATGACGATCAAGATATTGAGAGGGAGCGCAGGGCTTTAACGGTCAGAGGTAACGTAGATTCTTCCGCTGCTCAAAGGTTTTATACGGGAAATCTGTGGGTCAGTCACATCAAAAGATCGCTGTATAGCATCTTCAGGATGATGTTGGGGCTGCCTCGCTTCTGTTTTGTCATCGGGGATGTTTGTGCTGTAGGTATAGCACTGATGGCTTTCATGCCATCGTCCGCAAGAAAATTTTATCGCTGATCTGCAGAACGCGTGACAACAGCAACGGAATTCTGAAGACAGATCTCTACTCCGTTATGGACATCCTTTGTTAAGCGGGTAATTTGAATGTATTTTAATTTTATTTTAGTTTTATTTTTGTTTTAATTTTATATTATTTTATTTTAATAATTTAAATTTAAATCGGCCTATAAGGATACCTGAATATCTGAAATAATTATCTGAATTATCTGAAATAAATGTTTTTTTTTTAATAAGGTTTTGTTAGTGTTAAAGTATTTACACTTTTGATACCTTCAAAAATCGTTACCTATATAAATTTTTTCATCAGACAAAAAATGTAATTAAACTAAACCCGCAGTATCAATGTAACCCCATTTTTCCGGTACTTCATTCATTTAGTTTTGTCTCGACTTCAGCTTTTTGAATGTCACAATGAGAATTTTGGCGACTAGAAATAAACTACTGAATTTTTTTGTGGATGCTTTGATTCTATCCTTTTGAAAATCATTGATGTTATAAAAATGTGTACTGTTTAGAGCGAATACATTTCTGTACATACAAATCAGAACAGAATTTACTCAAAATAATTTAAATGATCAAATATTTCATTTTGAACTCTCACTTCATAGCCCCTATTTTAATGGTGTATGCCATCTGTATTCGTATGTTTTAGTTAAAACAAACTTTGGGACGAATTCTCGCGATTCATGCTCTGCATTATGTCATAAAACATTTAGGCTGGAAACTGAGCCATTAGTTTCAATATTGTCCGACTTAATTTAGCGAAACAGCGAGAAGAAAGCCTAAGTATTCATTTATTTTCTATTATAAAATGAGGTTTGTTGACCTTCAGTTTTATTTTAATTAAAGAGAAGTGAAAGAGATATTGACGATGAATTTGCAACTACAGCGTCGAAAATTAACCCCAGAATATTGGTTGAATTAATCTAACAAACAGAAAGAGCTATGGTAGCTTTCAAGAAGTTCAGAAATAAACATACCAATTTGCTTTTTAGGGTTCCGTACCTCAAAAGGAACAAACGGAACACTTGTAAGATCACATCGTTGTCCGTCTGTCTGTCAAGACCCTTTTTCTCAGGAACGCGTGGAGGTATCAAGTTGAAATTAATATGAATTACGTAGGTCTTGGGTCTTATGGTCTCTTGGAGTCCTAAAAAACTCAAACTTCTCAGTCAACGCAATAAAAAAATACGGCCATTTATATGACATATTTTAATACTCGCAAGTAAATCAAAACCTATGGGGTACTTCCTGTTGACCTAGAATCATGAAATTTGATAAGAAGCAAGGTCTCACAGCAAAAAAAAGGAAAAAGTCCGAAAATTGTTAATTTGTAAATAACTTTATCACATGACAAAATATGTTTTTGGGATTACAATGTTAAGTTTGTTTTAGGGATACTTAAATTCTTTTCAACTACGGAACCCTTCATTGTGCGTGGTCCGAAACGCACTTGGCCGGTTTGTGAGAAACACACATAAATGGAAGCCTACACAGTACACAGAAAATAAAAGTCAACAGTCAATACCTAGCAAGAAATAAAATGTTTGAACGCTAAAAGAAAATAAGTAATAGAACCTTAATTAAGTTCATTTCGTAAATGTATTGCGGAAGTAGACTCTCGGGGATAGAACGACAGTCTTAAAAAAAAGCATTGTGAAGATAGAACCAAAATTGTCTTACTCATGTTCAATTGAGGCTGCAAATATAATTAGATTGGATCGACTTCTACGTAGCAAAACCTATTCGACTTCCGATCTTATAACTGGTGCACAAAGGTTGAAATTGGATAATCAATTTAAAAATGCGCTGCAACCACTGTTGCATCTTAATTAGGAAAACTTATTAGCTCGCGGTAAGAAGGAATTCGTGAGAAATGCAATTGCACTGCGGTTTTATTCTAAATTATTTGAAATTCTAATTGGAAGTTGTGCATAGTAATTGAATTTAGGTAGATACTTACACTTTGCAGTATATTTTCTTTTACGTTAAAAAATAAGGCAACTAAAATACGAGTCTTTGGAACTAATCAACCAAAGTACACAGAAGTTAATAGTCGAAACAATTGCTTTTATAGCTTGAGTGGTATGCAAAGCAGTACGTATTAAATTCGAATTCAAAACGAGTACTTACTTAAACACAAAATTGTCTCTTGTAGCTTAATGCCGAAAACCTTTATTACAGCAGTGGCTAGGTACCTATTGTTGTTTTCACTGCAAAACATTTTCTGAAATTCTCAACACCCATTTCATCACACGGCTGCTTAAACACACCTCTAAAAAGTTTTAAGAGGACTGTCGCATTTTGTCACCTCTCTCGCTCATACGGGACCAAATTTTTAAGAATGTTAAATGAAATGGTGCTTTTTTGAAAAATGTAGGTAATCAATTAGCGAATTGGTGCATAATATTAATTTAATAGGTAATTATTAAAATCACATTTTTATTGTGGCATTTATTTAACTCATCTCATCATTTAGGTAGGTACCTATTAAATTAATATTATTTACATTTTTATTATTTTACACAATCAATGGTAATGTTAAATTATTTATACTATGTACAAGTAGGTATAAAAAAAATAAAAAAGAGCTCATAGGGCATCAAAAAATTCGTCCGCATATTATTTATTATTATTATTCATATTATTTACTAGTTCGCTAATTGATTACAGACTGAGTACATCAAGCTACTACAATCTGTCAAATTTCTTTAATACATTTTCATCTTTATCGCTAAAGCGTTAGGTTCAAGGTTGATTGGGAAAATTTGACAGTTTCGAGTGGCTTGATCTGCTGGCGTCTGTACATTTTTCTAAAAAGTTTTCATTTAACAATCTTAAAATAAGGTCCCGTGTGAACGAGAGAGGTGACAAAATGCGACAGCCCTGTTAACGTAATTCGTTTGTCACTCCCCCCCCCCTCGTTTGTCTCCCTCCCTTTAAAACTTTTGTCACCATAACTGTGTGCAATTACTGTAAGAAGGTCATAAGTACCCAGTCATTGTAGTCCTTTTTATTTGGGACATTGTCCTCATTTTGTAGGATTAAAGCTTAGTTTGCGGACACGTAGTCTAGCTTAATCAGCGTGTTTAAGTAGTAACTAGCTTTTGCCCGCGGCCTCGCCTGCGTAGATGTCGGAAAATATCCCACAAGAACGTACTACCGGGAAATCCTTCCTTATTCCTTGTCTAAAGGGAACCTCTGTGCAAAATTTCAGCTTTCTAGTTCCAAGGGTTTGGGCTGGACAAGTCAGTCAATCAGTCAGCCAGTCAGGACTTATCTTTTTATTTATATAGATAAAAAGATAACCGGTGCTTCTGTGCTTGCTCCATTTTTTCAGGATTCAATGTTTTTAAGCACGATGGCAAATTTTCTGTTCAACATAAATACAGAAAGAGTCTCGATGTTATATTTTTCGGATTAATTTAAAGGCCTTTTGATGTTCGAGAAGCAAAGGAAGTATGAAAGTATTTCCAATTGAAGAGATCCTTAACATTTATTAATTTGGCAATAATTATTTCGTAGAATCTATTTGTACATTCATAGGAAATGTATTTATTGTGATGAAAATTCCCTCCCAATAACGTTATTGTGGTTGATAAACAGAAATAATAAAAATATATGACTTTCAATATTCCTAGAAACAACTCACCAAAGCCAGGACAATTTCTAGCGAGCGAGTCTTTAAAAATCCAATATTCAAAATTGTTCATATCAAAAGTCAAGAATCGTATTGCAATGGCAAAGGACATATTACTTTTATTTGCTAGGGCACTAGTACGATTGCTTCATATCCGTAAGCATGTTGAAATGAAAACGCAATATTATTTGTTTTATAAGATAGACAGGTAGGTAGAAAATTTGTTTCACCCGCGACCAGTTTTTTATTTCAAGAACGGGGTATTTCCTAAGAACGGTTATAATGATCATAGGGGTTTGAGCCGATAAGAATAAAGATCCTTTGCCTTTCCTGGTGTGTAAGCCATCCGTAAAGTGCAGGCCACACTGGGAACTAAGTGAAACGTAGCTAAGTTCGTTTAGCTTTCCTCCGCGTGTTTTCATAACTCGTTTCGCTTAGTACGTGGCGTGAACCGCAGTATGAAAAGACGCGGAAAAAAACGAACTTAGCTTCGTTTCGCTTCGTTCCCAGTGTGGCCTGCATTTTAGGATAACTGCACAAAACAACTTACTTACTTACACCTTTTTTGAAGTCTGTTTAAAAGGGACATCTGCTGCGAAAAATAAGACAGTATTAAATTTAAAAAGATGGAAACGTCGCAAATTCTTGTCAAATGTTTCGCTGTTTTGATTAACTTCGTTCCGATGAGGCCTGTGGTGGGAATGATCGGCACAGGTCTCGACAGGCGTGGCGTATGCCAGGCCACGACAGGCCGTGGGACCACAGCATAAGGTCTGCGCAAAGCCCACGAAGTTCAAATTTTCTTACATATTTTGCAATTTGTAGTCAGGTAGAATAGTGTGTTAATCAAAATATGATTCGCGACTATAAACACATGTATTGTATGTAGACTATACATATTTACAAAATAAAAACCATCAATACAACTCTCTTAGTTCAAATTACCTATTATATAGGCACCTGACCATAGTGACTTGCAAATCACAAAAAAAAGTAAGTTAATTTTAATTTCGCGAGCTACCTTTGCGCATCCACGGTATGTAAGTTATTTCGTTTTGATTATAAAAGAATGGAACACACATACAGAAAAATAAATATACATACGTTTATCGAAGTACATAAAAAAGTACCTAGAAACAATGTAGGTAGCAGTTTTTATTTAATCTGTGCTACGATTGCGCCAGGTCCTATGTTTATTCGACTCGGATATAAGCAGACGTTACTTTGAATTTGCATTACACAGAGATTGTGGCGCACTTGAATAGGATTGTTCAAGCTTCCTTTGCTGAGAATTCTAGTACATTATGTAAGTATTTTATGGCGTCGAAGATATTGAAATGTAACAAGAATTTTCAGGTGGATAGTGTTTTGCCTTTATCGGTATAGTGGAATTTGTATTCGTATTGTGCGAATTTTGTTTTTATTTTTAGCTACCTACTTCATTTTCTTTGATAGCCTTTTTTTTTGGAAATTGATTCACCGAGTTTTTTTTCACTTTTTCACACACGATACTGCTTGTGGTCTTTTTTTAGGCCCTAATCATTTAAAAAACAAATAAAATAAAAAAAAACAAACAAAACAGAAAAACAAAAAAAAACTTTTTAGAATGTTTGTCTGCCTATCGGTCTGTTTGGGCCGGCTTATCTACGAAACGGCTGGACTGATTTTGACAGGACTTTCACTGACAGGTAGCTGATGATTTAAGAAGTAACCTAGGCTACTTTTATTTTGGAAAAATAATTACAGTTCCGGGCAAAAAAGGGCTGGCGAAGCCGCGGGCAAAAGCTAGTGAAAATAACTTATTTGTTGTGCTTTATTCAAGCAGAAATAGTAATCAAACTTATTTACCTTAGTGAAATTTCAAGCAATTTGCTAATATATGTTTTTTCACAAGCATTTACGTCACTTGGTAATTATTATGAAATTAATTTACTCACATTTATTAGAAAATTATTTATTGAGTTTTAGATGAATAGATAGATTGCGTTGCATCTCCATTAATTTTCAAAATTAGTCTATGTTTTCTCTGACACTTATTTTGCTGAAATAAATAATTAATAACACTTTAAATTTGTCTCTAATGAAACTTAATACAATAGTATTTACGTCACTTGGTAATTATTATGAAATTAATTTACTCACATTTTACTATTGTATTAAGTTTCATTAGAGACAAATTTAAAGTGTTATTAATTATTTATTTCAGCAAAATAAGTGTCAGAGAAAACATAGACTAATTTTGAAAATTAATGGAGATGCAATGCAATCTATCTATTCATCTAAAACTCAATAAATAATTTTCTGAATCATCAATCAAAATCAATGTTTAATCAAATCTGTTTTATATAGACAAGCAGATGTGTATAAACAGAGAAGCAATTTGTCTTCTATTAGCTGAAGTACGGTTGCATCCATTGCTTTTAATTTGTTTTTTTTTTTTTTGCTTTATTCCTGCACTTAAATCGCTTTCTTGTTTACCCCGTATCACTTGGTTATAACTTCTATTTGTTGTTTTTGTTTTTTATTTACGTTCATTTACTCCTGCTACGCTTTCCAAAAAGCGTATTTTTTAGGTGTATTTAGTGTTAGGTGTTAGGTTAGTAGTTAGGTGTTTTTATTTACACATGCATTTTAGAGGATATGAAAACATGTATAAAATCATATACGTGTATTAAATTTTCAATTTATTAGGTTAGATACGTTTAAAAACCTCAATTACCTGGTTAAATACAATTTACCTAGGTACAGTACAACTATTTTCTTAATGTACAGTCTGCAACAGAAATAAGTAACCAGTGTTGTAGTGTGCGTGACACTACAAAACTGTATTGCTACTGTTAAAACGATTCATTTACAGCACACAATGCCCTCACGCACAGATCGCGTTCATGTGCGAGTGAGTGCGCTAATGTCTTCTCAATTATAGTATAACATAATTTCGCGTTGAAAACTTAAGCGTTCGTAGCCCAACGAATAAGGCATTATACTTCTGAGTACTACGGTGTGAGTTCAAATCTCTGAAGTGATGATTCTTTTTGCGATTTATTATTTTAAGCTAAAGCAATTAGAACAATTTTTGTTAAGAAAATGTTTTATTTATTTAAAATTGCTTAAATAAATAAAACCATTTTTAATAAATATCTTTATTTAAAAAAAAGAACATCAAAAGTGAACATGTTTTATTATAAATACAACAATATGTTTAGAACATGCTATTACATCTTTTTATACCATTATATAATATGTATACAACAATGGGCGGAGTGAATAAACATGTCACATAGATAACAAATATAATCTGATCCAGTAACAATAACATCACTCACACACTCCTACCTACACAGTACCGCCGACTTAATTTATTATGGCTAAATATGCTGTGAAAGTATTAAGTATTTCGTTTAGGTATCTATTATAAAATAAAGTCGCTTTTCATGTCTGTCTGTGTAGCCGCGTTGTTCTTCTAACGCCACAGATTTTGATGCGGTTTTCACTATCATGATAAATATTTAACTTATATATTATAGAAACCTTCATGTTTTAACAAGTCGTAAAAACCGTGCGAATCAGGGCCGGGTCGCTAGTTCAGTTATATACAGATATGAATTACCTACATTTTTGAAAATTAAAATTAAAATAAAAACATTTACCACCTGTATCGGGAACAGTAGGTATTATAATTATTACCAACCATTATTAATTATTTCTAGGAAAATAATAGATTTAAAAACGTTAAAATGTCTGAAATTTAAAGGTAGTATATAATATGTATGTTACGATAAGTCGGTGGTGATTTTCGACGAAGACATTTTTCATCAGTAATTATGACGACATTGTTTTGTCAATCGAAGTGCCGATATTCCGCGATTTTGACGGTGCACGGTATATAACAAAATTTTACGCGTCGGTTTGCAACATGTCAAACCGTCTGCTTGCAGGTGGTTCCGTACAGTTTGCATAATGACGTTGTGTGCTGCTGCTGTTATGCTGGTCTAAGCGAATGGATCTGATGTATGGGTGGCAACAATCTCACGCACGATGCCGAGGCGAAACATTTGTGTAAGCCAATGGTGTCGGTCCAGGCAGGCGACGGTTTATTTCGCTTGTCTCAGTGACAATGCACCCACAGTCAAACGGTTTTTCTCTACAAAAAAAAAAGTGAAAATATTAGGTCTAAACATACACCTCCCAAATTATAAATTAAGAAATAAAAGTTACACAATATAAATACAATGCAGAGAATATATATTTATATACTTAAATACAATTGATATATAAGGCTAGTGGTCAGTAATAATAAAAATTATAATACGATAAAATGGAAATAAAAAGGCAGGGCGAGTGACCTAGGAAATACATAATATCATACTTATAAAAAATAATATAATATAATAATGACACAAATAAAAAAAACAAACAACAAATAATATAATATAATGATGATTTTTTATTTTTTCTAAAAAGTATTAAACAATATTATTATACTTTATTTAGAATAGAAATCCTTTGTTTAATTACCATACATGCAATTTACATTTTTAAATATTTTAGATAAAAAATGAAATCTTTTAAAATTGTATTTTATTATTATTATCTAATCATTTACAAACATATTCATTATTTTTGAATATTTTATTACAAAACACAGATAAAAAACTATTACTATAATACTGTGTAAACCAATAATGGAAATGATTAAATAATTATCGATATAATGAGTGGCTATGCAGTTAACAAAAATTGTATTTATTTGTTAACTGCATAGCCACTCATTATACTAAATTCAACTATTCCGGTGTCATTTCCTATTAGATTCAACTATTCATATTCACAATTCGTTAAATGAGATACAACAGACAATCATAATAAAATTACTGGGTGGGATCACGGTGACATAATAAATTAATACATTCTAATAATAATTTCACTCACCGATAGCATTGGGCGCCTTGCGATTTCACTAATAGAAATATTTTTTTTCTCATGCAAAACAATAATCTGAGCTTTTTGAAATCTTGTTAAATGATGCATGGTCTAAATTAATCAATATATCACAATCACAAACTTCAAGTGCAAAAGAAAGAGTATAATGTGTAGTTGCTAATGCAGACTGACTACATAAGTTCACAATTAAAGGCAGGAATATATTTTTAAAGCGGGTAGTTAGCTTCTAAACTGGGAAATAATTTTAAGTAGGCGAGAAACTTGTGGTAGATTCTCAAACTGGTCAGAATATCGCTTTATTCAGTTAGTATATTCATTTTAAATTACAAAATCTCAAAAATAATATTTTAGTAAACTCGAGGCTCGAACTCAGATCATTCAGTCACTGTAGGTTGAATGCTTACCTGTTGCGCCACGAGAGCAACTATCCTACATTGCGAAATTATGTTACACTATCATTTAAAAGACGTCAGCGCACTCACTCTATGAATGGGATGTGTGCGAGGCTGTCATTGTGAGCAGTACGTACAGTAGGATATAGTTTTGTAGTGTGCGTGTCTGGTTACTTAATTCCTTTGGCCTGTGTACCTCGGCAAACTTCGTGTTTCGTCAGTCATCGGATCCTACAAATATAGATAGGCAATCTACTATAGGTACATAAATAAAATAGCTTGGCAACTGATAGAAATCCAACGACTGACGAAACACGAAGTTTGCCGAGAGACATTAAGAAAATAGTTGTACTGTAATTGATGTAGACTCAAATGTCATTGATAGGAAATGCACAAACAAATGCGCATTACAAAACTCACTAATGTGATTTAATTCTTGTGAAAGTATTGAAAAATTAGTCTGGTTTTTGCTAGTTTAGAAATAATATTCTGCCTTGTAATGAGAATGTCAGACTGTTAAGGTAAAAATACTACATTTTCTAAACTACATTTTTAAAGGTATAAAATCGTAATCAGTTACTACTAAACTACCTACACTGTTACTGAACTTAGCTTATTCATCATTCTCATGCCCTTATCCCAATTTATTTAGGGTCGACGCAACATGTATTTTTCTTCCATACTTCTCTAATAGTCGTCATCTCGGTAGTCATCCCCTTTGTAGTCATATCATCTTTCACACAGTACATCCATCGCTTCTATGGTCTTCCCCTACTCCCATCTTTTCTCATTCCTAGTGGCTTATTATCCTTCGCAATTTGTAAGAATCAATTCAGGGCAATCGGCTGTTAGTGCCTGAACTAGTTTCGGGCAGTGTTGTGACCCTTTCCCTTCAAAACTAGGGTCCTAGGATCATAAATCACAGAGTTTATTGACGTCGGGATCCATCTAGATAATTGTAGTCCGTCCCATGTTATATTGGGTCTACATACTGGAGAATTTAACTACCAACTTCGCAATTTTATCTACTGGGTACAGACAGGTTTTTAAGTAAGCTCTGCATGGTTGCTCGACCAATGACTTGCTGCAAACGAATTAGTTTCAATTTTGTTAAAAAAACAATTTGTCGTGTCGCAATTTTAGAAGACATGTATGTTGTACAGGTCTGGCTCGTTCTATTTTTAGAGTTAAGTAGTCAACAAGAAACCCATATAGTTTCGCTATGTCCGTCCGCAGCTTAGCTCAGAGGCAGTACTAGAAAGCTATTATTTGGCATGGATATATATATACATAAATTCATTACTCCGACAAAGTGGTAAAATAAAATCTTGAAAAAAAATTTTTTTAGGGTACCTTCTGTACACGTAAAGTGGGGATGTTTTTTTTTCTCGTCTATGATGTGGGGTGTTGTTAGATGGGTTTTTCAAAAATATTACGGGTTTGTGATGACAATTTTTCGATTTAAGGATCTGTTTCTGAAATATTAAGCTTTTAAAGTGCTAATTTTTGTTAGAGTTAAAGAGTTAAGTGTCTGTCCCCCCCCGCCCTCCCCCGCCAGATAAACGGTTAGTTTTAGATGGGTACGGTAGTAGTATATATAACGAAGTTAAATGGAAAATTATCACAGCTAAGTAGGCTTTTCAAGTTTACGAATAATACCTAGTCATTTATTTATGAAACAACAAAAAGCCCTCTTCTTCCTCTCTTCTTTGTCCGCAAGATGCCATTTTTTGGCCAAAGAATTTTTTAGCATTGCCATTCAACGTGGCAATGCTGCCAGTCTTCTGGGCACGTTTCTGGATGAAATCTATTTATTTATTTTATGTATTATCTCAGGCAGCTGTGGCCCATACAAAACACAATAAGTTTACAAATACAAAAAAAATACTACATGAAAAAAATGCGGATGAGTACCTACTTCAACGCCCAAGTGTTCTTTTGTTTTTATATTTGTTTGTACAGTTAGTTAGTCATTTAATTTAGTACCTAGTGTAAATATGTAGTTAGTTGTGTATGTATTGTACATAAGCATTTTAATATGTTGTTACATAATTGAAGAAATAACTTTTGAACTTCGCCTCAACCTTATTTACTAAAGTAAATATTTTTCTTAAACGAATTTTTATATTCCATTTGGGATTGAACAAAAATGTAATTTATAAGTTGTCTTGTTCTCAAACTCATTTAATACCAGACTTCAACTGGCAATCCGGCCGGCATCAAAATTTAATTTTACAAATAAGGGCATTTGATTAGCCGTAAAACATGTTTATCAAGATACTGTCTTGGGTTGGTGATTTAATTTGAAATTCCTAATTAACAGCTTAAGATCAATTCATTATCGTAAAATTTATAACCCGGAGTCTATTTCTTTAATATAACATACAATTTCGTTTTATTTCCGAGACACACAACACACACACATACAATTTTTTTTTTTTATAATGATAGCACTTTTTCGGCAGACTTGCATTCGTTAATTATATTTAAGTACTAAAACTTAGGATCAGTGGTGGCTTAGCACTAGGAATTTGAATAAATGTGGTAGGTGCTCCTACAGGGTAACAGTAACAATTCTAGTTGTGGCTTTGCAAGTCGTACCTACTTAGGTAATCATTTGATAACATTCCTTGATACTTGTAAATCCATGATCTCGTGGATATTTTATTTTATTTTTTATTTTTACTACATTGGGACACAAAACAATTACATGTTATAATATTACTATAAAAGTTATGAGCTAAAGTGGGCTAGGGTAAACATGTAATCCACACTAATGTCCGTGGAATAAATATACTAGGGTAAGTTTGAAAAATAACGCGCGTCAGGCCACAAGCAGCATTTTGAGGAATTGAAATTATTGAAGCAATTCGACGGCCATTTTTTTAAATTTTGTAAGGGATAAAGAGAATAAATCAAGATCAATAAAGTGTGTGTTATATGTTTGTAAAAGACGGCGAAGAGGTGCCCGCTCACCAGCGCAGGTTCTGCACTGTGCAGTGTGGAACAGCCGGGGAACGCGCACCCCTCGCCGCATTACAGTTCTGGGTACAGTGTAACAAACTTTATTTGTAATATCGGAACAGTCAAACTTGTTATTACATATACCATGAACCATCATGGCCATCAATAACGTGCGTCTGGACTCCAGGCTCAGAAGTTTATATTGTTTTAATAATGCTATGATATGATGGATATGAAACAACAGTGCCAGAAAAAATCTTTCTTTAACGGAAACATAAGTCAGATGTCGAGGATAAACAAAAATGGACGATCGGACATCGCCCGCTGGCGATAATCCGGCTCACAAGCTCCTAGCTTAGCCCCTGTCGGATCGGTCTGTGTATCTCGAAAATAATTGGGAAATAAGGCGAACAAATGAACGGGTAACATGGAAAATGCGGAAACACTCCGTTTGTGAATAGCTATTGGAAGAAATGGAAATATAAAATGACCAATAGCTATTGTCCTTTTAGAAAAGAAGCTTGTTGCTAAGTTTTAACAGCCGCACGGGTCGATCCATCATGTTAAGCTACGGTTTCCGGGGTTGTCCGTGGATGGGTGACCATCTTTAAATACCAGACTCCTCCGTGCCTCGGAAAGCACGTTAAGCCATTGGTCCCGGCTGTCATTCCTGGATCTTTGACAGTCATTTATCAGAAGCTCGAAAGTTTGACAACCAGTCTTACCAAGGGGTATCGTATTACCCAGTTACGGGATTGTGGAGGTCAGATAGGCAGTCGTTTTATGTAAAATACTGTTAATCAGCTGCATCCCGTTAGACTGGAAGCAGACCCCAACATAGTTGGGAAAAGGCTAGGCAGATTGATTATTGACCTTTTACAAAAATAAAAGATGTCATTTGGAATTTGTTGGTATATAAGACGATTCCGATACCAACTACATAAGTATTTAAATAATCTAGTGATTCCTTAGTGGGTAAAAGTAGGTAAAAGCAAAAAATATTTTTAGTTAAGTATATCGTTTTTGACCAAGTTAATTTTGTATTACCAATCTAAGCAACAAAGATTAAATTACCTACTCTTCAATATAAAATACATACAATGCGTTTCAAATAGGAATAGGATTGACTTAGCGCCATGCTGTGACGTCGTAGCTGTCAGATCGAATGAATTGGGTAGGATGAGCAAAACAAGATATTTTTTAGATAACATTTAAGTTACGAATCATGAACTAAGAATTTTTAATTCTTTCTGGTAAATTGTTGCCAACAATGAAAATATGAAAGAAAGTAGTATTATTTAAAAAAAACTAATTATGACTAATATTTTGATGTTTTTTTTTTTCACTTTGAATTAACTAAGACTAGGTTAGACAAAAAAATAAAACGTTATTGATACGCAAATAAGTTTTCTTTGCAAACCGTACTTTTCAATCAACATTTAACAGATAGAGGTCATTGACGTTCCTATTCTTATTTGAATCGCATTGTACACTGTAAGCGAGTGTACTGTCTACCACAGCTTGTATTTGTATAGCTCTGTGCCAATCTGAGGTATAACTAGGTCCAATTTGCTTTGTACACATACAAACATTAATATATTCTCAGGGCTGAATCTTGATGCTTGAGGTATCCTTACAGCGTTAGGAGAGATATTCAACAACTTTCCATAAGGTAGGTAGGTACATACCTACCTTAGTAATACTGTCCCAAATGTTTCCAGGTCAAGTGAGTGAGGCGCTCAGCAACTTCATTATAGAACCTTTGGGAGAAATTCATGACGTTTTGGTATTTAGTTCAGAACTTACTGTCGGAAGCTGGCACTTAGCGATTGCTGTGAAGGATTATCGTGAGTTTTTTTTTTTTAGCTTGTTATTAAACTAGTGTGATATTTAATGATTTGAGACGTGAAAACTTTTAAATTCATAAAACGTGATTGCAAGATCTCTTGATAAGGTTAAAAGGGCTGTCGAATTTTGTCACCTCACTCGCTCACAGGGGACCAAATTTTCAAGAATAATAAATGAAAGGATGCTTTTTTGAAAAATGTACCTAATCAATTAGCGAACTAGTAAATAATATTAATTTAATAAGTAATTAGTAAAAACACATTTTTACTGTGGCTTTTATTTAACTCATCTCAAAAACAGATAATACTTTTTGACCTCAGTATATATAACACAGTAGAAATGTGTTATTAATAATTAGGTAACTATTAAATTAATATTATTTATTAGTTCGCTAATTGATTACATTTAAAAAAAAAACAACTTTTCATTTAACAATCTTAAAAATTTGGTCCCGTGTAAGCGAGAGAGATGACAAAATGCGACAGCCCTCTTAAAGATAGACAATTTAGATAGAATTATTTTGACCTTGACCCTTCGAAAATTGAAAGTGAAGCTTTGTTCTACAAATAAAACCAGCGATGTAAAATGACGAATGTAGTTAAAACGACGGGCAACAATGTGTTATGTCGGGCTTGGGCCCACACCAACATCAACGTCAACCCCCGTCATCGCCATAAACATCGCGGTAATTATTCCGATAACTATTGCGATAAATTGAGTAGTCACACTTGAACGCCGCCACCGAGTTATCGCCGCGTCAATCGGCAATGTGAATGCCGAAATGAAAATTATCGCGATAAGTTGTGGCTACACCTACGACTTACGTCCATCATCGCGATAATCAATGGCCGTTGGTGTGGCCCAGAGATTAGTGGAGACAACAGCACAACCGACGACGCTGCAAGCGCGACCTAAACGAATCAATTTGGTTTCATCGTTTGCACCTCCCAATTATTCATAACTATTCATACAGAAGCGAGCAAAGTGCCCACTTTGCCTCGTTTCGTCCTTCCTCGCTCCGGTCTAGCCGGAATTTAGAATAATCGCAACAGCTTTAGGTATTTGAATAATTTCGCTTCCAGTTTTTTTTAAGCCAGGAATTATGTTGCGTCACTGTGAATCCTAGTGAAGTAGGTTTTGGTAAAATATTGAAGCGATAATAACTTTAACTTTTAATTAGTACGGTTAAAAACCAATTACAATAATTATAGAGACATATATACACTACTATTTTTTAATTAGTACAAATACATAAAGGGCTTATTAGAGAAGGTCTTGTTATTATATATGTAAAGTCTCAATAAATAATATTCATAAACAGCAAAGTTATTGGCGTTTGTTTATATCCCAAAATGTCACTCAATGTATGGAAATATTGTACAGGCTATTCATAGTTGTATTCATTCTCTCGCTCTCGCATTCGCGTGCTCTCGCTCGAGCTTGCCCGCCTCGGACAGCTGTTATCGTATCATAATCATGAATTTACCAATTATGACAAATTTTCGTGGACAATTTTGGTATTTCGTTTTTTTTTACTTTTGACTACGCAAATATGATCAGTAACGGGTACGGATAGAGCCCCATTTTTGTTTGTACTAATTAAAAAATAGTGGTGTATACACAGAGAACAAAATTTGTAAAAATAAAAAAAAAAAACAATAAAAAAATTTGCAATAGGTACTTTCATGAATCCCTCTCACAGTACTTCTGACATGCCAATAATATCTTCGTCCATTCATCCGCAAACAGATCGTTTGTTGGATTAGAATCCAAGAGATCATTAAGTGCGGCCAGAGTGCGAGGTACTGGGGACTGAGCACGCGCAACAGTGCGACATGGGGGCACAGCAAACAGCCTGTGTTTGATAGCGTGGGTATTTAACTTCACTCCTTGTTTCTCCGAAGGGTTGGGCAGGCGTGTACCTATAATACGACCACATTTTGCACGTTATGTTCTTATTATGTTTTTCGGTTCAATTATATTTTATACTAGCTGACCCGACAGACGACAGACCCGACTGTTCCAATTTCAATAATTCAAAATTCCCATAGAAAATCCACTTTCAGTTTTCCCGAATTTTCCAATTTTCCCGGCAACTTTTCCAATTTTTCTCTACGTAAAAACCTTCTCCTGACAATAATAAACACAACAAAAAAATAATTAGCGAAATTGTTCCATCCGTTCACGCGTGATGCGATGACCAAGGGAAACAGGGATTCATTTTTATTTATAGATAATATAATATTGCTTAACTTTGGAGATCTTAATTCATTTACTACGTAAGAACCTTTACGTTTCCAGGCATTGCTTCAAAAATGTTTGGGTCGAAAATGTGTTGGTTAATTGGCTTAACTAAATCAGCTGCTATTTCCTTGATAAATCATACTTCAATCACCCGGTTTTCTCATCAAAATGTATGAATTTAATGAACTGTGTAATTTTCTCATCATAATTTAATTATTGACGTTTCATCATAACTTGAGTTCTGTAAAAAATTAATTTTACAGAGTAGGTACGTACCTACTGATAATTATTGAATAAATAACTTTGTGTTTACATTAATAGGATTAAGTAAAGCCTATTAGTTTACAACTTTGAAAATATTACATCAAGACGGTAGTTTAGCACGAAAATAGAATTTGCTTGTTAGTGCCGTTTTTGTATCTGTATATTTAAGGAGCTTAAAGTTGCGCGTCCACCGGATCGGAATCGGAGCGTCCGCACCGTACGAATTTGTTGCTTTGTATTGATTTCTTTGGTACTGCGTGCACTGGATCGGCAAATCTGCGGCAGAGACTGGTATTTCTACTGTAAACGTCATCCGCAGTGAACGCGCCCAGTGTTACCAGGTACACGGTTTAGGGGTCACAGAAACGATCAATTGCAATTGTTATTTTTTACGTGATTGATGCACATTGATGCGCAAATTGAATTGAATAACAAACAAAAACATTTTTAATTAAAATAACTTTCTAACGAATAACTAAGAGCCGCTTCATAATTAACTCACCAATTTTTAAAAATAGTAACTCATGGTTAAAATAATTTGGTTCACATTTTGCCAAAATTTAACAATTAATTAGTTACTATTTTATCTATTGGTTGAGTTAACTACGGATCAAGAAACCGGCCCTAATAGACCACTTAAAAATATTTTATTGCTATTGTTCCGAGACCTGTCGCTATGCAGACTATGTAAACGGCGTGTGCTTCCGTTTTTAACTTTATGACTTTATGACTTTATGACGATCACCATAGATGAACCAGGAATGAAGAATAAATAAAAGACTTGATGACTTGTTCTAGCTGCGGAGGTGTTGACGTGTTGACGGTTGCTTGTAAAGTGACCCAGATTTCCGGAGCGCGCGCTTTTTATAGGCGGGGCGTAGCGCTGGCGTAGCGGTGACATTATTTCCAAAAATCTGAGTCATTTTTGTGTATGTGTGTGTGTATGTTATGAGCAGCGTTTATTTTCAGAAAACAAATACATAATGCACACAGTGCGTTTCATTTTATGGTTACATAGTATTTTTATATACTAGGTTTTATGCTAGATGATAACTTGCTTTTATAGGGAACAATTCAGACAGTACAGCACAGTAAAGCTATAAAATAGGAAATAATTCAAACAATACTTATAGCTATAAAATAGAAAACAATTCAAACGATACTTAAAGCTATAAAATAGGAAATAATTCAAACAATACTTATAGCTATAAAAATAGGAAATAATTTAAACAATACTTATAGCTATAAAATAAAAAACAATTCAAACGGTTAAGTACTTAAAGGCTATAGCTGTTATTTACAATCTCCCCCTCGTGCGCAAGCACTAAACATAATGTTCTTATTCCGATGTTGTGATCACGATGAGGCGAGAGGCCGGGCGGCGAATTAAACCAGCTGATGTCCTGACTTCGGTCACTCTGACTCGTCCGTCTGGTCCTGGATAAACTCTAATTATTTCACCTCGGGGCCATACTCCTCTGGGCATTGTATTGTCGACTATAATGACGACGTCGCCGACCTTTAGGTTTCTGTGTTGAGCATTAGTGTTGGGTCGAGGCATTAAAAGAGGTTTGTATTCTGCTGACCATCGTGCCCAAAAGGCATCTGCTAATGCTTGAGTGGTTTTCCATGAATGTAAGTCCAGCTGTGTATCTTTGAACGAGCCAAACGGTATTATGCCACTTGAGCGTCCCATAATGAAGTGATTAGGCGTCAACGCTTCTTCATCTAAGTTAGGGTTCACTGGGGTCAATGGCCTTGAATTTACTATGTGCTCGGCTTCTATTAATAGTGTATGCAACACTTCGTCAGCTGGGAATTTTTCATTTAAGGTACTTTTCAAAGCTGTTTTTACTGATCTGACTAGGCGTTCCCATGCGCCGCCCATGCTTGGGGCGCCTGGGGGTATCTTTTTCCATGTGATCAGTTTTTTAGATGCATATTCTCTTAAGTTTGAGTCGTTGCTTTGCACAGCTTCATTTATTTCCTTTTCTGCTCCCACGAAATTGGTTCCATTGTCGCTGTATATTACGGTCGGCGTTCCGCGGCGCGCTATCATTCGTCGCAGGCTCATGATCATGGAGGAGGCCGTGAGTGATGTGGCCAGCTCTAGATGCACTGCGCGTGTGGTGAGGCATGTGTATAGTGCGCCCCACCTTTTTTCGTGCCTTCTTCCGACTGTAACGTGCATGGGCCCAAAATAATCCACTGCTGTTGCGGTAAAGGGTGGCTGATTCTGGGCCAGTCTTTCAATAGGTAAGTCGCCGAAGGGGATCTTTGAGGGAAGTCCCCTATAGGTCCGACACCATTGGCATTGATTGCTTAAGTATCGAATAGCGCTGCGCAGTCCTATTATGTAGTATCTTTGTCGTAGTTCATTCATGACAGTTTGATGGTTGCCATGGTTGAAGGTTGCGTGCGTGTGATGCAGCAACAACTGTGTGAAGCCTTCTTTGGCATGTAGGACTGGCAGGTTGCGCTCATCTTTGATTCTGCTATCTAGGCACAAGATGCCATTGCGATCGGCTTTCACGGAGAGTTTGTAGAACGGTGACTTCTTCGGTGGTCGCCGCCCAGCCTCTATTGTCGTGATGTCTTCGGCAAATGAGTTATATTGGCTTCTTCTTACAAGCAGTAATTCTGCAAGCTTGATGTGGTTCGCTGTGAGTTCAGTACTTGTGATTCTTTTGAGTAGTTTGGCTTTAAATACCTCAGCGGCGAGGAGAACGGTGGCAGCAACACGTAGTAGTCGTACGTACTTTGAAAAACGTTCTATCTTAGGTAAATAATCGCTAACATCATGCCTAATAGTTACGTGAACTTGTTTTAATACTCTTTCTTCCCCTGAGGGGTTTAACGGCGCCGTAACCTGTTTCTCTTTTGGCCAGGTAGTGGGGTCGTTTTTAATAAACTCAGGTCCAGAGAACCACCTATGTTTGGAATTGAAATTGGCGGGAATACCCTTAGTTGCATCGTCTGCAACGTTATCGGCACTGGGTACCCATCGCCAGTTTGCTGGAGTAGTTAGGTTTTCGATTTCAGCCAGTCGGTGTGCGACAAATGATTTGAATGTGCGCGGGTCTGATTTTATCCAAGCTAATACCGTTTTAGAATCGGACCAATAATGGCATTTTATTATTTTGTAATCCGACTCGCGCTTGACCGATTCGGCTAATCGGCTACCCAATACTGCAGCTTGAAGTTCTAGACGAGGTACTGAAATTGGTTTGAGTGGAGCTACTTTGGCCTTACCTACTACTAGTCGTGACGTTTTGTTACCGTCCGTCCCTGTACTAACGAAGTATATAGCTGTTGCGTACACCTTTTCGCTTGCGTCACAGAAAACGTGTAGCTCTCCTTCGCCAGAGGGCGCTGCAGGTATGTATCGACCTATTTCTAGCTCTTTTAACAGTTGTAAGTTATTTATAAATGATAACCAGGTTACGTGGTGTTCTGCTGTAATAAGCTCGTCCCAGCCTATCCCACTACGCCATACTTCTTGTATGAGACATTTACCTATCATTGTAATCGGTGAGACTAGACCTAATGGGTCGAAGACCGACATGACCGCGCTGGTTACTTGTCGCTTGGTAGGTAAAGTGTCGCCTTGAATGACGCTCGCGGGCGTGCTACGAAGATTGACGTTGAAACCTAGTGTATCGCGTGTATGGTTCCATATTAAACCTAACGTTCGCTCTGTATCGCTTTTACCTAGCGTGGTCGTATTGCTACTGCGCATGTCTGTGACGTCGCTTATTACTTCGGGTACGTTTGATGCCCATCCGCGTAATTCAAATGACGCGGCTAAATGAACTTTGTACATTGAGTTTATTATTCGCTTAGCTTCGCTCTCGTTGTCGTACGACCCTAAGTAGTCGTCCATATAATAATTACGTACTGTAGCTTTCGCGACCTCGGGGTATTTTTGACTGTGACTTTCTGCATTTTTATTTTTTACGTATATGGCGGTACAAGGTGATGACGCTGCCCCGAATATTAATGACGTCATTCGGTATTCTTGTGGCGGTCCCGACCTATCTTCCCCCCTCCATAAAAATCGTAAACTGTCACGGTCTTGTTCGGTTATTTTGACTTGTAAAAACATTTCTTTTATGTCGGCTACGACTGCAATTCGGCCCTCTCTAAATCTTACTAGAACACCGAATAGCGATTGCAGTAAGTCGGGGCCTGCTAATAGCGCGTCGTTCAGGCTCTTACCTCCGTATTTGGCTGCTGCATCGAAGACTAAGCGTATTTTCCCTTTTTGTGGGTGCATGACCGAAAAATGTGGTAAGTACCAACCACGCGGTGACGTAATTGGCGTATCAATTTTTTCCGCGTAGCCTGACTCTATTAGATTGTTTACTTGCTTATTATATTCTAATTTTAAATTATTATTTTTGTCTAGCTTTGTTTCTAGGCTGTACAGACGGTTGAGAGCTTGTTTTTTGTTGTTAGGCATTTCCTCATTGTCTGTTCGCCATAATAAGCCCGTTTCGTACCTGTTACAATTTTCTAACTTTTTACAAGTTTTATCTAATATTGCTAAGGCGCGCTGGTTTGGGTCAGATTTTGGTTTACGCGGCTCAATACCTAACGATTCTATGCTGAAAAAATTCCTTATCATTTCTAGTGCGGGGTCGTTGACCTGAGCGGGTCGCACGTGATTTATTACTGCAATGGTGCTCCGAGGGCGTGAATCTTGACCGTGCAGAACCCATCCTAATTTAGTGAGTGATGCTACGGGTTGGTTTTTGTTACCAACACGTAATTGTCTGGACGTAATTAAATGCCAATTGTCTTGCCCTATCAATATGGTTGGCTGTCCCAACTCGTAGCATAACTCTTCTTCAATGTCTACCAGATGGCTGCACTGTCGCACTAAGTCTCGACTTACTGATTGCGGGGATAGATTTAAATTTTTTATTGTACTCGCACTCATACTTTCCAGGTTTCTATTGCATAAACCTCGGATTGATATTTTAATATGGCACGACTCGCTGTCGTCAATTCTATTCCCGCCTACGCCTTCTAACGATAAGAGCTGGCTGCGTCCTCTAGGTATAACTTCGTCTGCCACGCTACGCTCAACTAAAGTCATAGTTGAACCTTCATCTAATAATGCGTGGGTGGTAATCGTACCTGTTGGACCGCTTAATTCGACCGGCACTATTTTTAGATAGGTATTAGATTTATGCAAATGATTAATGGAGCTTACGTTTCCACGGGTAGGCAGAGATGTATTTTCACTGCCGTGTAATAACTTGTTATGCGACGCTTCGCACCCATTTACTCCACATGGTACGTATTTACATTTAACTAATCGTTTGTGTGAATCGTTCAAACATCGAAAACACAATTTATTACTTTTAGCTGTGATCCACCTCTCGCTTACAGGTAATTTTAAAAAATCGGCGCACTCTATAGTGCTATGATCGCCTGCGCAAACAATGCATTTATTTTTATCAGATTGAGTTTGCTCTGCGGAGGTACGCGGTGGGCGTGGCTTATTTTGTGTTTTCGAAGTTTGCTTTTTTGTTGAAGATTTGTTTAATGAAGCTACTGTTTTACGCGGTGACTCGCTGTCTGAATCAGATTGGTCTGAACCGTCACTGTCTTTATTTCGCAGCCGGTTGTGACGTTCGCGCGTGGTGTTTACCGTCCGAGGTGGTTTTTTATTATTTTTGCGTTCATCTCGGGCAGTTTCGTAAGCAAACATTGGTCCGCATTGGTCGGCCATGTTATTTAAAAACCTAGATAATAACTCTAATTCAGGCGCTCCGCTATGCGTTGATTTAAATTCGTACCATTTATATTTTAGAATGATACTTAGTTTGTCTACGATTCTATTTACTAACTCGGGTGAATACAGATACTGCGGCTGTTTGAGTGACTTTATCGCCGCTACTGTATTCGCTACTTTACTCGCGAAACTGCCGACGTTGCGTCCGTCTTCTGTCATGCGTGACATGCGTTTAATATTTTCTAGTTCGGATAGTACTAGTAATTCCGGTCTTCCGTACCGACGTTCTAATGTATCGATTATTTCGTAAGGATCCGATACTGTAAATAATAGCGCTCTGACCGTTTCGCGAGCCGCGCCGCGCAGCGACTTTCTTAGCCGGGCTACATTTTGCACGTCAGTAAACATGGCCTCTGTATCATTAAAAACTGATTTGAAGGCCATCCATTCCGCGATTGTCCCATCAAAATGGGGTAGCTCGTGGATGAATTTTGGTACCGCGGAGTCTGATTTATTGGAATTAACTGCCTGCATAATCGCATTGGCCAACATTGACATGTCGCTATTATTATTATTATTATTTTGGGGCATGTTTTCGCCTGCGAGTGGTTCATTCCTACTCCTATTGGGTGGCCGTATGGGCTGATCCGGGATTCGATTATTATCTAATATTGCCGGTCTATTGTTTACGCGTTGTTCCGAGATCCAACCTTCTACACGAGACTTTTGATATCCGGGTGGCGGTTCCGCTTCGTTGGAGCTTTCTAATTCTATTCTAGCTATCTCCAATCGATTTAATGCAGCTGCGGACGCCGCCCTAGCCTGTGCTAACTCGGAATTATGCAACTCTAGTTCAGCTTTTAAAATAGATAATCGACTACTTGCTCTATCCACTGGAACATTTACTACTGTGCCCGGCGCGCTCCTAATTAGAGTATTATTCAAATCGGCCTCCGGGGCCCTAATTTCTGTTGTGACTACATTACGCGTGTTGTCTTCGCCTGCCGATTCCTCTGTGCCGGTGCCCTTACTCCACGTATGTGTTTCTGTTGAGCCAGTTTCACCCGACTCCCGTGAGGATTCTGTGGTCGGCGTGGCTTTGTTGGAACGCAACACACGTGCGCCTTCCATTGCGCACGAGGGGGTCCTACTCATACTAATATTTACTTAAAATTAACACTTCACTTTCACTTAGCACTTGAGTTTGATGCCTACTTTACCCTATCGGCCTGGCCGGACTCCTACCGCGGTGATGCCGGACCAGGAATGGGAACGAATAAGGTACGGGAAGGTAGGGAACCTCCCGGCAGAGGATGCGGGCGCTTATGGGTGCATCAAAGTACGGTAGGAAACCCGCACTCGTCGTTGCGTGCCAACTCGTGGCCCCAAAGCGTTCCACACCTTACCGGCGGGGCCTGACTGCTACACCTTGTGGGGTGCGTGGATTCGTCAGTTCATCCACTGTGCTTCCATACGCTTTTTTGGCCGTTTATCACCGTTAGGTGGCCGCGTACGTAATGATGATTGCTTCCAAGTATATTAGCAGTGGTCAAGCAAACCAACAGCTAAAACTCGCGCGTTCATGTTTCTTTCTTCCATAAGCTTGATTTCTTCTTGATTCAGGCTTGATTGCAGTGATCCGGTTCTTGAAGGACCATTAAACGGCGTGTGCTTCCGTTTTTAACTTTATGACTTTATGACTTTATGACGATCACCATAGATGAACCAGGAATGAAGAATAAATAAAAGACTTGATGACTTGTTCTAGCTGCGGAGGTGTTGACGTGTTGACGGTTGCTTGTAAAGTGACCCAGATTTCCGGAGCGCGCGCTTTTTATAGGCGGGGCGTAGCGCTGGCGTAGCGGTGACATTATTTCCAAAAATCTGAGTCATTTTTGTGTATGTGTGTGTGTATGTTATGAGCAGCGTTTATTTTCAGAAAACAAATACATAATGCACACAGTGCGTTTCATTTTATGGTTACATAGTATTTTTATATACTAGGTTTTATGCTAGATGATAACTTGCTTTTATAGGGAACAATTCAGACAGTACAGCACAGTAAAGCTATAAAATAGGAAATAATTCAAACAATACTTATAGCTATAAAATAGAAAACAATTCAAACGATACTTAAAGCTATAAAATAGGAAATAATTCAAACAATACTTATAGCTATAAAAATAGGAAATAATTTAAACAATACTTATAGCTATAAAATAAAAAACAATTCAAACGGTTAAGTACTTAAAGGCTATAGCTGTTATTTACACTATGTACTCTAGATACATATAAATCCCTGTCAAAGTAAAATAGCCCTAAGCCATGCATAATATTGGTAATTATATCCTAAAGAAGGGAGAAATCCGTAAAAGTGAAAACATTGGTTGATGCAAAATGGACGCAACCTATCGGCATTTTATAAATCCGGACGCTTCGTACGGTGCGGACGGACTAATTCTGACCCCGTGGGCGCGCAACTTTGCACTTTGTTGGACTGTAAACGCCACAAGACGTAATAAGAATAAAGCTTCTATTATGTCTCGTTCAGTGTGGAGCTCATGGCTAAGTAATAACAGCCGCACGGGTCGATCCAGCAGATTAAGCTAAGCTTTCCGGGGTTGCTCCGAAGATGAGTGACCATCTTTACATACCGAGCCGTTGGTCTCGGCCGTCATTCGTTGATCTTTGACAGTCGCTATGAGTCGTCAGGAGCCCGAAAGTCTGACACAAGGGGTATCGTATTACCCAGTTACTGAGTTGTGGAGGTCAGATATGCAGTCGCTCCATATAAAATACTGGTATTCAGCTGCATCCGGTTAGACTGGATGCCGACCCCAAAATTGTTGGGAAAAAGCTAGGCAGATTTATAGTGTTTCTTTCAGTGTCTTTCAACCAGTGAAATATGATTTTTGTAGGAAAGAAGTACCTACCTACCAATATTTTTGAAAACTTAGGCAACCAAGGCAGATAAATGTGGAAACGCAGGGAGCGGCCGCCCTAGGACGACATATAGTGACCTTATTGGTGATGTTCTTCAAAAAACCGGTCAAGAGCGAGTCGGACTCGCGCACCGAGGGTTCCGTTCCGATTTCTGAAAAAGTGTGCTACTTAGAGACATCGTTTTATTTTTCCTGTAATCTTTACATAAACTTCTATCACATACAATTATTTCAGATTTTTCTCATTGCAAACTTCGGAGATAAGGGGGGGGGGACCGGTATTTATTTTTACATTTTTCATCAAAAGTCGAAAACTATGCGGCTTAAAAAAAATAAAAAATAGTTTGAGAATGTGCAAACGGCGCTCTTTCATATGATACCCCACATGCCCTAGTAGCCCCACTTTAAATTTTTAGGACCCCCTTTCAGTCCTTGTTGCAAAAAAAATATAAATGTTTTGATGTCTTTCTTATTTGCAAAATAGTTGAGTAAACATCATCCAAAACTATTCCAAATTTCAAGTTGATAGCATCAGTAGTTTTTGAGATATCCAGCTGTGACAGACAGACAGACAGACAGACTGAGTCACACCATAAGGGTTCCTTTTTTGCCATTTTGGTACGGAACCCTAAAAAGGTCAGATGCGTAGTACTCGCAACCGGCATGCATGTATGTCCAGATGTATGAACGTAAACGAGGCAAAAGAAGTAAGTATGTATGATCGTTAATCATATCAGGTGGCGTTCTGTAGTTTCTGCTTAATGCTGAAGGCGTGAGTTTATGTATATAAAAAGTAGATAGGTATCAACATTAACACCCAACATTTAATCAGCAACAAACTTTATTTCTGAAATATTACAGACTTACAGAAAAGTAGTAGTAGTACTCCTAGCAGCAAAAATAGTGACCAAATTTAAAAATAAATATTTAATTTGAATTCGTCTTTCCTTTCTTAGAAATTCATTAAGAATGTCAAAGCCGTTTTGGTGCCAGTAACTAAGACTTCACTGAAGAAACAATTAGAGGAAGCAATGTTTGAAGTGAAGAACTCGTTTCGACGACCGTTCAGTCCTTTAATTATGTTTATCAATTTCACCGGTTTGTTTTTATAAGAAATACGTTTAAAAATACTTTTCCGTCCTCCGAAGTATAAAATTCGTCTAAAGTCAATCAATCTGCCTAGCCTTGTCCCAACTATGATCGGGTCGGTTTCCAGTCTAACCGGATGCAGCTGAATACCAGTATTTTATATGGAGCGACTACCTATCTGACCTCCACAACCCAATTACTGGGCAAAACGATACTCCTTGGCAAGACTGGTTATCAGACTTTCGGGCTCCTGACGACCCCTAACGACTGTCAAAGATCCAAACTTACTTACAGAAAATAAATCATTTATCACGAATGACAGCCGGTACCAACGGCTCAACGTGCGTTGCGAGGCACGGAGGGGTCTAGGTATGTAAAGATGGTCACCCGTCCATGGACCAACCGCGACAAGCGCAGCTTAACCTGCTTGATCGACTCGTGCGGCTGTTATTACGTCGTTAGCATTAACGTCGCGCACGCTGGCAACGTCACATTTCCAAAGGTTTTTCGTGATTATTTTAGTAAATTTAAATCAAATGACAATTTCCTCTGACAAATTCTTAGATCGTTGGTATTTATAAGTATGTATGCTATTTTTTGACGGTTATTTTGATATTTACTATTTAAAAATAGAATAATAGAAAATAATTGACAATATTTCATTTTCTAAGAGTAAATACCAAAATAACCGTCAAAAAATAGCATACATACTTATAAATACCAACGATCTAAGAATTTGTCAGAGGAAATTGTCATTTGATTTAAATTTATTAAAATAATCCCAAAAAACCTTTATAAATGCGACGTTGCCAGCGCGCGCGACGTTAACGCTCTTAACTACAAGCCACTCGTCATAAATTCGTCTGAAGTATTATTTTTAATGTTTCATCATAATAATTTGTTTTGACAAGTTGTTTAAACCTTTAGTATCACATCAACAATAGTAGGGGCTTACCAAAACAATAGCTATGATTCAACACAATTTGGCGAGATGATTGATGACACACAGACAAATTGCGTGCTAACACATCGTTCGACAATAATACCACAGATAATACTATAGGCACTGAATACTAGAGTAATTTCACAGTTTCCAAACAATTTTATCGACATATTTTAGACTCATTTCATGCATAATAAGTGTCACTTTCAATCCCACGCTTTAAATAGATCATCAGTTTGCCATAAGGTCTTTTTAGGGTTCCGTACCAAAATGGTAAAAAAAGGAACCCTTATGGTGTGACTCAGTCTGTCTGGATATCTCAAGAACTACTCATGCTATCAACTTGAAATTTGGAACAGTTTTAGATGACGTTTACCCAACTATTTTGAAAATAAGAAAGTAATCGAAATATTTAAAAAATTTTTGCAACAGTCCCTGAAAGGGGGTCTTAAAAATACAAAGTGGGGCTACTAGAGAATGTGGGGTATCATATGAAAGAACGCTATTTACACATTCTCAAACATTTTTTTTCTTTTTTTTAGGTTGCATAGTTTTCGACTTTTGTTGAAAAATGTAAGAAAAATCTGAAATTATTCTATGTGATAGAAGTTTATGTAAAAATTACAGGAAAAATAAAACGATGTCTATAAATAGCACATTTTTTCAGAAATCGGAACGGAACCCTCGGTGCGCGAGTCCGACTCGCTCTTGACCGGTTTTTTATTAGGAAAACAATTATCTACTGATGGCACTATCGCGTATTTTCAGTTTGATAAGGTATTTTTCATTACGTCAACTTCAAGGCGTTCGTGGTGCGAGTACCGAATTGTTATCTGTCCTTTGTCATGGAGGAAGACTTTTGGCCACAGGACGTGGTGTTCCGTCGCTTCCGCGGACTATAGTACCACAGGACAGCACAAGGTAAAGCTAGTGAAGTGAAGTATAGTTTTAAGCTATATTTATTAACACAAGTTTGGTTTTATACTTTGTATAATGTTAGTTTGTAAGATATGTGTCTGTGGGCAATTGTAGCCTGAAAATAAATAAATGTTTTATTATTATTAGGAAAACAATTATCTACTGATGGCACTATCGTGTAAAATAGTGTGTATCGTGGCAATAAATTCGCTGAATATTATTTTGCTTTAGTGAAACGGATCCTGCTGCTAAAGAAAACGCTAGATATTATAAAGGAGATTATTGTAGTGACCGTGAAATGGGACTTAGATATTATTGGAACTTTTTATTTCCTTCAAGGATAAAACATTAGCATAGATTTAAACTTTCTTCGCAGCATTTGGTCTTCAATCTTACGTCATCGGAATAATAATGGGCATCTCATTGGTATGTTGTGGCGTTAATGGTTTGAACCTTGTGGGATACTTTGGACAGGGGTGACAGATTTTTTCAGATGTTTTCGTAAACATTATATGGGGAGTCTGGAATGTTTACACTGTTCGGTTGAAAGAAATTTATTTCTCAAAAATAACATAGATAGTTCATTTAATATGAGAAACTAAACAAATAATACCTTAGGTGATAAACATAATTGTCACTGTTAATGCAGATATACAGTATGTAAATAGACCCATCACAAAGCCGTCATCTGCGCATTCTGTCAATCAAAATAACTTACTTTAACATTAACAATCACCGCACTGAAGGTGCGACATTTGTTAATGTAAAATGGGGCAGCCCACCCTTGTTACCAGATAGAAAAAGTTTTTGTATTTCACTTTTTATTTGTGGTACTACCCCACACAAATTCAACCTGCCAAAGAAATGAGGACATAGTCGACATGACAAGTAGGAAAAAAATACGTATTATTGAAGCTATTTCAAAAAGTACCCAAGCAAAGTTAATACATTTTACATGGACCAACTTCGAAGTATACTCTCCTGAATAAAATAAAAATCTTTCAAATCGGACAACTCTGTAAAAAGTTACGCGTGGTCATAAGTTAAAAAAAAAAAAAAATACGTACGTGTCGACTTGAGAACTTCGTTTTTCGTCGGTTAAAAATAATCAAGCCATTTCTGATTCTTCAATATAAGTATATATTATACAACGTGTAACGTTAAATGCGCAAAACCTCTTAAGGGGTCATTGTACTCATCATTATGAACAACTTTTACTATGGGACCAAACTGCGGAATCGCGAAAAAAATCAGCAGTTCAGTACATTTATGTTCGCATAATTCGTCAAAATGTACTGAACAGCTGATTTTTTTTTCGCGATTTCAGGTTTGGTGTCATAGTAAAAGTTGTTCATAATGATGAATACAATGACCCGTTAAGAGGTTTTGCGCATTTAACGTTAGACGTTGTATATAATACAGTCTTTAACACAATGCTATAAATAAATAGCTATAAACACATCGTCGTACCACGAAATTCTTTTCAATTTATGTGAAACTGGTTAAGTAAGTATTCTGTACCATACAAATTCAACTTCCAAACATGGTCCATAATTTAAAACATATCGTTCCAGTCCATCGCAACGGCTTTGAGCCATAAATACTCTATCAGCGTCAACGCCGGAACACTGGCGTCGAATTCAGCGATTTCCGTATAAAATTGCATGTTTTTCTGTTTGCACTACTGGGTTTGTGTGTGCAGCAGTGGCGTTAAATTAAATTCTGTTTTTGTTTAGTGATGAAGTTGTTTTCCCTAAATCGAAAATTGATAGGAAACATGTTTTTGGTTTCGAGTTGGATTTAAGTCACTAAATTTTAATAAATGCCAACTATTGTTATCACTGGACGCAGAAAAGAGTATAATGATTGCAGAGAGAAACTCACTATTGCAGCTTAGATACAAATTACATTATTAAGCAGAAAACTGCAGAAACCTACTACAAAATCATCGTAGTTGCGAGATTTAGTTCCGTAGACGGACTTCCCTGCACTGCCAAGACACTACTCGGCTTCTTCAAGTTTGCGCTCACTAACTTTCTCGGTTTGCTCGACACACATAGATATAGTCTGATACCGTTCTTCAATTAGGTACTAACCCAACTATCTCATAGAATGATCAAACAGAAAATAAAACCGACACTAACAAGACGAACGATATAAAAAGGGGTGTCCTAAAACAAAGAAATGGTTCCATAGCACTGCTATAAAATCAAACGACACGGTTTTACGAAACGATGTTCTTTTGGTCACAAAGTACCCGTTTTTATTGTACGCACTTTCAATTTATCTCTATGCTGTTGTAAAACTGAACGAAGATATCGATTCGTAGAAGATATTTTTATAAAATGTGAACCGAGAAAAAAGCGACACTATCTAAATGTGGGTAGACACCATCTCCGTTAGAAAACATTTATTTTTAGCACTATGGCAAATACAGTTAGGGTTTCTAGGAAGTCCAGCCGTCACTACCTCAATAACTCAATAGCGAGCAAAACCAGGTTACAGAAATTTTAATACGATAATAAAGTAAGTGCATTATAAAACCTTTTACGGTTCTCACAGGCATCGATGTGCCTGATAATTCTTTTAAAGAAAAATATTTCACATAATTTAAATAAACACCAGAAAAAGACTTGACGGGCGGTAAATTGAAATGATTTGGAAAAATCTTTTCACATTGAAAAGCCACGACTCAAGGATCTCCCTAATGGAATATTTCTTGGAGGTGAAAAAAAATCATCTTGCATTTATTTGATAACTTTGACAATACATCAGCCTGTTTCTATTTCAAGTTTTTGACAATCTTGATTCGTATTTTGCAAGTCTCCAACTTGGAATATTCAAAAACTTTCTCAAGTTTTTTACGATTTGAAATTGAGAAACTTATTTGGGATGCCCGTCTGGCGGTGAAATATACACCGGTTGCAAGAATGAAATGAGTAAAAAGGACACTTTCAAAGTAGTTCCTGACGCAAAACGAGCTATTTAATTTCTTTTCAGGAGTTTCTATAAAAGCGACATTCTTCGGTGAAGATGGAATTTGTATGATTGCCAAACGGGCATGTTTTTAGCTGTCTTCGTGAGAATTTATTTCAAAAGTACCTACTAATCATTACTGAATATCTAGTGCTAAACAGTGTGTGTCCTTTTTTTGTATAATATTTGTATTGTACCTAGTGTAAATAGTTAGTTCTACAGGGTGGCCGGAACATTGACGTCCAAAAATAAAATTTCGGTCCCTCGTATCGTGGGGTATTCGAATCACCCCCATGTATGTTCCGCGACTTTTCATAGTTTTCGAGTTATGAATTTTTTTCTGAATGTTTGAAAATTTTCGACCTGACCAACCTAAAAAAATTCTAAAAAAAAAAGTAGAGGGTTTTATCGAGTTTCTTTTTTTGCAACTGAATTTTCATAAGTAGTACTTTTATGCAAAAATAATCAGCTTCGTAACTGTGATGAAAGTTATGAAAATGTTGATCTAAAGTGAAAAATTTACGTTCGGTAAATTATGACTTAAATTTTCAACTTCAAATTAAAAATCTAAACAGGTGACTTCATGGTTCTCAAGTAGGCTTCAAGAATGCGCCAGACTCTCAGCTTTCATAATCATTAAAAAACGTAGGACTTAATGGGGCTAACTTTGGCCTTAATCGGCCTTCAAAGACTGCGAGGTGGAAAATTCTTAAAATTAGCTATCTGATTAATAATTTTTTTTTTCCATTTTCTCGCTCCTAAGGTTATTTAGTTTGCTAACCAAAAATGACTGCAGGAAAGCTAAGATTTAAACACGGAGATTTTTTTAAATGTTAGTTTAATGAATTTTGCGCGATCCGTTCTCGTGGACTATGGGTTGGGAACAATGGACCGAGAGGAAAAGAGACCGAATTATTGCTATCTCTCTCACGCAAGGCGCGCAACCGAAGCCAACGCAAAACAAGTACGTCAGTCGTACTCACATTGTGTTTACTGCTATACGCGTGTCGCCATTTTGTCTTTAACACACTCGCTTTGCCCACGGACTCCGCTGCCTACTTGTTTGACTACTTTGCTCGTTTATTGGACTGTGTTTTGCATTCTGATTTGGACTTTTTTCACGTGGAAGTGTAAAAAATGAGCTACACGTTAAGTGAATATGCAGAAATGCATTATTTTTATGGAGTTGCACAAGGAAACGGCCATGAAGCAGCGCGACTGTATCGCGAACAACTTCAACGTCGTGGTGGGCCGCAACCTGAGCGATATCCCGACCATCGTGTTTTTATTAACACGCACAACACTTTGATGGCAGGCCGCATTCCTGGTCGACGCGGCAGTCATGAAGGAATCCCTAGAGCTAACCCGGATCGCAGAGAAATGGTGCTGGAAGAAGTTCAGCGAAATCCGTCTACGAGTACGAGAAGTATGGCTCGTGCTCTGAACATCCCAAGGACTTCTATCCAAGACATTCTTCACGATGAAGAATACCACGCGTTCCACATCCGACGAGTCCAAGCTTTACTGCCTACAGATCACCAATTGCGCGTTGATTTTTGCCAAACCATGTTACGAAAAGAGCAAGAGGATCCTGGATTTTTCAATAAAGTTTTATGGTCAGATGAGTCACGATTTGAGCGATCCGGAATATTCAATATTCATAATTACCACACGTGGGCGAATGAAAATCCACTCGAAGTGAGAGCTTCGACATTTCAACATCGCTTCAGCGTTAACTTGTGGTCTGGTATCCTCAATGGCGAACTAATTGGTCCGTTTGAACTGCCGTCCAGACTTGATGGAGAAACATACAAAAACTTTTTGGAAAATGAACTTCCATTGTTGCTGGCAGATGTGAATCTCGAACTCAGACGAACCATGGTGTTGCAAAATGACGGCGCCCCGTGTCACTATGCAACCCAGGTCCGAAATTACTTAGATGAAACATACCCCAACAGATGGATCGGACGCAGCGGACCAATTAGGTGGCCTCCACGCTCACCTGATCTCAACCCCATCGATTTATTTATTTGGGGCTATTACAAGGAAATAGCATACGCCCGAGACTGTTCAAGTGAACAAGAGCTGAGGCAGTTGATTGCAGAAGCTGAACGTGTTGTGAGAGAGAACAGAGACGCTTTTAGACGATTGCCAGACAATTTCTTACGTAGGTGTAGAATGTGTATTGCTGCTGGTGGTGGCCACTTTGAAAACCTTTTGTAAATGTTAAAAATAAATTAAGTAGGTACTTTTTTCACATTAACATCTGTGTTTTATTCAAAACCACTTTTTACGTAAAACTTTTCTTACCCAACTCTGAAACTATTTGTTGGTTAGTTTTCAGTATTCTTATCATTAATTAACCTTAGGAACGAGAAAATAGCAAAAAAAAAAATAATTACTCAGATGGGTAATTTTAAGAATTTTTCCACCTCGCTGTCTTTGAAGGCTGATTTTAAACAAAGTAGCCCTATTAAGTACTTCATTTTTTTATGATTATGAAAGCTGAGAGTCTGGCGCATTCTTGAAGCCTACTTAGGAATTATGAAGTCACCTGTTAAGATTTTTAATTTAAAGTTGAAAATTTGATTTAGTCATAATTTACCGAACGTAAATTTTTCACTTTAGATCAACATTTTCATAACTTTCATCACAGTTACGAAGCTGATTATTTTATGCATAAAAGTACTACTTATGAAAATTCAGTTGCAAAAAAAGAAACTCGATAAAACCCTCTATTTTTTTTTTTAGAATTTTTTTAGGTTGGTCAGGTCAAAAATTTTCAAACATTCAGAAAAAAATTCATAACTCGAAAACTATGAAAAGTCGCGGAACATACATGGGGGTGATTCGAATACCCCACGATACGAGGGACCGAAATTTTATTTTTGGACGTCAATGTTCCGGCCACCCTGTATAATGTTGACTATTGTATACAATGCCGCCCATGGACATGAGACCGCCCATATTACATTTTTTTCCATATTTCCGATGGTATTGGCTCGATTTGGGTTCTGTTTATTATTTCTAAAATCTCAATTGAGCTTTTAGATTGACCCTCCCTTTTAAAATTATATTTTGATAATGTTTCATGAATCATCAGAAAAATACATACCCATGGGTGGCATTGTATAAGCATTAGCTGTTATTTAAAGAGTATAATTCCTTATTAAAAAAAAAAAAAAAAAAACTAGTACCCTGATTGAGATTGTGAATTGTGAGTAGATTGAGATTAATGAGATCAGACTGGTATATTTACTGCACGATTCTAAGATAGTTTACATTCAAAGGTAGGTACCTAATTTGATAGAAGCATAGAAGTTATCCATACACGTGGACAACGTGGATTCTACCTGAACTCCTGATATATTTTCTAAGTCACATTTCAACGACACCCACGGGAGGCAACTGGTTAATATTTTTATAGCCAAGAACACGGAAAAGGTGATACTTATGTAAGTGTCTGAAATTGTTTTTCGGCTTATACACACCACTAGGGAAATAAAGGCAACATAACATAATTATACACGACAATTTTTCTCCACAAGAGGCATAAAATACGAATACATTTAATACAAGCCCTTATACTTTGGGGACTTGGCAGCGGTGCTTGGCAAGCAAGTAGCAATAAACCGGTCGGAAACAAACCGCGTAATGTGGAGAACATTAATTTTGCTGCTATTTTGCCCCAGCTTGACGCAGACGACGGAGGCTCTGCAAATGAGATGCAAATTAATCGGACTGCGCTCGCGTTCTTAGTTATGTCATTTTCTGCACTGATGTAGTCTTAGTTTTGTAAATTGCTATTGGATGTTGTTAAGTGCTTGTTCTACGACTCAGTAATTTAATAAGCTGATGCCTTGCAAGGAGTTGCAGATAACTTTAATGGAAGTGGAATGCCAGAAATATTCGTAAGCGAATAGTTTGCCAAAGATGAATTTAAAACATTCATAAACAGCTAATAGGCACTATTTAGTAACTAAGAGTACCTAGGATGTTTTTTGGATGAAATGACGTGAACATAGCTCCGTCGTTTTTATAAGTTTTGACTCAATTTATGTTAATTTAATGTTCACTATAACTCAACAGCAAACCAACATTGTGTTTTGCTGTGCCCTGACAGGGTTCATGTACAAAAACCGACTTATTTATAGTCCATTGTGAAATGTGTAATGTGCATGAGAGCAAATAAATAAATAATACCTGCATAGTTATATTTGCATGAATAAAAAGTAAAAAAAACAAAAATAAAATATAAAAAAGTAATGTTATAAAAGAAACATTATCAAAAGAGAATCCTGAAGAGCTGTCAGAAATTATTCTAAGCACAGTAAATCAGTCTCAACAAGTTAGGAGGTTCACGCCTAAAACCGAACAGTTCGGCCAAGTTTTCATAAATAAGACGAAAGACGAACTTACTCAAGGTGAGATCGTGATGCGAATAGCCTTTTATGCCGCGACTACGCTGGGAATTAGGGATATTTCGAAAGGTCATAAAATTTTTGGAGAAATTGTATATTCATTTTAATGTTTTATTACAACTGAACGAAATAACAATTGTATTTATTAACACAGATTTCAGAAATAATAATCAAAATGAATTTCTTCTTCACAATAAAACAGTTATCACATCACTTAATAATATTGTAGTCTTATAGTTACGTCGAATGTTTAGTGGTTTCACTGCAAAACTCTGCAACGATCTTTTCTCATGAGAGATTTTCTTTCATCGAACATTTAACTATAAAAATTATGTTTGAATTTGACTATTTGATTAAATTATATTAATGCATGGTGATGGACAATTACTACGTACTATGAATAATAATTTTATTTATTTATTTATTTTATAGGCTTCAACCGCGTGGGTGTCGGAATTTATCTCACGAGAACCGTACATTTTTCCGGGATAAAAAAAATTAAAAAGCGTTTATTCGTGGTGACATCTTATTACAAAAAGTTTTACTTTTGCCAAACTGCACAGCAGTTTGTTGGCAGATGTAGCTCCCATAAATAATTTTATATTTTTTCTTGTAGTTAGACACGTTTCCATCAATAACAAAGACACATTTACCTATAACTAAACACACATTTTACAGCAGCACAAAGGCTATCGATTAATTAAGTTAATATTAATAACATTTTAAATTTCGTAAGAGTATTAATCACGCCGGTGAAGCCGCTGATATAAGCTCGATATAACCACAGTCTATGCATCAGCCGCCCGACAAAGCCCGAACCGCATACGAAGTTCGGCGAACTTCGTATGCGCCCGGGCCCCCAAAAAGTAGCCTAAGTAAAAAGTCATCCGTCCATCCGTCCATCCATTCAAGCTTTCGCATTTATAATAGTAGTAAGATGTGCACAGAGTAAAATAAAATAGATACATATATGTCTTAAATAATTATTGAGTACAAAGGTACTGCTTATTTATAATAAGGTGATCTATATAAATAAAAAGAGAAGTCCTGACTGACTGACTGATTGACTGACTCATCAACGCCCAGCCCAAACCCTTCAAATCAAATCAAATCAAATCAAATCATTTATTGGTTTGCAAACATGGGTAATTAACACCCTTGGACCTAGAAAGCTGAAATTTTGCACAGAGGTTCCCTTTATAATGTAGACAAGGAATAAGGAAGGAATTCCCGGTAGTATGTTCCCGTGGGATATTTTTCGACATCCACGCGGGCGAAGCCGCGGGCAAAAGCTAGTGTTTAAATAAATGTTGAATTACGCCAGAATATTGTACACCGTATAGGTATGTTATAGCCATTCCTATAAGTAATAATTATAAGAACTCCAACGAATTAAGAAGAACTCCCTTTTTGAAAAAAGAAACTGAATTAATTTGAATTTGAACATTATCATTTTCATCCATCTCAACAACATTCCCATGTTCAATACCTACAGCTGCAGTTTCAACATGTGCAGCATTAATTAGAAACATTATACAATTCGTATTCACACAACGTTCTCGCCACATATACGGGAAAAACTATTTTCTCTACTAATTGCTTTTACGCTGACTAGAGTCTGGACACTGCTCACGAGGAATACCAATCAAAACGAAGATAGTTAGTAAGTATTGATTGGAAGAAGTTTCTATATTATTTATTCACTTTATAAGTGTTGTTTTCTATTTCTGAGAGCTTTGGAATTCTTCTTAATCTACCAAATATTTTGTTGGAAAAAAAACTGGATCACCATTTTTTTATGTTCGTTAACAGCTATATTAGTAACGTTTTAAAACAGCTCTGAATGGGGAGACGTCGGCGTAGTAACATTAATAATACTAAAGCAATAAAAATATCTATTTATATAAAACAAAGTCGGGTTTGTTCGAACACTTATGACTCGAGAACGGCTGGACCGATTTTCAAGGTTTTGATTTGTTGTATTTGTCTCCGTCCCGAATAACAGACTAAATATTAAAAACATTGGAAAATTGACGAAAAATAAAATAAAAGAAAAAAAAATCCAATACAATATGTTCATGGGTTTCGTAACTGTCAAACATTTAATGTTCATACCGTCGATACGGTAAACTCTCCCCTCAAATAATTAAAGAACGTATTTATATAAAACACACACACAATATTCGGATAATGGGGTATTTTATATTTTAAAAATGTAGAATAATGTCAGTAATGAAAAAGTATTGACATTAATGGTTGACAAATATTTATAATGCGTGCGTTCAGAAATTTATTTTGTGTAAACTAAGTCTTTTTTCATAATTTTGACCTGTTTACTTTAAATTTATTCCGGTATTATACTTTTCATCAAAAAATCAATTCTCAAAATATAAATTAAGTTTTCCTACACAATTCAAAATGTTCTCAGCTTGCGCCTTCGGAAACTTCGCGCGTATAGCTAAGACAGGACAACGTAGTTATAATAAAACCTAAAGTAAAAGTAAGTATATCAATTATTTAAATGAAATATTATTAATTTTAATTCCTATTATTTTGTAATGATTAAGGCTTTCAGAATAAATTGTTATGTGTGTGTGTGTGTATGTATGTGTGCTGGGTGTATGAATATGTGTGGATGTAATGATGGATGGGGAAAGCAGCAGTATGATGTGGACAAGGTGAGTAGGAAACATGTTTTGCACCACACAACCTCCCACGATAATTTTCCTAGCTTTTTCCTACGTGTATGCTTGCCTACACCTGTCTGACATTATTGCTATTCAAATCGAGCTATGTACCTATTACATACCTACCTACCTACATAATTATATTTTTATTTAATGTTAGTCTTTAATTTTGTTTAACCGTGTTCCAATACTTTGCCAAATAAACTTTATTTTTTTCTTTCTTTCTTTTTTTTATTTTTTACTTTTTTTTCTTTTTTAATTTTTAGACCTGTATACTTTTACTCATGTTTTACAAAATAAATATATCTTGTATCTTGTATCTTATAAACTCCTATCCACACAAATTTGATTTGAGTAATTCAAAATGTTTCGCGCCTAATGTCCGCTATGGGAGTTACAGGAGGAAGAATAACCATAAACAGCTGTGCCATTACGACAAATTTTGTTGACTTAGGTTGAATTTTTAATGAGGAAAAATACTGAATGTCGTAGAATATTCATCTCAGTTGGTATCTACTGCCGCTTTGCTTTTATTTTTTCCTTGAATTCTACCTAATCCTGTAAATAATTAATTAAGTATGTACCTTAAAGTTAATGGACTGTCGTCTTTAATTATTTGTATAGATTCTAATATTGATAACAGTCATTTAAAATACTTAAGCATAAACCAAAAAAAAATCTGGTAAACATTACCATATAAACGTATTATTATTAACGTTATTGGTTAGAAATTCAAAATGTTTAGGCTTGACCAAATTCTTCATAAACAAGAACTTTTCACAAGGCTAGAGGTTTGAAATAACCTTTTAATTATAAATCAGACTAAAGTAAAAATAATTTAGGTTGCCTGAAATGTTTTTTGGTGCTCCTAAGTTTAATGGCCTCCGGCATTTGGTTGTGATAGCGAAAATAGGTAATTAGCAGGTCTTTCTTGTATCTTTTCGTTCTTGCAGGAACAGCATCCGCCATTGCGCTGCAGTATCGAGGCAACCCCATCAGCACCTGAATGTGTTATTGTATTGAACGCTGTATGATTTCTGAGTATTATGAGCCCACAGACTGTAAACTGCCCATAAACTATCTGTGTGCCTTTCATTCAAATCCGTTCAGCCGTTTTTGCGTGATTGAGTAACAAACATCCAAACATCTTCACAAACTTTCACATTTATAATATTAGTAGGATTCAGCTCGAAAGTTCACAGTTCAAATCATTCACAGTTTCTACCTTTATTCCGGAGGCAGCAACAGAAACCTTTTCCAAGAGAATATAATCAATACAATCTATGTTTTGCTTTCATTCCACGATAATAATAATGAAACAGGTATCAAGAAATAAAATACTGCGAAGAGTTCTAAAAATATCTAAAGTAAATATTACGTCGAGATAGGTTTTTTTTTTGCAAAATAATAAGTATTTGGTGCTGGCTTTTTCGTGCAAATATTCTATCGCTTAAAATAAATTGATAAGTATTTAAATTATTATCAAGTTTGCCGACTTATTATTTAAGAACATTTTTCTGAGCGCGATACCGAGGCTGATCCATTGATGGGTGACCATCTTTACATACCTACCGATACCTCGTGCCTCGGAAAGCACGTAAAGCCGTTGGTCTCGGCTGCATTCGTGGATCTTTGACAGTCGTTACATGTAGTCAGAAGCTCAAAAGTCTTACCAAGGGGTATCGTGTTACCCAGCAACTGGGTTGTGGAGGTCAGTCAGTCAATAAAATAGGTACTGGTATTCAGCTGAATCCGGTTAGGACTGAAAGCTGACCCCAACATAGTTTGAAAGGTAGATGACGATGATGATTACTGTGAGACATTATATTGAACATATTGTTAAAATGCAAAGTTTTTTTAACTCACTATTGTAAACCACAACATTTTGTTTTAGATCACACGGATGAGCTCCAGGCAAAAAATTTTGTTTAGCTCTGAGCTACACCAACAAAAAATCATTATCAAACAAACCAACTCAATTCATATAATTCCATGAATATTTTTGCTATAATATCGGTAGGTTGTTGACAAGGGATTAATTTTTCATACTTCATTATAGCGTACGACAAAATAAACAAAAGACTTAATTTCGCAAAAGACAATTTCAGCAAGCCTATGTTTTTTCACAGAATTTTCGGCAGCGAGTTTCGATCTTGATTTAATAGTAATCACCTTTGTGTAACATCGGTGGATGAGTAACGAATTAATGATCGAATAATAAAGTAGGTCGACATAATGAGGATGTATCGGTATTCAACTTCGATTAACGTCAAATAACTGACATATAATAATACTAGCTATTGTCCGCGAGTTCGTTCGCGTGGAAGTCGTAAGATCCTACTATAATATATAATAATAATATACATAATGTAATATAATATGTAATCCTACTAATATTATAAATGTGAAAGTTTGGATGTTTGTTACTCAATCACGCCAAAACGGCTGAACGGATTTGGATGAAATTTGTTATACAGATAGTTTTTCATTCCGGTAGAAGGTTCCCGTGGGATAATTTCCGACATCCACGCGAGCGAAGCCGCGGGCAACAGCTAGTACTAAAATAACGCTTTCACTTAGCGTTGTTTCTATTTTTTTTTATTTTTGCTCACCTCCTAAGGGCGTGTTATAGCGTGATGTTAAAAAAAATCGTCAAGAATTGGCTATCAAATACAAAAAGATTTTTTCAAGTCAGACTAGGAAGTTCCAGATAAGCGCGTTCAAACAAACAAACAAACTCTTTAGCTTTATAATATAGTAACTCCAAGTTGTAATTGTAGTTGTTGTTTGACATAATAATAATATCTACATGTACAAGTACGTACATGTTATATTAATTGTTGGGATATTAGACTCCTAAACCAATCTCTTTCAATCAAGACCATCAATCCGCTTGCCAATTAATGTTAATAGATACGTTATTAACATATTTTTGGTGCGGAAATTTTCATACATAGGTTCCTATACCATGCGATATGTACTTATGTATAATCTGGGAGCTGTAGGCTGATGTTACATAATTACCTTAACACTTTTCGAGGCTTAAGAGTTATGACATAATATTATGCCAGGTTTGGCCTAAACAAAAATTGGCTTGGGCCTGATTTCGGTCATACAGCATTATCATTTTCAACAAAATACCGGGCATTACGGGTCGTGATTTTATTTTCTTAAACCCTAAAATCTCGCCCAGTAATGCGCCCGGTTTCTGATGTTTTTAAACAGAGTTTATCCAGTCGATAGTGATTATTGGTTCAATATCGTTTTTCTGAACACTTTATGTTGTGAAAGAATTTGGCTTAAGGCGCAGATTTCCTGAAAACGATCAAAAAGGTGGTTTTTTAAAGCTGTGTATCTCATAAACCGTAAATAATTTGGACATGTAAAAAAAATATGATATTTTCAAGTCCTTTTCGCATACAGTGATGGAAGCCAAAACATAATTAAACATACTTTAATGCACCAAAAAAAATTTTAAAAATACCTCCTAATACTCTTTAAAAGCTGTTTATCCCTTCATTAGCAATTATAATTATAACTAAAAATATACCATGAAACGTCAAATTCCAAACTGCATCCAGTGATGGATTACTTTTTATTAAATAGTTAATTTCTAATTTTATACGATTTCATTTGCACTTTTACGACATAATTCCGGTGCGCGTGAGAATCTTCTATCTCGTGCGTCAAACTAGACAGCCATAACGCCATTTCACTTACACACCAAGCTAAACCAAGCTTGGAACCTGGGCCTTAAAAGTCGAGTGAATTACTATCGAGAATTTATTTGAGGACCTCAAAAAACCGAGTGTGACAAAGGAATTCGCGTCGAATCAATATCTATTGAGAGTTTAAACTCCGTTTAAGAATTCTTCAGAAACCGGGCATTAGTGATTTTTTTTTAAGCCAAATTATCAATGCCAGCATTTCGATTTTTATTTCCTGCGTCCTTCATTACGTGTAATCTTATTTCGCTGTGACCCTACCGATCCTATATATCGGGTTTATTTACTCTTTCGGATTTAATAAAGAATTCATATCCTACATCCTTCCATTAGTTCTGTAAAATTGTTAAGGGCTTTCAACTGTCTAGGTAGTCTATTAAATTAAATGACATCTCTACATTTACCCTCTTACTAGTCTACTACACGTGGAGTAAAGTTACAACCAGTAATAGCTTCAGATTAACCATAGATGTTTCTATATTTAACTTTGACATAACTTTACTCCACGTTTATTAATGAGGGAGTTAGGTAGCACCTTAAGTGCTTTTCTTGTTTCTTCACATCAATGGGCTACATACATACATAAATAGTTGTTTTATATGCAAGGCGAACTCACTATCGAGTTGGAAACGAAACGAAATGTAAAGAAACGCTACCTTCGGGATATTTTTCTTTCTTTCTACAGGAAAAAGGCTTGAATTTTTTTATAGGCCTTTTAACGTAATTAACATTTTCTCATCACACAATTCATAAAATTTTATGTTGTTTACTTTTATATAACCCGTTTTAAGAGAATTCTCAACCCTTTTTAAAGCTTCTTAAATATTCAGAAAAGATAAGCTTACCAACGATTGTTCAGTTTTTCATTTACTCAAGATAACATTGTTAGTGAAACGGAATATTCTGTTTTTATTTTTATTTTTACGTTCTTTTGTTTTTTATCAATGGATAACTAAAAATCGTTGTTTAAATGGGATAGATAAGGTTCCTTTTAAATAAGATAGTAGGTAAGTACCTATAAAAATAGTAAATGATATAATTGGCACGATTTTTGTATTGTTGACACAGATGACGATGATGGTAGTGGGACTCAAGAAAAGTGAGATACAGACCGTAGTGTTTGAGTGTACATTGTGTAGATGAAACATTAAATTAAAATTAATCATCGTCATCAACCTTCTGGTCTTTTCCGAACTCTCCTTTTCGAATCGATGATGATTGTAAATATATTATTTATATGTTAGATGAGTTACATTTTCAGAATTTATTTGAGGTATATTGTTTGGAAAATAGTTTAAAGAGTGGCCGTGGATTTTCCTGCCCGTTATTCTCAATAGGAACCTACTAAGCTTTGGAATGGAAAACTAGCTTTATCTTACTGATTGACCGACACCTTGACAGTTCAAAAATGCCTGTTATAACGCGAATCCTTTTCTAACCGCTTGCTCCCGCCACAATTCGCTCGGCCCAATAAGGTCGAGTCGAAGCTTGTAGAAGTTTCTAGAAGCTTCCAAACAAATGACGCGCAGTCTTGTCGTTGACTTTTGTGAGAGACCTATGTCAACCGTCAACTTGGCTGTGCACATTTTTAGTTATATTTACAAAACTAGATCTTCGCCCTGAACCCAAACTGTTTAATAGGCACCTACCATAAGAGAATTTGTTAACGTTAAACTGTTTGGTTTATTTGAAATAAATGCGTTGAGTTTGAGATAAGAATACTCATAGATTTTAAAATGTAATATTTTATAATAAAACACAAAAGATAAGTAAATTACACACTAATTTACGAATTTCAAAAATGAATCTGGCGGAAGTTAATAACTCTCTTACAAGCACATTGTACGCAAACCCATCGAAGTTTACATGAACGCACTCGTGGTTGCAAATAAAATTGCAATCAGTAACTGGTTGAAAAATATTTTACGCCTGAAAAATGTTTGGCATGCGAGAAAATTAAGCATCGAGTTCAACTTTAGTTGTACGTCATACCTTACCCCTAAGAAACTTTGATAAATAACAGAACAACCTATTCAAAAAAATTACGCTTGGCTCAGTCAGTCTAAGAATCGGAGGATTTTTTTAAGGGGGTGCGCTGTGGTAGCCCGCGAAATTCAATTTTTCTTGAGTTTTATGCAATTTTCAGGTCCGTGTCAGGTTTTATCTTAATCAAAATATGATACGCGACAATAAGTATTTACATAATTTTAACCATAAAAATCATCAATACATCTTTCTAAGTTAGTTCGTCCGGATGGGTCGGATTTCGGAAATCAGAGGAATCCAAAAAAATCTTTGAAAAAGGATAATATCAACGTGTGCAGTCCTAACTATTTTTTAATTCTTAAATTAAAAAATAGTTAGATTGTGGCAGCTAAGTATGTAAATTACAGGAAAATATTAAATGTGCTTAACATAATTTGAGATGTGATTCTTTACGTATTTTTATAACATGGTGTTATTTCCTACGAATAATAAAAGTAGTTATTTCCCACATGAATAAACTTTTATCTTGTATCTCATGCCTGAGACGACGCTAACCACGATAGTAAAAATAAAAAATTAAAAAAAATATCCTTGGACATTTCACACAACGCCATCTAGTCCCAAGCTAAGCAACCTAATGCTTGTGTTATGGTAACGAGATGGCTGATAAACTACTTATATACATTATTTTTTTTTGTAAATACATACATATTATAGATAGAAAAACACCCAGACTACGAACAAATACTTGTAGGTCGTACAAATATTTGTTCCGTGCGGGAAATTTGTTCCGTGCGGGAATCGAACCCGCGACATGCTGCGCAGCAGTCAATCGCTCAACCACTGCGCCAACCGTGTCGTCAATAGTCTTGCTATTGTATGAACACTACGTACTTATGTCTCAAGTCAAGTAACCTACTTAGCACGTATTTTGTCCCTGTCACGCTCGCACTTCTGTCAATCTACAAGTGCAAGATAAAGACGAGAACATATAACTAAGTCAAAGCACGTGCTAATATCGTTTGTAAATGTGAGCCTGAAGGTTGACACTCCAGTAATATCTTAAAATATCAAAATTGCTAGTCATGGCTATCAATATAATTATAGATGTCAATAGAGCTACCATCTCCCATCCGCAAACCAATTACGGCAGAGTCTCGTTAGGCTGGAATCTGACACCTCTATAGTTGGGAAAAACGTTCAGAAAAGTGCCATAATCACTTGAAACACAATAGCAATTTCACCTGAATGCGAGGGGTTGCTTAATTGCTAGGTGGATGTACTTCTGGCTCAATTGGGTACAGTTCTCACTGTAGAAAATATAGTCATTTGTTGCGCAAAACAATCTGGGGGCCTAAAACTGCCACTTTGGCAGAATCATAATAGGATAATATTAGGTCTTTACCTATGAAATTGCCGTTCTGCAGTACTGGCCATTTCAAATCAAAATAATTTTTGTTTGGCTAAGAATTCTATTTTCAAATTAATTTTATTTTAAAAACATGGATTTTTTTTCCAAAAGTAGTCATTTGTTTATTGATTAGTGTTACATTTTCATCGCATTTCAATCTTTTTCGTCATCATGGATACGTTAAAAATTCGAGTAATTATGGAATATGAGTACCGTCGTGGCAGCAACGCGGCACAAGCGGCACGCAACATCAACGACGTTTACGGAGCTAACACTACAAACCAACGCACCACCTGTTATTGGTTTGCTCGCTTCCGTTCTGGAAATTTCGACCTGAAAAATGAACCTCGCGGTCGTCCGAAGACTTTGGTCGACAATTACGAATTAAAGGCGATTGTGGAAGCTGATGATATACAATCTATGGCTGAATTAGCAGCAGCTTTCGACGTTAGCGTCAAAACAATATTGGTCCATTTGCGTCAAATTGGCAAGGTAAAAAAGCTTGACAAATGGGTGCCCCACGAACTCAATGATCGCCAGCGCGAAGTACGCGTCGAGACGTGCCTTGCACTGCTCAACAGACACACAAATGAAGGAATTTTGAACCGCATTGTTACCTGCGATGAAAAATTGATTCTGTTTGATAACCGCAAGCGCTCAGCAAGTTGGTTGGATCCTGGTTCAGCACCTAAACAATGCCCTAAACGAAAACTTACCCCTAGAAAAGTGATGGTCACTGTTTGGTGGTCTAGCGCCGGTGTGATTCATCACAGCTTCTTACCAAACGGGGTGAGCATTACTGCAGATGTGTACTGTGAAGAACTGAACACAATGATGGAGAAGCTGGCACATCTCCAACCAGCATTGGTCAATCGCTCGTCTCCGCTGCTCCTGCACGACAACACGCGACCTCATACTGCACAGCAGACGGTCTCCAAGTTGCAAGAACTGGGGTTGGAAGCTCTCCGTCATCCGCCCTACTCACCAGACCTTGCGCCTACAGACTACTACTTTTTCCAGAATTTGGATAACTTCTTGGCGGGAAAAAAATTCAATACCCGAGAGGCAGTACAAAATGCCTTTGAAGAATTTGTTGCCTCCCGACCAGCTGATTTCTTTAAGAAGGGCATCAATAAACTGCCACTGCGTTGGCAAAGATGCATTGATTGCATGGGTGATTACTTCGATTAATACAAATAAAATAAATTTTTTCATACAAAACGGCAATTTTATACCTATTATTTGAAATCGTAAAACGGTCACAAACTGACAATTCATAACTTATCTGCGTACAATTATTATCACGCAATTCATCTGTTTGACAGTTTTGTATGGAGATTCTTAAAATGGTCCACAAATTTTGAATTGTTTTATTGAAGTTTAATGTGAAATAGCACAATTATAATAAATTGCTGGGAATTCAGGAAATGAATCACTTTTACAGGAATCGTTTTAGGCCCCCTGGACTGAAGATAAAGAAATTGACTAGCTAATGATTAAGATACGGAAGAACAGTGCAACAATGTCTTACGATGATGCAGAAAAGTAGAAAACTATTTATCTTAATTTGATTAAAGCCATAATTTATAATCAGATAAGTTATTTACTATTTCGTTAAGGAACCACGGGCAACAAATGATAGGGCTAGGTTTATTATGGTAAGTAGGGTCTTAGGTACCAGGCTCAATTGTGTTAGACGTAGTCACACTGTACGCATTTGGGATAACGGCCGTACTAAGCTGGAGTCCCGGTGCGTACATGCTAGTTGGTAATATGTGAGGAATCCATTAAAGGGATGTAGGACTGAGAGGTTTTTTTGCAACCAAATTAATAAACTCGACCCAAATGTAGGTATGGCATGACTGATTACGATGTTGGTCCCATGGAGAAAGTTCTGTTCTGTTTGATGGTCTGTATTACACTCTGAATGTTGACCACACCTTTCTGATAAACCCTGGGTTCTCAGGTCAACGATTGATGATACTTAAATATACGTCCGGCACACCCCACCTAAATCAACCCTGTTACCTCCATGTAATATTTTACCTCAGCATGAAATATTTTATAGGTAAACGTGCCGATAAGACTCGAGCAGAAAAAATGCCAACTCTAGGTGTGTCGATTTCACTAGATTCTTACTGTGCCTTTTATTCAAGTCTGAATTATCCTCAGGAGTCCTCGTGTTACCACTTTCCTTGTGTAGGCTTAAAATTGTATATGTATACAAAGGTAACGCTAGTTTTATCTTACTTTTTCTTTTTCAAAAGGGTACCTAAAGTCTCAGATTATTCAAATCCCAAAAGCTGTTTTAAGATAACTTGGAATACAAGTTTTTGCCATATATAGGAATGGATATAAAATATTACACAAGACCTCCTAGATTGATCCTCTTTTTAAAATTAAGTATTTTATGAAAGGGGCCCCCTTTCATAAAATCTGTAATCGAAAATGGGTTTTTTTTACCCTATTACGTTATTGATTGTAAAATTATAATTAGACTAGGAAGATTTATTTAAAGCCTTTAATAATAGATAAGCGAATAACATAATCATTCATACAAGTAGACTAGTCAGAAGAGAATAGGAGAAGAGGGTAGAATTAAAATCACAAAAATGTATTTACAACCGGAAGAAATTATAAAGTAAAAGATACCTACCTACATTCAAAATATGAAATCAAAGCAATATCGAAGCAAAGTATCATTTGAGTAAAATTTTCAAAGTTACGCTTTTAGAAACTCGAAATTCTGAGCTGGCCCAATTGCAAAACAATTCTTCCCTTTATCTTTCGCTGTTAACTTTTATTTGATTTTGATAGGATTCTTTGTAAATAACTTTCCTTACTGTCGAAGTTACTTGGTAAAGTAAACAATAGGTACGGAATCCAAAAATAGAAGAAGAAAATATTTTAACTTAGAGTAAACATAAGAATGCAATTTATGTTCTGTAAGACAATCTTAACTTTACCTTATTACCAACTTTAGGCTTTATTTATTTATTTATTTATTTATTAAAACTTTATGCACAAGTAAAAAAATACTGTACAAAGGCGGACTTAATGCCTGAGGCATTTTCTACCAGTCAACCTTAGGGTGATGCAGAGACAAAACATGGTAGGTGCAACACAAGGGATAGATAACTGGAAAAAGAATAAATACCAATAAATACATACATACATACATACATATAAACAAAATAAACTTTGTCAGGAGAAATAACGATAGGTAGAGGAGAAAAAGAATCCAACAAATCAGCGCTGCGATGATTTTGCCAACTTTTCACGAATGTGTTCACGTGCCTTCACTTTGAAAGATAACGGACTGGTTGCCATCCTGATGTTCAGAGGGAGCGCATTCCAAAGAAATACTGCCTGGACAAAGAATGAAGAATGAATAAAACCAGAGCGGTGAGAAGGACATCGTAGAAGAAGATTGTTGGTTGAACGAAGATTTCTACTATGGGCAGAGCATAAGTATTGAACATGGGAAGTCAGATAAGAAGGAGAAGTAGGCTTGTTTAGTATGGAATATAACATAGACAGAGCCCTCAGCTCTCTGCGCTGACGAATGGGTAACCATTTTAAAAGCAATCGGTGCGCAGACACATGATCATACTTACGAAGATTGAAAACGAATCGAATGCAGTTATTTAGAAGGCGATCAAGTTTATTGAGGAGATCTGCATTCAGGTCATAATAACACACATCACCATAGTCAATTATGGGAAAGATTAGGGACTGTACAAGCATTGCCTTTATGTGTGATGGAAGAAAGTTTTTCAACCGATAGAGCGACCTCAACGTTCCGGTGACTTTCTTACTTACAGTCATGACCTGCTTTCGCCAGTCAAGACATGTATCGACATGCAGACCAAGATCCTTAACATTGGAGCTAAATGGAATGACTGCATTGTCAAAAATGACTGGTGGCACAGTTAAGTCATTCAACTTTCTCACACTGTGAGGGCTCCCTACAATGATAGCCTGACACTTGGTAGGGTTAACCGCCACTCCAAATCGATCAGACCAGCTTTTAACCACACCTAGATCCCGGTTTAGCTCTTCAATCGCATCGGATATGTTGTCAACACTTGCCTGGCAATAAAGCTGCAAATCGTCAGCATAAAGATGATACGCAGTCCGAAGCTCGGTGGTAATGAGATTAATAAAAATAGAAAACAACAGAGGAGATAATATACCGCCTTGAGGGACGCCAGCTGCAAGATCACGCCAACTCGACGAAGAGTCTCCAGCACGAACAGATTGCTGACGCCCCTGAAGATAAGAGGCAAACCATTCCAGTACCTCCGGAGCGACCATAAGATAGGAAAGGATGGATAGAAGGACTTCGTGACTGACGGTATTGAAAGCATTGGAGAAGTCAATTAACACCAAGACTGTAACTTTAGTGTCTTCCATACCCCGCCTAATATCGTCAGTCACTTTAAGGAGAGCTGAAACGGTACTGTGCCCGGGCCTGAAACCAGATTGAAATGGACTGATAAGGGAGTTGCGGTGAATAAAGTGGGAGAATTGTTTATGAACACTGGCCTCAAGCACTTTAGACAGAAAGGGAAGGATGGAAATTGGGCGAAAGTGACTAGGAAGAGAGGGATTGGGTATCTTAGGCAGGGGCCGAACAATGGCTTTACGCCACAGGGAAGGAAAAACACCGGTGTAAAGGGAGAAGTTTATGATGTGGGATATTGCAGGGAGAAGTTGATCAAGAGCCGCCACAATCATATGGCGGCTGATATCATCACAGCCCACTGCTTTGGATTTAATGGACAGGATAATCTTTTTGATCTCTCCCGGGTCGACTGGGGTGAAGACAAAGGGGTTAATATTTGGACGCGAGAGACCAGCAAGGTAGTCAAGGGTTAGACATTTAGTTAGACTATCTAGCGTGGGAACAGTGGAAAAATGCCGATTTAGATCGTCCAAACCAATTGTGTTAGGAAGGTCCGAATGTCGCGATTTACCGATGCCTAAAGTTCCAAGGAACTTCCAAATATCGGCAGGAGAAGAAGAAGTGATATTATTTAGGATGTGGCGGCGTTTAGCGTTGCGTATCATCTGATTACACCGATTCCTAGCCGCCTTAAAGAAGGCCCAATTGTCCTCCGAGCGATCCTTTCTAAATTTTCGAAACGCGCGGTCCCTCCGTCGCATTGCCATCCGAACTCCCCTGTTCATCCAAGGCGCAGGTGGACGCTTCAACTTGACTTTCTTGACAGGGGCATGGGCGTCGTATAGCTTGACCACGGCATCGTTGAACAGTCTGACTTTCTCGTCAACTGAAGCAGCTGCTTCCAAGGGTGACCAGTCAATATTGGACGCATCTTGTTGAAGCCTTTCGTTATTCATCCGCGCAAAGGCACGCCTATACTGGAACGTTGGTTTAGGTTTAGGGGGTTTAAGGAGATAGGATAAGAAAATAAGATCATGATGGGAAAAGCCAGGAGCATCGAGTTGACCATGTGAGGAAACTAGGGAAGGATTAGAGGTGAGGATCAGGTCAAGCCAAGTGTCATCACTGACTAAATTATGATGAGTAGGTTGGAGAGGCAAAACATGCAGACTGGCAGACTCGATTAGATGCAGAAGTTTACGGGACCGAGGGGAGTTGAAGGCAAGGAGGTTGGTATTAAAATCTCCCATAACAATGTGATGTGTATACTCCGAACCCAAAGATTCAAGTACTGATTCGAATTCAGTGAAGTAATCAATGGAAGGGGGACAATAGACAACGCCAAGGACGGTTTTGGCTCCTTTGACACAAACCTCAAGGAAAAGAAACTCTGCGGATTCATTGGAAGAAGAAGAAGAAGCTAGAATTTTAAAAGGGAAATCATCACGCAGGTAGATCGCTACACCACCCCCCCTCTTCCCGATCCGGTCATTCCGAAGAAGAACGAAACCAGGAAGCGGGTAAGTAGTTGAAAGCAGGTCAGGTTTGAGCCAAGTTTCGGAAATCAGGACGGCGTGAACGTTATTGTCGGAAAATGTGTCGTATAGTTCGTTATAGTGACTGGGAATGCTCTGAGCATTGATGTGGCATACGTTAAATAGCCGGCCAGAATTTTGGCTGAAATTTTGACGTAAAAGAACACTCAAGGCATCTGTAAGAGAAATAAAACTTTCATCGCTGGAAGAGGCACTAGATTCGTTGGCAGAATAAAATGAATCGTTATCAGATGTCATAAATATAAGCAAATAAAATAAATATGTATAAATATATAAATATATACAATGCTAAAAACAACACACGACTGACTGGTACAACGTTTGCATAACTGCACCACCCGCCAGCTCACAACATCATCTAATTCTAAACATTTATTAAACATGTTAGAAGATAAAAAAGTAGAATAGTATTCTGTGTCATATTAAACAGCAGAACCATAATAAAAAAAATAAAAAAAAGACTATCATGCGGTACAAATAAAATATTACGGTAACAATACTAAAATAAAACGAGATTATAAGTCGTGAACGTATCCGATTACAACATCAATCTTCAAACCTTTCTTCTTGTGATACCTAAAAGATATAATCTGTGGACTACAACTTTTGATTTCACAACAATTTGATAATTTGACATAGACTTTGACATTGACAAATTGATGATTTGATTAACTAAATGTACAAGAAATAAAATTGAAAAGGGTAAATATTAAAAATACATGTTGATGCTAAATTATTCTCTACAGTGTGCCACTTAAATTCACAAGAGATTATAAGGAAATAACAACTAATATTATATGGACTACTAAGAACATATACAAAGAAAATTTCTTTGTATATGTTCTTAGTGCTATAATTTAATTATAGCGGTAAGTAATTCCGTAATAACAATTCCATGCAAATCATTATTAAGTGTAAACAACATGATACCATCATTGACCCGTTCTGTTTTGCAGGCTATCTCCTGCGCCTTGGACCTTTGGAAACTTCGCAAGCAGAGGATTGAGTTCATCCATTGAAGAAACTTTATGTCTACTTCCGTCAAAGGCCTTCAGAACGATAACACCGTCCTGAGTCCAACACGACCGCATTCCGAAGTGGAGACGTGCCCTACCAAAGATGGATTGCCGGACCCTAGTCAAGAACTCCTTGACTGCGATGGATGTTCCCTTCAAGCGCGTCTTAGCTTTCCAGACCACTGATTTGTCATCATAGCTGGAAAACCTCACGAGTATGGGCCTGTGATGGTCTTTATTGGCAGTCCCAAGTCTATGACAGACCTCTATGGAAGATGCAGAGACATTCTTGAGGGACAGCTTATTCGTGATAATATCCAGGACGACTGCGGTGGTGTTTTCACTGTCAACTTCGCCGACACCTTGAAAAATCAGTGCTTTCCGTCTTTGTCTCGTCTCCAACCCGTCGAGCTGCTTAGCACACTCATTGATCTGAGTCCGGAGCAAGCCAAGCATGCTGAATATGAGCTCCCTGAAGGTCCGGAATTCCTCAGCCACCCGTGCCACGGTATCCTTGGCAGGCCCAGCGCACTGAATCTGAGCCTCCAGTGATTCCATCTTCCGTGTGAAGATCTCTTCTAGGCTCTTTTGTGCAGATAATATTTCTACCAGTTGGGACATAGTGATCCACTAGTGTCAAGGTGAAAGTGTAGTGACTGTTCAGATGATGAGCTGGCAGGTGGTGTAATTTTACTACTTCTGTCACATATGTTCCACAAACGTGAGTACCCGTGTAATGGAGGCTGTACACTTATATTTTATAGAAATTTAGGCAAATAACTATGTATTTACATTTAAATATAAATTCAAAAACAGAGATATGTCTATCGTATTTTACACCTACCCGCGAAAATTGCTTTAACAAGTGTTTTGACTCTCATTATTTTCCACGAAAATAATATGACCAAGGAAAAATTTTACCGGAAAATCTATCTTAGGAATTTTCCAAATAATATAAGCCACCAATATTTTTGCACGATACGTTCAAGTGCAGAGCAAATAAAAAGACCAATACGTTCCATGGGCAAAACATCTCCGTTCCGAAAAATAATACCGCTGGTCAGAATTGTCGCATATACTTGACCTAGATATAATATTATGAAATGTTACATTATTTTACGATTTTGGCGTAAGAACACGATCACTGTTAGTATAATTAGTTGTGGCTAATAAAATACTTAAGTTGTCTATAATATATGAATAAAAACGGTAATTTCTCAGTCCTATATTTTGGCAGGAACTATGCGGGCTTTAAATTCTACTGATACCTTTCCATTGATACTTGCACTTCCTATAAAACGAACAAAATAGCAATTTTACCACAGATGTACAAAGGAATACGATACGATCTTTGTTAAAACGAACCCTTAATTTGCAAAGTAGGTACGGTATGAATGAAGCATCCGAAAGGAATTTAACTTCCTCTTTTTTCCTACATGGTTTCGTTTGTGAGTTCCGGAAAAAGATAGGCTTAGAGTTCACTATTCGCGATATCAGTCATGCTCGCACTATGAAATGCTTAATAAGATTGTTGACGATCGACACGTGTGATCAAACAGTCGAGTAAAAGCGTCAGCAATAGCAAAAGACGATCGACAGATCTCATTGACGTCAAAATCTCAAAGGAAAATAACGATCGTCAAAAATTACCTGTAAGCATCTAGGTATAAGTACCAAAGCCAGGGTAGACACATTTTTGGATATGGATCTCCCAAAGACCAAACTATTGAATGCTTACACAAATATTGCCTGAATGATCATCACATAATAAAGTTTATAAAAAGAGCAAGCCACATTTTCAGTCAGTATTTTCGCCATGAACTTGACTTCCCCGAAACGTACCCAATTTATACATTCGAGTATAAACCTTTGTGAGCCCTCTCGTAACGGGCGTAGGTACTCTTTATCCAATTACGAATTACATGGTGAAAAGAAAAAGGGAGAAAATTGTACGAGTATCTCCAAATTCTTCAAGGCCTTGGACTTGAATTTTAATAGGGAACGTGTTCTTCATTCTAACGTTAAAATCGTACGTTTTTATACCACACTTGATGAGCAAACAAATGGGTTCTTGAAAATGTATATATTACAGCTACAGGTACGCCTCAATTTATCGATTTACAATACCGTCCTTCCTCGCTTGTTAAGATTGAAAATGCAGCTACAAAATGTAGTTTTGTAATCACGGACTAGAAAAAAAGAAGGACTCCGCGCCACGCGTGTCGAAAGTGAAGCACAGTAAATATAAATAAGCACTGGAAAAATGTAATACTAGACGGTTATTACGTTTGGACAGGAACGGGCTGCGCCTGGTGACGGGGACCATCACGGGACACTGCTCACTAAACAAACACTTCCATACAATAGGAATAACGGACAGTCCTCTGTGCAGGGCCTGCATGGAGGCTGAGGAGACCATTGCGCATGTGCTCTTGGAATGCATAGGCGTTACCCAGATTAGAACAGAAACTCTTGGAATCCCCCGATCTTTCACAGATGTTCTTAATAGACCCAGAGATTTGATCAACTTCTGGAGGGAGGTGGGCTGGTTGGAATAACCCACGAAGGCCACCATGGCTCACGCACAATGGTCCACATAAAGGACTAAGTGCGGAAACCAAATCCTTAACATAGAACATAGAATAAGCACTGGACCGTTTGTATAAACATGCCTCTCACGCACACATTTACATCCAATGTTTACATCATAGTAAGCCGACCGGCCGCCATTTAGTGACACGAGTCACGACGGCGTCTTTGTAGGTACTATTTACGTGAAGTAATGAAATAAAACAATGCCATCTTGTGTTGTGAAAAGGTGTAAAAATAATTCTTCATCCCAGAAAAAGTGTCAAGGAATAACATATCACAGGTAAGGTACAATTTTACTTGTTTTTCAACCACGCACACAGAACGCTCGGTGCTTCACTTTCGATACGCGTGGTGCGGAGTCCTTCTTTTTTTTCTAGTCCGTGATTACAAAACTACATTTTGTAGCTGCATTTTCAATTTTAAAAAGCGAGGAAGGATATTATTTAAATACATCGATAAATTGAGGCGTGTAAGCAAGAAAAACGAACTCTGTGTAAATGTTTATAGTTAGTACAAAAACTCAAACAGCCATTACAAAAAACCGCACCAGTAAAAAAGGTTCCACTGTGGCAAATATGACGTCAACCACAATTCATAATGACCGCTGAAACATGCGTTACCCCACTTTCATCAACGAATTTTTATTCGTAACAAAATAAATTCAATTATTACCTGTGACATGATATAATTAATGCGGGCAATGTTCCCCAACATTGCCCGTGGAAGTGAAGTGAAGAATGATAGCTGTGGTAAAATAATTTACTAGGAATGTGATTTGTCTTAGTTGACTATTAAAGCATTATGTGTCAATTTCACCAATTAAACTGAAGGCGATCAGCATAACTAAACTGCGTTCTAAAGCTGTCAGTGTCAATATTCTACATCTACAATAATGATGACAGCTTTTGAACGCAGTTTAAATGCATCGCATTCAGTTTCATTGGTGCAACCCGCCCTAAGTATGCATATTGATATAACAAGGTATCCCTGTTAACAGGGAAGAAGCACTGCTTCTGTTAAAGACTACACAGAATAAATCGAAATAAACAAATTCAATGTCATACAGGATGTACCAGACAGGTTTGGTCAAATTTAATGGTGAGGCAAATTATGAACTATCCCATATAAAAGTTCAATACCTACCCGGCCCAAATGTAAGGTACTGTAAATGTTTCATGTTTTGGTCTATGCTTACCAATGATTCTGGCTGACATTTCGATCATTCAAACATCGAAATATTGTATAAAGAAAAGTGATGCTCGCTTTTCTTTAAGAATTGACATACTGCGTAGGCAGTGTGTGTATTACAATTTATTTCTGATTATTACAAGATTATTAATATAGCGGGCTTCAGCCCCATTTCTCCTGTGCACTACTGTGTTTTTATTCCGTAACCACTCACTGTTGAGGTTCGAGACCTCACAGTACCTACGCCTGATTATTTTTTCGCGATTACGATGTTAGTCCCATGGAGAAAGTTGAACAGTTTGATGGTCTGTACCACACCCTAAAATTTGACCACACCTTTCGGTACATCCTGTGTTGGAGGAATAAACTTATTAAAAGAATAATGTTAGAAGAAATGAATTTAATATAATAGAACCGATCAGCTTTATAAAAGAACAAGGAATTAAAGATGACAAGAATAGAGTTAAGAGTACAAACCATAACTTTTTGTACATAGGTACACACCTAATAAGTATAACATACAACATCCTGTATTCATATTTTTTAGATCACCGCGGAAGAAAAATCCAGTCTAATCCCAGACTATTTCCATAAGATCTCTTACGCAGAACAAATAAGAAAGCAAATATATTCGTCGCATAAAGCTAACATCATATGCAATTCAAGGCATAAAGTTTTCAATATCGTGGATATCGTATCGCGAGGTGCAACCGGTACAGTTTGCATAAATATGAAATTTTCCACTGATATCCGATTCAATTCCCCCATTGGTGTCTTCGATGTCGGCATTTTTCATATTGTGCCGCATTTGATTTCGTTCCGTGAAAATGGGGAAGTTTTGGCATTTTTCCTAAGCGCTTGGTTTCTCTGAAGTTTAAGTGTCCTAGTTTGAGAATTGCTATGCCAGGAGCTTTTCATAATATTTTCGGGTATTTTTCAATATATGTTTTTGTTAAATACATTAAAACGCAAAATCGAAATATCCTCAAAATAAGAAGAAAACACTCTTTCCTGATTTATGTACTTACTATTACCAGAAGAAAACTTCACGAAAGTATCTGATATTTATTTTAGTTTGTCCATCAAAAAACTTTTATGTTATGAAATGCCTACCATAAGGCGAAAGCGCCAAGGTAGCTCACGAAATTCAAATTTTCTTACGTTTTTTGCAATTTGCAAGTCAGTGTTAGGTTATACGTTGATCAAAATATGATTCGCGACCGTGACAAGTATGTATTTACAGAATTATAATCATTAAAATCATCAATACAACTCCTTAATAATGATAGAAATGGATCCGGTCATAAGCCCTTGGAAAACATACTAATATAAACAAACACAACATACCATACAGATTAATACAATAAAAAACAACAAACTGCATTCGCAGCATCAGTCAGATCGAGTGGGAGTTGTATTAAAGTGCAGGTGTGCACTTTAATGGCTCCTTGCATAGCTGCCTGTGCAACAATAACGCGCTTCCCTAGTCTTGTCTAACAGCTTGCAGGCACTAAGTAGGCTGACTCAGTAAAGATTTTCCTGTGAAGCTACTTTCAGGATGGGAAATATTATTTTGTAACCTTTTCTGTGGCATCTGCTTTTACTTCTTCTTCTCTATATGTGTGTAGAACGGTTAGGTGCAGCGCAGACAACACACTTTTTGTGCGATCGATTAAGTGGCTTGTGTAGTGTGTAAGTAATTGTGGCGAGCGAGTAATTACTTAGGTTCTTTTCATAGACTAAAAAGTGCGTCACGGATAGTCGTCTGCTTTGCACCTTAAAGTAACACAGTTTTATCAGTCTGTTAAGAGGATATATATCGTAGCGTGGTTTAGCTTGGTGCGTATGTGAAATGGCGTTATGGCTGTCTAGTGTGACGCGCGAGATAGAAGACTCTCACGCGCAAAGGAATTTAAACGCGCTTCGTTTAAATATAGATTTATGACAAAATGCTATACTTAAATCAATTTTTAGCTTAGTAAATTATTAACATATTTAAATACCTTCGATTTGAAGTAAATAGTACTGCACAATAAGGAACTGTTTACATATAATCGTATAAAACAGAAAACAGACGGTGCTGCTTTGGATTTTTTTTCTGTCGAAAAAATTTCAGGTAGGTCATCATGTTTCGGTTTTAATACAGCAGTAGACAATAATATAATCAAGTAACCTATATGGAAAATCCAAATGATTCAACCATATACATTTGGTTTTATAGGAATTTTAAAAACACACATTTATCGATCATAAAACTTTAAGGTTAGATGTCATGAACTGAAGGCAATCCTCAGCGGTAATATACATTTGATTCCTTATACACCGGTAATACATACCCGGTTATACATTTATACCATTACAGAGTACGAAACAGCAACATTGATGCATAAAAACCCGTTCCATTTTCATATAAATTATGTTCAAACAAGACAAACTCCAGTTCCAACATAACAGAGCCAAATATACAAACGAGAACTCTCAAAAAAGTGTTTACTTCGCTCTACATTGGAAGGAAATATATTCGAATTTCAAACGTATAACTAAAAACTATATGGCTTAGCTAAACGAGCAAAAATTATACACGGTACAAAAAGTTGATCAAAACGAATAAACATTTTTGATTGGCTCTCCCATTTTTACGCTTACGTATAGACAGACATGTTAATTTATCTCGTTTGTACTTTGTGTTCACTCTGCGTGCGTTTGTTTAGGATAAGGAAAATAGTAATGCCACAGAATGATTTTGAGCAGTTCGTCAAACGTGAAATATTTATAAAGTACCACCGCGTTTGGAGGCTATGAAAGAAGCCCTTAATTCTTAATACTTCTCCATCTTATCTTATCTTGCACAATCTATTAGGGTGTTTAATTAATGGGCATCCTCTTAAGGGTTCATTGTTTATGAACATCGTTATGAACAACTTTTACTATGGGACCAAATCTGAAATCGTGAAAAAAAAGCTGCATTCTTCTGCATCTGTTCCCTACCATACATTATTTTATGTTCGCATAACTCGTCAAAAGGTAGGGAACAGCAGATTTTTTTTCGCGATTTCAGGTTTGGTCTAATAGTAAAAGTTGTTCATAATGAGGAGTACAATGATCCCTTAAGAGGATGCCTATTACTCTTTAAAATTAAGTCGCTTATCATGTCTGTTTGTGTGGCCGCGTTGTTCTTCTAAACTACGCAACGGATTTTGTTGCGGTTTTCACTATTATTTAGAGAATTTATTCCGGAAAGTTTATAAGTATAATAAGTAATACATTAATATTTAACTCTGATTGGTCCGTGGACCATCATTACATACTGAGACTCCCCCCCGTGCCTCGGAAAACCCCGGTCCCCGCTGTCATTAGTGGTCTTTGAAAGTCGCTACGGGTCGTCAGAAGCCCGAAAGTCTGACAACCAGTCTTACCAAGGGATATCCAGTTACCCAGGGTTACCCAGTTACGGATTTGTGGAGGTCAGATAGGCAGTCGCTCCATGTAAAATACTGATTGGACCCTGTCAGACATCTACCTGTTTGTCTGGGACTAAGTAAGAGGATGTGAAGCCACCTTCACCTTATCTGCTAACAACACAGACACCTACCAAGATAACCAAAATGCCCACAATATGTCTGCTCCATTTAAGCTGATGCAAACTGTGTTGAAATTTTGTGGGCATTTTTCAGCAGACGTTTATATACGAACATAAGCATGAACGAATTAATAAGTTATAAATAAGTCTAGTGCTCGCAAGTGCTATTACTGAGCATGAGTCCGGGTTTTTACTCCCAGGTTGGGCCAAGTGTTATTGGGTTTTTCCATCAGGAATTTCTCAGTATCACATAATCAGCCTATAATGTTCCCACTGCTGGGACACAGGCCTCCTCTCGGTGAGAGGGAGTGGGCCGTAATCCACCACGCGGGCCCAGTGCGGGTTGGTAGATGTCACATGTCTTCGAATTTTTGGTTCTAGGACATGCCGGTTTCCTCACGATGTTTTCCTTCACCGTTTTGAGAGCAGCGGTGATGAAATAATTTACACAAAGTAAAGCGCCTGCCGGGGTTCGAACCTACGACCTACAACTCGTAAGTCGCGGCCAATACCACTGGGCCACCACTGCTCTCTCAGTATAGCAGCCCGGAATCAGGACTCGTGCCCAGTTGGTGGGCAACAGGCCGCCCCCTACTACATAACTGGGGAAATGTTGGTAATGTGGCTATTAGTACGGTCAGCAACAGAAGTCGGTTAACACGGCTACTTTTTAACATCATTAAATTAACACAAAATGATACGATAACCTGCTTTTTAGCATTTCATTTATTAGATAAGAGTTAATATTTTTTAAAATTTACATCTGTTCCGATTTCAATGAAGTATTTTCCTCAATAATTAAGATTTAGAAAACACAAGTGTTAATCGACTTTTGTTGCTGACTGTACGTGTACACCTATGCCTAACCCTTCGGAGATAACAGGTGTGATGATATTTTATGTGTTTAATAGGTTCAAAAATCTCCAAACTTTAACAAAACGCAAAAGAAAACTAGATTTTCCGACTGCTAAAACCTACTCTGTGGCATTACTTGAAACACAAATCACTGTTTACATTAATTTACTTTTTTATATATCTCCCGTTACGTCGTTGGTTTGTTCGTCCGTCCTGTTTGAAAGTTATTTCACTAAACACACTATAGTGGGCGTATAAATTAATTGTTTAACATAATTTATTTGGTTTTTAAACATTTTTCCAGTGTTTGGTTTTAATTTCAAAGTGTTTCAGGTCTATTCAGTTTAGCTTATTTTAAAAGGTCAAGGGAAGAAGAGACGAAAAATAGAACGAATTGTTTAAATAATAAAAAATGTTGAATGTACGATGTGTCACAAGTCCCATTTTATTATGTGAATTATGTCGCTATAATTTCGCTTGATTTTTAGGGTTCCATACCTCAAAAGGAAAAAACGGATCCATTATAGCATCACTCTCATCAATGTCTGCCAGTCTGTCAAGACCCTTTTTAAATAAAAATGTACGGCCATTTATGCGACTTATTTTGACAATAGCAATGCGTGCAAGTAAACCAAAACCTATAGGGAAGGTACTTTCCGTTGACCTAGAATCATGAAATTTGGCAAGAAGCAAGGTCTCACAGCACAAATAAAGGAAAAGGTCTGAAAATCATTAATTTGTAATTTTATCACATAAAAAAATGTATTACAAACCTAAACTTGCAATTGGAGAATTGACCCTGACGTATATCAATGTATGGGATAATATGTTTTTCAACTACAATGTTAAGTTTGTACTTGGGCTAAATTCATCCCAACATACCTACGGAACCCTTTTGGCCGCCTTTTTTATACATTTAGGGCCTTAGCACATCTCCGCTGCGAAACCGCATGATGTTTCGCTGATTTTCCGCTGATGTTTCGCTGATGTTCCGCTGATGTTCCGCTGATGTTCCGCTGATGTTCCGCTACTTAAGTTCCGGAACAGTATGCGAGTCAGTTGCAATTTTTTTGGCCGAGTTTTGGTGGTGTGTGTGAAGGGTCTTAGATAGATAGATAGATAGAATACTCTTTATTATGCACACCATAAAAATTACAGATATAATAAAAAATAAAATAATAATATATGGTCTTAATATTGTTTTGCAGCGTAAGGGCAAACCAGTAATTAAATACATGCTGGAAACTATATAGATACAACGGTGACAACCAGTTTATCTTGCGTAGAGTCCCACAGCAGGGCAAAAGGCCTTTTCTCATACAGAGAAGGCATTGATCAGCACGCTTGCTCAAGCCGGGTTGGCGATTTCAGATTTATATGTAAGTCCAGGTTTCCTCACGATGTTTTCCTTCGCCGATGTCGGTAACGTCCAAGATAAACTCAGAATGTAGGTACAGTGGGCAGCATCAATTGGGTACCCCAGTTGTATTAAAATTTTAATACAACTGGGTTACCCAATTGATGTACCTACTTTCTGAGTTTATCTTCGACGTTGCGTATGCAGCCCACTGTACCTGCTTAACACACATGAACATTAATTTCACATTTCCACATCACATTTTTTTTTAATTTTTTTTTTTTTGTATTTTGTACATGTGAATTGAAAAAGTTACATTGGTACATGAGAGGACAGTCCTTAACGATTGGGCCATCACAACATTCCCTGTTAGAATTTTTAAAATCTTTCCAATATCAAAGGAATCCTCAAATTGCGCTCCAATCGATTCCCCGTTCCGTCAATTTTAAGAATCCTTTGAAAACAGAAATATTTTCAATTAAGCGCTTAACAAATCCGCATCGAGTATTCGAAGCGTGAACCACCAATCGGATTCGTTCGGAACGTGACGTGTCGCTCGCCGGACTAACACGTCATTGGGCAATTTCTGGAATTTAATGCCCAATACACCTTTGGGACTATTCATTTTTCATTTCAACAAAACAATATATTACACGCAGTCTAGTCTGGCAGTCATCATAATTCTCCTGCCCTTATCATACTACAAAAACGTGCAATTCGTACCATGGTCCGCATCTCACAAAGGGAAAGTTGCCGACAACATTTTATCAATTTAGCCATACTTACAGTACCAAATCTTTATGTACTGGTACTTTTATGTAATATGGCCAAAAACATGCAGGACTATGAGACAGTAGATGAACGGCAGATAAGGGAAGGCACCCGTAGACTGGACTTAAAGAATAAACATTTTACTAATTATAACCTAAGAATTGTTAAACACAGTCCACGATACCAGTCTGTAAAATTATTTAACAGGCTGCCTTTAGACATTAAAAGTGCTGTCTACAGTAGCGCTTTCAAAATAAAACTAAAAAATTTCCTACTGAATAAGTGTCTGTATGCTGTAGAAGAGCTTTAATTTTTATTGAATTGTATTTTATTTTATTGCGATAATCATAGGTTGTTAATTTTATTGGATTTTGTTCATTATTATTTATTATTAATTAATTCAATATTCTATGCTAATTTATTTTAACTTTTTTTGTTTTTGTTTATTTTAATTTGTTTTTTAAAATGTTATTATTTTAAATTTGTTAACCATATTGTTTTATTTACATGCCGAATTGATATTGAAGAAACGTATTTTTTATTTTGAAATTGTGTAATTTATAAAATTCAAATGTAAATTATTTTAGTGTTATGCTGTAATTATGTAATTTAATTAAATTAATTAATTTGTAACGTTATGTGTAAATTCAGATACAATTTATTTGTTCATGAATAAATGACTAATGACTAATGACTATCCCAATTAATTTGGAGTCGGCGCAACATGCAGTATTTAACCGACGAAAAAAAAGGAGAAGGTTCTCCGTTTGTATGTCGGTTTGTCAGTCTGTTTGCTTGTTACATTTTCACGCGTAAAACGTTAAATGGATTTTGATAAAATCTGGCACACTGATAGATCATGACCTGGGTTAGGATAAAGGACACTTTTTATACCGGATTCGAGGGATAATTTCCGTCCCCACCCGGGCGAAATCGCGGGCAAAGGCTAGTAAAGTTTTATAAATCTTAATGAAAAGAAAAAGGTTAAAATACTTCCTGGAAGGAGTTGGGGGAAGCTTTTTGCCCAGCTGTGGGACAGTAAAGGGTAAACAAAAAAACAAAAGTTTATTATTTAGTTACAAGAGGCGGTAAGAGACGTAAAGTAACTTTGATCTCAAGCAATCAAGGTAAAAAAAAAAATTCTCTTCATCAAATACGTTTACAAACCAACAATCATGTAGAACACACAGACACACTAAGCCGCAAAACAGCTCCTTCAGCCATACAAATATTGGTCCGCTGCGCCAAACAAGTCATCCATCTTCTGTGAGTCAGGGGTCGGTTCGGAGGGACAACCATTCAAGGTATTGTTAGCTTTTCCTTGGACTTCAAACAACTTCGTTTGATGCAGGATCTGTCACTCGCCCGTAAATTGTAAAGCGCCTATTGGTGGAAAAAGAAGATCAGATTTATGTTATTTTATTCTTTTGAAAATCCTCAGTAGGTAACGGTAAATGGCAATAGGTTCGACTCTTATTATGCCACTTGTAACATAACTCACGAATGTGGGAGCCTAACCTTTTTTCCGTAGGTAATCCTCATGGATACGGCCATCTGGAATAACGGAGGGTTATGTCGGACTCCTACCGACTGAAACCTACTGTTCCTTCTAGTATCATGGGGCCCGGGAGATACTTGTACATTCGCCGCACCCCCGATTGGTATCGCCATGCCTAGCGGACCCCATATCACCAAATGCGACCGCATGTCCTCCTAGGAACACTGCGTGCTGCCTCTTTGGGGCCGTGTCCTGTGTGGAAAATGCGTCAGTGGATAATTATTTTATGATATGTTGTAAGGTACCTAGAGCAGTGGTGGCCCAGTGGTAACGTACGTGACTTACGACTTTTAGGTCGTAGGTTCGAACCGTAAGATGCACTTTGCTTTGTGTAAATTATTTCATCACCACTGCTCTTAAAACGGTAAAAGAAAACATCGTGAGGGAACCGGCATGTCCTTTTTTTTTTTTGTGGATGGGAAATCATCAAATGAATTCTCCCGGTCCGGGTGGAGCGGAACAGACTTTTACTGCCTAAAACCCACCCGTGTTCCTTCAGTTGCCTATGGCAGGGCCACGGTATCTTTTTCAAATAACCCGCGACCCCAGCGGCATCGGCCCTATTGAACCCCATCTTTTGCTGACATCTCTTTGAGGCGCGCGTGGAACACAACGCGCCATCGACCCGGGCCTGGGGGCCTACTCCCTAAGCACGAAGCCCGTAGTTTCAGCCTTCGTTACGGGCGTTTCCTACTCCGTATCACCTACGGATGGATGATTGGTTCGGGTCAGAACGAAGTATGAATGACAACATGATTTGCCAACTGTCCCGATGTGTTTTTGCCCGTCCGAAAAATTTAACTTTTACTCTTGTTTTGATGTATCGTAATGTCAGACGGACGGATGAACGGACGGACGGACTTAGGAAGTAGGCACACTGGTCCTTACCGGACGGGGAGCTACAGCCCACTACTCACAATCCGCAAGCCCGCGCCTACGGTGGCCGGGAATCGGCTACTGATTCCCGCCGCCCAGGGAACCGGTATGTCCTAGAATCAAAAATTCGAAGACATTGTGACATCTACCAACGCGCACTGGGACCGCGAGGGAGATTCCGGCCCACTCCCTTTCACCGAGAGGAGGCGTTGTGTCCCAGCTGTGGGAACATTAAAGGCTTATTATGCTATGCTTATGCTAATAAAGTAATAATAGTCTAGCCTAATGGTAACACATTGACCCTTTTATTTAACCGAATAATGTCTCTTTTCGCATAAAAGAGGCCGATTCTAATCCATCACATATTTAGGTTGATGTTCAATAATAGGCACTTTATACAGAAACCACAATTTACTAATCGAAATCACATAACGTGACGTGTCAGATAACCCGCATAGAAGGCTTTTGATTGAGATTTGTTGAAATGAATTAATTAGTCAGTTCGAATAACAGAATTATTAAAATGTTTTATTTATGCTGAAACATTGTTGTTATGGATGAATTTTGTGGCTGAAATAAATACTTATTTATAATAATATTATTCACTTGTTTTGAGTAGGTAGGGTACGGGTTTTATAACAACACTGACGGGATTTGGTATTAATTAGTCAACAGTTGGTTTAATTTTGGTACGTGCCTGTTTGTTTGTTATAATACAAGTAATAATTACATTATACTCGTTGTGTTAGCAGTGGTCACGGTTTAACCTCCATATTATGCGAGAAACGGTCCGATGGCGATTGCCACGGTCCGGTTAAAATTCGTAAAGAAGATTGGCAAAATGGGTACCGAACCAAACTGGGTCAATTTTAAACGTTTCAAAAGAAGACTAACTGCAATTTGCAGATCAAAGCACTGTTGATATTTTCCAATTTAAAATGTTTTGATAGCTGTTGGAGGTAATAAATAAATCTTAAAAGTTAATTCGTAGGCAATCGTAAATAATTGTAATGCAAAAACAAAACGCATTATAACAACTCATTCAATGCGTGTTGCCATATTCAGCAAAGAAATCGGTATAGTTAATCGATCATAGACATCATCCGATTTTAAAACCGGTGCTTATTGTATTAAAAAATGGTTACCTCAAAATAACCTCAAAATATTAATCCACTTAGGTTTAATATTTTGAGGTTAGAAGTCGATGTCAACATTTTTATTCCCAACACCTACGTAAATGCTACGATTACATTTTCTTTTATATTAAATTAAAGCATTAAAATGCACATATTTACTTTACGATACGCAACGTCTTTATGCGGAACTGAAATTACATGGACATCTGCCATTCTCCTTTTATAGGCACACGCAGTGGCGTAACTACAGGGTGGCAAGTCGGCAAATTTCCACGGGCCCCCAGCCGTAAGGGGCCCCCGGTCAGAGGAGAATCCCAACTCCCAAAATTTATTATAACTTATTATTGTATTTTGCCTTTGACATATCTCGGGATCTTGGGGTCCCGGACCTTTGGAAGGCGTACGAGGGGCCGAAGCCAAGTTGCAGAGGCCCCTTAGACAATTTTAAATGACCAGAAGGCACCAGCGGACGATTATCCCTATATGCACTATGCAATTGCACCTAAGGACAAACCCCGGTTGGTGCAGGACTATCGCAGATCATGGAAACAAAGTAATATATTTGGCTATGGGTTTGGGTGGCTATAGTGGATTGGGTACCTTGAACTATGGTAGAACTATGTCCCTTGCCTGACCAATGATGTATAATATACACAGATAAATTGGCAGGGGGTGACTTGCATGTAAGTCGTGGGCGACGTGGGCGACCGCCTACGGCCTCGCGGTCTGAGGGGCCTCGCGCCTCGAAGCTTTATGCATTACTTAAAAGGCGTGAAAAAATCGTTTCGTCATAAAACCAATTGACATACCAAATTCGTTTATTTTTTATTAGTCTAGCAACATTTGCTGGCGTTGCGTTTCTTTCGCGAGGAATCCCCGAAAGATTTTTGCAAGTTATTAAAAGGTTATTTATTCGTGTTTATATCCCCCTCGGCCCCCGGTCCCTGGGGCCCCGGCCCCCAAATCTCGAGTAGTAAGTACTTTTTAATCAAATCTCAAACAAGGTCAAAACATATTCAGTAACAAGAGGTAGTTTGTAGTTGGAGGCCCCCCAAATAATATTATCAACGTGACATGCAAAAATTTTCGAGCTCGCTTCGCTCGCTCTTCCGTCGTAAATTTTCTTCGTTTTAAAATTTTTCTGCATAGGTCGACCAAATAACTTCTATTTTTCTAATAATGTTCAAAAGAAGAACATCTGAGACCGGGTGCTAAAATTTTCGAGCTCGCTTCGCTCGCTCTATATTCTTTCCCTTCTGCATAAGTTATCAACGACAAAGTATCTCCTATTTGTGTATATGGTCAAAAGAAAATCTTAATTACCTATCCGAGGCCGAATGCTAAAATTTTCGAGCTGGCTACGCACGCTCTTGCGTTCTGCATTCTTCTAATTCTCAAACTTTTCTGTACAACTTAATAAAATAGTCTCCTATTTTTGTAAGAATGTTGAAAAGACAACCTAATTTTAACCATCCGAGGCGGCGTAATAAAATTTTAGAGCGAAGCGAGCTCGTTCCTGCATCCTCCTTTCCAAACTTTTTTCTGAATTAGAAATAGCGGTTGGTGTTACATAATCTTGAAAAAATTGTGTTAGGCTAAAAGCCGGAAAGTTCGTCTATTTTTATTTGTGTTTTTTATAAATTTTTGTCATCATTTGATTAGCAATAAAACTCATATACAAATGTATCAGTAGGGTTGATACATTTGTATCAGCTCAGATTGTAAGATTGAGAGATTGTGTGTTTTTCTATTCAGCTCATTCAAATTAACGTTTTTCTTTCGACTGGGAAGTTAAAGAGGCCTCGCAAAGCTGATGTCACCCACGTCCACGTTTGCCGCCACTGCTTGCACACTCAATAATGGGCCAACCACTACTGCCCAACAGATCGCCACATGCTGCCCTTTCTCCCGCTCTGGGTGGAGCGGAAGGGCGTGTCAGACTTTTACTGACTAAAACCCACCCGTGTTCCTTCAGTTGCCTATGCCAGGACCACGGTATCCGGCAAAGTAAACTCTACCGGCACAGACCTACAGTTTGGAGCGCGCAAGCCCCACCACGACATCGACGTAGAGATACGGCGTTGGGGTTACTTATTATTATTATTTTAAGACAGGGGTCTTCAGTCTCTGTTGCAAAAAAAAAACATTATATGTTTAATTTTTTTTTTATTTGTAAAATAGTTGGGCAAACGTCATCTAAAACTGTTCCTTTCAAGTTGACAGCATTAGTAGTTCTTTAGATATCCAGCTGTGACAGACAGACAGAGTCGCACCATAAGGGTCCTTTTTATCATTTTGGTACGGAACCCTAAAAATACTATTATTGTTGGTTCAACTTCTTTATATGGGGGGCCCCATCCCTCGAATTTGCCACGGGCCTCGAAGGGTATAGTTACGCCACTGGGCACACGTATAGCGATTTGGGTATTTTTATAGTAACTTGTGCATTTGCTCTCGAAAAGCACTATTTGGTGAAGTGGAACTGATGATGAAGACCAAATAATATGGCTATCGGAACTACTCAATAATAAATAAGTATTTCACGGGTTGCGATTCGATTACCAATTTATGCTCGTCCGTCGCAATGCATACATATGGTGAAGTGGAACTGATGGTGACTTCACCATCAGCTCCAGTTCTCCTGGTTCTTACTAGGAGAACTCCTCAACAATTAACGTCCCTAAAAATAATATAGGGAAAAGCAATATTTTGTAAAAGATGATGAGCAGTTGACATTAGGGTAAACGTGCAATGTGAATGGAATGGACTTAGATAAATTACCAACTGACCCACTGAAAAGTGAAAAAAAAAAAAAAATACAAAAAAAACAACCGACTTCCAAAAAAAAAATACTACAAAATGAAAAATAACTTTAATTTCGGAAGTCGGTGGAAAAAAACTAAAATACAATCAAATAAGATCAAAAGACACCTACTTCCGAAATTACAGTTATTTTTCACTTTGTATTTGTCGGTATTATTGGATGTAGGTATTTGTAGCTTGGCACAGAAGACAAGCTTTTGCTCTTAAGACGTGGCGGTCAAAAAGTTAATCATATTAGTTTTTTAATGATAAAATACGTAATAGTAGATTACTTTGCTTTTAAATCTTATTTATTAATTGACTGTCGAGTTGCGTATCTGACGAGACGCGTATCTGTCAAGTTGTGTGTTTGTCGAGTTGCGTCTTTGACGTGGTGCAAATCTGACAAGATGCGTTTCTGTCAACATGCGTTTTCTGGCGAAATGCGTATTTGACCACTTGCATTTCTGACGACATACTAGTGATCCAAACACATTAATATTATAAAGGCGAACGTTTGTGAGTGTGTTTGTTTGTGTGTTTGTTTGTATGTTTGTTACTTCTTCATGCTCAAAGATGGCTGGACCAATTTGGATGAAATTGAGTATGTAGATAGCTTATACCCTGGATTAACACATATGCTACTTTTTATCCCGGTATATGCGGGTGAATGCGCGAGGCGCAGCTAGTAATTCATAAATATTCATCTGGATGCATTTGATGCGGAGGTGTGAGGGTCAAGTCATGAGGATAATTTAAAGTATAAATGTGGATGCCGACAAGTGTAGAGGGAGTCCAACTAATCATTTGGACCTTAGGCCTTAGGGCCCTCGCCCACGGTGACTTTTTGTAGCGATGCTGTCGCGCGTCCGCATCGATACAGTCGCGAAGCGGTCGCTAGCTGTGTGCCCTCGCCCACGGGCCCAGATTCAGTCACGATGCAAACGCGATACTGCTGCGCTTCTGTCGCGATGCAAACGCGATTCAGTAACGGCACAAAAATACCTGCGATCGCTACAGTTGCAAGATGGACTCCGTTGAGGCAACATTAGTCACGTTGTCTTTGGTGCTGCTTTTACGTAAGCAGCCGAAGCGTAGGCAACGAAAGCTCGGTTCTCCACTCACGCGCCACCCTCCCTCTGTTCTCTCCCCGATGTCGTCCGACACGGTCGCGCGTTTGCATCGATACAGTCGCGATACTGTAGCGCGTTAGTAACGCGTTGGCATCGCTTCTGTAGCGCGTTGCAAATGCGACTAACGCGCGTTAGTAGCGATGCAGTCGCGCATTTCGTAAACGCGCGACAGCATCGCTACAAAAAGTCGCCGTGGGTGAGGGCCCTTAGTGCGAGTTTTTATACTTACTCGATCACGTTTACGTTAACGTTACCTTACGTCAATTTGTATAGAATAATTGTGTTTCCCATGATAGTCACCAGACGGCGCTTATTTCAGTTTCAGTACAATCTGACGTTTACGTTAACGTGATCGAGTAAGGCTAATTGTCCACGTAACCGCACGTCATACGCACGCTTTCGTCAATTGACGATTGCAAGACGAATGCTTGCATCTTGCGTCGAATAAATGAAATCTGTGTCCACGAAGCGGCAACGTTGCGTTCGTCATGCGGTGCGCGTGCGGCAACATGTCACTACTCGACCGACTCGTCAGACGGACGCTTGCTTTTAGTGAAAACTGAGACGTTTTGTAGCATGACTGACTATTGCATGAAGCAGCGTGGACATAACAAATATGCAAAATACTATCTTCATTTGTAGGTTACATGCATCCTACAAAAGACGACTGTGTGGACAGTAGGCCTTAGTATAAAAACTCGCACTAAGCCCTCTGGTTACTGTCGGTCCTCTCTTCCGTAAATAGTAGCTACACTCCTTATTTTATAAAGGGTCCACGGTCACATTGTTTGTTGACAACATAATAAAGCACTATCACCATGTAGCTTTTTATAATTCGTGATTTTGTTGATTAAACTTTGTTGTAATGCCATTTCATTGACTACAATACTGTTTGTGTTGTTTACAGCAGATGACAAGGAGACTCATGTATGAGTAAATTTGGTTTGACGTCAAATTTCAGAACACATCAACGTTACTCTCAGCCCGTCACAACCAATACCTTCCAGTGATGTTTCACTTGGATTAACGTGTGCGGATGTTGAGTCGAGTTGATTTACCGCCGCGTATTCCCAATAGCGTATGCTGCAATGCGGTAGCTTACTGTCACAGTACATTGTTTGAAAAAGAACATTTACATATCTTGGCTGATGGAGGGAAGTAACTGTTTGGCTTGAATTGACAAATGTTTGCAGATATTTAATAAGCAAGCTGTCATTCGTGGATCTTTGACAGTCGTTACGGTCGTCAGAAGCTCGAAAGTCTGACAACTAGTTTTACCAAGAGGTATCGTATTACCCAGTTACTGGGTTGTGGAGGCAGTCGATCCCATGTAAAATACTGGTATTCAGTTGCATCCGGTTACGGTTAGACTGGAAGCCGACCCCAACATAGTTGGGAAAAGGCTAGGTAGACTGATTGATTTTATAGGTAAGCAGTATGTTCGAAATCACGAACGTAAAAGAATAACTCGGAGCAGAGGATTATTTACGCAAATATCACTATTCGTGTTCACAGTCACCAAATAAAAAGTATTGCTATCTCATACAGACATGTACTGCCAGAAAGAGAGTGACAGTTGTTACTTCACGGAGACAATGACAGTTAAGAGCTGTCAACTTCACGTCAGAGTGTTTTTGGGGGCAGGTTCAGACATGTCGTAAGTCAGACCAATCTAATTCGATAGGTTTTACTTACCTCCGAGTCTTTCTTGTTTTGCTGACGATTATGTAAATGCGATGAATTAATTTTAGTTTATTCGATGAAGAATATATGAATAAGCACCATTGGCGACATACATACTATAACTGCCAGCCGGATGTGCGTATCTAACTCCATATGTGTTTTTCTATCAAATGTTGGACCTTTCGTCAAGCAACACCTAGTAGTTTTTCGTTTTTTCACCGCTGCTAAGTTGATTATCTTGCCCTCCGTCGCGCAGCGAGCCGAAAACAGTTGAAAATCGCAGGGCAAAAGTCAGAGACCAAAATTGTATCCTATTACTTTCCTATATTAACTGGCATGCCCCAATCGAGGCACTCCTCGTTACTCATCTTCATTCTCCTGCCCTTAAACTATATAAAAATAAACCTACAGTACTTACAGAAATAAACATCATTTACTCCAACTAATTCTAAAGAATTTTCAAGCGATAGTGTTAACTCCTAAGGAGAAAATCGTCCCAAATAAGCCAAGGTTAACATTAACAAAACGATTAGCTAATTGGTTTTGTTCAATATTTAGAGAGATTTTACGTACGAGGTCACAAAAATTAAAGGCAGTCTTCCATCTTTTACATTCTATAAATCCCTCTTACGCCAAAAAATATGCAAATAAGGTATAAATATAATATGATGAGAAAAATATTTTCCCTGACAAGACTTTTGTTTTGACGAGTCCAGTCAACTTTTCGGGTCAAGGCTCAAGAAAATTTCTCGAAAAACAAGCTTTATTTTTTCTATTCAAATGGCTTCTCACAAAATGTTGAACTCTTCACATTCACGTTGAATGAAAACCTCGTAAGTGAACCAGTACATTATTAAGTTCAGTAAAATACTTGACGAGTTAATTACCGAACGTCGCAAAAAGTTCCGTATGTCGAAGAATGGGCAAAAAACTCTACCGTTACTGTTTTCAAATTGTTTTAAAATATTTTGTATATCATTAATTATTTGTGAAGACAATGTAGAATAAAATAAAATTACTATAGGTACCACCGCCGCCGCCGTCGTTCAATCGGAAAGTTCATTAAAAACTGAAAGATCCTTCCAAGGTTAGCTAATTTTGATTGAGCTAATGAAGTTAGTCAGGCATAATTATATTAAGTATGATGGGCAGTGCGGTGACGTGCAAAATTACCTTTCGCGGTCAAAAGTCTGTCTTTGAACACAATTTTTCTTTATTTTGTTGCTATTCTTACTCGTACATAAAATCTTCGTCATAAAAAGCAACCAAAAATAAAATCAATAAAAGCACATTGTTCGTGATTTCATTACAAACTGATCTAGTTTTCAGTTCATTTAATACTGAAGGTCTTGTTAAGTTAGGCCTCAACAAAAGTGGATCTAAAAATCCTAGAGTTCTTTATTCCGATTGAACGGAGAGGGTTTTTGTACCGACCTAACCCTTTACTGATTTCAACTTTTGTCAAGGTAAGAGAGAAATGTACAAACCTAAATATTTCAGAAGTTTCAGTAGTAACAACGGTTTTGATTATGATTTTAGGGAAGACTGTTTTTGAAGCGAAAAAATAATTTGAATATTTTTATAATAAAAATATCGTTGCGTTTGTTATATTCACAGGATATTTGGACAGTTGGTTGGAGGATAAGCAGAGTGAAAGGTAAGCCCAGAGCCTTCAAAGTTTCCAAAAAATCGGATGGCTGTGAAGAGAATTGCTGACGGAGGGTGTATTGGGTTTTTCCATTATGAAATTCTCAGAAACAGCCAGGTGTCAGGATTTTTGCCCGTTTGGTGGCAAAACATTTGACAACATGTCATGGGATTTAAAACGAGAAAATAGGAAAAGCCTTTTATTTCTTCAGCTCTTACAATAATATTGTATATTATACTTTAGCCAAACAATCTTGATCCAATTCCTAAACAGATAGCTCGCAATAACAGTTAATCTACAAAACATAAAATTATTCTGAATAGGCATTACCTAAACATGTATGAAACAACTCCCTGCCCATGCATAGTAAAATGATCATATCACATATCTTGTTGTTTCATTGCAGTATTGTTCTAGGTAAAAATGTTACGGAATAGGTTAGGTAACGTTATGAGTCGGATACTTTCCGCTGAGGAGCTCGTGGCTAAGTAATAAAAGCCGTAGGGGAGATCCATCAGGTTAAGCTACGCTTGCCGGGGTTGGTTTGTGGATGAGTCCATCTTTACATACCCAGACTCCTGCGTGCCTCGGAAAGCACTTTAGAATTTTGGTCGTCAGAAGCCCGAAAGTATGACAACCAGTCTAGCCAAACAAGTCGCATATTGGGCGCATTTTTTTTATTGCAATGGCTTAGAAGCTTGATTTTTTCATAACTCCAAGGGACCCATGTATTTGATATTAATTTCAACTTCATACTCCACGCGTTCCTGAGAAAAAAGGTCTTGACAGACAGACAGACAGATGGACAGTGAAGTGATCCTATAAGGGTTCAGTTTTTTCCTCTTATGGTACGGAACCCTAAAAAACGTGTTTTGGGCCAGCTGAAACACAAATTGGATTTTGGGATAAAAAAAACAGAAATGACTAAAAACATTTCTGTTTTTTTTATCCCAAAATCCAATTTGTATTTCAGCTGGCCCAAAACGCCATAGCAAACAAGTAGCATAATCAGCCTCTATTGTTCCCACCGATGGGACACAGGGCTCTTCTCGGTGAGAGGGAGGGGGACGTAATCCACCACGCGGGCCCAGTGCAGGTCATGACTAGGCTCCAATTTTTTATGTTTTCCTTCACCATATTGAGAGCAGTGGTGATGAAATAATTTACGCAAAGTAAAGCGCTTGCCTGGGTTGGAACCTGCGACCTACAACTCGTAAGTCACGTTACCACTGGGCCACCACTGCTCTGCCGCCGCAAACAGGGCTGTGATCGTATTTTGTCACCTCTCTTGCTCACACGGGACGAAATTTTTAGGAATGTTAATTGAAAAGATGCTTTTTAGAAAAATGTAATCAGATAAAGGACTAGTAAATAATATTAATTTAATAGATAACTATTAAAAACACATTTTCACTGTGGCATTTATTGAACTCATCTCAAAAACAGATAATAATACTTTTTAAACTGAGTTTATTAGATAACACGATAGAAATGTGTTTTAATAACTAGGTACATACACAGATTAATACAGATGGGACACTCCGCAAAATCATTTAAATAAAAAGCGATGCTTGCTACGACACAATAAGTGCAATTCAGGTCGCACAACGCTTATTTACCTACAGTTATATTCAACTATAAGTTGCCTCTCTTTCTATCGCGTAACTCTTAGGCCTCATTTACGCGGGGCGTGTCGCGCGGCGCGGTGTGCGGTGCGGGCTGCGGGCCGTCAAGTGTAAGAAATCTTAAACGCTCTCTTAGAACGCCCTATGTTTGAATTTAGTGCGGGCCGCGCCGCACAACGCGATGCGCAACGCCCCGCGTCTCCGTAAATGAGGCCTTATACCTTCTGACCTACTGAATTAGACCCGCGGACGGGGCCCGCCGCGTACTTGTAGCTTCATACCTAACCTGCGGATTGTCCCATCTGTATTAATTTGTGGTACATATTAAATTAAAATTATTATTATAGTCCTTTAATTGATTACATTTTTCAAAAAAAGCATCTCTTCATTTAACATTCTTGAAAATTTGGTTCTGTGTGAGTGAGAGAGGTGACAAAATGCGACAGCCCTCCTCAGTTAATGAATTAATGTAAACCATGTTTTCAATTACCGATTAATTTTCAGTTACACCTAACTGCGGAGTTTCAAACAATGTTAGTTAGGTGCATCTCAAGTATTGCCACAGATTAATACAGATGGGACACTCCGCAAAATCATTTAAATAAAAACCGACTCTTGCTACGACACAATAAAGTGCAATTCAGGTCGCACAACGCTTATTACCTACAGTTATATTCAACTACAAGTTGCCTGTCTTTCTATCGCGTAAAGCTCCATTTACACGGCGCCAGTTTATTGCCTGTGGCATACCATAAAATTGAAAGGCAAATATCTGGCATCGTCTAAACAACACGTACAATATTGTTGCACGATACGGGCAACTTTGAAAACTGGTATAAGCATGTACAAGAAAATCGCACAGTACATACAATAATTGCTCGTACAATAAAATCGCATTCAATTCTGGCATGATCTGACATTTGTGCTGTCATTGAAATATGAGTACGGTAAGTGAGGGTGTGGTAATCGTTGTTGCTATTTTGAGGCAAGAAATCAAATCAAGAACAACTTGAAAAATATCTTGAGAAGCGTTCAATAAAATTTAATTAAATATCATGTCTAAAATGACAAAATAATCGCCTGTCAATTTTATTGCCTGGTGTAAGACGCATGCGATTTTATTGAATGCCAAAACTTGCATTCAATTATTGTATGCCATTTTATGGAATCGCACGCGTGTAAACACTTCATGCAGTTCTTGAATGTCAAAAAAACTTGAACGTGCTTTATGGCATGCAATTATTGCTCTTGAACGTTCCAGAAACTTGCCCCGTGTAAACGGCGCTAACTCTTATACCTTCTGACCTACTGAATTAGCCCCGCGGACGGGGCCCGCCGCGTACTTGTAACTTCATACCGAAACTGCGGAGTGTCCCATCTGTATTAATCTGTGGTATTGCTTGAAGCTACGACGAACTAAGGTGCTGAGTTTCCAGATCAAATTTAGTATAAAGTTTACCCTGTAGTTGGTCGTGTAATAGACCACACAGTTAGGCGTAAGTGGCGACGACGAGATAACAAGAATAGTGTGATCTTGAATGTAAAACAATAGAAATATTATGGGTTTTCCTACCCCTTGAATGTCGGACGCACCCCATGTGTGCGTAAGGAAAAATCAATAAAAATCCTTTGTATAATAGTGTTATAAATTACCGGGGGGCACGGGAGTGCCCCCGCCAAGGCGAGTCAAGCGAAGCGCAAGGGAACTACCTACCTTTCCTCGAAGCACTTCGTCGTATTTTTGAACCTTCTTAACTTGGGTTTGGATTATACCAGATAAACAATATTTTCGAGATATGATGTCAGTGGTTGACTTATTAAACCTATAAAGTTTCAATTGCATAGCTCTAATACTTTAGATTTTATTGATGTCTAAAATACCCCGATTTCGTCACTGACTCACTGACTCACTGATGATCATAAAAATTATTAGGGTACTTCCTGAAGTCCTAGAAAGCTGAAATTTGGTATGTAAGCTAGTATTAGTACACAAACAACAACAAAATTCTAAAACTGGGAACTTTTACCACCCAACCCCTTAAACTAGAGGATGGAAATTTGTATGAGACTTCCGCAAATAATAAGTACTTATACTTACGAATAATATGAATACACTTGTATATACTTCGATAAGTGTTTATTAATCTCCTACCTATCAACTTATACCTACATATCATAAGCAACTTACAAAAAGAAATGAAATTCCACCAAAAACATTTTCATGTAAAATGTTGCCAAGACGAGACCACATATAGCTCGCACTGACAAAAAGCTATCAGATGTCATGTAGAGCCAAGCTTCTAACTCTACACGCCCTAACTCTACAAGCCCTAACTTCACAAACTCTACACCTTAGTCAAAATATGTGGCTTGGCCGTTTCGCTACCATCACAATGGGCGCAAGGTGAAAAATGTATTCACTGTTCATTACTTTTCTGTTATACAATATAGTTCTTGTAGTAACGAAACGGCCAAGCCTCATATTTTGACTAAGGTGTAGAGTTTGTGAAGTTAGGGCGTGTAGAGTTAGAAGCTTGGGTCTACATGAGATCTGATAGCTTTTTGTCAGTGCGAGTTAAATGTGGTCTCGTCTTGGTAACATTTTACAAGAAAATGTTTTTGGTGGGATAAGCGTATATCATATAATATATCTAAACGTAAAAAAACGTCATCCAATGGCGACCGCGGGCTTACAAGTTGTGAACCTATGGGGTTCAAATCGCGACGTCAATCACCTACTGAGCGAATATTCCGGAACTCGAAACATTTGCAAAATGGATGAGCAAAAAAGAAGAAAAAACTGTAACATAGCGAAAAATATTAATAGCGAGCGAAATTTTTCGTTCTATTAATTATTCATAAATATAACTAAAACTTTTAACATTTAAAAAAAACATTTGATAGCATAGTTTGCATTTAAGCTTGTAGAAAAAAGATTTTGTTATTTTAAACTAGAATAGCTATCGCTATTCAACGCGGAAATGCAGCCACACTGGCTGCATTTCCGCGTTTCTTGGTACCATGCCTCATGGACACCCACTTTTGTTAGATTTTTAAGGTTTAGTTTTAGTTTTGTATTTAATTTAACAAATTTACGTTTAATAAAACAAATTGAATGTTAAATAAATAAAATAAATTTTAAACTTGGTAGGTATTATTTTTATTAAATCAGTCATACAATATTAATTTACATAATTTTAATTTTAATTTTAACTACCATTTTTTTGTAATCTTGTTATTTTGTATAGATCTGTATCTTAAATAATCCTACTAATATTATAAATGTGAAAGTTTGTATGTTTGGATGTTTGTTACTCAATCATGCAAAAAGGGCTGAACAGATTTGGATGAAATTTGATATACAGATAGTTTATAACCTGGATTAAGACATAGGATACTTTTCATCCCGGTAGATAGGTTCCCGTGGGATAATTTCCGACATCCACGCGGGCGAAGCCGCGGGCAACGGCTAGTATAATCACTACATAGTATAAAACAGAGTCGCTTCCCGCTGTCTGTCTGTCCCTATGTATGCTTAGATCTTTAAAACTACGCAACGAATTTTGATGCGGTTTTTTTAATAGATATAGTGATTCAAGAGGAAGGTTTACATGTAATAATACATGCGCGAGCGAAGCCGCGGGCAAAAGCTAGTATATAATAATATAATATAAATGATAATGCATCTGAAATAAAATGTCTATAATATTTTTTGTTTATTTATTTTTAAATAGGTACTTTTTTCAAAATCAGATTAAATCAAAAGTAGTCCATACACTATTCCCGTAATTACCCATTACTACCGACATAAAATTCTAATAAACGAAAGAGAAAATAGTTTAAGTAGAAAATAACATTAGTGAACAACCGTCGCGTTGTGAATCCTGGTAACCTATTTTGCTGAGCTGAGTGTCACAGCTTGTAAACGACACGCAGCCGGTACAATTCGCTATTTGTGTATTTGGTGTAAATACATTCTCAGAAATTATTACTAAACTATTTACGACTAACAACAGTTACTTGAGCAGTAATAAGTTGAATATGGTTTAGTCAATCTGCCTAGCCTTTTCCCAACTACGTTTGGGTCGGCTTCCAGTCTAACCGGATGCAGCTGAATACCTGTATTTTACAAGGAGCGACTGCTTATCTGACCTCCACAATCCAGTGTCTAGGTAATACGATACCCCTTGGTAAGACTGGTTGTCAGGCTTTCGGGCTTCTGGAGTGTCGTATACCCAGTTACTGGGTTGTGGAGGTCAGATAGGCAGTCGCTACATGTAAAATACTGGTATTCAGCTGCATCCAGTTACACTGGAAGCCGACCCCAACAAAGTTTTGAAAAGGCTAGGCAGATTGATTGTTATAATTTTATATGACTTATTGAGTACTACCTTCCTCCTCGCATTATTTGAATAAGATAACCTTTATTCAATAACAGAGAATTCCATTATTTACCTGCTTAATAATAACAGGACCGTAGTTTTGGACAAAATTTTCTTTATTATTTTAGCACAACGTTTCACGTACTTATTTTTCTATTGGAAAATAATACGATACCGAGAATCTGGGGCTTTGTTGAAATTCGAGAAAATTGAACAGTATCATATTCAGAAATTTTATTTTAATGGTATTGATGCAATTTAACCACCAAAACGATACCAATAACGGTTTATGAAATATTCTGTTAAATATTTAAAAAAATATTGCTGCACATAATATTACAATGAAGTTTATTACAACTCATATCAGTACCAGGCTATTTATGATAAAAAAAATGAATCGTTATTGATTGATTGATTGATTTGATTGATTGATTGATTGATTCTTGTTATTTTAAATCCATTTTTCTTTTCAAGTCAAACAGGACTCGCGGTTTCGATCATTTAACACTCTAACCATCTAAGTGCAGAGGGTTAACTTCGGGCAAGTTCGATAAAGTTCAGCTGCGTTGGTTCTAAGCTTGCTTCGGTGGGCTATATTGTGCAATTCCTAATTGGATAGAGTTCATTTCTTCTTCTGTAAGTTGATGTGATCTCGAGATCCCTTTGTCAAGTAGACAAGAAATATTTAAAACTACAATGCTGCAGGAATTCCAACTACCCGAAAGCAGACTATGAAACTTTTTAATGAATTGACGGAGAATGAGTAAACTTTATTTATTATTTTTAGCTCTCTAGCAAAATTTTATTATCTCTAAAAGGAAGAATAAAAAACCACTTAACTTCCTACGTACTTTAATTTGTTCAAAACCCTTAAAAATACAGAAAATTATTTAAGGCTTACGCAACAGTTAATACAAATATTAATTGGAAATTAGTAGTATATGAAACAATTGCATAATGAGGGGTATTAAAAAGGCGAGGTTTTTAATAGTATATCACACGAGTGTTTTAACACCTAGTTATGTGCAGTTTCATACACTACTTTATCTACTCTCATACATTAGGATTGAACCTAAATACAAATTTTCCCATGAAATTCAGTAGGTACAACAAAACATAAGAATAGCGCCAAAACCCAGCATAAAGGCTCTTACAGACAGAGGCGATATCGCGGTCGCGACGCGATATTTCGATATTATATCCGTAGAAAAATATCGCGTCGCGACGCGATATCGCCTCTGTCTGTAAGAGCCTTAACACCGCGCATGCGATAAAGCGGGCGCTGACACAGACAAGTGAAAATTGGAATCAAAACTTTTTTGTAATTCTATAAAAATGGCGCGCCCAGCATAAAGGCTCTTACAGACAGAGGCGATATCGCGGTCGCGACGCGATATTTCGATATTATATCCGTAGAAAAATATCGCGTCGCGACGCGATATCGCCTCTGTCTGTAAGAGCCTTAATGCGTTCCATCCATAATCCACACAGCAGCCGGCACGGCGGCTGTACCGCCGACCTGCCGCCAGGCACCACACATATTATAGAAGCCGCCGAAGCGGCTGCGTGGATCCATTAGAAAAAAAAATTATGGAAACTTCATGGTGATATTAACTTCTTGGATTTGCCCTGTATCGTACCTAATGGTAAAAAAATTGTTTTATAACATTATTTTGTTACAGAAAAAGTATTATAATATGATTTTATTTTTAAATTTCGGTATTGTGTTTATAAAATATGTCAATATAAACTCGTTTTGAAGTATATAATTCAAATTATATGATATGAGAGTAGATAAAAGTAATTTTCGTAATAATTTTGTTAAGCTCCGTTTAGCAAAATTGTTATTAAAAGAGTATGTTCGTTACTATTAAAACATTGGGAGGCCTAAACAAACAAAAGATTTAAATAAAGCCAGTCCTTCTACCCGGGCGGGTTGGTGCGTGTCGAAAATTGGGGACGAATGGATTTTTTATGTGGGGTCAACCGTAGGTTGTTTTAGGGTTACATGGAAAAGTTTTGTGGTCATCCCCATATGGATGGGGTCTAAAACTTTATTAAAATACGCATCAACGTTTAAAATGTAATATTAGGATTGAAATGTTGGAATAACAGATTATCTCAAAAATTAAACATTGTTCTTTATTTTTAAAATAATAAAAGTTACAAGTATCGTTTTTTTAACTAAATTAATTTTAATCACAATCGCAGTCACAAACACTCCAATTTCCTATAACTCCTTCATCATTAACTTCTTTTCGTTTTAACTTCACTCTTTGTAGTTGAACCGATCAATTTTTTTGCCATCCGTACTACAACGATAACTCCTAGGACTATTAAAGCTAACAGATCTAAGAATAGTTTCTGGTATAACGGGACGTGAAGGGCTGGCGAGCGAAGATGAGGAGCTCCTTTAGTTTCAATAACATGTTCGATCCAGTGCACGAGAGATGCACCAGCTTTGGTTTGCCGATGGTGGTAGATGAAGGACAGTTCTTTGACCTTCTGGCTGTATCTGCAAATTCAGAAACAAAATATTCCAAGTATATTCAATTATTTCATTTGGAATGATGTTATTAAAGGTGTATAAGGTATACAGGGTGTAAGTCTAAACAGTGGCAATCTTTTAAGGGGTCATTGTACTCATCATTATGAACAACTTTTACTATGGGACCAAACCTGAAATCGCGAAAAAAAAATCAGCTGTTCCCTACAATTTGACGAATTATGCGAACATAAATGATAAACGATAAATGATAAATGACTTATTTTCTGTAAGTAGGTTTGTACAAACACTTTTACACGTCAAGCATATTTTTTTTAAAATTAGATGAGTTCGACGTTTCCTATCTGACTACTCTGTGCTGAACAGTAAATGTACTGAACAGCAGATTTTTTTCGCGATTTCAGGTTTGGTCACGTAATAAAAGTTGTTCATAATGATGAGTACAGTGACCCCTTAAAATATTGCCACTGTTTACACTAACACCCTGTATAAGGGACAGAAGATGATGATTATAGCATAAGCACCATCAGACCACTGCTGGGACTATGATGATGATTAAATTTTAAAAATTACAAACTCTGGTCTACTTACTTAGGGTTTGATAATATTTCATTAATAGCCATCTTCAGATTAGCTGGGGTGTCATAACCAAGGTCTACTTCCAGACCAAAACCTTTGCGAACAGCTCTCAAGACGTTGAGGAACTGGTCTGCAAACAATGGTATGCCGATAATAGGAACTCCGTAGTGTAAAGTTTCCGTGGTAGACAGGAGACCTCCGTGGGTGACGAAGAGTTTGCAGTTAGGGTGAGCTGTGAAGATAACATAATGTTTTAAGACACGATTTATGAACTTTATTTAGTAAAACTCCAGAATTAAACTACAGGGGGGCCTAGAACGGCCACTTTGGCAGAACCATAATAGGGTAATAGGTATGGTGAATCATATTTGAAATCGTAAAACGGTCACAAACTGACAATTCATAATTTATCTGCGTACAATTCATAGCACGCAATTCATCTGTATGACAGTTTTGTATGGAGATTCGTAAAATGGTCCACAAATTATGAATTGCTTTATTGGTGTGCGTCTATCTGACAGGCCCCAACGAGATTCATCAACAGGTGATAGCTTGTCACAAAGACGTTATTTTGTACCTAAAGAAAATAAATAAGATATATTTTGTACCTCGACAGTTTTTGATTAAATGACGTTTTTATGAAGTGTCTTGCTAGCGGGCCCTTTATGGTTATTTTTGTTGTTATTATACTTTCAGATCGCACAATAGTGTTAGGAGCTTGATACTATTATGTACCTTACAAATCCAAAATCTCGACTTTCTGTGAGCTACACTTCAGAAGATATTCGTTATTTAAACAAGCGTCCAGCCAGCGGGCCCCTTTTTAAATACTACTATTTTATATCATACAAGTGTTAGGAGCTTGATACTATTATGTACCTTACAAATTCAAAATTTCGACTTTCTGTGAGCTATACTTCAGAAGATATTCGTTATTTAAACAAGCGTCCAGCCAGCGGGCCCCTTTTTAAATACAACTATTTTATATCATACAATAGTGATAGGAGCTTGATACTATTATGTACCTTACAAATCCAAAATTTCGACTTTCTGCGAGCTATACTTTAGAACATATTCGTTAATTAATTGTGATTTTTTATTTGCTTTAGCTCGTCAGTTATTATTATGTTACAGTATCTGTTCGATCGGGCTCTGCTCGGGTGAAAATAGAGAGAACGATTTTTTTTTTCCCCAAGTATGAGACCTAGCTAGATCAATTTTTTGCACCCGTAAACCCCTATATTGCAAGTTTCATCGAAATCGTTAGAGCCGTTTTCGTGAACGTGAGTACAAATATTACTCGTTTAATAGTATAGGGATGTTGTATAAGGTTTTTGATGTTTTTTAAATTTCTAAGTTCTAAATTGACATTTGGTACGCGTTGTCTGAAATTTTAAAATTATTGTCGACATGTTTAGACATCTTTTGTTCCTAACAATTTAAACAGATTAAAGATTATAATTACTATTACATTTTCTCTTTTAATTTACATCATCATCATTAGCGTCGTACTTAACTCTCTTACTCTTTTTCTTAATCCCAGTTTTGGTGTTATAGCCCTATTGGATTATGAACGTAGGTATAATGTTTGAAAAGGGGTTTGCTAGCTAGACCATCGTTTAATTAACGAATATCTTCTTAAGTATAGCTCGAGAAAGTCGAAATTTTGGATTTTTAAGGTACATAATAGTATCAAGCTCCTAACACTATTGTATGATATAAAATAGTTGTATTTAAAAAGGGGCCCGCTGGCTGGACGCTAGTTTAAATAACGAATATCTTCTGAAGTGTAGCTCACAGAAAGTCGAGATTTTGGATTTGTAAGGTACATAATAGTATCAAGCTCCTAACACTATTGTGCGATCTGAAAGTATAATAACAACAAAAATAACCATAAAGGGCCCGCTAGCAAGACACTTCATAAAAACGTCATTTAATCAAAAACTGTCGAGGTACAAAATATATCTTATTTATTGTCTTTAGGTAAAAAATAATGTCTTTATGAAAAGCTATCACCCGTTGATGAATCTCGTTGGGGCCTGTCAGATAGACGCACACGCTTTATTGAACTTTAGTCTCAAATACGTCAATCATAATAAATTGCTGGGAATTCAGGAAATGAATCGCTTTTAGAGGAATTGCTTAATGTGGCCGTTTTAGGCCACCGTAGTAGCTGGTATTTGCCTTAACCTAATCTTAAACCGCGTAAAAGCATGCGCTGCGAATGGTTTGCTACGTATGCCACGCGGCTTTAGAGTATCTTACATGAACATCTTTAGTGTTACTTTCATGTTAACTTTATCAATCAAACAAGCGTGGTGTTTTGCATTTTCTGCCTACCCCCATAGGAAAATAGGATTACTTTATATATCCAAGTTATTAAAGTATATCATGTCAACTAGCTCACAAAATTTCCTTTGCACATTTTTGTGCTCTTTATAACACAAAATATTTATTTACAAAGAATAAAATAAAATTGTAAAAACGGATCGGCATGTCATATCGGGTAATAATCCGTCTGATACATCGGATACTGACGGCATTGTTGCGGTTCCGCGACCGGTGTTATCGACAGATGTGGACGCCATGTAATGCTATTGTAAAAGATTAAACTGTAAACGGTTCGTATGATAAATTTACTTTAAAAAAAACTGACTTCATAAACCAAAATCGTATAAAATATTTTTTTTTAAAAACTTAACAGCTTCCGAAGTCGGTGCCAAGCTAAGGTGCATTGAAGAATTGGAGACACCGAGTTAGAAGCTGTTAAATTTTTTATGAATATTATTTTATTCGTTTTTGGTTTTTATAGTTGGTTTTTACTTTTTTTAACTAAAACATTCCTGAAAGTATGTAGGTTACGTTAGTGAAAGAATGATCAAAATTGGTTTATTAGTTTTTGAGAAAATCGCGGACTCACAAATATACATACATACGGGTCGAATACAGAACCTCCTTTTTTGAAGTGGTTAAAAAGGAATATGGTTTTAAAAACTGAAGTGTCGTTGAAGTAAGTGTGAGGCGTTAATTTTTGTGGTAAAGTACCTACCTACTTATTTTGTTGATTTTGTTTTTTCTATTTACAAATAATTTGAAATCACACCAACACATAAAAAATAACAGTATAAAATAAAGTATTTAGTCACTGATTACTATGTGTTTATTATTGAGTTCATCGATTTCAAACATAATTCAATAAATTTAAGGGAGTGAATGATAGCGTGACAGTTGACAGGGAGAATGGAAGAAGAAAACGTGTTGCGCCGACCCCACGTAACATGGAACAAGAGCAAAAAGATGATGAATTCAATAGATTACACTATGGCATTAAAACTCACCTAATATACTTGGCTGAGGAGCCCATTGCACCATATGAACATTCTTCGGTATATCTGTCAATTCTTCTTCTAACTTCCAAATAACAGTCTGCTTCAATGTACTGAACATATTCAAGAAATCTCTTTTTAATTCTATTGGCATAGTTTTACTCGGCATCATAGTACCCATGCTGAAGTAGATAACTCCATGGGGTGCACTGTCCAAAATCTTTTGTAAGTTCTGTAAGGAGGGTTTAGAAATTGCCTAAGTATCAAAAATGTTCGCAAAATCCATACTAATATTATACTAATACTAATATAATTATACTAATAATTTATAGATTCGAAAGTAACTGTCTGTCTACTTGTCTGTCTGTATGTTACCTTTTCATGCCTAAACCCAGCACGGATTTAGACAAAATTTGGCAAGGAGTTATGTGGCATCTTGGGGAAGAACATAGACTTTTTGTGTTAAAATAATTAGAGAGGGTGATATAGGGTATGAAAGTTGGCAGGGGAAACCCATCATTCGTTAAGTTAAGCATAAGAAAATTCAAATTTATGCTTTTAATAAGAAATAAGGAATTACACCTTACAGCGTTTTTATATACCTAATTATTTTCCAAGGGGGTAAAATAGGACATGATTTTAAAATTCACAAATGTAATACTGATATTTTTGTTACTTTTCACTCCATAACGCCTGAATGGATTTAGATAAAAGGCATGCATATAGGCCATAATTAGGATTTAGGACATAATACTTTTATCCCAGTAGTAGTTATGTTCCCGTGGGATTTAGTCCGACTACTAAATCATAAATATCTTATCAGGCAACGCTTCTATGTTTTTTTTTAATATTCATAAATTCAGTCCAAATCAAAGTGCTTACCGCTGGCAATGGTGGCACCTCATCTTGAATATGGTATCCAGCAATGGGAACGTAATTTATTGGCAGCCTATGAGCTTCACCCGACGAAACATGGGAGTTGCCCAACATCATGGAGCCGTTATATTTTACTTCTTCTAGTGTGGGCAATGTGATTCCTCTCTTGGCCGCTGCTGGGCCGAAAGATTCTAGGTATGCTTGCTGTTCAAAATCTTTCAAAGACCTGAGGAGAATTATTTATGGTTTGTCATTTGTTTTAATATATTATCTATACAGGGTGTAAGTGTAAACAGTGGTAATATTTTAAGGGGTCATTGTACTCATCATTATGAACAACTTTTACTATGTGACTAAACCTGAAATCGCGAAAAAAATCAGCTGTTCCCTACGTTTTGACGAATTATGCAAACATAAATGTACTGAATAGCTGATTTTTTTTCGCGATTTCAGGTTTGGTCCCATAGTAAAAGTTGTTCATAATGATGAGTACAATGACCCCTTAAAATATTGTCACTGTTTACACTTACACCCTGTATTATTTAAGAGAAAGTCGTGTTAGTTACACTATTTATAACTCAAGAACGGCTGAACCGATTTGGCTGAAAATTTGTTGGTTAAAAAGCTTAGAACCAGGAGACGGACATAGAATACTTTAAAAAAACGGATTAAACGTGGTAGGTATAACAACGGCTAGACCGATTTAGATGAAATTTGGTGTGTATATTTGAATGGGTTCCTGGATGGTTTGAAAACACAATTGGACCCGGTAGGTGGCGCTGCAGTCGGGTTCTAGGATCGTTCAGACAGGACAACGTCTGTCGGGTCCGCTAGTTGCCTTAGCACTCAAAATACTTACCATAAGACTTTGTACAAGTAGAGTACATTCCACAGTTCTCCAATTCGCTCTGAGAATGACAGAGGTGGTGACAAAGGTGACATATGATCCGGGAAGTAAGCAGGGTTCCCGACCTCATCGATCAAACTCAGGATTATTGGATGAGGCTCCATTGATGACGACCAGATATAGGGACAGTTGAAAACAGCAGAAAATCTGAAATTTACACATGTTTTATGAAATTAAGTTTTTCTATATGTATGTATTGTATTGGGGATTAAGGTTAAAATTACATTATGAAATCCCAATTGTCTAAAAATACCATAATATAAGTGAATATAGGACTACTATCTGTCAGGATTTTATCTTTTTCCTTCATATCAACGGATCGTTTTAAATATTTTTAGAGCAAATTGTGGCAGTCTGAACAGCACTAAGGTCACGCTTTTTTTTGTGGATGGGTAGTCATCAAATGACTTCTCCCGCTCTGGGCGGAGCAGGAGGGCGTGTCAGACTTTTACTGACTAAAACCTACCCGTGTTCCTGCAGTTGCCTGTGCCAGGGCCACGGTATCTCTTTCGAACAACACGCGACCCCGGTGGCATCGGCCCTATCGGACCCCATCTCTGCTGACAACTCTGTGAGGCGCGCGTGGAACACTACGCGCCGACGACCCGAGCGTGGTCCTTACCGGACGGCGAGCTACCCATTGCTCACCATCCGCAAGCCCGCGCCTACGGTGGCCGGGAATCGGCTACTGATTCCTCGGCCGCCCAGGGCGTCTCCTGCGGCGCGAGCATTACTACCCTACTGAGTACTGTTTGAAGGATTAATAGTATAAAAAATCTTACCCACTATACATGTGCTGGTACAGCCATTCAGCAATCACCAAGTCATATTGCTCATTAGTGTCCAACAAGAACTTCTGTATGTTCTCATGAGTCAGCGACCGGTTGGCTACTACTATCATTGTCTTGTACATCAAGTACATATCTTTTAAATCAACTTCCTTTGCTATCACCTTCTTGAAATCTAACGATTTTGCTGTGGAAAACAAAATAAAAATATTAATCTTCTTAATCTTTTCCCAACTATGTTTGAGTCGGCTTCCAGTCTAACTGGCTGCAGCTGAATACCAGTATTTGACATGGAGTGACAGGCTGTCTGACCTCCACAACCCAGTTACGGGGTAACACGATACACCTTGGTAAGACTGGTTGTCAGACTTTCGGGCTTCTGACGACGGTCAAAAATCCACGAATGACAGCCGGAACGATCGGCTTAACGTGCTTTCCAAGGCACGGAGGGGTCTCTGTATGTAAAGATGGTCACCATTCACGGACCAACTACAGCAAGCATAGCTTAACCTGGTCGCTCGATCCGTGAGGCTTTTATTTCTTAGCCACGAGCCCCTCTGGAACACAAAATAAAAGTTAGTTAAATTACTTAATTTAATTAACTTTTATTTTGAGTATAAAAACATAGTGTACCTACACATAAATTATTATTTAAACAACACCTGTTTTCACCTAAAACCTATGTTTTACAAATAAAAACTTTGACTTTGACTACAGGTACTAGTAGGTCGTACGTCAGTGGTAACTAATCAGATAAATCATAATTTAAACACAAAAACAAAACACATGATTTTTTTTTGAATCTCAATGATCTCATATGATGTTGTTACATAATTATTAGTATACCTACGCTACTAGTACCAGTCAATATTTAACAAACAATTCGTAATTCTTGTTGCTATAGTAATAAAAAGATAACACGATCAGAAGTATACTTCCGAAGGATACCACTTATTTCGGAGTAATTATTTATTTTTAATATTATCTTATGTTGGGTCTCGTATGACTATCATCGTTAGTACTTACTGAACTCGAACTTGTCTATGACACCTTCTGCCACGACTTGCCGTAGATTTGGATGAGGCTTCTTGTACGGAATAGCAGTTACGTATGTCACCTGAAAGTTGTTGTATGACTTTGTTAAAATGGCAACATATTGCACAGTTTCAATCTATATCTCTATATCTATTCATCTACTGCTGAGTACCTATACCGTATTCACAATGGGATGAGACATCGAATCAGACCCCTTTTACAGTCCGTTTAACCGATTTTGACTTCTAATGCGTAGGCTTAAGGATGGCATTAAAGGCGAAAAAGTGGTTACAATACGAACTGTTTACTGCAGGTGCCATTTGTCATGCCGCCAACGTAATAGAAGTCAAAATCGGTTGAACGGACTTTTATGGTTTGTTTACCTTTTATCTCCCCGAATACGGTATAGCCTGTTTCTCTGTGTGGTTGCACCACTCCAAATTTCAATCATTTCTTAGCTAGCTTAATAGATTCGAAAGGGCTGCTGGTCTAGCCGTATTCTTTAGCCTCAGTCTCAGTCTCAAGAATCATCCATCCCATAAAGACATATTTGCTACCAGAAATAAACCAAGACCTCAAAACTATGAATCTGATAATATCCTCATCTCCAAAACTTACCATGACCCAAACCATATCATATTCAGAACAAACTTATACATTTTCATAACAAGAGACCTCGTCAAGTTATTCAGCGGAACGCATAGGAAATTATTCACAAGTGAAATTATACCTCAGAATGGAAAAGTTCCCCGTACGTTTTCCGAATACGAAATTTCTGGAGTCACGGGGCAAGCCACTTCTTATTCATCTACCATTTTGTGTACCGTTTTTAGAATTTCCCTGTACCGTTTAGTAAAAATTGATGGTTAGGGCCAAGCTGTGCCTTTGGGCAGTGTCATTATAAGTTGTTTTGGCCCTTTTGGATGTCCCGGAACGTAAATTTGGGTTAGGAAAGCTTTGAATGAATTTTGGATGCTGCCAAAGTGGTGCTGGATAAAATATGTAATAAGAAACGTGAACTTTTGGGACAGTTCCGGTTATCTAATTTACTTTGAGGGAATAATATTAAGAATTTAGTCTATGACTTAGTGAAGAAACTTTAAAACATTAACTTAGAGTACTTATTCGCGTTATACAATTTAATATTGGACCATAAAACCAAAATGAAACATTTCTTCTGCTATCTGAGTTGTGGTCTAAAATATCTACTGTTCTCAAAGTTCTTCCAATATAACCAAAATCTGCCTAGCCTTTTTCCCAACCATGTTGGGGTCGGCTTCCAGTCTAACCGGATGCAGCTGAATACCAGTATTTTACATAGAGCGACTGCCTATCTGACCACAAACCCAGTAAATGGGTAATACGATACCCCTTGATAAGACTGCTGGCCAGACTTTCGGGCTTCTGACGACCCGTAACGATTGTCAAAGATCCACGCATGACAGCCGGGACCAACTACATGTGCTTTCCGAGGCATGGATGAGTCTCGGTATGTAAAGATGGTCACCCATCCATGGACCAATCCCGGAAATCGTAGCTTAACCTGATGGATCGACCCGTGCGGCTAATATTACTTAGCCACGACCCCCAAAACAATTTTATATTGGATCATAAAACCAAAATGAAGCATTTGTTCTGCTATTTGAGCAGTGGTCTGAAATATCTACTGTACCTCAAAGTTCTTTCATTATAATCAGGGTCAATAAAAGTATTAACTGTTCAAAATGTGTCTCACCCGTCATAGTAATAACAGATACTTTAGTCCCAGCTAAAATAGCATGTGTTAACCATCCATGCATATTAAATAATTTTCCTCTCGACAACTACTTGACAAATACTGTAACAAGTCTTTTATGTCTGAAGTTAGAAGCCAGTCTGAATATGAATGAACGTGGGCCAAGTTGTTAGTGGTACCGCTTGACCGAACCTGAATATCACATGAGCTCAAACTTACGTTTTGACTGTGGACTAAATTTAAAACAGGTAAGTCTGAAGTCTGACCTAAATAGTGTACGATTTGAATGAAATGTTGTTTCGTTAGGTATTCATGAAGACGAATGGTTTGTTTTGGTATGTGAGTACAGGTAGATATGGTTCCAATTATACGCTTGTTGGGTGTTCTAGAAACCTGGTAATTGCACTCGGAAAAAAAACAGCCAACAAAGTCACAATAAAAGCTTTGTTGGAAATTTCTTGTCGCAGTAACTAAACGTATTGCCACCACCACAAAAGGAACTTGTTCGCATTAGCAACTTTTTTATTGTTCGACGTTTATTGATCTAGGAACAATTTTAATTTTGTCTCCTCATCAAAATTTAAAAAAATTTAGCTACGGTGACAATTAATGGAACATTGTAGATGTATTAAAGTTTAAATTGTTAGTATAAAAGGCTGTTTTCTTGACAAATTAACTATAGCTGTAGTGTTCAAATACCTTTTGTCAAGTGAACAACGCAATTATTTAGCAATAAAAAGTTGTCAAGATTGCAACATTATATTAAATGTACTAACAAAGTAACAACCGAACGCGCGCGGGGAACGCGGCGGGGAAAGGGAGTGGGCACTGCACTGCACGGCCGCCGGGCGGTGGTCAGCCATTTCTTTTGTTGCGTCGCCGTCGCGGGCGTCTCGTGCGGAATTTTTTGGAATATTGTAGTGTGATGGAGTGGACTAGTTATCGCCAACAGTGTATTATTTAAAAACCACGCGGGAAGCCAACAATTTTGATTGTTTGTTGCATGGTTGTGTTGTGGTCAGTGGCACAGAGTACTTGTGAAACGCTAAGTTGTGATGCAAAAGTTCGTTATTCTCTCCCCACTAACGTGGTCATTTTGCGCGCGAATCGTTGTGTTCTGAATTCCTGGAGCTGGAGGCGCTGAGCGCCCCTTGCGAGCGCATCTTTGTGTCGAGCGGGCGCCGCGCGAATCTGGACCACTAGGTACGTGGCGCTGGCCGGCGCCATGTACGTCGTACGTACCATGTACGCCGAGCACCCGCGCATGCCGCGCGCCGTGCTGCACATGGAGACCTACCACCGGCTGCACGCCCGCCTTGCTATCGGCGCTGCGCGTGCTACTGGAGGCGCTGCGGCGCGGGTGCCGGGCGCGCGACCCGGACACGTTGCGCGCCTACGTCACGCAAAACTTCATCCGCCCGCTCCAGAAGCTCACGTAGTTCTTCGAGGACGTGCGTGTCGGAGGCGGTGGTGAAGGGCGTGCGCGAGGACGAGGTGTGCTACCGCGCTGGCTTCAGCAAGCACGAGCTGCGCCGCGTGCTGCCCATGTACCCCGCGCAGGAAGTGCGCAAGTTGTAAATCGTTGTATTCTAACTTTGATAGATATTTAGTGAATGTTGATTTATGTTTTTCGGCGTACTTGGATTGTTATTGTTATATTCCTTTTTCTTTTATGTTGATATTCTGCTGACTAAAACACTAGATTTGACTATTACACAGCTGATTTAATTAAATGATAAATGATAAATGATAAATGATTTATTTTCTGTAAGTAGGTTTGTACAAACACTTTTACACGTCAAACATATTTTTTTTTAAACTAGATGAGTAATTGATTCGAATCCTGTTATTTGAAGCGAATTTTCAATAACTTAATTTGTTAATTATAAGTTATTTTATAAAACTTAACATGTAGAGTCAGATTCACGATACGGGGTACCGCAGACCTCCTCCACTACGAACTACCCCACGGTAAACTAGGATTTTATAATATTTTTAATTTTTTGACTATTTTTGTTTTTTTGTTAAAGCAATGTAAACATTTTTACTTTTAAGAATCTATGTACACCATATTAACTATCTATACTCCATTTATTTATGAGAAATGTTTATAAGGTACCTATTAAATGTTTAAAAATTATTGTTTTTTTTTAAATTACACTACTCTCATTTTGGTACCATATCAAAGATAGTTGGTCTCTCTCAAATTGTTGTTGCTTAGGTATAGTCTAGCCATAATTAAGGAGCATGTGACTCTTGAAACTGAACAAATTTTTATGTAACCAAATCTGAAATGTGAAAAAATAACAGCTATTTCAAAAAGACTGACTATGATCTACCAAATTAATGAAACAGCTGGTTTTTTTTTTAACAAAATCAGATTTGATTCCATTTAGTAAAATAAGTTCATTTTCAAGAGTCACATGCTCCTTAATTATCGCTAGACTATACCTAAGTTACAAAAATTTGAGAGAGACAAACTATATTTGTTAGGGTAGCAAAGACAGACTTTGTTAGAGCAACAAGGTGACAGTTAACACTATGACAAAGCTACTTTGCTGCAGGAGCAAAACGAGATTGAAACAACTTTGATATGGTAGCAAAGCTTTTGTAGTGGTAACAAAGGCAAAATAGATAATTTGGCAAAATAAAGTTGTTAAATTAACAACATATAATGTTACTGCAACAAAGTAACAGTTAATGTCATTAGTTCCACTGACAATGTTACATTGTTGTAGTATCAAGGCATGCTGTTATTGAAAACGTTGTTGTGCAGACAACTTACCGCGTAACAATAAAAACGTTGTCTTACTGACTATGCTCTATGGTGGGCTCCCTACTAACAAAGTTTTTTTGTCCCCCCAACAATATTTTTTTCTCAGTGTGTGTTGAGCACTAAGCCCAATATCAACGGCAAGCTAGCGGCGGATAGCACTAACTTGAATTCTAGAGCATTTGATGAAGGTATCCACAGAACAGATTTATCTGTTTTATGAAGGTATCGGATTCCTTTCGTCGCAAATAAGTTAACGTCAACCAAAGGTTGTCAATATAAGTTTTTAAACTGTTGAGGTCACTCACACATCTCGTTTGTGTTATTAATAAAGGTTGTCAATGTCATTCGTCTAATGATTATTTTTATCAGCATATTATATTTATGTCTGAAGATATTGCTTATCATCATAGCGATATTATTAATTTACAGATTTATTACTAGTAGAGTGTGTAAGATAAAAACACTTATATGTACTACGACTATCATAATAATCTGAATACTATTACATATATACATATATTATGTTTTGTGTATATTTTTTTTATATAATTACTAACCTAACAAATTAATATGCTACATAAATTGGTTTATTAGCCCCTCAAGTGTCTGAGTTTGGCTAATTTTAGACCCAAAACCACAGCGAGTGGGGAGGGTTGGGGGTTAGTTGCGAACCCCATAGGTTCACAACTACTGATGTGATCCGATGGAAAACGTATCATACGTTTTCCATCGGATGATGTGTTTTTACATTTATATATATGTGATCTAAGCTTATATACCTATTATGTAAAGTTTTGTCCTTTTGCACACTTTGGGTGCATTTCACACGCTAGGGGGGAGGTGGGGTTAGCTGCGAACTCCATAGGTTCACGACTAATGATGATGATTGGTTTTCCTTCGGATGACGTTTTTTTACATTTATATAATTATATGTGATATAAGCTTATATACCTAACAAAAAAAGAGTTTTTCTTATGCACACATGGGGTGCATTCCGTGCATTCGACACTTGAGGGGTTAAAACAAATGAAGATACTTAGATAAATATTGTGATGAACTCGAATCTAACAGTAAACATAGTAAATATCCCGTTTGTGTTAATAATAATAACGAAATAGACATGACCTTTGGGCCTCAATTACTCAATAAACTCTAATATGAAATATAAATAAAAGTAATTAACAAACCTCATGACCAGCTGCCAAAAGATGTCTCACATATCCTTCTCCCAATATCGAATGACTTTTCCCAGGATAAGGGAAAGCCACAAGGATTTTGTAGGCACACACATTACTTAAAAATACAGTCGATAATAATATTAAAGTCCACTTATTCATTTTATCACACTAAACTCAACGGTCCGGCCGGCAGAGCAGTCGACGCACAGAATGTTACTGTAAATGATACGGATATAATTATGTATGCGTTCCTTGCGAAACATGTGTGGTGTGACTATGAATGATAGGCTGAGGAATGATGTGGTAAGGCAACGGTGCGGTTAAAAAGACAATAATTTAAAAAACTTTTTTACAAAAACAAAAACCGACTTCCAAAAAAAACACTACAAAGTGAAAAATAACTTTAATTTCGGAAGTCGGTGTCTTTGGATCTGTATTTTAGTTTTTTGCCACCGACTTCCGAAATTAAAGTTATTTTTCACTTTTTAGTGGTTCAGTTTGTAATTTATCTAAGTTACAATAACCCAATGTCAACTGCTCATCACGTTTTACAAAATGTTGCTTTCCCCGATGCAGGGTCGTTAATTGTTGAGGAGTTCTCCTAGTAAGAACCAGGAGAACTGGAGCTCATGGTGAAGTCACCATTACCATTATTTTGACGAGCATAAACCATATTAAAGTAATCGAATCGTAACCTGTTATATACTTAGATATAATTGAGTATTTCCGATGGCCCTCTGTGGTCTTCATCATCAGTTCCAGCTCACCAAATGGTACTTACCGAGAGCAAATGCACGAGTTACTATAAAAAATACCGAAATCGATATAGGTGTGCCCATAAAATTTGAGGATTTCCCTCGATTTCCATGGGATCCCATCATCAGATCCTGACTTGATGATCATGGGACCACTTGGGACGTATACCCTTTCGAACAAAAAAAGAAAAATCCAAATCGGTCTAGCCATTTTCGAGTAATCGACGAACATACATAAAAAAAAAAAAAAAAAAAAAGGTTCCGACGAATTGAGAACCTCCTACTTTTGGAAGTCGGTTAAAAAATGAGTTTAAGACGTATACAGTCCACAAAATTATGAGGGTACCTTTACAAAAAAACATTCTCAAGTACTGCTGATAACATTAAAAAACACTTGACTCAAGTTTTGGTTATCGCGAATTATTTTGTTTACCTTGCACTGGTCGGGGTATAAGTAAGGGTACACAGGGTGTATTAAAAAGTGGCTTTTAAAGGGTCATTGTACTCATAATTATGAACAACTTTTACTATGGGACCAAACCTGATGTCGCGAAAAAAAATCAGCTGTTCCCTACATTTTGACGAATGCGAACATAAATGTACTGAACAGCTGATTTTTTTTTCGAGATTTCAAGTTTGGTCCCATAGTAAAAGTTGTTCATAATTATGAGTACAATGACCCTTTAAAAGATTGCCACTGAACACACTTACACCCTGTAAATGGTGCAAATTTTTTTTTGATCAGTGTATTATAAATCCGATCGACAGTATTGCTAATAAGATCAAATTGAATGTAATAATAACATTACCTTACATCACGCTTGGATTCCTTAAGGGGTTAGGCAGAGGTGCACCTATCTATGGTACACCCATATTGCACCAGTTATGTTTAAGCCCCATGTAATGGGGCGATCCTATTGCCATCAACGGGGCACAAATTCAGACTCCGGTCTGCTACTGAGAAATTCCACATTTTCCCCTCAACTTGTTCTTTTATTATTTTATTTTGTGTTAGTGTTATTTCTTTGCGTCATTTTTATTGCAAATAAACGTATTTTCTTTCTTTCTTTTCTTTATTTCAGATGGAAAAACCCAACAACACTAATCTATCTATAATAAATAAATAGAGAAGTCCTAACTGACTGACTGATTGACTGACGCATCAACGCCCAGCCTAAACCCTTGGACCTAGAAAGCTGAAATTTTGCACAGAGGTTCCCTTTATAATGTAGACAAGGAATAAGGAAGGATTTCCCGGTAGTACGTTCCCGTGGTATATTTTCCGACATCCACGCGGGCGAAGCCTCGGGCAAAAGCTAGTCAATATATAATCTTATCAATGTTTGAGTAGATACTTACTAGTCGGAAAGTTTATTTTGGTATCGAAGCCTATTACGTTTACGAAGGTCAAACTAAGCCGCTGACGTCATTATAGTTTCCTGGTGTTATGTTTATTTGCACATTGGAGCAGTTTAGAACAAGACAATAAAGTTTGTAAGTACGGAGAAAAACAAGTGGGTAAGATCAGGGAATTATTAAAGCTAATTGACTATACTCCATCAGTTTAAGTAACAAAATAAAGGTAAACAAAAACAACCACGTGTCTAGTTAACCGACTAAATGCACCTGTCACTTCAGTCGTCATGCTACGACACAGTTGTACTCTTCAATTTAGCAACTTTATAATTCGTTGTATAACGTTGCTAAATTGAAGAGTACAACCGTTATACAACGAATTATAAAGTTGCCAAATTGAAGAGTACAACTGTTTCGTAGCTTGACAACTAGTGACAGCTATTACGTTTAGTCGGTTAACCAGACACCTGGTATTTTCTGTTTACCTTTATTTTTAATTACCTACCTAAACCGATGGAGTATAATACAAACTCGAATTTTCCAAACCTATATCACTACTGTCATTCTTTGACAGTTGTATAAAATGGCTATAACACGGCAAATTCACGTACGGTGTCAATTCGCTTAACTACTTATTACCCTGACTGTTCCTACGACTTCGCCTTGGCAAAGCTTGTAGTCACTGAACCAGTCTTTGTACGATACACACAAGAAACATTACAATAGATAGATATGTTAGTCCCTTCTTACGGAAATGTTTGTCATAAGATTCTGGACACCCATAGATATAAGAAAGAAGAAGATGTGCCCAGTATGTTAAAATGTATCGGAACCCTATGTCTCCGTTTTGTCCCTTTGTCATTTTCATGATTTTAAAGACAAATACGGTAAAATACTAAACTTGTACTTACATATAAAAAAAAAACCGGGCAAGAGCGAGTCGGACTCGCGCACCGCGGGTTCCGTTCCGATTTCTGAAAAAGTGTGCTATTTAGAGACATTGTTTTATTTTTCCTGTAATCTTTACATAAACTTCTATCACATAGAATATTTTCAGATTTTTCTCTTTGTAAACTTCGGAGATAAGGGGGGGGAACGGTATTTTTTTTTTACATTTTTCATCAAAAGTCGAACACTGTGCGGCCTAAAAAAAAATAAAAATATGTTTGAGAATGTCCAAACAGCGCTCTTTCATATGATACCCCACATGACCTAGTAGCTTCACTTTGAATTTTTAAGACCCATGTTGCAAAAAAAAAAATACATATATTTTTATTTCTTTCTTATTTGCAAAATAGTTGAGTAAACGTCATCTAAAACTGTTCCAAATTTCAAGTTGATAGCACTAGTAGTTCTTGAGATATCCAGCTGTGACAGACAGACAGACAGACTGAGTCACACCATAAGGGTTCCTTTTTAACCATTTTGGTACGGAACCCTAATAATGTGCGACTAAAAGATGTTGATGGATTTCAGTGGAGAGGGAACCAAAGAAAAGGATGGACTATTTGAGAAATGACGATCAGGCTAGAGAGTGGATCATAATAAAGTGTAGGTTGACAGGAGGAAATGGATCAGAAAAACAAATTGTCGAACCTGAGTTATATGGGATCTTCGCAGGTAGCGGTTGGTGGCAGAATGTTATCTGACTGTTACAATAAAATTAATATTCCTTTTCAATTTAATGTAAACTCACGTTTTCCTGTCATTGGGGCAGGCAGAAACTACAGAACGCCACCTGCTACGATCCTCAAAAGGAAAAAACGGAACCCTTATTATAGGATCACTTCATTGTTCGTCTGTCTGTCAGTCTGCCAAGAGCTTTTTTCTCAGGAACGCGTGAAGGTATCAAGCTGAAATTAATAACAAATACGTAAATATAATGGTACTTTTAAGCTCTAAAAAAATAAAGCTTCTAAGTCAACGCAATATAAAAAACCGGTCAAGAGCGAGTCGGACTCGCGCGCCGAGGGTTCCGTTCCGATTTCTAAAAAAGTGTGCTATTTAGAGACATCGTTTTATTTTTCCTGTAATCTTTACATAAACTTCTATCACATAGAATAATTTCAGATTTTTCGCTTTGCAAACTTCGGAGATAAGGGGGGGGGGGACGGTATTTTTTTTTACATTTTTCATCAAAAGGCGAAAACTATACGGTCTAAAAAAAAAAAAATATGTTTGAGAATGTGCAAGCAGCGCTCTTTCATATGATATCCCACATGCCCTAGTAGCCCCACTTTCAATTTTTAAGACCCCCTTTCAGTCCCTGTTACAAAAAAATATTAATATTTTTACTTCTTTCTTATTTGCAAAATAGTTGGGTAAACGTAATCTAAAACTGTTCCAAATTTCAAGTTGATAGCATTAGTAGTTCTTGAGATATCCAGCTGTGACAGACAGACAGACAGACAGACAGACAGACAGACAGACAGACTGAGTCACACCATAAAGGTTCCTTTTTTACCATTTTGGTACGGAACCCTAAAAAATACGGCCGTTTGTGCGACATATTTTGATACTCGCAAGTAAATCAAAACCTATAGGGTACTTCCCGTTGACCTAGAATCATGAAATTTGGCTAAAAAGCAAGTACCTATCACAGCAGAAATAAAGGAAAAAGTCCGAAAATTTTTAATTTTCAGTTTTTTCACATAAAAAATAGTTTTTGCGATTACAAACTTAAATTTGCAGTTGGGGAATTGACCGTGACGTATGTATGGGAGAAGTGTTGTTTTTCAACTACAAAGTTAAGTTTGTTCTTGGAATAAATTCATCCCAACTACGGAACCCTTTTTTTTTTTTTTTTTTGAGGGTGGGAAATCATCAAATAACTTCTCCCGCTCTGGGTGGAGCGGGAGGGCGTGTCAGACTTTTACTGACTAAAACCCACCCGTGTTCCTTCAGTTGCCTATGCCAGGGCCGCGGTAACCCTTTCAGACAACCCGCGACCCCAGCGGCGTCGGCCCTATTGGGCCCCGTCACTTGCTGACATCTCTTTGAGGCGCGCGTGGAACACGACGCGCCGTCGACTCGGGCCTGGTCCTTACCGGACGGCGAGCTACCCGCTGCTCACCGTCCGCAGGCCCGCGCCTACGGTGGCCGGAAATCGCCCCGCGATTCCCGCCGCCCAGGGCGTCTCCTGCGGCGACTGAGGGCGTGAGGCTGCCTCTCCCTCACGCGTTCCGCCTCCTCCTTCGCGAGCATCACTGCTTCGCAGAAGGAGGTGACGGCCTCCCATGCACTCTCGCTCCGCACCATGGCCTGGACCAGGCTCGGACGCGAGAGATCGCCGCCGCCGATCGCCTCCGTGAGAACACGGCGGTGCTCTGCCCACGCCGGGCAGACCTCCACTGTATGCTCCACCGTGTCCTCCGGGCGATCCACACAATGGAAACACCCGGGCGTTTCCTCCCGCCTTATGCGAAACAGGAACCTCCCGAAACAACCGTGTCCGGTGAGGACCTGCGTCAGGCGGAAGGTGAGGACGCCGTGGCGCCTCTCTAACCACTCCTCAAAGAGGGGACTTATCGCCGCTATTGTGGCGTGCCCAGCGCTGGGTTGCGACAGTCGCGCTCTCCATGCCGCCATGAGATCCCGCCGGAGCTCTGTCCGCTGTACCGTGATTTCTCGCGGCAGCGGAGTTACGCCCCGGCGCTTCGCCTCCTCGCGCCACTCCCACACGTGCGCGAGGACCTTTGCCTCCAGATCCCACGGCGGCAATCCGGCAAGGAGGCTCGCCGCCTCCCGGGAGACCGTGCGGTATCCCCGGACTAGCCGGATGGCCATGACCCTCTGGGACGCGTTCAACCTGCCGGCTGGTCCCAGCCTTAGGGAACGCGCCCACACCGGTGCTCCGTAAAGGGCCATGGACCGCACGACCCCCGCGTAGAGCCTCCGGCAGGAGGCGTTTGGACCCCCCAGATTGGGCAGGAGCCGCCTCAAGGCAGCCCCAGCCCGTGCCAGTCTGGGAGCCAAACGTCGGAAATGCTCCACGAAGTTCCACCGGCTGTCGAGGACGAGTCCCAGGTACTTCATCGTCGACCCGACTCCGATGTGAACCCCTCCCACCGTTATATCGGAACCCGACGGTGGCGCATTCCGAGGACCATGAAAACACATGGCCTCGGACTTGTGCAGGGCCACCTCGAGTCCCAACTGCCGGATCCTCTCCACGACTATCGCAACCCCGCGTGTCGCTAAGTCAGCCGCCTCCTGGTGCGACCTCCCCTGCGCCAGGACCAGCGTGTCGTCAGCGTAACATACTACGCTGACGCCGCTAGGGAGGTCGGCGCGCAGCACCCAGTCGTAACCGATGTCCCACAGATGCGGCCCCAGGACCGATCCCTGTGGGACACCGCACGACATCTCTCGCCGGTTCCACTCTCCCTGATGACCGGGGTATATGACGGCCCTGTCCGTCAGATAGGCCTCGACCACTCGACAGAGGTAGGTCGGCATCCGGTGATACCGGAATGCCTCCCTGATGCAACTCCAGGGCAGGGTATTAAAGGCGTTGGCGATGTCTAAGGACACCGCCAAGACGACCCCACCCCGGGCCACTGCATCCCCCGTCGTGAGGGCTCGCACGCGCATGATGGCGTCCACCGTAGAGCGCCCCTTGCGGAAACCAAACTGGCTCTCCGCCAAATCCGGCCCCTCCTGCACCAGCCACCCGACGAGGCGGTCTGCAATGACTCTTTCAAAGAGCTTGCCCACCTCGTCGAGCAGCACGATGGGCCGGTAAGCGGACGGAGAGTCCGCAGGGCGCCCCGGCTTCTTAATGAGGACCAGTTTCCCCGTCTTCCAGCGAAGTGGAAACTGGCCCCTCTCCAAGCATGCGCTTAGGAGCCCCCCTAGTCGAGGCCCGAGAGCCCCAAAGGCCAGAACCCAGGCTCTTCCAGGTAAGCCGTCGGGTCCTGGGGCGGTATTTTTGGCACTGAGCCTACGTACCGCCGCTCTCAACTCTACCTCGGTCACTTCGGGAGTATCATCGTCGTCGTCGGTCTCTTGGTCCGCAGCGGGCACCGCATGAGGCGGAGCCATAGGCGGGGGAGTATGTTCCCCTCGCGAAGGGAACAGAGCGCTCACCACGTCCTCCACGAGCTCGGGCCGGAGACTCTGCGTCAGCGGGGGCGCCCATGGGCGGAGTTTCTCCCGCACCATCTTATAGGGGCGCCCCCATGGGTCTCTGTTCAGAGTCTCCAGCGACTCCTCGCGGCCCAGATCCCTGGACCGCAAGATCTCCGCTCGGAGGGCGGTCTTCGCCACTCTGTACCCCTCGTACAGCTCCGCCTGAATGGCTTCCGTATCCGGAGGACGAATACGGAGCCTGCGGTGCCTGGTGTACCGGTGCCGCGCGGCAACGCACGCCTCGCGCAGAGCCGTCAGCTCCGGCGACCACCAATACACCTGGCGAAAGGCGCGACTGGGCTGGACCCGGGGCATTGCCACGTCGCACACCTCGGACATGGCCTCCCGGAACCACTCCGCCTCGTCGTTGATGTCGGCAGGCCTGTCCGGTGGTGACACCCAGGCCTGCACGATCGAGGCTTCCAGGAGGAGCTCCCGGTCCAGCTTCTTCAGCGCCCACCGCGGACCACTCGGGGCCTGTCGAACCGGCGCGCTCGAGGTATGGGCGGAGACATCAAACCGGATGTACCGATGATCGGAATAGGTCTCCACCCCCTCCATGACGCGCCAGTCAACCACGTGCGGCAACAGGGCGGGGCTGGCGAACGAGATGTCCACCACCGATTCGCCCCGCATCCGCACACACGTGGGGACAGAACCCCGGTTTAGGACGACCAGGCCTGTCTCCAGAGCCCAGTCCTCCACCATCCTGCCCCGTGCGTCCGTACGCCGGGAACCCCAAGCCACATTCTTGGCGTTGAAGTCCCCGAGGACAAGCACGGGAAGGGAACGAAACCCGACGACGACGGTTTTCAACTCCGCAAGGGAGTTGTGGAACTCGGCGAGAGTTCGGCTCGGGGAGAAGTATGTCCCCACCACGACAATCCCCCCGAACCGTGCTGCGACGCAACCCTGTCCCTTCTTGACGGCTTCAAGGGACAGGGTACCGGCGGCGGCCGACGAAATGAGGGTCACTGAGCCGCTCAGGTCCTCCACCCAGTAATCACTGGGCGGGACAAAGTACGGCTCAGCGACCACGGCGATGTTAATCGACCACTGCGCCATGCTCTGGATCAACAGATCCTGAGCGGCGGCGCAGTGGTTGATGTTCGCCTGGAGGAGGCGCAATGGGGCCACTACTGGCATTCCATTGCAGCCCCCTCCTGAGCCCCCTGTGAGGGCTCCGCCGCAGTGGGTACGGCGGTGACGGCAGTGGGGGCGGCAGCGACGGCGCCTGTGGCGACGGCTGCGGCGGTGACGGCGGTAGAGGGGGCGGAGGGCTTGCCCTTGCCCCGGGCTTTCGCGGGTGGACCACAGCCCTTGCTTCCAGCCCGGTGATCGGCCGGCTTGCCAGCTGCCGCACATAGGTAGCAGTGCGGCGTGGCATTGCACGAGCCGGCCTTGTGACCGGGCTGACCACAGCGGAAGCAGTTACTGCTGCGGTCCACCTCCGAGGTGCATTTCGCTCCCACGTGGTTGCCCACTTGGCAACGGAAGCACCTCAGAGGTCTGGGTTCCAGCAGTTTCACCCGCGTGGAATCCCAGCCCACCTGAAATCTAGGGCCCTCCCCAACGATTTTGTTGGCCGCCGATACGGGGCAGCTCACCGTGACGGCTCGCAACCCCGTGGAGTCTGGACGGATGGTGCCTACCTTCACCTGCTCGATAGCGCACCCCCCCATCTTGACCACGGCGGCCACAACTTCCCCCTCTGTGACGGAGTCGTCCAGACCCAGGATGCGCATGTCAGCACACTTGGCGGGTCTGGACACCCGGGCTTCGTCCGCATTTAAGGACGCCCTGAGCTTTTCAGCCAGAGCGTCAGCGGTCGGGCCACTGGCCGCACCGGGAATCTCGAGCATACGAGCCCCGGTCGCCGTGACCCTAACTCGCAAGCCCTTCGTGACCCCGACATGGTCTGACATGTACTAGACCGGTTTATCTCGTTTACGTTCATACATTTGTTGACATTTACGGTTGACCTGACATGACCTTTCTGAAGAACATCACCAATAAGGTCACTATTTATATGTAAAAGGTGTGTGTGTAAGGGGTGGGTGTGTAAGGGCGTCCCCTGCCGGCAGTTCCACTCACATCTGTCTTGTAAATACCTTTTGTTAGTCGCCTTTCATTCCTCCTCTCAATATGACCAAACCATCTACGCACAATCTTTTCAATTTTTGTCACTACATCTTTTAAACCGCACCGTTGCCTTATCACATTAAATTTTCCGAGACAGTTTATGAAAAAACTTAATACAATAATAGATATTTTCCACCTAGCAGCTCACGATTTCTCCATAGATAGTTGCTACACACAATTCCTAGTAAAACTACTAGCAAAGTAAACAACTCTAGCAAAATAGCAGGAACACTGCAGAGGAGCGTTGAATCGTGAATTTATAGCGTATGCATCGATGGCAATATACTGCACCGTGCAATCTGATATTGTCGTCCTGTATTGCAACCTATTTACCTAGTTGCTTGTTTTCGAGTTCAGATTGGAGCCGTTATCGGGAATTTTCTGATGTTAAAGTTTATTTTGTCTTAACGATACTAAGTAAATCTATCCGTGCCTAGTGTAAAGGGTATGGACAGCAAGATCTTACTGTGTGCTATATAAAGTAAGTCACCGTTTTGTCATATCATTATAAGTAAATCTATCTGTTCCATGGATGTTCATTCAGTATTATTGAAAGTATTGGAGATAAACTTCCGTTTTGCTTTTAAAATAATAAAATTGTCATGGCAATTTTCCCTCAACAGGGGTGCCCACATAACTTTATTATTGCTTATTTTTCGTCTACTGGTACATACTCATACGTACCTACTATGGAAAACAGACAGATATAATTAATATAACCCCATAATATTAAACTAGGTACTAATATAGCTCAGTCAATTAGCTCTATTAATAGTGATATCATTACCGACTTTATAAATGGAACATCATCTGCCTAGCCTTTTCCCAACGATATTGGGATCAGCTTCCAGTCTACCCAGATGCAGCTGAATGTCAGTATTTTACATGAAGCGACTGCCTATCTGACCTCCACAACCCAGTTACTGGACAGATGTAGCTGCTACGGGTACAGCCACTCGTAGCTATATCAGCGTGCAATGATCTCCAAATACTGATAGTATTTGGCTCCTGTAGTTTTCCTGTACCAATGTACCAATAAAACAGGCAGACACCATTTCGCATTATAAAATATATTTGTGAAAATTTTTCTGTTCTGTTTTTCGTTCGATCTTGCCTGTTCATTTCCACAGCGCATAATCTACAGTTGCAGAAGCATGCTTGTATTTTTAATTGTAGTCTTGACGTTTCCTAATCATAAAATGGTTTTCAGTTGAAAGGATACTGTAGTCCAGCTTTATAAAAGAAGCCGTATAAAGATTCAAATCTGATTTCATCGAAAAATCCCAATTCCTAGTCTGTTGAATACTAAACGAGAAATCCAATATAAAAGCAGTATTCCGTAAATATATTCGCCATAAACTCACTTTCGAGTTCCACTGCGAACTGGTAACATTTTGCACTGGCTGTCTGTCCTGATAAAAATAAAAATGTTCCTATTGCTTTTCTATGTAAACCGTGCCAGTATGGACTTCGTAGTGCAGAAAAAATGCAATATTTTAAGAGTGGACATAGCTGCAATAAGTTTGCCGATACTATAAGCCTTGGAAGTGATGAGTTAAGAATTTTCTGAACACTTGGTGTTTATGTTCTGTGTGTATAATATACCCTCGAGGATATTCAGATCCACCAGGTACATACTACCAGCTGCGTGGGCGGGTTCAAATATACATAAAGAAAAATGTAACTGCCAACGCGTCCCAGTCTATCCTACCAGAGTAAACGGTAGCAATTCTGAATTGCTCCTTATTTCTTACAAATAATGTCATGAGTTTCTTTTTAAAATTCCTAAACGTGCATATTGCAGCGAATTTTGAGACACGAACGAAGTTTATTCCCCTCGTTACGACCCAGCTAACGAGTTTAGTGTTTCAAAAAGATGCTCATGCTGCTTAATGCATGGCATTTACATTGGATACTTTACAAACTGCTCACGTACACAAAGTTCGGAGAAAATTAGCGAAAAGGTAATAAAGTCATAAGGCACTGCTGAATTCCCCTCAGTCCTACGTGAGAGGCAGACGCTAACAAACGCGATGCGATAAAATCAAAAATCATAAAATGGTGGTATTGCATCTATATTATGAATCGCGCCTTCTGCCGCATTGTTACTTACATTTGACTCAATGTTATACTTAGACACAACAATCCATATATTTATTTATTAGAGCACTAAGCTTAAAGACCTATTGTTTTGACTTTCTCTGCAGACTTGTTTCTGTAAGTTACCATGGATCTTTGCATCAACGTTCACAGTGTGGTGTTGTATTGAGTGGCGATGAGATTTTAACACGCATGAAACATGAAACATGAAAATGAAACATGAGACACATGAAACCACGCGTCCACATAAGTCGAAAACAATACGGCCTAAAAAAAAGAAAAAAATGTTTGAGAATGTGCAAACAGCGCTCTTTCAAATGATACTCCACATGCCCTAGTAACCCCACTTCAAATTTTTAAGACCTCCTTTCAGTCCCTGTTGCAAAAAAACATATGTATTTTTGTTTCTTTCATAATTGCAAAATAGTTGGGCACACGTTATCTAAAACTGTTCCAAATTTCAAGTTGATAGCATTAGAGTTCTTGAGATATCCAGCTGTAAAAGACAGACAGACAGACACACAGACTGAGTGACACCATAAGGGTTCCTTTTTTACCATTTTGGTACGGAACCCTAAAACCAATTACAATCTAGTCGCGGTACCTTATTTTGTTTTACAACCTCGTGTAAATGAATAAAGATAGCTTCCTAAAATACTAATTCGCAAATCAAATTGGTTTTTATTAGTGCGAAAAGTAGAGCATTCTCCTCGGGGATAAAGGTGTCTCCATCTTGGGCACTACTTATATTGAATTCCTCGCTGCAATCAGGATTCTAGTCTTAACTGCCTCGCTTCGCTCAGGAGTAAACCAGAGCTACCTCGCTGCGCTCGGGTACCCTAGCATCCTTCGTTGTAATCGGGATTCAATATGGCGCCCATGACGTAAGACACTGCGTTTTCCCCTTAGTGAATAATCTACTATTATGTTTGCAGAATTGTTTGTAAAATTTTTAGTATCTTATTTTATTATTTTAATAGTTATTTATGCAACTGACGTATAGTAAGGGGTATTAAAACACGAATGTGGATTTATCACACGAGGCGAAGCCGAGTGTGATAATAGTATCACATGAGTGTTTTAATACCTAATTATGTACAGTTGCATACAAGACTTTATCTACATCCATGTTATTAATACTCTATAAAAGGTTCTGAAACAGTTTTTAGGGTTCCGTACCAAAATGGTAAAAAAGGAATTCTTATGGTGTGACTCAGTCTGTCTGTCTGTCTGTCTGTCACAGCTGGATGTCTCGAGAACTACTAATGCTATCAACTTGAAATTTGGAACAGTTTTAGATGACGTTTATTCAACTGTTTTGCAAATAAATAAATAAATCAATTTATTGACACACACAAGTTACAAATTATACAAACAAGAAAACAAAAAAAAAAAACAGTGAGCATAGTTGGAACAAAACTAGAAGAAGCCGTGGGCCCCAAACTAGGCATAGCCTATAAATAAGAAAGAAGTAAAAATATTTATATTTTTTTGACACAAGGACTTAAAGGTGGTCTTAAAAATTCAAAGTGAGGCTACTAGGACATGTGGGGTATCATATGAAAGAACGCTGCTTGCACATTTTCAAACATTTTTTTATTTTTTTTTTAGACCGCATAGTTATCAACTTTTGATGAAAAATGTAAAAAAAAATACCATTTCCCCCCCCCCCCCCCTTATCTCCGAAATTTGCAAAGATAAAAATCTGAAATTATTCTATGTGATAGAAGTTTATGTAAAGATTACAGGAAAAATAAAACGATGTCTCTAAATAGCACACTTTTTCAGGAATCGGAACGGAACCCTCGGTGCGCGAGTCCGACTCGCTCTTGACCGGTTTTTTTTGCAATACTAATACTCGTATCGAACATGGCGGCCGGCGTCATAGTATACGACGTGAATTCGAATAAGTTCTTTTTTTAAATTACGGCGCTGTTGTAGTGAAACGCGCGTGCATTACAATGTTCTTTTTTTGAAAACGAACAAAGATCGATCAAGATCGATTGATCGATTTTTGATTTGATTTGATTTTTGATTTAAAACGAGTTGCATTATGAAATTCAGTACAACATTAAAACACCCGTTTGGATGCTATTATGGTTACCATGGTTACTATGACACTGGCTGTTTTAATGTTAGCAATAAGATAACTGTTTCAGAAACTTTAGAGGATTTATAGCATGGGTGTAGATAGTACATCTATGTTTTGAAACTCAATTCAGTTATTAGACTTGTTGAGTCAGCCTTGTTTAGAACGACTCAATACAAAAATGCATTAGTTTATACTTTTACCTTTACGCTCACATGGGACAACGTTTCCGTAGTCATTAAACGAAGCGAGATTTTTGGTTTTATTTCATCAAGGAACATACTCGTACAAAGAGACTTTAGCGTGTTAAGAATATTATCATTGTCAAGAGAATAGTTGTAGGTATATGAAACCCAAGCAACGTTATTAGTGAAATTACATAAAGGAATTATACAGTGACTGAAATGTTTCACCAGTATGTCAAGATGAACATGAAGACCGAGTTTGTACACTTTGTTCCAACTCAACACGTTAATAATGATTGTTTTTTTTTTTTCAAAAGTATTTTTGAAGGTTTTTTCATATGGGAAACCGATTCATAGTTATCATTGAGCACAATTTTTTAGAAGCCGCCAAAGATCATGCTTTTAAAATCTTTCAAAATCACATCAGGTATTTTTTTTACCATAGGTGTCAACAATTACAAAATGTGTAAAACAGCCTGCCTTCCCAAAATATAACTTCGTCTTTACACCTCGAGTAATTTTAAACTAGAAAGTTCTCAACAACTTTCAAAATAACACGCTCCTTCCAACCTCACTCTCTGTACAAAAATAATGTCATTACCTATTTATACATAATTTACATACAAAAATATACTCGTGGCAATTAATTAAAGCGCTGAGAACATCCGTGTAAGTTTCCCACCCGCCGCGGTACGAACTTTGTTTGCCGAGTGTAATGAATGTACCACGCCACTTGTTTCGACTACCCTCCGCATGTTCGAGGTAGGGCTTCCATGATATTTAGATGGGTGCTTTCAGGACTTGTTTTGTAAACTGTGGTCTAATTTTATTTATATTTGATTTCTATCAATCTGCCTAGCCTTTTCTCAACTATGTTGGGGTCAGTTTCCAGTCTATCCGGATGCAGTTGAATACCAGTATTTTACATGAAACCGCTGCCTATCTGACCTCCATGACACACGGTACCAACGTCTTATCGTGTTTCCGAGGCACAGAGGGATCTTGATATATAATGTAAGGTCACCCATCTACGAACCGTTCGTGGCAAGCGTAGCTTAACCTTCGATTGACCCGTGAGGCTGTTATTATTTACGCACGAGCCTGACTGCTGTCTATGTCCTTATCAAAAGCCTTCGTTGATATTATTTTACCGGGCCAAAACGACTTCTATTGTGTATACCTACTCTGCTTGACAAAGTTTAGTCAGCGGTCTCTCTCAAAACAATGGCATTATTGAGAAGAAATTTAATACTCTGTTAATACAACAAATATTTTAGGCTTTCCGGTAAAATCAAATAGGCAAACAAGAACAAACGCTTTGTTGGTAGATTTATAGTTGCTTTTTCTTCAGATTCCTGACGGCAAAGGATCTTATGTTGGTCCAGTGCTCCTTAGTAAGCCATTGCTCTGATTATCAACCTAACCTACCCTTTTTTAGGTTTGGTCTTGAGTCCAAGTTGGAGCTGGAGTCCAAGGAGCTCGTGGCTAAGTATTAACAGCCGCACGGGTCGATCCAACAGGTTTAGCTACGCTTGCCGGGGTTGGTCCGTAGATGGGTGACCATCTTTGCATACCAAGACTCCTCCGTGCCGTATCGTGTTGACCAGTAACTGGGTTGTGGAGGTCAGATAGGCTGTCGCTCCATGTAAAATACTGGTATTCAGCTGCATCCAGTTAGACTGGAAGCCGACCCCAACATAGTTGGGAAAAGGCTAGGCAGATTGTTTGTTGGTCTTGAGTCTAAGTTGATGTCGATAAAAAAAAACCGAAATACCTACAAATGTCCCAAAAACATGAACTCGAAAATAATATTAGTGCGAATTTTTCAAATATTTCCTAAGAAGCTTCAAGTTAAGAAGATTCTCTGACAAGGGTTGATAAAGGTATACTTCCGCAGTCCGGTCATGTGAAGGGATGAGTGAAAGACGATTAACTAAAAGGATTTATGGTGAGAATTTGAGAGAAAATCCGGGAAGGGACACTGAAAAAGGCATACATTTTCTGACTACCCGTAGGTTTTATCAATGCGTGTCACTCATTGGTGTATAAATTAGGAAGATAAGGTTTGCGCTCTTCGACGTGGACCGCATAAATTGTGTTAACGCACACAATTGACCTTAGTCACAATTTAACTGGAGTTTGTGTAGCATGTTAAGTAAAATTACCGTAAGCGTCCAAATAAGCAGCAACAATGCCTGACTACGATATTATGTTAGTAATATATCTTCCTATAATATATCAATGGTATCACAAAGTCAAAGGCAAATAATTTTATTTATTTCAAATAGGCACTTTTGAACGTCAAAATTTACAAATAAAAAAATTATAATGGATTCTAGTTGCCCCTTCCACAAGGTAGTTTCGTGTGGAAAAGAATGGGCAAGAAACTCCATCGTTACTCTTTTAAAACTGTTTTACAATATTTTGTATTCCTACATTAATTACGAGTCTATCATTATCAGAGAGGAGGCCTGTGTCCCAGCAGTGGGAACGTGGCTAATTATGGTGGATGTGAAGACGATGCACCTAGAAAAAAAATGTGGTACAGACCTTTAATATTAAGGTATAGTAATTTTTAGGGTTCCGTACCAAAATGGTAAAAAGGAACCTTTATGTTGCGACTCAGTCTGTCTGTCCGTCTGTCACAGCTGGATATCTCTAATGCTATCAACTTGAAATTTGGAACTGTTTTAGATGTCGTTTGCCCAACTATTTTGCAAATAAGAAAGAAATAAAATAAATATGTATATATTTTTTTTAGCAACAGGGACTAAAAGGGGTCTTAAAAATTCGAATTGAAGACTCTTAGGGTATGTGGGGTATCATATGAAAGAACGCTGTTCGCAAATTCTCAATTTTTTTTTCTTCATTTTAGGCCGCATGATTATTGATGAAAAATGTAAAAAAATACCGCCCCCCCCCCCCCCCCCTTATCTCCGAAGTTTGCATAGAGAAAAATCTGAAATTATTCTATGTGATAGAAGTTTATGTAAACATTACAGTAAAAATAAAACAATGTCTGTACATAGCACATTTTTTCAGAAATCGGAACGGAACCCTCGGTGCGCGAGGCTGACTCAGTCTTGACCGGTTTTATTCTATGTACCACAATAATAGGTCTGTACCACACTCTTAAAGACCACAAATTTCTGGTACAACATGTGTAGCTTCAGGTGGAATGAAACTCACTTCAAACTCGCTTCACCTAAGTTTTAACGGTGAGATTTTTACAGAAAAGATCGGCAGCGTATGCGTCGCGAATAAAGCTAAATACCAGAAATATGGACACCACAACGTTACTTTAAAATGTAGACGAGTTGAGGACATCTTTACACCGATATATTATGTTTACCTGGGACATAATTTGGTTAAATTGTATAACTTCAATCGTATGTTAGTTTGTGGGCGACATAATTCTATGCTTTGTTAGGACTTTTTGAAGCTTCAAAATGTGTTTAAGGGCGGGAATGTCTGTAGCTTGTACATTACTATGCAAGTAGCTGGCATGCCATTGTGATATTCACCAATCAGAAGTTGTTATGGCACACGGCATGGAAGTAATGACATTCATTCCTAGGATTTGGTGCATGGTTGGTAAGTAGATTTTTATTCAGACACATCCAATTTAATAACAATAATATAATTTACAATGAAAATCACACATAATGACATAGGTAAGATAAAACCTAGCTATACTACTTTTAGATACCCTATTTTACAATAGAACACACTATTATAAAATAATAAATAAAAAACAACAACACTAAAATTTGCAAATAAATCTAAAGTGCCCGTCACGAGAAGCTATAAATTATGCTTCGTGATCTCGTCCTCATTGTACACATGTAGTTTGTACTTCTCATACCCGCTAATCACATTATTTAAAGATGAAAACCTTCATCATAAAAAAATATTAAAAAATAAAAATATTTTATCTGTGGTCCGCCCGTTGGCGCGTGCTGTCCTGGCATCTGTCAATCATTGTACTTTTTTGTGCCGCGCGCTGATCACGTTTTTCGTTAAAAAGTTAAGAAAAATTTTAACGGAATGGAAAAATATCGAAGAATCCGAGACAAGGAAATGGAGGAGCTGAACGAGCGTCTGCGAGATCTGGAAAATCGAGTGGAAAAGCGAAAACGGAGTCGTCTTGAAACTCGAGTAAGTTTCTTGATAAACCTAACAATTTGTCTTTATTTTAAATCATTTTCCTAAAAATTTATTTACCTTGGGTGCCGCAATATGCATATCAGTCTCTAAAGGTTTCACGAGAGGTTAACCATGAGAATTAACTGTGCCATATACTTACGAAAGAACGACATCACACGAGCCGATGGCCTATACTTTCAGTGTTACAAACACGTCCCTCCTGGATGCTTAACAGTCTCGTAAGAGTTTTTACGAAAAGTTAACTATGAGAACATTAAACTGTTCCGTATACTTATTAAAGAACGACATCACGCGAGCTTTCACGAGAGGTTAGCCGATGGTATATATGTTCAGTGTTAAAAACACGCTTCTGTTGGATCCCTAGCAGTCTCTTAAAAGTTTTCACGAGAGGTTAACCATGAGAAAAATATCTGTGCCGTATACTTACAAAAGAACGATACTATATGAGCTTTCACGAGAGGTTAGTCGATGGTCTATACGTTCAGTGTTAAAAACACGTCTCTGCTATTAGACCCCTAGGAGTCTCTAAGAGTTTTCACGAGAGGTTAACCATGAGAATATGCTGTATACTTGCAGAAGAACGACACCACAAGAGCTTTCACGAGAGGTTAGCCAGTGGTACGATACGTTCAGTGTTAAAAACATGTCCCTGCTGTGTCCCTAGAGCTATCACGAGAGGTTAGCCGTGGATTTAGATTTATGCAGTCTGGAACTGAACTTCAATTGTTCTTTGTAGATGAGTATGAAGCTCGCTTCCGTGGAAGACACTACAGTCGAACACGTTCAAGGAGCTATGTGTCACTTGACCGAATCCGTCGCAGCCGGACTCAATGCCGCCAATTTTAACCCTTTTATTTAGCAGATAACTTCCAGTTGTTTTTCAAAAATTCCAAAATACTTACAATTCTAGATGTTGTATACAATCTAACTTAATTATGCTATGTTAGTACTTAAATTCTACTACAATACAACTAGAAGGAGGCTGTGATTGTAATGGTATTTATACCACAACCATGTAATGTCATGTCATTGTAATGTCTTCCTTCAAGTATTGAGAATCTACTCAGAGAGGAGGGGGGCGGTACAGTTAGCTACCTTATCTATGGAACAGCAAGGCAGCCTGGCCACATGGTGGTCCGGTGAGCAATTATAGATAGCAATTAAGAAGCAAAACATTTAAAAGAAGTATGAAACACCTGTAATCTAAGTGGCAGAAGCAGTAAATGAAAGAGGAATCAACTGCAGCGGATTATAATGGCTGTTGCCATTACATCCACTGGCAAAGTCCTTAACAGTTTAATAGTCTCACAAGGGAGTGCATCAAATAGAAACGTTAACTGACTCAGCTAGACAACTGTGACATTTATCATGATAGTTCATCACACGGAGATCCTTAATGCTAGGAAATGAAAGAATGGATGGAACAAACAGATATTGATTATCTGATAACCTGGTCGGGCTATAAGCTTCAAGATAAATTCAATGACATCAAACGGTACTGAAACAGAACTGAAACTAGCTCAGATACACAATGGTAGATTGCAGTATTTTTCTGAAGTATGGAATAGTATTACTACTAATCCAACCATACATGAGTGAATCAAGGACTTTATACTACCTTTCACTGAGTTTCCTATTCGATAATTTTATGTATTTTATATATGGGCCTAGTTGCCTGATGCTAAAATATTTATTATTATTTTATTATTATTAATAATAAATAATAATAATATTTAATTTTTAAGAGATTATTATCTCTTACAGTTAGGTGCCATAGAAACATGTTCTCCTGTCAATAATGAATTTTTATAATTTTCCCCAAAATGAAATGGCACTTGGAGATTAAAAATCCAATAAGTAACTATGTTCCCACATACCATTTTAAACTGGTAGATTTAAGGACAGTATAGTCTTTGCCGACAAAAATGTATATAATAAATGCATACTATTTATTACCCATAGGAAAATATCTTAGAGGTATCTCCAGTATATATTTGTATTTACAAATCATGGAGCCAGGTGGCTGTCAACTGAAGTTATTAGTGTCACTTTCTGTCACAATATATCTTGACAATATTCTGTGTCTTGCCTATTCAAATATGTAAAATGTTAGAAGGTGTTTACTACTCAAACTGCGTTAAAAAATCTAAGATTTATTATTAATACTGAAAAGAGTGTCCTAGAACCCAGACAGTGCTGCCAGTATCTAGGATTTTTGTTAGATTCAGTCCAGTTTGCCATTTTACTTCCTCAGAAAAAGATTTTATAGTTTATCCCTTATTCCATAAAAATGAGATGCAATTAATAGATTTTGCGTAATTATTAGGTATTCTTGTTGCTGCATGCCCAACTGTAAAATATGGTGGCCTTAAAAACAACAATGAGAATAACAAGGCCAGAACTAGATTCAAATTAAAATTCAAAATCATTTAGGTATTTGCAAGTTCAACAAAACTAGAATCAAATTCAAAATCATCTATTTGCAAAGGTTGTTTCACATTTCAACAAATCACAATAGGATTAAACAATTTGATATTGTACTGGAAATATTCTCTGATGCGTTTGAAACTGGCTGGGGACTGGTATGTTATGATATCAAAAGCCATGGGCACTGGACTGCTAATGATAAAGTTCCATATAAATTACCTTGAACAGTGTTCAACCGTTTGTAGGGCTCAAAACATTTGCAAGCAAACTCAGATACGTACTGTGAGGAATTACTTAGAATAGATATCACAATGTCATAGCTCCGTCTATATCATCATAAGATGTGTGGTACTTGTTTTACTTATCTAAATAGCTTAATTAGCCTTTAATTGTAGCAATGGTGCCAGGAAAGACAAAATATATGGGTTTATGCATCTTACATTAGTCCAAAGAAAACTCTATGGCAAATGTAAAATCTAGACAACCTAGCATAAAAATTGAATGGAAGTGATGTGATATAGCCCACAAGTCATTTGTTATTAAACTGTGTCAGCCCCGCATTGACCCTGTTTGCAAGCAGCTCCACTACTAAGTGTCAGAATGACATATCATGGCTCCCTGATCCAGGTACTTACATGCTCTGTAGATGCACGGTCTCACACAGATTGGCACCATATTATTATCAGGGACGCTTTCCTGAGAAGAGGAAGTCTGATCCTTTTAATTGATAGCTTCCTTGTTTAACAAAACAAGAAAACAATATGAATCTACTGTAAATCAGCGGATTCTCTTTTGTAGGAATCAAGATATTGACCCCTCCTAGGCTCAGTCACCATGGTGATATTATTTTTGACCACTAAGTTTCATTGAAGGATTGTCATATGACTCACTCAATACCCTAATGAGTGCGCTGTATAATAATTGTAAACAATTTTTCTAGTTTTAGGCCCCCAAAATGGCTCAATGGTAGTGTCAAGATTTCTTGGGGGTGGGGGGGTGGGGTGAGGGGTAACCGGGCTGGGTTTCTTATGTTTAAATTAAGACAAAAGAACCCTAAGTATGAAATACTTTGGGACCCCAGTATCGGTGGGTTATCGAATTTATTTCTTAACTAAACCCTTAGTTTAGAATAAGTAACAAAAAATTAGTAAGTACCCATTTAGCTCTTGTAACAGCACATAGAATTCAAACCTTGTCAGTCATTAGTATTGATAACATTCGATAATGAGGATAACATTTAGATAAAGATTCCAGAAATAATTAAAACTTCTTCACCTGGCAGATCTCAACTCAACTTGATATTATAATTTCTTAAAGAGAATGTATCCTAGCCCCTTTTTTTTCCCTATCTAGATTTTACTAAGAGTATAAGATAAGATTGTAAATAATTAATTAGAACTATGAGAAAACCTTTTCATGCCACCTCTTCTGCAACCATTAGTAGATGTATGAAACAAAACTTAAGTAGTAGTGGAATAGATATTTCCAAATTCACATAAACAGACATGCCTCTACTTCAACTTAAAAGACCTCTGAAGGAGGTATCAACATTGTGGTCATAAGAAAAGCTGCTGGTTGGAACACAAAATTATACCACCAATATTACCATTAGTAATCCTTGTGCAATCTAGAGCTTTTGCACAAGCTGTGTGCTCTATACACAGTGATTGTTACATTTTAATGTCAATGTTAAATGTCTGATTATAAGTAGATAATTGATGTGTGCCATATTAGATTATTAATGAGACTAGTTGATTCAGGACTGAATAAGAATTCCAGGAACTAATAACATTTAGAGAATTTTAAATTAAGTTAAGCTAACTGGAAGACTGGTTCATAAATAGAAATACATTTATAATGAATGAGTAAGTAACAAACTTAGAATAACATGTTAAGTTACAATGTTCTATTATTAAACAATATGCTGAACTTATTACCAACACAACTTTGTTCTTTGAACATCTACATGTGTACAATGAGGACGAGATCACGAAGCATAATTATATAGATCGGACTAACTTACCTAGTGACGTCCGATCCTTAATTATGTGAAGTGATCTCGTCCTCATTGTATCCCAGCCCTTCCCAGATAATCAACCTACTTATGTGTAATGGATTGCCTTATCTAAACCCCCTCTAAAAGTTGTGTTGTGCTGTATGCACTATGCCGGGACTATACAATGCCCGTATCGGTCATCGTGAAGTCCCGTTCTTATGCTTTGAAAGAATGATTGACAGATGCCAGGACAGCACGCGCCAACGGGCGGACCACAGATAAAATATTTTTATTTTTTAATATTTTTTTATGATGAAGGTTTTCATCTTTAAATAATGTGATTAGCGGGTATGAGAAGTACAAACTACATGTGTACAATGAGGACGAGATCACTTCACATAATTAAGGATCGGACGTCACTAGGTAAGTTAGTCCGATCTATATAATTATGTAAACAAACATCTTTTACTAAGTAAACATTTTATACTGCGAGATAATAATAAATTGACCATATTCAATCGACATGAAATATAGACGGGTTATATGAAAGTAACAACCTATTTAATTTAGTCGGATCATATTTTAACGACGCAAAGCGCTATCGTTTGTGTTTCTTGGTACCGGAACGCGTCCGTCGCAGGGATTGTAAACTGTCGGGACGCCATTTTGAAATAAACGCGTCATTCGAGTTTCGAATGCTTCGTGATACATGTCACTGATTCTGACACAGAAATGGAAACATCTGAATCTGACGAATAATTATTCTTAAATAATATATGTTAATTAATATTTGTTACTTAATAATTTATTAAATCTTAAACAAATTCATTTTTTTTTGTTGGCCCAAATGTTGTGAACTCCTCAACACTTGTTTACATAATTTATAGCTTCTCGTGACGGGTACTTTAATATTTCTTACCTTTAAAGATAGAAGATAACGTTGAGTTTCTCCTTGACCAGAAAGTACTATGTTCGCCCAACCATATTATATTGCTTTACAGAATCAAATTAAACTGTGTATACAAATGAGTCCTCAAAACATAAATTGTATAACTAAACATGCGTACACAAAACTTTTCAGAACACGAATAAATGAAATCGACTCAACAAATATCTTGACAACAAGTTCTATTAAACGAGTTATTTGGCTGACGGTACCGTCTAAGATTAATAAAACTTTACAGAAGTGAAACTCATGTAAAGGGGTATTTGTATATAATCGTGTTATCCAGTAACTGGGCTGTGGAGGTCAGATAGGCAGTCACTTCGTGTAAAATACTGGTATTCAGCTGCAACCGGTTGGACTGGATGCCGACCCCAACATAGTTGGTAAAAGGCTAAACCGATGAATAAGAGAAGCGAAACTCGTGCATCTACTTTTTCTGTACAAGCACTGCACAAACAAAAAGTGTTGGTAGTGAAAGTCAAATTGTTACCATGGAAATTGTAAGTAATGTCTTGATGTTAAGTTCTTGATTTATACCTACATTCTAGAAAATAAATTAATTTGAATTTGATATTATTATGCATGTACTTCAAATATACGACTGATAAATCAAATATAGAGACACTAAAATTATTCTACCATATTAATTTATGTACCTATATTCTAGCAAATAAACAAATTTCATTTTATGGATAAGGGTGCGTTTCCACTGACGCGGAGCTGGGTGGAGCGAAGCGGAGAAGAGCAGTCAGTAAAGTGGCAAGTGTTTCCACTGAAGCATAGCGTAGTGAAGCGAAGTGGAGCGGAGCTGACTGGAGCGAAGCTAAACAGACCGGAACTGTATTGAGCCGTGGTAAATGGTAATTATAGAAAATAGATTTATGGATTGATATTATTATGACGGTTGAACAATTATGACCAATGAAATTAGTGTAAATGATTTTATGTCATTTCACGATTATGGCAACAGGAGCGTTATGACTAATGAAATTATGTCAAATACAATTATGGCATATGAAATTATTGCATTTTAAATTATGGCAAACATTAGTAAACCGTTGTCGGTAAAAACAAACAATATCGTAAACTAAAATGCAGCGCGCGAGTCCTGCTACCATCCGCTTCGCTGCCCTTCGCTCGACTCCGTTCTGTCCGACTGGGGGCCGCGTGTTCATATTATTGTAATTGAAAGTCCGATCAGCTCCGCTCCGCTCCACTTACACTGTTTCCACAGACGCGGGTTGGAGATTTCGAGCACTATGATTGGTCAATTTACGGTCCGCTCCTCTCTACTCCGCCTAGCTCCGCGTCAGTGGAAACGCATCCTTAAGACCCTAGCACTTGCACCACCATTCTGTCTTTGTCTTCTTCAAACGATTGGCAGATACAGAACGATGAGAGAATACTTACTTTTACTACATAAAGAAACGACATTCCCCCTCTTCCCAACTTATCATACGTATCCGTCGTAGCTGTGCGCCTAGCAGTTACGTGCTTCGTTGGCTCAACCTAGTAAAAAAACTACACACATTAAACGTAAGCAGATAGGCCGATGACATTCCCAAAACTATAGGCATAAAATGATGCGTTCGTATTCGCAGTTTCCCTTCCATTCCTCTTTTATTCTGTGGTACCATCTACGATAGGCATTCCGAGGCACTCACGCATTCTCCCCGCAATTCTATTAAGTTCTCACTCGTTATCCGAAAGGGATGTAGTTTATTATGCTGACTGTATTACATAATGTGAGATGAGCACATTTTTGTCAAGCTTCATTGCTGTACACATTCTTACACCCTTTATTTAGGTGTTTAATTTCGGTCTTGTACTTTGTGAGGGTGAAATGGAGTTCTATTCAGATATATGCATTACGGTGTAAGGAGAAATTTTTAGATAGAAGCTGGGCTGGTTTTCTTTTGTTTTTTTTTTATTTTTTTTTCAGGCAAAATACCCATAAACAAAAACGTAGAATGAAAAGTAAACAGTTTAGAGTAAAATAAAATAAAAAAAACAGTAAAGACATTAAAATTAAAACATAGAGGTATGTAGCCATAGTCTTTAAAAACAATAGTCTTATAATCATGGATTTTCATATAAATACAGATTTGATCTCCATAAACAGTCAGACTTCACCCGTTGCTGCATTACCTCTTTCTGTTTGCGCGAAGCATACAGGTTTTACACGAGATGGCAATGACGTGGTCATAGACTCATAAAAAAAGGAGGACTCCGCGCCACGCATATCGAAAGTGAAGCACAGTAAGTATGCCGGGACCGTTTGTACAAACACGCACTCATTTACATCATAGTATGCCGACCGGCCGCCATTACATGACACGAGCGATGGCGTCTTTGCAGGTACTCAAATCACGCACACATAGATCGGTACGGTGCTTCATTTTCGATACACGTGGCGCGGAGCATTCCTTTTTTTATACGTGGTATTAGTTTTCAGAAATGCAAGTCCTATTATTTTCGTATCAAATTATCAACTTATAAAATATGGATTACCATTATTAACGAAAACGTCTTCCAAAATCAATAACTGGAAACATTCAGCGGTTACCGACCCGCTTCTTTGAAACTAATCAAAAGTATAGTTGGTAAATGCCTGTAGCTGGTAAACTTCACAAGCCAAATTCCTGGTAGATTAATATTTAATATTATACAATACTAATCGTGCAAAGTTAAAATTATTCTTTGAAGATGTAATATTTTTGCAAAACTCATAACACTGAATTTGAGAGAAATTGTGCCACAGGGAATTTTCATCGGTAAGCACCAAGGTCAGTTTTAGCCATAGAAATATAAAAAGCAGGAGAAGCGGCAAGCGGGCGAATCTGTGTCCGCGCGACATGCTCAGTATGAGCCGTTCATAGTACAAATTCCGTCTCCGCGAAATAGTGCGCTTTCGACTGTGACCGTGACAATTTATAAGAATGCCGTATTGTTCAGTGGTTTCTTATAAAAACTGAAGCCATGTAAATCATGGAATCACTTTCCATAAGTAAGTACAAGTATTTTACCGCATTTGTTTTTAAAATCATTAAAGTGACAAGGGAAAAAGTGGAGACACAGAGTTCCGATACATTTTAACATACGGGGCCTTAGATAATATACATCTAGATCGAGCCACCGCGTGGCCGGTCATGAGACAGCAATATTATATTTTTTTTAGGTTATGTGGTATGAGAAATGAGGTTTAAAATCAAAAATCAAAATCAAAATCAAAATCAAAAGTCCTTTATTCAAATTAGGCTGAGAATCAGCACTTTTTGAACGTCAAAATTACAGTAAGACAGTCCCCACAAAACGCCCGCCCTTCACCACTTCCTAGTGCTTTAGCTGGGAAGAAGAAGTAGCGGAACAAACTCCCCAGCAGCACAGCTGTCTGTTCAGTTAGAAGAACTAGATTCTATACAATAGTACCTATGCAAAATAATTTACGCAACACAATACATTAAATTATATTTTTGTCAAATAAAATAAAATAAACAATTTTAGTACTTAACTCATGTAACCTGTCATTATGTAAGCTGATCCTGGAGAAAGAACATAACATAAACATTGTCTTGATTTAATCACAGCGACCAACTATTCTTATCGTTTAAGTAATCGTTGATAGAATAGTATGCCTTTGAACAAAGATTGGATTTAACTTTAATTTTAAACGCATTAAAAGGCAAATCTAGCAAAGAAGAAGGTAGCTTGTTATAAAAAGTTATACCAAGACCAACAAATGAGTTATGAACCTTATGAAGCCGATGAAATGGAGCACGTAATTTGTCCTTATTTCTGGTGTTAATATTGTGAATATCACTGTTTTTACTGTACAAATGTATATTTTGCCTAATGTATAAGATGTTGGCGAAGATGAACTGTGATGCCACTGTGAGAATACCAATATCCTTAAAAAATTCCCTCAGAGAAACTCTAGCACCTAGCTGGTAAATTGCTCGAACAGCTCGTTTTTGAAGAACAAAAATATTTTGAATATCAGCCGCTTTGCCCCATAGCAGAATACCGTAGGACATAACGCTATGGAAATAACTAAAATAGACTAAACGAGCTGTATCAACGTCAGTGTATTGTCTTACTTTCCTGACGGCGTAGGCGGCTGAACTGAGTCTACCCGCTAGGCTTGATATATGTGGGCCCCACTGAAGTTTAGCATCTACTGTTATACCCAGAAAAACTGCTGATTCTACAGTCTTAAGCACCTCATCATCTAAGACGATGTTGGGTCCCAGATTTCTAACATTCGGTAAGGCAAACTTTATACATTTAGTTTTATTGGCATTGAGAACTAAGTTATTTGTCGTAAACCAATCCGTAACCATTGAGAGTGCACTGTTTACGTCATCAAAATCATGTCTGTTTCTGTCTACTTTAAAAATAAGAGAGGTGTCATCTGCAAACAGTACAACGTCACAGATACCCTTTAAATAGAATGGTAAGTCATTGATATACACTAGGAATAAGAATGGACCCAGTATTGAGCCTTGAGGTACACCTAACTGAACTGGTAGCCCGGAAGATTTCACACCATTAACATCTACACATTGGAACCTATTATGTAAATAAGAATTTATTACTTTGAGAGCTTCGTTTTGGACACCATAATGACGTAATTTACGCAAAAGCGTGTCATGGTGCACGCAATCAAAGGCTTTGGAGAGATCACAAAAAACTCCAATAGCATTTTGCGAGTTTTCCCAAGCGTTAAATATGTGTTTCAGCAGAGCAACACCCGCATCTGTAGTCGAACGACCTTTAGTGAAGCCATATTGTTCATCGTGAAGGAGTCTGTTTAAATTAAAATGTTTTAGCAACTGCTTGAGTATTAACTTTTCAAATATTTTGCTAAATGCAGGTAAGATAGAAATAGGCCTGAAATTTCCAACGTCATTTTTATTACCGGATTTAAATAATGGTATGACTCTGCTACTTTTCATGAGGTCAGGAAAAGTTCCTAAATCAACACATTTATTAAAAGTAACAGCTAGATAGGGGGCTACGATGTGTATTATATTACTCAATAGTTTAATGGAGATGCCCCAGTAATCACCAGTGTTTTTAGACTTAAGTGTGTTAAAAACATTAACTACATCACGAGGTGTTACATGTTCGAAGCTAAATAAGCGACTACATTTGGGCACACTACTATGCAAAAGGTTTTCAGCTTTAGATGGGGACGAATTTAAGGAGCGAGTCGTAGTTATAGGTATATTGGCGAAAAACTCATTAAATGCCTCAGCTACGTCAGCTGCTTTACTAATTAATTTATTGTCAACCATAATCTCAAGTTGTTCTTCTTGTTTCACCGACTTACCCGTTTCATTGTTAATAATTTTCCAGGTTGTTTTTACTTTATTATTGGATTTTTTAATTGTATCGCTTAAAAATTTAGATTTAGCAAAAACACAAATGTTTTTAAATAATTTTGAATAATTTTTGACATACTCTAGGAAAGAAGTATCAAACCTGTATTTTTTCAAACCGTATAACTCGTATAGTCTCGCTCTACTTTTATAAATACCTGGAGTAGCCCATTGGTTAAAGCCAACGGAGGTGCCATTAATGTTAATGGTTTTGGTCTTAAAAGTAGATTGGTATTCTTTTTGCACAACCTCAAAAAGGGCTCCATAGATTTCATTAGGATTCTCGTGTTTTGCTAGAGATGGTGTAATTCTACGAGCTATATTATTTTTAAACTTGTTGCAACGACTAGCTGTATATGGCCTGCATTCTCTTTTATGTGGCTTTTTATGTAATGGCATAGGGAAGCTAGCTAGTAAACCACAGTGGTCAGATGTTAGGTCACTTAGCACTAATTTATTTTTGACCTCACAATCACTAAATATATTATCAAGACATGTTGACGAAGTTGCCGTGATCCTAGTAGGTTCGAAAAACAAGTTAATTAAATTATAAGACCTGAACAGATTGAGAAGTCTAATACTTAATGGAGTAACATCTAAAATATTAATATTAAAATCTCCACATAAAATTATGCTTTTATTACTTGATTTTAACCTATTGAGTGTATCCTCCATAACCAACTCGAAACGAATAAAATCCCCAGAGGGGGGTCGATAAACGCAAATTATAAAGTATCGCTCGAGTTCAACACAAGACAACTCAACAATGCGCTCAATAGAAAGATTAACTATATCTAAACGTTGTTTACATTTCAACTTGTTTGAAACAAGAACTAAAGACCCACCGCGAATAGCACTTTTTCTCACAAATGCACTTTGTACAGTAAAATAATCATCATTCATAAAGACTACTTCATGTTCTTTCAACCAGTGTTCAGTCAAACATAACACCTGAACATCGTAGTTCTCCATAAATAAACTTAACTCTAACTCTTTGCCGGACAGACCCTGCATGTTTTGATGTACAACATTCAGCTTATGCGGCCTACCCATTGTCACACCTAATAGTTTAAACTACAAGGCGTATCAAAAATGATATTAGTACTACTACTAACAGTATTCGATGGTACACTACAAGTACCGGTGTCACTATGTATATTGTATGCTAAAAGATTAGCAATAAGTCTCCTACAACTAGGTGGCAAATACATTTCATAATTAGTCAGTTTGTAATCAGTAATAAATTAAAGTAAGAAATCTTCCATATTTTAGACTGAAACCCATGTCAATACATTCGCACAATGCAAAAACTGTCCAAAAATGTTAAATTAATCGACGCAAGATAAATTTTGTAACAGTGAAAGTACTTTGTTTGGCAACATTTTTAAATTTTGCCATGCAAAAATACGGCACACCGTAAGGGGCAGAAGATACGATGCTTTGTCTCAATTTTCCTAATTATTTCGTATATATGTGTCTCACTTCCACACTTCACGCTGTAATCATGGCAACGTCTAGATGTACGGGGCACATCTCCTTCCTTCTTAAATATATGGTTTTAGCATTGGAGAAGGTTGTGGAATATTAAAGTTATTTCTCTTTTACGCTGATTTTGTTCTAATCTAAAGAAGCTTTATATAAACACACAAAACACATAGAGAAAAATACATAAAGCTAGAAGAGCACAAAAGTACTGATTTCTTATAAAGGGTGTAAAAAGATTGTTCAAACTAAGCTTTGTGCAAAAATAATTGCTGGGAATCGAATTTTATTTTTGGTGTGAAAATTCGCTGTTTACTGTAGTGTGCAAAACCCCTAAGCACAAAATGTACCTATTGCGTACAGGGAATGCGGGAGGGAATATTTAAAGTTAAGTTATAACATTTAAACCTGGTTTTCTTAAAAAAACTGTCAAAAAAGTTTGACCTTTGACCTTAAATATCTCCGTAACCAGAAGATTCCAGGTACTTATGGTTCAGTACAAACAAATGATCGTAATAAAGGGAAGAACAAGTGTTTCTCTCTCTCGGCGTAGTTAGTATTTTCACACTTATAGAAAAAAATACGTGTTCACGATATAAGACAAAATGTTCAAAAATGTACCTACGATGTATTTCGCTATGTGTACGAAAAACTAACTAAATAGTATTTACCATTATGCATATTGCATATGTTTTCCATGGACAAATTATTTACTGAATAAATGGTAGTCAAATATTTAGTGTCAACAGATTTTTAATATCAGCATCAAATTTACTGAATTGCCGTGATAAAATTCGGCGCATGTAATTCGAGCGCCAATCGACATGTTGTTTAAAATAGCAGCTATTTTTGTAGCAACAATAGTGTTTTATAATTTATTATCTTATACATAACATCACGCTTTATGTTGTTTTATGTTTTAATAGTTTTAAGGTGTACCTATTTATATTTTGCTGTAATGCCAAATAAACGCATTTTTCTTTCTTTCTTTCACGCCGTTAGTCCCTTAGAAGCGTTAGGCAGAGGCGTACCGATAGTACACCCAAATTTCGCCAGGTAAGTTTAAGTACTGTAGAGGTTTTGTTATGTACAAGCCATAGTTTGGATAACTGGCTGACATTCGATCATTCAAACATCGAACATTCTTATAAAAAAGTGATGGTCGCTTTTTTATAAGATTTGACAGATAGCTGGTAGCTAGGGCTCCGCGTAGGACCTAGGGAGTGTATTATAATTTGATTCTGATTTAATATAGCGGGCTTCAGCCCCATTTCTTCAGTGCATTACTGTCTATTTATTTATAACGTAGTTAGCCTCCCGCTGTGAGGTTCGAGCCCTCACAGTACCATGTAAGGGGGGGCGAGTCATTGCCATCAACCGGGCACAAATCCAGACTCCGGGATGCTACTGCAAAATTCCTTATAGAAAAACCCAATAACACTTTGCCTGACCTGGGAACAAACAAAGACTAGAGTCTAGTGGTTGCAAGAGCCTGAGGTCTTGGGTCCATTCGCCTGAGGTGAATGTATAAAGCTGACTAGTTGGTCTAATGACTAGACCAACGAGTCAGTTTTATACATTCATTGAATAATATTTGTGGAAAAGCTGTCTATGAACGTGGAAGTAAACCTTTATGTTAAAAACAAGAACCTTGTCGACCTATCTCTAAGATTGGGTGCGAAATTACAAATATAGGAACTCAGAATTTTAGTCTTTTGTTAGCTTTATCAAAAACGTGGTAAACAATAAACCATTGTTACATCCGCTAAAAGAAAATGACAAAGTACCTACCTATCTTTAAAAACATTTTATTTATTAGCAAAGGTATGTCAGTGAAAAAAATTTTCTTTCGCTGAGGCATAGATAGATGTAGGTATGTCTTCCGTATTATGACCCTTAATGATATTGACTCTTCTCAATTTGACTGACAACGTTCTGAAATGTCCTTCACTTAATTATGTTGTTGAAGAGACGATATTTTTTTCTTGTTTCCTGAATGAATTAATTTAAAAGCCATTGAGAAAACCTGAATGTCCCATGAAGATGTAAGTCTCAGAAAACTTATGATCTACAGTCAGCCGTATCCATAACGGTTTATTGTTAGTAACAGGAATCCTACCTTTTGTTGCTTCCATCTGAGCCTTTAATTGGGTCTCCTAGGCAACAATACAGTTCTAGAGAACAATAAGGATTTCTGTCTGGATTTCCAGGAAAACAATAAAAGAAATACCATCGTGAATTCTGAAAACAATGACTTTTCGTACCTTTCATTCGTGACTTTTCGTGTGATTATTTCTAATTTTGAACGAAGATTTAATTAATACTATGCACTCTAAAATCAGCCATTAATGTAGAGGCAGCGACAGCGTTTCGATTTAAGATTTTACATTTCAACACGTGTACTTTAATCACTACCGATTGAAGGTAAGTAAGTGAATTCCCACGAAAAAGACCTAGACCTAACTTACTCCACCTTTCCAAATGTATCGTTTAATTTATAACACGTACTAGGCGAACCACAATACATGACAAAAATAGTACGACAGTATTTGCTATAAGTTTCTTGAAGTTAAGCTAGAAAAACACTCGTCTTCAGACTATTCCCAAGACAATTCGGTGGAAGTTTGAATAATGTTTCTTAGTTTCGAGTTGCGAACATCCACGGAGAGGAATCGTTCTTGTTTCGTTAACTAGAAACATGAATTTTACATGTCATTCCATCTTTTACAGTGGTGAACTTTTCAAAACCTTTTAGTGCTTCAAAAGAGAATAACGTATTATGTTTAAAAAAGTAAAAGCCAACTGAAATTTTCTCATGGATAGTGCTAGTAGAGAGGAGATTGGATTCAGGAAATAAAGCGGATAGTGTTTTCCATAATGGTTGTGGCTAGCCACTTTGTGTTAGAAGAGGCGGGGCTGCCCACAATATTAGTTTTTTAGTAGTAGTTTACTACAAACAACTTCGTAAAATGATGATGTTTTGTCGGCTTCTAATTTCAAAGGAATCATTTCACTAAGAATAAAACGCTTGCTTAGTATGTTTAAATGAAATAGAAAAATCGATACCTATATAACTTGTAATAAAGGGATTTTCTTTTAAGGAACGCTCAACAAAATGAAGCTTTTTTAGCACTTCAGTTAGCTTTTAATTTATTCACGGAATATTTAATGGCGTTGCCTTTAAAAAGCTAATGAAAAACATTTTGTTGCTTATTCAAATAAGGCATTAAGTAGGTATAAACAAAAGGCCCGTTCCGAGCATTATTCAAATATTGACGTTACAGAATGTGCAAATGAAGGAAACGAACAAAGGTATGCAATATTGTTACAATATTGAAATGTTTATGTTGATATTCTGGCTCATTATTTTTTTAATAAAACAACAGAGGCACCTCTCCGTCGGTCTTTAAAAGTACATGGATATTACTTTCTTTTAAATACATGTTAGGAAGTAGCTTCAAAGAATAAAACAAAGTACAAAACAAAGAAGAACTGTTTACTACTAGGAACTGGTAGTAAACAGTTCAAAAAGTAGAGACAGTTTTGTGATCAAATCAACAATGAAACACTTTAGTTTATTTTTCTATTTCCTCTAAAATGTATCCCACATTTTTGTCATTCTTCATTCATCTTTCCTACAAAATTAGTAAATCCACTAGAGTAGTCTTGATCAAGTTGGACCACAAAAGCCTTACAAAAAGCAAGTACCTACATCCTTGGAATCCTTAGAATTTCAATATGACTCCTCCATTTACATGCGAATAACGTAGACCGGCTCTCACACCGAACCGTAACATTATTTTACGAATCACGGAGATCTTTTTGAAGTTAACCATTATGATAGTTCCTTGTGGCACTCCATTGAAAGTTTAAGTGATGTTAGTACTTTGACTGACGTACTATGACGATCGATATCTCTGGCACGTGTCTCATCGTATGACGAGAGTGCATCTTCAAGTAGTATTAAAAGTTTTAGTGTGTCATCTGAAGTCAGAGCTTATGTAGTTTTAAGTGCAGTAGTAAACGCTAGAAGGATGTCTCCGGCATCCAGCATTTTAGAGAGATGTCTGGTGTTAAATTTGGTTTTTACTGTTAGTGCTGATGTAGTGTATATCATCAAGATCTCGTCTTCTGCTTTATGTTAAAATAAGTATTATTTAACAGTCAGGAACATTCCAATTTCATGCCATATTACAGTACGGTATAATTAGTAGTCATCTTAAAACCTAGCAGAAGGAAATCCCAAAAGACTGTCGGGTTATGTGCAATCCGTCCTGACGTATATTCCAGCTTTTTATTTTCGAGCTAAATGTCGGATAAGGTTTGTTGTATACAAAAGTATACCAAGGGAGATTGAATTAGGTCGATCATACGGAAATTCATACATCTGTGTGCGGTTCCATATATTTTGCTTGCAAATATTTTCATTTACATCTGCATATCATTTGTTAAATTTGTTCGAGAATATTTGAGGAGTTGGCTTAATGAAATGCTGGAGATGTGGGGAATCCACTACTTGCCTTGTTTCATATTAAGGCCCTGGTTCCAAGCTTGGTTTAGCTCGGTGTGTAAGTGAAATGGCGTTATGGCTCTCTAGTTTGACGCACGAGATAGAAGATTTTGCACACCGGAATTTTGTCCTAAAAGTGCAAATAAAATCGTATAAAATTAGAAATTAACTATTTAATCAAAAGTAATCCATCACTGGATGCAGCTTGGAATTTGAAATTTCATGGTATATTTTTCATTATAATTATAATTGCTAATGATGTTTAAAGATTTTTTTGGTGCATTAAAGTATGTTTAATTATGTTTTGGCTTCCATCACTGTATGCGAAAAAGACTTGAAAGTATCATATTTTTTTTACATGTCAAAATTATTTACGGTTTATGAGGTACACAGCTTTAAAAAACCACATTTTTGATCGTTTTCAGAAAATCTGCGCCTTAAGCTGTGGACTCATATTTGTATGAGTGTCGCCTAATGTGCTGCGATGGTGAATTATTTAGTGAGTGGTTCAAGGTATCTATTAGTAGGTTGTTGTTGGTTTTGACAATTTTGAGATTCATTAAAATTATTCCATATGTTTTAATTATTTTGTTTTGCATTGCAATTTATGTTATTTTACTTGATATTATAACCAAATGTTTTGTTCTACAAAATTATTTTTATTTTATCAGATTTTTGTTGTTATCCTAACATGAAATGTAGCTTAAAAGCTTCTGGCAGACGGTTAGCACATTATAATATTCACCCCAGTCCAAACACTGAATGGACACAATAATGCATTCCTAGAGACAGCTTGGCAACCCTTCACAACCCAGAACTGACCTGTTCCCTCTGTTGAATTTAAATCATGTATGCAGTCATTTATTCTACCCGTCTTCCATTTCAAATTTGGTTTTAGAAGTTACTTCTTTGCTATTAAGATTTGGGATGTCCGTAAGTTTGTTTTCATTCTATATATATATATGTAGGTATATAAAATCCTTAAAAAACGTTTAAAATCTGTATTATCTAAGTGGAATTCGGTATGATACATTGGTATTGTTAGATTGACAGATCGCTTAAGTAACATAACTTTGCGCTTCATAACTGAGGTCTATGGAAATATTATTTATTTCCATAGTCACATTAATGTAAGTTTTATTTATTTATATTTATTTTATTTTTAAGGTTCCGTACCTCAAAAGGCAAAAACGGAACCCTTATAGGATCACTTCGTTGTCCGTCTGTCTGTCTGTCTGTCAGTCTGTCAAGACCCTTTTTCTCAGGAACGCGTGGAAGTATCAAGTTGAAATTAATATCAAATACGTAAGTCTATGGTCCCTTGGAGCTCTAAAAAAATCAAGTTTCTAAGTCAACGCAATAAAAGAATACGGCCATTTATGCGCCATATTTTGATACTCGCAAGTAAATCAAAACCTATAGGGTACTTCCCGTTATCCTAGAATCATGAAACTTGGCAAGATGCAAGTTCTTACAGCACAAATAAAGGGAAAAGTCCGAAAATTGTTAATTTATAATTTTTTCACACAAAAAAATATTTTTAAGTCGGTCAGCCTGTAAGACCCTTTTTCTAAGAAACGTGAGGAGGTATATGTTGAAATAAATATCAAATACGTAAGTCTATAGTCCCTTGCAGCTCTAAAAAAATCAAGCTTCTAAGTCATCGCGATAAAAAATACGGCCATTTATACGACATAATTTTGACACTCGCAAATAAATTAAAACCCACAGGGTACTTCCCGTTGACCTAGAATCATGACATTTGGCAAGAAGCAAGGTCTCACAGCACAAGTAAAGGAAAAAGTCCGAAAATTAATAATTTGTAGTTTTATCACATAAACAATTTTTTTTTTCGGTAACAATGTTCAATTTGTTTTTGGGATAAATTCTTTTCAACTACGGAACCCTTCATTGTGCGTGGTCCGACACGCACTTGGCCGGTATTTTTATTTTTTACTTGGTCATTTCACACAACGCCATCAAGTCCCAAGCTAAGCAACCTAATGCTTGTGAAAAGTAAGTATTAGTATGTTCTCAAAATTTAAAGTCTGTGTGAATTCCAGTTTCTAAATGTCTTTCTTATTTTAATCTAGAGCTTAAAATCGAATCGTATTTTATATCCTCTCTTTTTGTAACGTTAGCTTTGTATTTACAAACTCCTTCCGTCTATTATTACAAAACAAGGTTCATCTTCAAACCCAGGTTTGAACCATGGACGCTTTTTTGAATATCGAACTTTATTCCGACACATTAACCTCCTCACTACAGGAACCACTTTTTATGTCAGATTCTATTCATATTCAGGATTTGGGCTGTTTAGGGGTTACTTTAAAACTGAAAAAATACTGAAAAAAATCTATTCCCATAACAAAGGGTTTTTCTTTATGTTCTGCTACTAGGACAGATGCAGGCTACTTATATTTTCAGGACTATATTGTGTTCTATATACAGGACAATTACAGCCAACGAGAGTATGCTACTGTATAATAAAAAAAGACAAACCCATAAAATAATCAATGTTTTATTGAAATTTAGACATGTTTATAACTTAGAACTAAACTTTTAACTTCTTTATTTATTTTGAACCAATAATATTTCTATAACATTACTTCATACAGATTTATTTCGAGAGGTTCAAAATTTCCAGTCCATAAATCCACAACATCAGGTTGAGACGGTATTTGTCTGTAGTCTGGTTGAGCTGACCTTCGAGGGCAACGAGGAGACCTTCCTCAGCGTAAACCAGAGCCAGTAGCCTGGCGTATTATAGAACTACTCGATAAAGCCGGCGATGGGGCCTCAACAACATCATGGGAGTCTGAATTTATAAAAGAATCACTAGAATCATCCTTCGACGCTCTTGTGTAGTGATTTTCGTGGGTTCATTATATGTGAAATCTTGGTCATCATCGTCGCTGCTAAAATAACATCAGATTCTTCCAGAAATGCTAAAGCGACATCGTCAGAACAGGCAAAAACAAACAGCAAATAAAATATAATTTACATAGTTCCCTTACAGGTACCTATACACAGGACATAGCAATATTAATTTCTAAATTAGTAGCCTGCATAGTTCCTAAATACAGGACATAGAACTTTTATCTCCTATAAAAATAAAATGATGGCGAAATTCGCGTAAATATTGACAAATCAAACCAAATCTACTATTCGAGAACGTAATTTGAATATGTTTTGATAGAAACAGCAACATTTTTATAAGATTCAAAGAGATTGAACTTACCATTGCCCGAGCGTGGCTCGATACGTCTGGATCTGGAAGCCATTTTAGCAGGATCGACCTTCAGTTGAGTTGTCAAATATTTTTCTATACCAAAAACAATTATCAATAGATGTCGCTACGGATTTTTATTTGACGCGACGTGGATATTTAACTTGCAAGATTTTTTTGTTTTTTATGTACTGTGGGTAGTACAAGTTCAGTGAGGAGGTTAAGATGTCAGTTTTGTATAAAGAACTGTATTTCTATCACAGCTAGGTTCTTATTACAAAAACTGGCTCGATGGTTTAAACCATGACAGCAGAAAAACCTCGTTTTATATTAAGGCCGAGGTTTAGTCGACTTAGATTTGTAATGCACTTTAATCCTTTTTCATACTCTTTTTCAAACTCCTCAGGCTAGTCAACTTAGATTTGTAATGCACTTGAATCCTTTTTCATTACCCATCAATATTTTCAACATGTATTACTATCTCAAAACTTCCCATCCGACTGAACTGTTCCAATCTCATTTGTCAATAAATCTCACGGTATAATGGAGATGCGGTGGAAGTAGGCCGTGTCTCGTGCCTGCCAGGTAGCTGTTAACTGACACACAAATTGCCTGCCGAACTTTACGGCACCTACGTGGAGTATCAAGGTTAAGATAACTGACTGAATAGAAAGTTATAAGGCTTTTCTTGGTAGTGAATACTGGTTTATACTATCACGGTTTATCAACTTTTTACATGGAATATTTCTCGTAAGTGACATTACGAGAAATATTCCATGATTGTTTGTTAACGTGTTGTGTTATCTATACAACGTGTAACGTTAAATGCGCAAAACCTCTTAAAGGGTCATTGTACTCATCATTATGAACAACTTTTAAATGGGACCAAACCTGAAATCGCGAAAAAAAAATCAGCTGTTCAGTACATTTTGACAAATTATGCGAACATAAATGTACTAAACAGCTGATTTTTTTTCGCGATTTCAGGTTTGGACCCATAGTAAAAGTTGTTTATAATGATGAGTACAATGACCTCTTAAGAGGTTTTGCGCATTTAACGTTACACGTTGTATACAGGGTTATTTTTCATTGACCAGCCAAATTTTCACAGGGAGTTCTACCCATGAATATGAACAACTTTCACTACGGGACCAACTTTGAAATCACGAAAAAGAAACCAGCGGTTTCCTACAAAAGTTCAATACCTACTCGATCAAAATGTATGAAACAGCTGATATTTTTTTTGCGATTTCAAAGTTAGTCCCATAGTGAAAGTTGTTCATATTCATGAGTAGAACATCCTGTGAAAATTTGGCTGGTCATTGAAAAATAACCCTGTATATAAAAATCAATTGCTGTTCGTTTGTCTGGCTAAAACTCCAAAACGGCTGAGCCGATTTAGCTGATTTTGGTTTTGAAGTGTTTGTCGTCGTCCAGGGAAGGTTTAAACGGTGATAAAAATTGGAAAAGATGGCAGGAAAATTGGAACATTCGGGAAAACTGAAAGTGGATTTTCTATGGGAATTTTGTATTATTGAAATTGGACAGGACAACGTCTGTCGGGGCAGCTAATAAATAAATAAATTCTTTATTGTATTCAAATATAGTCCCGATATTTAAACGCTGTTACAAGCCCCTAGGTCGTGGGGTTCTAGGTATTAAAAATAAAAACGAAACAACGAACGAAAAGAGAAAGGAATGTAAAATGATACCTTTGTCAAAACCAAAGAATTCTAAGGAGAGAAACGTTTTGCACTGTAAGAATCCTGAACACGTAAAGCATTAAAAACTAATTGGTTACAAAGAAATTTATTTTTCTATGTAGTCTGTAGAATAACAAATATTGTATTATTTTGCTAATAAGAATCAATAAAGCGAAAATGATTCTAGTTTATTAAAGCTTTTCGTTAAAACGATCTATAACAAAGACCAAATTATATAGAAGGGTTAATCACAAAAAATAGTAATTGGCAAAAAAATTTACCTGGCATACAGTAATGATGGTTCCTTCATATAGATGCGAAGTTGGTTGACTACGAAACCAACCGGGCGGTTCGGTTTTTTTCAATACCAACGGTTTTGTACCATTTTCGACGGCTTCGCAAGCACGATGCACGACACGCACGCCAACGTCGCTCACGACCCGCGCGCAGTAGTTTGTATCTAATTATTTACGAGTTTTGTGTTACTCGGAGTAAAGAGACACACGGGTGAATAGATACAAAACTTTAAACGGGTTTTCAATGTAGTTTATTACTAACAAGGTATATCAAAATTGTTAATTTCAATTCAGTAAAAAAATCAAGTCCTTGTAGGCAAACAACATTTTCATTATCGTGAAAATCCATTTTTTTACAGATAAAAAAAAAACAACCGACTCCCAAAAAAACACTACAAAGTGAAAAATAACTTTAATTTCGGAAGTCGGTGTCTTTGGTTTTTTATTTACTTTCGTTTTGTTTTGCCACCGACTTCCGAAATTAAAGTTATTTTTCACTTTGTAGTTAGTGTTTTTTTGGGAGTCGGTTGTTTTTTTTTTTTGTAAAAAGTTTTTATTTTTCACTATTTAGTGGTGCCTACCTACCCCACACAAATCTGAATACCACTCTGCAAAATAAATTAGAGCATCATCCACATAGACTAAATGGAAAAAATACGTTAAGTCGTGTCAGAAGTTTGGTAGGCGTAGTTTTAGTTGACGGACATAACGAGGCTACGAAATCTGCCTTCTGCCAATTAAGGCCACACATAACATAAAACTCAAGTAGCGCAATTTGAAGCGGCATATAATTACCATTAAAGCATTTATAGCCAGAGTGCACCTCATGACAATTCCAATAAGCCCAAACACGGCTAGGATACATTGTTTTATTACTGAGTTCCGATGCCTACTTTCCGGCTTCTTCATCAGATCGGTTCGATGGTACCATTTTCATCAGAACCATTTATTTAAAGCTTCGTCATAGTCGCTTAACTATTTTAATCTTATCCGTATCCGTGAAATACTTTTCATCGTTGAGGAGTTTCCGTGGCCATCTGTGGTCTTCTTCATCAGTTCCACTTCACCAGATGATACTTTCTGAATGCAAACGCTTGATTTGTTGATGAAAATACCATAATCGCTATATGTATGCCTATAATATTTGAGGAGTTCCCTCGATTCCTCATGGATCCCATAATCAGAACTGGATTTTGATAAAAATTGGACCCTTTCAAATAAAAAAAGAATTTTCCGAATCGGTTCATAAATGACGGAGTACTGAGGTAACAAACATACAAAAAGGAGAACCTCCTCCTCTTTTGGAAGTCGGTTAAAAATAGAACCTAAATTAGGTTCAAAAACATAACCACCCTTCTTAGCAGGGATGCACAGACCGCGGCCCGCGGGCCGCATGCGGCCCCCCGGCAATATGCCAGTGGCCCGCCAGCAAAAATATTAAAATTACTTTGAATTTTGTATATATAAATAAATCAATATAGTATTAAGATGAATCCTAGAGCCACGGTTGGCCACGGCTGGTTTTATACCTAATTTTCTTACTTTTTATATGCTCACCAAAATAAAAACTCACATGAACATAAATCTTCTGTTCAGCTCGTGTGTTACCCCACGTTGCTCCGACCGTTTGGCGGGCAATTTGTGGCTCCGTTAGCTGCAACCTTGGTACGTATACGGCTTGCTTACTTCTTAGCTGTGGTTAGAATGTAGATTAAAATGTTTAACGTAAACGGTAGCCAGATTAAAACTGGGACTTGGGATTTTACTGTTGAAAGCTATTAGTACGTAGCTGTCCATCTTTTAACTTAAAAGGGGGGAATACTGCCATAATCTCTGCTTATCTTTGTTCGCAGTAAATCATGATAGAGCTTGACTTTTTAATGAGATCTTATTTTAAACAATGCAAATTAAATTATGAACAATAAATTACAATAATATGGCGCCATCTCAAGCCAACAAAAGAAAGGATTTATTGTACAAAAACATTTCATTATCTTAGTACATTGTTAATATTTTTGTGTCATCCCTTCTCAAAAGCCAACTTTACTGGACATTTGAAACTCGGACAAAGAACAAGTAAGTTAAGAGTACCAACTGTGAGTCAAGAAAAATTATGTTCAGCCAACTTGGTAATGGTGTTTAATTTTTTTGACAGAAGTTTTTTTTCGTTTTTCTGGAAGTATTTTATATCAAAGAATACAGTTTTTAGATAATTGTTTTTGTAACTAAGTGTTATTGATCCATGTGTTCGAAACTTGTCGGATTATCGACAGAGGTCATTTGCCGGTACGCGGCGCGAGTAGGTATTTTCAAAAATGCTATCTGTTTTATATCGCTTGCTCTGCCTCCCTCCGGGCGTCATGTATGTGTATTTGCCTCCAAGACTTGCAACTCTATCTGAGTTGCAAGTCTTGGAGGCAAATACCTGCATTTCCTTTTTGTAATATTGTTTCGGGCGATAACGTTTTCACCCCCTTAAACCTTTACGCAATGAGAGAATTTTGGTCTCATTAGATTTAGTACACATTAATCTAGGTCTGTACGGCTTTGTTTTTAAGGATGATGCGCCAGGGCAGCCCGCGAAATTCAAAACTTCTTACGTTTTTTGCAATTTGTAGGTCAGTGTGAGCTTGTATATGCTGATTAAAATATGATTCGTGGCCCTAGCTAATATGGCTTTACAGAATTATAATCATTAAAATCAGCAATACAACTCCATAAGTCAGCATTTACCTCAAATCTAGCGATTTCATGAAATCATGAGGTTTGAGGTAAATGCTTATGGAATTGTATTGCTGTTTCTATATTTATTCTAAAAATATCTATACAGAGGGGCTCAGAATGAAGTACATCATTCTGAGCCCCCCTGTATAGAATTTTTTTATCGGTTATTAAAAAAAAATCTGCAGTTTCCTAATTACAATAATGCAATACCTACACGGTCAAAATGTATGGAAGAGCAGATTTTTTTTTTCAATAACCGATGAAAAATTTCTATGTAGGGGGGCTCAGAATGATGTACTGAATACGTGGTAACCGTTTGCGCGTCGATGTCCCTTCCACCCTGTATACGTACCACGTTCAGAATTTAGCCTTTTATTGACAACAACGTTCTCAATAATTAATTTTGCGTTCCTACAACTACAAGTTGTATTTGCGAGTATCATATTTTGTCACTTTATATTAATTTACCCAAAACTTTGAACAACTTACTTCAACCAATTGAAAGCTATGTCCAAACATTTCAGTTAACAAATACATAGTTAAATATAACTTACTAGCTGCGCCCCGCAGTTTCACCTGCGTAGACCGGGATAAAAAGTATGCCTATCTGTTAATCCAGGGTATAAGCTATCTACGTAGCAAATTTCATCCAAATCGGTCTAGCCGTTTGAAGAAGTAACAAACACTATATATACACACACACCCTCACTCACAAACTTTCGCTTTTATAATATTAGTGTCATGTCCAATGCCATGCCACAGGATATCAAGTACTATTTTCAAATTATTCTTTCGTGGCGTATATTCTAAGCCTGACTGTGATGTGTTCACGGATGAATGGAAGAAGATCTTGTTAGTATGTCTGCACTTCTGGAGTCTTGTGAGATGAGCGTATGACTGTCGACTAGTTGTAGGTACACTTTTTAGGGTTCCGTACCTCAAAAGAAAAAACCGGAACCCTTATAGGATCACTTGTTTGTCCGTCTGTCTGTCTGTCTGTCTGTCTGTCTGTCTGTCAGTCTGTCTGTCAGTCTGTCAAGACCGTTTTTGTCAGGAACGTGTGGAGGTATCAAGTTGAAATGAATATCAAATACGTAGGTCTGTTGTCCCTTAGAGTTCTAAAAAAATCAAGCGTCTAAGTCAACGAATAAAAAAATACGGCCATTTTGCGACACATTTTGATACTCGCAAGTGTCGCAAGTAAATCAAAACCTATAGGGTACTTCCCGTTTACCTAGAATAATGAAATTTGCCAAGAAGCAAGGTCTTCCAGCACAAGTAAAGGAAAAAGTCCGAAAATGGTGAATTTGTAAGTTTTTGACTTACAAATTCACCATTTTGTTTTTTTTATTGTACTTAACTAATGGATTTGCGTCTATAACTAATGTAATTGGCCTTGGCCGTTTTATGTTAAATTATATGCATATACATAGATAAACTCACGCCTTCTTCCTATCGGGATAGACAGAAATGACAGAACGCCACCTAGGCTGCGTTCATACATCTGGCCATACACTCACGCGCGAGTATCAGGTGTATCTATTTATACACGAAATCTCTTGGGTCATTGTACTCATCATTATGAACAACTTTTACTTTGGGACCGCGAAGGACTAAACCTGAAATCGCGAAAAAAAAAAACAACTAAGTACTCCCTACATTTTGACGAGTTTGATATAAATAAATGTACTGAACAGCTGATTTCAGGTTTAGTAACATAGTAAAAGTACATAATGATGAGTACAATGACACCTTAAGAGATTTCGTGTATGAAAAGATACACCTTATAAATACGCCGTCCTATATTTTATTGTTTAGAGGTTAGGAGAAATCTTACGCTTGTGAAATATTTTATCCGCCTTATTCGTGGTTCCCTATTCAATTCTTCATTGCTAGAATACGTCTCCATCAACGTTCCTTTACCTATCAGGCATATACTTCGCCCTCGCCAGCGTCCTCTATTTTCAGTTCCTCCAGCTGGTTCCGTAACTCTAAGAACCAGTCCCTTATACTTAGCCCTTACCCTCATCAATCATATATTACAGTATGATGAGTCGCTCGATGCCTTTGCAAGTACCGAACTGAGGTTCCTGCAAACTGCTAATGCTTACCTGGAGTCTATTGCCACTCCTAGTACTATCTCTGCGTCGTAGATATTACTTATGTTTTTTCTTATGTGTATTAATTTTGTGGTGTGTTTCATCTTGTTTTAAATGTATGTTATAATATTGTTTTAGTTTATATCTGTACCTATATATGACCTATAACTTGTATGTGTAGTATTTTACTGTTAGTGTAAGTTGGTCAGTTAAATAAATAAATAAATAAATAAAAATAAATAAATATTATTTCGTTGATAAAACCTTATTTCCATCTCAAGATATTAAACTATTGTGTCCAGCCTAGGCAGTTTTTCCTTAAAAAAGTTACTTTTAATGTGAATTGTAATACAGGCCGTTGTTCTTAAATTATTTTTTCCGTTTTGCATTATTCATAAGTATGCCTAATAACAAACTCAGTGGAAGCGTTCTCATCATTTTTATTAGCTTCACAGACCCTTCAATATCCTATTTAGAATTCTAGCAAAGCGTGAGTTGAAACTAAGTGTTCGTTCCTTTTACGACGACGATTTAGTATAACACCTACATACTAAGGTCTTACTATATCATAGATATTGAAAAAACTGGAGGGACTTTCATGTACTCCAAAAACGAATCATGTAGGTTGGTTTTAGTATTTTTTTTTGTATTTTGTTGGACTATATGGTTTTAGGACGATACAGCCTATCATTGATGCAGGTACGGTCAGCAACAGAAGTAGGTTAACACTGCTACTTTTTGACATCATCTAAATTAACACAAAATTATACGATAACCTGCTTTTTAGCATTTTATTTATTAGATAAGAGTTAATTTTCTTTAAAATTTACATCCGTTCCGATTTTAATGAAGTATTTTTCTTGATAATTAAGATTTAGAAAACTCAATTGTCAATCGACTTTTGTTGCTGACTGTACATTTTTAATCGCTTTTTACCCACTAAAAATATCACAGTAAAAACTATGTTATTTTTTTTTGCCTAATAGGACACTTCGTTAAATTGTATGTTTGAATCTCGTTTTACCTACTTAATTGCGGAACCCTAGAAGAAAAGCGTCGACGCTAATGGTTCTCTCTAATATAGCGATTTAAATTAAAATGAATATATTACTCTTGGTACCAAGAGAACAGACCCTATTATTTTGAGAGTTCGCTTTGATGTGCCATTGAAAGAAGAAAAATATGACACTACCTCTTGGTAATGATGGAAAATGATAGTTGAGGAAAATGGTAAAAAATAGACAAAAATACAGATTGTTATTCTTTGGCATTTTTGGCCTTGTTAGGGTTCCGTACCAAAATGGTAAAAAAGGAACCCTTATGGTGTGACTCAGTCTGTCTGTCTGTCTGTCTGTCTGTCTGTCTGTCACAGCTGGATATCTCAAGAACTACTAATGCTATCAACTTGAAATTTAGAATAGTTTTAGATGACGTTTACCCAACTATTTTACAAATAAGAAAAAAGTAAAAATATTTATGTTTTTTTTGTAACAGCGACTGAAAGGGGTTCTTAAAAATTCAAAGTGAAGCTACTAGGCCATGTGGGGTATCATTTGAATGAACGCTGTTTGCACATTCTCAAACATTTTTTTATTTTTTTTTAGGCCCCATAGTGTTCGTGTTTTGATGAAAAATGTAAAAAAAATACCGTTCCCCCCCCCCCTTATCTCTGAAGTTTACAAAGATAAAAATCTGAAATTATTCTATGTGACAGAAGTTTGTGTAAAGATTACAGAAAAAATAAAACGATGTGTCTAAATAGCACACTTTTCACACACAGGCACACTTTCAGAAATCGGAACGGAATCCTCGGTGCGCGAGTCCGACTCGCTCTTGACCGGTTTTTTTTCTGAAAAAGCTGACGTTCGCACGGACGTAAAAATATCACGGCGGGATTTTATCGCACACTGGATTTTCAACTCTAGTTGTTGAGTCGAGCATTGAGAATCCAACCTAACAACAACAGAATGCATACTAGCGCGACGAAAAAACACACTGTTGGATTTTCAACTCTCGGTGCTCAGCATAGCGTTGAAAATCCAGCGCGCGAAAAAAAATCGTCACGATATTTTTACGTCCATGCGAACGTCGGCTAGTTTCTGTCATATTTGTCTTATTCGGAAAAGACCAGCAAGAGGTTGCCAGCAGCAACTTTCTCTTGCTAAAGACCCAAGTCTCTGCTGATGCTGGGTATATTTGCATTTCAAGATATTCATGTATAGCTACTAAGCATGATTATTGATGATGTATGATTTTCATCAGTCGAGGACCTCGTGTCTAAGTAATTGCAGCCGCACGGGTCGATCCATCAGGTCTACACTTGAAGGGGTTGGTCCGTGGATGGGTGACCATCTTTACATACCGAGACTCCTCCGTGCCTCAGAAAGCACGTTAAGCCGTTGGTCCCGGCTGTCATTCGTGAATCTTCCCGTAACGACTGTCAACAGTCGTTACGGGTAGTCAGAAGCCCGAAAGTCTGACAACCAGTCTTACCAAGGGGTATCGTATTACCCAGTTACAGTTAGTTGGGTTGTGGAGGTCAGATAGGCAGTCGCTCCATGTAAAATACACTGGAAGCCGAACCCAACATAGTTGGGAAAAGGCTAGGCAGATTGATTGATGTATGATTTTCATGTAGGTCACTTACTAGTTTTTGGATAAAAGTTACTGACTGCCTCGTTGGTCTAGTGGGTCGCAAGCGCTACTGCTGAGCATGACCTCTTGGGTTCTATTCCCAGGTCGGGCAAAGTGTTATTGCGTTTTTCCATCTGAAATTCCTCAATAGCAGCTCAGAGTCTGAATTTATGCCCAACTGATGGCCATAGGCTCGCCCTCTATTACATGGGGCTTAAACATGGCGAAATGTGGGTAGCTACACCTCTGCCTGACCTTTCAGGAAAATACAGGCGTGATGTTAGGGTTATTACTAGATCTGGATTAAAAAATAAAACAGTAAATGAAATATTAGAAATCGTTGTATGGTAAACGGGGGTTACTTTGTATGGTAAACGGGGGTTACTTTGTATGGTAAACGGGGGTTACTTTGTATGGTAAACGGGGGTTACTTTGTATGGTAAACGGGGGTTACTTTGTATGGTAAACGGGGGTTACTTTGTATGGTAAACGGGGGTTACTTGACACTACGGGTTTACTTTGATAACAACTTTTGACTTATAAAAACTAATTTTATTCGGTGTGTGAATAAGGTTTTGATGGTGCACCGGTTACTGGGTATTTTTAAGGTAACAAAAACTTTTGATGCCTCCAAAAATCTATACCTAGAGTTTTTTTTCATAAGGCGAAAGTTGTTATCAAAGTAATCCCGGCTTACGGTACTTAGTTCTGAAATAAAATTTTAATGTTACGCTAGGGCTTTTTACTTTCTATTTTTTGATAAAATAACAATCACCCAGTAATGTCCAAATTTCGCTACTTGTTAACTTGAGAAGAACTTCAAAGGGCTATTGAATTTAATTACTGATTGTTTTAAATGTAAATTACGAAACAATTCAGACCGCGCTATATTGCGGCCAAGCAATCCAATGTATTAATTGTGGATTGATAGAAACATGGGTCTGCTGGTTTTTGAGGTATTTGGTAAAATAAATATACTGGACTTTAAAATATAGGCTCTAGTCTTGATTTTAGAAATTAATTAATTTGAAAATTAATAAGTTCACCTTTATTTTGAAATTGTTAATATTATGTATGAATGTAAACGTGGCAAAAGGGGTATGTAGGGATCGTAGCAGACGTTCTGCAGTTTCAACCTACCCCCATCTGAAGAAACCGTAAATTTATATATGTAGGTATGTAAATCGTTCATCTTACTTACTAATAAATGCGAAAGTTTTTATGGATCGATAGATGTTTGTTACTCAGTCATGCCAGAACGTCTGAACGGCTCTGGATAAAATTTGGAACAGAGATTGACTACTTTTTATACCGGAAAAATGTACTATAAGAAAAACAAATGGTTGACTAGGATTCTGTAAGACCTCATTCTAAACTTCGAATAATCCGCTGTGAGTTTCTTGATTGGCGTTCTTAATTCAAAGTGTCATATAAAAAACAAGTGAGCAGAAGTGATGCGAAGTGAGAGTGAATAGCGAGTTGTTGTTTGAATTTTACAGAATCGACGTACTTCAGCTTCAGCTTCAGCGGCGACGGCGACGGCTACAGCGGTCAAGCCTTTATTTATGTTGCATCACCGTTCAAACCTCTATCGATTTTCATTCAGACTACTGCCAACAAATTAATTGCGTCTCTATGCTATGATTTTCAGCCATTAGCAGCAGTAAACACAAATTGCCAGTTAACACATCTAAATTTATGAAGCGAGTCATGCATAAATTTAGCCCGATGGCGCAGTGGTCAGACTCTAGAGCATTTACATTGATGATATAGTAAATGGAATGCTAAGTGCTAAAGGACACTGCAAAAAAATATTATTTAGACAAAATTTTACTTACTTACTTACTTAAACCATTGTAAGAATGATGTCTACTATTGAAGTACTTATACCTTCTTTCTAATAATGCCTGTTTATCTAGCGAGACAAGCTGAGAAGTGTAGACAAATAGAATGCCACTAGATTCAGATGACGTGGATTTTGTGGAATGGTGATTGTTCATTTTAACTTAGCTTTGCAGTTATCGGCTTCAAAACATCGCGATGGACTGTCGTCTTAAGAGTCGTTAAAACGTGCAGCCTGCACGTAGATTATAAGTACATCCACATTTTGCCAGTGTTTAAATTATAGGTACGTACTACTCCGATGAAGACTATAGGAGGAGCTCGTGGCTAAGTAATAACAGCCGAACGGCTCGATCCATCAGGTTAACCTACGCTGGAGTGGATGCGTGACCACCTTTACATACCGAGACCTTGGTCCCAGCTGTCATTCGTGGATCTATGACAGTCGTTTCGGGTCGTTAGAAGTCCGAAAGTCTGATAACCTGTCTCAGCAAGGGTTATCGTATGACCCAGGTACTGGGTTGTGGAAGTTAGACTGGAAGGCCCCAACATAGTTGGAAAAAGGCTAGGCAGATTGGTTTTACTTCGATGTACACCCATGTGTGTGTGTATGTATCAATACCTAACCGTTACGTGTTGTGTATGTATGTGTAGATATGTTCGTCCTTAACTTGGCTCCAATCCGTAGAACATTAGCGTTCTATTCCTTCTTACTCCATGTCACTTCAGTATACATGCAGCTAATAAAATTATTTAGTTCATAATTGAAATCATACACATGAGCGATAGCTGTAGTGGGTTGCCAAAAATGTAGTTTGAATTTCTTTTGCTTTCATTCTGTTGAACGAAATAAGAAGCCTTGATTACGGTATCAAATAAATAAATAAAACTATTCAAGAAGGAATATCTAAATCTGAAGTCTGAATACAAATTCGTATCGTGTAATGATATACATAGATTAATGGAGTAGAAGCTTAATCCCGACTTCATCGAGTCCTGATTCAAATCGAGTTTCATTCGAGTAATGTCAATTTTAAATTAGTTCGTTGAAATTCAGAACTCGGAAATGTCGGGAGTGAGTAGCTGGTTATTGAACCAAATGGAAATAAGACTCAAATCCTACTAATAATTATTATAAATGTGAAAGTTTGTGAAGATGTTTGGATGTTTGTTACTTAATCACGCAAAAGCGGCTAAACGGATTTGGATGAAATTTGGCACACAGTTTATAGCCTGCATTAACACAAAGGATACTTTTTATCCCGGAAGTAGGTTCCCGTGGGATAATTTCCGACATCCAGGCGGCAGCCGCGGGCAACGGCTAGTTTAAAATAAAATAAAAAATTTACGTATTTAAAGAAAGAAAGAATTACATGTATTTAGTTCTGTACTAAATAAATGTATTATCTTTCTTTCTTTCGTAATGATGGCATTTTTATCAGTGTTATAAAATAGTGTTGTAAAGGAACATCAATGTTACAAAACCAAAATTAAACTGATCGCATACCTACGTTAAATTCTCTACTTAATTTGCTTCCCAATACCAAGTTTATTTACTAGTAGCACAGAATAAATAATAGTACTAAACTAGCTTTTGCCAGCGGCTTCGCCCGCGTGGATGTCGGAACATATCCCACGGGAACGAAAACGCTTCCTTATTCCTTGTCTACATTATAAAGAGAACCTCTGAGCAAAATTTCAGGTCTGAACTGGGCATTGATGAGTCAGTCTGGACTTTTATTTTTATATATTATTAGCTTTTGCCAGCGGCTTCGCCCGCGTGTATGTCGGAAAATATCCCACGGGAACGAAAACCCTTCCTTATTCCTTGTCTACATTATAAAGAGAACCTCTTAGCAAAATTTCAGCTTTGAACTGGGCATTGATGAGTCAGTCTGGACTTTTATTTTTATATACTACTTGCTTTTGCCAGCGGCTTCGCCCGCGTGAATGTCGCAAAATATCCCAAGGGAACGCACTATCGGGTATTCCTTCCTTATTCCTTGTCTACATTATAAAGGGAACCTCTGTGCAAAATTTCAGCTTTCTAGGTCCAAGGATTTGGGCTGGGCGTTGATGAGTCAGTCAGTCAGTCAGGACTTTTCTTTTTATATATTATATAGATTACTAGCGGCTTTGCCCTCGTGGATGTCGGAAAATATCCCATGGGGACGTACTACCGGGAATTCCTACCTTATTCCTTGTCTACATGTTGTATAAAGCAAACCTCTGTGCAAAATTTCAGCTTCTAGGTCAAAGGGTTTGGGCTGGGCGTTGATGAGTCAGCCAATCAGTCAGTCAGTCAGCCAGGACTTTTCTTTTTATATATTAAGAAGAAGAATGAGGAAGGTTCCTTAGGAACTAGCGATCAATATTAAAAAAAAATTAAACGAGATAAATTTAAGGGTGTGGTACAAGCCATCAAACTGAACAACTTCCTCTATGGGACCAACATCATAATCGCGAAAAAATAATCAGCCGTACCATACATTTGCCTCGAGTAGTTATTGAAATAAGTTTTCTGTGGGACATTTGATAATTTTTTCGAGATTACGATGTTGGTCCCATGGAGAAAGTTTTATAGTTTGATGGTCTGTACCACACCCTTAAATTTGACCACATCTTTCTGGTTCACCCTATATGCTGTTCTCCTCGAGTCATTTTATAAGTTTTTCCAGTCTCTGTATACCCTATATCCAATAGCTTGAGCCGTGATCGTTTCAAAGATATGAATTTTCCTATCATCTCCGCAGTTTTATCGAATCGTCTCGAAATAAGACGGCTGCCTCATGAATAATCAATTGCTACGCGCAGATCTATCATTATTTATTTTATATGTACTGCGGATTTCACGATCATTATCGAAGTTTTTCCTTAGAGTATTTCAATATCTTCAGTCGTTTGTACCAAAATATTTGTAAGCACTAATAAATGAAGCCATCGTTTGACATAAACGGCTTAGTGAATGAAACTAGCTTAAAGTTCTTTTTAAAAGTGTGCGAAAACCACTGCAGCAATGAAAATTCCGATAAATATCTTTTAACCACTTTTGGAAAAGGTTTATAGGTAGTTACTTAAACCTTTTACAGAGCTAACACGTCAAAAATAATTACGTAATCTAGATTAAGCTATCAGATTGCCACTATTATTACTAAGCCAAAAACCCGTATTAAATAATGGTAAAATACAGCTTTAATAAAACTGCCGTAAACTCAATTTACAGGAAGTCAGATTTCGGTATCATTTATCGCAAAATTAACCTGTCATGACTGGATGTTTCTGTATGAAAAATGTCGCCATACTCTCCTTTGGCTTTGTTAGTTTTCAAACTAGTTATTTAAAAATGGTGAAAAGTTATTCAAGTGGCATTTTCTTTTGTCACTCTTGTGATTGTGTAATAGATCAATCAATCTGCCTAGCCTTTTCCCAACTATGTTGGGGTCGGCTTCCAGTCTAACCGGATGCAGCTGAATACCAGTATTTTACATGGAGCGACTGCCTGTCTGACCTCCACAACCCAGTAACTGGGTAATACGATACCCCTTGGTAAGACTGGTTGTCAGACTTTCGGGTTTCTGACGACCCGTAACGACTGTTAAAGATCCACGAATGACAGCCGGGACCAACGGCTTAACGTGCTTTCCGAGGCACGGAGGAGTCTCGGTATGTAAAGATGGTCAGCTATCCACTGACCAACCCCGGCAAGCGTAGCTTAACCTGATGGATCGACCCGTGCGGCTCTAATTTCTTAGCCACGAGCTCCTCCTGATTGTGTAATAGATAAGTAAATTAAAAACTATGCCCATGTTTACCTACATCCATACTAATATTATAAATTCGAAAGTAAACCACTGAACGGATTTTGATAAAATTTGGCAAGGCTATAGATGGCATCCTGGGGAAGGTGCCGCCGTGGGATCTGGAGGCAAAGGTCCTCGCGCACGTGTGGGAGTGGCGCGAGGAGGCGAAGCGCCGGGGCGTAACTCCGCTGCCGCGAGAAATCACGGTACAGCGGACAGAGCTCCGGCGGGATCTCATGGCGGCATGGAGAGCGCGACTGTCGCAACCCAGCGCTGGGCACGCCACAATTGCGGCGATAAGTCCCCTCTTTGAGGAGTGGTTAGAGAGGCGCCACGGCGTCCTCACCTTCCGCCTGACGCAGGTCCTCACCGGACATGGTTGTTTCGGGAGGTACCTGTTTCGCATAAGGCGGGAGGAAACGCCCGGGTGTTATCATTGTGTGGATCGCCCGGAGGACACGGTGGAGCATACAGTGGAGGTCTGCCCGGCTTGGGCAGAGCACCGCCGTGTTCTCACGGAGGCGATCGGCGGCGGCGATCTCTCGCGTCCGAGCCTGGTCCAGGCCATGGTGCGGAGCGAGAGTGCATGGGAGGCCGTCACCTCCTTCTGCGAAGCAGTGATGCTCGCGAAGGAGGAGGCGGAACGCGTGAGGGAGAGGCAGCCTCACGCCCTCAGTCGCCGCAGGAGACGCCCTGGGCGGCGGGAATCGCGGGGCGATTTCCGGCCACCGTAGGCGCGGGCCTGCGGACGGTGAGCAGCGGGTAGCTCGCCGTCCGGTAAGGACCAGGCCCGAGTCGACGGCGCGTTGTGTTCCACGCGCGCCTCAAAGAGATGTCAGCAAGTGACGGGGTCCAATAGGGCCGACGCCGCTGGGGTCGCGGATTGTCCGAAGGGGTTACCGCGGCCCTGGCATAGGCAACTGAAGGAACACGGGTGGGTTTTAGTCAGTAAAAGTCTGACACGCCCTTCCGCTCCACCCAGAGCGGGAGAAGTTATTTGATGATTTCCCACCCTCAAAAAAAAAAAAAAAAAAAAAGGCTATAGATGGCATCCTGGGGAAGGACATTGGTTAGTTTTTGTCACAAAAATAATCCTACAGGGAGTGATTTAGGGGATGAAAGTTTGTATGGGAAACCCATATGTAGATAGATAGAAGATAGATTCAGCAGAAATGGTAAACATGACGATACTTATGATATTATCATCATTCTCTTGCCCTTCTCCATTAGTCGTCATCTCAGTAGTCGCCCGCTTTTTATCATATCATCTTTCATACAGTCCATCCATCGCTTCTTTGGTCTTCCCCTACTCTTAGAACAATTCACATTCATACTCAAAAGACTCAAAACATACCTCACTACATTTCATCACTCCTCCGTATCACATGTTCAGACCAAGACAACTGATGGCCAGCGTCAATCAAATGTCAAAAATTTAGGTAAACGCCTCAGAACAATAACAAAGCATAGAAGTAGTGTTAAAATAGCAACTGAACTCAATATATTTGTTTCATTTTGACTTATGGAGCCGCTATGATGTTAAAGAAGGACACGTATACAGAAGAAGTTTCGAAATTTTGTAGGTTGTCATTCATTTTATTCTGACTAGTGATGTAACCACTAAATTTCAACGTCGATAGAATTTACAATGACATTCTTTCTTACACTGCCAAGAATAATAACCGTAGGTACACACGGCTACACATCAAGCTATACATTTCCAGTTTACACTGACCGCTCATTGTAAGGAAATCCTATACAATGCGAGATCAGCTTATACTGGAAATGTATAGTTGATCTGTAGCCGTGCGTACCAAAAATTTTAAAGTAACTAAGCATACTTATGATACCAATACTTAATATATTCGTTCAAAATGAAACAATACTTTAAGTATGAACTAAATAGTTCGTCATCATCATCACCAAAGTCTTCCTTGGTTCCCGACAGCTCTTCATGTATTAAAATCTGACCCGGCTAAACCCGAATGTATTTAGTTGCCATAATAACTGATGAGTTTATTGAAAAGAAGTGGGAGACATTCGGTTTTGCAAATGTTTTTAGCAACTTACTTTCTCATATTTATTTGAATTTTAGATTACATTATAGACTACTCAACAAAGTCTAGGGAAAAAGGGTTATTCAAAGTACCTAATAATTTTTATTTTAATACTTTTTATGTAACATATATTATTGTAAATCAGTAGAAGCGTAATTTAATAGAGATTTGAATTATTTGATTAAATAAAATGGTTGTTAGTGAAAAAATAAAATTTATTATGAAAATTTAAAATGGTACCAAAGCGACAAAAACTTTTCGTACATAAAAAAATAAATAACGACCAGATAATATTAATAAAAGATAATATTTTAAATAAAAAAATAAAATGCCTAGCCACTTTAATAATCTGTTAGTCGAATTCCAGCCCACACCATAATCATTCCGCCCTGGTACGGATGAACTTCCTGAGGATTCTGGAGTCGGCTCTGGCGACCAGGAACTCGCCAAAAGCGCAGTCTTCTTGAATCGGGATGGAATCCAATTATTTCTGAATTTGTTATTGTCATCTGTGTCAAGGATTCCTAAAACAAACAGTTCTCAATAAAATTTATGTAAGATTTTTTATCAACATTTTTATTTAGGTAAATAGTTTTATTTGTATGTCTTACCTGACTGATGTGAGATGATTTCACGAGATGTCAAGATCAGTGGCGATTCATTAATTTGTACCGATGTACTAGGTCCTGTTTCAACTTCCATTGCTACGGGATCCTACAATTACGTATTTTGTATTAAAAATAAATAAATAAATTTGCACTCGATTATATTTCCGACTGGGATAATTAGAAGAATGATATCGCATCAATGATATTTTTAATATAATATCATTGTATCGCATATATCAAGTGAACATATTTCTGAATGTTATACCTGTCTTCATGTTAGATTACTGTTGATGGTGAGCGGTTTTTTTAATTTGCAGTATTGCGCTATGTCCTTCTTCGCAGACTTCCATAAGTATTTCCTGTAATGTAATAAATCAACTTTTAATTTGAACGGGATACTATTTATTGCCAATAAAATACCTTAATTATATCATAATATATCAAGACCATTTCATCTGTTCTATCCATAACAAATAATGTAGGAACAGCATGTACTCTAAGTGACGACTTAAAGAACATGCTACATCCATTTCATAGGTTCATTACCAAATGAATACAAAGTAAAATGTTTGGAGCATATTATGTGGCTGTGCTGTTTGGAGTCCAATTTCGTCTACCAATACAATTTATCCATTTTTTTTTCACATCGTCTAGGAAATCTGTAAAAGAAAAGTATCGACAACATTATTTACGTCACTATGGCTCATCAAGATAACCTTAAAACAATTTCCGAATATTCGCTAATAACTTCTATTGGAATAAATATTACGACTGGTTTCAGCTATATAGTGACACAGCAATATTTGTTATGTATTTATATTCGTTTATCAGATCTTAGGCAACAAGAAATTGAGCAAAAACTTACCGATGGAAGGTCAATATTTGTTGTTAATTTTATTTTCGCTATGAATGGGACTTGCAGCCCCCAACCACACAAGAAATTGCTCCACAGCGTCCACACACTCACTATTTGTAGTTAAACAAAGAATTCATGCAATCTAACAGTAGAAATATTATTAAAACATCGCAAAACCATGGAATATTACGACAGACACGTAAACAATGAACACGCCAATAAGTCAGCTAGTTCAATGAACGAACTGTCAGACATTGAAACAAAGTACTATCAAATTTGGCCGCGTCATACTATAACTTTTTTAACCAAATGACAATTGATCTTGTGACCATGCCAAGAAAGTAAAACAAAGAGTAAAACATTTATCTCTTTCCCACATCCTTTATCGTACCTAATAATAGAACGGGAATAAAGGTAGTTACAGAATTCTGTTTTTAGCCTTCCTTCTATGCTTTGTTATTGTTCTGAGGTAAACGCTATACAATTTTTGACAGATTGAGTCTTGAGATGATATTGCGAACGTTGTTAAAAATACGGAAATTGCCCCTCTGATTTCCACACAACTTTTCAGTTACCGGTGCCACTTCTAGACTCAAAACTTATGATAGAAAAACAAAATAAAACTAATACCAGAGTCCCCTGATTAAGACATAAGCCCAATGGCACAAAAACTTATTTTTAAATAAATTGTTCAAAATAAGTGTAGGGTCTATTCAGGGTGATGTATGTAGGTCGATTTCAGTAAATGTTTGTTTCCCAAAATATTTGTCGGCCAAGGGACGGGGTCGGCCAAACATTATTAAAGTGACCTCGTGACATACGAGAGTAGGTACCTACCTAGAACTGTGTCTAGGACCCATAGTGCTTGATTAAAATTTCATCACTGAGCTTCTTTAAGTACAATAGTGAATTTTTATATTCATAAAAGCTGAGGTAATCCTAAAAGGGATTAAACTGATTAACCACTCAAGTGTCTGAGTTTGGCTAATTTTAGACCCAAAACCCCAGCGAGTGGGGAGAGTTGGGGGTTAGTTGCAAACCCCATAGGTTCACAACTACTGATAATGATATGTTTTCCATCGGATGATGTTTTTTTACGTTTATATATACGTGATCTAAGCTTATATACCTATTATGTAAAGTTTTGTCCTTTTGCACACTTTGGGTGCATTTGACATGCGGGGGGGAGGGGAGGTTAGCTGCGAACTCCATAAGTTCACAACTAATGATTTGATTGGTTTTCCATCGGATGATGTTTTTTTACATTTATATATATGTGATATAAGCTTATGTACCGAACAAAAAAAGGGTTTTTCTTATGCACACATGGGGTGCATTCGACACTTGAGGGGTAACAAGAAAAAAAAAACCGGCAAAGTGCGTGTCGGACCACGCACAGTGAAGGGTTCCGTAGTTGAAAAGAATTTATCTCAAAAACAAACTTGACATTGTATAAACCTTAATAATCTTAATATTTTTTATGTGATACAATAACAAATTAACAATTTTCGGACTTTTCCCTTTACTTGTGCTATGAGACCTTGCTTTTTGCAAAATTTCATGTAGATCAACGGGAAGTACCCCATAGGTTTTGATTTACTTGCGAGTATCAAAATTATGTCACATAAATGGCCGTATTTTTTTATTGCGTTGACTTAGAAGGTTGATTTTTTAGGACTCCAAGATAGATATGGATAGATCTACGTATTTGATATTAATTTCAACATCATATCTCCACGCGTTCCTAAGAAAAAGGGTCTTGACTGACTGACAGACAGACAGACAAACGTACAACGAAGTGATCCTATAAGGGTTCCGTTTTTCCTTTTGAGATACGGAACCCTAAAAACCAACCAAAAGAAGGGTTCCGTAGTTGGGATGAATTTATCCCAAAAACAAACTTAATATTGTACTTGAAAAACATGTTCTACCATACAACGATACGTCACGGTCAATTCTCTAACTGCAAAATGTAAGCTCCAACGCACTATAGACTTACGTATTTGATATTAATTTCAACTTGATACCTCCACGCGTTCGAGTTTATGTTTTGTATCTTACAAAACATATACTGACATTTTCCAGGCAAAGGCCCTCTCCAACCTTCTCCATCCCTATCTCTCTCTGCCCAATCTGCCCCATGTTTTTTTTTCCAGCACACATGTTGTTCCAGCGACCTGTCTAATGTCAATTACCTTTTCTGTAGTCTGCCTGTCTTTCCTTGACCGTTTCTTGGGTACCAATGGGTAACTATTTTGCTCCATTTTTCCTTCCCTCTTATTATGTGTATTTTTCATTAATTTCCACTTTTGTCTTCTGATTTTTAGGGTTATGTCCTGACCCTGGAACATGTTTACATCATGTGTATTTACATAAAGCTTGGCGATGTTAAAGATACTCTCACAAATAATATAATTTACAACCTTCTCACTGAAATTCTCTGCAAACGAAATTAAGAGCTCTGCAAATTGTCATGACCCAGCTCTGATATTGATTTATTTATTGTACGGATCCCTAACATTACTACGAAATGAGCGTGTTTAAAAATATCTATTTTCAAAACATTTTCTTTTAGCTTCTTGCATTAGGTAAAATCTGCAAATAGAATATCATATTATCGAGAACGGGTATTATCGCGATATTTTACGAGGTAAACAATAAATATCGAGGGAATATCGCGATAAGACCCGTTCTCGATAATATTTTATAATGTGTACAAATCGCGAAAGTTTAAAAAGTTTAAATTATTCATATAGCTACTTCACTTAAAAGCTGAAAAAATTAATTAAAATTCGTCTCATTCTAGACTGTGGCACAATTTGACACAAAAACCGCCGTATTTTCATTTCAATCAAAGTCAACTGCATTTTAATCCTCATTTAAAACAGCAATTACATTAATTTTCAATAGCACTGCGGCCAAACAAACAGTAATTAAACTCGTGCAACCCATAACATTAAATAAGAAAATACCAATTGTAAATCACAGTAATGCATCGAAAATTCAAATGAATATAATTTTCCTGTATTTCGTTACATAAATTAAGTACTCCAGTGAACAATATTGGCTGGAAGCCAGGGTGGGATAGGGTCACCCCTCATTTGCTCTCTTCCTCCGCTGTGTAGGTATTGCGAGCCAAGCATATGTTTATACTCGAATATATTAAGATATAAGTACTCATACGAACCCTGGTAATTAGTACGAATGTTCTTCCTTTCGTAAGGCATTACGGGTGGTAAGTATTTTATGTATATTGTGAATGCTGAAACTTTAAAAGAATGAAAACCTACTTTGATGTAAGATGACAAAAACACGTTTAACCTTTTTTATTTGTTTGGTAAAGAACAATAACTAGCACTTCCCGCGCGGCTCCGCCTGCGTGGATGTCGGATAATATCCCACGGGAACGTACTACTGGGAATTCCTTCCTTATTTCTTGTCTACATTATAAAGGGAACCTCTGTACAAAATTTCAGCTTTCTAGGTCCAAGGGTTTGGGCTGGGCGTTGATGAGTCAGTCAATCAGTCAGTCAGTCAGTCAGTCAGGACTTCTCTTTTTATTTATATAGATAAATAGATAGATTGCATGCAAATGTACTTTCAGATTCATAATATACTTGACTAAGATGTTACAGTTATCTTTTCGTAAAAATAAAAGTATACTGAAAGATTTTTCTGATAAAATGAACGTTCGACCCTAATAAAACTTCGTTGTGAAAGTTTCAGTCGTTTCTTTGGTAAGTTAATTTATAATAAATTTTGTGAAAATTACCGCTTTATGACGTTAATTGTTACTATGTGAATGACGTGTATGATATATGTAGTTACTCGAACATACTGAATTTGACATTGCTTTTGCGAACTTTTACGTTCTTCAAACCTTGCAAAACTTTTGAGGAGCTCGTGGCTAAGTAATAACAGCCGCACGGGTCGATCCATCAGGTTAAGCTGCGCTTGCCGGGGTTGGTCCATAGATGGGTCGTGGGATGGGTTAATCTTTACATACCGAGACTCCTCCGTGCCTCGGAAAGCACGCTAAGCCGTTGGTCCCGGCTGTCATTCGTGCATCTTTGACAGTCGTTACGGGTCGTCAGAAGCCCGAACGTTTGACAACCGGTCTTACCAAGGGGTATCGTATTGCCCAGTTACTGGGTTGTGGAGGTCAAATAGGCAGTCGCTCCATGTAAAATACTGGTATTCAGCTGCATCCGGTTAGACTGGAAGCCGACCCCAATATAGTTGGGAACAGGCTAGGCTTTTCTAGCTATCGTTGTTTTGTTATTTTGTTAAGTAGCATTTTTAGGAACTTATAGGAGAGAGAGAGGGGAGATTTCCGTGTCTCAGTTTCATTACTTAGTAAGTACCTAATATGACCTTTAGGATTTTCTTAGATGCCTTCAATATCCTTACTCATGTGTCGGAATAGTAAAACCCACTTTTTTCTAATTAAAAAACTTTTTTACAAAAAACAAAACCGACTTCCAAAAAAACACTACAAAGTGAAAAATAACTTTAATTTCGGAAGTCGGTGTCTTTGGATCTGTATTTTAGGTTTGTGCCCCCGACTTCCGAAATTAAAGTTATTTTTCACTTTGTAGTGTTTTTTTGGAAGTCGGTTTTGTTTTTTGTAAAAAAGTTTTTATTTTTCACTTTTTAGTGGGTCAGTTTGTAATTTATCTAAGTTACAATAACCCAATGTCAACTGCTCATCACGTTTTACAAAATATTGTTTTTCCCGATGCAGGGACGTTAATTGTTGAGGAGTTCTCCTAGTAAGAACCTGGAGAACTGGAGCTCATGGTGAAGTCACCATCACCATTATGCATTTTGACGAGCATAAACCATATTAAAGTTATCGAATCGCAACCTGTGATGTACTCAGATATAATTGAGTATTTCCGGTGGCCATCTGTAGTCTTCATTATCAGTTCCAGTTCACCAAATGGTACTTTCCGAGAGCAAATGCACAAGTTACTATAAAAAATATCGAAATCGATATAAGTGTGCCCATAAAATTTAAGGGTTCCCCTCGATTTCCATGGGATCCCATCATCAGATCCTCATTTGATGATCATGGGACCACTTGGGAGGTATACCCTTTCGAACAAAAAAAGAAAAATCCAAATCGGTCCAGCCATTTGCGAGTAATCGGGGAACATACATAAAAAAAATAATAATAAAAAATAAAAATAAAACTTATGCTCGTCAAAATAATGGTAATGGTGACTTCACCATGAGCTCCATTTCTCCTGGTTCTTACTAGGAGAACTCCTCAACAATTAACGTCCCTGCATCGGGAAAAGCAACATTTTGTAAAACGTGATGAGCAGCTGACATTGGGTTATTGTAACTTAGATAAATTACAAACTGAACCAATAAAAAGTGAAAAATAAAAACTTTTTTACAAAAACAAAAACCGACATCCAAAAAAAACACTACAAAGTGAAAAATAACTTTAATTTCGGAAGTCGGTGTCTTTGGATCTGTTTTTTAGTTTTTTGCCACCGACTTCCGAAATTAAAGTTGCCAAACTAGACCTTGATACCCAAATGATGTTTTCATAAACCTACCTGGGTCAATAACGCTAACAATTTAAACGTTTATCTTAAAACTACTTGAATTTGGGAGAGCTGAGGGCCAACAGCTAAACTAAATTTGGGAGAGCTGAGGGCCAACAGCTAAACTAAATTTGGGAGAGCTGAGGGCCAACAGCTAAACTAAATCCTTGATTTTACTTGACAGTAGTACAATATAAATGCACATTGCTACTTATGCTTTAATTTCGTATATTTTAGATTTAAATTCCACTCAAACTGTGACACAAGCAACGGAGCACGAAATAAGAAAACCACAATCACAGCGAACGACAATTTAAACGGTTTAAAACTGAAGCAACAATATTGAGATTGTATTTTTAATATTCAAATAAAAGGCAGATTACTTCAAACTAGAGAACTGAACTTTTGCACAATTCAAGAAGCAAGCCGGGCTCGGTTTGTTGCGATAACAGACAAAACGTATTTACGAGGAAATGGCATTTGAAGTCTACCACAAACGGGGCCATTTCTCGCTTATCTACGCTTTTGCTTCGTTCGCAAGTGGCTGTCTTAGGTCTCACAACAAACTGTTTAGCTTCGGTCATTCCATTAGTAGTATAGTTTTGAGAATCTGCACAGTTGCATTTTTTGTTTTGTTGACAGTTTTCGTGTTTGTATCTGATGTACTTATATTTTGATTGTTTTTCGACTTAAACATTTTAACTTTGTTTTTCTTCCGTTTCTATCTTCCCACAAACTGTTTAATTTTATTTCTAGAATAAATGCATTTTAACTTTAGATACCAAACATTGCTGCATATTTTAGTTATTACTTCATTCGCGAGTGAAACTATTTAGTATGCATACTTATTATTTTCTTTCTCAGTAGAAACATTTTCTTGCCTTTTTTTTCGTCTAAGGCTGTTTCAGTAGTTATCTATTAATATATATCTTTGGCGATACCGTAGAATAGAATTTTAATAGCTTTTACTTAATTTAATGAGTTCTACTTTGTGTCTTTGTGTGACCACGGCACGAAGGCTTGTTTTTACGGCAAATGTCTGGCTGCATAGGTGCCAAATTAAATTAAACAAGGTTTTTGGAACTTTAGGAAAATACTTGTTAGAGGAAAATAAATAAATTAAGGTGTCTAGACCTTAATTTATTTATTTTCCTCTCCATTTTTGCATTTCCACCTTTCCTCTATTTTGCAGATATTCTTCCACTCTTCACTTTTCCGTTGGTTTTGTTTGGCTTAGTTACGAAATTATCCAGTTACCGAATCATATTCTTAACTTATAAATTATTACAAATCATTCAATTTCCTTTCGTGGCTTTATACTGACACAAATATCGGGAATCATTATTAACAACATTAGTGCAGAGCTCAAACACTTCTTGTTCAAAACTGCCATCGTCAAGATCGTTCATTTCTCGCTTAGCTTTATGTAGAGCCTTATAGCCTTCTGGATTTAGGGCAATCTTCCTGTTTAAATAGTCATTATCATTGAGGTTCCCAAAGCAAACATTGCTTTAATAGCTTTTCAGATACGGAAGCACGTTTAATGTCATTTCATGGTGGTCTATCTTTGAAGATAATTTGTTAATAAGTCTATTGTAATGAATCGTTGGTCAGAGATGTTACTAATGATAAAAAAATCATTATTATGTTCATGGTTTTCAACGTTTCTTATTTCAAAATTGCGAGTTTATTCCCTGTTAACTTTGCTACCTTTTTTTTCAACTTAACTACCTATAGCAGATAGTTAAGTTGAAAAAAAAAGTTGGAAAATTTTATATTTCTATTAAAGCAAAAATACTCCGAAATCCTTAAAACATTTTTGGTGAGAGTAAATTAAACGCCCAATATCCCATAAAATAAATCCATATAACCGATTAAAACAATTTCGATGCTCGATACAGAATATACAAACAAAGCAGATAGATGCAATTAATTAAGCCTCCATAAAATCCCGCTATTCAATCAGTAGATAGCTGAGGACATTGCCTTTATAAGGGCACATAAAGGTTTTATTAAAGCTGTAATTTGTGATTCAGATTTGCCCATCCGAAGCGATTATAGGAGTGGTAGTGATTAAAACTGTGGTAATGAATTGAGGTACGGGTTTTAATTTTGCTTATTGAGAATTCGGGAGACAAATGAGTGAATTTATGGTTAATTGAATAAGGAAAGTATTTAACTGAAACTCTAAAAACTTATTGACTTTCTAATGATAGACACTTTTTTAGGGTTCCGTACCTCAAAAGGAAAAAATGGAACCCTTATAGCATCACTTCGTTGTCCGTCTGTCTATCTGTCTATCTGTAGGTCCGTCTGTCAAGACCCTTTTTCTCAGGAACGCGTGAAGGTATTAAGTTAAAATGAATATCAAATACGCAAGTCCCGTACGTAGGTCCCTTGGTGTTCTAAAAAAATCAAGCTTTTAAGTGAACGCAATAAAAAAATACGGCCATTTATGCGACGTATTTTGATACTCGCAAGTAAATCAAAACCTATAGGTACTTCCCGTTGACCTAGAAACATGAAATTTGTCAATAAGCAAGGTCTCACAGCACATTTCATTTTTAATTTTATCACATACAATTTTTTTTGCATTACAAGCTTAAATTTACATTTGGAGAATTGACCGTGACGTTTAGCAATGTATGGGAAAACATGTTTTTCAAATACAATATTAAGTTTCTGGGATTAATTCCTTTCAACTACGGAACCCTTCATTGTGCGTGGTCCGACACGTACTTGGTCGGTTTTTTTTTTATTTGAGATTCAAAAAAGGGGTCACAATCCTTTTATTAGATTGTTCAATAATATTTATAGGAGCGGAAATTGGGAATGATTAGAAGCTCGATGAAATACATGCCACTGAATAACAAAACTGTCACGGTGACTTTAAATAAAACATCTATCTTTTTGATTTTCCACAAAAAATAATCCAAACCCGGGGAACATTCGAGAAACATCTTGATCTTCTTGTAACATGGATTAGTATTCATTGGTCGTATTTATACGCCGAGATATGGGCTCTTCCGTCACGGTAATGACGAGGCACGTGACGTCATATAATAAAGTACCTCTGTTTTAGGTGCCATGACGTATGTTATCACATTTGATATACTTGATGTTGTTTCTCATATAACATATGTCTTGGGAAGCCAATATGTAGGTATGTCATGGGAATGAGCATCTCAAAACAATGTTGCAGCGACACATTATGTAGATCTAATTTACGATTTAGGGACTTTAAGACTACGATTTTAAACGGCACACAACCACGTAATCTATTGTCACCATTACCTGGCTTGAAATAAGGTTGAAAATTGAAAATAATATTTGTGTTACCGAGATGTGACTAAGCTGCGAATGTGCATTTATTTTCCGGGTTTTCTTTAGATTATTCAGAATATACACAATAAACTAAATAATTATCCGGTTAAAGTTTTAAAAAATGCTAATTCTATTAAATTATTAAGAAAATTAAAGTCGTTATCCCTGAAAATACAGAGATGTTCAACGACAAAGTTTATTTTTGTGGAGCAACTTCCAAATTTTTTATTGGGAACATCAAACTATTTTTTACTATTCTATTTGGTTAACATTTTTTTTAAACCCTTCTCTGTCCATTGTATTTTTTGCGTCGGATAGTTTCATTGCGTTACGTCATACTCGACAATCCAAGAAACCAATGTTTGTGATTATTGAGCTAACACCGGAATGATTGCTAGCTATCTGTGTCTTCGACTTTCGCACAGATTGAGTGGTTTACGATAAGTTTACTCTGTCCACGACTTGGGACATCAAGATATTTTTTCGTGCCTTGGAAATGGCAATAAACGAACTGGAAGTCCTGAGTGTCTTATTGGCCACTCAGACAGTTGTCAGAGGCTGTAGAAAACTAACAACTTATGTTATCCTGAAGGTTAGATTGCATGAAAATTCTAACATGACTTGAGTTGATGAGAAAGAGATAACAATTTGAAAAGTAACGTGTGCATTATTTTATTATTTTTTTGACTGAAAGTAGTATCAGAATTTAATAACAATGGCTTGTAGATAAATGCAGTACTTAAAATATACTACCTGATTCACAACGGTGGTATGCCTTTACACGCCAATAGTATTGGTGCGCTAACCCCCATAGATTTCAGATGATAATGGTGCAAGCTTTGCGCAATTTTTTGGCGCAGTTCCAAATGCAGGAAATAAGTCTTTTGGGAAAAAAGATGTAAGTACTGCGAGGTTACTTGTTTCCTATTGATTGCTTTTTTACCCGCCTGTAATTGTCTCTGGTTCACATCACTATACTGTTAGGTTTCACTTTTGACCACGTATCGTTTTTGTTGTTTATTTCTAAGGAAGACTCAGTAACTCCCCAGATTCTGTTTACATAAATTAATACTTCAACAGAACATCTTCTTAAACAACACAGAATGAATGTTGTCAAAACTGCCTCGCAAAACTATTATTCTTCCCAAAATATTAATTCTTAAAACGAGATAAAATATTATCTTCAGAAGAATTTTTATAACAAATTGTCTGGAAAAAAAAACAAAGACAGACAATCTCATTGAAACACTTGAGAAGAGTTTCATTTTTCTCGCTAATGTCCTTTCTAGAGATGAATTAACACTTTCAAGTTTTTTAATTAATCCATTTTTGGAATCTTGAGAGGTTTATTACATAAATTATGGCATTTTCCCAGCTGACGAAATAATTGTCTAAATTGTCCCGCTTTCATTTGAATTTAAGATATAGTAGTGTAACTTTATTTTTTGCATTATATTTATGGTTTGGTCAAGACACAAAATGATACACTGTTTATTTTCATACATACTTTTATTAAAAATCTTATTTTTATCACAATATTGCACACGTAATAATTAATATGTTCATTTCATGATATTTATTTTTTTTATACATATAATTATAATTACGCTTAAAACAACAGTCAACGAAAGCACCGATATGTTTAAACGTTTGATAAAAATATAACAATCTGTGACGTTTTCATTAAAATATTAAGGAAGGCATAAATAAAACAGATGATACGACTGGTTACATAAAAGAAGGCCAGTTTTTAGTTTCATAACTATGTCTGTTTTGAAATAATTAACCATGTTTTGGTTAGACTAAAAACCCTGCCCAAGGAAATGAGGAGGTTTCTGGCACTGAAATTAATTGGTACAATTTTTTTGTTAAGTTTGGGTACACATTGTTAAAAATAGTCACAGATTGTCAATATCTATAATAAAAACACAACGCATTTTAAAACTAATCACAAATATATTTTTATAAACATTAATTAACGAGAACTGAAGTATTTCAAATACTAACGATTATTTTGTAAATATATTTATTTCGCAATGGCTACAACATTATATACAATAATAAATGCCTGTCTGATTTTGTTGCGTTAAAATCTTAACACTTGCAACAAAAAAAAAACACATTACAAACACACTTATTTCTTCAAACACAGGATTGTAAAAAACAATTGGGAAGAAAATACATGTTTTGTTTTGTTTTTTAAAACTGTCCTTTTGTAGCAGCGTTTTTGTAACAATCCTGTGTATGTGTTAAATAATGTCACTATAATAATTCCTTACATTACTGATTAGGTATTATTTACCATATTTTATTTATAAGTTAAAGGTACATATCATGAGAAATAGGTATGTGTACGTTGATATGTTATGTATGAGTTTTGTATAACGAAAGTAAGTAGTACTTTCTAAAGTGTTTTAAACACAATACATTATAACAATATGTGACTTTCCTGAGAAATATTTTAGATTGGTAGGTATTAGTTCATGTCATGAGGGAAATTTGCAGTGAATAAATAACTATTAATGCAAAAGAACGACATCACGATCGATGTAGGGAAGGAGTCATGCTGCGCCGATCCCAAATAAATTGAAATAGGGGTGTAATGATTTTTAAAATAATAGTTACGAATAAGACTTTTTTTCCACAAGCGACAGATGGCGCTAGTGATTGCACGAACTTTATACATCCGTTTAGGTATTCATTTTTAGAATACTATTATTAAAGTATATTTCTTTAATACAGTTAGTAAATAATTATTGTTTAAGTTTTAAAATATTTATTTATAATAATCATAAGGCTAATCATAAGCATGAAATCGTTAGCCGGCTGAGTGTTCACTTCCGTTTAAAGTGGGGATCCTTCAGTTGGCAACTGATTTGCTAGGACAGAGTTCACAGGGTCAGTCTTTTTCTAGGCTTTGACCTGTAAGCATATCTGACGGATCCGTGCTACTTTTATTAAATTCATGATGATAAGTGATAACTGTGATAAGTGATTGTTAATAACCATGTGTTTTGGAATTAAGTGAATAAATTATATTCAATACTGCAATTGAGGTGTATGATTTCGTCACAAGGGTATCGGATGATGAGTAATGCAAAACATAATTATAATAATATTTAACATAAAAAGAGAGGTGAGTAGGAAGGAGGAAGAGCAGTGGTGACCCAGTGGACAAAGGCCCCGTCTTACGCCTTACTTTATATAATAAAATAATTTCATCACCACTGCTGGCAAAACGGTAAAGAAAAACATCGTGAGGAAACCGGCATGACCTAGAACCAAGAATTCGAAGACATGTAGGTAACATCTACCAATCCGCACTGGGCCCGCATGTTAGATTACAGCCCACTCCCTCCCGCAGAGAGTAGGCCTGTGCCTATAATGTTCCCAATGCTGGGAATTGGGAACATTATAGGCTGAATAAGTGAAGTGAAGATAAGTGATATCATAAAATAACAGATTTGATTTAAGCTTAGTAGTAGATGTTACAGAAGAAGTAAATTAAAAAAAAAGTTTCCCAAAACATTTTCATTTCACTTTTTTTTTTAACGTAAGCTAATTTAACTTTGACAGCAAGGGATGAGTAAGTTACGAGAAGGCAAATAATTCTGGTAAAAGCGATGAAATAGTAGGACAATGAGTATAAAAATAGTGATTAACATTGAAGAAGAGAAAAAAGAAAAAATAATTTTATATTTGTGACACATTCCAGCATTATACGAGTAGTATATTATTATGAATATGTACATAATTATATTACGTTTTTTGTTGAGAATAGAATATTTGTAAGATTTTTGTGCACCTAACGAAGTAATTATTGTTATATTTACAGGAAAGTGCCTTAACATGAGAAAGTTACAGACAAACAATTTTTTCCGCTAAAACATTTACTAGTGATTATTTCGTAGCGAGTACTGAGTTCTACCAAGTTCTTAGAAGGAAATAAATATCAACATAATAAAGGTAGTTTTTATTCAATTACTTAAAAAAATACCGATTTTATTGTCACATGATTAATGATATTTGTCAAAAGAGGTAATGAAAGACAAAGATAAACTTTACCAAAACGAAATGCTTAAAGAAAACATGAATAAGTAATGCACGAGGGCGAATTAAATTACCTTGCTAAATTTCACAGACGTGATGGGTATAGACGTGATATGGTTCTGGCTCCTGAAATACCTACAGCTGGTCGATTCTGTAAAAATCTCACCGTGAAAACTTGCGTGGAGTGAGCTGTCAGTATCATCCCACGGATGCTAGGGATTGACCAAATTACATTTACAATCATAATCGAGATTTTAATTATATTTTTTATGATAAGTATAAGTACAGTATAAGTACATACGAACTAGTCTTGGAAAAAAATAAAAAAAAAAACAAAATTGCTTTTGTGACTGAATTTCTGTTTTGCAATTTTATTTAAAAACCCCTTATAGGTACTTATAGTAATGTTTGGACACTTAAATACTAGCTTTGAAATAATATAAAATGATCACTAGAATAGCGTAAAAATGTTATTAAAATCTCGATTATGACTGTAAAAATGTGCTTGGTCCATCCCTAGCATCAGGTAGAATGACACTGACAGCTCACTCAACGCTCACTTCACTTAAGTTTTCACGGTGAAATGATTACAAAATTACAGAAAGAAGCAGTACAGTTAATACCATCGCAGAAGCCAGGGAAATCTTTAATAATGCATACATACCTAGCTTTTTTCAGTACAATTTTTAATAGGTACATAAAATATATTAATTAATATTAATGGATATCCAATGACCCGTCACGTCAGAGTTTGTGAAGTTTCGCCAATTAATATAATTTGACCATGTTTTTATTATTCTAACCAATAATAATTGCGAAGTTACTTCGTGTGATGAGGGCATAAAAAAGCTAAAAAAGCCATCGAGATTGGAATAGTAAGTTGTAGATTGCAGTGCAATACAATGTTTTTAAGATATAAGCAAAAAAATTGCAAAGTCTACATTCCGTTTGGCCCAAATATCGTTCCGTATTATCGCAGTATTGGGAGCTTTTCACAAATAATACAACACAGTTCCCAGTTTTGTAAAATACTATTCACAATTTGATGCATAAAATTTGTGGTTTCGCTGACCTTCAAGATCTTTTCAGAACAAAGTTATTATACTTACGACATTTACATACACATTTGTAACAAAACTTTTGTCCCCTGTCAAAAGCTAGCTATATACAGGGTGGCCCAAAAGTCGTGGATCAAACGCAACTAGGGGTCATCAGCTGCAAAAAGTTGTTCTACGGGAGGTCCTTAAGGTCAACCCCTGCAGAGTATAATTTATTTTGAGTTTTTATGACAAAATACACTTTTTTTAACTAATTCTTATAAAAATTCGAAAAAATCTACATCCTGTATCTTTTTTATAATTTTCACTACATTGGTACTGATGAGTCCTTGCCTTAGACATGCTATTTACGGTTGTTTATTGGGTGTGTTGAAGATAATATTAAGTTTTACGATTTTTTTTTTCTCAAATCATAACTTTTCATTTACTTTGGACCCCACTGTGAAAAAAAAATACTCTACCGAAAAGTGACCCTGTGTTACAAGTTTTGGCGCATTTAATAGGGATTCCGAAAAGGTATTACACATGGCCATGAGTGGCTCTAATATCATGCGTGGCTATAATAACCATAAATAGCATGTCTAAGGCAAGTACTCATCAGTACCAATCTAGTAAAAATTATAAAAAAGATACAGGATGTAGATTTTTTCGAATTTCAATAAGAATTAGTTAAAAAAAGACAATTTTCTCATAAAAACTCAAAATAAATTATACTCTGCAGGGGTTGACCTTAAGGACCTCCCGTAGAACAACTTTTTGCAGCTGATGACCCCACCTAACCCCTAGTTGCGTTTGATCCACGACTTTTGGGCCACCCTGTATATTTTTTGTTACTTTTTAAAGTAAAAGAAAGTGATTAATTTGAATTTTAATAAAATGTTATAAATATTCGTTTGTCTTTTATGAGAACAAATAATGATATAAACCTAAATACTTATCTGAATGAAATTTTGATAACAATATTTTGATATGGTTTAATTGTGTAGTTATATCACCTAAATGAACTTGTAGTTTTTAAAGATACGAGTATTCAGATATTTTGAGAGTAAAATAAAATCTGTAGTAAAAGTGCATTCAAGTGATATGAAGAGATATTTTTGTGATATGTATCCTCTAGAGATGTGATTTGGAAGTCAGTCGGTATTATGTGGTTAGATGTCAAAATTAGTGCCCACAAAAACAATGGCATATTATGAAAAGGATGAAGGTGATGATGAAAGGATGATGCCAGTTCATAAAACATTAAGATTGAAAGCACTAACAATTGGGGATAAAAATCTCCAGATATCTCACATGCCTTCAATCTTCATGACCTGATCAGTTTACGAGCAAGAAAACAGATACGTACCAAAGGACAGATTGACATGAGTGATCTTGCTGGATTGGCCTTTTAGTTTGTAGGTCACTATTTTAACGCGTAAAAAACAGATCCATATTTAAGAAAACATTGAAGTTGCTCAAGGATGAAATTGAATTTTCTTAGAAATATTATAGTAGGTCACAAAAATATTTTGTGCTCCATTTCACATCTACATTAATACCTGGAAACCGACTGACTTCAGTATAATATACTGTACTCTTAATATTAATTATATTACATATATTTTTTTACAAAGTATATACACTCTCACTAATGGTCCTTTTACCCAAAGATCCTTGGACGGTTCAAACTTCATTTAAGGATCTCAAACCAGGACTGGATAAGCAAGAATTAATTTTTGGAATAACCCATAACAGTAACCCTTCACCTTAATTAAACTTTCGGCACTAATATTAAAACAAATTCGCACGGAATTAGGACAATTTTGGTAAGTATTCGATGGACTAACTAAATAAAATTATCATTTGCTGAGGCATTATTTTAGTAAATAGATGTAATCAATTTAGTTTCTTATATTATGAATGTTCGGTTAATTAAAGTATTTGACAATGTTTTAACTAAATTAACTCATAGCAAATGAGAAACAATTTAAATTCTTCATTACAGTTTGTCTAAGCATGAACTTCGAAAATTGCTCCACAAAAAGCGGACTATAATAGATCAACTAAAAATTAAAGAGCGTTACTTCGCTACAGCGGATGTTACATAATAGTTATTTATGCAACTGACGTATAATAAGGGATATTAAAACACGAATGTGGGTTTATCACATGAGTGTTTTAATACCTAATTATGTACAGTTGCATACCAGACTTTATCTTCATCCATGTTATCAATCCTCTATAAAAGGTTCTGAAACAGTTTTTTGCAATACTAATACTCGTATCGAACATGGCGGCCGGCGTCATAGTATACGACGTGAATTCGAATAAGTTCTTTTTTAAAATTACGGCGCTGCTGTTGTAGTGAAACGCGCGTGCATTACAATGTTCTTTTTTTGAAAACGAGTTGCATTATGAAATTCAGTACAACATTATATCACCCGTTTGGATGCTATTATGGTTACCATGGTTACTATGACACTGGCTGTTTTAATGTTGGCAATAAGCTAACTGTTTCAGAAACTTTTGGGGGGATTTAAAGCATGGGTGTAGATGAAATAATATAGTGAGTGATCGATGTTGAAAACCAGTGAATATTTAAGAGCGCTTCAGATAAAAGGTGGTTACGGACCGGAACGGGGCGTTAATGGAGCAGGACGTTCTTTTGGCCCCGACTGGCCCCACGGCGGAATAACTCGTTAGGTAGTCTAACGTGTTTCATAAAAAGATGAACAAAAACCTTCCTAGCAGCTTTTTGTGCGACGTACTCTGAATTACGAATTTCATTTCGGAACGACAACATTAAATTAAAGCAATAGACGCTCTGTTGCAAATGTGGAAATATAATAATGTTCAACTTTGTTATACTACTCGGTACGGTAAATTTGAAAAAAGTAGTCCATTTTTGAAAGTTGGTATAAAGAGAAAAGAGATAAGAGTGGTGCTCTTTTTTCTTTCACCACTGTCCGTCCGTCTGTCTGTCAGCGGACTGTATCTCATGAACTCGCGCGTCCAGGCAGCCGTGGCCGCCCAAAACTTAAACGTCCAGGCAACTAGAGCAGCCTAGTTGTCGTGTTTACTTTAAAACTTGTTAGTAACCTTATTATTTAACACTTCTAAAAATTATACGAGATGACGGTGTATTAAAAGTAATTGATTTTTAATGATTGAATATTGATTGAATAACGATTGTTTGATCGCCCCGCGCGAGTGGATCATAGGCAGACAGTTGAAATTTTCAGAGATTCTGTTGATTTCTATTGCTGCTATAACAAAAATTAAACAAAGTTTATAATTAAAGGGGGTCCCCATACAAAAAACGTGTTTTTTCGGCGTTTTTTGCTCGATCATAAAACGGTATGGAACCCTTCGTGTATAAGTCTGATTCGCACTTGGCTGGCTTTTTACCTATTAGTTAGACTATTGTTGGTCTTTTATGACACTGTCACCAATTACAAGATCTAATTGGATTGATTGCAAAACAGCGTCCTTCCCGTTCTCATTACTCAAAAATTACAAAAATTACTTAAGGCCTATTTCACCATGTCCGAATAGCCACTAATTACCGACTAAATTCAAAAATGGAACAGAATTTGTATGAAATTATCTGCCAAGTAAGTTAATAGGAACTTAATGTTAGTTAAAAGGAAATTAAAGGAAACCAGTAACGATAAAGAAGGAGATGAGTACAAATTCAACATTAGGTAATCCAAAAAAAAAATATTGGTACGATCAAAGTTCAATTCTTGCTATCCAATCCTTCTAAACGAATTCCCTATACCCTCTAATTAGGTCACCTTATGTCTTCATACCGTGTACCGAGTGCTACCAATATTGAAGTTAGTAGCAAACTCAAGTAGCTTGTGGTGGTTTTCACACCGCTTTGTAGTTCTGCTAGGCTGGATCCTGTGAACAAAAGATGTATTCAGAATCGTTGTGCAGGTAAAATGTATGGTGTCAACTGCGCTGGGAGAGGCTTTGAGTCATCCAATGCAGGGTAAATAGCACTGCTAAGCTCCTTAGAGAATACTGTAGCGGTGCTGATAAACTTGTGCAATTCTCTTGTATTTTGTCGGACGTCGAAAAGAATATTTCGCTGATCATCCTAACGATTGCTAAAAACTTTAAAGTAGGTATAAATCAAGTTTTTACCTGACTACGGCGAATTAAAAAGGAGGGTTATGATTTTGAACGGTATAATGTATGTATGTATGTTCATCTGTTCCCTTATAACCAGTGATCGAAGTAGATTGATTTTTGGTACCTACTTATATCATAAATGCCCACAGAAAGAATAACATGGGTAAGCCATTTTCCCGGAAAGTAATTCCGATTATTCCGGTATTTTCGGATCCAATTAAATATTGTTAGTGTTGGTAGTGATATTATTACTACTCAATTCAATATTAAAAGGAAGGTATCAAAACTAAATAATTTATTATTTATCTGTTGAACAATAGAAACAATCGAATTCCGATCGAAGCATAAACACATTTTTAATATCTTATTTTTAGCCTTTAATTATTGGCACATATTTTTATAAATTGTTTTCACAGGGGTAATGGTCATTGACATTAAGGGTAGAATAAATAACAATAAGGATAAAAAATCAACATCGTTTATTGTTAAATATGTACCTTTTACATCAAATTTTTATGAAAAATAAAATAACCCCTCACACGTCAAGTGCACACACGGGTGTGCATTGGGATAAACCTTTACATAATAGGTATATAAGCTATATCATATGTAAAGGTTTATCCCAATTATATCACATATATAAGCGTAAAAAAAAAACATCCGATGGAAAACCAATCATCATCAGTAGTTGTGAACCTATGAGGTTCGCAACTACCAACTGGGGTTTTCGGTTTATTAATTAGTACAAAGCGACGCGTGAAGGGTTACAATTACAATTTCTACATAAGGTCCGTTTTTTTTTTAATAATCAAATATAATTCCGAAATTGCGGAGGAATATCCATAATAATATATTATACGTTTCGGATCAATGACCGCAATTCAATCTACTTGCTCCAATCATTGCTTATATCATCATGCAAGATCATTAATTCTGCGAACTTTCTAGCAAATCAACAAAAGTAAGTAAAAACAAAAACCCGACAAATGAAAAATCACACTATATTAAGTATGAAACAAGAAAATATTCCCATCTGAAATTAAAAAAAGACAGACAAATTAAAAATCCGGAGTCACACGTTATGTTAGGGCAAAATTGAACAGATTTTGCCCTAACATGACGACATGACAACAGTGTGACTCCGGATTTTTAATTTGTCTGTCTTTTTTTAATTTCAGATGGGAATATTTTCTTGTTTCATACTTTTTATAGTGTGATTTTTCATTAGTCGGGTTTTAGTTTTTGAACTTACTTTTGTTATGTGCTAGGAAACTCGCAGAATTAATTATGAAGTAACGTGATGTAACTTTTGCTAGAACGTTCATTGTAAGTGACAATCAGCTTTGTCACCTATTAAAACGCGTTAGGTTCTTAATCGATAATTTTGTGTTTTTTATATTCCTATAAAACCAAATGTCTATGGTTAAATCATTTGGAGTTTCCATATTAGTTATCTATATAAATAAAAAGAAAAGTCCTGACTGACTGATTGCCTGACTCATCAACGCCCAGCCCAAACCGTTGGACTTAGAAAGCTGAAATTTTGCACACAGGTTCCCTTTACAATCTAGACAAGGAATAAGGAAGGAATTGCCGGTAGCACGTTCCCGTGGGATATTGCTCGACATCCACGCGGGCGAAGCCGCTGGTAAAAGCTTTTTTGAATATATTTATTGTCCACTGCTGTACTAAAACCATAACATGATTACTTGAAATTTTTTCGTTACAAAAAAATTCCTAAGTAGCGCCATCTATTTTCTGTTCTACACGATTATACGTAAACAGTTCCTTGTTGTGCAGTAAAATTTACTTTGAATCGAAGGTATTTAAATATGTTAAGAACTTACTAAGCTAAAAATTGATTTAAGCACTATGTCGTTAAAAAAAGAACCATCGAAATCGGATCTCATTAGGCCGAGATATCCAGTAGACCCCCTTTTGCCCCTTTTTGGATGAAGTACCCTCGAATCAAAAATCCCTGAAGACAAAAGGAATCTAAAAATTCATGAAACTCGTATACAAAGTTTCGTCCAGGGCCTCAAGTCTGCTATTAAAATAGTGTCAGAATGGTCTATCATTGATTTCATAATTGTTGATTTTGACAAGTTTGGTAATCTACTAATATAATGGCGTCATAATGGCGTTATTATGACTTTCCAATGCTCAACCAATGACACTCCATTGTATGAAATTATGATTTTAGCAGATTACGAACTTTTGGCAAAATCACAATGCACTGACAATGGGATCGTATTGGAATGTAAAAAATAGCAGACTTGGGGCCCAGATCGGTTGTAAAATACGACTTGTCTAAGAGTAGCAACTAACTGACAGACGAACGAGATACATTACAATTATCTTCTACAATAATAAAACTTGTGTAATAAATACGTTACCCTGTATACTCAACTACAGCCTACACATGCTGTGAATAGGTAATTAAATGAGAATACGTAAAAAAACCGGCCAAGTGCGTGTCGCACCACGCAGGATGAAGGGTTTCATAGTTCAAAAGAATTTATCCCAAAAACAAACTTAATATTGTAATCCCAAAAAAAAAAAATATGTGAATAAATTACAAATTAACATTTTTCGGACTTTTTCATTTACTTGTGCTATGAGACCTTGCTTCTTGCCAAATTTCATTATTCTAGGTCAGCGGGAAGTACCCCTTAGGTTTTGATTTACTTGCGAGTATCGCATAAATGGCCGTATTTTTTTATTGCGTTGACTTAGAAGCTTGTTTTTTTTACGACTCTAAAGGACCATAGACCTACGTATTTGATATTAATTTCAACTTAATACCTTTACGCGTTCCTGAGAAAAAGGGTCTTGACAGACTGACAACCTTGAAAATTTTTTTTTATGTGATAGAATTACAAATTAACAATTTTCGGACGTTTTCCTTTACTTGTGCTGTGAGACCTTGCTTCTTGCCAAATTTCATGTTTCTAGGACAGCGGGAAGTACCCTGTAGGTTTTGATTTACTTGCCATGCGAGTATGAAAATATGTCACATAAGTGACCGTATTTTTTTAGTGTGTTGACTGAGAAGGTTAATTTTTTCAGGACTCCAAGGGACCATAAATCTACGTATTTGATATTAATTTCAACTTGATACCTCTGCGCGTTCCTGAGAAAAAGGGTCTTGACAGACTAACAGACAGACAGACAGACGGACAACGAAGTGATCCTATAAGTGTTCCGTTTTTTCCTTTTGAGGTACGGAACCCTAATAATAATAAAATTGCATCCATACAATACAATAAAACCAATTTCAATAATATATTAAGTCTGAATTTACAAAATAATAGTATACAAATTAATTATTAATTATTTTTTTCCAGACTTGAAGCAGAAACGCTTCGCTCTCTCGGTCTATTAAAAGTAGGCATTTTTAAATGTATCTACTTCATATTTTCTTCCTTACAGTTCCTTATCCCGGTATTTTCCAAGCTCGGCCCGCAAGTAAAAGGCATGTATGTACGTATTTTATTTATACTGCAATAGCCAACGGCGGTCAAAGAGGAATTCTTTCCAAGAGTTCATGGATGCGTAACTTAACTACAAACATTCCTACGGATCTATTAATAGCTTGCCTTTCAATTAAATTTTTCTATTCACTTTTGCTATTATTCTGTATTCAAAAATAACTGTAGTGCTATTCTGAAAAATACATTCGAACCTCACTTGCCTTGTTATAAGTTCGAAACGACAGAAGACAATTTGTAATAAAACCGATTTTTTTTAAATATTTTTGAATTCGAACTTTGGAACTTTCGGATTTGTAAAAGATGTAAAAAGAATGAAGACTAAGAACTGGTTCTGATCTTGCTATTAAATAAAATATGATAGTTGATAGTTCAAAGCGAGGAAGAAAATTAAAAACAGAAACTTAGTACTAGCCAACCCGATAATCAAGTGTTGCAGTCGAGAAAGAATACAAAACTAGTTTAAGAGGATATAATGAAGCGTGGTTTAGCTCGGTGTGTAAGTGAAATGGCGTTATGACTGTCTAGTTTGACGCGCGAGTTATAAGACTTACGCGCACCGGAATTTGAATATGCTTCGTTTAAATGTAGAATTATGACAAAATGCTGTACTTCAACCAATTTTTATATAATAATATAATATGTTTATATAATATGTTTATTTTTGCCAAAAACTGTGCTTTACAATTCCTTATAGTCTACATTAATAGATAGGTTTACATTGATTTTTAATAAGACGCAAAGGAAACTTTGCTTATGAACTCCACACTAGGTCAAGCCTGTCTCGTGGAGTCCTTGGGTGGTATTACCTTGCGAAAAATGCGCATTACATTAAATATTTGTTATTGCTACAATCGAGACAAATGAAATAGTGTTATTATTATAAAGCAATTAAAACATCTTATATACTAAGGACTGTTAAACTACAAGAATCAAAACGAAAAGAAGAATATGTTGACGCTATGTGCGTGAGATTTCTGTGTGTGTGTGTGTGTGTGTGTGTGTATGTGGGGGTGTGTGAGGGTGTGTGTGTGTGTGTTACGAAATTACCTTTAAGAGAGATTCGGATTCACTGTAGGATTGGGCTAGCAGCCATTTGCGAACAATCTTTTTGACTAGGCTAGTTCTAGAGTTCCTGATGTCACACAACCCTACTACTTTGTTGTATATGTGACTGAGCATAAATTCTTGCATGTTTTGTGCGAACTTTGTACGCGTCCTTATCGAAGCACACTTAAAAATTCGACGTTTGAGAAGTTGCGAGTATTCCGGCGTCTGTGAGACAATTTTATGTTGTTTCAGTACAATTTTTAAGATATATAACTGCCGGACATTGAGTAATGCGGCTTCTTTGTACAAAAGAGCTGTCGGGTATCTGAAATGCTTCCTGAGCATGACCTTCAAGACCGATCGTTGGGCTCGTTCGCATTGGATCATGGTGGTGATTCCCACTCCACCCTTTAGCTTAGTAAGTCCTTAAAATATTTATCTACACCCGTGCTATAAATCCTCTATAAAAGCTCCTGAAACAGTTAGCTTATTGCCAACATTAAAACAGCCAGTGTCATAGTAACCATAATAGCATCCAAACGGGTGATAAAATGTTGTACTGAATTTCATAATGCAACTCGTTTTCAAAAAAAGAACATTGTAATGCACGCGCGTTTCACTACAACAGCGCCGTAATTAAAAAAAAGAACTTATTCGAATTCACGTCGTATACTATGACGCCGGCCGCCATGTTCGATACGAGTATTAGTATTGCAAAAAACTGTTTCAGAACCTTTTATAGAGGATTCATAACATGGATGTAGATAAAGTCTTGTATGCAACTGTACATAAATAGGTATTAAAACATTATACGTCAGTTACATAAATAACTATTAAATACCTCTGATTTAACACAAAATTTACTGCACAATAAGGGAACTGTTTACGTATATAGTCGTACAAATCAGAAAATAGATGGTGCTACTTTGGATTTTTTTTCTATCGAAAAATTTCAAGTAATCGTGTTACGGTTTTAGTACAACAGTAGACACTATAGTCAAATAACACATAAGTATGGAAATTCCAAATGGTTTAACCATGAATATTTGGTTTTAAAGGAATTATCAAAACACAAAATTATAGTTGTTTCCCCTTAATCGATCACCAGCAAAGATACGATGCAATGCAATGTTTAAACTTTGAAGCCACCAACGCAACCTCATTGGTACTGCACAAACAGGCAGACCTAAATCAAACATTTGTTATACTTATTCAAACATTTGAAGAGCCTCATGATTACAAATACTGGTATATTGCTGACTGAAGTCCACAATACAGTCCAGTTGTTTTCGTTGCGAACACCTAACCTAAAATGGAGGCACAAAATAAAAATAAATAGGTATTTAAAAAAAATAAAAAACACGACTGCCCTGCCAAAAAACGAATTAAAAAGTAAAAAACAAGTTATATTCACAACGTCATATTAACAGATAAATAAAATTGTCATTGCAGTCGGGGGCAATTGCAATGACAATTTTATTTATCGGTTTAGTCAGAGAATATGACTTGTTTTTTACTTTTTAGTTGGTTTTTTTGGCAGGGCAGTCGTGTTTTTTTATTTTTTTTAATTATTTATTTTTATTTTGTGCCTCCATTTTAGGTTAGGTGTTCGCAACGAAAACAAATTATCAGCCGTCCCATACATTTGGGTCGAGTAGATATTGAAGTTTTGTACGGGACAGTTGATAATTTTATCTTTATTATGATGTTGGTCTCATGGAGAATGTTTTTCAGTTTAATGGTCTGTTCACCCTTAAGTTTGACCACACCTTTCTCATACATCCTGTATAAAAGTAAATAGATAATAAAGTCATACTGCTTTATAATACGTGATGGACCCCCATCACATTGTTATTCTAAAATAATTAACTGATGTTGATGACGTTTTCTAACTTCGTAATTTTTCAAGATATTGAAATAATTCTTTCCCCATGATTAATATATTGTTATTACCTTGAAATTTATATAAATTTAATTTGTTTTAGTGTCATTTTAAACTTCTTTATTAATTTCCTCCTTTCTTTTATTTTCTTCCTTTTTTTTTATTCATTCTTTTTTTTTAACCCATACTGTCCCACTGCTAGGCCACAGGTCTTATCTCGATGGTTTGACAAGTCGTAAAATCTGAGCGAAGCAGGGGCGGTTCATTAGTTGTAAATAAAATAAAGAAGCCACATCAGCATTTTTTTGCATTTTTAACTATCCATTCAATTAGGTACTTTCACTCAATATTTTTACATGTTGCTATATTACCTCGCATTTTACCCAAAGCTACATTGTGATAAGCAAGTTATCTGGGACACAGGAAATCAGGTGTCGCTTCCAACAAATGGACAGTGCTCTAAATAGAGGCGGAACTAAGTGAGTTTAATCGATAGAATCGCTGATTGCCTCCGAAAGAATTCCGAACCTGTCTCAAATTCTGACCTGGTAGTTAGAAAATTAGGTCAAGATCAATGTATTATCTTTTTGCTCGGTTTTCACGGCAAATATCTGGCACCGTATAAACACCACGTGTAATGTTGTGGCACGATACTAGCAAATTAGTTGCTATTCAAAACTGGTATAGGTGTAAACAGCACATACAGTAAAATTACACGTAGGTACAATAAAATCGCATTAAATTCTGGCATGAAAATTTTCGGCAAACATGAGCGAACGAAACAAGAACTTCAATAAAATTTCGCTAAATATTTGGCAGCGCAAATACGGGTAGGGTAATTCTTGAATCAATTGTACAAGGACGTGCAACTCTGTGTTTAGACGAGGCAAAACTTGCATGCAATAATCGCCTTGCAATTCTATAGCTTCGGTGTTTTTAAAAAGCAAGCTTCTATTTACATTTTAAAAATAGCCATATTTGTTAGGAAAAATTCACACTTCTTCTCCACAGTAGCCGAAAACAATAGATTTACAAAAAGAGACCCCACCAAGTTAAAAAACCAATTTTGTAAAAGCACTCTCCACTACAGAAACAGCTACCTTATGTCCATAAAAATTTACAACCACATTCCAAAATTAATTAGAGAACTGCCATTTCATTCTTACAAAAAAACACTAAAAACATGGCTTATTCAAAATAACTTTTATACATTAAAAGATTTTTTTTATTTTAAGGGTTAAATTAGATTTATTTAGATTTCTATTGTTGTTAAAATGTTTGTCTAAGTTATTGTTGTGTTTTTATTGTTTATTTTATAATGTAGATTAAACCAAAGTATAATAATTAATGTGTCTGGCTATAATTTTAAGTGTTTTGTATTTTTTTTTTAGAGCATAGGTTTAATAGGTTTTTATTGTTTATTTTATAATGTAGATTATACCAAAGTATAATAATTAATGTGTAAATCTATAATTTTAAGTGTTTTGTATTGTTTTTTAGAGTAGGTATAGGTATGTATTATATAAGTTAGGTTTTATGCCTATGTGCACCTATTGTAAATATTCGTATGCCGCTTTTAGCGGCGGATGTGTCCTGAACTAAAATTATAAATACCAACTTTGTTGTACCATATCCGACGAATAAAAGTCTTTGTCTTTGTCTTTGTCTTTGTCATTCGACTATTGTAAGTCATTTTATGGAATCGCACGCGTGTAAAAACTTACATGCAATTCTTGAATGGCAATAAAATTGAACGTGCTTTATGGCATGCGATTGCTCTTGAACGTTCCAGAAACTTTGAGGCGTGTAAACGGAGCTTAAAGTTGCGCGTCCACTGCGTCGAAATCGGAGCGTCCGCACCGTACGGATTTGTTGCTTTGTATTGATTTCTTTGGTACTGCGTGCACTGGATCGGCAAATCTGCGGCAGAGACCGGTATTTCTGCCAATGACCTCATCCGCAGTGAACGCGCCCAGTGTCCCCAAAACTATTAATTCCAACTGTCAATTTTTACGTGATTGATGCACATTGATGAGCAAATTGATCGTCTACCAAGTGCAATTGAAGCGATTGACAATATTACTATAATAGAAATTGATGGCGATTGATCAATTGCCGTGCGTAAGATTTAAAAATTGGTAGTAGTTTTGAAAGTATGTACAGTCAACTGTCAGAAGTCCACTTACACCGCAATGACCATTATCGCCTGCGCTATATGGTAGTTGTTTTGAAAGTATGTACAGTCAACGGTCAGAAGTCCACTTACACCGCAATGACCATTATCGCCTGCGCTATACGGGCTGCGGCGCCGAAGAAGGTCATAAGTAAACTAATATTGCTATGCCATGATTTCGTGAGATTGCTAGTCGACTTCTGGCTGTTACTGTACATGGTCGGCGAATATAGGTTCCAATTTAAGTGAAATAAATACTACTTTAATCTTTAAAACGTAACAATTAATAACAAAACTTCACAAAAACATTTATAATTAAAATTACTTTCAAAGGAATAACTAATAGAACACTTTAAAATATTATATCGCTATTGTTCCGCGACCTGTCGGAATGCAGACAACTCTAGGTACATATAAGCCATGCATACATAATATTGGTAATTTTACCCAAATAAGAAAAGGGAGAAATCCCTAAAAGTGAAGACACTGGTTGTTACTGATATGCAAAATCCAAATGCGGTGGATCGGCGTTTTGTAAATCTGGACGCTTTTTACGGTGCGTACGCTCCGATTCCGACCCGATGGACGTGCAACTTTAAGGATACAGGTGATCTTAAATACTCTTTTCGTAAAACGTAAGTCGGTTTTTTTATTCTTTGCAAAATTATAAATGGAGCAGACTTTTCACCACATACTTTAATATTAAGCCCGTTCTGCCTTTTATCGAACACATTTACCTCATATTATAATAAACGGAAAACTAAGAACTGTCAGTTTGCCCTTTCAGCCCTCTTAGCGTCAATTCTGATAAAACCCAAGAGCAGTTCGATACAAATCCTATACAATATGGACGTTAAACACGAAAAAATGTCGAACACAAACCTTATTGAACCTTACATTTGTAATGCTTACTACGAGTTTATCGACTCTCAAACTATTTGTTCTACAAAACAATGTTACAGAAAATGAAATGTGTTGTCTCGTTTAAAATTGACGTGGAGGAGATTGTTAGTGTTCGTATTAGTACAGAGCTATATAAAATTCACATGTGGCCTAGACTTGACAGTCAGAAACAAAATATGAATATGCCATGGTTTTGGTATGAATATGTATTTTTACAATGTTTATTTTTTAAGTCTCGCAGGAGTAGGTATTTTATTTTAACGTAAATAAGTGTTTATTTCTAAAGGAACAATGATTTTGGTCTTTTACATTATATTTTCTTACACGGCAAGCGCTTTCCAATCCAAACAACAAATCGGCTGGGCTCCTCTAGGTAGAAAACAATAATAACGGACTGAATTCAAAATATATACCTTACATTGTGGTTTCGAGAAATCGATATTTGCACTACACTCCGCCACGGGTTTGATTTTCCGAACACGATAATGTCAATAGGCCTATTCAACAAGTGAGTAGTCGCTCATGACGTTACAATGAGGTTATCATTTGGGGTCGCCACAACATGTAATTTTCTTCCATACTTCTCTAGTTTTATTTTAGTCATAGTATCGTTCTATTAGTCGTCATCACCCTTTCTAGCCATATCATCTTTCACACTCTACTCCTTCAATTCCTCTACTCTTACACCTTACCACTTAGTGGTTGTAAAATGTTTAACAGCTGTTCCACTAGTATAAAGCATTCTGATGTGAGAATCTATAAAATCGTATAAAGATATCCCAGGGCTACTCTGGTAGCCCTGGGATATCTGAAAAAAAGTAAGGAAAATAAAAATAAATAATTTAAAAAAAATTAAAAAACACGACTGCCCTGCCAAAAAAAACCGGTCAAGAGCGAGTCGGACTGTGCTATTTAGAGACATCGTTTTATTTTTCCTGTAATCTTTACATAAACTTTTATCACATAGAATAATTTAAGATTTTTCGCTTTGCAAACTTCGGAGATAAGGGGCGGAACGGTATTCTTTTTTTACATTTTTCATCAAAAGTCAAAAACTATGTGGCCTAAAAAAAAGAAAAAAAAAATGAGAATGTGCAAACAGCGTTCTTTCATATGATACTCCACATGCCCTAGTAGCCCCACTTTGAATTTTTAAGACCCCCTTTCAGTCCCTGTTGCAAAAAAAATATTAACATTTTTATTTCTTTCTTATTTGCAAAATAGTTGGGTAAACGTCATCTAAAACTGTTCCAAATTTCAAGTTGATAGCATTAGTTGTTCTTGAGATATCCAGCTGTGACAGACAGACAGACAGACTGAGTGACACCATAAGGGTTCCTTTTTTTACCATTTTGGTACGGAACCCTAAAAACGAACTAAAAAGTAAAAAACATGTCATATACTCTGACTAAACAGATAAATAAAATTGTCATTGCAGTCGGGGGACCTCTTAGATTAAAAAGTGTTTCACAGAATGGTCCCCCGACTACAATGACAATTTTATTTATCTTAGTTTAGTCAGAGAATATGACTTGTTTTTTACTGTTTAGTTCGTTTTTTGGCAGGGCAGTCGTGTTTTTTAATTTTTTTTAATTATTTATTTTTTATTTTATACATTTTAGTGACAGTGTAGACATTCGCAGTCTTACTAAAGCCTGATTAAATGCTCAGTCTGACAAATTCTAATAGAATGTAGCACCCTTTTTGTTTGGCACTTTCACATTTGGACCAAAAATGTATGAAACGTGGTTAATGCCAATAAATCATATTTTTTGGAATGTGCTGTTCAAGGCCTTCAATTTGAAATGTGAAAAATTTTTTTTTTCACATTTCAAAATGGAGCCATACTGCCGCCATATTGATTAAAAAAAAAAAAATGTAGCCTATGTCACTCGGGATGATGTAAGGATTCTAACGATACCCCATACATCCAAATCGGTTCAGGCATTTAAAAGTTATGGTGGAATAAAGAAACTCACATACATACATACATACGTACAAACATACATCAACCCTGAATACATTACACTCCTTTTTGGCCTTACTTATTTTCTGATTAACAACATTTATGGGATATAGTAGAGTTAGTCTGTACTTTGAACGTACGCATAGCTGCTACCTTGGGCCGACGGGCAATTTCTAGGTATCAGGTAGGTAAGTACCAAAGTTACGTAAAAATATTCTTACTTTTTCTAAAGTCTGACTGCTGATTCTTGTGTATGTTTTACAGAATATTGTTAATAATTAAAAATAAATACTGTCAGACACTTCCCGTCCGCGGTCCGCGGTTATATAAAAATTGGGACTCTAACTTTGAGTCCCAATTTTTATACAGGGTGTAAGGGACAGCCCTCCGCAAACTGATAGGGTGAATTCAGTATGACATACTAAGATGACCGGTACATGAAATTTTTTCAGGAACTTTAAGGGACTCCAATAAACCTGATTTGTTTGTGTTTTTGTGCACAAATCGGAGCGTCTATTACTGGTTGGGAGGGGTAGGTAATACGTGGTATGCGGTGAGTTCGATGAACTCTGTAGCTAGACAGAAAGTGAACAGCTGATTTCACGCGTCGTTGGTTAGAGTATTTCAACATCCATTGCTGGTTTTTTTTTTGCTATTTTTTTTTGCAGTTTTTTTTACATAAATGGAGTGCTGCGAACACACAATGCAATTTTACATTGAAATAATGAAAATGTAACTGAAAAAATTTCCTGAGAAAATTTCCGGTGGAATATGATTCAGAATGAGGAGCTGAATGCACCCTGTTAGTTTGCGGAGGGCTGTCCCTTACACCCTGTATAATGATACTCGGGGAATTATTTCAATACCTACTATTTGTAAGCAGCCTTGTAACTTTAGTACCTAATACCTAAAAATTGGCCGTCGACCCAAGCTGGCAGGTATGGTATACTAACACTATCCCATACAATTTGTTAAACAGAAAATAAGTAAGGTCTGGCGGCTCTGGGATCTTGAACTAGTACTTTTATGTGAATATGGTGCACTATATTTGAGTACTGCATGTTATGCCACATTAGCTATGCATTAGTACGACACGTAGATGCAAATCGTCATGAAAGGATGCCAAGTCGTAATTATTATTTTAAATAAACTTGCCTATGTACACAAGTCTTTGTAATATACGATTGTTTTTAGGCAGTTTTTCAGCCGTTAGCTAACTAAGGACCTCATTTAGCAAAATAATGGGTCATACACTTGTAAACAAACGAACGACCCATCCTCCATTACATTGTAACAGCCAACCATGTATCTAAGACGTGACGGTTGTTTATTGGTGCGTAAAGTAGTTTCGCGACCTTTAATCACTGATGGTTGGCCAATTTTCATTAATGAGCTAGGTAATGAGCAAACATGTCTTAATTTAGCAGGATCAAGAAAATCACAATGTTATAAACTGTATATGTACAACGCAACCTGCCAGGATGCTGATATCGACATTTTCTATACTGATGTTGCTAAATTGAAAAAAAAAATATCTTATAGCTTCTTCGAGCGTAAACAATATTTTTTTAAAATGTTTTTGTATAAATGGTACATCATAAATTTTCTGTTTCTTGATTGACTACATGTGGAAACTTGTAATTGGCCTTATTTTGTTTAAAATTTTACTTACTGTATCTTTTAGCTGTAAGTTTTCCTAAAACAAATAAAATAAAATAAACAATCTCGCTAGCTTCTAATAATTGAGTAACCCGAGCGATTCTCTAGTAAAATGTCAGAAAATATTAAAACAACAGAAATCATTGCATACAAGAAGTCAATTTTAATTAAGCTCACCTCATATTTAGTTGATTTCAAGGACGATCTGTTTTGTAATACTATCGAAGTATCCAAACTAGGATTGCGGATACTTTGAATTTCTATAGGCTATTGTGAATGTTCACCGTGCCGGGCTGTTACTGCTCGTTTTACACCATTTAAGATGATATTACAAGATAAAGTACAGACTCGAGCAAAACTTCAAAATGTAGCTCCTTTGCTAGACGTACCTTTGTTATTCTATAGCTCTTTGTACATGAACCATCTACAACTATCTTGTACTTTGCGCTACATTTAGTTTTATTTTTGTAAACGTAGGGGTAATGTTTATCTGAACGAAGAATCTCTCTTGTCATCACATCCTTCTTATGGATACTCGCAAGGTTTACTGGCGAAATCAGTGCAAATTACCACGGTGTTATGAGGTGACATCAGATGGCCAATTCTCGTACCTAATAACGTTCACAATCTCATGCCAGCGTCAATCAAATGTCAAAAATGTAGGTAAACGCTATACAATTTTTGACAGATTGAGACTGAGATGAGATTGCGAACGTTGTTAAAAATACGAGAATTGCCCCTCTGATTCACGCACCATGCCTCTGAATGCTGCTCTCCGATGAACTACTGACCTAGATCGCTGGAGACAACTTATGGACGGCATTAATTATAACAATCCTTAATAAACAACACTACAACCTACCTATTTTATTGAGACAAAATACTTGCAAAACAAAGCAGATGCCAGTTGTATATTTGGACTAACTTAATGAAATGATATTAGAACTCTCCAGTTATAAATGACTGCTTTTATTACGGAGTATTACAGTCGAGTCTAGTTGGAGCCGAATTTACATAGCATTAAAAAGCTCATTAAGCTTAGACATTTCTTAATAATGTCCTCGATGAACCATTTTCGTTGTACGTTTTTTGCGAACTAATAAAGTTTTAAATAATGCGGTACGTGACGATTCGTAATTCTGTGGTCTTGAATATAAAAGTATTAACCCTGAAAATAATGGTTCTCTAACACTTAAAATAATAAAGGGGATTGTGTCGCGAAGACAGGCAGGAGATGTACTACCAATCAAGCTGCGAAGCGAGGTGATTGATTAAGGATAATTAAGGAACCTCCCACCATTAGTTGTGGGTTGTGGCTGAATTGATAGGAGATCAATGTTGAGTAATAGATGACGTAATAAGCCACCACCTTCAGGTGAGTCGGTACTTAATTAATAACTTTAAATCGTCTTGTTCTATAAGGGTCGATTTTACCTTTGATATTAGCAGCGATCCCATATACAACACAACAGAATACTTAAATGTGAACATTTACTCGGACAAATTCAATATGTATGTATACCATGTCATTGCGAAGAACCTTTCTGAATAACACCTATAAACAGAAATGAGAAGCAATACACTGAATATGCAGTATTACTATCCAGCTATGCACTTTACCATTGAGCAAATATAAGCATGAAAATACTTTATGACTCAATCTTGGAACAGGTGCACTAACACTGCAGAACGTGGAAACCTTGTAGCTCTCATTTGTAAACGCGTATTCCGGACTCTCAGATGGTCCTTTCTGTTGCTCTTTAAAGGCAACGAAATAATTTATTGCTCTTGTCGTTTTCTAGTGCTGAGTAAAGAACTTTGTATTATTCGCAGATGACACTTCCCTCATTTTTAAAATCAAACGTCAGTTAGTCAACTTTGAACAAGTTAACGATGCACTCTCTAGGGTTGTCCATTGGTTTAATGTAAATAATCTTCTACTGAATGAAAAAAAGACTAAACTAATCAAATTTTCAACGCCAAATGTCAGGCAGCTAACTACCAATGTTCAACTTAATGGAATAGAGTTGGACCCTGTTGAGTCGACGGTTTTTCTTGGAATAACCATTGACGGTAAATTGCAATGGGGCCCACACATAGAAAAATTATCAGGTAGGCTTAGTTCGGCCGCCTATGCTGTTAAAAAAATTCGACAGATAACTGATGTGGATACAGCCAGAATTGTTTATTTTAGTTATTTTCATAGCCTTGTCTTATGGGATTCTTCTCTGGGGAACCTGTGCGGGCATTAATACTATCTTTGTTTTACAGAAAAGGGCTGTTCGAGCCATTTACAATCTAGGTCCAAGGGATTCCCTTCGAGAGAAGTTCAAGGAAATAAATATTCTGACTGTAGCCTCTCAATATATATTTGAAAATCTATTGTATGTACACAAAAATATATCCAATTTTAAGAAGATGTCCGATATTCATAGTTTAAATACTAGGAATAAACACAATCTTGCTGTACATCGCACTCGTCTCCACAGAGTAGGCAACTCGTTCATGGGTCAATGTATATGCTTTTACAACAAACTTCCCATTGACATTCGAAACTTGCCCATTAAACGATTTAAAAGCTGCATTAAAACCAAACTTTGTAAAAAGGGCTACTATAAAATTTCTGATTATTTAGAAGACAAAAAAGCTTGGGTTTGAGCTATTCGCTCAACCTTGTAATATATATAAACCAAAACTCATTATAATAAACAAAATGACAAACCTTTGTTTAAAAAATTAATGTAAATTATAAAAAAATGAAAATTATTGTAAATGTGAGCACTATGTGGATCTTTTTTTTTTTTTTTTTCTTTTTTAGTTTTATTGATGGTCTGATATTTCTGAGTACTTTATGCGACCTACCCAAATGTCCTTTCTTTGGTATTGTTCGTCGAGTTATTGAGCTCCTGAAATCCTGAGTTGAGCTATACGATTGTTGACAAATGCTTGCACTGACTGGACAGGTCCACTCAAATTTTTATGGTTCTTTCCTCAAAAGACCATTTCAGACTGGATCTACATGGTCCTCACATGATCTGACCAAGATTATGTCTGGACTTTAAAAGAGACTTTGACCCCTGAGTTTGTTTCGCCATTTCTTCTCAGGGTAGTCAGATAGGAAATGTCGACTTCATCTAGCTTATTTAAAAAAAAAAAAATTATGACGTGTAAAAGTGATTTCGATGTCCCATTTACAGAATAAACAATTTCATTTCATTTCATTTCATTTGAAGTTTAACTGATTTTGTGCTCTTCTTTTCTTTGTCCTAATGATCTTTTTCTTTTCGTTTCGACAGTACATGCTATGTTGTACTGTTCGGGTCCAGTCAGTGGGTTTATTGCGGTGTCAGAGGTGTACAGACTAATATTTGGTATACCTCAGCAGATGGGACTTCGAACCAAGCTAATGCTAACCAATTCAGATTGGCTGGTCTAATAAATAATTGTCAAGGATATGAAATATGAGAGTTGTAATGTCAAATCCAAGGTCTTGGTTTATAATTCCAAAATAAGCGTACAAAGTGCAGGTGCGAGTTCTGAAGTGAAAATGTTTGCAAGAGTTGAAGTAGAAGCAAATTAACTGACAATATTTTTATCATAGGTAATAATGATACATTCTACAATAATTCGCCACAAGCTAAGAATAAAAACATTTTTTACATTAGTTTTCTCTTTGAATATTTTTTTTAGTGAATAAACAAACAAAGACTGAAGTTAAACTTTTTTTATCCTCATTTGTAAATACGACACAAAGGACCAGTTTATTGTTCTAAACAACCCTATTTAGGACAAAAAGTAACATAAACACTCTATCGTTTGGAACTCGACCAAATTCCTTGCAACAAAGTAACATTTTGTTTATTTTATCGCCCACTTTTGGCACAGGTGTCTAATCTTCCAAAACGTGGACTCTAGTAGTAGCATTATTTGTTTTCCGAGCAATTTTAGCATACATGTGCAATTTTGCAGTGTTCAATATATTTTTTAGGGTTCCGTACATCAAAAGGAAAAAACGGAATATTATAGGATTACTCCGTTGTTCGTCTGGGTGTCAGTCTGTTAAGACCCTTTTTCTCAGCAACGCGTGTAGGTATCAAGTTGAAATCAATATCAAATACGTAGGGACCGTAGACCTACGGTCCCTTAAGAGTTCCAAAAAAATCAACCTTCTAAGTCAACGCAATAAAAAATACGGCCATATATGTGACATATTATTATGATACTTGCAAGTAAATCAAAACCTAGGTTACTTTCTCGTTGACCTAGAATCATGAAATTTGGCAAGAAGCAAGGTCTCACAGCACAAATAAAGAAAAAAGTCCGAAAATTGTTAATTTATAATTTTATCGCATAAAAAAAATTTTTTTTTGGGGTTTTTGGGATGAATTCTTTTCAACTACGGAACCCTTCATTGTGCGTAGTCCGACACGCACTTAGCCGTTTTTTTTACCTCACTAAATTTTCTGACATTTTTAAGTGTACCAGCTTCAGTAGAAAGTATAGTATACTTGTTTTCGATTTTCCTTATATTAGGAACATTCATCAAAATAATATGACCAATAAAAGGACTACGATGTTGAACCAAACAGTTTTCTTGTTTGTTTTATGACCTACTTTCGTGTCAGGTGTACTAACCTTGCAAAACATGTACTCTTGCAGTCGCCTTCATCTGCACCGGCGATACCAGAGCGCAGGTGTAGTTGCCCGCATCCTCCACTTTGAGACGCGCCACCTGCACAAAGATGCATCTTTATGTCCAAGAAATCGAGCGTATTATCACAGATTAATACAGATGGGACACTCCGCAAAATCATTGAAATAAAAAGCGACTCTTGCTATGACACAATAAAGTGAAATTCAGGTCGCACAACGCTTATTACCTACAGTTTTATTCAACTACAAGTTCCTCCTCTCTTTCTGTCGCGGAACTCTTATACCTTCTGACCTACTGAATTAGCCCCGCGGACGGGGCCCGCCGCTTATTTGTAGCTTCGGTCATACCTAAACCGCGGAGCGTCCCATCTGTATTAATCTGAAATGTGCTTGTAGTAGGAAACTTGAATTAGGTGTTTTGTTTAAGCTCTTGTTTAGTTCTAGTATTCTGTGAGAGTTATGTGAGTTAGGTTTAAAGAATTTTATTACATTTTTTTTTAACTTCATAATTGAGTTCACATATCGTCGCTAAGTGACATAACTGATTCGAAGAAAATTTTACAGGGTAAGCTATTTTTTTTTTTTTTTTGTAAACTGTAGATACATCAGTCTCGATTTTTGCATAATCATGGGGACCGTAAGGCATAGGTACAGATACGCCGATTAGACTGACCGATTCGACTTGGAAAATGTATCAAATTACTATAGTTAGGTCGGCTATCGGCTTAGTCCAAAATGTCAGAGAGGTCAGTTAGTTAAATTTAGCGACGATATATGTCCGTTAAACAGATTTCTTGCTGTGTATGCGACTACGGCAAAACTTTCATATAGCCAAGCGGGATAGGATTGTTTTTGTCCTACTCGATTCAAAGATGAAAAGTATTTTTTTGTGAAAATCAGAACGAATATAAAAAAAGTAAAAGCAAGTTTTTTTTTACCTGTTTATTGTTATAGGTTGATGAGAATCTAATTTAACAAAGGAGTATTATATATGTAAGGTGTTTCTATTCATACACGAAATCTCTGCATCTCAGTTATCCGCTTTGAACTAATTTTAGACCCTAAGCCCCAGCGGGGTGGTGGGGGCGTTAGTTGCGAACCCCATAGATTCACAACTACTGCGTGTTTTGACACCTTAATGTCAAATCCTGGTGAAAATGACAGATTTTCATGAAGTTATATTTCGAAACCGTTTTCCAAAACCAAAACATATGAGGTAATATCTGTATTGAACCGATTACAAAAAACCTATTGCTGTTAGAAAGTTACACTATTTGAGTGCCATAGGATATTTTTATGGTATAGTTGACTTTCACGCGAGCGAAGTCGCGAACAGAAGCTAGTTTTATTAATAAAACAGAATTGAGTAATAAAACAAAGTTATTGTGATTAAAATCTGCGGACTGAAACAAATACTTGGTGTGTAAATATTTGATCAAATCAGGCAGAATTTGAACATTTTATACGGGTCGTCGAGCAGTTGATTATTTTCAAGCCTCCAAAAAGTGGTATTTTACTTTAGGTATTATAAAATGAACCTAATACATTATGTATTCCGTTAGACATCTGAGTAGAAACTCATGATCAGAGGTATTTAAGTTTATGAAGGAATATGATAATATTTTACTTTGATAATTTTAAATCAAAGGTTCACGCGTTACACACTGTTATAATCTCGTAAGCATCAACATTTCTGATATGTGATTAAACTTAAATTATTATTACTATGTTAATTAATTTTATCCACACGCCTAATTTGCTTAAGACGAATCCGTAGTGGTAGCCCGCGAAATTCAAATTTTCTTACGTTATATACAATTACGGAAATGAAACCAAACAACGGCAAATCTAACTTATTGATGACTAGCTGAGCCCCGTGATTTCACCCGCGTAGACCGCGATAAAAGGTAGCCTATGTGTTAATCCAGGGTATAAGCTATCTACGTACCAAATTTCATACAAATCGGTCCAGCCGTTTGAGCGTGAAAAAGTAACAAACATACAAACACACACACACTCACAAACTTTCGCCTTTAGAATATTAGTGTAATTGTGATTAAATATTATGTAAATACATTATTTGTTACTATCACAAATCATACTTTGATCGAGACACAACCTGACACTGACTTGCAAATGGCATAAAACGCTAGAAAATTTGAATTTCGCGGCCTACCACTGCGAGTCTTAAGTATATTTTGGCAGAATATTTAAGGGGTGTTTATTTTAGCAGGGTAATCAAGGTAAGCCAAATAGATTGTTATGCTTATTATGCTGAGTTATCTTCAATCCCCTAATAAAACTATAACAAAATCAATGATCCTTGTTTCTATACCCTTACTTTAACATCTCGCACGGAAACATATTTTCGTTGACATGACAAATACCGAAGTATATTTACTTCCCACATTAATATTTGTATTCCGACCAAGCACACCCTACGAATAAGGCACAATAAACATACAGAATTTTAGAAATATGTGAATATATTCTGTAGGAGGAAAACGCGGATGATCCTTATTCGATTCTTCGTCCCACATGTGATACAAATGGTAAATAATACTAAGTTGGTATATTGGGAAATATCGAATGTTATATTAATTTCGTAATAGAAATAACTTATCCTATTGCGGACTCTCCAATTAGTTCAGTAACCGTTATAGCAATATCAGTTTCTGCATCTAATTCGATCAGTAACTAAATAGGTACTTCTTAAGTGTTTTTAGCCTTTAATAATTTTCTGTTGATAACCAAAATGGGACATAATATTATATTGTTACCCACTCGTGTTTATCTGCATCCACGGGACAATTTGCATTAATCAGACCCTGGCAATAAGCCAAGATAACACAGAAAAATAAGATAAATGACTAATTTCACAGATAAGCCATTTCATAAAAATATAATGCTTAATAAAACACCGTATAATAAACGAATATCTTAAGGCTGAACCATTTCGTTTTATCTTAACATTTTTTTTTTAAGATTGCATTTTTGTATCACCACTCAGGCCGAAAGTAAGGGAGAATATTTAAGTCTCACTTACACTTAGCCCGCAAATATATTGCGGCAATTTAGACCAAACGGGGAGGTAGAATTACTGGGCCTTGAGGGTGTAGTTGCAGGTTGGGGTGGCAATGATAGCTGTGTGGATTTAGGAAAATTAATAGGCTAGTCAAGTAGCCTAGCCAACCTTTTAAATAGAGCTTTGGCAACGGGCCTGAAAAATGCAAGGAGCAGGCTTTATGATGAAAGAGCACTTCATAAGACTACTAATGGTCATGTGGAACTTTTTGACTAAGCTATGCTTGACTTGAGTGGTTTCACTAATTCAACTTCAGATTAATTCAGCCACAGCACACAATTTTATTACTTTGCTGTGATCTTTATATTAAAATTCATAGTTCTATTTCTCCTTCATTATCACCACAATTTCTGTGGTCATTGCCAATTAAAATCTACTAAAATTGACGCTAATACTGCGCCCCTACCCCACCGTATCACTTAACTCATGGCTATCATACGGTAAATATCATACGCTCTGTTATCCCCTTGACTATAAACGTTTACAGACATAATTACAGCATCCCCGTGAGGGACAGCCTCACTAAGTAACCCTCATTTGGTCTGTTAAACACAATTTTTTCTAACCTCCCCAGAATTTAGGAAAAACAGTTGATGAAATGTAAATAAGTAATGAGATTTTTAGAAAGATATACCTCGCCCGTAGGCTTTTCGTAAATGGGAAATGGGCACGTCGAATTAACTAAGTTATTTTTATACTGGTTTAGAATAGGTAATAGGGATCTTTTCTCTGGGGTGTCGCACGAGGTAACTCAATTTTGTTTTTTTTTTCCAGAGATTTGGCCATTTATTGTAGACTGATGTATCTTCTAAAACCGGTTAAGTGCGAGTCAGACTCGCACACGAAGGGTTCCTTACCACCGTACAATATTTAACACTACAAATTTTAAAAAAATACTTCAGTTTAAAAAAAAACACGTTTCTTGTAAGTATATTTGTTTTTATTTTTATTATTTGTTGTTATGGCAGCAATAGAAATACACAATCTGTGAAAATTTAAACTGTCTACCTCTAACGGTTCATGAGATACAGCCCGCTGACAGACACTCGGTGGGACAGCGGAGGCTTAGTAATTAAGGTTCCTTTTGACACCCTTCGGGTACGGAACCCTAATAACAAGGCTGATAATTTTTTTTTTCATTTCAGCGAAATCAAATCAAACTACCAAAAAATCTTCATAAACTTACTATTTTTGTATAACATTGAACACACCCCTATATTAGCAAATTAAAAAGCTTTATAAAGAAAGTAAAATACTACAGGATTTTTTTGGCAGAAAATTATGCCCCTATTAACTACAACGCCCGCGGGCCTTTGACCATTTTTTAAAAGCATCGTTCTCAATTCTTTGCAAGTCTCAATGGTTTTTCGATATTTTATTTATACCTTGTTGCGAGAAAAGCCTATAAAGTCTCGTTTAGAAGGGAAACAATGTTCCCTAAAACACAATAAACTGGAGATTTTCTTACAGGTGCTCTGAAAAGAGGTCGAGGTCAAAAAACGCTTTATTTTAGGCGTTACTTCAATGCGGAGATGGCTAGAGGCAAGATGTAGAATGGCCGTAAGGTTAGATGTGAGAATATAGAAGACTTCAAGGGAGAAATTGAAAACGTTTTCAACTTATTATTACAAATATTATGGGTAGTATTCTTACAGTAACAGGTCTACTCCAGAAGCAGTTATATTTTATAGTAATGTACAAACAGACTTAAATTGAAAGAGCATATAATTAAATAACCATATTTTTGGACGAGGCCTATAGCCTAATTATAAGACAAGAAAATTGTATTAGGTACCTTATTTTAATTTAAGTATAACTTCAGCGACAAAAAAATACTCTAAGTGACAAAGATCAGCGGTTTTACTCTCTTGGAATACTTAATTGGCTTAAAAAGAAGAGATTACACGTCTTCCGATATCGTTCTCACATGTATAATTTCAACTTGAATGTTATACTAATATTTTGTAGCAATATTTTGAGAATGAGAATGAAATAGATGAGAGTGTAAGAGCGCTGAAAGGGATGAATGTTGGGAAAGCTGCAGGGTAAGACAGAGTGTCTGCTGGAATGCTGAAGGGCGGTAACGGGGTAGTAGCAAATCTCTTGTGCTGGATCTTTAATATGTGTTGGAGACATGGCCGTGTGCCGGATGATTGGTGCAAGGCTGTAATCTTACCACTATATAAAGGAAAAGGCTCTCAGCGGAAGTGTAAAAACCACTGCGGCATTCATTAGTCTTTTGAGTGTTGCAGGCAAACTGTATGCGAAGGTTTTGATTAATAGAGTGATAAGTGTGTGTTGGGTGTTGCAAAAGAAGCATGAAAGTATAATAAATGCTGTGGAAATGCGTTCCTTGCGAAGCATGTATGGTGTGACTATGAACGATAAGCTGAGGAATGATGTGTTATGGCAACGGTGTGGTTTAAATGAAGATGTAATGGCAAAAAATGAAAAGAGTATAATTTATGGTTAGATTGTTTTGTCATGTTGAGAGGATGAATGAAAGGCGACTAACAAAAGGTGTTTACAAGGCAGATGTGAGTCGAAACGCCGGGACACGCCCTATGAAGACATTTAGTGACCTTATTGGTAATGTTCTTCAGAAAGGTCAGGTGCGTAGTACTCGCAACCGGCGCGCGTGTATGACCAGATGTATGAACATAAACGAAGCAAAATTAGTATGTAAGGATCGTAGCTGGTGGCGTTCTGTAGTTTCTGCCTACCCCCACATGGCAAGAAGGCGTGAGCTTGTTATGTATGTATGTATTTTGATGAGTGTCCTTGGAGTTTCTTGACCGTACTTCTCTATAGGAACCTACTACGCTTGGAATGGGCAACGAGCTTCATCTTTCTGACTGACTAACTCCATAACAATTAAAAGTGCCTGTAATTGGTTTAATTGAAATAAATGCTTTGAGTTTGAGTTGACTTTTAAGTTTGAAGTCAAAATTACCTGCAAATGACTCGTCAAAGTCAATTGATCAGTTTCAATGAGCACTCCTCCTCGGATCTCATCCAGGGACACGGTGCTGTTCCCTCGATACCAATGCATCTCTGGTACCGCATCACCAGGATGCAGGTGAAGAATGGCACATTTGATAGACAACGTCTCCCCAGTTTCTAGAAACGCCTCTTTACTCATCTTTATTGAAGGCGCTGTGAACAAAAATTCAAATTGTAACGCTCGATTTTATGTACAGACGCCAGCACATCAAGCTACTACAATCTGTCAAATTTCATGAATAGATTTTCCTCTGTAACGCTCAAGCATTAGGTTCAATGTTGATTGGGAAAATTTGACAGTTTCGGGTGGCTTGAACTGCTGGCGTCTGTACCTAAAATCGAGAAGCCAAACTAGGTGATAATAAAATGTTAGGTAGATACAGAGCTCACAAATAACCCCAATTATTATTACAGTGATGTTATGGCAATCAAATAATAGACTCCCCATTTCTTTTCTCTTTATTTATAGGCCACTAAGTTTATGTTATAGTGCGCGCGGAACTAGTTGGCCGCGCCTTATGTGGCGACAGGGGTGATAATAATGACAGTGATAATTATAATTAATAATTAATGAAAAAAACATTAAACACATGCATGCACCACCATGTATGTGTGCACCACCATTAAACTTAATTATCATCATCTTTGTTATATTCATTCTCATTAGCTAAGGAGCGGCCAACTAGTTCCGCGCGCACTATAGTAAAAACTTACGATGCACAGTCAACTTGTACCGCCTCAGCATTGGAGGGTGTGTGGAAACATGACAGCAGTATACACCAGAGTCTTGGACCTTAGCGTCTGCTAGTGCCAGCTTCCAATTTTCACCAGCTAAGTCTACCCTGTACCTGAAACAGAAAGAATATTGAAATAATTTTAACAAACATGGCTGCATAAAACCATGACTTCATGATTAAAAAGCTCTGGTGCTGGTTGCTTCTGCAACTGCTTTATTTTTGCTCCATCACTTCGAATTTTCCTTTTTAATGTCCATCTAAATCAACAGTCATTTATTAAAATTAGGCTGAGAATCAGCACTTTTTGAAATCTCAAAACCTTTTAGAAGTATAACAAATTTTTGAACTCAGACATATACTTTTAGTAAAGATATCACACTGATACCAACGAGCCATTCCGATCGAAAGCAATATTTTAACACAAACACACATCCTATACGGATTGTGGCATGCGTAAATAAGAAGTTATATTTATGGACGAGCCCTCCGATGGAACGCGCGTTGGTATTGTGAGTTCGTGAATGGACTTCGGCTTTCAATGGTACTGAATAACTGATAAGTATATTAGAAGTGAACATGAATCGGGAAACATGTCTGCATGATAATGGGCGATGTCTATATAATAATTGAGACAGAAAATCTTATGCTTTTTATTAGAATTCATTTACTTTATAATATACACTGGAAAATCTTAATAAAAAGCAAGGTCTGTGAACGGTGACTAGAAAAAAATCGTTCCTACAGTAATCTCAGCAATTTAAACTGTTAAATCTATAAATTATTATTATTAAGGTTTTGATACTTATTAAAATACCAATGAACTGACCAAAATAAATGAAGTCTCTTCTTTTGTGCTCGTGCTGTCAAGTTTACGTGGGTTTGGTTGGGTTTAAATGTCGACGGACCGGGAATCGAACCTGTCCTAGGTTAGCTTAGGTTAGAACTACTTTCATTACTACAAGTTTTTGTTTACTAAGGCACCTACCTAAAATCTGTTGTGTGTGTATCCAAGTCTATTGTTAGAAGCTCCAAATTTTCATCTTCAGATACTCTTATCCAAGAAACCTGTAACAAAATGTCTAAATCATTTTCTTTTCCTTATGAAGTAAATTATAATCCCAAAGTAGGAATATTTGATACCGTTTTATCTCTTAAAGCTGTCACTTTGCAGTCAAATATGACAGTTGATCCTGTATCAGCGTCAATTATTGTATCTTCTGAAGTGGTGCCTTCAAATGATGGCGGACGAAATCTGGATAAAAAGAAATGAAAATTAATAAACTGAAGTCTTAGCGAGTATATGCTAAGTAGGTTTATTTAAAAAGAGAAGAAGGAATCAGTAGTCTTTATGCTTTTCATAGACTGTGCTGCAGTTTTTGACATTAATGCGATTACAGAGACACAAAACGAGAGAGGGGAAATAATTAGCAAATCAGTACGACCGTGACCGTTTAGCTATTATGTTTTTTCTTCAATGTCGAAGTATGTAGATTTCAAGTCTTGACATTTCGCAGCATTGACATAAGACAATCCAAATATTTCAGAAGGTTCCTGTGATAATTTACAAAAGAAATTAATTAAATTTGTAAGGTTCCTTTTTGTTCCAGTTTAATGCTCAGTGACCCGTACCCGTACCCGTATTTCGTATTTTATTCAAGAAATATCGGAATTGGAGAAAAGGCTTGGATTTAAAAAATAATATTTTTCTGCAGTAAGTACTGTGTTTTTATCGAAACCTTAAATCCGAATTTCTATGTTTGAACCTCGTCTGCCTATGTAGGTACCAGTGTTTGTTTAAAGAATAAATAAATAAATCAATCAATCCATCCAATTTCGTGAATTCGACAGCTAAGCAAATAAGGGTGCTTTTTCAACAACCCAGTAATAAAATTATCGTAAAAGGATTTCACATGTAGGGATTAAAGGTCCTTTCTGTTAGGTAACCTAGCCCTTGTTTATTCAACTAAGTGTTCGAAAGGTCCTATTCAGTTCAGATCAACATTTGCATGCATAAAACAAGGATTTGTATCGGATTCTGGCTTTATACTGGGATGTGTTGTCTCAGACATTACGTATGAACGCGTTAGGGAATTCTCGTTTGGTGACATATTGTGTATTTTGTTTGTCTGTTCCAATTCCCGATGCTGCTCTGATATTATGTTTATTTGTTTACTGCGGTGGTTGGTTTGTCAATATTATAGTTTATATTAATTGACTAGCGCGTAGCTTACATATGCTTGTTAAAACGTGAATGATCATGTGACGGTTGTCTGACGATGGAAGAGAAAACGTAATTGTACCGAGTAATTGTTGGGCTCCTATTTTTCAATATTACGCCAAAAATCTTCTTAGATAAATACAGCCTTCTCAAAATACACGAAGGTATATCTTGTAAGACCATACTAAACATAAAACGAGCAAGGATCTAAATGGACCTTACGCAAACCGTCACGAAAAGTCAATAAATTACTTGATTATGTTTCTGCTCAGTTATGATAAGGTCCAATAACGTAGGAACAGAGATCAGGCCCCAATTTTAAACTCCACATAAATTATGTTTAAGTTTGATGATTAAAATCCCGAATTTGGCCCAGGAATTCCCTTCGTTAAATTTCGGATAATTAACAAACTTAATCAGCTTTCTGGATTCCGTACTGTAGGTTAGTAAAGTGAATCAACAACCACAAAACCTTTTATATAAACAACCGTGTTTGAATAAAATTATTTCGTAGTATAAGTTTAAAATATAAATGGTAGTGTGAAAGTAGACCAGGTGGCAGGTTGTGCATAAACTCTCTTGTTATATTAATTTTGTTGGTGAGTGTATCTAAAGTAATTATAACAGGAGACCACCCTGACTACACTCCCGCACACGCACGTTCCAGTTTCGTTAGCTAATTAGGTTGCCAACCTAATATTAAGGATAAAGGAAGGACTCCACAAAGAGGAAAATAATAAACAATTTCGTCCAACAAACTTTTCTTATTGCATTAAGTGAAAATCATTTCATTTTTATTTGTTTATATTCAAAGTGTTCTAATTGCTACAAAAATTTGTTTTTTATTGATTTTTTGGTAATTGAGCTTCACTCGTGACATGATAGGTAATTGTATAATTAATCTTAAAATTTAAAAATAATGACTTATTTTTGTTTTATGATTAATCCGAACGAACGAAAAAAGAATATAAATAAATTGAGCTCAACAACATAAATCACTAGAATAATATTAATAGAACAAAAGTTCCTGTAAAGGACGAATGGTATAAAACAGTCTAGTAGGTATAGATGCTCTTTCGCCAAATCATGTATTTAATTTTATTGTAGAAAGAAAGAAAGAAAAATATTTTATTTGGGACACGCACAGGAAATACAAACAGTAAAAAAGGAGTATATAAAACTAACAAAATTAACATTAAAAAAAAAAAAAACAATACATAAGAAAAAAAATAGACCTGTGCGGGGCCAAAAAGGCTCCTATCTCAGCATAAAGCTGCGATATTTAATTGTAGTGCTACGTCAGTGAAACGTTAAAAGACCGCTGACCCATCTTACCTAAAAATAGTTGCATGAATTCGACGGAATATTCGTTAAGTACAAATGTATGCTTGCCTTTTGTCTTCTGCCAGTTAAACTTCTCAAGGATTTTAATTATTTGTCGTTGAATATCTTGTTGAAAATTGAGATAATCTTTGTTAACGCTTCATAAATTAATTCGAGTAACAACTAAAGAAAATACCTTTAAATTGGGCCGTTTAAGTTTGTTGGCAAATAAAAAGAATAGTAGAAAAGTAATTTGTAAGGACTTGAAATTTGGTGTCGTGGCGTTTGGAACAAGGTCTTAAAATGTGTGAGAGCTCTTTACGTGTTTTATGCAGTAAGCTTATTAGCGTTACAACGAAAATGCTTTCACGGTAGGTACCGAGAACTGTACGTTAATTGTAGAACTGGCGATTTCGCACTTAAGTCAGCATTTCTAACTTTATGATAAATTATGATAGTTTGTGATACCATGAAATTGAGTTTCGTTGCAAATAAGTATCAGACATATAAAAGAGCATTACGAACAAAAACATTATGAAAAACTTTTCACAGATATCTTAGTTTGACAGTCAACAAAATGTACAATCTTAGAGTCTAAAAATAATCAAATAATGTTTTATCGTTCCCGAACTACACAGCAAAGAAAAAGAATCCCGCATACAGATAAAGACAGAGTTATGATATTATTCCGAGTCTAATTTACAAAAAGGAACAACTCTAACATATGTTAGGAGGAGAAGCTGTATATTTTTATACAAAAGAAAAAGTGTGACCCGACGAGGCCCATTTTATTCAAACTGGTAACGTTTGTATGGACGTGATACGCTTTCAAATTAAAGGGATGCAACTCACACCGACGTGTAACGTAAAGGCCCCGGTGTAATTTAATTATTTTTGGGGACTGTTTACGTAATTACAAGTTTTAGGCTTTGACGAAATATTATTTGATAGTAATTATGCGTACCTCTATTATCCCTTCGTATAAGTAATATGATATTCGTTACTGTTTCAATGAAACAGTTACTCAGAACTTACACGAGCCCTGAGTTAGTTGCATATATGCTGGAGACAGCAGTTTGAGATCTGTGTGAACAGTTTACGTACAACTTGAAGCCCAACAATGAGCTACATAAGTTTGAGGCACACAGTAATATATCAAGTTTCATAATGTTCTAAATGATAACAGCAAACTGACCGCTGAAGACATAAAGGCAAGAGAATAAAGAACTATGGCAAAACTACTGTTAAAAGACTTACTTATTCCAAAAAAACCTTAGCTGGATTCAGTTTATCTTGAGTAATTAATTTAAACATTGAACTAAACTATCCCCGCGAGCTTATCGTGTTTGTGTAGAAATCATACATCACCTGATACAATGCAACAAAACTAATCTTCAGCTTAGTACAATGAAACTGACTTAGCCACAACGGTTTATTTCTATAACAAAATTAAATTGAATGCTCACGATACTAAATAACCAACACCGAACCACTTCATTCATAAACGCGTCCCATATCACTTCTGAAAACAAAACACGAGCACCGAATTCAGACCCTAACAAGATTAGCGTTCGGTGTAACAAAAGCCTTTGACTTGGGCCTGAAAAGGATCTTCATTAGGGCGGACAAATGAGATACTGTTGGTCGGTATTACTGAAATTAGTTTCAGTGTTTAACAAAACGTGTTCCTACACACCGAAATGTTTTCGGTGTAGTGATTTTTGGAAGCTATGAGTAGTGAAGTTTTTTGATTGGGATGTGAAAGAGCTTCAGGAGCTTCCGCATTGTTGAAATTATCATCATTTCCCGAGTTGGAATTGTCTGTAGAACCGCCTGTTAGAAATATAGTTAAAGATTTCTTCAAAATTCGATAGATAAAATATATAATCGAATTCGATATAATTCGAACTATAGGACGGATCGCGATTGTTCGATAGAGATAACGGCACAGGCAACTGAAGGAACGCGGGTGGGTTTTAGTCAGTAAAAGTCTGACACGCCTTCCTGCTCCGCCCAGAGCGGGAGAAGTCATTTGATGATTTGCCATCCACAAAAAAAAGGTTAACTAAAGGACACAGTAAGATGTCATAATAAATAGGTCTCGCGACAGAAATAAATGGCGTGTAAGAAAGCCATCAAAAGAATATTACTGCAGTATCTAAAAGATTTGATCTTCGATCAGCGCGTAAATTCCACTGTAATGTTAGATCTTTTTAACATTAGGCTTTCTTTTAGGTATTCTAAAAAATGTGTTTGTGGAGAATAAAAAAAGAATTACTTTAACGAGACTGCTTTGCACATCTAACAGGCCATAAAAACGTATCTGAAAAATATATTTTATGTACTGGTAAAAATGTTTAGTCGGTTCTAAATTCGCGACAAGAAAGCGGCTAAAACAGTTCCAAAATACATTTGGAAACCTAACATCTGTGCCACTACTTTTTCCAGGCAAACGTAAACGCTAACTTTGATCTTAAATCACATTTACATTTTAAGTGCTTATTTTCAGCCAAAGCATGCCTAAAAAGTGTTCGAAATGAGCCATAAAAATTCACAAAGAATAGCTTTAAAACTCTCTTGGTATCCATAAAACAAAAGGTCAGCAACAAAATGCCTTATCATGATAATTTTGTTTATTGTAAGTAATCACTTTTATTGTGCAACTTAATGGCAAAGATGGACTTTTATAGTGTCTTGTATCTGTCGTCGTTATATCTTGGCGAAAATTCATAAAAAATAGTAATTGTAAAGAGTTTTCAATAAAATCATTTAGTAAAATGGATCAACCATTTTACCAAATGATTTGAACTCTTTTATCAAATGATTTGAAGAGGAGCTCGTGGCTAAGTAATAACAGCCGCACGGGTCGATCCATCAGGTTAAGCTACGCTTGCCGGGGTTGGTCAGTGGATGGGTGACCATCTTTACATACCGAGACTCCTCCGTGCCTCGGAAAGCACGTTAAGCCGTTGGTCCCGGTTGTCATTCGTGGATCTTTGACAGTCGTTACGGGTCGTCAGAAGCCCGAAAGTCTGACAACCAGTCTTACCAAGGGGTATCGTATTACCCAGTTACTGGGTTGTGGAGGTCAGACAGGCAGTCGCTCCATGTAAAATACTGGTATTCAGCTGCATCCGGTTAGACTGGAAGCCGACCCCAACATAGTTGGGAAAAGGCTAGGCAGATTGATTGATTTGAACTCTTTTATCGACGCTTCAAAGGCAAAATTTACTGAGTGACATTTTGGGTCTTATAGTTATATCCATAGTTCTTGATTTTTCTACGTCGCTTGGTCGAAGTCTTCCTACAACGACTTTTGATGTCGCTTACCTACTTTTTCTTGTAGACTTAGCGACGAAATTTTTGACTTCTTTTTAAGAAATGTGTGTTGTTAAGATTCTTATAGCCAAAAGCCAGAAATTTTAGTGATAGTTAAGTTACTTTAGTTCGGTGTACAAAAGAATCGGCACCAATATCTAATTATTATTAGACATATAGCTAAACCGTCTCAAATTCATAATCTATATAAATAAAAAGAGAAGTCCTGACTGACTGACTCATCAACGCCCAGCCCCAACCCTTCGACCTAGAAAGCTGAAATTTTGCACAGAGGTTAATTCCCTTTATATGTAGACAAGGAATAAGGAAGGAATGCCCGGTAGTACGTTCCTGTGGGACGCGGGCGAAGCCGCGGGCAAAAGCTAGTCTTCAATATCTGATTCTGGTATAGAATCTTTTTACATTATTAGCCCTTGGGATACTAGAGTACTCAGTATGTGCCTTCCTGATTACAATAACAATCCAACTTTCTAAAACAAGAGTTACTTAAGCTAAATTTAGTGAGACACGTCAATTTATAAATATAGTTTAAGCAGTTTCGCCTCGATTACCCAACCTTTTTGGTTTTGGTTAGGTTATTTTGTTCCGATGCCAATTCGATATAATTTCTCTTTATTACATTTTTATGTACCTACTTTTCCAGATCAACGCTTATTGGTTATAGTATATTTTTCCCGTTTCTATTTACAGGTAAAATTAACTAAGTAACACTTAACTTTTGAAATACTAGTGTATTAGAATAGTTCAATATGCCACGATGTAGATGATAAAATAAGATTTCCAAAACAGTAAGAATTATTCCAGTGGGATGTTGCTTTTCAATCGTTGATAATGATCATATCTTAATGTATAAAATGAGAGTTCAAGTTAAACTGGTAAGTTACAGGCTACGAAAGCCATGACCAAATTTCCTCATTAGGAGTTCCAATTTGTTCTTATGATTTGCAAATGCAAATTTTCTGGGCCAAGGAATGAGAGCATCTGAGAATGCAATTTCGTGAAGGATTTATGAATAGAATTGTAGATGAGGCACGATTTTAATTAAACTGTACGATGCTGATTAAGAGTTAGCATGGAAAAAAGAAAATTAAAGAATAAGTTTGCAGAAAAAAATGTTATTAGAATGTTCGTTTAGAGCAAAAGATTTTACAATCATTATGAAGCGACTGCAAAAATGCGAAATATATTCGCACAGAAAAATTATAATGAAAGACTAACCTCCGTCCTTCAACATTGAATAGGCTTCAAAAATATTTTCATGTTTATAAACTCTGTTATCACTTTATAAATGTTTAGAAATCAGCTTTATATAATAAAAAAATCCAGATTCAAAACTTACTTGTCATGAAAATGCTTATTGCTTGTCGCATACGAATCGAAAATATAGTTGAGCATAGGCGAGTCCACTTTCCCATGCTTCATCCCTTTCCTAGGCTTGCTGGTGACCCTGAGGTTCCGGAAGACTGTTGGGGGCGGCGTCATCATTGTTGACGAAGGCGGGTTGCTTGGTTCAGTGCCTGGTGAACCTAAGCGGAAAAATCTTCGATTAGTTATGGCCAAGCATGCAGCGTGGTCCTTCATGGTTAGCATATAGACGATTTTCTGGATTCACACATAGTTGTTTAAAATAGTTTGTTTTGTTGTTGTTTGTTTAATGCGTTTTCCATCAGGAATTGCTCAGTGGCAGCTTGGAGTCTGGATTTGTGACAAGTTGATGGCAATAGGCTCGACCCCTATTAGCCGACGTTTTATTCGCGCACTGGATTTTCAACACTCTGCTTAGCGCCGAGAGTTGAAAATCCAAGGGTGTGTTTTTTCGACACGCTGGGATGCACTTTGTTGTTGTTATGTTGGATTCTAAATGCTCGGCTCAACACCGAGAGTTGAAATTCCAGTGCGCGATAAAATCCCGCCGCGATATTTTTACGTCCGTGCGAACGTCGGCTTACTGCGTCGCTGGATCGGACTTCATACGTCTACAAGTATGTACTACATACTACGTGGATAGTGGGAGGTTCGACTCCAGACTTTAGCATAAGATTATTGTTAGGATACTAACATTAGTTTTAGGTTTTGTTTACTAACACTGTATGGATCTCTGTGGTCTGACAATAACCGCCTTATTACAAAACAAGTTTCTCTAATGTCTCGCTGATGGTGGCGCGTGTTTTGGATCATTTAACGAATCCATGCGTCAGGTTCGTGAACGGTCGCTGTTTTTGTAGGCTGGTCATACCTTAGTTGCCACGGCTGATTTTAATGTAAATTTTAAATTGTTTTTTTATTACGGACGCTGTTAACGTTCATCGTTCTCACATATAATTGCAACATGAATGATGTAACCAATATTTCGTAACCATATTTTGATTTAAAAGAGTGTTCGTGGAGATTCTTGCCCGTTCTTCCCCATAGAGATCTACGTTTTGGAATGGGCAACTAGCTTCAATTTTCTGACTTACCTACTGACCGACTCTTTGACAATTCAAAAGTGCCTGTAATTGGTTTAATTGAAATAAATGCTTCGAGTTTGAGTTTGAGTTTTGATCTTCAAACCCAGGTTTAAACCATGGACCCTTTTTTGAATTTTGAACTTTATTCCGACACATTAAGATGTCAGTTTTAAAAAACTGATTACTTAGTACCGGACTATGTTGTCAATTTTGTATAAAGAACTGTATTTCTATCACAGCTAGGTTATTATTACAAAAACTGGCTCGATGGTTTAAACCATGGCAGAAGAAAAACCTCGTTTTGTAATAAGGTTGTAAAGGTTTTATTATATATTATTACATGGGACTTAAACATATCTGCCGAAATGTCGGTGTACTATACTATAGGTTTACTTCTGCCTAACTCTTTGGGGGGTTAAAAGCATGATGTCATTGTATGTTATGTGTTGTTTAACAAAAGACCTAGAAATCTTTTGCTAGTACCTAATTTAAAATATAGATATACCTAACTCTTTGTAAATGTGGAAAAAAATAACCATCTGATGTTGAAAGGGACAAATTGAATGTCTCTTGCAAAACCTTCTGATTTATTACTGAGAATATTTCTACTGTGTCTTTAGACGGCGCAGGTTTTAAGCAAATGAACATTGTGTGTTTTTGACTGTGTACGGTTTCATTACGCTGTTTATTTTACTGTATATTTATAGTGTTCGAATGTTAACTTTTGTACGTCCTACATGTTTATTGAAACAATTGGGAAAATTTTATTTTGCCTTTGTAGTTTTTGATACAAAACGGCTCTTATTATATTTTTACTAGCTATGTCCAGCGGTTTCACCCGCCCGCTTCTCGGTAATGCTCGGTTCTCGTTGGGCAGCCGCCTTCGGCCGGGACTCACCGCGTCGCATCGTATCGCCCGCTCGCACTGTTACCTACTTCGTTTATGCTTAGCGTTCTTTCCGACTTTTTTTTCTTTTTGCTCGGTTCCTAAGGATCGTAGCGTGATGTTAAATAGCACATAACCTTCCTTAAGATATGGGCTATCAAATTAATGCATAAATATTTTTTCAAATGGTGGCAGTTCCAGAGATTAGCGCGTTCAAACAAAAAAACCGTTCAAGCGCGTGTCGGTCCACTCACAAGAAAGGGTTCCTTAGTTGGGATAAATTCATCCAAAACAGACTTAACTTTTTAGTTGAAAAAATGCTCTCCCATATCCGTACGTCACGGTCAATCAATTCTCCAACTACAAATGTAAGTTTGTAATCGAAATAAAAATATTGTTTTGTGATAAAACCACAAATAAACGATTTTTGGACTTTTTACTTTACTTACGTACTGATTGATTCTAGGTCAAGGGAAATTACCCTATAGGTTTTGATTTAATTGCGAATATCAAAATATGCCGCTTACTGGTAGTAGTTTTTTATAGAGCTCCAAGGGACCATATTTGGTATTAATTTCAACGTGACATTAATAGGTACCAAATACCTGTTCAAATCTAGCGTTCCTGAGAAAAAGTCTTGACAGACAGATGAACAGACAACGAAGTGATCCTATAAGATTTTTCAAACGTGAGTAAGTAAGTAAGTAAAATTTTATTTGTATAAACATGGTGTGCATGATACATTGCATGCAGGATAATAACAGATACAGCAAAAAGACACAGACAGACAGACAGACAGACAGACAGACAGATGCAGCATATTCTAACATGTTCAGCCGCATATCGTGTATAAAAAATATATAAAGTTAGTTTAATATTAATGTGTTATAGGTACACATAAACCTTCCCGAATACTTTTTCTAAATGATGGTGAAAACAGCATCACAAGTCGTTGCGTAGTTTAGTAGATCAACGCGATCACAGACACATACACGAAAATAGTCTTTATAATAAGTAAAAATGTAGATATAGATTGATCAGTGACCGTATATATGAAACTAAAACAAATTAATAGCACAGTGCTATTAATTTATTTTAGTTTCATATATTTTATTACACTGCCACGTAGTTTAATCACAAACATTATGTTATACCATTGCCCCTCTAAAAAGCTTATTTTATTCACTGAAAACAGTGAATAAAAAGCACTTTTACTCACTGTTTTGATGTTTGAAAATGGAACACACCAATGTATTCGACCACAGATTTAGAGTACCTAGGCTAGATACGGCATGTTATTAGATACTATGAAAATCGAACGTGTCATCTTTTTATACCTACGATAACTTCACCCCAGCCATTTAGTAATGTGCTCAAAGTAAACATAATTGTTTCAATCGCTAAGCGTCACTGAGCTTACAGACTTTTTTTAACAGTCGAACATGCAGGGCACGCTTGGTCGTGGCTTGCCGTATCTAGTGTAAGTGTAATCTTTGTATTCGACCTATATTGATGTGTTCTAAATTCAATTTGATTAGTCGACATTTTCGACAAGGAGTTTAGCATTAGAATAAAAACTGTTTTGTGTTCTTTGCTGTCCTTAGTAAATTGGCGCTATTTTGAATACTGTAAGTTGTACGAACACAAAGTTTATTGTTACTTTAATCTTTAATTTTGTGTTTGTTTAGTGTTGTTCTAATCTATTATAAATGCATTCTAGTGATGAACATGTGTTAACACCTGAGTTTATGAAAGAGAGGGCGGCCGATACAGTGGAAATCTTGCTACCCAAAAAATCACGGCTGGTTTACATCAAAGCCAATTTAACTTTCCTATTTCTTCATTATATGTCTATTTTCACTTAAATCTTTCTTTTTCTCGTAGTCATGGTAGAGAGTATAGTATGCAACTCTTGAATAAAACGCATTTATATCGAGGGCCATGAATCACTCGCGTCGCTCAGGATTCTAACACTTCATGAATCACTCCCTACGGTCGTGATTCAATCGTTAGAATCCTTCTCTAGCTCGTGATTCATCTATGGCCCTCGCTTTAAATCCGTCCTTTATTCACTAATTGCATAATATACTTTTATACTGTCATCGCATTCAAATGCAACTGATAGCACTAAACTAAATTATCAAACTCATGTAGCTATTATTTCGCTAAGCGCTGTTATTAATGAATACTAGACAATGGCGGTAGCATTAATGTTATTGTCGTGACAGTACCGTTAATAATTAATCATAATATTCAGTAACACAGTCACTACAAGATGGCGTAATATTTTGTTATCAGTTGTTACTATCTAAAATCAAACATCTTGGCGTGTAAATATACTAGGTATAAACAGAAATATTTACTTTAGTTAACTTTTTACCTTTTTTACCTTGTGTTTGTGATCTGGGTAAATAAATCATAAGTATTTTTCTAATATTTTTTATTGATCTTGTGAGAAATACCTACTTCATACCTATATTTTAGGTTTATTTTTACAAGAGCTAAGTAGAGGAAGACCAAAGAAACGGTGGATGGACTGTGTGAAAGATGATATGGCTAGAACTTGGCTGACTACCGAGATGACGACTAATAGAGAAGTATGGAAAAAGAGACATGTTGCGCCGACCGCAAATAGATGAATTAGAGAGTGGGATAAGGGCAGGAAAATGATGATGATTAAATAAAAACTTTTTACAAAAAAAAACAACCGACTCCCAAAAAAACACTACAAAGTGAAAAATAACTTTAATTTCGGAAGTCGGTGTCTTTGGTTTTTTGTTAACTTTCGTTTTTTTGGCCACCGACTTCTGAAATTAAAGTTATTTTTCACTTTGTAGTGTTTTTTTGGGAGTCGGTTGTTTTTTTTTGTTGTAAAAAGTTTTTATTTTTCACTTTTTAGTGGTGCCTACCTCACACAAATCTGAATACCACTCTGCAAAATAAATTAGAGCATCATCCACATAGACTAAATGGGAAAACTACGTATTAAATTATTGAAGCTAACTCAAATGCCACTCATCAGAACTTGAAGATATTTTTTGCGACCATCTCAGGAGTAGTTATACAATTTCAAATAAAAACTTTGCAAAAAGGCAAATACGTCGTTTTAGTTGACGGAGATAACGAGGCTACGAAATCTGCTTTCTGACAATCAAAGCCACACATATACAACTCAAGTAACGCAACTTGAAGCGGCATATAGTTAGCATCCAATCATTTATAGCCAGAGTGACAATTCCAATAAGCCCAAACACGGCTGGGATACATTGTTCTATTACTGAGTTCCGATGCGTACCTTCCGGCTTCTTCATCAGATCGGTTCGATGGTACCATTTTCATCAGAACCATTTATTACACATACAGCTTCGTCATAGTCGCTTAACTATTAATCGAGATATCTTATCGCCACCCGTGAAATACTTATCATCGTTGAGGAGTTCCCATGGCTTTCTGTTCTTCATCAGTTCCACTTCATCAGATGATACTTTCTGAATGCAAATGCTTGATTTGTTGATGAAAATACCAAAATAACTATATGTATGCCTATAATATTTGAGGAGTTCCCTCGATTCCTCATGGATCCCATCATCAGAACTGGATTTTGTCAAAAATGGGACCAATCTGGAAGTATACCCTTTCAAATAAAAAAAGAATTTTCCGAATCGGTTCATAAATGACGGAGTACTGAGGTAACAAACATACAAAAAAAAAAAAAACACAACCGAATTGAGAACCTCCTCCTTTTTTTGAAGTCGGTTAAAAATACGATTGATAGTTAGCTGGGGCTACCATCATGCCTCCTTAGTGACTACAGCCAAAATCTCAAAGGATTTTGTGTATTTGTAAACTGAATAAATATGGGTAATCTAATCAGTCAATTAATCACTGTACAGTAGGAAACTATTGCAGTCTCCTCTATTATAATAGAGCACCCAACCTGAAGAGACTCATCCTATAGTTTTCTATATAAACTACTAGAATTAAACTTTGATGTACATAAAGTTAATTGGATAGTTATTTAAAAGAAACACTTATACCGCTTATCAGTCGAAAGGACTCTCTAACTAAAACTTTTCCTATTCTAAATATGAAATAGTTGTACTATATACTCATAATTATACAATAAATTGCCAAAGTGTATCAGAAGTGAGGAAATTGTTAGCCATTTAAAAAAAAGTTGTTCCTGTTTCTAGTTGAAAAGACACGTATTACTCGATTGAAGACTTTTTAAATGACAAATTATGACTAAATTTAATTATATTATTAATTATTAAACATTCTTAATAATTAATAATATAATTCAATTACTTTATTTTATGCGGCTCATGACATTTTTCAATTGCTTCATTTCTTTCATCCAAGACTTTATTAATTATGACAGTAAAAATAACCTGCTTACTAATATTATATTTGTATGCCGATTATTGGCCGAACATACATATCAGCTAAAATGTATAAATAACACCTTTTTGTTCACAAATAAAGATTGATTTGATTTGATTTGATAATTTGTCATTACTTATTAAACACTCATGGAGGTCAGTTGGCAAAGCCCTCCAAACAAAATCTCTGTAGTACCTACTCGTACCTATAGTAGTATTGTACTTGAAAGTAGTTAATGACACTTCATGATCTAATACAATTTTCTTAAAAATACGGCTTATTACTAAAATAATGAATTTACCTGTAACGTTCGCATGGGGGGCGATGGCCCTCGTGAGCACCGCCATTACCAGCACGATGCGGTGCATGCCGCCGCATCCTACCCGCTCAGCAGGTTTCCTGCAAATAAAATAATACACCTGTGAAGTGAAATCGTTACTGGCTTAAATCGACCTATAATTTTCCCAATGCCCTCAGGCCTTTAGTCTTTGAAAGAGAGTGTACCGTAGTCCACGCGAGCGTAGTGCGGGTTGGTAGGTACGTTACTAACTAATTTCCCCATGTAGGTATTTCATCACCTCAATCAGTCCTCATAATCATCAATTCCGAATAACTAGCAGCCTACTTAGCCCGTATTGGGATTTTGAACTGGCATTTTGGAAGTTCAACGATTGCATGGTATGGAATGAGGAAAATTTCGTAACCTGGAAAGTTTTGAGCATGAATGTCGAAGGCTATAAGAGTAGGGGAAGACTTAAGAAACAATGGATGTACTGTTTGAAAGATGATATGGTTAGAAAGGGGGTTGACTACCGAGATGACGACTAATAGAGAAGTATGGAAAAAAGAGACATGTTGCGCCGACCCCAAATAAATTGGGATAAGGGCAGGAGAATTAGTAAATGATGATTTTGGTAGTTTAACGACGTTGGCGTATAAGTTGATTATCGCTAACACGAATTTTGAAAGAAACTCATTATTAGTGTTGCATCATTTTATTGCGTGTGTAATTAGATTTGTACAAAATATGTCAAGTGTACAAATACCTACACTTGTAAAATTACGAAACAAATGCGTTTAATCATATTACTATAGAGGAAGAGTAGTTCATATTCATGAGTTAATAATCCCCTGAAAGTTAGTTAATGAATTCTAAATCAGCATGGATTGTGTATGTAACCTACATTAGCTTATCGTTGGTCACTGGCAATTGCGGTTGGGTTTCCGTATCAGGCTACATAAATACGTACCATTTTGCCCGTCAGGTCATCCGGCCTTCCCAGTTCTACTGATTTGGCAGCTGTTTGACCTATCTGTCGGTTTGCATTAGAAGTCAGCCACCAAACCCTAAACTTGCTACATTAATGTAAAGTTTCAGGTGCATATGATATGAAGAAGAAGGAGGAATAAACCAGTATAATTAAGTAAGTTTAGACGAAGGGGGAATTCAATTATGTATACCTGCTTACTATCTTTTGGTAATATCAAGCCAAGACACGACACGGTTGGCGCAGTGGTTGAGCGATTGACTGCTGCGCAGCATGTCGCGGGTTCGATTCCCGCACGGAACAAATATTTGTACGACCTACAAGTATTTGTTCCGAGTCTGGGTGTTTTTCTATCTATAATATGTATGTATGTATTTACAAAAAAAAAATGTATATAAGTAGTTTATCAGCCATCTCGTTACCATAACACAAGCATTAGGTTGCTTAGCTTGGGACTAGATGGCGTTGTGTGAAATGTCCAAGGATATTTATTTATTTATTTATTTAACACGTTGAACGCCAGACTGAAAACCACGTTTAGCCCAGTGGGCCGCGGCGGACACCATGTGACCGCCGGTATAGCGGGTCCAGGGGGCCGCGTCGGACACCACGTGTCCGCATCCCCTCGGTCACTTCAGACGCCTGTAGGCGGCCGACGGGCAGGGTTTCGACTGTTTTAACTAAGGCAAGTGACCCGCGCGGCCCCACAGTAAAACCTGGCCTCTTGGCACAAAAAAAAATCGAGACGACTTAGAATTTATGGGCTTTTCAACAAGTTGTTTCCAAAAATGTTGTAGGTAGATAAAGTAAGTATTTTGAATCATTCAATTGACATTATTTTTTATAGGTAGACATTAATTTTCAGACCTTTTAAGGCACTGTAAAGTCATTAAAATTTTAATCTTTTCAGTCAAGTACGTATCGAATAAGTAGGTAATGGGTTCAGTAGGTAATTTACGAAAGAAAATGAATTAAAGTAATAATATTTGGACATTATTATGTTTATTATAGAAAGAAATCAATCTTTTATGGAAAATAGGTAACTACCATACATAATTAAAGTAATAATGAACTTCTAAAGAAATAATTCTATGTGATAGAAGTTTATGTATAGATTACAGGAAAAATAAAACGATGTCTCTAAATAGCACAGTTTTTCAGAATTCATCAAAAAAAAAATACATATACATGTTGTTACGGAACCCTCGGTGCGCGAGTCCGACTTTTACATAAAGGTCTTCAGAAATCAGTCAATGAAACCTATAAATCTTTATATATATATATCAGTATAGGCTCGAGGGTGCGGGCTGCGCAGCGCGGGGGGAGCCGACAGCGTGACCCGCGCGGCTCCCGCGCAAGGAAAGACGGTTGGACATTCTCGCAGGCCGCGACGGTCACTGGTGTCTGCCATTTGACATCTCGGAAAATAATGAGCAAAACGCTGTTTCTGTAAGTCGCCCATTATTTTTGAGTTAATTCCTGACAATATTTGCAAAAAAACACCTCGGCGGTTTTTGAACGATTCTCGATTTATCGGTGCGGCCCCTGGCGAAAGTATGCTGTCGGACACATGGTGTCCGTTATGGCAGTCAACGTGTTAAGTTATATAGGAGTTAAAGCTGGCTCAAAATGACATAAGAGACAACAAGAAACAACAGAAACCAAACAGTCCCTGAAATAAATAATTTAAATATTAAAACAAGTACCTACCTCGTCGAGCTCAAAAGAAACAAAATAACCCGTAGGTATTCCTAAGGATCTGCTACGGATCCCTCGTAAAATTGGGTATTACCCTGTCAGAAACTGTAACTAAATATTTAATTTGTTTACGCAGGATAAAATCTTAAAAGGGCTAATTGTTTGTGAAGAGTTGATCCCTAAATTAAGACCATCAATTAAGAATTTGAAAGTTCTGCATGAATTTATAAAATGTTGGTATTTTGTTTGGAGTGATTCAGGGTTATTGTTGAGGCGTCGCTCTTAGCCCTTATTAAATTCTAATGGCCCTAATTCATCAGAATTTTGTATCCTCGGCTTAGTAATAAAATAAAGTATGAAATTTGCTTCACTACAAAAAATCTAAGATTACTGAATAAAGGCTTCTTGTACCCTTTATTATTGGAAAAGAACTTAAGCTACCTATACCTTTCGCATGCAAAAAACTATGTTTTAATATCATCTTTCCATGCCTTGTAAATTACAGAAAGGCGAACCGTAATACCTATTATAGCCACGAACCTCTAGCCACAAGTATGAAGCCCTAACTGACTATCCATTATTCCATTTGAAAGCGTTTGCTTTATCGAATGCATGTAGGTACCGTCTGCGTTCTTGAAAGGTTGATTGCTATCAAAATTCGTACTTGAAGAACCCGATAAAAGGACATTGCTCAATGGTTAGGTTTAATTATCACTCATTCATAATGGCATGAATATATTTTTTGACGTTAGTTTATAATCTTACTTCATTTGTCCAAAGGAACATTGTTTCGCAATTTGAACTTTATAAATAAAAGGCTTAGTACGTCTTCATGTATCTTTAATGCCGTCGCCTAAATATTTTTTTATTAATAAAGTAAACAAAGCTTTGTGTGCCTCAAAGAGAGCATTAGCAAATAAAAAAAATAAACATATATTTTATTTATCGCTGGATTTGTAGGTATAAGAAACGAAACGTGTATGTGTTCCCACAATTTGCGTAAAACATACAGATGCTTGTTTTTCTTCAATTCTACCATCTTGGTTCAGTAAGTTAGTCTTCACAATAAATCATTTACATACAGCTTCTAAGTTGTGTCTTAGAAGTGGCTCCAAGTTACTCGGTGGTTAAGATAAGTTCTATTCAAATGTAGGTACAGTTACGTAGTTTGTTACTGAGCCAGAATTTTAGATGAGAATTTGATGTCCCGGAATGGTTGGTGGAAATAGATTTTGCGTTGCTAGGTTAAAATAATATCGAACGCTTCCAATGTCGTTGAAAACTATTTTGTGAAAACAGTTAATTTCAGTATCTTTACTGGACGTCAACTGGAAGTTACCAGAAACCGAATACTAAAACTATTTTTGTAAAGTTATATTTTGTTCCACAGATTATATTAAAAATTATATCGTATTCTGGTCAGTTAATTTTTTAGTTCCATTGTTCAATTGATAACACTTAAAATTGATGGTATACCAGGGAATATCTTCAAAGGTCACTTATGGCCGAAAAAAAAACCGGTCAAGAGTGATTCGGACTCGCGCACCGAGGGTTCCGATCCGATTTCTGAAAAAATGTGCTATTTAGAGACATCGTTTTATTTTTCCCTGTAATCTTTACATAAACTTTTATCACATAGAATAATTTCATATTTTTCTCTGTGCAAACTTCAGAGGTTAGAGGGGGGAGGGGAATTGCATTTTTTTACATTTTTCATCAAAAGTCGAAAACTATACGGACTAAAAAAAGAAATAAAATATTTGAGAATGTGTAACAAACAGCGCTCTTTCATAATGATACTCCACATCGATACTCCACACAGCAGCCCCACATCGAATTTTTAAGACCTCATTTCAGTCCCTGTTGCAAAAAAAACATACATATTTTTATTTCTTTCTTATTTACAAAATAGTTGGGCAAACATCATCTAAAACTGTTCTAAATTTCAAGTTGCTAGCATTAGTAGTTCTTCAAATATCCAGCTGTGACAGACAGACAGGCAGATTGAGTCGCACCCATAGATATAAGAAAGAAGATGTGCCCAGTATGTTAAAATGTATCGGAACCCTGTGTCTCCACTTTTTCTCTTTGTCACTATCATGATGTTAAAGTCAAATACGGTAAAATACTTGTACATACATATGGAAAGTGATTCCCTGTTTTAATGGCTTCGGTTTTTACAAGAAACCACTCAACGGCATTCTTATAAATTGTCACAGTCACAGTCGAATGAGCACTAGTTCGCGGAGACGGAATTTGTACTATGAACGGCTCATACTGAGCATGTCGCGCAGACACATTTTCGTCCGCTTACCACTTCTCCTGTTTTTTTTATATTTTTACTGGCTGCGCCCCGCGGTGTTACCCGCGGTTTATGAGATACACTAAAACATGTATTATTTAATCGGTGAAAAAAGTATTCACAAAAAAATTGCTCATCTACTGCAATACTGCACTTTTTCGGTATATAAAGTAGCCTATGTGTTAATCCAGGATGTCAGCTACTTCCACATCAAATTTCATCAAAATCGGTCCTTCCGTTTGAGTTTGAAAGAGTAGCAAATATATTTGAATTCCTTGATCATCCCTCGGGAACACTACATTTTTCAGACTATAAAGTGACTTATGTATTAATCCAAGGTGTCAGCTACTTCCTTAGTAAATTTCATCAAAATCGGTCCTTCCGTTTGAGTTTGAAAGAGTAGCAAATATATTTGAATTCCTTGATAATCCCTCGGGAACACTACATTTTTCAGACTATAAAGTGACTTATGTATTAATCCAAGGTGTCAGCTACTTCCTCACCAAATTTCATCAAAGTCGGTCGAGCCGTTTGAGTTTGAAAGAGAAGCAAATATATTTGAATTCCTTGCTCATCCCACTGGAACACTAAATTTTTTCGGGATATAAAGTAGTATATGTGTTAATCCAAAGTGTCAGCTACGTTCACACCAAATTTCGCACAAAAAATCGGTCGAGCCGTTTGAGTTTGAAAGAGTAGCATAATATGTATTTGAATTCCTTGCTCATCCCTCGGGAACACTACATTTTTCAGAGTATAAAGTGACTTATGTGTTAATCCAAGGAGTCAGCTACTACAACGCTAAATTTCATAACAATCGGTAGAGCCGTTTGAGTTTGAAAGAGTAGCAAATATATTTTAATTCCTTGCTCATCCCGCGGGGACACTAAATTTTTTTGGGATATAAAGTAGCCTATGTATTCATCCAGGGTGTTAGCTACTCCTTTACCAAATTTCATCAAAATCGGTTGAGCCGTTTGAGTTTGAAAGAGTAGCAAATATATTTGAATTCCTTGCTCATCCCACTAGAACGCTATATTTTTTCGGGATATAAAGTAGCCTATGTATTCATCCAGGGTGACAGCTCCTCTCTCACCAAATTTCATCAAAGTCGGTCGAGCCGTTTGAGTTTGAAAGAGTAGCAAATATATTTGAATTCATTGCTCATACCTCGGGAACACTACATTTTTCGGGGTATAAAGTGGACTATGTGTTAATCCAGGGTGTCAGCTACTTTTACACCAAATTTCATCGAAATCGGTAGAGCCGTTTGAGTTTGAAAGAGTAGCATAATATGTATTTGAATACCTTGCTCATCCCACTGGAACACTACATTTTTGGGGATATAAAGTAAGCCATGTATTAATCCAGGCTGTCAGCTACTTCCACACCAAATTTCATCAAAATCGGTCGAGCCGTTTGAGTTTGAAAGAGTAGCAGGTATATTTGAATTCCTTGCTCATCCCACGGGACCACTATATTTTTTCGGGATATAAAGTGGCCTCTGTATTAATCCAGGGTGTCAGCTACTCTTTTAACAAATTTCATTAAAATCGGTTGAGCTGTTTGAGTTCGAAAGAGTAGCTAAAACTATATGTGAGTTCCGTGCTCATCCCACGGGAACACTATAATATTTTTCGGGATATAAAGTAGCCTATGTATTAATCTAAGGTGTCAGCTACTTCCTTACTAAATTTCATCAAAATCGGTTGTGCCGTTAGAGTTTGAAAGAGTAGCAACTATATTTGAATTCCTTGCTCATCCCACGGGAACACTATACTTTTTCGGGATATAAAGTACCATATGTGTTAATTCAGGGTGTTAGCTACTCTCTCACCAAATTTAATCAAAGTCGGTCGAGCCGTTTGTGTTTGAAAGAGAAGCAAATATATTTGAATTCCTTGCTAATCCCACGGGAACACTACATTTTTTCGGGATATAAAGTAGTATATGTGTTAATCCAAAGTGTCAGCTACTTTTACACCAAATTTCATCGAAATCGGTCGAGCCGTTTGAGTTTGAAAGAGTAGCATAATATGTATTTGAATTCCTTGCTCATCCCACGGGAACACTACATTTTTTCGGGATATAAAGTAGTATATGTGTTAATCCAAAGTGTCAGCTACTTTTACACCAAATTTCATCGAAATCGGTCGAGCCGTTTGAGTTTGAAAGAGTAGCATAATATGTATTTGAATTCCTTGCTCATCCCACGGGAACACTACATTTTTTCGGGATATACAGTAGTATATGTGTTAATCCAAAGTGTCAGCTACTTTCACACCAAATTTCATCGAAATCGGTAGAGCCGTTTGAGTTTGAAAGAGTAGCATAATATGTATTTGAATACCTTGCTCATCCCACTGGAACACTACATTTTTGGGGATATAAAGTAAGCCATGTATTAATCCAGGCTGTCAGCTACTTCCACACCAAATTTCATCAAAATCGGTCGAGCCGTTTGAGTTTGAAAGAGTAGCAGATATATTTGAATTCCTTGCTCATCCCACGGGACCACTATATTTTTTCGGGATATAAAGTGGCCTCTGTATTAATCCAGGGTGTCAGCTACTCTTTTAACAAATTTCATTAAAATCGGTTGAGCTGTTTGAGTTCGAAAGAGTAGCTAAAACTATATGTGAATTCCGTGCTCATCCCACGGGAACACTATAATATTTTTCGGGATATAAAGTAGCCTATGTATTAATCTAAGGTGTCAGCTACTTCCTTACTAAATTTCATCAAAATCGGTTGTGCCGTTAGAGTTTGAAAGAGTAGCAAATATATTTGAATTCCTTGCTCATCCCACGGGAACACTATACTTTTTCGGGATATAAAGTACCATATGTGTTAATCCAGGGTGTTAGCTACTCTCTCACCAAATTTCATCAAAGTCGGTCGAGCCGTTTGTGTTTGAAAGAGAAGCAAATATATTTGAATTCCTTGCTAATCCCACGGGAACACTACATTTTTTCGGGATATAAAGTAGTATATGTGTTAATCCAAAGTGTCAGCTACTTTTACACCAAATTTCATCGAAATCGGTCGAGCCGTTTGAGTTTGAAAGAGTAGCATAATATGTATTTGAATTCCTTGCTCATCCCACGGGAACACTACATTTTTTCGGGATATAAAGTAGTATATGTGTTAATCCAAAGTGTCAGCTACTTTCACACCAAATTTCATCGAAATCGGTCGAGCCGTTTGAGTTTGAAAGAGTAGCATAATATGTATTTGAATTCCTTGCTCTTCCCACGGGAGCACTACATTTTTTCGGGATAAAAAGTAGCCTATGTGTTAATCCAGGGTATAAGCTGTCTACATACCAAATTTCATCCAAATCGGTAAAGCCGTTTGAGCGTGAAGAAGTAACAAACATACACACACACACACACACACACACTCACAAACTTTCGCCTTTATAATATTAGTGTGAAGTGTGATAGTGTGATGGTCGCACCATAAGGGTTCCTTTTTACCATTTGGTACGGAACCCTAAAAACCGCCGAAGTTCCACCTTATAATCTCACGCAGATACATAACTCACTTTCCCGGAATATATTCCCTCTGGAAAGGACGGAGGTACCTAATCAAGTTGCAAAGATCAAACTTTCAATTACTCTTCGATAGAATTTACCAGAACATTCATAACAATGTCGCCTTCGATAAAGGTAACAATGTAGGATTAATTCCTGAGTGCGTGCAGACGAGCTACTCAAGCTACCTACCTAAAATAAATAAGATTGTATACGGGTAAAAGATGAATGTCAAGATGACGGGACCCCGCCAGATATATCGAATATAATGTGACTATGATTTAATACAATATTTCTACTATTTCATACTTTCATAATAAAATTCTACACTCATAAACTTTCAAAATATTGTACAGTGAAAGTGGTCTCGCTATTTTGATATCAAAATGACGGGACCACAATTCAATTAATAAAAACACATGGTCTGATCTTAAACTGTACATACCAAACTTTAATACGATTTAGTACGTCTACGTTTGAATCGTTATTATTCTTTAAAAACTGTAATTTCAAGAAAAAAAAGTGTTTATTATATTTACATCAGAAAAGCGTCTGAAGAAAAAGTATCATCACATTTTAAGCCAAGCATCATTTTATAGCTCTAACAATTTATTTAGGCGTTTAGTTTGTTGCAGTTTTACTTTGGGAGGATTATTCTGAATTGCATTTATTTTAGTTTATGTTTTCCTAAAAATTAAAAGTGATTTGAATACAAAACCAAAATGTTAAAAAAAAATAATATCAAAAAATGTATGTTTAATGTTGTAAATGTAAATTATTGTAAATTTAATTACTTAATTTATTAGTAACAATTTGTAACAAGAAAAAACATACATAACTAGTTAACCTATATCCAACAATCTGAGAAATGCACTTTATCTAATCTAATATAATAATATTATAAAGAGGTAAAATTTTTGTGTCGTTCCGAGTTTCCGACTTTCTATTTTTCAGTCATTTCTGTCGGGCAGGGTTTCTTCAATGAATCAGTGCTGTACAAAAAGCAACTTTAAGGTGTAAAGGCACTCGCCCCACCCCAACCTCTTACCCTATCTCGCACCACTCCCTCTAACCCCCGTCTCACCCCTCATCTCCCTCTAACCCCTTCCACCCCTCCCCTTCCCTCCCCTTTCGCCCTCCCCATGATCCCTGTCACCGACCCCTCTTACCCCCTCACCCTCTCCACCCCCCTCTCCCTATCACCCTCTGAGCACATCGCCTTCCCGCTAATCTCCCCCTAACCCTTTCACCCCCTCTACCCCCACCAACTCCTGCCCTCACCTTCCCTTCTCCGCACCTCATTACACCTTCCCCCTCACTACGCCCTGCTATCCCTCTACCACCCCTCCTTTCCCTGCATCATCCTCCCCCTCTCCGTCCTCACCACCCCTCCCCTACTCTCTCTCATCACACCCTCTCCTTACCGCTTTACCTTCTCACCACCCCCACCCCCTACGCCTTTCCCTCCTCACCACCCCCTCTCCTTGCCCCCCTTCTCCTCTAACCTTCTCTGTGGGGGAAAAACTATTAATGAAAAACTTTATTACTTGCTTAGGCAAGTATTTGTGCCAAGTTTCAAGTTAATTAACCAAATGAATAAGATTTTCCATATTTACTATATTCCCTGTTTTCACCCACACAGGGATGGAATTTAAAAAAATAGTTTGGCATATTTCTGTAGCTTGACTGAAAGGTTATTTACACCAATTTTCGAGTTAATCGAGCTCCACAGTAAAACCTGCTCTATAAAATTGACTATGCCTTTTCACCCCTTTCAGGGGTAGATTTTCGAAAAACCCTGTTATACGTTATTCTTCATTTTTTATATCAAGTATAATAATAATAATAACCCCACCCAGTATCTCTACGTTGACGTCGTGGAGGGGCTTGCGCGCTCCGAATTCTAGGTCTGTGCCTGTAGAGTTTACTTTACCGGAACAGGTCTAGGATGAGGAGCCAGACCAAGAGAGATATAGAAACCTGCAGTGCAGCATGTGGTGAGCTGTTGGGTAGTAGCGACCCCACGGACCCTATCTCCCGGGAGAAGTCTTGTTCCTCACCTCTCGCTTGACTTTATTGGCCGGCTGGAGTGAACACTGACGAGGAACAGAGCTCCCACCTCTTTCTTGCTTTTATTAGCCGGTTTGAGTGGAGATTCGCAAGAGCAAACGTGCTCGGAGGAAGGAAGTATCCCAGTAAAATGTTGGTAGGGATCTTGACCGTACTTCCGGGATTGTCCTGATAGGCATGAGATACCTCTCCACTCCTCACAAGCGCCTCAGGACATGTTTCCCCCTTGCCGCTACGACACTATGTGCTAGCGACCGTTTCCGGGGCCCATTATTGAGTGTGCAAGTCACCCCCTGCCATTTTAACTGTGTATATTATATAACATCGGTAAGGCAGGGAATATAGTTCTTCCATAGTTTAAGGTACCCAATCCACTATAGCCACCCAAACCCTTGGCCCAATATGTTTTGCTCTGCAATAGTCCTGCACCAACCGGGGGTTGTCCTTGGGTGCACTTGCATAGCTAGTGCATACAGGGATAATCGTCGGCTGGTGCCGCCTCGTCATTTAAAATTGTCTAAGGGGCCTCTGCGAGTTGGCTTCGGCCCCTCGTACGTCTTCCAAAAGTCCGGGACCACCAGGGTCCCGAGTTAAGTCAAAGACAAAAATAATAATAATAATAATGCACTTGCATAGTGCATACAGGGATAATCGTCGGCTGGTGCCGCCGTGTGGCTGACACTGGCTTGGCCACCATCAGGGATTTTACTTTTGATAACACAAAGATTTAGTCGTTAAGTAGTCGAAATTTGTCGCCAAATATCAGAATTTGTCACTCACGGGTTCAAAAGTTATAAGGGGTCATTGGTGGCCGATCTGGAGAGAGTCTCCCCAGCTTGGCCACCTTTATATCTCAAAAACTAGGGCACCTAGCGAAGATCTGTTTTTTCCCAGATTTAGTCGCTAATTAGTCGAAATTAGTCGCCAAGTCACAGATTTAGTCGGGTCTTAGTTAGAAGATATAATGAGTTCAATTTTTAAGTATAGTTCAAGAGCTAGATTGAAGAGTTTACGATAAAATCTTTGATCTAGCTCTTGGTCTATACTTAAAAATGAACTCATTATATCTTCTAAACTAAGACCCGACTAAATCTGTGACTTGGCGACTAATTTCGACTAATTAGCGACTAAATCTGGGAGAAAACAGATCTTCGCTAGGTGCCCTAGTTTTTGAGATATAAAGGTGGCCAAGCTGGGGAGACTCTTTCCAGATCGGCCACCAATGACCCCTTATAACTTTTGACCCAGTGACCGACAAATTCTGATATTTGGCGACAAATTTCGACTAATTAACGACTAAATCTTTGTGTTATCAAAAGTAAAATCCCTGATGGTGGCCAAGCCAGTGTCAGCCACACGGTGCCGCCTCGTCATTTAAAATTGTCCAAGGGGTCTCTGCGAGTTGGCTTCGGCCCCTCGTACGTCTTCCAAAGGTCCGGGACCCCCAGGGTCCCGAGTTAAGTCAAAGACATAAAAATAATAATAATATATCATTTATTTCGGGTAACTATGACCCATAGCCTAAATACAAATCACTTTTAATTTTTAGGAAAACATAAACTAAAATAAATGCACTTCAGAATAACCCTTCCAAAGTAAAACTGCAACAAACTAAACGCCTAAATAAATTGTTAGAGCTATAAAATGATGCTTGGCTTAAAATGTGATGATACTTTTTCTTCAGGCGCTTTTCTGATGTAAATATAATAAACACTTTTTTTTCTTGAAATTACAGTTTTTAAAGAATAATAACGATTCAAACGTAGACGTACTAAATCGTATTAAAGTTTGGTATGTACTGTTTAAGATCAGACCATGTGTTTTTATTAATTGAATTGTGGTCCCGTCATTTTGATATCAAAATAGCGAGACCACTTTCACTGTACAATATTTTGAAAGTTTATGAGTGTAGAATTTTATTATGAAAGTATGAAATAGTAGAAATATTGTATTAAATCATAGTCACATTATATTCGATATACCTGGCGGGGTCCCGTCATCTTGACATTCATGGTAAAAGCGATAGGCTCCATAATAACGCTTATATAAATCTTACAAACTTATTTTATAACCTCTCCAGCTAGACTATAAATATATATAGCTAGACTATACAGGGTGTTTGGCGCATGGACCGACACAATTTTTTGGGGGATTGGGGGGGTCATTTGCTAGGTTTCACCTAAAGACCTCCATGTCCTAAGTGTGACGGTAATTGAGATATGTTTTTTTTTGTGCTTTCTTTGAATTACCCAAAATCTCGCCTTTGAATCGATATATTTTTTTTGTTTATGGTTGCAATAGAACAAAATAAATTTTATAATAGTCTGCAATGTATTTTTATTCTAAATAAATTATTATTTGATGTAATTGATAAGTAGAAAATGACTTACGTGCTTCCAAAGTCTTAAAAATGTTTAAATGTATGAAAAGTTACTACTCTTAAATTCATTTTTTTTTTAAATAAAGCCATTTTGACCTTATTTTTATCTCAAAAAGTTCTTTAGCTTGTACCCTTTCTAAGGGTATGCTACACGCTATGAAAAACAATTCAAATGTAGTCAAAATACTAGTTAGAGAGTCAGTTATGGAGTGTTTTAAGAAAAGACTTATTACGGTTACTATATTTTTTTATTTTATTTCGAATAAGAATACATTGTAGACTATAATAAAAATTATTTTGTTCTTTTACAACCATAAACAAAAAAAATATATCGATTCAAAGGCGAGATTTTGGGTAATTCAAAGAAAGAACAAAAAAAAAATAAAACTATTACCGTCACACTTAGGACATGGAGGTCTTTAGGTGAAACCTAGCAAATGACCCCCCCAATCCCCCAAAAAATTGTGTCGGTCCATGCGCCAAACACCCTGTATATATTTATATACAGGGTGGGTTTTTTTTTTGTATGTATGTATGTTATAGGTCGTCAGAAGCCCGAAAGTCTGACAACCAGTTTTACCAAGGGATATCGTATTACCCAGTTACTGGGTTGTGCAGGAGGTCAGATAGGCAGTCGCTCCATGTAAAATACGGGTATTCAGCTGCATCCGGTTAGACTGGAAGCTGACTCCAACATAGTTGGGAAAAGGCTAGCCAGATTTGAATGATGTGATTTATGTATGTATGTATGTTTTTCCACGCATTTCTCCGAAACTATTAATCGGGTTGCGATAATTTTTATTGGCCTACATTTAATTCAACTTAGGGAAAAATGCAAGGTTCATCCAAATCGGTTCAGTAGTTTTCAAGATATGGGCTAATACGTGTAAGTGTGACTTGTAAATAAATAAATAAATAACTGTGACGGCCTGGCTTAGGCCTGGCCAGCTATGGGTGTGGTTTCAAAGGGAAAACATCTCAAAACCTTGGTGTTAAATTCTAGTGAAACATGTCATCATCACCATCAGTCCAATCATCATTTCAGCCGAAAGACGTCCACTACGAGACATAGGCCTCCCCTAAGCACCGCCACTTCGACTGATTCTGTGCGTCCCGCATCCAGCGGATTCCTGCGGCCTTTACTATGTCATCGGTCCAACTAAAATGCAATATTTACAACAATATTATTAACTATGTACTTAATACAAAGCTACGCTTGCCGGGGTTGGTCAGTGGATGGGTGACCATCTTTACATACAGAGATTCCTCCGTGCCTCGGAAAGCACGTTAAGCCGTTAGTCCCGGCTGTTATTCGTGGATCTTTGACAGTCGTTACGGGTCGTCAGAAGCACCAAAGTCTGACAACCAGTCTTAGCAAGGGGTATCGTATTACCCAGTATCTGGGTTGTGGAGGTCAGATAGGCAGTCGCTCCACGTAAAATACTGGTATTCCGGTTAGACTGGAAGCCGACCCCAACATAGTTGGGAAAAGGCTAGGCAGATAGATAGTACTTAATACAAACAAATATTCATGGGAATTCGTTTCGCCAGCGAAACATTCAATTAAAAACATGTTGATATGTCTGTCACATCTATGTCTGTGACATTGACATATTAATTATGTTGTTGAGTACATTATTATAAAATTACAAGTTTCAATAAAAACTTAGTACACGAAATTTTTTAATCAACATTACGTAAATGCGTGTTTTGGCAGAAAAATTGTAAAAATTGTTGTTGTTGTTGTATTGTGTTGTTTGGTGGTTATTTTATTGTCAATGAATACACATAGGTACTTAATTATCATTATCAATTAGCTTGTTAAATACATATAATCGGTGGATATGTAAAACTAGCTTATTAAGCTGGTTTTATTTATTTATTAAAACTTTATGCACAAGTAAGAACAATACCGTACAAAGGCGGACTTAATGCCTGTGACATTTTATACCAGTCAACTAATGGTTTTGCTTGTTTATTGATAAAAATTAGCAATGACGTACGAAAAGTCAGCCTAATACCTACCTACATTAGTTATGTATTTAATCGTAAGTGAGCAATTTATGTTTTTTAGAATAAATAAAGAATTTATAACCTCAAATAGTCTGTTGAAGTCACAACCCTCTATTTAGATTTGCTGTAGTCAGGTAAATTATGTAGCAAGTAGTCAATAGTTATTGTCAGCAGTGTCAGATACAAAACGTTGACTGATGAAATCGCTCGTCTGCGCAAGACCTAGCGGTAAATATCATTATATAGCTATATATGTACGGAGCTCCCTTTGTAATCCCTCAGGAACTGATCACGCCCTGTTCGTTTAATTAATTCTAAGTTCTTGCGTGTAGTTCTTTGTGAGTAATATTTTGATGGAATTTGGCCGAAATATGGTTACAATAAGGCTTTGTTATTTGGCGTTTTAATCAGAATAGAAACCGAGTGTTTTAAATCGATTCTTGAAGTTAGTAATATTCTTTTGAAGAAGTTTTGAGTACAAATACAAAAGGTAGGTAGGTAATCAATTACTTGAAAATAATAACTTTACTTGAAAAAAGAAAACTTAGTCGTAAGAGATAACTGTTTTGTTATAACGGGTGATTCATTTGGAGTTACTTTTTCCAAAACTAAAAAAAATATGAATAAAACAAATTTATCGGGTAATCTTTATTATAATACAAAAGAACCATTCCTTACATTTATTTTTTAAACATTATTTCTTTCAAATGTTGTCCGTAACTGCGATTAAGGTGGTCCATTCTGGAGTTCCAGTTTTCGATGACCCGACCGAGCATTTCCAGTGGTATTTGGCGAATAACGCGAGTAATGTTGGCTTCCAGTTGATCAATCGTACGCGGCTTATCCATATAAACTTTGGACTTTACATAACCTCACAGAAAAAAGTCTAAGGGTGTGATATCACAGGATCTAGGCGGCCAACTGACTGGTCCGAAACGCGAAATTAACTGTTCACCAAATTTTTGTCGCAACAAAGCCATGGTTTCACGTGCTGTGTGGCAAGAGGCGTCGTCTTGTTGGTACCAAAAGTTCTGAAGATCACGGGCTTCAATTTCAGGAAACAAATAGTCCGTTATCATGGTACGATAACGGTCACCATTGACAGTGACGGACCACCTTAATCGCAGTTACGGACAACATTTGAAAGAAATAATCTTTAAAAAGTAAATGTAAGGAATGGTTCTTTTGTATTATAATAAAGATTACCCGATAAATTTGTTTTATTCATAATTTTTTTAGTTTTGGAAAAAGTAACTCCGAATGAATCACCCATTATAAACTATCTTGTTTGAAGAACAAGAACTTATCAACATCTGCCTAGCCTTTTCCTTACTATGTTGTGGTCAGCTTCCAGTCTAACCAGATGCAGCTGAACACCAGAACAACACCACATGGAGTGGCAAGAAGCGACTGCCTATCTGACCTGCACAACCCAGTTACTGTGTGTTACGATACCCCTTGTTATGACTGGTTGTCAGACTTTCGGGCTTCTGACGACCCACGGATCAAGGATCCACGAATGACAGCCGGGACGTGCTTTCCGAAACACGGAGGGGTCTTGGTATGTAAAGATGGTCACCCATCCACGGACCTCCTGTGGCAAGCGTAGCTTACCGATACACCCGTACGGCAGTTATTACTTAGCAGAACTAATAAACATCATAATTATAGACATTTAAATACAAAAAGTATAACTTTAGATTAAGATTTTCTTGTAGTCAATGTTATGTACGCGGAACTACAGGTAAACTGCAGTGAGAATTATGAAAAACAAACAACCTGAGTTTCATAAAAAAAATACATAAATAAACTTTTGTTTCAAAATCAAAAGTCATTTTATTCAAACTAGGCTCAGAACCAGCACTTTTCGAACGTCATTACTTAAAGGCCTGCATTACCTCAGATTGCGAAAATTGTGTTAGCATAAATGGCTGTAGTTTCAACAGTTCTGCAGTAGGTAACACTCTTAAGGTAGTCCCCGAAAACGCCCGCCCTTCACCATTTCCTATTGCTTTAGTTAGGAAGAAGTGGCGCAACAAACTCCCAGCAGCTCGTTGTAAGAAACAGTATAGAAGGTTAATTTTTGAACGGCGCGCGGCGCGGCGGTTACGTTTGCTACGGCATAGAAACCGCGTAGCAAAGCGGTTACTACGCCGTAGCAAACGTTACCGCTACGCTGCGCTGTCGTAGCAGATATTGACAGATACGCGCTTCGACTTCACTAATTTACTAACGGATGAAATATTTTTCTATAATAATTATAGCAGCCTGTTAATGTCTCATTGCAGGGCAAATGCCTCTTCTCATACACACGAGCCGGACTCCACCAAAGCGGAGAGAAGAGGAGATGTGTTTTACCAACCAATAGAATTTAGTTATTCACACATCTCGTCTCCACTCAGCTCAAGTAACGAAATCGGATTGTTAAAACACATCTCTTCTCCTCTCCACTTTGGTGGAGTTCGGCCCTTAGTCACGCCTGGCTCAAGGCGGATTGGTGATTTCAGAGTTATATTAATTTATAAGTCCAGGTTTCCTCACGTTGTTTCGCTTTACTGGTGTCAGTGATTTCTAAGATGAACTTAGAAATATACGTACCTACACATGAATTGAAAAAGTCACGTTAGTACTTTAACTAGTAATGCATAATACTTATTTTCTAAACACACCATCACTACTACGCTACTATTTAGTCTATAGTTTTGCATAAGCTTTTATTAGCTTTTATTTTTTTTATTTTGTTTAGTTTTGTGTTTTTATAAATATGTATGTCTGTAAGGTATTTATGTTATGGGTCTTAGTTACCCGAAATAAATGATATATTATTATTATTATTATTTTTAAAGTGTCTTTGACATACCTCGGGACCCTGGGGTCCCGGACTTTTGGAAGGCGTACGAGGGGCCGAAGCCAACTCGCAGAGGCCCCTTAGACAATTTTAAATTATGAGGAGGTACCAACCGACGATTATCCCTATATACACTATGCAAGTGCACCCAAGGAAACCCCCCGGTTGGTGCAGGACTATTGCAGAACATGGAAACAAAACATATTGGGCTATGGGTTTGGGTGGCTGTGGACTGGTTACCTAGAACTATGAAAGGAATATGGCCCCTGCCTGATCAATGCTTTATTATACACGGAAAAAAAAATGGCAGGGGGTGACTTGCACACTCAATAATGGGCCCCCGAAAACGGTCGCTAGCACATAGTGTCGTAGCGGCAAGGGAGCAACATGTCCTGAGGTGCTTGTGAGGAGTGGAGAGGTATTCCACGGTTCTCAGAACAATCCCAGAGCCCGGAAGATGGTCAAGATCCCTACAAACACTTACTGGAATACTTCCTTCCTCCGAGCACGTTTGCTCTTGCGAATCTCCACTCAAGCCAGCCAATAAAGGCAAGAATGAGGTGGGAGCTCTGTTCCCGTCATTGTTCACTCCAGCCGGCCAATAAAGACAAGCGAGAGGTGAGGAACAAGACTTCTCCCGGGAGATAGGGTTCGTGGGGTCGCTACTGCCCAACAGCTCGCCACATGCTGCCCTGCGGATTTCTGTATCTCTCTTGGTCTGGCTCCTCATCCTAGACCTGTTCCGGCAGAGTAGTTCTACAGGCACAGACCTAGAATTCGGAGCAAGCAAGCCCCACCACGACGTCAACGTAGAGATACTGCGGTGGGGTTATTATTATTATTATTAAAAAAGGGGCTTGTGCCTAAGTAATAACAGCCGCACGAGTCGATTGATCAGGTAAAGCTACACTTGCCGCGGTTGGTGGGGGGATGCGTGACCATCCTTACATACCAAGACCCCTCCGTGCTTCGGAAAGCGCGTCGTTACGGATCGTCGGAAGCCCGAAAGTCTGACAACCAGTCTTACCAAGGGGTATCGTATTATCCAGTAACTGGCTTGTGAAGGTCAGATAGGCAGTCGCTCATGTATACTGGTATTCAGCTGCATCCTGTTAGATTGGAAGCCGACCCCTACATAGTTGGGAAAAGGCTAGGCAAATGACGATTTAAAAAAAATGTTTACAAGTTTAGAAGTCGTGCCTGGTAAAAATTCTAATACTGTAATAATTGACATGATGGGATGAACCGAACAGACACTTAATATTAAAAAAAACTTACACTTTCACTCCAACACTTTGAAAGCAAAATACAGGGCTTATAAATAGTCTTTAAGAGGATAAATTGAAGCGTGGTTTAGCTGGTTGTGTAAGTGAAATGGCGTTATGGCTGTCTAGTTTGACGCGAGAGAGATATAAGACTTTCACGCACACCGTAACGCGCTTCGTTTATATGTAGATTTATGACAAAATGCTATAGTTAAATCAATTTTTAGCTTAGTAAGTGCTTAACATGTTTAAATACCTTCGATTTATAGCAAATTTCACTGCACAATAAGGAACTGTTTACGTACGTATTCGTATAAAACAGAAAATAGACGGTTCTACTTTGGATTTTTTTCCATCGAAAAAATTTTAAGTACTTAATCATGTTTTGGTTTTAGTACACCAGTAGACAATATTATAGTCAAATAACACTATGGAAAATCCAAATGATTTAACCGTATTTTAAAATCACAAAAATATCGTTGTATCCCCTTAAGGCAGAATACGAAGAGTTGATATAACTCTTCGTATTCTGTAGCTATATGAGGACATCCCGAAGTTACCTTTGGGACATTTTAAGCTCAGGTGACCTATTTATAACTGTCGATCGTTTGAACCGAAATCTTTTCGGTAGCTTAGGTATCTTAAAATGTTTTCAATGTGGTGAGAAGTGAAGGTATGTTAGGTATGAAATCAATAAATATCTATTGTTATTAACTGACTGACCCGCCAGACGTCCCGTCAAAATTTCAATTTCTTGTTTTTTTTTTTCTTTTTTATTATTTTAAACTACCCCTGTATTACAGAAAATGAAACAAAAAAAAAACACAAATCAATCAAGCCGTTTTTGAGTTTTACGAAACTAATGAACGGCAATTGGTTTTTAACCGACTTCAAAAAAAGGAGGACGTTCTCAATTCGTCGCGTAATACCGGATGACTTTTTTTACCGTCTCTAAAAAATTGGGTGTATTAATTAGGTGAACAGAGTAGAAGCCTATGGCATACCTAGTTTTTTTTTTTTTTAATAGCTTAGACAGAAATAATTATCAAAGTGCCAATAAATACTACAGATTCGATGTAAACTTTTCATTTTTGTACCATAAAAACAGAAATTTTGAAAAAAAATAATAAATCGTTTAAAAATATCGAAATTCAAATCATATGCAGCCTGCATATGATTAGAATTTTTGTTTTTTTTTATTATTTTTTTTTGAAAAAAAAAAGAAAAAAGCTAGGTATGCCATAGGCTTCTACTCCGTTCACGTAATATACCCAATTTTTTTCGAGACTGTAAAAAAAGTCATCCGGTATACATGTCGTAGTAGCAGATGACTTGACTTGACCACATCTGATGTCATAGTGGCAGATGGCTTGAGCGGTTTTCTATGCGTTTTCATTGCCAGGGATCAGGTTGTCAGGGAAACACTTGTGTAGGCGAAAGCAACACGCACCAGTAAGATAGAATGTTGTAATTTACAGTCTTAAAATTTTACATGAATTCACACACTAAGTTTTAGTTAGGTACTGTCTAAATGTGATAAGATGTTCACGAGTTCACTGAGACCGGAACATCGGGAAACACATACGTGTGTGCTAATAGTTCAATTCGCGACTATAGTCGCGACCATATCCTTTACTCGTCAAAATTGTAATGTCTCAATTCCCAGCCCTTCATCTCTTAAGCCCAGGGCCTAACCTCCCGTCCCTCACCCTTTGACCACGCTCGGCACAAAAATGTGTGCCCACCTTATCACTTTTCACTAAGTAGGTACTTCCAAAAACTAATGTTTACAAAAACAACATGAGAGGTAATAAAGATGTTAGATTTATGGCTAGATTATAGTGTTGTGGGAAAGAAACAAATTATCGTTTCCCAAGTTTAACTAATCGACGAATCTTAACCAAGATAACATTATAAGATTTATGAAGACATGTTTACTCTTATTCTAATATTGGTGAATTATGTACTGCAGGCGTTGTTTAGGCTACGGTGATTCGCGCTCTGGCCTGACGCCGACATACATTTTTTAAAATTTATGTACACCGATTTTTATAAATAAGAAGAAGATTTTGGTATTTTCGCATTTAGAAACCTCATGCAAGAATAATTATTATGTCAAGGTTTTAACATTCTTATGAAGTCTACTTTTTATTAACGGTCAACTAGAGTTTGAAGGTCCGATGTCACTCCATGTAAAATACTGGTACTCAGCTGCATCAGGTAAGACTGCAAGCCGAACATAACATACTTGGGAAAAGATTAAGAGCATGATAATAACGGTCGGTTCAACTTTCCCTAGAAACAACCAACTTCAATAAAATAATATAGCATATAAAAGATTTTTCAAAAATAAACTGCAACACTTTAGCATAAAGCAAAACCAGATAAATCTGACCGCTTGCCATCAAAAACTACAATGTTTCGAAATAGAATAGTTCGGAACAGCTTTCATACTCATTTTGCTGAGTAGCCAAAACGTAAATTAATATATGGCAACGTTTTAAAACTTCCCTGGCAACTTGTGCAGGCGAATATATGAAGTTTCAAAGCTCTTGGAAACCATTCGCTTTTCATTTAAACGCGAATGCAGTCGTGATGTGTACGAGAAAGTTTTTGACTCGTTTTTAATGGAAAATAATGTATTTTGGGCTAGATTGTGATTTGTTCACGCGTTGTGGGGTGTTTTGTTAAATCATTTTTAAAATGCATAAGTTCACTATTTTCACTATTATCAATGGGATTTTGGCTATAACTACAGAAAAATGTTCAGGCAACACAAAGCTATTTTACTACAATCAATGAATCTGCCTAGAATATTCCCAACTATGTTGGGGTCGGCTTCCAGTCTAACCGGATGCAGCTGCATACCAGTATTTTACATGGAGCGACTACCTATATCTGACCTCCACAACCCAATAACTGGGTAATACGATACCCGTTGTATTGGTAAGACTGGTTGTCAGACTTTCGGGCTTCTGACGACCCGTAACGGCTGTCAAAGATCCACGAATGACTGCCGGGACCAACGGCTTAACGTGCTTTCCTTTGAGTCACGGAGGAGTCTCGGTATGTAAAGATGGTAACCCATCCACGGACCAACCCCCGCAAGAGTAGCTTAACCTGATGGATCGACCCGTGCCGCTATTATTACTTAGCCACGAGCTTGCCAGGTTATTTTACTCCAATAACAATAAATCTTGGAAACTCTTATAGTGAATAACTTCAATCCGCCATATCTCATTTTTATTTCATTTTGAAATATTAAAGTTTGGATTATAAAGCCTATTCATGAACGCCTCCTTCTGCCTGGCATTATTAATCCCAGCTTTGGCTAGGGATACCTGTTTAGGATTAAAGGTAAATAAACAAAACCGGCCAAGTGCGTGTCGGACCACGCAAATGAAGGGTTCCGTAGTTGAAAAGAATTTATCTCAAAACAAACTTAACATTGAATATCAACAAAAAAAAAACAAGTATGTCACAAAATTACAAATTCATAATTTTCGGACTTTTTCCTTTACTTGTGCTGGGAGACATTGCTTCTTACCAAATTTTATTATTCTAGGTCAACGGGAAGTACCCCACAGGTTTTGATTTACTTGCGACAGTTGCGAGTATCAAAATGTGTAGCAAAATACCCGTATATTTTTATTGCGTTGACTTAGAAGCTTGAGTTTTTTAGGACTTCAAGAGACTATAGACCTACGTATTTGATATTAATTTCAACTTGATACCTTTATGCGTTCCTCAGAAAAAGGGTCTTAACACACTGACAACTTTGAAAATATTTTTTTATGTGATAGAATTATAAATTAACAATTTTCGGACTTTTTCCTATATTTGTGTTGTGAGACCTTGCTTCTTGCCAAATTTCATGATTCTAGGACGACGGGAAGTACCCTATAGCTTTTGATTTACTTGCGAGTATCAAAAAATGTCGCATAAATGGCCGTATTTTTTTATTGCGTTGACTTAGAAGTTTGATCTTTTTAGAACTCCAAGGGACCATAGACTTACGTATTCGATATTAATTTCAGCTAGATAACTTCACGCGTTTCTGAGAAAAACGGTCTTGACAGACTGACAGACAGACAGACAGACAGACGGACAAACAAGTGATCCTATAAGGGTTCCGTTTTTTCCTTTTGAGGTACGGAACCCTAATAAAAATGGTCCTCTGTAATTTATTGCTAACTGTGGAGGCTTGTAAATGGCTTGTCGTGAATAACCTCATTGTTACTTTTATATTGTTAGCTGTAAGCCACCCAAACAAAATAAAATGAAATAAATATATAATTATACGATTATCACTGACCAAGTCTGAGCTAGCTTATTATTATTTTATTTTTTTATTTAGTATTCTCTACTTTTCAAAAGACTTGCATGTCATAAAATAAAAACTCATAAACCAAAACTCCAATAAAAATCTATTTATCTCACGAAAAACTCTTTACATTTATATTGCCGAAGTAATAAGCCTATTCGTGTCAATCACTTACCTCCGAGGGGTCGATCTCATCCATTTTATTTATCAAAACTTCATCCTTTTCAAGTCAGGAAATAGGTTGACAGTTCTCGGATTAAAAGGTAAAGAAAAATCTAGCAAAGTTTTTATCAGTTTTCGCAAAGCAGATTATCTTGTAAATTTATTTATTTGAGACGAGCTGTACCCCGCGACTTCGTTCGTGTGGATGTCGTCACATTTTAATAAAACTCCCTTGTTCCCCGACCCGCCGCGATGCATCGCCCGCCCCCGCTATTACTTCGTTAGCTTAGGGCACTTTCAATTTAGACGTTTCGTGTCGCACCGCTGCGGTGCCGAAGCGGTGCGTTTGTCGTACTGCGTGCGGACGTTCGTTTGTTTTCATACAGAGCGCGCGGTGCGGCAACAGTGCGGCGTCGGTACCGCGAACGCTCGACAACAGGACGGTAACGTCACAAACTCCACGTGGTCATTTCGCTGTTGAATACTGCGGGGAAAAGACGTGACACCTTTTCATCTAATGTTCATTTATTTATTTCCTTAAAATGGATGATTTATATGTGGAAGAATTTATAAATTAAATTGAAATACATCCTGCTTTAAGGAACTAAAATAGTAAAATAGTTTTAAAAAAACTAAAATAGTTAGCAAAAATAGTTTGTTGCCGCTGAATTTTTTTTTCTAATTATTATTTTTATTTGGAAAAGGCTTTAATCGCTAAGCGATTATGACAGCCTCGTAATTTAACAATATACTTATAGATACAAACCAGGTAATTACTAAGATCTTGACTTAATTAATTTAACAATCAAGTAATATAACTTAATGGCTAATTGGGATGTTGGATTAGACAAAATCAAATTACACGTGCCAACATCTCTTAAACTAAGTCCCGCTTCTGATTCCAAAAATCTCCGTTCTGCCCCAACCCGAGCACACTCCACCAAAGCGTGGTAGGTGTCCTCCAGTTTGGGGTATCAACCACCTTCATCAGATGCCCGAACGCATTCAATGGAATGTGCCCGGATCGCAGGCGCATGCTTGTTATTAACAATTTTCTGTTTATTTTATTTTACTTTTAACTAATTCAAGTAATTCGTAGAAACATTCTCTAGAGATTCTTAGATAGTTAAACAAATTGCTTGGATCTTGTTTTAACCTAGGGTAAAGATTATGGAAATCACCAAAATTACATGTTAATGAAAACATCGGTGATGCTCCTTTACGGGGGCGTCGTTTTTGTTTCTCTTTGATGTTTTTCAACAAGAGCACTAACAATAATGTTTCTTCATCAGTGTCCATGGCTTGACTGCTCTCAAATATATTAAATAAATAAATAAATAAATAAATAAATATATATCCTTGGACATTTCACACAACGCCATCTAGTCCCAAGCTAAGCAACCTAATGCTTGTGTTATGGTAACGAGATGGCTGATAAACTACTTATATATGTCGGAGAAACACCGTCCTCCTCAACATCGTTTTTGTGTTCACGTTGAGTCTAGTGGGCGTCATAGGGATATGCGAGCACAAAACACTATTTACACACACACACACACACGCGATTTTATTAAAGTTCTAAAATTTTAATCACTACGTAGGTAATTTTAACTACAAAGGAGCAGCAGGTTCGCGGCACCGATCTAACTTCACCACTTGTGATCCACCTTGATCAACCACCGTTACAAGACTGAACGCTCCACCCGGTGAACGTTAAGATGGCGCCTCGACCCCACTCTAGGTCTATCCTCTGCTCTGATTGGACGTTATACAATGCAGTGACTTTTAATATCTGTTAGGTTTTACACAATGTAAAAATGTAATAAATCAAATTAAATTAAATGAAGACTTAATTAGCCATCAATATTATCTATTCGTATGCAACCAACAATCAACCCTTTGTTTACTTTCTCCGACATATACATTTTTTTTTTTTTGTAAATACATACATATTATAGATAGAAAAACACCCAATATTAACATCACTATAGCATACAAACGCACGGCAGTCAGATACGCTTTCAATTTAGGCGTTTGGTGTCGGACGTCTAACGTACTGCAGCGGCAAGGCAGTGGCTTATAACCAGCAGCGGCACGGAAAACGTGCGGCAGCCGTACGACACGAAACGTCTAATTTAAAAGCGCCCTTAGCGCTCTTTCGTAGCGTGATGTTAAAAAGCATTTAACCATCCTAGAGAACTGGGCTACCAAATGCAAAAAAAAAAAACGACTTTTTGTTCACAATTTCATGGGTTTTATTTTTTTTTGCGCAGAACCCTAATTCTTTTCCAAAATAAAAGTATTACTCCTTATAATATCAGCTACCTGCTAGCGAAAATCTCGTTAAATCAAACCAGCCGTTTCGGAGATTAGTGTGCTTACTGTAACTAAGATAATATTTAACTTGTGGTCGAAACTAGGTAGCGCCTGTATTTTGAGCCTGAGTTGCGTTATTTTTAAATTGACATGTTTGCTTTAACTTAACGTATTTTCAGCATGTTTGAAAAAGGACAGTGGGTACTTACTTATATTTAATTAAATAAGAGTAGCAAACTGTCGTGATAAAATAAATTGAGCAAAATAAATGGAGATTCTAATAATTAGTGAAGTTCTCTGTAACAAAAAAATCTATTAAAAGCTGATTCGCACATACATTTATGAGTCTCATTTACTCTTATAATTGAAGGTTTCATTACAATTCCGGTGTCACGCTCAGAGCGTGACCTGACCCCTATTACACTAATGTGTTCGTAGCGTTTAAAAAGGTTTTTCTTCCTCTTTTTTGTTGTGTAACCCTGTATGAAAACCTTTTTACTTTGCACAGAACGATTAAAAAGTAATTCATTGTTTAATGGAATTGTGTTTTACATTTGGAAGATTTAGATTGTGACTTTTAATTTTGTTTGCGTGAAACTTTTAGTTGGAAAGGAAAAAAAACGTGTGTGGTCGGACAGACTGACAAACACACAGATAGACAGACCAACGAAGTGTTCCTATAAGGGTTCCGTGTTTTCTTTTTGAGGAAAAAAAAAACAACCGACTTCCTAAAAAAACACTTCAAAGTGAAAATAGTATATTATGCAATTAGTGAATAAAACACGGATTTAAAGCGAGAGCCATAGATGAATCCTGAGCGACGCGAGTGATTCATGGCCCTCGATATAAATCCGTTTTATTGAAGAGTTGCATACTATACTTTATACCATGACTACGAGAAAAAGAAAGATTTATGTGAAAATAGACATATAATGAAGAAAAACCGGTCAAGAGCGAGTCAGACTCGCGCACCGAGGGTTCCGTTCCGATTTCTGAAAAAGTGTGCTATTTAGAGACATCGTTTTATTTTTCCTGTAATCTTTACATAAACTTCTATCACATAGAATAATTTCAGATTATTCTCTTTGCAAACTTCGGAGATAAGGGGGGGAACGGTATTTTTTTTTACATTTTTCATAAGAAGTCGAAAACTATGCGGCCTAAAAAAAAGAAAAAAAATGTTTGAGAATGTGCAAACAGCGTTCTTTCATATGATACCCCATATGTCCAAGTAGCCCCACTTTGATTTTTTAAGACCCCTTTCAGTCCCTGTTGCAAAAAAAATATAAATATTTTAATTTCTTTCTTATTTGCAAAATAGTTGGGTAAACGTCATCTAAAACTATTCTAAATGTCAAGTTGATAGCATTAGTAGTTCTTGAGATATCCAGCTGTGACAGACAGACAGACAGACAGACTGAGTGACACCATAAGAGTTCCTTTTTTACAATTTTGGTTCGGAACCCTAAAAAAACTTTTTTACAAAAACAAAAACCGACTTCCAAAAAAAAACACTACAAAGTGAAAAATAACTTTAATTTCGGAAGTCGGTGTCTTTGGATCTGTATTTTAGTTTTTTGCCACCGACTTCCGAAATTAAAGTTATTTTTCACTTTGTAGTGTTTTTTTTTGGAAGTCGGTTTTTGTTTTTGTAAAAAAGTTTTTATTTTTCACTTTTTAGTGGTTCAGTTTGTAATTTATCTAAGTTACAATAACCCAATGTCAACTGCTCATCACGTTTTACAAAATGTTGCTTTTCCCGATGCAGGGACGTTAATTGTTGAGGAGTTCTCCTAGTAAGAACCAGGAGAAATGGAGCTCATGGTGAAGTCACCATTACCATTATTTTGACGAGCATAAACCATATTAAAGTAATCGAATCGCAACCTGTTATATACTTAGATATAATTGAGTATTTCCGATGGCCCTCTGTGGTCTTCATCATCAGTTCCAGTTCACCGAATGGTACTTTCCGAGAGTAAATGCACGAGTTACTATAAAATATACCGAAATCGATATAGGTGTGCCCATAAAATTTGAGGGTTTCCCTCGATTTCCATGGGATCCCATCATCAGATCCTGATTTGATGATCATGGGACCACTTGGGAAGTATACCCTTTCGAACAAAAAAAGAAAAATCCAAATCGGTCTAGCCATTTTCGAGTAATCGGGGAACATACATAAAAAAAAAAAAAAAAAAAAAAAAAATATTCCGACGAATTGAGAACCTCCTCCTTTTGGAAGTCGGTTAAAAAGGACAGTTAAATTGGCTTTGATGTAAACCAGCCGTGATTTTTTGGGTACCAAGTTTTCCACTATATCGGCCGCCCTCTCTTTCATAAACTCAGGTGTTAATACATGTTCATCACCAGAATGCATTTTTAATCGATTAGAACAACACTAAACAAACACAAAATTAAAGATTAAATTAACACTAAACTTTGTGTTCGTACAACTTACAGTATTCAAAATAGCGCCAATTTACTAAGGACAGCAAAGAACACAAAACAGTTTTTATTCTAATGCTAAACTCCTTGTCGAAAATGTCGACCAATCAAATTGAATTTAGAACACATCAATATAGGTCGAATACAAAGATTACACTTATACTAGATACGGCAAGCCACGACTAAGCGTGCCCGCATATTCGACTGTTCGTACTAAAAAAAGTCTATTAGCTCAGTGACGCTTAGCGATTGAAACAATTCTGTTTACGTCGAGCACATCACTAAATGGCTGGGGTGAAGAGTTATCGTAGGTATAAAAAAGATGTCACGTTCGGTTTTAATACTATCTAATAACATGCCGTATCTAGCCTATGTACTCTAAATCTGTGGTCGAATACATTGGTGTGTTCCATTTTCAAACATCAAAACAGTGAGTTCACTGTTTTCAGTGAATAAAATAAGCTTTTTAGCCCCTCTAAATGGTATAAATAACTTTAATTTCGGAAATCAGTAGCAATAAACGGAAATGCAAAACCAAAGACATCGATTTACTAAATAAAATTTATTTTGCACTTTATAGTGTTTTTTTTAAAGTCGGTTGATTTATTTTTGCTCCATGTAGAATACTGGTATTGCATCCGATTAAACTGAAAGCTGACCCCAACATAGTTGGGAAAAGCCAGATGATGGTGGTTGATTTTCTTTGTAAAAACGTTTTTATTTAAACTTCTTGTCACATAGGTACTTATCCCTTTTTTATCACGCACCATTATTACAACTTGACTATTGCGTTCAGAATCAGAATCAGAATCAGAACTATTTATTTGTAAACATGCGTTGCGGTACCGCTCTGTCGTGTTTAACCATAATAGCCCGTTGCTCTTTTTTCGACATGCAGCGTGAATGTGTAAATAAAATGCTCAATCAATCTGCAACCGTTCAAAAAGCACCATCATTGTGAGCTCAATGTTTTTGCAATATTCAGCTGCCCGCATGAATAGGTATTGCAAAATGAATCTATTATCTACTAAAAGCTTCAATAAACCCCGTAGTTGCTAAAACAATAACTATTTGGTTACTCAGATTGACATTCAAGGCATAGCATCAATCAATCTGCCTAGCCTTTTCCCAACTGTGTTGGGGTCGGCTTCCAGTCTAACCGGATGCATCTGAATACAGTATTTTACATGGAGCGACTGCCTATCTGACCTCCACAACCCAGTAACTGGGTAATACGATACCCCTTAGTAAGACTGGTTTTCACATTTTCGGGATTCTGACGACCCGTAACAACTGTCAAAGATCCAACCACGAATAATAGCCGGGACCAACGGCTTAACGTGCTTGCGAGGCACGGAGGAGTCTCGGTATGTAAATATGGAATAGTATAATAAAATATAAAACGAACATGGATAAGACAAAGGTCGTGTCAAAGGCCCATTTTGCACCCACTCTCATGAAGAATGAGAGTGGGTGCTACACTCGGAGACACTACACTCGAAGTTGTGGACGAGTATGTTTACCTATAGGTCAAACTGTCCAGTTAGCTAGGTCCAACTTCGAGAAAGTGGTCAATCGTCGAATCCGACTCAGCTGGGCAGCGTTCGGGAAGCTTCGGAATATCTTCTTGTCTCACACACCGCAGTGTCTCAAGACGAAAGTCTTTAACCAGTGCGTGTTAGCAGTGATGACCTACGGCACTGAAACGTGGTCGCTCACAATGGGCCTTATTAGAAGGCTAAAAATCACCCAAAGGGAAATGCATAGGGCTATGCTTGGAGTTTCCCTACGTGATTGAATCACAAATGAAGAGATCTGCAGGAGAACCAAGGTAACTGACATAGCCCGAAGAATTGCAAAACTTAAGTGGCAGTAGGCAGGGCACATTACTCATTGACCAGATGGCCGATGGGACCAAAAAGTTCTGGAGTGGCAGCCGCGTACGAAGAAGGAAGAAGAAGGAAGGAAGTTATAGTTTTTAATAAGATTTATTCATATGTATTAGTTTATTATTGTTTAAGATATTTTGTGTATTTTATCTATGGGCGAAGTTGCCTGATAATAAAATGATTATGATTATGAAAGTTGGAAGGCCTAGAACAAGGTGAACCGATGACCTTGTAAAGGCCGCAGGAATCCGCTGAATGCGGGAAGCACAAACTAGTCGAAATGGCGGTGCTTGTGGGAGGCATATGTCCAGCAGTGACGTCTTTCGGCTGAAACGATGATGATGAATGATGATGATGAGATATTATCCAAATGGATTTCGTGGGTGTGTAGCCCCAGATCCGGGTTTTTTTGTGTCTCTTAACTCAGAGTAAAAACAACATAATATTTTTTATATTTCATGGTTTTACATAAACTCGTGTCTTGTCGGTCAGCCTATCACGAAAGTACTGTTCTCGACATGGAATTGCATGTTGCACAAAGCTGTACATATCTTTACCGCAAAATGACTGTTAAATTAAATAAGAAACAAAATTAAACAACCGTTACATAGCATTAGTATGCAAATACATACTTTGTTGACGGCAAAACTTTGCAAAAACATTTTTTAATAAAAGACAAGATTTATCATAATATTCATAAAGTTCTCGGAAGTAAATAGAAATACATTATGAAATAAATCACTCAGACGTGAGTTCATTAATTTTCATGAAGCATTATTTTACGCTCATTTTACGCAAATGGCTCCTTAGAATTCCACTGTTTAAGGGGTCTACAGGACCTAAACGCAACTAAAAGCAAGTTTTCTTGCATTTTTTTCGGCATCGTCTCATAATGATTAAGAAACAAGAAATTTATTGTCATCATCATCTTCCTGCCCTTATCCCATGTTACTTGGGGTCGGCGCAACACGTTTTCTTCTTCCATTCTCCTCTGTCAACCGTCACGCTGTCATTCACTCCCTTCTCTTTCATATCATTCCTCACACAATCCATCCAACTTTTCTTTGGCCTTCCTCTGCCTCTCCATCCATCCAACTTCCTCTTATATACTCATTTCTTACTTTATCCATTCTCGTCACTCCACACATCCATCTCAACATTCTCATCTCCGCTGCATGCAATCTTTTTTCATCCGTCTTCTTCACTGCCCAGCATTCCTATCCATAAAGTACGACAGGCCTTATCACGGACTTGTAAATTTTTCACTTTAACTTGAGTGGCATCCGTGGGTCGCAAGTTGTTCCTGTAACCTGTCGCCATTTCATCCATCCTGATTGAAGAAACAAGAATTTATTGTACAAGAAATAAACAAAAGCTGCGGATAGGTAGTTTCTCTTTTATATGCACAGTTTTTTAATGAAGTGACAAAATAAAGATTAAGCTAAACTACATTAATAAAATTACTACAAGACAAAATCTCTCCACGTGTTTTTTTTTTCTTAGATTATTCTGTCCCACTCCTGGGCAAAGGGCCTCCCTCAAGTCCTTCCAGGTACTCTTTACCCGTGTTTATTCAAATAATTTTATTAGGAGATGTGATAGTACGCACGACTACAGATCAAGCTGTACAATTCCAGTATAAGCTGATCTCGCATTATATACGATTTCCTTACAATGAGAGGTCAGTGTAAACTGGAAATATAGCTTGATGCGGAGCCGTGTGTACAACAACTTCAGGAGATATTCTTGTACATAACACATAGCGGACATCCGTACATCAGTCGTAACAATTTGGCATTGACAGCGCAAGTGTTATCACTTATTACTGATGAGCGGTTGAGTGTAAATTTTAAACAAATGAAGAATCAGAACCAACATAGCATTTATAACAGTTGTACAAAATCATTAGATCAATAGGAGCCACATTTACAGTATGTTTCACGACAATTTAACAGCCATAGAAATTAAATTTTATGAAATAATTGTAACCTAGCTGGTTAAATTAGCCCACCGTTGAAGTAAGACGTTAATACCTAGTCATAATTATACAAAATGTAGGTCATGATATTAACTAGAAACATTATTTAAATTGATAGTTCCTAGGAGTTTGTTAATTATTTTAATTGGGTGTAGGTGTTACACTCGGCACGATAGAAATACGAAAAGGAATTATTATTTATTAAGTTACACTAAAATGCTAATTTTGTTACGAATACCAATTTAGTATTCGGATCCTGATTTAAAGTCCACGCTCAGTTGGGTTTAGAGACTTTCGCAAAAGGGATTAGAAAACTGAGGTCAGTGGCCGGAATGTCACATTGGGAACGTGCTTATTAGGTATAATAAATACCTCACACACGAAACATTTATACAACCTACAAAATAATTATATTCTAAGCGTGGAATAAAGTGTCATTATTATAACAGGTGGGCCAAAAGAAGTCATCCGATGTTGTTTGGCTTTTATTTTTTTTCTAAATGAAAAACTTCGATTCTGTTTTTTGATTATGTTTATTTGAACCTTTAGAATTTTATTGTTCAAGTCGAGAAGATGATATCGGCCAAATGGGCGCCGTCACAATTGATTGCAATACGGGCTCGTTTTATAGCATTTTTCATCACTTCGGCGACAACTTCGGGCGACAGATTCTCGCATTCGTGTCGAATGTTGTCCTTGAGGGCTTCCAGGGTCTCAGGCTTGTTCACGTAAACACAAGGCTTCAAAAAACCCCACAAAAAAGTTTGGAACGGTTAAATCGGGCACACGTCAGTGCAAATCACTACACTTCATTTCTTAACATTTCTTCAATAGACACGATTATTCCGCGTTCTTGGTTAGTGTATCGCTCCATGGCTTGTTCACTTGTATTCTACATCTGTCTAGTCCACAAATGTCAAAACAGATTTGACATTGGCCGCCATTTGCAAAAATAAGAGCATAGAGCAATAGGGTGATTTCTTTTGGCCCACCTTGTACATACATACTTATACTCACGCCTTCTTCACATGCGGGTAGGCAGAAACTACAGAACGCCACATGATCCTCACATATCGATAATCAAACTATAGTTGTTTACGACTCCTATTTTTAGAACTAACAGCAGTAACCAGAAGACGAAGATATCCTACAGCGTAGGTGTAATTACTTTTTACTCATGTTCGCTTGTCGTGTCCTTCGTTGGGAGTCTCATTGCCCGGAACTCAGTTTGTGAGACTTTTGGTTCCTCCTGTACACAAATACTAACTTCAATACTCAATACTCAATCATTTATTGCATTCCACAATGTTTATGCTTAGGTGGTAAGTAGACATTTGTAGTAACAATCGTGGACCCTGTCGGGCACAGCAAAAGAAAAGTTAGAGAGAAGAGGACTTATATAAACATACCGCCGCGACCGCGACCGCGACCGCGACCGCGATAACACGGATTGTTGGACGTTCTGTCATTACCACAGATATTAATCTGTGTCATTACGCACCTTGATTCGCATGTTAGCGGTGCAGTGCTGAATGCTCTACTGGCGTCGACACAGGAGTGGGATTTGTTTGCCGCGAGATGGATGAGATGAGATTCAGTGAGATGATGAACGAAAGATAAGTTTTTTTTTGTGTGCTTGCTTGATTGTTATTTATTAGTTTTGTTAGTTTTTTTTTTGTATTATTTCTTCCTTATTGTAAAATATGTCTGTTTTTATTGAAATTTAACTGTGCAATAACTTGGATCTGGGTCTGTAATGTTGTGCATGTTTTTACCAAATAAACAAGCAAAAAGGGTCCAGTTCTCGGCATTTAGTTTCCGAGATAGAAGTTTAGTAAAGTTGGGTAAAAAAATTGCATTTCGCGATTTTAATTTATTATTAATAAATGCTCAATTATGTACAATTTCACAAAGTAAATGACTTTATACGATTTTTTAGAATTTCAACTTCAAATTTTGATAAAAAAATATGTGCCAGTTTTTGAATATTTTTTCAATCCTTACTATCAATATTGAGTATTCTAGATACCGAATTTAGTCTTAACTCCTTTAGAGAACTGGACTTTACGATACATAAGAACGTAGTATGTAACACGTGTGTAACGTCTTTACGTTTCCGAAATGACTGCCATAACATGTGCCGAATAACAAGTAGGTAACCAGACATACTTTTTCCTGTTCTTTTACAGTCTGGAAAAATTCTTTAACTAAAGAAACAAGGACGTCAAACATACACCATTTTTTTTCGTCCATAATCGAAACCCATTTGGTTCCATCTTGACATATTTTTCCAGGCCACTAACGTTTGTCATCTTGAGACTACTTCACGCATACACTCGTAGCTTTTAGTCTATGACGTACATTGAGACACAAGTGTAATGCTCTCGTGTACCAATTTGTTTCGCTTTGCTACACTAGATGTGTAGGACCACAGAGAGTCTGAGATATTTGCAATAAATGTGCCATAAAAGCACTAGGGAGTAGTTATACGAATGTGATTTATAATTTTGTCGTGAAGATGCCGTACATTCATTGAAATCAGCCGTTTTACTGATAAACGTGGATTTTTATGGATCGCTACATTCAGAGGTTAGATTTATTTCTAGGCGGGTCTTTCGAATTCTGAAAATTCTATTCAATAGTTTAGCCCTAGAAGACGTTTATCAAAGGCGAGATACAGATTAATAACACGGGGAAAGAAAATCACAGAAAAACACTATCGTATTTGTAATATTATTGTGGACGTGTACCATCTTCTTTTTGCCTGTTAAACCTCCCAAAGCATACAAATCGAACACCTTTATACAAAGTGTTCCCAATTTTTTAATTTAGATAACGTTTCGCGGGTCCTTGAGACCCTCCGATGTTTGCGACCAAGTTCTACCTCAAGGGACGGAGGTACCCTTTTAACTTCATTTATAAGAAATGGAACATTGCCCTTTGGGACCGAGTTTTGCATGACACTTCGTACCTTTACTTTTTTTGGGTTTTTGGGATGGGAATGGCTTTGGCAAGTGTTGACAATTTGCTGTTTTTTGGGCAACAGATAAAGATTGGCCAATTGTGTCTTTTTGAGCGTTTATTGTTGAGAAGAGGCTACGATTATTTTATTTTTGTTTTTATTTATTAAGAGATAATAAACAACTACAACATATATACACATATGATTAACAAAACTTTGAGTTGTAATGTTGCAGTCCACTGCATTATCCACAGATAAAACATATTTGATAATCAATGGTTGCCACTAGGCGAGCAATACCAAAATAAAATAAATAAATGTTTTAGAATTAAATAAATAAGTTAAGTACTATAAAGCTTGCTATAGCTACAAAACTAAAAAACTCGATTTCACGACTATAAGTGACATTTACACTTAATGAAATAAAATTTACAAAAGAGAAAACGAACAAAATAGTTTATAAATTTTGATATTCACTCGAGCATACAAATAACAGAAACTAAGCAGTCAGTGGCGATAATGATACTCATTACTTACCTACTTAAGTTGAAACAAAGTCATGATATTTCGAAATAGAAAATACAAATAAAGTATCGCAATGAATTCTAGTAACTCAATTCGCTGAAGCATACAATTTACAAAAGTGAGACAGCAACGATAACGTCAATCAAGACTAATGAATCGTTGGTCGGTTACATGGAATTAAATTGAAATAATTTCTTACTATTAAGTCGTCGAGGAAGAAAGCGGCAATTTACTAATCAAAAGGGTGACTTTGCTACTTTTGTTTAAAGGGAATGAAACTGGTTCATGGTTACAATCCATTAAAAGAACACAGTCGCGGTATGAAAAGGTGAGAATCTTTTTAGTAAATTGTTGCTTGCACTGTGCATCATGAGACTTTTTTGGGGTATAAACATGAACATACGGGATTTCGTACCCCGAGTTCACCTTCATGAACCACGTGATATTTAGATATAAGTAATTTTATTTTATTTATTTATTTCAATCAGACATAGTTATTCATATATTTGTTAGTAGGTATACTTAAGAATTCTGTTAGTAAATAGTAAATTATATATCGTGCAGAAATACTTTAAATTCATTATATAGTGTAAAATCAACAATATTAATCATAAGCAAGAAATTCATTAAAATATTAAAATTCATTAACTCTAACGTCGATTGCACACCCAGGTGTTCAGATGACAATAGAAAATCTATTGTCTGCTAATTGGCGTGCGACGGGTTAAAATAATAAAACAACAAAATAATCAAAAAACAAAACAAGTAAAATCAATATTCTTCCATCAGTTGCTGTTCTTTTTAGGGTTCCGTACCTCAAAAGGAAAAAACGGAACCCTTATAGGATCACTCGTGTGTCTGTCTGTCTGTCCGTCTGTCACAGCCAATTTGCTCCGAATCTAATGAACCGATTAAGTTAAAATTTGGTACACATATGGATTTCTGTGACCCAAACACGTACAGCTAAAGTAAATATATGAATTTTGAATATGAGAGTCACTTTTAGGGGGAAAATAAGAAAATTAAAAAAAAAAGTTTTGTAAACTGTACCGAGTGACATATCAAATGAAAGAGCTCACTATGAGGGTCTCAAATATATTTTTTTTATAATTTTAAAATTTATTGTTTTAAAGTTATTTAAGAAAATAGACGAAAATTGACCATTCCCCCCCTTATCTCCGCGAAACTACTGAGCCTAAAATTTTGAAAAAAATATATAAATTAGTTCTATACCCGTAGATTACAGGAAAACCTATAAGAAGTCTGTGGTCTTAAAATAACATGGTAAATCTATATATATAAAAAAATCAAAGTCCTGACTGAGTCACTGACTAATATACCAACGCACAGCCCAAACCAATGGACCTAGAGACTTGAAATTGTGCACATAGATACCTTATATAGTGTAAACACCCACTAAGGAAGGATTTTTGGAAATTCCATCCCTAAGGGGGTAAAACAGGGGATGAAAGTTTGTATGAAAAATCCTATACCTTGAGTTAATAGACTTGAAACTTTGCACGAATATTCATCTAAGTAAATTATAAAGTTTATCATTTTTAGTTTTCCTAAACTACCCCCTAAGGAGGGATTGGGGGTGTCAAAGTTTGTATGGAGGAACTTTAACACGCGGTCCGATTAACTCAAAACTCAGTTTTTATACTTGAGACCAAAAATTAAGAATAACGTGTATCAGGGTTTTCCAAAAATCTACCCCTAAGGGGTGAAAAGTTAATTTTATAGCGGAGGATTTTATTGGAGGCTTGATTAACTCTAAAATTGGTGTAAATAATGTTTGAGTCAAGTTATGGAAACATACCAGACGATTTTTGAAATTCTTTAGGTATCTGTGTTCGTGAAAACAGAGATACAGTTTATATGAAAAATCTTATTAATTTGGTTAATGAACTTGAAACTTAGCACAAATACTTGCATGTAAGTAATAATGTTTGTCATTATTAGTTTTTCAAAACTACGCCTCAAATGAGGTTTAGGGATGTTAAAGTTTGTATAGAAGAATTTTAAAGCGCAGTCCGATAAAAAAAATGTGTACTTTGAGTCAAGTTAGGAAACTTGCCAAACGAATTTTCACCGATTTTTACGGCATATAGCTGATGTTTTAAGGAGTAACTTAGGCTATTTTTATTTTAGAAAAATAATTAGGGTTCCGAGCAAAAAAATTAAAATCCATGAAATCAGACAACCACGTACAACCCAGTACAAACTTACTAAGCCTCCGCTGTCTATTACGGCTATAACAACAAATAATAAAAATAAAGCAAAGTTAAAAATTTAAGGGGTCGGTCCCCATACAATAAACTTTTCATTTTGAAAAAAGTAAAAATTTTAATCTAGCATGTGGGGTGTCATGTCATTATTTCATCATCACTGCTCTCAAAACGGTGAAGGAAAACATCGTGAGGAAACCGGCATGTCCTAGAACCAAAAATTCGAAGACATGTGACATCTACTAACCCGCACTGGGCCCGCGTGGTGGATTACGGCCCACTCCCTCTCACCGAGAGGAGGCCTGTGTCCCAGCAGTGGGAACATTATAGGCTGATTATGTGTTATGTGGGGTGTCATCGTCTAGAACTCATTGAGTAGAGTACAAAACATTTTTTTTTATCTTTTAAAATTAAGAAATAGGGGGCCGCAAAAGTTGTAAATTTTAGACCATTTTTGTACGATCTCTAGCGCAACAATTCAACAAATTAGGAATTTGAAACTTCTTAATACCATGTAAGTACCATGAATACTGTATTTAATCAACAATACTGAACACGGCGATTCATAAGGTATTTTGTTTAAACATGGGTGATTTTCTGCAACTGCAAAAAATAACCTTGTAATTCACAGTATCATTATAAAATAAGTAAAAAGTTATCTTTGCGATTCTTAAACATATATGGTACGGAACCCTTGGTGCGCGAGTCCGACTCGCACTTGACCGGTTTTTTATAAGCAACTGCACACAATGCCACAATATTGGGCAGTCAATTCTGGCAGCCACGACGCTAAGAATGCTGTTGTCACTGCCGCGGGCACGACTTAGCAATGATGCAGCTCTCTTTCTGAGTATGGCATGGAAGCCATCAATACGAGCTTCGGCAAACATGCCCTACGCGCTGCAGTGCCTAATATTACAAGACAATTTAGATAGTATGTAGACTGAAAAGTTCAGAAATATTACATCTGTACCTATCTCTGATTGATGTGATTCAATCTATTTATCTATCTATCTATCTATATAAATAAAAAGAGAAGTCCTGACTGACTGACTGACTGACTCATCAACGGCCAACCCAAACCCTTGGACCTAGAAAGCTGAAATTTTCCACAGAGGTTCCTTGTATAATTTAGACAAGGAATAAGGAAGGATTTCCAGGTAGCACTTTCTCGTAGGATATTTTCCGACATCCACGCGGGCGAAGCCGCGGGCAAAAGCTAGTACTAGATATGTCTTAAGTTGTCCATGTTAGAGAATGCCGACATATTCTTGACCAGATTCAGGACAAACGTTATACTTAAAATACTCTAATAGGAGAATGTCAACTACATAAAAAAAATAAAACATTTATATTTTCAACAACAACAACATTTATCACTTTTTCTTTCTTTATTTTCTCAATTACCAATCTATTATCATAAAAAGACATTATTATTTCTGGGCCTAAATAGAAAAATACATTTCGAATTTCAACCATATATAGTCTCTTCCCCAATTCCTCCCACGATGACACAGCACTTCATTTCAAAAGACACCCTCCCCATTTGGAGACAACCACAAATCAGCTAAATAAGGTCGATCAGAAACGATTTTCGACCTCGCTGACTCCTTCAATTTCCTTTAACTTTAAGACAATTTGTGACTTTGTCATTATAATAATTATCATCATCCAGGAATACAGATTACAGGGTTGTTAAAAGTGCTGAACCGAAAAGGCTGCCATATACTGGGATGAAAGACTTAAAGTTAATGTGTTATATTAACTTTAGTCTACTCTGTCAAAGTCTCTAGGGACGACTTTGAAGTCAAGCAAGATTCGACAAAATAATGTTCATGTAACTAATTTTCAATGATTATTCATCGGAGTCTCTTTATTTCATCGAAGATGAATCTGTCGGTGAAGTTAAAGCTGCTTTTTCTGGTGTGTATTTATTTTGCATTTATATAAAGATACTAAATAATCAAAAACTCGGATTAAGTATCCTCATACCGATACTGTACGTAACTATTATTACGTTTGTGTGATCATTATTTTTTGGTATCTGCTTATACTGCAAAGGATTATAGATCGGTTTATCGTTTCCAATAATATTAGTGTTGTTGATTGCGTTTTATACCTACTACACAAAAACTACTACCGATGCTTATATCAGCAGATTAAGTTAGAATCAATGTTATTAGTGTAATCCCTTAGAGTCCTCTCACACGTGGAAATCTACCTAAGCTAATCCCTATTAAGTGAGACTGTACGTCACCTCGACTACGTAATACATGCTAGGGATATAACGGAGGCCGTCTAAAAAAACTTGAAATTTCGAGTTGTGTCTCCACCACATTATAAGATCTTCGCTTAGTTGGAGCCGATTCTCATTATTAGACCTCCGTTACACCTCATTTGTGCAGACGGAGCCGAAATTCCGATACAACCCTAATACATACATAAATAAAAAAAAAAAAAAAATAAAAAAGCCTTTTATTTCCAGTAAATTTACATTCCTTAAAATCTATGTATGTGTTAGTTTTGTTTAGTTCATTCTATGTTATTTATTTGTCTCTTACTTAGTATAATTTTATGTGTATCCTATGTATTATATCATAGTATTTATAGTTAGGTACTTCATATTTTTATTTAATCTACCGGAACCCCAGAATGGGTGAAGGCCTCCTCCAGTGATGCCCATTTGACTCTGTCTTCAGCTACTTTTCTCCAGTTTGGACCAGCTATTGCTTTTATATCATCTTCCCACCTTGTAATAGGTCTACCTCTTGTTCTTTTGCCTAGTGGGCCATTCCAGAATGTTACTCTTTTGGTCCATCTATGATCTGTTAGCCGCGCAACATGTCCTGCCCACTTCCATTTCAATTTTTGTGCGTAACTCAGAGCGTTTGTTGCTTTAGTTATTTTTCTTATTTTAGTGTGTCGTATTTTATCCAGCTTCCTTATCTTTAGCATACTTCTTTTAAGACCTCTCTGACAGACGCTTATCTTTTTTCTTGTTTCAGCAGTGAATTTCCACGTTTGGCAACCAAATGTCAAACATGGCAAGAGGCTCGAGTTCATGACTTTTGTTTTAATGGCTTGTGGTAAATTACTTTTGAAAATGTCCATGAGACCCCAGTATTTGTTCCATGTTAATTGTATTCTTTTCTCTATTTCTATGTTTTTATTTTTCCTGTCGAAACTTATAGTTTTTCCCAGATAGACATATTTTTCAACGTAATAATGTAATGGTTTGCTATTGACTATTATTGGTCTTTTCAAGCTATTTGTCATTGTCTTAGTCTTTGTAATATTCATTTCTAGTCCCACCTTTACACTAGCTAGGTGTAGGGTTTCTACCATGTTCTGTAGTTGAGAGGATGACTCAGATAACAGTACTAGGTCATCCGCGAATCTCAGGTGGCTTAAGTAGTTGTCATTTATGTATAGTCCTCGTTTGCTCCAGTCTAGCTTGTTTATGATCCCCTCGAGGACAGCTATAAATATTATTGGAGACAGCGGATCGCCTTGTCTAACTCCCCTTTCTATTGGGAAGCTAGCGCCTAAGGTTTCAAGCTTAATTTTACCCTTATTGTTTTTATATATCGATTTGATGATTTTTACATATATTTCCTCCACTCCTTGTTCCTTCAGGCTTTCCCAGATACTTGTACGTCTCACCGTATCAAAGGCTTTCTGGTAGTCGATGAATGATATATAAAGTGTTCTTTGGTTTTCCTGATACTTTTCCATTATTAATTCAAGAGTATGGATGTGGTCAACCGTTGAAAAACCCTTTCTAAAGCCTGCTTGCTCTACGGGTTGCTTTTTTTTCAATGTATCACTAATCCTTGTATTTATAATTGCGGAGAATAATTTGTATAGACTCGGTAGCAAGCTAATTGGTCGGTAGTTTCCGATGTCCTTCGGGTCGCCTTTTTTATATAATAATATGATGTTGGATTCGGACCATTGGGACGGTGTTTCAGAATTTTGCAGAATCATGTTAAATAGTTCAGCTAATGGTATAGCCAAAGTTAAGTGCCCTTTTTTCAGTGCTTCGTTCGTAATGTTATCTGAACCAGGGCTTTTGTCTAGCTTCAGTTTCTTTATTGCTTCAATTATTTCTGTTGCGTCTATTAGTTTAATGTTTCTTTCTTGTGTATCATCTGTTTCTGTGTCGAAATTTATGGTTGTTGTGTCTCTGTTGCTGTATAGATTTCTGTAAAATTCTGTTGCGGTAGCAATGATATCGCCTCTAGTGTACAGTTCTGTATCTTTTTTTCTCAATCCTTCTATCCATGTTGTATTAGTTCTGAGTTTCTTGTAGGGCTTCTTTGTACTTCCAGTGCTTTGTAGATGTTCTTTTATTGTGTCTTGTCTATATTTTGCGTAATCTACTTTTATATATTTATTGACTACTTTATATAGTGCGGTCAGTTCATTTTTCTCACTTCGTGATTTGTTTTTAGTTCTCTGTAATTCTTTTCTTCTCTTTAATAGCCTTACTGTACTTGCCGATAGTATTTTGTGTTGTTTATTTTCTTCTCTCTTCGGGCGGGCTTGTTTTAAACTAAAAGTGATAGCCTTTTCTATCCGGTCGTAGCAATATTGTACCGAGGTGTTTTCGCAGATAGTTGGTGCTGCAGATAACTGTGATATCAGGCTTTCATTGTACTTGCTTATTTCGTCTTCGCTCTTAAGTTGACTGGTTTGGATATTTGTAAATTTGGCCCTAGATATTTTTGGTTTGGTTAGTGTTACTGTTGATCTGACTATTCTATGGTCTGAATGGTAGTTCAGGTTCAACGTTTCGATGTTTTGGAATATTCCTGGTTGGTTTGACAAGATAAAATCGATTTCATTTTTGTATTGTCCGTTAGGGGATCGCCAGGTCCATCTTCGACTTTGTTTTTTTTTAAAGCATGTGTTTATTATCATTAGTTTGTGTTGGAGCGCAAAATCTACCAGTCTCTGTCCTCTTTCATTTCTCTCGCCGTATCCGTGCTTTTTAGTAACCAAATATTCATCAACTTTGGGAGTTCCAACCTTAGCGTTAAAGTCTCCCATCAGTATTGTGGTTTTGTGTGCTGTGTCCAAGGATTTCTCGATTGTATTGTAGAATTCTTCAATATCATATTCGCTCGCCGCTTCTGTTGGTGCATAAGCTTGTATGATGGATATATTATGACCTTGTATATTTATATTTAGTGTTGCGACTCGTTCTGTTATTCCATTGAAGCTTATTATGTGGTTTTTGAGAGACTTATTTATTATAAAACCGACCCCATATTTGCCAGGAGTTTGTCCTATGTGGCACATTATAAAGTTTTCGTATTCTTCTATTTTTTTTCCATGTCTTCTCATTTCCGATATTCCAATGATATCGTATATTTCTTAATTGCCTCTTCAAATTCAAGCAAGCGATCATATGATGAAAGAGTCCGGACGTGTATGTTGCAATCTTTAGTTTATATTTATCTAAGATATTTTTTTCCTCTGTTGGTGTATTCATTGGAGGGTTTTGGTCGTATTCTTCCACGGTGACCAACCGGGTTGGAAGATTTTTTCTGTTATGTTTTTGTTTGTTCTTTTGTTCAATTATGGCATCTGTGTGGTAGGAGGGGCGTAGTTGCTATATATTCTCGCTGTTACTTTCTTGGTTGTTGTTAGTTTTGGTTGCATTTTTGTTGACCAAGAAGTTGAGCATGCTAGGTTTTATGACTCCTTCTGAAATGCTGTTTGACCTAGTGACTGTCTTGCCAAGCTGTTGTGTCTTGTTTTTTTTACTAGCCTGACTATGCTTGTCCATTAATACATACATACATAATGTAAAATAATGACTAGTTCACGAGGTACCTGCTTAATACCTAAGTTCAGTGTTTCAAACTTAGTGAACTTCACCAATCGCTTACCTACAGAGCTGACTTTACGAACTGTGATTTACCGCTTCATTGGTCGCGATCGGGCTTTTTGCTGACTAATGCATCATACCTGACTAGAGGCTAATGAAATCGAAGTTTAGGCATATTAATTTGGTATGATGTCAGTAGAGATGAGGTCGGGTTTGGGATGCCGCCGGGGTCGCAGGTTGTTCGAAAGAGATAACGTGGCCCTGGCACAGGAAACTGAAGGAACACGGGTGGGTTTTAGTCAGTAAAAGTCTGACACTACCTCCTGCTCCGCCCAGAGCGGGAGAAGTCATTTGAAGATTTCCCATCCACAAAAAAAAGCCATATTAATTTAATATTAGTTTTAGATTTTATGTCCAACCCAGCAATGGTTTGTCTTCTTGATAAATGAATAGAATAGACAACACTGAATCCCTTTCGAATTCATAGAACTATAAGGAACAGCATTCATACAGACAACACGAGAGAACTTTCTTGTAGTAATGAACGTTTTACGTAGATAAACAGACAAATCTGCTTTAAACATAAGTTGTATTTGGTATAAATCAACATCTGAATTCAATAGTTATCGAAACGTAACATATGAGTCTCAAACATGAGAGTGAATTATTAAATTTTAATAATTAGTAGGTTCACTTACGCTCTAAAACTACTTCATTAAGGCTGCTCCTCCCTAAAATACGGCGAAACTAAGTAACTTTGTAACCATCTTTTACAGTAACTACCTATAGCATCTTTCTGATAGGAAAAAATACACAGTAATCTACAATACATAAAAAGTGATTTCATGCGTCCTGAAATCTATTTTAGTTTGTAAAATTAAGGAAAAAAAAACTTAAATCCAGGTCTATTTCGGTCTATTTTTTCGAGTTGTTACCATATTACTCCTATAGTTTTCATTAAAAGTGTACATAAATTTAAACAGTTCTTTACAGACTAATAAGGAATGATTTCATGTGATTACTTTTTTAGTCCAATCTTTAGATTCTTTGTAAATCGGTAATTACTTCATAGTTTACAAGCGTTGTGTCATAGCTCTTCACTTTCTTTTTTATGCAGTCCGACAGTGACCGCGCTTTTTACGGCGGAAAAGCCTTAAATCAACATCTGTATTCAACAGTTATCGAAACGTAACATAAGAAGCTCAAACATGAGAGTGAATTATTAAATTTTAATAATTAGTAGGTTCACTTACATTCTTAACTCCTTCATTAAAAGTGAGCCTAAAAACCTCGGTTCTTTATTCTTGCAAACTTAGTTAAGCTCTTGATTTTATATAAGAGTATCGGTACTTCAAGAGCGATTTGCCGCCTCATTGCGCAGATCCACTTGTTTTTTGCATACTAGGTGTTGAATAATTTTCCTAGCTCAGCAATTTTAAGGCTTATAAGTCAAGTGTTGGACCTTTTAGGATATCTACCAGACATTGAGTCAGCACTATTTACTATATTAACTATAAAATTTGAACCTACATAATATTAGGCCTTCATTAAACCCAAGGTTTATCGAAAAATATCAAAGTTACATGGGTAACATAAGTAGGTATATATGTTTCAAAAGCATAAAAATATGCTTGGATTGTAGCACATTGCGGGCTATTTACTTACCTACATGTAGTTTCTGTTTACCTACTAACATGGAAAACGGGTATAATGTTTACTGTTTTTGCAAAATGTTTTACGTTCACGTTCTACATTTATGAAGATGTAGATCATCTATTAAAATGTGCTATGTCGGTTACTTTATTTTTAGAATACACTATCAAAGTATTTCATTGCAATCATGAGTGACGTAAACTAATTTTTCCGAAAAATCTTTTAGGACAAAATTGACATCACATCTACAAGCATTCTAATAACCTAGCAGGTCATTTCTCATCAATTCTATCATTCTATCCCTACCATCATTTTAAAAATAAAAACGACACCCTAAGAGCCCAGAGAGAGAGAGAGGATTACCTGTAGAGGTAGAATTTTTTTATCTAGGTGACTGGAAACTTATTATAAATCCGTTCACCGTGAACAGTGACCCAGCTGCTGACGGAAAGGATTATTTTTCTATTCGTCTTTATAGTAAAGAACACCGGTCACAGTTTATTAAATCTACATAATATTGGAAAACCCGGAGGAAATTATAGTGCGTAGTAAATAGCAATATGCCCCATATTTCTGGGTACACTACAAACAGCTAGTACACTCCTATCAAATCCTTCGAGAATACAAACCTGACGTCATGCATGTATAATTGGGCCTATAATTAGCACAATATCAATAAACTTTCCAACTCAAGCCTAATTTTGTATGACTAACATAACTACATGTTGTAGGGCGAGGTTAAATACAGGGTGTGTTCGTATCACGCCATAACACAATGGAGGATAGTTTGGTGACAAATAAGCTACGTCACGTCAATTTCGTTGGTTGCGTCCATTGAGGAGATAATTAATGGAGTTACTGCGTTTATTGACGTGCATTTGGAGGCTCGCCACATCAGGATCAATTTGAATTTTATGAGAACAACACATAATACACTTATTTCGAGCCGAAAATTACGTATTTTTCTTTAATATTTCAACAATATTAGCACCACATCATGTTAAGGAATGTATAGTGGTGGATGTGATAAACAATTTCATAGGGGTAAAACAAAGTAAATGATTTTACGAGCATCTGCAGTGCTAGAAACCACATAAATTAAATTTAAAATTAATGAGGTTGTAAGTTTACCTACAGGGTGTAAAGGACAGCCCTCTGCCTCTGCTGATAGGGTGAATTCAGTTTATCATACTAAGATGACCGGTACCTACGTGAAATTATTTGAAGAACGTTAAGGGAGTCCAATAAACCTGTTTTTTTGTGTTTTTGTGCACAAATTGGAGCGTCTGTTACTGGTTGGGAGGGGTAGGTAACAGGTATGTAGTGAGTTCAATGAACTCTGTAGCTAGGCAGAAAGTGAACAGCTGATTTCACGTATCGTTCGTTAGAGTATTTCAACATTCATTGTCGGTTTTTAGGGTTCCGTACCTCAAAAGGAAAAAACGGAACCCTTATAGGATCATTTTGTTGTCCGTCTGTCTGTCTGTCTGTCAAGACCCTTTTTCTCAGTATCAAGTTGAAATTAATACCAATTACGTAGGTCTACGGTCCCTTGGAGTCCTAAAAAATCACGCTTCTTAATCAACGCAATAAAAAAATACGGCCATTTATGCGACATATTTTGATACTCGCAAGTAAATCAATACCTATAGGGTAGGTGTTTTGGTATTACAATGCTAAGTTTATTATTGGGATAAATTCTTCCGGTCCGACACGTACTTGGCCGGTTTTTTTATAACTGTTGCAGTAGTTATATAAATGGAGTGCTGCGTACAGGGAATGTAGGTAGGTAATACGGGCTGGTATCCGCAACTCCACGACAATGCGCGTATTTTGCGTATAGGTGGGAAAATCGATTATTCGATCCACCACAGCTCCTCAAAAAAGGCCAGCAGCGCCTTGATGTACTGACAACCTAACAGAGGGTACCTGGGTTTACTGAAGCATGCAAGTTTACATTGAAATAAAGGACAACTGACAAAACGATAAAAAAAAATACTGAGGAATTTTCGGGTGGAATATAATTCTAAATAAGAAGCTGCATGCACCCTGTTAGTTTGCAGAGGGTTGTCCCTTACACCCTGAAATATTAGTAAGATTTGTTAATTGACACTCTCTGTGCTAGCTACTCTGTGACTTCAAGTTGGCTCGCAATTAATGTTATGTTTATTTATGTGTGAATGTAATTATGTCTGGTATTATGTAACATCGAGGCAGATTAGCAGTAAGCCATGGTATTAAATAGTTAGGCCTTATACTACGAACGAGATCCCAAAAGAAACATGTCATGTTGAGGGATTTCAAAATAATTTCTCAATCAAAAATATATACCTACATATTTTATTAATACTTACATATAAAAAACCTGCCAAGTGCGTGTCGGACCACGTACAATGAAGGGTTCCGTAGTTTAAAAGAAATTATACCAAAAACAAACCTAACATTGGATCCCAAAAAAAAAAAATATGTAAAAAAATTACAAATTCACAATTTTCGGACTTTTCCCATTACTTGTGCTGTAAGACCTTGCTTCTTGCCAAATTTCATTATTCTAGGCCAACGGGAAGTACCCTATAGGTTTTGATTTACTTGCGACTGTTGCGAGTGTCAAAATGTGTCGCAAAATGGCCGTATTTTTTTATTGCGTTGACTTAGGCGCATGATTTTTTTAGAATTCTAAAGGCAACAAGACAGAGACAGACAGAGCAGACAGAGGCAGAGGCAGAGGCAGAGGGCAGAGCAGAGCGGCAGAGGGGACAATTAGACTTACGTATTTAATGTAAATTTCAACTTGATATCTCCACGCGTCCTGGAGAAAAAGGGTTTTGACAGACTGACAGACTTGAACATTTTTATTATGCGATAGAATTAGAAATTGAAAATTTTTGGACTTCAACCTTTATTAGTGTTGTATGACCTTGCTTCTTAACAAAGAACATCGGTCATATTTCTATAGAAGCTGGACCTGAGTTTTATTTTCAGTGTACAGAAGCAAATTATAGTGAGATTTGATTGTTTTATGTAGTAAACACCATCCCTTTCGAAAATAATATCTAAATAGCCAAGATATTTCAATAATGCAAAAAATACTTGAGGTTATCGGTGTCCGGAAATCAAAAGCACAGAATAATCGTCACAAGCGGTACCTAGTTATCAGTCTGTAAAACAATGCCAAGGTCAAACAACAGAAGGAAATCCAAAACAGTACAGTACTTATCACAATATTCACACTAACAACAACAACACAACAACAATGCGAGATCGCCGGGTGCAAAGACTACACACTACAGTATATTAGTGTCAAATTGACACCCGTAGTAATTGACAGTATTGACACTGTCAATCCATGGCGCGCGTCGATGACATATTATGACGTTCCGTTGTACACAATTGAACAAAATGCTGATACTTACTATGAACCCACATAATTATTTTTATGACGAGAATCCAATACATAATAAAAACAGCACTAGTTGGTTTGATACACAAGTATATAGAATTGAATTACATCTAATAACGTGAATAATTATAATCTTTGAGTACTAAATCATTTCTTAAGCAAAATGAATCGTCAAAGGTGCGTTCTGAACATGTTATTCTAAATAATTTGCAAATTATGCTATTAAAAAAAAATGTGTTTGTGCTTTTTTTTCTGGCGACTTAAATATCTATTTCTTATGTTTTTTAAGACCTTAAAAAATACTAGATTTTTACATATATATGGCATATCTGTACACCACCGCCTCGTAGTCAGGTACGATTTGACCGTCCTTCTTTCATGATTCTAGAACAACGGGAACTACCCTATAGGTTTTGATTTACTTGCGAGTATTAAAATATGTCGCATAAATGGCCGTATGTTTTTATTGCATTGACTTAGAAGCTTGAGTTTTTTAGAACTTCAAGAGACCGCAGACCTACGTATTTGACATTAATTTCAACTTGATACCTCCACGCGTTCCTGAGAAAAACGGTCTTGACAGACAGACAGACAGACAGACAGACAGACGGACAAACAAGTGATCCTATAAGGGTTCCGTTTTTTCCTTTTGAGGTACGGAACCCTAAAAAGTAGTAACGAAGTCAAAATTGTACATTGAATATTTTTAATTTAAGAATAAGTAACAGCTGCGGAAGTGTGGGAACAAGTCTGATGCTGAAAATATAGTTGTTAGTAGAATTTTTGTCCGTTTATTTATTTTTTATCAATTTCAAAAAATACAAAAGAATATACTTTTAGCTTGGAGGTAGGTAACTATCAATATTTTTTTTATAAATACTTAGACCTTTCAAACAAATTTGAAAATTATAGGCTGCAGCATTACCCAGGTAGGTAGTCATTTTAGTAAGAGCTTTAGAAAGTTCGAACATTCTTTTCGACTAATTGGAAATATTAAAATATCTACGATTACTGTTATTTAGTAAAAGTTCCAGTTACATATTAATCTAACTGGAACTTTAATAAAATTTATATACTGTGTTCGTAATATTTTAACTCTTTAAACATCGATTGCACACCCAGGTGTACTTACTGATTACTTGCAAAGTTTAAACAAAAATGGTATGGTGGTAAAAAAGTCAGAAAATATACATTTACAACAATTTGTGGTATAGGTAATACATTATTGCGTTGGATAGAAAGTATTCAATAAATTCTACAATTAAATGATTTCAATTTCATCAATGTCTCTATTACATAATTCATAGAGTATTTTGATACAAGTGGAGAATGTTTGTATAGCATTCGAGGTGGAATTAACATCCGAGCCGTAGTAGGCGAGGTTGGTTTTGAGCCGAGAACTTCAATAACAAATGTCCTCGTGTATCAAACGACGTTTTTCAATACACTTTTGAAGGAATAAAATAAAAGGAGGAAAAATATTTTTGTCATAAATTATTAGGACTTTTTTTCCGCACTTTGCTTTCACCAGGTTGAAGGAGAAGCAAAGGTATAAGCCGATTCGATAAACAGCCTAATATGAAAAATAGAAAATTCAAATATTTTTGAGTTTAGAACACAAATAAATGTTACTTTTTTCATAAACGTTTTTTTATTGTAATAATCATGGTTTTTGATGATATTCTATTAATTATAAACATCATATAAATATTCAAGAAATATTAATGCCGTAAAGACGCATATCTCTTTGCCAAGATTAACAAAAAAACATTCACCTCCGAATAGGGAGGACCTTCTCCCGCCAGTTTCATTTCGGCACTTGGCACCGGGAACTGCCAAAATGAAACTGGTGCGAGACGGTGTGAATAGAAGCATTGAACCAATTTGGACTAAGTATAGGTATAAGTTATCTGTGGCAATTTTTATTCCCGCACGCGTGTTGGAAAATGAAAAATCGCACGCGTGTGAAATACATTGCATTGTGAACCTAATCGTAGTGCGCTATGAACTAGTTTTCGAGGAAGTGTATTGAAAAATATTTTTTATCTCATGTTCTATTCAACATTATTTAGTGGGACTATTACTTAATGGAATTCGAGACTCGTGTTTGAAATGAATCAAACGCGATTGCCGATTTAATTGCTTAGGCAAGGAAAAAGTTTTATTGAATATTTTTATAAGGAAATTCCCCCGAGGCGGCAATCGATGTTCCAATTTTGAAAGCAGTGAGAAAGTTTCATTTCGTTATTCTATCAGAGAAAATTGCATCAACGAAAATACAACTTACCTAACTATTAAAAGTACTTTGGGGATTTATCTCAATTACTACGACCCAATAAAAAAAACTATAACGAAATAGAGCTATCGTGAACAAGTCTAACAAATTGCGACTAATTTGATTACAGCCGTAACAAGGTTTATTCAGTTGCCTTCGTGAATTTGCCGATGATGGCCGAACGTCTAAAAAGATGGCGGCAATTTGAACCAGTCAGTAGTCGCACTGCGGTATTTATTATAGCTAGACTAGCTTTTGCCCGCGGCTTCGCCCGCGTGGATCTCGGAAAATATCCCACGGGAACGTACTACCGGGATTAAAATACCCTTGGTGTTAATACAGGTAAACAATGTCTTCTCGCACTGCTTATACCTATAGTACCCGAGGAGCGGACTAAATGTTACTTCAAGATACGAACTATGACTACATTTCCAATCCCTTAAATCTCTTAAAAAGAGGTACAGAACATTTTTAATATTATTTGTGAAATAAATCCAAACCATAAATTTGAATTTTCATATCCCCAACTTAAGAAATGCTGGCTTTCTCATACAACTTTCACCCCCCGTAGGATTATTTTTTAAGACAAAAGTAGGCTATGGTGACATACACCATAGCCTACTAGCCATCATAGTCTTGCCATATTTTACCCCCCTAGGGGATGATTTTTCAAAAACGCTGAACCGCATATTTCTTTATTTCCTATCAAAAGCATACATTTTAATTTTCACATCCCTAACTTAAGAAATACTGAGTTTCCCATACAAACTTTCATCCCCTATATCACCCCCTGTAGGAATATTTTTGAAAAAAAAAGTAGCCTATGTCCGTCCCCAGGATACCAGCCTTGCCAAATTTTATCGAAATCCGTTCAGTGGTTTAGGCGTGAAAAGGTAACAGACAGACAGACAGAGTTACTTTCGAATTTATAATATTAGTATGGATTAGAAGCGACATGGAAAATTGTGGTAAATAATAATAATTCTGCTAATTTGTTTTTGAAAATAAGAGTAAAGTCATGTCACATTGAGCAAACTATCCGTTTCTGAAGCGTGGTTAAATCATAACCGTTACCACTTTCCTTCTTGTGGATCGCAAAACTATATAGTTAGTGTGCACTTCATAAAACCCTCAGAAAAATGATTTATTTGCTTTCAATGTAAGTAGGTAATTCTCCAAAAACAAACTCTAAAAACATTTTACTATTATTGTTACAGTTATAATTGAACGATTTCTGCCTGACGACGAGTCATTCTGAACATTATACTTTTTTTATTCTTGTAATTTGTATACAAAGTACCAGAAGATCATAAAGTGTGTATTGTTGTCTTTACAAGCTACGCTACTTGAAACAGTAAAGAGAAAAACGTGCCTACGTAACTACGTAGTAAAACGAATGATGAATTGATTTCGTGAATTATTTATAAAAGTTGCAAAATGGCTACTGAATTTGTCCACTTTTAAAAATATCCTTTTACTTTCCATGACAATTAGGAATATTACGAATGTCGCAATGCGAATGAGAATGCGAACGCGAATGTGAGTGTGTGTGGTTGTGAGGGGGTGTGTGTGTGTGTTTGTGTGTGAGTGACCATAAGAATAATATTCGTATTCTTTGGAATGAACGGTTTTCAAATCAAATGTAAAATCGCCCTCCGGGCATTTCTCCTGAATAAAACCAACGACGAGACTGAAAAGTACTTTTGTCACTTACATGAAAGTAACCGTATTTCCTATTATTCAAATGCACATACACACTTACTCTCAAAGACTCACACACACGCACGCACACTCACTCGACTCACCACGCCAACACTCCTCATTCTAATTTGTTTTACTAAATACCACGACCAATAGGTATGCGTGGATCGAAGAACCGCGAGGCCGTCGGGCGACGACGACGTCACGACCTACAAACATTCGCATTAGCAAAATATTCGCATCGCTTGATGCGAATGCAAATATACCACCCCTAACAACAACAAAAACATCAACCATAACATCATCATCATCCTAATATAACATCCCTAATAACAATGGTCCGCTTCAGTTTGGCTGTCATTTGAGTCTTGCTTATATCCTTATGTTTTTATCCAAAACTTTTGCCCTGCCCATCCGAGTTTAGGTGTTATAACCTGTCCAAATAAATAAATCGGGCCCTTTTGTCTCAAACTCACAATAAAAAAAAACTGACCAAGTGCGTGTCGGAACACGTGCAATGAAGGATTCCGTAGATGAAAAGAATGTATCCCAAAGGCAAACTTAACATTGTAATCCCGAAAATATATTTTTTTATGTGATAAGATTACAAATTAACAATTTTCGGACTTTTTCCTCTACGCTGTGAGAACTTGCTTCTTGCCAAATTTCATGATTCTAGGACAACGGGAAGTACCCCAAAGGTCTTGATTTACTTGCGAGAGTCAAAATATGTCGCATAAAATATGTCCGTATTTTTTATCGCGTTAACTTAGAATCTTAATTGTTTTAAAACTCCAACGGACCATAGTCCTACGTATTTGATATTAATTTGAACTTGATACTTACCTCCATGCGTTCTGAGAAAAAGGGTCTTGACAGACTGACAGACAGACGGACAAAGAAGTGATCCTATAAGGGGAATTTTCCTTTTGAGGTACGGAACCCTAAAAATAGCCAAAATATACAACAATTTACATTTCCTTCTATACTAAAAAGTCTACCAACAGTTTACCATTTTACGACAACTTTTCCACCCTTTAAGAAAACTTTTCACGGTAATTATAAGCACATAGATGGGTAATTATAACGTCATTTTACCTTCTCCGTTATCTCTAGGGAAGCTCACTTACATCATATCGATATTGATACTAATGGATTTTCCTTCTGTGTACTCTAGGGAAAATAGGATGACCTATTTTTTACGGATTTACGGAAAATTGCGCGGACGAGGTTATTAGGGATACCCGCTAGTATTTCCCATGATAGAATAATTATAGATGGTTGTTTATGATACACCGGTAAGGGAAATCATCGTGAGGAAACAGACATATCCTAGAACCAATAATTCGAAGACTTGGACATCCCAACCGGCTGAGCCCTCGTGTCACAGAGAGGAGGCCTGTGTCCCAGCAGTGACAACGTTACTAAAGGCTGATTTTGCATGATATATTTGAATCAGCCTCTTACTTTCTGCTAATAATAACATATGTGCTTACTTTGCTATATTGATGTTACTGAAATTCTTTGATCGAAGCGAATTTAGGAAGTCTGTTTACAAGAATGATGATGATATACATTTTATCAACACAGGGTAAGTAAAGATGACATGGCTAGAAAAGGGGTGACTACCGAGATGACGTCTAATAGAGAAGTATGGAAAAAAGGGACATGTTGCGCCGACCCCAAATAGATTGCGATAAGGGCAGGAGAATGATGAGGGTAAGTAGACGGTATTAACAACAACATATAAAAGCAACGCGTCAAAACAAAAACCACAGCTTGCCAGACAGTACTTACATGTTGTGAAAACACTTTCGTAAAACCATATCGTGCCAACAGTTGGGAAGAGCCCACTTAAACTCAAAACTCTTTGGGCACTTTCTGCTGTCCGGATGCGCCTCTGCATGGTTACATTCCAAGTGTGTAAAATTATTGGTTTCAATGGAGTTCGTTATTATCTGAACTATTTTTTTATTTTTTTTATTTACCTCAGACTCAGAGATCCATATTTAACTATGAACGGAGCTAGCATATACAGGGTGTTTTTGAAAACATGCGACAAAATTTAAGGGGGTGTTCTACGCATCAATATGAACAACTTTTACTATGGGACCAAACCTGAAATCGCGAAAAAAAATCAGCTGTTCAGTACATTTTGACGAATTATGCGAACAGAAATGTACTGAACAGCTGATTTTTTTTTCGCGATTTCAGGTTTGGTCCCATAGTAAAAGTTGTTCATATTGATGCGTAGAACACCCCCTTAAATTTTGTCGCATGTTTTCAAAAACACCCTGTATTATGATTGTACCTAAACTTTGGTATAAATATTTACATAAAATATGATGCGAAGGAATCAGGAAAATATCATCATGGAAAGTTTTGAGCATGAATGTGGATGTCTATATGAGTAGGGGAATACCAAAGAAACGATAGATGTACTGTGTAAAAGATGATTTTGGCTAGAAAGGGAATGCCTACCAAGATGACGAGTAACAGAGAAGTGTGGAAGAAAAACATGTTGTACCGACTCCAAATAAATTGGGTTAAGGGCAGGAGAATGATGATGATTGATATAGCGTAATCGGCCTACAATGTTCCCACTGCTGGGACACAGGCCTCGTCTTGCTGAGAGGGAGCGGGCCGTAATTCACCACGCGTGCCCATTGCGGGTTGGTAGATGTCACATGTCTTCGAATTTTTAGTTCTAGGACATGCCGGTTTCCTCACGTTGTTTTCCTTCACCGTTTTGAGAGCAGTGGAGATGAAATAATTTACACCAAGTAAAGCGCCTGTCGGGGTTCGAACCTATGACCTACAACTAGAAAGTCGCGGCCGTTTCCACGGGGCCACCACTGTTCTCTAAGTATTTATTTTTATTCGGAAAAGTATTGAGGCCTGCTTCCTGGCCTGGTTAAAATATCGAATATAATTCGCCTCTTTGCGAGAAAAACGTTGCATTTGGTTTTTTTTTATTATTATTCGATAGTTGAATAGGTATTCGATTGTAAAATCTTTTTGTGTAACTTTTAAAAACTTTATTAAATAACTCATTTACCGTAAAAACACATTAATTTACTTGTCATATTTTTTTTAAGTTTATAAATCGATTCCTTTGAAATTGCATTTTTCGAGATAGCACGTTTTTCTCGCAAAGAGGCGAATATAATAAGTAAGTACCAAATAAACCTGTTTCCTTTTATACTCTCACACATGCTTCATCATCATAAAACACAAAGAGAAACTTTGTTTCCATACATTATCTCTAACAATGAGTGACGTACAAACATCGGCTTTTGAGAGCGTCTCAATCAATCAATTTCTGTTTCAATGCAACCTTCAAAGTTGCTGACAACGAAATATTGAAAATTATTTCCAGATAAGTAATTATATTTTTTTTCTTGTTATTTTATCTCATGTTAAAGGCAGTACGCGAATTAGCAATTGCAGGAGTAGAGTCTGGATCATCAAAGACGTTGCAGTAGTCAGATTAGTCAGGAGGTGAATTGCCAGTTGGAAACACCATTGTCGATGGTACCCATGTGCTGATAAAGGAAAACTCTAACTTACGAGTTACGTATCAACACTACCAACAACAACAAACACCTACCTACTTCTCACACAACACAGTAATGCAACTATTATCATTACAAAACTATGCCAAAGTTTTTATGAACAGCAAAGTTTGAACATTTTTTACGAGTACCTATCCTCGCTCAGGTGAAATTTAAGGGCTCGTAATGTACAAGTTACAAGATAACGTACTTTAGTATAAATGGATACGTAATTACGGTACTTAGCCGATGCCTAGCACGTATCTATGATGACGTTTTTGAGGATTAAGACCCCAATCGTGAGCAAAGTACGTTGATGACCGCAGAGTAACACGTCACCTTCAAATTAAGAGTGAATGGACATCTTCTGGGTGCGTTCATTCCATCTTAGACCTCATCGATTATTAATTTTCCTATATATTTATGGTTACGACGTTAGTAGATTTTGTATTTAATCTAATAGCGCAGAATTGTATTTGAAAGAAAATAGGTTTATTTGCGGTAAACATGACGCAAAGAACAACAAAATAAAATAACTTTATAGAAAACAAGCTGGGGGAAAATATGCGTCACATCTACGCAAAACGGCCATCGCCATTTCATCACCACTTCTCTTAAAATTTATTATTAGTAAAGTAGACGTGAAAATGTACAACATAACAAATGAAACTTTGAGAAAATGTAAATATGTAGTATCTATTTGGTTTTACGGTGTAGGTCTCTAATACCCAAGTAGTTGTTTTCATAATAAAATTGGGAGAGAGATATTGTGATTACAGATTTTCATAACTAAGTATAGGGTACTTACTTAGTAATTGAAATGGATAAGATAAAAGCTCCATGGGAAGAAAGCGTTTATGTTACGTAAATAAAAGGGAAATGTAACAAAACATGACAATAGTCACATTTCCTGTCAACATAAAAAATAACAAAGTACTCTAAGCCGGCTGAAAAACATATTTACCATAGGAAGGTGCCAAGAAGTGCCTTTGTTACGGCGTACTGTGACGTACAGTAATGAGGTGTCGGGTTTAGTAAACGCGTTGGTAATAGTGCTTCCAAGCGTAGCGTGGATGAATTTTATAACTGGCATCAAACGAAGAGGTGTGAAGGAGATAGTTTAGGTTTTTATGTGTTTTTTTGGTGTGTTGAATAAAGTGACGGGAATAAAAGGGGTGAAGGGTGTATTAGAAACGTGTGGTCAAATTTAAGGCACAGACCATTAAACTGAACAACTTTCTATATGGCACCAACATCTAATCGAGAAAAAATTAACAGCTATCTCGTACAAGACCAACTCGAGTATCAATACCTACTCGAGCCAAATGTGTGGTACAGTTGATTATTTTTCTCGATTACGATGTTGGTCCATGGAGAAAGTTGTTACGTCTGATGGTCTTAAATTTGACCGCACCGTCCTAATACAGAACGTATAATTAGAGCTTAACATAATTATGTAAAAACGTCATTATGTCAAGTTCATACGATCGACTGAAATACTGTTCTTCAGAGCTAATTTATACATTTCAATGCTTACTTTGATATATAATTTTTATAAGGAAAATAGATCTTTGATTTTCTTAGTAATCTGACTTATCAGTCTTATTAAATTGTCAATACAGTATTTAAAAAAATTAATTGGTCAGATCTCAACCTAATATGGTAAAGTTATTTTTTTACTTATTTTAAATTCCTGGTTTAGTATTTTTTGTGCCTAATCATTTATACGTTTGGTAAAAATCAATCTGCCTAGCCTTTTCCCAACTATGTTGGGGTCGGCTTCCAGTCTAATCGGATGCAGCTAAATACCAATATTTTACATGTTTGCTAACCCAAAAAAAAAATACCGGTGTGTACCTATATAGTGCGTGTCGGACCACGCACAACAAAGGGTTCCGTAGTTAAAAAGAATTTATTCCAAAAGCAAACGTTGATAATCATCTCCCATACATACATACGTCACGGTCAATTTCTCCAACTGCAAATTAATTTAAGTTTGTAAGTAATTGCATTGTTTTTGTGACATAAAACTACAAATTAACGATTTTCGGACTATTTCCTTTACTTGTGCTATAAGACCTTGCTTCCATCCAAATTTCATGATTGTAGGTCAACGGTAACTTTACGGGTTTTGAGTTATTCACGACTATCAAAATATTTATTTATTTATTTATTTATTAAAACTTTATGCACAATTAAAAATAATACTGTACAAAGATAAATAAAAAAAAATAATAAATAATAATAAAGGTAAATATGTCGCATAAATGGCCGTATTTTTTATTGCGGTGATTTAGAAGCTTGATTTTTTTAGAACTCTAAGAGACCATAGACCTACGTATTCAATAGAATTAATTTCAACTTGTTACCTCCAAGCTTTTCTGAGAAAAAGGGTCTTGATAGATTGACAGACAGACGGATAACGAAGTGATTCTATAAGGATTCCGTTTTTCCTTTTGAGGTACGGAACCCTAAAAATACGGCGAAGCGAGGCAACCTCTCATAACCTAACTTTTCTTCTAAACAATTTCAAAATCTTCGGCGCTTGTTTTTAACGCATAAAAACTAAAGAAACCACAAAGGAAGTTATTCCGGCAACATTTCAACTGTGCCGACACAAGTAGTTTCACACGGAAATGTCGTGAATGTTGGGGCTCTAGTTACCCCGTGTCTGCAAGATATAGCTGTAACAATTCAATCTAGCGACACTCGGGAAATTCGATTCCAGTTTCAAAATCGTTTTTATGCCGCGGCGAAAAGGGGTTACGAACTTTGAGTATACCTACCTGTTTATTTATTTATACTGCAAAACAGGTTAATGGTGGTGTTAGAAAGCGGACATAGTGCCAGTAAGTCTTAGTATTCTCTCGTCATATTTAGGGTTCCGTACCAAAATGGTAAAAAGGAACCCTTATGATGCGACTCAGTCTGTCTGTCTATCTGTCACAGCTGGATATCTCAAGAACTACTAATGCTATCAACTTGAAATTTGGAACAGCTTTGATGACGTTTGCCCAACTATTTTGCAAATAAGAAAGAAATAAAAAAGTATTATACATTTTTTGCAAGGACTTAGACTGACAGGGGGTCTTAAAAATTCGAAGTGGGACTACTGGGACATGTGGGGTATCATATGAAAGAGCGCTGTTTGCACATTCTCAAACATTTTAATTTTTTTTTTACCTATGCAAGCATCGGAGATGAGGCGGGGGCTCCTCGTCTCCGAAGTTTGCATAGAGAAAAATCTGATATTATTTTATATAATAAAAGTTTATGTAAAGATTACAGGAAAAATAAAACGATGTCTCTAAATAGCACACTTTTTCAGAAATCGGAACGGAACTCTCGGTGCGCGAGTCCGACTCGCTCTTGACCAGTTTTTTTTAATTGCCATTTAGACAGAAATAGCACCGTCTTAATATAATTTGATTACTTCTAAATGGTTATAGAAATATTCTGGGTATAAAAAGTGAGATACGGAGAAGCGTATTCGTCAAATAAATTCAAACCTACTCACTGATAAACATCATCTGCCTAGCCTTTTCCCAACTACTTATGTTGGTGTCGGCTTCCAATATAATCAGATGCAGCTAAATACCAGTATTTCACAGGGAGCGACTATATACATTTTGTACGAGACCGTTCACACTGTGCTATATATAATATTTACCTATATTACATCCCATTCATAGATAGCTCAAGATGTAATATATATTACATCCCATAGTAAAAAGCCGGCTTAATACGATACCCCTTGGTAAGACTGGTTGTCAGACTTTCGAGCTTCTGACGACCCGTAACGACTATCAAAGATCCACGAATGACAGCCGGGACCAATGAGGCACGGAACACATAGATTAATAATTAAAACAGGATGTCAAAATACTTGGGCCGAACTTACAGGTTCAAAATCGCTTACGAGCCATTTCACAAAATTGTAATATTGCAGTCGTAGTAAAATAATGCGTTCACTATACGTGAGCTCGGACATCAGGAGGCGGGAAAAAATGGCACAGGTCCTTCCTCGATGGGCGCTCGCGCTGTAATAATCGGTGCCCGCTTATGCAACGTAATTTATTCTAATTTAGAGTTATTATGTCTAAATAAATGAAGAGATTTTAATAAAACATTAGAATTAGTTTTTTTAAAAAACATAGTTTATTTTGACATGTTTTTTTTAATGTAATTACGCGTTATTCAAACCAAAAAATCGCGATTTAATAGCGGTATAAAACGTAAAAATTGCCCCGAGACTTTATTTTTTTACAAATAATGTTATTAATAATCGATATTCTAGTACATTAAAAGTCAACAAAATAATATGTCTGATGCTTTATGTATTTTTAAAAGTAAAATTTATGAATATTAATGATAGATTTACGAGTCTGAAATTGACTTTGCGATGATTTTTCTGCAAACTAGTTGTGGGAGATTAATCGCCACAAAGTAAACAAATAAGTTTTTGTAAATGTGTTACATTAACATTCAATACGAAAGATTGGTCTTTCTTTTAAATGTATTCAACAATGTCAGAGTTTTACATATAATGATAAATTAAGCGACTAAAATCTTAGATATTCGCCCGAAAATGTAAAATGGCTCTTAAAATTTCGCATGGCACTTCATACTATGTCAAATACTGAGCGCACAGTAACCCTTGTATCTTTTTACGCAACAAACCGAAATTAAATTACAGGAAAAATTTTGGTCTTTGTAGGGTGCACAGTTTTTTCGCAGAACATATTTCAGTTGCACGTATATTTCAGCGCTGACGCGAGTGAAACATACTTTGTACATTATTTAGTAAAAATATGAATATGTACGCAGTGCGGTAGTGACATTTTCATGGAATTATCAACTTAGCTATGCTGAAATTTTTATTGTACAAAATAATGATTAGGGTTTTAATTATTGTTGGTACAGGTTTATTTAGTGAATGTCTAAACTAGTAAATAATTAAACCAAACAAATAAATAATTATATTCACGTAAAAAGCGTCACAATTTTTTTTAATGGTTTATTTACGTAGGTACTCGTTCTTTTAGCACATACTGATTTAGCTTTTTATTAGTGTAGTAAAACAAGCTCTAATATCTACATTTATTTACACCGACATCTCTATTCGACTTCATCTATTTTTTTAAGCTATCTTCAAATGTTTTAATAAACCTCCCCTGAAAATATTGCCACCCAATTTTCAATATTCTTGAGAAACCCGGAACATTTTTCATCTCATCAATAGACGGCACATCAAACAGAATCGTTTGATTTAATGCCTTCAGAATGAGATCATTTTCCAAATCAATTTCGAAACGAACTTCAAGGCAAAGCATAAAGGACCAGAAAATATAATAAAAATGTTAAATGTAAAAGGATCAATGAACATAGGTAATGAAAGTATTCATTTCAATCACGAATTTGGGGCAGTTTTATGATTATGAGGTAATCTATTAGCACAAGTATGTTAATGTTGAAGGTATTCACATGATGAACACTAGTAGTTAGTCAATTGGCAACGCTAATCAATCTGCCCAGCCTTTTCCCAACTATGTTGGGGTCGGCTTCCAGTCCAACCGGATGCAGCTGAATACCAGTATTTTACATGGAGCAACTGCCTATCTGACCTTCACAACCCAGTAACTGGGTGACTGAATGACAGCCGGGACCAACGGCTTAACGTGCTTTCCGAGGCACGGAGAAGTCTCGGTATGTAAAGATGGTCACCCATCCACGGACCAACCCCGGCAAGCGTAGCTTAACCTGACGGATCTACCCGTTCAGCTGTTATTACTTAGCCACGAGCTCCTCTGAACCATTGGCAACGCTGATGTTGATGCTAAATGGTAATCTATATCCTATGTAGATTGACCTGCTATCAAACTAGGTGTACTAATCCTTTTCAATTCCTCAGCTATGGATAAACCGTTTAATATGGAGTATTTATGCCAGTAAAAAAAAATTATAGTACCTAGCTATGTGAGTAAACCGCCGGCGGAAATTCTTTAAGTAAGTGTTTCTAACTTCCACTAGCTGTTGTGCAACTCTTCTAATCTAAAGACGTCATAAAAAACACACACAGCTAAAATATAAAGAACTACATTATTTCTAGGACATCAGGACCATTCACATCAAAACAAACTTACAATAAACTCCGAGAGTCCTTTACGAAAACACGAAAAGTGCCCTCGAAACCCACAAGAGATTATCACCCAAAGAAAAAAAAGGAAATAGAGAAAAATGTCCTCCGCGTCACACATCGGTAAGTTATCCGGAATACTTTCGTTTTCCTTTGCGTAACAAAGTCGGTACGAGCGAATAGGGATGAGGAACAAATCTAATCCTGCGACATGGTTGACAGGAGCCGTTGACACTTCTATTTGGAACTAGGTTCCGCGTTGGATTTGTGTTTTGAGTAGAATTTTGAACTAGAGTAATACGAGGACAATTATTAATGGTAATTAAGTGGAATTACTTCATTGTGTTCCCTCATTAAGTTTCCTAAATGTTTGAGCTGAATGGTGCTGATCCATGCGTAATGTTCGTGAACGGGCACCGTCAGAAGGGACTCGTCATCTCTTAGCTGCCACAGCTTATTTTAATTTAGTTTAATTTTTCAATTGTTTTTAGTTTTTATCTTTTTATTGCGGATGCTTTTAACGTGCACGTTTTTCTACATTGTTCTCACATGTACATTTTCAACTAAATGACCAACATTTTGCAACAAAATTTTGATTTTAAAGAATGTCCGTTGAGTTTTTTGCCCGTTCTTCTCCATAGGAACCTACTACGCTTTGGAATGAACAACTAGCTTCATTTTTCTGACTAACTTCTTGACAGTTCAAAAGTGCCTGTAATTGGTACAGCTATTTGAAATTAATGCTGTGAGTTTTAGCTATGTGTGTTATTTATGTTCGAGCCGATTGGGGTTGAAACACTATGGCAATGAAGTCCAAGTGTTCACCTTGTTTCTCGAAGCATCGCCAAGCAATTGGTTGACTCTTCACGTGGCCAGAGGGCTGGCCTATTTTTACACGACTGCCCCAAAAAGGAGTGTAATGTTTTCATGGTTTATGTATGTTTTGTGAGTTTCTTTCCACCATAACTTTTGAATGCCTGGACAGATTTCGATGTATGGGGTGTCGTTAGAATACATCATCCCGAGTGACACTGGCTATGTTTTTTAAGGCCGAACTATACGCCAATGACCTTGAGTGGTTATCTTGCGCATTCTGGCCTGAGCTCACGCAACGCGTCGTACGTCCAGCCAGTAATAGGACTCGCCCATCAAGGAGCGCTGTCCCAAATTAGACGCATTTTTAATTTATTATAATAAAAAATATACATGTTTTTAAAAAGTAACAAAACCAAATCATTTTCGTTTGTATTGCAAAGTAGTAGATATTTTTTTATATTCTTTTGATAAAAAATGAAGGAGTAAAATGGTTTCAACTTAACGATTTGGAGGTGATTTGGGGTTTTTTTTCTTATTATGTGATACCGATAGAAAAATTATGGCTAAACCAAATTACGATTCATATCATGTAGATTACTAACAATTTTTTTCAGATGTAATTTCACTGTAGGTTCCGGCGAAAAACTGCTTCATCTGCACGCTGTTTTTAAGCTTTTTTCGAAAGAGTAGCCTTAATAAGAAAAAAGTTTTAGACTTTTCTGTTATGAAATTCTTCCATTGAGCCTATTTGAAATTGTCATTTATATAGCAGCAGCCAAAATCGTGGTACTTATTTCACGTTGATTGCCATTCGTTGCACGTAATGCGAGTAGATTTGGAAGAAAGTTACTTTTGTGTTATAATAATAATGTAGTACCTATACATATAGTATGCTGTGGATATGGGGTGGATTATTTATCTCAGCCTCTCAAGTGGATTTCGTATTTTCGTTCTGTATTTGGCGCTTCGTTGTCATGTCCACTAGGTTGTCCCAAATATAATTTCGAAATTTACTTTTTTAGGGTTCCGTACCTCAAAAGGAAAAAACGGAACCCTTATAGGATCACTCGTGTGTCTGTCTGTGTGTCCGTCTGTCACAGCCAATTTGCTCCGAATCTAATGGACCGATTAAGTTGAAATCTCTCAATATTTGAGTATATACAAACTTACATTTACTGTTGGAATGTATGGGAGAACATGTTTTTCTACTATAATGTTAGGTTTGTTCTTGGAATAATTTCATCCCAACTACGGAACCCTGCATTGTGCGTAGTCCGACACGCACTTGTCCGGTTTTGTTTTATGTATGTTCATCGATATTTTCATCAATTGTTGACCTATTTTGAAAATTATTTAATTTGGTAGAAGAAGCTTGCGCGGTGGTCACATAAATTTTTTATTAACTTTGATTAGGTAGTTTTTGAGTTTGCTTCGATAATACGTATTTAATCCACTTTTTGTATCTTGATGATATTATAATACTTCCTGTCACTGTTGTTTACTTAGCAAATAGTGGTATATGAATTGGTGTGGGGTAGGTACCATAACTAAAAAACCGGCCAAGTGCAAGACGGACTCGCACACAAAGGGTTCCGTACCATATTATATATTTAACAATCGCAAAGATAACTTTGTATTTCATAATGATACTGTGAATTACAAGGTTATTTTTTGCAGTTGCAGAAAATCGCCCATATTTAAACGAAATACCTTATGAATCGCCGTTTTTAGTATTTGTTGATTAAATCTATATATATAAAATTCAAAGTCCTGACTGACTGATTGACTGACTGATATATCAACGCACAGCCCAAACCGCTGGACCTAGAGACTTGAAATTTTGCACATAGATACCTTATGCAGTGTAGGCATCCACTAAGGAAGGATTTTTGGAAATTCCATCCCTAAGGGGGAGAAATAGGGGATGAAAGTTTGTATGAAAAATCTTATTCTTTGAGTTAATAGACTTGAAACTTGGCATGAATATTTATCTAAGTAAATTATAAAGTTTGACATTTTTAGTTTTTTTAAACTACCCCCTCAGAAGGGATTGGGCGGTGTCAAAGTTTGTATCAACGCACAGCCCAAACCGCTGTGTCTAGAGATTCCAAATTTGGCATCATTTACTTAATTAAGTTGAAACTTGGCACAAATACTTGCCTAAGCAAGTAATAAAGTTTGTCATTAATAGTTTTTTCCCCAGAGGGAAGGGTAGAGGGGAAGGTGGGAATGGGAGGGAGTGGTGAGCAGGGAAAGGGGAAGGGGAGAGAGTGGTGAGGAGGGAAAGGGGGAAGGGGAGATTGTGGTGAGAGAGAGGGAGGGTAGGGGTGGTGAGGAGGAGGCTGAGGAGGAGGATGATGGGGGGGCGAGGGATAGGAGAGCATAGTGAGGGTGAGGGTGTGGAGAAGGGAAGAGGTGTGACGGGGCGGGGAGGTTAGCGGGAAAGTTATGTGGTGAGGGGGTGATAGGGAGACGGGGATGGAGAGAGTGAGGGGGGTGAAAGAGTGCAGTGATGGGGAGGGTAAGAGAGTGGGAAGGGGAGGGGTTAGAGAGAGAGGAGGGGTGAAAGGGAGATTAGGGGGAAGAGGTAGCAGTGCCTTTACACCTTAAAGTTGCTTTTTGTATTGCACTGATTCATTAAAGAAACCCAGCCTGACAGAAATTACTGAAAAATAGAAAGTCGGAAACTCGAAGCGACACAAAAACAGCAGTAAACTCCAGCCGTGCGACGGAGCTGACACGTTTTTTTTTATTTGTTTGAACGCGCTAATCTCAGGAACTACCAGTCGGACTTTAATAATTATTTTTGCATTTCATAGCCCAATTCTTAAGGAAGGCTATAGGATATATATATTTAACATCACACTAAAACTCTTAAGTGCCGAGCAAAAAAAAAGAGAGAAGGAACGCTAAGCGAAAACGAAGTAATAGCGCGGGAAGGCAATGCGATGCGACAGGGTGGGTTGGGGGAACATGAAATTTTACGCGGAAGAAGTCGCGGGCAGAAATTATCTCAATATTTTTGTTCCTGTGGCATATCTTCCGACATTCACGCGGGCGAAGCCGCGGGCAAAAGCTAGTACAGTATAAGGTACACTATATTACAGATTTCGTACAAAAATGGTAAGTATAAAATTGACAACTTTTACGGACCCCTATTTCTTCATTTTAAAAGATAAAAAAATTAAAATAATTATCTTTGTACTCTACTCGATGAGTTCTAGACAATAACACCCCACACACAGGTGAATTTTTTTTTTCAAAATGAAAAGTTTTTGTATCCCCTTTTTGTACCGCCCCCTTTATTTTAATTTTAACTTTACTTTAATTTTATTATTTGTTGTTATAGTCGTAATACAAATACACAATCTGTGAAAATTTCAACTGTCTACCTATTAAGGTTCGTGAGATACAGCCCTGTGACAGACGGACGGACGGACGGACAGCGGAGGTTTAGTATGTTTGTACGCACAATATTGAGATACTAGCTAGACTGCCCGCGGCTTCGCCCGCGTGGATGTCTAATTTCATGGGTTTTAATTTTCTTATTATTGTTTATTTTACATCAAAAGTATAAATACTGAGTTTCAAGTTAATCGGACTGCGCTTTAAAATTCTTCCATACAAACTTTAACATCCCTAAACCCCATTTAATGGGTAGTTTTGAAAAACTAATAATGACAAACTTTATTACTTACATGAGCAAGTATTTGTGCTAAGTTTCAAGTTCATTAACCAAATTAATAAGATTTTTCATGTAAACTGTATCCCTGTTTCCACGCCCACAGGGGTAGAATTTCAAAAATCGTCTGTGATGTTTCCATAACTTGTCTCAAACATTATTTACACCAATTTTCAAGTTAATCAATCCCCAATAAAATCCTCCGCTGTAAAATTTACTACCCCTTTTCACCCCTTAGGGGTAGATTTTTGGAAAACCCTGATACACGTTAGTTAGTCTTCATTTTTGGTCTCAAGTACAAAATCTGAGTTTTTAGTAAATCGGACCGCGTGTTCAAATTCCTCTATAAACACTTTGACACCCACCAATACCGACTTCTGGGGCCGCGGCTTGTTCGAAAGGGATACCGTGCCCCTGCCATAGGCAACTGAAGGAACACGGGTGGGTTTTAGTCAGTAAAAGTATGACACGCCCTTCCGCTCCACCCAGAGCGGGAGAAGTCATTTGATGATTTCCCATCCACAAAAAAGGGGGTAGTTTAGCAAAACTAAAAATGATTAATTTTATAATTAACTTAGATGAATATTCGTGCTAAGTTTCGAGTCTAATAACTCAAGAGATAAGATTTTTCATACCAACTTTCATCCCCTATTTTATTCCCTTAGGGATGGAATTTTTAGAAATTCTTCCCTAATGGATGTTTACACTATATAATTTATATATGTTCAAAATTTCATGTCTCTAGCTCCAGTGGTTTGGACAGTGCGTTGATTATTATCAGTCAATGAGTCAGTCAGGACTTTGAATTTTATATATATAGATTTACAAGACCATAAACTTCTGATAGGTTTTCCTGTAATCTATAGGTAAAGAACTATTTTCTGTATTTTTTTCAAAATTTTAGGCTCAGTAGTTTCGGAGATTAGGGGGGGGGAATGGTCAATTTTCGTCTATTTTCTTAAATAACTTCAAAACAATTTATTTTAAAATTATAAAAAAAATATATTTGAGACCCTCACTGTAAGACCTTTTATTTGATATGTCACACGGTACAGTTTGCAAAACTTTTTTTTTAATTGTACTTATTTTCCCCCCAAAAGGTAGCCCCCTATTTAAAATTCATTTATTTACGTTACATGTCCGTGTTTGGGTTACCAAAATACATATGTGTACCAAGTTTCAACTTAATCGGTTCATTAGATTCGGAGCAAATTGGCTGTGACAGACGGACAGACAGACACACGAGTGATCCTATAAGGGTTCCGTTTTTTCCTTTTGAGGTACGGAACCCTAAAAGTAACTTTTTCCAACCGACTTCCAAAAAAAAATACTACTACAAAGTGAAAAATAACTTTAATATCGGAAGTCGGTGGCAAAAAACTAAAATACATATCCAAAGACACCGACTTCCGAAATTAAAGTTATTTTTGACTTTGTAGTGTTTTTTTTTTTTGAAGTTAGTTGACTTTTTTTTAGAGTACCTAGATACGTAGGTATCTAGGTACTCTAAAAAAAAATTACAAACCCATCTAACACGAATAATCGTGTTATGGGTTTGTAAATTACATTACTCTGAAAAAATTTTTGAAATAAATATAAAATATATAATATAATCCGGACTAAGTCGAGTTTTAGTACGACTCGACTTAGTCCGAAATCTACATAGCTTACCTTACCATGAAATTTTAGTCTTTAAGCTTCCAACAGATACATCGAAAGTATCATCCGCGAAACCTCAGGAATTTGTCGTGGAACCGGCAGTTCTACTTTTCATCTAGTGTTGAGAGTTGTGGAACAAATTCTATATGACAGTTTATTTTCTGTACCTATCTGATGTAGTTTATTGGAAGAAAATGTTCTTATCGTCAGGAAATGTTTATATTTCGTTGAGTTTATGGAAGCTATTTTGTGAATAAACGTACAATCATAATGGGTAAGCTGGACCGAATAAGGCTGTAATGGGGTTTTAGTAGCTTCTTCTAAGGCAGAACATTAAAATGTCTCATAACAGAAAGATAGATCGACTGATAAAGAAAGATGGTAGTCGTCATTACATTTTTACTAGAACTGTAAGATGAAGACTTATAAGTGGCCAAAAGGCTCACATAAACCTAATTGCTCAAAAAAATGTAAGTGACATATATGTAGATATATTTAGTTGTATTCAACTACATTATGTATGCTAGTATTGGCTTATAGACTAAACTTTGCAACGAAATTGTAATGACAAAAATAAACGACTAAATACTATAATAAATCTTCAAATAACAATTAAAATAAGACCGCACCTCGTTAAAAGCATCAGGTTTTGTCTAAAATTCAAAAAACAAGTCCATAATACACGATGAAATTCAGTTCACAAAATTTATGTTTTCATTTTACTAATAGCATATACGGCCTCCCTGAATGGCTTTATGCAACACGTACCGAGTAAAACATCAGCTACATGTTATTATGTCGAAAAAAAGAATTCAATTTAAAAGTCGAGGCCGACGGAAACGTAAAGCAATTCCAATTAGTGAAAAAGAATGAAGCGTTGGCGTGTTTCCATGCTGGTTTTGAAAAAGAAAAAGAAAAATATTCCTCAGTTCTTATATTTCGGAAGTATAGAGGACAGAGTTAGTTTCGAATTAAATGGCGTAAGGTCCTTTTAACTATCAGGTTTCATCAATCTCGTCTAAGCGTTTTATTAAATAACATGCGTATTTTATTCTGGTTTTCAGAAGCAAATGTCTGTCAAAACATTGAATAAACTTTTACACGTCTCTATGATAGTGTCAGAATTCGAGGTAGCTAGCTACCATTTTAAAAAGAGCCAGTAATAGTTTAATAAGTAGGATCTCTTAGAACCAAACGCATCTTTATCTACGAGCGTCCTGACCTAATTTGACGGCTAGAAATGAAGACAAAAGTCGATACAATGTGTCCAAACCACAAACCAAACTTATCTATTTTAAAGAAAAGGGGTATGAAGATACAGAAACAGTAAATTCACCGCCGTCAGAGACCGCAAAGCAATTCCAATTAGAGGCAGAGAATGAAACGCTGGCGTGAACGGATACACTTTTTATATTTGCCGACGCGGCGACGCCGACGTCTGGCTGGTGACATTTCGTTTAACACCATTCTTCATCCGTACGCAATTCTAACGGATTTTAGTTTGCAGTTTGTAATGACAGATATTGAATTGTAGTTGGTTTCTGCACGATAGAAGGTACGAAGATTTCAAGATGGGTGGTTTTAATATTATTTTTATTAGAGGTTATTAAATATACCCGCCGCTGCCTCTATAATATAATTCCTTGTTGGTTTAGTGGTCGTAAGCGCTATTGCTCTACTGCTTGGCATAAGGTCTTGGGTTCGATTAGAGGTCGGGTAATTAGTGATATAGGGTTTTTCCATCAGGAATTTTTGAGTAGCAGTCCGGAGTCTGGATTTGTGGCCCGTTGATGGCAATAGGCTCGCTTAAACATAACTGGTTAAATGTGGGCGTACCTACTATACACATGTACACCTCTGCCTAAACCTACGGGGAAATACCGGCGTGATGGTATAGGATTATTTGTAAAACACTAGCAACCTTTTAGGGGGTAATTTTGCTCATCATTACGAACAACTTTTACTGTGGGACCAAACCTGAAATCGCGAAAAAAAACGTTTTAAGTAACAATGGAAATTCGGTGCTTCGTAAAATTTTGTTTAACACGTTAAGGGTCTAATAGGCAAGTAAAATGTTTCAACAAAATCGTGCGTAGGTATGAAAGGAAATATAATTCAAGTGTAATTTAACAGTTGACTTGAAGAATGTTAAAGCGTTTCAGACGAAATTTACCAGATTTGTCTGTTTTATAAAATGCTCTTGTCCTTTCAAACCTTTCCTTTCAACAAAAATGTGAACAATTTTTACTATTTAAATAATTTTATTAGCTGTATAATCTAAATAACTAACTTAAAAAAAAACATATACTTATCTACTTAAATATTTGTATGCCATTGTATAAGGCAAGCATCACGTCCTATCTATAATACTTTTAACAACTTGCATGCTGATTTTTTTATTGTGTGTAGGTTAGATACCTACACTAAAAAATATCATATCATCTTATCTTAAACATAGAACAAATAATTAGATGTAGTTGACTATTTAAGAAAACTGTAACATTTTGATCGTTACGACATTTTTGTTTCATAACAAGCGTGCAAAAGCTAACTAGATGTCCCACGACACCTCTCGTTTTTTTTCTAATTTCTTTTTCTTTTATCCAAAATCTACTTTACTTAGGTATAGTTTTGGACTTGTAATTTAGCAAAGAATTAAGCAATGTTTATTGTGTAGTAGACCATAATGATAAATTAATGAAATAAAAACATAACCTGTCCTAAACAATCATTCTAAAAGTGCTATTGATATAAATAAGGTGAAAATAAGGTTTTCTTTGCCAATATGACTTAAAGCTAAAGCGAAATATTTTTCCCGTTTCTTTAATTTTCACATTAGCACAAAGAAATATTTTATTGTAAGAACTCTTAATTGTAAGCAGTTGATGAAAACTAAAAGATTTCTTAAGTTTCTTCATAATGAACTAGGTGCTGTGTTCCAGTTTTTGTACAAAATACTTTTCTATGGAGAAGTTCTTTTAATTAGATGACAAAGAAGGCGTTCATTAAGTTTAATGTTGAGATTAATAATATGTTTTGTGTAGAATAAATATTTTGTATAATGTTGCCATTAGGATTTATTAATCTTTTCATTTTTGACGACACGGTTGGCGCAGTGGTTGAAAGTTTGACTGCTGCGCAGCATGTTGCGGGTTCGATTCCCGCACGGAACAAATATTTGTACGACCTACAAGTATTTGTTCCTAGTCTGGGTGGTTTTCTATCTATAATATGTATGTATTTACAAAAAAAAAATGTATACAAGTAGTTTATCAGCCATCTCGTTACCATAATACAAGCATTAGGTTGCTTAGCTTGGGACTAGATGACGTTGTGTGAAATGTCCAAGGATATTATTTATTTATTTATTTATTTAAATCTTAAAACCGTGGGATACTTGAAAAATAATAATGTGTGAATATTTACAAATAATTTTATGTATACCCTACCTAGCCTACTCTACCTATCATCACCTAGACCAGCTTTTATTCAAAATTTTAATCACAAAACCAAACAAATTAAACTGTCATAGTAGATACAAATAGTAGGTTTTATGAACTTCAGATGTACAAAACTGACTGACCGTCTGACATCTGCCCTTCAGTCCACGGCCCAATTATACAGGAGATATCGGTATTCCAACTTCGCAAAGCTTGTCCAGTGGTCTGACAGACAGATTGGGCATTGTACTGGGAAACTATCACTACAAACTACGCCCAAAATGAACTGCAACAATATTTTTAATGAAATGACTACGAGTAGTTCTCTTCTAACATAAAGTTATGCTACATTTTACATAAATCTCGGTTGAAGCCACTATATCAAAATATCGCAACAACTTATCACTTATGTTTCTAAACATGGCGGTTGTTTATTCCTCGGGTGACATTCTAGAATCCTAGATTGTAGATGGCGTGATCATAGCGAGGTCCCTAAAGGCTATAATAAGTTTGACACTTCGTTCATTCATGAGTTTGTTTTTATTTTACTATTTTATTTTCGGTTATTTCAATATTTTTAATCAAGTATTTGACATGGAAAGTATCGGAATTTAAAACCTTAAATATTTCCTCGTAATCACTTTCTTGAAAATGTTTCGAACTCTGTTTAATTTTTTTTTAATCTTTACGAATAGCTTTAATCCACCATCTTCTAATTCTAGGGTCTCTCGGGAAATGGTGTACTCCTATTTCGGAGTATCTAGGAATACAACAACGCGTCATTTTCGCAAAAATAAAATAAAACCACCTCACGCCTTGTATTATTAGCTTGTGTTGGGAACTAGCTACGACAGCGCCATTTTGACAGTTGCCTTCCCCATTTCAGCCATTGTTTCTTAAAAAACATTACAAAGTATATTTCAAGGCGTCATTTGTTTTTCGTAACATGAGTAAAAATATTGTGTTTCAATCTTGTTGTTTGATTATTGTACCAGAAATTCATCTCCGAAATATCTATGTAAACGTGGGATGATATCATCATCACAAAGGTTAAGTGTTAGACCTCTACAAGAAATTGGGTTCATTAAAGTCTGTTCGTCACTTCTCGGGAAGGATCGACTTATGGCGCGACAAAAGAGAGGCCTCAGTCAAGCGGTACACGCGGATAAGGAAAAACACCGAAGTCAAAAAACTCCCATAATTGGCATCTACAGAACGGCTTTAGTAGATAGTAGAGGCAAGAGTGCGGCTAATATCCTATGATGCCAAATAGGGTATACTATTGTTATAGTATACCCTATTTGGCATCATAGGATTCGATATCAGGTCAAATCCAATACCAATCCAAAATCGGTGTAATGGTTCAGGTAAGGAAGTAACAAACTAGCATAGACAACATACATTCAGACTTTAACAGCCTTATTACTAATGAGTTTTAGGTACCTGTATTACATGTAAAATGTTTCCATGAGAAAAAGTGAATGTTGTAAAGTTAGAATAACAATGTGGATTTATTAACTAATTTAACTAGTTTGGTTGTCATCCATGCGAATATGAAAATGTGTGTACTGGCACTAACTGTTTACTTTACACGTGAATTAATGACTATAACGATGTTTTCCACAGTGTTACGACTAGCTGTTGACTGCTACTTCTTTCGCATACGAAATTCAATCCCATTGATAAGAGACTACCTTTTGCCCGCGGCTTCGCCCGCGTGGATGTCGGAAAATATCCCACGGGAACATGCTACCGAAAAATCCTTCCTTATTCCTTGTCTACATTATAAAGGAAACCTCTGTGCAAAATTTTAGCTTTCTAGGTCCAAGGGTTTGGGGTGGGCGTTGATGAGTCAGTCAATCAGTCAGTCAGTCAGGACTTCACTTTTTATTTATATAGATAGATAGATAGATGAATTTCTAAAATCTCTTTTTTAACGGATGCCTGCCTAGGCCTACGTCACGGAAACAAAAGTTGGAACCAAGTGCTACTAAATCTATTTTTTTTATAATCTGATGGTTGAATGGTGTTTCACTTTCATAAATTATTCTGCAGCAGGTTTCTCGTAAAGAATATTATATCGAAGTCACTTCTTCCATTAGTATTCCTAACTAAGCAGTTTTAAGAGAGAGAGTGAGTGGCACCAGCTATTGGCACAAGACACTTGCCGCCGTCAGCATCCGCCTGAGTGATGATTAAAGATAGGGATATTGCGCTCAACTGTGACGAACGTGAGACCATGTTTAGCGGCTAATATTTCGTTGTTGCGCCTACAAAAATAGCTATGTGTTTTTTTCGATTATTGATTTTTACAGCTGGCGTGTATCAAAATTGCATCAAAAACCAGTAATCGAAAAAAACACATAGGTACCGTCTTATTACAAAACAAGGTTCACCTTTAAACCCAGGTTTAAACCATGAACCGTTTTTTGAATTTTGAACTTTGTTCCGATTTTGTACCAGACTAAATTGTCAGTTTTGTATAAAAAACTGTATTTCTATCACAGCTAGGTTCTTATTACAAAAACTAGTTCGATGGTTTAAACCTTGGTAGAAGAAAAACCTCGTTTTGTAATAAGCCCGATAGCGATTTTTATTGTAGGTGCAACGAAGACTAATGACGAACCATTAGATTAATTATGTATGTACCTAAGTATAATATTAGATGCTGTATATTTTGTTTGAATAAATAAGTCACATGAATATAAAAAATAAAGGCTTTTGTCGGAAAAAAAATGTTTAAAGAAATAAATTACAGTTAAGTGGAACAAAAAATAAAAACTGCATGTTTGATTTCATTTCAGAGTTGTAAACCGCAATTTTCTGTCAGAAAGTAGTAAAGGTTACTTTACCAGTTAAGGTAAGGTATCAGATAAGCAAAAATTCTACTGAAATTTAAACTGGGTGTGTCTACAATACTGCGTAGGCATTTTTGTAATGTCTGTTATACGCCTATGTCACAGTAGAAGATGATGTAATGGTTATTTTACGAAGGGATACAAAATTATGGGATTTAGACGATGACCTAGGTCATGCTTCTAACAAAATAATATGCAATTTTATGTTTGAAACATCTGTTATCGTATTTGCAAATAAGGTGGCGATTGAGTTTTTTCGGAGAAATTTTTCAAGCGAAACACAGAAAAGTCGCGAAGATTTTTTATTCGACATGTTAAGTTTTTCTATTACACGGTGAAATTAATAAAACAGCAGCAGATGATGCATAACGTTAGATAATTATGTTTCTGTAGGTGTATTCAAACTCTTAAAATCTAATATTAAATATTTAGGTAGGTAATACAATAAACACTAAAAGTCATTAACTTTAATAGTAGAATAGTTTGATGACTACCAACAAACAGTTTGCAAAGATCCCTGGGGTAGTATTGCAAAAGTTCAAACGAAGACCTTTTTACTTATAAACTTAGTTACCAAACGAAAAAGAAAATTAATAAAGAGTATTTACCTAAACCGGGATACCCCGAAACGTTGTTCCGGGACTCATTATAAGACAAATATTTTTCTTTCATCACTGTTTCATTGAAATTAATAAAACACAAGTCAATCACCACACACGTAATACTTTTTAATCCATTCACAATCAAAAATCACTATAAACTATTTTTTTCTCAGAAAAATACCATCGCGTGTGTTGCATTCAAAAGTTTGGGCGACAAAATCGCCTCGTTCCCGCACACATCCGCTCAGCCCGAAAGCTGAAGCCGTACTGAAGATACGGCACCTCTAACCTCTTGGAGGAAAATCGTTGCGATACGAAACCGTTTTCATAAAGTATCCTGTACACTGACGGCTTTATCCCGATCATTTCGGTGCTTTGACTTTGAAAAACGGCAGTGTATTGTGCGGGACGGTTTTTATTTAATTTTCATATTGTCATACAAACCTACATTATTTTATAGAGTCAAAATCCGTTTGTTATTATTATGGTTTTGCCTGTTTTATAATTTGGAACTACGTATATTTTAATATTTATGTTATTGTAAAAGATCCACGAATTACAGCCGGGACCAACGGCTTAACGTGCTTTCCGAGGCACGGAGGAATCTCGGTGTGTAAATATGGTCACCCATCCACGGATCAACCCCGGCAACCGTAGCTTAACCTGATAATAATAAACACAGGCATAGAAACCGAACAATTTTTTATTACCGGACAAAAAATCGATAGTCGTTACTACATACAAATTAAAGCGTCAATAATTGAATCTAAATGTTACGTTGCTGCAAATCACTACTTCCATCTGTCAAAAAACGGTTAACCTAGTGGACAGGGTGCAGTTAGGTACTAGAAATTGTCTAAGTTACAGATGTCAGTTACCATCAGGTAGGCCGGCTGCTTGTTGGATCTCAATAAAGCATCACTTCCATGTCTACAACCTCACAACACGCAAGCTTATCGGCATAAAAAGCACTTCTTCAAAACTGTTATAACTTGAGCTTGACGATATTTCTTTAGGTAGGGTAGCCACCTAAAGATATATCGTCAAGATAAATAAGAACATGGTTTCCGTTATACGTGAGTCCGACAGGTGCATTAGTTCCGCCTGGTTTCTTCACCCCCATAAGCAATTTATGGTATCTATACGTCTTTAGATACATGTGTATATATCGCTTCGAATTTCCGCTTTATTTTTCCTTATTTTTACGAGGTAGAGAGTGTATTATCTGGTTCAGTCTATCCTGGGAGTAGAAGGAAAGAAATTATCATAAAGTTTGTTGTTAAGTTGGCTTGTATGTTAGTGTAGTTGGTGGTTTTCGATCAAGTATAGTTTTCATCGAAGATTTAGATTATCTTTTGAAATTAATTAATTAATTGTTGAAAACTCTCTAGGACTCCACGAGACAGGTTCGACCTAGTGTGGAGTCCACTAGTTAATTTATTAAAATTATGTGTCCTTTATTCGTTATAATTTAAGGAGTAGTTTATTTAGTTTATTTTTGTAAGTATTGCTTTTAGAGCGAGCACGCACTGCGGTGCGTTTCCGTTAGTTCTGCCGCACTGGGCGGGACCTACAGTAACAAAACGCATGACCGCAGTGCGCGCACTTCAAAGACATTCCATACTTCACAGATTATGCGGTAGAAAAACGCACCGCAATGCGCGCTCGCCCTTAAGGAAATGTAAGATAACTATTTGATTAATAAAAGATTTATTTATTATTTATTTAGTTTAATTATCTTAGCCATGTAAGATCCTGATTCAGTGCGCAGTAATAGATGGCTACCGGTTAGCCCGCAAAATTCAAAATCTCTTACGTTTTTTGCAATTTGCAAGTCAGTATTAGGTTGCACGTTGATCTAATTAAGATTAGCGGTCGTACCAAACATTTATTTATAGAATTATAATCATAAAAATCATCAATACAACTCTATAAGTTCATATTACCCTATTGAATGACTATTTCATGAAATCAGGAGATTTGAGGTCAATACTAACTTATGGAGTTGTATTGCTGATTCTAATGATTATAATTCTGTAAAGCCCTATTGGTTACGGCCGCGAATCATATTTTAATCAATATACAACCTGTCACTGACCTTCAAATTGCAAAAAACGTAAGAAAATTTGAATTTCGTGGCCTACCGTAGCGCATCCCCCTTAAAGCTTGTCCGCCGTAAAAAGCGCGGTCACTGTCGGACTGCATAGAAAAGAAAGAGAAGCGCGATGACAATGCTTGCAAAATATGAAGTAATTATCGATTTTCAAAAATCTATTGATTGGACTAAAAAAGTAATGACATGAACTTATTCCTTATTATTTTGTAGAGAACTGTATAAAGGACAATGCAACTCTTCCATAGAAGCTTTTACACTTTTTATGAAAATTGTAGGAGTAATATGGTAAAAACTAGAAAAAATAGACAGAAATAGACCTGCATTTAGATTTTTTTCCCCTTAGTTCTACTAACTAAAATAGATTTCAGGACAAATGAAATCACTTCTTATGTGTTGTAGATTGCTGTGTATTTTTTCCTATCAGAAAGATGCTAAATACTGTAAAAGATGGTCACAAAGTTAATTAGTTTCGCCGTATTTTAGGAAGGAGGAGCCTTAAAGACTAACTGGTAATTGCAGTCACCATTTTCTAGAGGTAATCAGTTAAGATAACTAAGTACCTACTTATCTACGCTTAGACCTTCGGGTCTTTTGAAAAAATATAAATGGTTCACATTTTCCGCCGTCTGTAGAACAACCCAGGCAGCACACAAGTCATATAACTGGCCAACAATGTAACCTTATGCAGGGTTAAGCTTTATTATATATGTATAAAAGCTGTGTGTATTACGAAGTTCTGTATTAATTTTTTTTTTGCTATAATAGTGCTATTAGCTGAGATAGTTTTGTAATTTGCCGATTTTATTTCTTAAAACTGAATAATCATCATAAAAAGATCTGTTACTCAAGAGTTTGTGTAACCTTTTGTATAACATTGGTATAAAATTCCATTAGCAAGCATGATACTGGAAAATTTATGTTCTGTTCTCTTTTAGTTCTATTAAACACCACATTTTGATAGTTATTCAGCTGCTGTATAAAATAGGCGTTGTTTCTGTTATGAAGCATATAGTAACTTAACAGAAATTAAGACAGCTGTTATAATTGCTTTGTGCCACTTGAAGTACGAAATTACCGTCATGTGCAGCGAAATGTGCTAAAAACAATAGTAACAGATTCTTATGCAGAAGTTTGCTGGGTAATCACGAAAAGTAGACATTCTTCAATCAAGTTTATTAAGATATGTATAATTATATAACAAAAATACCTAACGACTTCATCGATAAGTATTTTTGTTAAAAAGTTTTTTTATATTGATTATTAAATAATTATCTGAATTTGATAAGAGCTAAAAAGAACAAATAGGTAATATACCTATAGTGTGGGTTTTCATTACTATAAGACTGAATCCTAATTGTTTGATTTACAGTACGAATGTGTGTGATTATAGAAACGTTATATAAAATATGTTGTTGCAGACCACTTTTAACCAGAGAACAACTTAATAAGTGGACACGTAAGGTGTGTTAAGCAGACATAAGACGATAAGCCGCTGTGCAATCAGATTTTATTCAGAATGAGCGTCGCCATATCGAATAACATAACCTATTACAATTTTATGGAATTTTATACTCAAATACTCAATTTTAATAACGAAATCGGTATAATATTCTCATAAAAGTATTACAACGTTATTTTTGAACCCTTAAACTGCATAAAACATAAAAAATATTTCACACGTAAAAACAAACCAATAGACGAAATGTTGTTTATTTCTCCAAAACCCGGCTTATCAGGTAGCGCGTGAAAATTTTATACGAAATGTATATATAAATATACAGTAAAGTTGCATGCGCACCTACAATTTCCTTCTCTAAGCATAAATAAGGGTAAAATTTACTGATGATAGGCAATATAATTTGGCCATATTATATTCTTGATAAAATATACTCAAATACGCTAAACGCTGTGTATCATTTGAATATCTGAGCTTTGAAGGACTTAACCATAGTTCACTCATCATTCATTCATCATCTGGCTAACAGAGCTATAATACTTGTACAAAAGAACAAAATGCTTTTATGCAGAAGATACTCAGCTTGTCGTACAATTATTCAAAACTTATTCATCTGTTACGTTGCTATTACACAGCTATTAGCAGTACAATTTTGTGCCCAAATTGCTTGAATAACGTCTGAGTAAGCGCCAAATCAGCTAATTACAGTAGTCTTATTCAGCAATTAGTTTCTATGACTGCTGTTAAACAAAACTTACTCAGAAGGTTTGTGCTGGCTGGGAAGACAGTGCAATCAATATAACTAATCCAGCTCACAATGTAACGACATTAAACTAAATCACAGAAGGTAGTAGTTGCAAATTTACGAGACATAAAGGTAAGGGATATGGGGTAAAAGGTGCCCTGTTTTACATAAATACTACCATTCGTAATTCTCATTTATTTGACTGCCCAATATACCCCAAAGTAAATTGGACCTATCGAGCTGGTCAGGGCTGCCTCTTTCATCTGATGAGCTATCCATAAAAGCGAAGAAGAAAAATTATTTTTTCTTCTTCGCTAAATCTGGAAAAATAATGTCAAATTTGACATTATTTAAAGTATCATTTAATGATACCTTACTAAATTAATTGTTAGTCAAAGTCAAATCATTTATTTCAAGTAGGCAAAAGGCACTTTGGAACGTCAAAATTCGTCAAAACAAGTGCCTCAATAGAATTGATTATTATAGGTGCCCCTTCCAAAACGTGGTTTCGAATGGAAAAGAATGGGCAAGTCCATAGTTACTCTTTTAAAATATTTTACAATAATTTGTATACATTAATTACAACTATATGTGAAGACAGGTTTTTTACCTAGAGCCTCTCGTCAGAGGAAATGGGACACACACCACAAGGACCAACAGAGTTTGACATTGGGGGACTACCTTTCGCTGATGAGTATTTAAACAAGGTAAAAACTACGGTAAGACTTAAGACCACTGACGGCACGTAAAAAAATCCCCGTCTCGAGTCCTGAAGACTGCCTAACGAATGGAATTAGTTCTTTTAGCTACTCTAGATCCTTTACAGTCAGTAGTAAAGTCAGCAAGGTTCCATAAAATTAAGGACGAGACAGGATTTACCAGTTGCTCAGATGGAAGTGCGGAGGTTCTAAGAATGACTCACCTTTCATTACCCTGGGTGTTGTAAAGGGCTATTATAGAACGTTGTGACCTAGCACAACTCTTTTGCTCAACACTTTTAAGAGCATAACCACAGATTAATACAGATGGGACACTCCGCAAAATCATATAAATAAAAAGCGACTCTTGCTACGATACAATAAAGTGTAATTCAGTTCGGAGCACGCTAAATACCTACAGTTATATTCACCTACACAGTCGTACTGAATTAGCCCCGTGGACGGGGCCCGCCGTGTACTTGTAGCAACATACCTAAACTGCGGAGTGTCCCATCTGTATTAATCTGTGGCATAACTACATACTATGTGCCGCTTTCCAAATGTTTACTTTCCAAACAGTTAAAACTTCCTCAACTATCGAAAAGTAAATAAAAAAACACGCCAACCCTAGGGCTGTACTATTCAAATCCGTATGTTACAGAAGAAAATTAAATTGTAGGTATTAGAAGCGACGGCGACTTTCTAGTTCATGACAATTGGTTATGGATTTGCTGATGATCGGGTGCACTGCTTTTTTTGGCCTTCATTATAATCATTGCTGTCATTATTCTTATAAATAAAGTGATTTAGACGCTATTGTCATGTTTTAAAGTAGGTAAAAGTACGTGACATGATTTATTAAAGGCGGGTTTTAAATTCTTTTATTAAAATATACGAATCATAATGCAGGGGATGCAAAGGGAAGCCAATTGTTTGATATTTTTGCGATGGGACCTACCGTTTACTTACAAGATATTCGACATTTTAACTTTTTTACGGAGTATTTCGAAAAGGAGTCAAAACCGTTGTTATAAGTTCCGGATAACTTCGCGAGAGTGAAACGTCATCACGGCGCTGGCTGACGGGACCGGCCCAAGTTGGAGTCTCATACGCAGCACCCGCAGTGAGCAGAGCCACAGGATGCACGAACGAGGGCCAATGCGAAGCGGATACGACCGTGAACCTGGCAGCAACCACCGAAGGTGTGAAAAAAGCTGCAGCTACGGAAGCTAGAGCTGAGGCCTGGATATACGCGAACGCGAGCAGCGGCTTGAAAGACAACGAGAGCGACTACGTACCCTTGAAGAAGATGTAATCAGGGATCACAGTCGCCTAAGTCGTCGAGATTCGGAGAACAGCAGTCTGGCGCAGAATACCAGGTTACGTAACCTTTCATTTAATTGTAAAGATGTCATGAAACTGTAGTGTCTCGTAAGGGCGAGTAACTCGTATGATACGTACACACAGTACGAGCACAGTAGCTACTCGGTAGGCCGACTTGCACGATAGCTCGCACTGTGTTAACTAGCCATAACCGTCAACTAAATGAAACCATTCAGAACCAAACTCGACATAACTATACTTATTGACAGTGGCGCCACCCCGCAATATAAGCGGGTAAATTGGTACTGCCCATTTCAACCTTTTTCATGTTTCTTTATTCAAATTAATATTGGCAGCAGTAGCGACCATAAGTTATCAGAAAAAGAAAAAAATGGAGTAGGGTGTAAAAACCAGTTACCGACTCTAAGGAATAATATAATTACAATAATAATTACATTATAACAATAAATAATAAAATAAATATCCTTGGACATTTCACACAACGCCATCTAGTCCCAAGCTAAGCAACCTAATGCTTGTGTTATGGTAACGAGATGGTAACTGATAAACTACCTAAACTACTGTGTTAAGGTAACTGATAAACTACTTATACTACTACTATTACTAAATACATACATATTATAGATAGAAAAACACCCAGACTCGGAACAAATACTTGTAGGTAATAGTATTATATCTATTACTAGCTTTTGCCCGCGGCTTCGCCCGCGTGGATGTCGGAAATTATGCCACAGGAACAAAAACATTGAGATAGCTCCTGCCCGCCAATTCGTCCGCGTGAAATTTCTTGCTCCCCGACCCACCCCTTTCATCGCATTGCCTGCCCGAGCTATTACTTCGTTTTCTTAGCGTTCTTTCTGACTTTTTTTTCTTTTTGCTTGGCATCTAAGAGTCTTAGAGTAATATTAAATATGCCTATAGAATTGGGCTATCAAATGCAAAAATAATTATTAAAGTCCGACTGGTACTTCCAGAGATTAGCGCGTTCAAACAAACAAAAAAAAGTGTGTGTGTCAGCTCCGACGCACGACTGTTGTTTACTCTTGTTTTTTGTGCCGTTCCGAGTTTCCGACTTTCTATTTTTCAGTCATTTCTGTCGGGCTGGGTTTCTTTAACGAATCAGTGCTATACAAAAAGCAACTTTAAGGTAGGCACTCGTTCCCCCCTCTTACCCTACCTCTCACCCCTCCCTCTAATCCCGCTCTCACCCATCCCCTTCTCTCCCGTCTCACACTCCCCATGATCACCCTCACCGCCCCCTCTCACCACTTCACCCTCTCCATTCCCCTCTCCCTATCACCCCCTCACCACATCACCTTCCCGCTAACCTCCTCCTCCCACTTTCACATACTCTCACACCCCCTTCACCGCTGTCCCCTCCCCCTCTACCCTCACCAGCTCCTCCCCTCACCCTCTTCCCTTCTCCACACCTCACTACATCTTCCCCTCTCACTGCACCCTCCTATCCCTCTCCCCTCCCTACGTCATCCTCTCCCTCTCCCTCCTCACTAACCTTCCCCTCCCTCTCTTTCCACACCCTCCCCTTCCCCCTTTCCCTTCTCACCGCCCCCTCCCCTTACCCCTTTCCCTCCTCACCACCTCCTCCCCTTCCCCCCTCCTTCTCTACCCTTCTCTCTGGGGTAAAAACTATTAATGACAAACTTTATTACTTGCTTAGGCAAGCATTTGTGCCAAGTTTCAAGTTAATTAACCACATGAATATGATTTTTCATATTCACTATATTCCCTGTTTTCACCCCCACAGGGATGGAATTTTCAAAATAGTTTGGGATATTTCCGTAGCTTGACTGAAAGATTATTTACACCAATTTTTGAGTTAATCGAGCTCCGCAGTAAAAACTGCCACGTAACATTTACTACCCCTTTTCACCCCTTTAGAGGTGGATTTTCGAAAAACCTTGATATAAGATATTCTTCAATTTTGATCTCAAGTATAAATAGTAGTTTTGTGTTAATCGGACCGCGCGTTAAAATTCCTCCATTCAAACTTTGACACCCCCCATCCCTTCTGAGGGGGTAGTTTAGGAAAACAAAAAATTACAAACTTTATAATTTACGTAGATAAATATTCATGCGAAGTTTCAAATCTATTAACTAAAGGAATAAGATTTTTCATACAAACTTTCATCCCCTATTTGACACCCTTAGGGATGGAATTTCCAAAAATCCTTTCTTAGTGGATGCCTACACTGTATAAGGTATCTATGTGCAAAATTTCAAGTCTCTAGGTCCAGCGGTTTGGGCTGTGCGTTGATATATCAGTCAGTCAATCAATCAGTCAGTCAGGACTTTGAATTTTATATATATAGATTATTTCATAGGATCCTATTTCTTATACCAAATATATGAACTATACTCCAGAATCTTAGCTGTGCATTAGATTATCACAGTTCTTTGATCCTATTTTCTTTTATTCTTTTATAAGTCATGTGATAAAACTACAAAACGTGTTGCCCCGATCCCAAGTAACATGGTGTAAGGGCTCCTAGATAATGATGAAATTATAGAAAATTGATAAAAGTCTAAAAACAATAAAAAAATATTTTCAATCAAACATTTTTTTTAGCCCTTCATATCCGATAACTATTACATTCAACCTACACGTCGCGTCGGCGTCGTACCTTTTTTTTTTTGTTGTTCTTTATTTGAATATGATGTCGTCTTCTGTAAAAGATTTTCATTAGAAACGATGTGTTTGTCGTGATCTTTATTATGTTGTTGCAAATGTGTTGTATTCACAATAATAATCGGTAAAAAGTATTGAAAAGTGTTTCTCTACGATTTGTATTAGGTAGGTATTCTGATGCCTTTGTTTCGTAATTTTTCGTCAAAAAGCTTTTCCACAAAATTATTCTATTGCTTTTCCAAGCTGCCTATATAGTACATTATTGCAAAGGCCGTGAAATAGGCAATTGCAGGTCGAGTATGAGTTTGAAGGCCGAGCCGTAGGCGAGGACTTCACTAATACGAGACAGGCAATTGCTATTTCCGCCGAGGCATATATAGTGCTTTTCTCAAAAGAATGCAGGGAAAATACGCCAAAAATACTGTTTCAGAGAAAATGTTCACTTTTTTCTCGTTTTTCCAAATCATAAAATTTTCATATACTTACCTAGTTTCATGTATTTTTCTTTTGACTTCGCTGGAAGCAGGTTTTCCATTGCCAATTTGGCTTCTGATCTTAAATCTGTGGAGTATCTACAATCAATCTTCATTTCACTTTATATTTATTATGAATGTAAATTTGTTATTTAGGTACATACATAATGTACTTAAATATAAATTTTCAAATCAAGATGAATTTTCAGCTTTGCCGCCAATTTTCTATCTAACATCTGTGCCGAAAGGATTTGTGGCTATCTATACAGCCACGTGAACGCAATTTATACTAAGCAAAGAGACTGCCATTGGTATGCCAAGAATGATAAAAGAGATCCAATCAAAGAGTATTTAACACAGCACGCCGTTTCATACAACATTGCTGGAGCGCTCCAGCAATGTTGTACATTGCTGGAGCGCTGTAATGTTCCAAATTCAAAAAATGCTCCTGCAATGGATTTGATTTTCTTTGACCGTAAATTCGATACTTCGCGTGTTCTTTATTCGAAAATAATGACAACATTTCCATGCATGTTTGAGAAAAGTATTTTATTCGACACGTGGGTATTGTCGTATACCATTGCCAGAGTATCCAGTTTTCCAACAGTGTTGTCGAATGCATCATGATTGACTGAGCGGAGCGAGCGAAGCGTCTCTGCTTCAAGTCTGGCAAAACTTGCTTTCGTTCACCTGTCAGTTTGTTGCTACTCTCTCTACAGGTCGTATTTGTCAACCGATTTGGACGAAGCTTGGTATACAGGTTTTTACAACTTTATAGAATTTTTTCGTCGTCGGGGATTTTGTTTCCTTCAAAAAGTAGCAAAAAGCGGGCTACTTGATATCTCCGCCTAAAGAGGTCCGATTTCGATTTTTCTTTTTTTATTTGAAAGGAAGTTACTTTAAACTGGTCTCATAAAAATTTGGTGAAGATCTGATGTAAAAAAAAAACATGGTAAATATCCCGTTTTAAATAATTTTAGTGTTATTTATATTAATTGTTGCAAAACGTTTGTGCTCGTGAGGTCTACTGTTCGCAGAACTAACTACTAGTTCTAATTGATGTTTGAAACAGTCCGCTCCACTAACTTATTGTGCAATACGGGAGTGATACGTGTGTTCGAATGACGTTTTCACTCCTGTGCAATACACGTGTGAGTATTTTGTTCGTGCATAATAATATTTATGTTGACGACACGGTTGTCGCAGTGGTTGAGCGATTGACTGCTGCGCAGCATGTCGCGGCTTCGATTCCCGCACGGAACAAATATTTGTACGACCTACAAGGTATTTGTTCCGAGTCTTATTATAGGGTGTCTTTCTATCTATAATATGTGTAGGTATTTACAAAAAAAAATGAGTAAGTTTATCAGCCATCTCGTTACCTTAATACAAGCATTAGGTTGCTTAGCTTGGGACTAGATGGCATTGTGTGAAATGTCCAAGGATATTATAAGGATATTATTATTATATCGGTTTTCATCAATTTTAGTTAATTTTGTGCCTATTAGTGATAGCGTTCAAAAAATAAACTATTCTGCGTTGTGTATCGAGTGCTGAGTCGAGAGCACTCAATTAAATTTTGAAAAACATGTCACTCTATCGATTACAAGCGTTATTGTTATATTTTTTTATTAATTATAATTATTTAGCTGTCTCTGCAAAGGAAACCTGTGCTTTTGTCGTAAAATTAAAAAGATTGCTTTATTCAGCTCAGGGAATATATATCTTCTTATCGGAAAAAATGTCCAGGTCGCTACACTGTCGTTATTATACTACTATGGTCGGATTTTAATTACTGCAGTAAAAGGACACTTACTACTGTCATTTCGTTAAACTATCACAGGTCAATTATTACAAAGGTTCTGCTTGACAGAGCAATACTTTGAAAGACAAAATATCTACAGCCCTCCTCCCTTTTGCTTGCGTGGCTTTCCAATTGCGTACCAATTGCATCCAGATCTGTGCTACGATTGTGAAATTCTATTGTGGCGCTAAAGTATTTGTAATCTAGTTTTAACCACCGCTGTCCAATTCCAACACAGTGTCGCTATAAATTCTCGATACGCTGTATAAAAGCGGCACGCAGTGTGACACACCGCATTGTTGGAACACGCCAATTGAATCCGCACTGTAATCAGAAATGGATTGCGACCTATCAGCTCCCCGAAGCTTAGCACCGGGTAAATACAATGGGTAATTGAGTACGATGGATTTTCTGTTTGTTTTGTATCAAAAGTCTTCCAGTGATAAAAGTTTTGATTGGCTATCGATGTGTTCAACGAATTCCGTGTTAGCTTGGCTTTGCTTTGTTCGATATTTGAAGCCGGTTTCTTTTCACTACAAAAAGATAGGATTGTTTAAGTATTTCCTTAGCATCTATTGTTTCTTCTAATCGACATCAGCAGTCGTTTCGTTGGTAAAAAGCATTCGTTCATGTATTTACGAACTTTGTTTGATGGCCCAATACTATAACAGCATCTGATGTAAATATTTTATTATTGTATAATCGACTGAAACTCGGACTGTATTAAGGGGCCTTAACACCTCGAGTGTCGAATGCACCCCTATGTGTGCATAAGGAAAACCTTTACATAATAGGTATATAAGCTTATATCTATATATAAAAGAAAGTCGTGTTAGTTACACTATTTATAACTCAAGAACGGCTGAACCGATTTGGCTGAAAATTGTTGGGGAGGTAGCTTAGAACCAGGAGGGAGACGGACATAGGAGACTTTAAAAAAAAAACAGATAAAACGTGGTGTAACAACGGCTGGACCGATTTAGATGAAATTTTGTGTGTATATTTGAATGGGTTCCTGGATGGTTTGAAAAGACCATTGGACCCGGTTGGTGGTGTTGCAGTCGGGTTCTTGGATCGTTCAGACAGGACAACGTCTGTCGGGTCCGCTAGTCACGTATATCGGGTATAAAGGTAAAAAAACATCATCCGATGGAAAACATATCATCATCAGCAGTTGTGAACCTATGGGGTTCGCAACTAACCCCCAACTCCCCCCCCCCCCCGGTGGGGTTTCGGGTCTAAAATTAGCCCTACTCGACATCTGAGGAGTTAATACAGTCCGAGATTCCATTTGATTCACGCATTTGTATAGCAGCGTATTTGCACTCAGCCCAACTGTAAATGTGCAGGGTTACCTGCCTCATCGACACAACGTCTCAACTATGGGGTACTGGCTGGAATGTTCTGGCTGGAGCAGTTTGTTTATTCTGTACAACTTTCATCATACCAACTCATTAATTAAATCCACTTTTCAAAACTGCAATAAACGAAACAAGAGTTAATGAACAGTCGCCAATTACGAGTAGCGATGATGGCCAAATTAATGTAGCCACACAAACATTACCGAAATCAGTAGTGACGTCAATTTAACGGGATTTATCAGAATCTCATTACCGTTATACTCATTGATTGGTGTATCTGAATGTTAGCGTGTGTTTACATATGTATAAATTAATTTGTCAGTCATCATCACCTCGGGATTTCGATGGGCTGAAAACGTAGTGTTAGCGTATTGAATAGTCGATCCTCGTAAATGCTTCACCGCTTTTGACAAAAATTCCCATGCAATTAAAACTTGGTTGAAACTATCAAAATGTCTTAATTATCTTTCTATGTAAATAAAATGAAATACTAAAGAAAAAAATCTTTATTTTATACAAAAACCTTCAACAAACAATCATTTAATCAATTCAATGCTGTTAGTTGATAAACGCATCACTTAACGATTGTTGTACCGATTTGACTATATTTTGTTTTAAAATGTTCGTAGTGGTCTGAATTAGGTTTTTAAGGAAAGAAAAATTGGAAAAGTTTTCCGGAAAATTTACAAAACTTGAAAATTGGACGAGACAACGTCTGTTGGGTCAGCTAGTAGCTTGACAAATAAACCTTGTGGTTTTATGACGTGCAAGCGGTTCAAGTGACTTTCAACTTTAGAAGGATAAAGCAATTACGAGCTCGACTATACCTATCCTCAAATGAGTTACATGACATTTGAAAAAAAAAATTCAAATTCAAATAGTAAAAAAAAAAAAAAATGCTATTGGTTCCTTTTAATTTATGTCTCAGTATTGCGATACTAAAATTATTGATATCGCTGTTTTTAATATTCGCTTTTTTATTATTTATTTGCTCTCATGCACGCCACTCATTTTACATATAGATTAATTGTCGGTTTTTCTACATAAACCCTGACTGCAAAACACAATGATGGTTAGTGAACAGTATCATAAATTGAGTCCAAACTTATCAAAACACAGCATGGAGTGGGAATAAAGTAGTCTAACAATACTGAGAATCAGAATTTTGTGAGATTCCTATTGTCTTGAATTAGGTAGGTATTAGAATGGAATTGTCTAGGTTTGTTTTTCTAACTATTCAAATATTTTAAAGAACCATGTCCATTTTAAATGTCAGCGTTACCCTAAACATAAAAATCTCAACTCCAAAGAGAATGAAAATGATACCAGAAAACAGTTAATTTCGATTAATCACCAAAATATTTTCTCTTATCATATTTAATTCAATGTTCGTTAGTAATGTTCCAAATTAAGGAGACATTAATCATGTGGCAGGCTGTTAAGACACAAAGAACATAACTTAGTTTGCTACCCTCTGGATGGTTCCGACTCAAGTTAAGACGTAATCTTGTATTGTACCACTACTATTTGACTTTTTATGTATGTTTTTGGAAAATAGCTAGTTAATGTTAACTCTAGTGTACGACCAAAACCAAAACTGAAACCGAATTTCAGCAACGGTCTCACTTTTGGCCAAAACCGAAACCGAAACTTCCTTACAAGGATCATGTTTTGAGGGAAAATAAAGAAAACGTTATTATAATCAGTCTTCAGTCAATTATAAGCTCATCGAATCATACGACCTACAAGTATTTGTTCCCAGTCTGGGTGTTTTTCTATCTTATAATATGTATGTATTTACAAAAAAAAAATGTATATAAGTACTTTATCAGCCATCTCGTTACCATAACACAAGCATTAGGTTGCTTAGCTTGGAACTAGATGGCGTTGTGTGAAATGTCCAAGGATATTATTTATTTTATTTATAATAATGCAAAAGGCGACGACCAGAACTAATGTGATAAAACTTACCGATTTCAAAATAAATAACACGAAAACTCACAACAAACAAAACGAACTGCAAACGGAAGCCAGTCACGACATGATTAGGCAGGTGGACGCGGCAAAATGTCTTCGCTTGGATGGAATTGGCCAGTGTAGGTAATGGACAAACCGTGAAAAGTAAAACTTGGATGAATCGACAGCTTAAGACTCCTAAAAACAGGCGCGACACGTGACGCGACACACAGACACCTCGTGTCGCACGATGAACGGTACCTTTGTGTCGCGTGCGATTCGTGTTGCGAGTCGCACCTGATGGACGGAGCCTTTAAATTACTGAAATCATTTAGATAATACCGTCATCAAAATAATGGTCACTCCTCAGTCTGCTATTCTTGCACTGAATATGATAATTTGTTTTTCGCAGTAAGAAATTGTTTAGAACTGTATGTAATCAGGCCAGTCTTTGTTAGTTCCGAAAGAAAAAATTAGACGAACTAAAAACGTCTAAATGGTGGCAGCCTACAGAAATTGAAAACAAAATGTTGGTTTATTTTGCTTCTTATTTTTCACGACCGAATGAAACCGACTTGGGAGTATCTTTTCAATGGTAAGGGTCCAAAGTGAAATTAAATTTAAGTTGTCAGTGCATGGCTTGTTGGCAAATTGTACACCGAGACGAGTTCCTTCAATGTGTAAACTTGTTTTGCTAAGGGCTTAATGACTCCACGCGTCGTCTCCCTAACAAACTTGCTTAATAAAGACCAAAAATGTTTGTTTGTGGGATTTAGTAAATAATTATCTTAAGACGCAGACATATGCCAACGGCCTTGAGTGGTTAGCTTGCGTGTTCTATGCTGAGCGCACGTAACGTATCGTACGTTCATCCAGTCGCCCATCAAGGAGCACTGTCCCAAGTTAGACGCATTATTAATTTATTATACATAAAACAAAAGGTATTACAATTAAAACACGTAAACTAAGGGATAAATAAATAAATAATCTTTAAAATGGTGAAGGTTTCATAAAGATACGCTTGATAGTTTTTACGTGATCCTCGTTAGGTGGCATAACTTTACAAATTAATTACACTTTGTAATTTAGACTAACTAAACTTTTATATAACGACGAGGAACTATTACTATTTGTAAGAAACCAGATAAATCGTAGCGGTCAAACATCCCCCAGACACAGTTAATTGCGTCTGTCAAACATCCCCCAGATACAGTTAATTGCGTCTGTCAAACGTTCCCGAGACCAAATTGACTGTGTCTGGGGGATGTTTGACCAGTACGATTGATCTGGCTGCTTACAAATAGTATTTAAATAGTTTCACGAGTATCATTATATAAAAATTAGGACTCAAAATATAAGTAAGATGACATCATGTTTTGCGAGCTTTAAAGCGTCTGGCGTAAAAAAAACGTTAAATGCGCAAAACCTCTTAAACCTGAAATCGCGAAAAATAATCAGCAGTTCAATACATTTTGACGAATTATGCGAACATAAATGTACTGAACAGCTGATTTTTTTTCGCGATTTCGCGTAAAAGTTGTTCATAATGATGAGTACAATTACCACTTAAGAGGTTTTGCGCATTTAACGTTACACGTTGTAAATCAGCAGTCAGACTTTAAGAAAAGTGAGTAATATTTTTACTTAACTTGGTACCTACCTGATACCTAAAAATTGGTCGTCGGCCCAAGCTAGCAGGTATGCGTACGTTCAAAGTACAGACTAAGGGCGCATTCACACGGGATACGTCTTTGACGATTCGAACGAACGGTGAATGAGCTCTAATAGAGCTCATTCACCGTTTTATACCGAATCGTCAAAGACGTATCCCGTGTGAATGCGCCCTAACACTACTCTATCCCATACATTTTGTTAATCAGAAAATAAGTAAGGTCTGGCAGCCCTGGGATCTTGCTCTATTATGAACCGCTCTTTAGGAAATGAATTAGTTTTATTTATGTTTTGTTTTGAAAATCGATGCGCGTTTGTGACAATTGACACACTGCACTGTCACTTGTCATTTAAAAATTTTGAAAAAAAGAATATTTGCGACCAGCAGTCCCCACGGTGTGCGAATGCAAACTCTTTTGTTCATTAAAAATCATAAAGAATGCATTATATTAGAGTAAAAACTTCCCGAAATTTTTTTTTTTTTACTTCTTGTATACTTACCTCACTTAAAACATAATGTATACTAATAATAAAGCTAGAGTTTTTTTTTTGTTTGTTAAGCTCCTACAATTCTTGGTGGCTTCAATAAACGCTGGACAGATTTTGTTCTCTATTACGGAAAAGGGGTATAATTAAATTACTATTACAGAAGCATCGATCTGTTTGGAGCCAAAGTTTTGATTAGATCTTTTGTTTTAATAACTATCCTCGCACTACCGATTTTGGTGTATTAAGAAGTTTTTCGATTTGGTCGAGCCTTTGTTCTATTCGATATTTTTTTTATTATTGTATTTTTTTTGTGTTGGCTCTTTTTTGTTGTTGATTTTTTGTTTTGTTCTATCGGTACCTTTTTGCCCGTTCGGCTCCTGTAAGTGGCATCTGAAAGTTAAGAATAAATGTCTCATTTCATACTTATTAGTCTGCTTGTTACAACCACCAGTCTAAATTTAAGGATCTTGGCATTCCGAACATGACATAGACATACACAACTATTCTTTCTGTCGTACCTTGAGTTCTATTTCTTATTGCTTCAAGCAGTTAGCAGTCATAATCGTAAGGTCTCTTACATTATGAAGCAGGATTTCATGTTGCTCATTTTCGCTAAGATTCTTTGAGAGACTGGTAAACATTCCGAACGTGACCGAGGCATACACAATTATTGTTTCCGTCGTCGTACCTTAAGTTCTATTTCTTATTGATTCAAGCAGTTAACAGTCATAATCGTAAGCTCTCTTACATTATGAAGCAGGATTTCATGTTGCTCATTTTCGCTAAGATTCTTTGAGAGACTGGTAAACATTCCGAACGTGACCGAGGCATACACAATTATTGTTTCCGTCGTCGTACCTTAAGTTCTATTTCTTATTGCTTCAAGCAGTTAACAGTCATAATCGTAAGGTCTCTTACATTATGAAGCAGGATTTCATGTTGCTCATTTTCGCTAAGATTCTTTGAGAGACTGGTAAACATTCCGAACGTGACCGAGGCATACACAATTATTGTTTCCGTCGTCGTACCTTAAGTTCTATTTCTTATTGATTCAAGCAGTTAACAGTCATAATCGTAAGCTCTCTTACATTATGAAGCAGGATTTCATGTTGCTCATTTTCGCTAAGATTCTTTGAGAGACTGGTAAACATTCCGAACGTGACCGAGGCATACACAATTATTGTTTCCGTCGTCGTACCTTAAGTTCTATTTCTTATTGCTTCAAGCAGTTAACAGTCATAATCGTAAGCTCTCTTACATTATGAAGCAGGATTTCATGTTGCTCATTTTCGCTAAGATTCTTTGAGAGACTGGTAAACATTCCGAACGTGACCGAGGCATACACAATTGTTTCCGTCGTCGTACCTTAAGTTCTATTTCTTATTGCTTCAAGCAGTTAACAGTCATAATCGTAAGCTCTCTTACATTATGAAGCAGGATTTCATGTTGCTCATTTTCGCTAAAATTCTTTGAGAGACTGGTAAACATTCCGAACGTGACCGAGGCATACACAATTATTGTTTCCGTCGTCGTACCTTAAGTTCTATTTCTTATTGCTTCAAGCTGTTTGTAGTCATCATAATCGTAAGCTCTCCAACTGCAACTTGAAATCCTGCTTCATAATGTAAGTATGAAGCAGGATTTCAAGTTGCTCATTTTCGCAAAGATTCTTTGAGAGACTGGTAAACTTTCCGAACGTGACCGAGGCATACACAATTATTGTTTCCGTTGTACCTTAAGTTCTATTTCTTATTGTTTCAAGCTGTTTGTAATGACTACATACAGCTTGAAGCAATAAGAAATAGAACTAAAATTATCCGTAATAAGAAATTAAATTATCCGTACCGAACCAAGGACCTACTTGGTTTCGGGCAAATGAATTTCGTAGCTGCTGGATCGCATAGCGGAGCTGGCAAGTCGGCTTTAAAGCACGCCACGCAAAAAGTGACAATCCACACCTCACCTCAGTCACGTACCGTGCGGAACATTCGCTGCCCCGAGGGTGGAACCAGTTTTATCTGGCTTGGTAAATTATAAGGCGCTATGCGCGGTTATATAGAGGTTTTCTTTCGTATAATCAGATATCCATAAGGATAATTAAATAAAGTCTAGGGCTTATACCAAAATTAGAGAAACCGATTAAATTACGGCCTTTGATTTCACAGAAAAAATAATTTCACTCAAATCGTGCATTAGTATGAAAAATGGGAATCGGAATCACGAAAACAAATTTTGTGTCAATTTCAAAAAGGCTAGACTTTTGGAATGTTTAAAAATAGTATTAAAAATTACACTTATATACTTAGTCTATGGAGGCCATAGGGATTGTGATCGTCAGGGGAGGGATGGTGGTATATACAAAGGAGGTTGGGAGCGTCGCAGGAGACTGTTCGTGATAGTATTGGATGATGTCCTACTGAAGTTGATCGGGATGGTGAACCCACTGATCATCTCTATCAGGAATCGTCCCAAATGTCTCATTAAAAATTGACCTATAAAATCCCGTGGGGCCAAGAACAAATTCCTTCATTTTACAAATTCTTTTCTTCTTAAGGTAAAAACAATACCTGTGGAACAAAACACGATAGCATAAAGAAGTTTGCTTTTAATTTGAAACATTAATATTCGTTAAACCTTTTTAATATTCGAAATTAACTGAAAATATTTTCATTTTTGTTTAATGTAAAAAAAAATACATAAAAGTCATACCAATCCAAACTTCAGAGGTGTTTCGATTTTTTTGATGAGAAGTGTGTATTTGCTATTTTCACAAAAAGGACAATCAATTGATTTCCCTATGTTTTTTCATTCTTGGGATAAAAGTTATCTTGACACCGTTAAAATTAAATTATCTCGAAGCATCAATCAAAAAAGTAAACCGCTAAATTCGGCTAGCAAACAACTCTACACACTGCGCCATTTAAATAAGATAAACGGGGAAACCGGATCTCAAAATATCGGGTTTCGTTGGTTTACCGCAAAAGCTGGTTTGTCGTCATCATAACGAACGAAATGAATTTGTAATCCTGTATTGTGCGTGTCAAAATAATTTGTCTATTTATATGCGCAATTTTAATTGGGTTTGCTGAAATACCTCTGCTGTATCTACTGTTTCTTTTGGGGATTTTCATCTGATGTCGGAATGGAAATTGGTGTTGAGCTTGTGGGTTTACGAACGTCGGTTCAGGTTGAAAGCCTTTTGGAGATTTTGTGATGATATTATGTAATTTTCATTATAACGTGTATGTGTATCTGAAACTTTGAATAATCAAGAAAGAGTCCTCTAATTTGTTTGTTAGCTGTTTGACTGTGGCTAGTACGAATTTTTTGGTTTTCCGATCATTTAGAAGTCCCCAAGTGTGACGATACAATGCTTTCAATGCATCATGTTCTTGGTGTTCACGACCAAGACACTTGAAAGACGACTTGGTGTTCAATGTCAGTTAGACGACTATCTTTTATGCTGTTTTTCAGTATCATTATTTTGTAATTCTTATCATTTTTGCACACTTAATTATTTGCTAATTTCGCTTTAAATTTATTTTATACCATTCCCCCTCTAAAAAGCTTATTTTATTCACTGAAAACAGTGAATAAAAAGCACTTTTACTCACTATTTTGATGTTTGAAAATGGAACACACCAATGTATTCGACCACAGATTTAGAGTACCTAGGCTAGATACGGCATGTTATTAGATAGTATGAAAACCGAACGTGTCATCTTTTTTATACCTACGATAACTTCACCCCAGCCATTTAGTGATGTGCTCAACGTAAACAGAATTGTTTCAATCGCTAAGAGTCACTGAGCTAACAGACTTTTTTTAGTACGAACAGTCGAACATGCAGGGCACGCTTGGTCGTGGCTTGCCGTATCTAGTGTAAGTGTAATCTTTGTATTCGACTTATATTGATGTGTTCTAAATTCAATTTGATTGGTCGACATTTTCGACAAGGAGTTTTGCATTAGAATAAAAACTGTTTTATGTTCTTTGCTGTCCTTAGTAAATTGGCGCTATTTTGAATACTGTAAGTTGTACGAACACAAAGTTTAGTGTTACTTTAATCTTTAATTTTGTGTTTGTTTAGTGTTATTCTAATCGATTAAAAGTGCATTCTAGTGATGAACATGTGTTAACACCTGAGTTTATGAAAGAGAGGGCGGCCGATATAGTGGATAACTTGCTACCCAAAAAATCACGGCTGGTTTACATCAAAGCCAATTTAACTTTCCTTTTTCTTCATTATATGTCTATTTTCACTTAAATCTTTCTTTTTCTCGTAGTCATGGTATAAAGTATAGTATGCAACTCTTGAATAAAACGGATTTATATCGAGGGCCATGAATCACTCGCGTCGCTCAGGATTCTAACACTCGAATCACTCGCTACGCTCGTGATTCAATCATCATGAATCACTCCCTGCGGTCGTGATTCAATCGTTAGAATCCTTCACTAGCTCGCGATTCATCTATGGCCCTCGCTTTAAATCCGTCCTTTATTCACTAATTGCATAATATACTATTTATTTACGATTCGCGGGGGTAATCCTTTCTTTATGTTCTTTCGTCCAAATCTATATATTATATATATAAAAGAAAGTCGTGTTTGTTACACTTTTTATAACTCAAGAACGGCTGAACCGATTTGGTTGAAATTTGGTGTGGAAGTAGGTTAGAACCAGGAGAAGGACATATGATACTTTTGATCCAAAAAATTAATTATTAACACAGCGCAACTGACAGCAAAACGTAATGTTGTCTATGGTTAAGTATGGTTGAAAATTTACCAAATTGAAATTTTGAAGTTGACCGGTTGACGTGTTTATTTCGAGTTTCTATTAGCTTATTGTGCCGATATTATCATTAACAATACCATGCCGCGACCAAGACGATCAAATCTTTCCCGACAAAGCCGTAATGCAACTAGGATTCGAAACATTGCGAATGAAAGGACTGAAGAAGAACAAGAAATTGCACGTGAAGAGCGCCGCGTTATATGGAATGAGAATTTATTTACAATATTATTAAGTATCTGGAATAGCTGCTTTGGTTTCCGTACGATACTGTTATCTATCTATATATCTATATCATTTCATAATCTAAGATCTATATATATAAAAATCAATTGCTGTTCGTTTGTCTCGCTAAAACTCGAGAACGGCGGGGCCGATTTAGCTGATTTTGGTTTTGAAATGTTTGTCGTAGTCCAAGGAAGGTTTAAACGGTGAGAAAATATGGAAAACTTGCGAGGAAGATAGTAAACACAACAATTTCATTTTCCCATATAAACTGTTCTACCTACTCTCCTGTCAAACATTTGCCGTTCGACCCTTCGGTACGGTCGACTCGACTCGAATTGTGTGTGTGTATGTTTCAATGGGTTCCTAGATGGTTTGAAAACACAATTGGACCCGGTAGGTGGCGCTGCAGTCGGGTTCTAGGATTGTTCAGACAGGACAACGTCTGTCGGGTCAGCTAGTATTTAAACTGACGGGCAAAGCATTGTTTTACAAACATACTTAGTTTGTAAAACAATGCTTTGCTCGTCACAGTTCAGGAATTGATTACTACTAAATATTAAAGCTTTTAATGAAATTACAGTGCGCCATATTTCAAGTTGTGTCCCGGGCGGGGGGAGCTTGATGTTATTCAATTATAGTGGCCATGGTAAAATTTTAATTAAATTAAACCCTTTGCTGTTATTATGCCTTTATTGTTATATTACAGTTTAGGTATTTTCATATTTTAATTTATTTTTGTATATGTTAATTAATCTACTATGATCAAGTTAATCTTAAATCTCTAAATCTGCGTCTTTCTTTCAAATATCGTCGCTAATCTAAGTGACGTAACTGCTTCGAAGAAAATTTTACAGAGCAAGCTATATTTCTTTTTTTTTTGTAAACTGTAGATTTCAGTCTCGATTTTTGCATTATCATGGGGACCGTAAGACATAGATACAGATACGCCGATAGACATATCGATTCGACTCAGAAAATGTATCAAATTACTATAGTTAGGTCGGCTATCGGCTTAGTCCAAAATGTCAGATACGTCAGTTAGTTAAATTATCGACGATGTTGTGATAATTACTCTAACAGTAACTAGTATCCCTAGTAAAAAAATGTAACTCTCTTATTATCATTTTCATTAGAGCACTAGCACTGAACATCTTCACTACTGGCCAGTTCATGCTTCCTCATTTCAATTTGAATCTATATAAATAAAAATGAATGGCTAAATGTGTTGCTAAGCGCAAAACTCTAGAACGGCTGGACCAATGCGGCAATTTTTAAAAAACTATTTGTTGAAGTCTATAAGGAAGGTTCTTATGAAGAGAAAAATTGGGAAAATTTCATCATCATTGCAAAACATCTCTTGGTCGTTAGAAGCAATTACTGCGATTCGAAAATACATGACGTAGGGTAAAACCTCTCCTACGGCAAAAATAAAAGGAAAAATAACGACAACATAAAAAAGATGGACTTCCAATAGAAAAGATGCAAACAACATATACGCACCCTTATCAATACATTGTCTAATATACGAGTAACAACCTTAAATCATGGCGGCATAAATTCACTTTATCTGGTTCACTCTTGAAGATTTTAATGTTAGATACGAAAAATTAAAAAATCGTATATCGTATAAATTGTGTCAAAAGAAAAATTTCAAACTCAGAAAAAATCAATAATGAAGAATACAGTCAACAAATCTTTAAGTTGAATATTTCTAAAAAATTAAAGAGGACTGTTACAAAAGTTTACTGTACCTACAAAGATAATTCTACAACAAGCAAATCAAAAATAAAACAAGTAGGCATGTTTCACTCTGACTTTTTCCAATAACACTAATTAAGTTATGAACGGTTCATGAAAAATATAATATTTTTATTTTTCAAACCAAGAAGTTCTGGATATCGATTACTTAATACATACTACCGTTGTTTACTCAATCCCACATACCAAATTGACGGTATTTACGGAACTTTTAGATTACATACATCTTTTAGGACTTAACGATTATTAGCGGAGAGGACTTCAGAACAGAGCAGGTCTAAATTCTTTCGTTTGCGGCCACTACAAAAGACGCCTGAGAGCCTGTGTCAGTTGAACAAAAAGTGTACGAGGCGACAGACCTTTGCCCAACAGTGGGACAATATTATTATTAATATAATCATTTATAATATTTAAATATATATTTTATAGGTTAATAAAAAAAAAAATAACATCATAATTATGATACACGAGTATGTCACACAGACCTTTGCCCAACAGTGGGACAATATTATTATTAATATAATCATTTATAATATTTAAATATATATTTTATAGGTTAATAAAAAAAAAAATAACATCATAATTATGATACACGAGTATGTCACCATTTTGGTGGTCAAATTTGGACACACTACCGACACGATGGAGGTTCGTGTGTTCAGGACCAATCGGGAGCGCTTCCAAACTATACCTACGGATAAACTAGTGTTTATCTATAACCTCACTAATCAGCTGATCAGACCGAGCTAGTTCTAGATCGAAGTTGTTGAACGTAAGACGATCCAACAAACACGCCTAGTCAGGTGCTATTAATCCGGCCTTTAATCAAGGCAACTTGCTGCAATCAGCTTCATTATTTCAATTTCAATGGCGTTCAGAGTAAGTCGAAGTTTGGAACGAGAGCGATATAAGTTAAAACGCTCCACTGTTTAATATAACATGATACAATATTATCATTATTTTTAGGTAGTTATTTTGGTTTTTCCAATGGATATAACCGAATTTAACCAAGTTCCATATTATTGTACTAGCCAGGCGAGCAAGATGGAATAATGGATAATCTTCAAGAAAACAATAATTTAAGAATTTAATCTATATAAATAAAAGAGAAGTCCTGACTGACTCATCAATTGCCCAACCCTAGAAAGCTGAAATTCTGCACAGAGGTCCCTTATAATGTAGACAAGGAATAAGGAAGGATTTCCCGGTAGTACGTTCCCTTGGGATATTTTCTGACATTCACGCGGGAATGGCCGCGGGCAAAAGCTAATTAATGTAAACAATAACATTAGTATGTACTAAAAAAAGGCTAGGCAGATAAATGATTGTAAAATGAAATATTAAATACTAAGTACCTATTTATGTACTTAAATAGGTACTTAGTATTTAATATTTCATTTTACAATCATTTATCTGCCTAGCCTTTTCCCAATTATGTTGGGGTCGGTATTTTACATGGAGCGGACTGCCTGTCTGACCTCCACAACCCAGCCTACTGAGAAGCACGATTCCCCTTGGTAATCCCCTGTTTGTCAGAATTTTGGCCTTCTGAATACCCGTAACGACTGTCAAAGACATAGTACGAATAAGAGCCGGGACCAACAGCTTAACGTGCTTTACGAGGCACGGAGGGGTCTCGATTATCTAAGGATGGTCACTTATCCACGAACCGACCATACCTAAAACTTAGATCCACTCGTGCGGCTGTTATTATAATTATAGCCACGAGACCTACAAAATTTGGAGTTAAAATATTTGTTTCATTATAATATTCTCTTTTATCTTAGCCCAAATTATATTTAGAGGGTGTACGATTTGACGCTGCAGTGCGATTCTGTAACCATCTCACCGTGAAACTTAGGTGAAGTGAGCGCCGAGTGAGCTGTCAATAGTGTCAATTCCTAGCAAAAACAAACTCACTTCACCTAAGTTTTCACGGTGAGATTTTTACAGAATCGACCGGCTGTTCACGAGATCAACGCTTTGACAACCGTTTGTAACGATGCACGTCTTCTGCGCGCCATATTTAATATTTAAGTTCAAATTATTTTTGCTGTTCAATCTGAACTTGATAATATATTTGGTTTATAAAATTTTGACAATTTCTATTTTACATTATCAGGATTCAATTTATTTTACAAATAATAAAAACATACGGCCATAGCTGTAATAATAACTAAAACTTATATAATATTATCTCGTTCGTGTCCTTCAGAGCGAGAAGTAATAACAGAATATTATTATTTCAAGTAAACCTTTCGTAGGTTACAAATGCGATGAATTGTGCGAATTTTAGGAGAAAGTGGAGCTCTAATTAAATTGGTTTGATTGGTTAGCATAGATATGGTTTTAGGTATATTTCATACTCAAAATATATAAAAATATAAGCCCAACCCGAGTTTACTTTCATTGTGTAAGTATATTGACTTTCTTCGTATTGATTTTTCTCTAATCCCTTGTAAAATCATCTTCAAAGTATTCCGTAATCTTAAATCGGTTAAAATCCTGCAGTCTGCAATACCTTGCTTAACTTTGTCATCGCCAGCAAACGTAGGTAGACATGCAGTCTAAGTTAACGAACTTTGCAGGCTGCACAGACATTTAATTTCCTTGATTTCATTAAGGGAACATGAACCAGCATGAATCAGAACCAGTTTCGGTATAAGTATTAGGTTGCACTGAAAGCGTCGCGAAACATTATGAACAAAAATATATTGTACCTACACGTTTAGCTAATAAAAAAAAATATTCATTATATCCGCCTATATACATACATCAGTCAGGGATATAAATTAATTGTCGCATTTATCCAAACATCGCAACGGATTTATAACCGAGTTTCACCATAATTTTGATAATTTATTCCGGAGGGAATAAACCCTAAGTAACACAAGTAACATAAGTTACCTATGTATAAAATACATTCTTACTAAGTCATAAAAACCATGCAAAGCAAAGGCGGGTAAATAATAATATGTTCTAGCAAGCCTTAATGATTGAGAGTAACACAATGATTGAGAGTATTCGAGTCTTCTTGGGATTTCTATCAGTTCAGATTTTTTCTAATTCGGGATGCTTAAGGTATTCTAATCCAAAAACTGTTTGTAGCTACTAGACTTCTGAACTCAAGATTGTTCTAAAAGATAACTTCAAAAAGAAGCTCAGATAACAAGGGAAGAAAGTACTTTTATTATTTCGAATCTGTTCCGCTAACTGCGGCACCGGGATAGGACGGGGCGCACTCGTGCCCACCGCTAACGAGTCTCACATTCAGTCCTATTCAAATTAAGCTTTTGACTGAAAAAAATTCGTCGCATTTAGGCCGTCTACACGCGGCGATGGTAAATGAAAGCGAGGTATGAGTTGAACTCATATTTTCGAGGGTTCAATTTGTACCAAATTTTTGGACTGGAAAAAATTTAAAGGAGTCGATGCAAGCAAGCTTTTACGATGGGTAAATATAAACTATGTATTTAGAAATGCTTTTCCTCGGATTTTCATTTCTCAAAATTTTGTTTTTATTTACTTTAAAAAATATTTTTGCTTTCTATGTTCTGACATCGTGTCAATAATTTACTAAAAAGTTATTCTATATCAGTAAACTAAGAAATTATTACCTACTCTTCCTTTTGACATACTTCATATAAATATAGACTGCTTCCTTCTGAAGCGTAACCAGAAAACTGACAGCCGTATTTGTTTTCTGGATCTTTCGGTTTTGATCGACACACTATCTTACTTATTTATCATTTTCAAAATCTGCAGGATTTTATGTGGTCTGAAAGTAATTTACACGGGATTTTATGTGGTCTGAAAAATTATCACACAATAATCCCATCTGATCGATAGATCAGATGGGATTATTGTGTGATAATTTTAAGAGCCTTCCTAATATAAAACTGATCGCTGGTCCATTAAAGACGTCAGTGTTATAAAAGACCCTGTGTTATTTTCTGCTTTTACCAAGGCTGTTGCTAATACAACCTGGAAATTTATGTTAGAAAAACAACTGTTGCAACATGTTCCTTACCTCGGTCTCGTCTTTTGATGTTATTACAGTTTACATTGTGTAGCGTTAAATTAATGAAAAAAAAATCACACAAGCCACAATAAAACGTAAAATTTATTTTTACGTTTTATTGTGGCTAAGTTAAAATTAAAAAAAAAAATTAGTTACCGAGCCTTTTATAACAGTCCATAGTAATAAAATTTAGAAGTTTATATTTATAAAAAAAAAACCGACTTCCAAAAAAAACACTACAAAGTGAAAAATAACTTTAATTTCGGAAGTCGGTGTCTTTGGATCTATATTTTAGTTTTTTGCCACCGACTTCCGAAATTAAAGTTATTTTTCACTTTGTAGTGTTTTTTTCGGAAGTCGGTTTTTTTTTGTAAAAAAGTTTTTATTTTTCACTTTTTAGTGGTTCAGTTTGTAATTTATCTAAGTTACAATAACCCAATGTCAACTGCTCATCACGTTTTACAAAATATTGCTTTTCCCGATGCAGGGACGTTAATTGTTGAGGAGTTCTCCTAGTAAGAACCAGGAGAACTGGAGCTCATGGTGAAGTCAGCATTACCATTATGCATTTTGACGAGCATAAACCATATTAAAGTAATCGAATCGCAACCTGTGATATACTTAGATATAATTGAGTATTTCCGATAGCCCTCTGTGGTCTTCATCATCAGTTCCAGTTCACCGAATGGTACTTTTCGAGAGCAAATGCACGAGTTACTATAAAAAATACCAAAATCGATATAGGTGTGCCAATAAAATTTGAGGGTTTCCCTCGATTTCCATGGGATCCCATCATCAAATCCTGACTTGATGATCATGGGACCACTTGGGAAGTATACCCTTTCGAACAAAAAAAGAAAAATCCAAATCGGTCCAGCCATTTTCGAGTAATCGGGGAACATACATAAAAAAAAAATAAAAAAAAAAAAAAAAGGTTCCGACGAATTGAGAACCTCCTCCTTTTGGAAGTCGGTTAAAAAAGAACGAGACAGAAATTTAAAAGCGTAGGTATTACTTGATACGAACGTATCTCAATTTAAATATTAACGACCTAAAAACTGGAAGAATTGCAATTCCTGGTATTATTGAATTAAAATGTTAAACGATAACTTACACGCAAAAAGTAAATATTAGGGGTTAAAGTATGAAATTGCCGATTTGTACTAAAAAATTGAAATTCGTTTTTTTTTTTAATTTAACATAATTATTTATTTACTTAATCAAAATAATTACCATTATTATCTGTACATTGCTGCCATCTAATAGGAAGGTCATTTATGCCTTTGCGATAGAACTCTCGTGATCTAGATTCGACAAACTGTGTGAAAGCATTTTGTACTGCCTCCTGTGAAGAAAACTTTTTATCACGTAGAAAATTGTCCAAATCACGAAAAAAATGGTAGTATGAAGGTTATATGTCAATTCGAAGTACCTAATACAATAAAACGGCAATTACATACTTTAACCCCTATTTGTATCATTTGAATTCAATTCTCTTAACTTTCATACCTATTCATAACTTTCTTCCATGTCTTAAATAATAATTGATTCATAACGATATATTGGCACGCAAAGAAATACGTCAACTTTAAAAGATATAAAATGAGCAATATCCCCAAAGGAAATTAATTACTCAAAAGACATTCTTTTGGACCATCGTTTGATAAAATTATACGATGACATTTTAATATACGTAGAACACACGAATTTTACTCATTTTATAAAAGAACGCTTTGAAATTCATGAAAATTGTAATATAGAGCAGAGACCACTTTAAGAAAAACTCACCGGTCAAGTGTGAGTTGGGCTTAAACTCAGGGTGCCGTAGCTACTAGGGACACAAAATTATAATAATCTTGTACAACATACTCGTACGCATTCATTAATAATGCATCAGCCAGTTTAGGCGGTTACAGTTATTAATACAGGTGAACTCTAACAATAATTTTATTTATGAAATAAAGGCTGTCGCAGACAGAGGCGATATCGCATCGCGACGCGATATTGCAATATTATATCCGTAGAACAATTTCTATGGAATCGCGCGCGACCATACACACAGGAGCGACGCGATATCGTCTCTGTCTGTAAGAGCCTTAAAATTAATACAGGTGAACTCTAACAATAATTATACTTATTTATTTATTTTACCTACAATTGAATCCACTTTTTTAATTTATCCCAAAGAAATTTTTTATCTACAAAAATTCAAGTATCAAACATGTTTTCAGCGTACTATATAGTGTTGACACCTGTAAGATTTTTTAATTTGCCGCCTTTTTCATGGTAGACGACTGGCTTGACAGACTCTAATTGGTTTAATTGGTCACTGTTCCATCACTGAGGAGCTCATGGCTAAGTAATAACAGCCGCACGGGTCGATCCATCAGGTTAAGCTACGCTTTCCGGGGTTGGTCAGTGGATGGGTGACCATCTTTACATACCGAGACTCCTCCGTGCCTCGGAAAGCACGTTAAGCCGTTGGTCCCGGTTGTCATTCGTGGATCTTTGACAGTCGTTACGGGTCGTCAGAAGCCCGAAAGTCTGACAACCAGTCTTACCAAGAGGTATCGTATTACCCAGTTACTGGGTTGTGGAGGTCAGATAGGCAGTCGCTCCATGTAAAATACTGGTATTCAGCTGCACCCGGGTAGACTGGAAGCCGACCCCAACATAGTTGGGAAAAGGCTAGGCAGATTGATATATTGGTCACTGTTCCATCGTCAGATGTGCGCGGTATATGAATTAAAGGAACGTAGTTTCTTTACAAGTTTAATACTGTTTCTACCTCATACCTACCTACTACTAACATACATTTTTAAAACAGTAAATCGAAAATAATTATTTAACTTACCAGCAAAAATTATTTTAAAATGGCATCAGACCATCAGAAAAATCAGTTAAGCTTCCTTAACTAAGCTATCACTTCTGAAACCTAGTTTAAACTGAGTTGTATTCAAAGTGAAACAAGTAAGCAAACTCTTCAAAGATAAAGTGGATGCCGCTCAATGAATAAGACATGAGTTGGAAGGAATTAATATTAATGAAGTAGTTACAAAGATGTTTACAATTGTTTCGCCTAAGACACATGTTACGAATGCGTGCGTACATTGAGAGTGTTTGAAGAATTTTGGCGGTTCTTTTGATTTGATAAATGGAGACTAAGGCCTCATTTACGGAGACGCGGGGCGTTGTGCGGTGCGGTGGGCGGGGCGGGCTGCGGGCCGTCAAGTGTATGAAATCTTAAATGCTTCTCCGTAAACGCTCTCATAGAACGCCCTATGTTTGAAAATTTAGTGCGGGCCGCCCCGCGCACCGCGCCGCTCGACGCCCCGCGTCTCCGTAAATGAAGCCTTAGAGAGTCCTTCTTGTGGCCTACTAGCAAAATGAGTCTGCACGATTCTAGGTTCTAACATAATTAAGCGGTTAAACAAACTTGAAAGAGAGACAAATGAAACCTACATTCACTTTGGTTCTTGATGAATCAAGTTATTAAACATAAAAATGAGAAAATATTACTATTGTTTCAGAATATCGTAATTATTATGAAGCAGCTGTTCTTTTTCTATAGATTTTTATAAATCACACATACACATACATAAACTCACGCCTTATTCCCTAGGGCGTAGGCACAAACTAAAAAAAAACCCGCCTCCTCCCTCCTTCCCTATAAACATTACATTACATTACTAACTTCTGCCCGCGACTTCATCCGCGTGAAATTTCTTGTCCCCCCGACCCACCCCGTCTGTCGTATCGCATCGCCAGCCCTCGCGATTACTTCGTTTTCAGACTTTTTTTCGATTTTGGAGCCATACGGTCGGTTGGAGTCATAGCGTGATGTTAAATACCCTAGCCTTCCTCAAAAATTGGGCTATCAAATGCAAAAAGAATTGTTCGAATCCGACTGGTAGTTCCAGAGATGAGCGAGTTCAAACATACAAACAAACTCTTCAGCTTTTTATTATTAGTATAGATTTAATACCATCTTGTTTTCTTTTTATATGCTTTTTTTTTTCTTTATTAAAAAGAACTTAGTTCCGAATAATTGATTACAATATAGCCTAATAGACTAATAAGCAATTTTACTCTAACTTATTATTTCACGTGACAGATTTTGTTAAAACTAAGAATAGTGTCAATTTGCACTTTCTTACACTCGTATTTATAGTCAAGTAAAAGTAATTACTTCAGTAAAAGTAATTGCTCAAGTAATGATTTTCATTCTATAGTAATTGCTTGAAGTTAGAACTGTCAAAGCTTACACTTGTATTTATAGTCAAGTCAAAGCAATTACTTCAGTAAAAGTAATTGCTGAAGTAATTATTTTCATTCTATAGTTAAGTAATTGCTTGAAGTTAGAACTGTTAAAAAGTTAGAATTCTTAGCCAAGTAATAGTCACAATTTTCTTTACTTAAGAATTGAGAATTCGACTATTCTTTTGGTATTATAGATGATATCGAGAACGATATAAGTAGGTACCTACTACTGGAGATAGCGAAAGGTGTACATACTACCCGAGATTGAATTTGCTCAGCATAGAAATCGCTTCGTGATGTGGATCCATTTCATGATTCATCATACATACCTAATCATTATTTTTTTTTTCATTTGAAGATGTTTTAATTAATCATAATTTATTCAGCAGAATCCGGTTAGACTGGAAGCCTACCCCAAGATAGTTGGGAAAAGCTAGGCAGATTGATTGATTGAATGTTTCTTCTTCAAAGCACTCGTAGCGTTGGTTTGTTCGGTAGTAAAATAGGTAGATAGGTAGGTACCTAGATAATATTTTTGAATTATATTTAAGAATAAATCCTTTTCCAGACTCTAGAATGTTTTTTTCTGTTTACTTCACACATAATTATATTTTTTGAAAGAAACCAATAGAATTTAAAACAGATCTTGAACTCGCCGAAATGACATTTGACTTCAAACAAACCACACAGTGAGATACAAGCTATGAAATTAAAAATCACATGTCAGTAACTAATTCAAGTGTGAAAAGATACTTTCCATTTTTGTCGGGTTATGAAACGTTTTGTTTTTCACAACAATCACTTCTTTTCTTTAGAAATAGTTAAATGAAATGATTAATTAAAATTAGTTTTTTAAAGATAGTTTTATCAGAATTAAAAAGTAAAATAAAATTTAAGTAATATTGTAGATGTTAAAGCAAAATAATCTACATCGTACGTATGCCTTTTATTGAAACAAAACGCATTAACTGAGTGTTACCAGAACGAAACAACTATCAAACGTATATTCTTACTCAAGCATTAAGGCTCGTAATTATAATCAAAGTAATTACTTGAGTAATTACTTGCTACTAAGTAATTTCATACTTGAGGGTAGAATTCTTAAGTAAAGAAAATGGTGACTATTACTTGGCTAAGAATTCTAAGCTTTGACAGTTCTAACTTCAAGCAATTACTAAACTATTGAAAGAAAATCATTGCTTGAGCAATTACTTTTACTTAAGTAATTACTTTTACTTGACTATAAATACGAGTGTTAATGCTTGAGTAAAAATATACGTTTGAGTCGTGAAATGTACGTTACTTACTTGAGTAAATTTTACTCAAGTAAGTAACGTACATTTCTCAACTATAGAATAACATTTTGTAATGAAAGACAAAGACAAAGACATGTATTCGTCGGATATGGTACAACAAAGTTGGTATTTATAATTTTAGTTCAGGACACATCCGCCGCTAAAAGCGGCATACGAATATTTACAACAGGTGCACATAGGCATAAAACCTAACTTATATAATACATACCTATACCTACTCTAAAAAACAATACAAAACACTTAAAATTATTGATTTAGAGACACATTAATTAAACTTTGGTATAATCTACATTATAAAATAAACAATAAAAACCTATTAAACCTATACTCTAAAAAACAATACAAAACACTTAAAATTATAGCCAGACACATTAATTATTATACTTTGGTTTAATCTACATTATAAAATAAACAATAAAAACACAACAATAACTTAGACAAACAATTTAACAACAATAGAAATCTAAATAAATCTAATTTAACCCTTAAAATAAAAAAAATCTTTTAATGTATAAAAATTATTATGAATAAGCCATGTTTTTAGTTCTTTTTTGTAAGAATGAAATGGCAGTTCTCTAATTAATTTTGGAATGTGGTTGTAAATTTTTATGGAAATAAAGTAGCTGTTTCTGTAGTGGAGAGTGCTGTTACAAAATTGGTTTTTTAACTTGGTGGGGTCTCTTTTTGTAAATCTATTGTTTTCGGCTACTGTGGAGAAGAAATGTGAATTTTTCTTAACAAATATGGCTATTTCTAAAATGTAAATAGAAGCTAGCGTTAAAACCTTTAGCTTTTTAAAAATTGGTCTACAGCTCTCATATGGAGGCGCCCCAGTTATCAAACATTTTTTTTGCGCTATGAAAGCTCTTTGGATGTGTGACGAGTTACCCCATAGAAGTACGCCAGACCTCAATACAGACGCTACGTAGCCGTGATAGGCGTTGAGTGCAGCTTCTTCATTCGCTGTTTTGCGTAGCTCTCTTAATGCGTATACAAATCTGTTTATTTTTTTAGAAACATTTTCAATATGTATTCCCCAGTTACAATTTTCATCTAGTGTTAGACCTAAAAATTTAATACTATTTTCTTTGGTAATTATTTCGTTACTGTGGATTAAATTAATCTTTGAGGGATTTTGTTTGTAGTTTGCAAATTGAATGAATTTTGTTTTAGATAAATTTACTTTTAAGTTGTTTTAATTTAGCCAATTTATTATATTGTTGATAGTTTCATTTACTTCTTGTTGATGTAATGTTTTATTATTTTCAGGTATTATTACTGACACATCATCTGCAAATAGTACGCACTTATGATTTGTTACATTTGGTAAGTCGTTAATATACAGAAGGAAAAGAAGAGGCCCAAGGATGCTTCCTTGGGGTACTCCTGAAGAATTCTACCCTCAAGTAATGACTTCATTAAGACATTACTATTGGCAAAATTACTCAAGTAATTACTTGATTATAAATACGAGCCTTAGAAACTGATAATATTGATAAAAACACTTTGTTCATGAGTCACACGTATTATAAGCACAGCATTACTATTATTATTCATTCACGCACTACACTAACTGAAATGGTTTAGTTCTCTTTAGCCTACGCACTATATCCGTGTTGTCTATCTAGCAGCTGTATTGCCTCGACATTCACATGTCGGTGAAGTCTGCATGCTATTATGTGAACTGTTATATATTTATTCAAAACTATGCACCGTAAGATCCTATAAATATTCGTATCCCATCCGATATCAGGTTCATTGAATTATTGATATAGTTTAAAAGCATCAAGCCGGAAATAGGATCCTTCGCAAGATATCCATCGCCTGGGGCTTTGTGAGATTGGACTGAACTGATCATAGCGGGATATTCGGTCCAATTGGTATTAAATGTGCTTAGTTTAAGATAAACTCAAGTAAAATTAGTGATTGCTTGGTTGAATCCGTTTATTGACACTACAGCCGCACTACCAGTAGTGCGTTTCTAACTAACGACACTACCAAGCCCATATTTTGGCAACGACACTACCAGCCGCACTACCAGTAGTGCGTTTCCAATTAACGACACTACCAAGACCATATTTTGGCAACGACACTACCAGCTGCACTACCAGTAGTGCGTTTCCAACTAACGACACTACCAAGCCCATATTTTGGCAACGACACTACCAGCCGCACTACCAGTAGTGTGTTTCCAATTAACGACACTACCAAGCCTATTTTGGATTATATTACAGTCAACACAGCAAACTTCAGAAATATAACTCTTTATTTACTACTAAATCATGAATTTAATCTTTTTATAAATATAAAATATTATTTTGAAATGGACCTAGTATAACTACATTTTTTATATTTTTTTTTATTTTATTCTAAGTGACATTTTGATTTGACATTTTTTTATATTAATTTAATGTATGTACATTGTAATAATTGTAACTGTGTCATTTTAATTTGTAATTTTATTTTTTTTAAATAGCTCATTTTTACAAATTTTGCGTGTCTATTTCCAGGCAGAATGTACATGGCTCACTCTTATCTACTCCACCTGTATTTTAATGTAACCTACATTCGTTGCAAATAAATTATTTGATTGATTGATTGATTGATTGATACGTGATACCGTTTTAACTAAATCTGTCACAAACAAACACAAACAATCCAAAAATGGTAGAATTATTTTTAACCGACTTCTGAAAACGTATAATGTATGAAGTAATGTAAGAAATTGTCTCACAATAAAAATGTATCCATCAAATTTCAGTCTAAAATCAATTATCGTCAGTGTCATTTGGTCTTTGCCACATTTTTAAACTTCTTATGTAAAAAAATATTTTCCGTAAAAGAGGTTGATCATAAATTAGTTCAACTCGTTGAACTTAGAATACGGGATCCAAAACTTCTGTGTTGACTGTACAATATAATACAAAATAGGTTTTTGGTAGTTAATTGGAAACGACACTACTGGTAGTACGACTGGTAATGTCGTTGCCAATAAAAGGTTGAATCTGAGTTGAGACAAGCAAACAATATTTTAAATAAAATAGACATAACTAGGATTTAAAAATATTTTTCCGTGTCAAGAATGAACTAGGGCAACAACGCCACCTATTGACAGAGGGTGTAAACAAACATTTTGATTATTTTGTTTCCAGCCAACGAGTGTTTTGCTCTTTCCAATTTAAACAATTTTTCATTCCATTTTGGCGCAGTTCCAGCTGGTCGTCTATAAAATTATGCAAATTCTGATTCTGGATTTTTTTTTTTTTTTAATGGACTATTATTGAGAATCGCTGGACCATAAATTGGTGTCACCTTTATGCCACATTTTGCAGTTATTAATATTTTATGGACCAAAGGGCGGAGCGCCTTAAACAGATCTCGCTTCATCGTAAAACTAGCCTCGGACTGCTGAGATATCCTGGTAGTACCTGGTAGCCTGTCGAAGTCATTGTAGAATTTAAAAAAAAAAGTTATCCAGGGAAAGAGACTCACATAATGGTCAATATTTGAAAATGGTTCATTCAGTGTTATAACCTAGTGCATTTTGAATCAGGAGTGTACTTCCAGCTTTTTTACGAAGACAAAAATAATATAATTCCCCTTGTTCTAGTTGCGTAACCGGCCTGGTTACGGGAGCTATACTTACATTCTGTATACTGTATAAACACTTCGTTTATATGTATAACTGACGTGTTCTCCTTCTCAGTAACAAGTTAAAGCAACTATTTAGATTCGATTAGGTATGGTGGTTCCTATGGTGTAACTTGGGAGGAGTTTGGAATTAATTTAGATGAGAATTGTGTGGTTGGAATATTTACAAAGTAAATGCGAGTGTTCTAGCAGTTTCGTCTTGAAAAGTTTAAGTAGAAAATATAGCATTATGATGTAGCTTTTGATTATCAACTAAAATGGCAATTATGTCTACTCAAAGCTAAATTTCTAATCTTTATGAATTTTATGTCTCCTTCAGCTATACTAATTAGAATGAAATATCCTCCTAGTAGCAGCAAAGATCGGGCAAGTTGGCGGTGCAATCTCACTGCGGTTACTGACTTGGCTAATTTCCTCCAATGTCTACTTGGCTCTGTTTAAATATTCAAATTACTTGGCCCCGCTATGTTGTCTGCCATAACTTGACGAGAATATGACCTGTTATTAAAGTACCTCGTGGAAGTTAGTTATACGTTTTTATAGTAATTTTGGGTTGCTCAAAATTTTAAGTGGCCTATCCGACTGTTTTACGAGGTTTTCGAGGAGAAATGGTTATCCTTATACTACTGTGTTGTTGTCTAGTTTGCAATTTACGTTGTCAACACTGGAGTTTCAGGTATTTTTTCCCGAGGCACAAGTAAAGTATAAAAACTTCGATAGCTGACTGTTTTTAATACACGTTTTTTACCAAACCAAAACTCAACTACCTCCTTTAGTTACAATAATTGCAACGTTTTCAATTAGAGCACAGAGTAGATAAATTATCTCCCTGGTAAAGATTAAACTTTTCTTTAAAAGAAACGGAATAGTGCTTCAAGAAGAAACTTAATTAATTTTGCAGTCTAACCGGTGGTCGTTCGTTATTGTCTTGCAGTTGAGAAATCTGCTTGTGATGTTACTGCAAAAAAGTTGTGTTGTTCTGTGCTGATCTGGCGTTAATTTATCGATGAGTGTCATTTCAAGTAAGATAAAGTACTTTAACTATCAAGTTTTCTTTTAACTATGCCGATGGTTGATGTAAGGGGGGCCTCCACTGCGTTCAGGCGGCGCCGCCGGCGCGATCGAGGTGGCACGGATGCGTCTTTCCTTTTTCTACAATTGTTTGACGGGATCGGGTGACCTTCAACATTCTTCTCTCCTTGATTTTCCAGAAACAGACACACATGCGAACATCTGCCTAACGGCGCGGACGGCCTTCTCATCATCTTCCAGCCCTTACCAATGTTACTTGGGGTTGGCATAACACGTTTTTTTCTGCGATTCTCCCCCTGTCAACCGTCTCGATCATTCACTCCCTTTTCTTTCACATCCTCTATTTCTTTTGTTATCTTCGGACGGTCTTATTGACAAGTCATCCCGCTAATATTTTAAAGGCGAAAAATTGTATGTGTGTGTGTGTTTGTTACTTCTTCACTCTCAAACGGCTGGACTGATTTGGATGAAATTTGGTATGTAGATAGCCTATATCCTAGATTAACACATAGGCTACTTTTTATCCTGGTCTACGTGGGTGAAACCGAGGGGCGCAGCTAGTAATTCATAAATAAGAACAGCAGATTATAACGGTGAAATTATATTTTAAAAAATCACAAGGCTGAGCAAAGTGTACACTTTTCATGACAATAATAAACTTTTCATGACAATAATAAACTTTTCAATAGTTCTTGGAAACTCCGCAGGCCGGGTACGTTGCTTTTTATGTAGAAGTCTTGTTTTGAAAGACGCTCAAACCACGCGGTCAAATTGGGGTACCTAGAAAATGTTATAAATAATTTCAATTCACAGGAAAAAACCTAGAAAAGATTATGTAAGTATATTGGTAAAATTACGCTAAAGGCGCTTCCCGCCTCAACCCATTAAATGCCGTAATAACGTAAACAATTGAAAAGACATTGTCTAAACTAGTGGGGTTGGGTTCATACGATACATTTGAGAAATTAATGATGCTTTTGGTTTTTGTTTATTAATTTATAGTTGTTTGGTGTTATGTGGGTTTGTGTTCGGTTTTTATTTTACTTACAAAGCCTTATCAATGGCTAAAATCTCGTTCAAAGAGCTGATATTAGCAACACAACAAATATCAGCCAGTGTAATGGAATCTCCAGCCAACCAGGGTCCAGTGAAGAATTTTTCAAGAAATTCATATCCTGTCGTTATTTTGTCTAAGTTTTCTTGTCTAAACGTTTTCTCGCCTTGATACAGAATAGGGATCTGAAAGTTAACAGTTAAGAGCTGATTAGTTCAAATATCAGGCTGGTATTTAATTGAACTAAGTAACTGTTGCAGTAGGGTCATGATTACTAACTACAGACTACAGACTTTACATCTGTGGCAGCTGTGTTGCCTACGTGGGTCATGATTACTAACTACTGACTACAGATTTTACATCTGTGGCAGCTGTGTTGCCTACGTCTGCGATTTGTGCATTGAAACGTAGTAAGTATACTGCGCTTTCATAAAATTGCCCTAATATTATATAATATAGTAAGCCCTTTTTTTCTGAACATGTTTGCGTTGTGGCATTTTCAGCGGTTTACAGAATGTTGAACTTCCACTGAGCCATAATAATATCTTCTCCAATTTGGACCCGCTGTGAGCTTCAAATCGTCTTCCCATCTTTTAAATTGCGTTTACTCATCATTTAATTTTAACGTTAGTCAGCTTTTCAACACCCCATATCTAAAACGTGCGGACAATTGGTGTGTTGTGCTACTCAGTCTAAAAAATAAACGTTATTATAATAACGTTATTATGTTTCCATATCTTCCAATAGTCCTACACCAACCTGGAGTTGTCCTAGGCTGCACTCATAGTGCATACCCCATAAACGTCGATTGGTGCCCCATTTCATTCAAAAAATGTCTAATGGGGGCTTCTGCGAGTTAGCTTCGGCCCCTCGTACGCCGTCCAAAGATCCAAGTAATGATCCTGAATCCAAGATCTACGGGTCCCGAGAAATGTCAAAGACGAAAAGGTTATTATAATTGTTTTATCCAGTGTTTACCAGTTATTAAGTGCTTAAGACTTCGCCCTGAGTCTCCTTTCATCTTTATTACCTACCGACTCCAAATTATCAAGCGTCTTCTTCATTCCCAAAGAGGTAACTGAGAAACTAAGAAGAGAAGAAGCACTCCGGGACAAACTTACCATAGCCGCTTTCACAGCAGCAAACAGTACGGAATTATCAAAATGTAGTCTCAAGTCTACTATTGCTCGCTTCTTCGGATCTTTCGGGTAGAGTGCATCGTCTTTAGCGTACTGGTTTACCAAGTATGTGGTAATCACATGACTGAAAAATAAACCGACATTTATGGAATACATGTACGTGGGGTACCCATGATACACACACAAACGATAACTAAAAACTATAACTATGAAAATTTTAAAAGACAAAAAAAGAAGACATTATTATGTCAAACGTCTAATTTCGCTTGAAATAATAAATGTATACGGCAAACACTTGCTATTCTACAAGGCTGTTTGCGTTCTTAGTAAATATTTTCTTACAAGAATGTGACTGTTTGCCAATAAAACAAGTTTTCACTTATAAAAACAGAATAATGAGAATGAATTTGTGTACAACTCAAATTAAAGTGAGTGAGTTTGTTAAAGTTAAATGTTGTAGTTTTTTTTTGTCTCACCTATCCCAAATTACAAAGTCGCCATCTTTCAACGTTGGAATCGTATGTTGCGGATTCATCTGAAATTATAAGTATTCATTTTATTATATTAATACGAAAATAATTATTCTGCAGATTTCAGAGACTCGCGGATTTCTCAAAAAATACAAGTAAAAAACACATTATCTCATCACCACTTATTAGCTCGTAAACGAGCATGATGCTTCCATTATTCTTTACAGTAAACTTTAATTTTTAAGGCTGTTTCCAGATGCTTGCGGAGGGAGGCAAATAGAATCAGTATCTGTCAATACATCCTATCAAAAATTCCTTCTTTTGCTCCGTCTGACGCTATTTCTTTATTATTGTCCTGGTCAGCTGATAAAACCGCACATTTTTTTCCAGGACCTCAATGATTCTGTAGGGGTTGTTTATAGTTGTGTGATTTTTGAGTTCGCAAAATGAAGTGTGCATTTTGGGTTCGTTGGGTGTTGATGATCCACAAGGAGCACAAGGTATTAAAGGAGGTTGAATTAGGGGTCCTTCGTTCATTTGGCCGCCGAACACTGGACGCGCTCGGGCCAGTCTTGAAGGATTGGCTTGAGCGGTTCCACGGTTTCCTCTCTTTCCGTCTGGTGCAGGTGTTGTCCGGCCATGGGTGCTTCGGATCTCACCTGCACCGGATCCAAAGGGAAGAGACCCCGTCGTGCCACGACTGTGGCGCGGCGGAGGACACGGCGCAGCACACCCTCGAAGTGTGCCCAGCCTGGTCCGAGCTGCGCCATACACTGGTCGCAGCGGTCGGCAGAACCTCTCGCTTCCCGGCGTCGTCAACTCGATGCTGGAAAGCGAGGGGGCCTGGGCAGCGGTCGCCTCCTTCTGCGAAGAAGTAATGTCACAGAAGGAGGCGGCGGAGCGCGTGCGGGAGGACGACCCTCTCGCGGCGCCGCTCCGCAGGCGAAGACGGGGCGTGAGACGGCGGTTGTATGACCGTCGTCATCCGCCTCCAGGTGGTGAACAGCGGGAGGCAGGCGCGGGGGCGCCTTCTCCTGCATTGCACTGTTCATCACCCACGTCAGTCATTCCTGGGCCCCTCCCCGACGGGAGGGGAGTGCCGGGCCCGCTGTAAAGGCGGGCGGTCGTCGGAGGGGGGCCGGATGAAAGGGCTGTGCCGGATTCCCAGTCCTCCTCCACTCAGACGATGAGGGAGTGCCGCTGGGTCGTTTAGTGGGTATACCGGTTCTACCGGGGAGTCCCACATACCCCACCCATCCCCCGATGGGTGGATGTAATGCATTTTTCCCAGCGTCAACAAAAAAAAAAAGAAAAAAAAAGGGGTCCTTCGTTGGCCGCTCTCCCTAACCTCTGCGGCCAAAAAGTGGTAGGCGGCGGGGCCACTAATCTGACCCGTCGCATGGAAACAAGGCGGTGCCTGGACAAAGGGCCGTCTGGCACCCATGTGCTGGATTGGTAATTGGCGTAGTCACGGCGTGCAATGTGTTCTGGTGCGCCGGTGATAGGGGGTATACTCCACAGAGGAGGATTCGGTGTCGGACAGCCGCGGCGGGTTCGCGAATGAATGCTAACGCGTTCCCGTGTTAGCTGCAGAGGTGGACACTGTGGAGTTTTTGTGGGTTGGAGACACTACCTCCTCGTGGTAGTGCAGTATGTGCGAGCAATTCTCCACGCCCACGCCAAAAAAAAAATAGAAAAAAAAAAATCCTTCCTGCATTACCATAGCCTGGGCCAATGTTGTCTGGCTTGATTCGGAGATGCCTGCCGGGAGTTAATAAAATTAGGGAAAAGATGGACAGGCGGACGGACGTTTTCACGTTGTTGACACGCATGTGGCTGCGTCTGCCTGGAAACGGCCATAAAGGAAAATAACTATTTGCAATTTTACCAGACAGAAGAATGCCGATGGCTTTTTATTTTGACTGACTTTCTATTTTGACTAACTTGCCTTAAACACTCACTGGTAGAAAAATGAGGCGTATTCTACTTGTAAAAGTTTATGAACCTGTAGATGGATTGTTATTATAACCATAACTTATCCTTTTTGGTTTCCTTTTAGTGCGGTATAAAACGTGAAGCTGTTTCTTTTTAAAGGACTTGTTAAAGACTTTTTTAAAGTAGCGTAAAAATTTCAAAGAGCCTTACAAGAGAAAATTATGAAAGTGTTGGTTGTTTATTGCAAACATACTTTATAGCAGACAGTTAAAGGCTCTTACAGACAGAGGCGATATCGCGTCGCGACGTGTCGCGTAGCAGTGTTGCGACACGATAATATATATCGCGCGCGATATCGCCTCTGTCTGTAAGAGCCTTTAATCTCATCTGTACAGAACGTAGCACTTGCAGACAGAATTATATGGTGATTTGAAATCCTGTGACAAAATAGATAATAGGATTTCCTGACATAGCTTGATATTTCAATTATATCTTCCCTTGTATATTTAGCGGATATTTTTCATTTTAAACACTTCATTTGATAAAACCTTTCATTTTTAAAGAGGGATACAAAATAAACAAGCAAGTTTAATACATACCTTTAAAAATTCATCCGTGTAGTGGTCACGTTTGATTAAATTCATGTTGACATATTCAACGTCGGATATGTTTAAAAGTTCGAGCACCATGTAGACTGACCGGCATGGTGAACTGGTGTCTTTCTTGTATAATTTCAGTCCCATTTTTGGTCTGAAACTATTTAAATTCACCTTTTTAAAAAAAACCGGCCAAGTGCGAGACGGACTCGCACACAAAGGGTTCCGTACCATATTATATGTTTAACAATCGCAAAGGTAACTTTGTATTTCATAATGATACTGTGAATTAAGGCTTTTACAGACAGAGGCGATATCGCGTGCGATATCATCGCGTCGCAACACCCTGTCGCGAGCCTTTACAAGCTTATTTTTTGCAGTTGCAGAAAATCGCCCATATTTAAACAAAATACCTTATGAATTGCCGTTTTTATTAAGTACAGTATAAGGTACATTATAATATAATAGAGCCTCTTACAAAAATGGTATAAAATTGACAACTTTTACGGCCCCCTATTTCTTCATTTTAGAAGATAAAAAAAATAAAATATCTTTGTACCTACTCTACTCGACGAGTTCTACACAATAACACCCCACAAACAGGTTATTATTTTTTTAATGAAAACTTTTTTGTATGGGACCGCCCCCTTTAATTTTAACTTTCCTTTATTTTCATTATTTGTTATAGTCGTAATAGAAATACACAACCTGTGAAAATTTCAACTCTCTACCTATTAAGGTTCATGAGATACAGCCCTGTGACAGACGGACGGTCGGACGGACAGCGGAGGCTTAGTAAGTTTGTACGCACAATATTGAGATACTAGCTAGACTGCCCGCGGCTTCGCCCGCGTCTGATTTCATGGGTTTTAATTTTCTTATTATTGTTTATTTTTCATCAAAATTATAAATACTGAGTTCAAATCGGACTGTGCTTTAAAATTCTACCATAGAAACTTTAACATCCCTAAACCCCCTTTGAGGGGTAGTTTTGAAAAACTAATAATGACAAACTTTATTACTTACATAAGCAAGTATTTGTGCTAAGTTTCAAGTTCATTAACCAAATTAATAAGATTTTTCATATAAACTGTATCCCTGTTTTCACATTTCAAAAATCGTCTGGGATGTTTCCATAACTTGGCTGTGACATTATTTACACCAATTTTCGAGTTAATCAATCTCCAATAAATTCCTCCGCTGTAAAATTTACTACCCCTTTTCACCCCTTACGGGTAGATTTTTGGAAAACCCTGATACACGTTAGTTAGTCATAATTTTTGGTCTCAAGTACAAAAACTGAGTTTTAAGTAAATCGGACCGCGTGTTAAAATTCCTCCATACAAACTTTGACACCCACCAATCCCATCTTCTGGGGTGGGGTCGCGGGTTGTTCGAAAGAGATACCGTGGCCCTGCCATAGGCAACACGGATGGGTTTTAGTCAGTAATAGTACTGTAAAGTAAAGTACCTTCCGCTCCACTCAGAGCGGGAGAAGTCATTTGATGATTTCCCATCCACAAAAAAAAGGGGTAGGAAAACTAAAAATGATGTATTTTTTATAATTAACTTGAATTTTTATAATTAAGATGAATATTCGTGCTAAGTTTCAAGTCTAGTAACTCAAGAGATAAGATTTTTCATACAAACTTTCATTCCCTATTTTATTCTCTTAGGGATGGAATTTCCAAAAATCCTTCCTTAGTGGATGCCTACACTGTATAAAGTATCTATGTGCAAAATTTCAAGTTTCTAGGTCCAGCGGTTTGGGCTGTGCGTTGATATATTAGTCAGTCAATCAGTCAGTCAGGACTTTGAATTTTATATAAACTCCTTTGCAAAAAAAACGGGCACCTTACAGTCATTGGCTTTTCTATGGATAATATTAATATTTTTAGTATGTCGTTAGCATAAATGACTAGAAATTTCTTATTATCATTGAGAATACAGTTTTTAACCCTTAAATCCTGGAATCGGTGTTTTAGTCAATGTAAACAGAAAGTCGTGTTAAAATGGAAATTTTTAGGGTATAATTAAATTAAGACTACGAGTATTTTTATGGTATTTTAATAAAAAAAGACATTAAAAAATAAAAATTAATAACGAGTATGACCTCTCCTTGCAGCGATTACGGCATGTAATCGTCTTGGCATGCTTTCCACCAGGCTTTTGATGGTGTCCTGTGGAATGTGTTCCCACTCAGCCGAAATCACACGTTTAAGCTCCCTGATGTTTGGGGAAGGTCGTTGGACAGATCGTACTCGCCTTTTTAGGAGGTCCCAGACGTGCTCAATGGGGTTAAGGTCGGGGCTCCGCGCTAGCCAATCCAGACGACGAATACCGATCTCTTGCATAAAGCATCTACGTCGCCAGAACGGTGGTCCCGAGCATTATCGTCCATGAAATAGCATCTTCACCAATTACAGTCAGTGCGGGCTGTGCATGTTGACAAATTATTCCTGTTATGTACCTTTGCGCATTTAGTGAGCCATTTGCAATGAACACTATCTCGGTACGATAGCTGGAAGTTACGTCCGCCCAAAACATAATGGACCTTACACCATAAGGGGTGATTTCTTCAAAACACACGTCGGCATAGCGTTCCCCTGGTCTTCGTAACACTCGCCGTCGTCGGTCCTCATCATTCAGACAAATTCGAGCCTCATCGGAGAAGAGTACGCTACTCCAGTTACCTAGTGTCCAAGATAGACAATTTTTAGTGAACCTCGGTCGAGCAATCCGGTACTCACGGAGTAAATTGGGGGCCCGCGCTGGTCGTCGACTGCGTATATCAACCGCTAAAAGCCTCCTCCTCACTGTCCATAGGCTAACTTCTGCTCCTCGTACCTCTTCAAGGTTTCTTTTGAGGTCTATGTAACTGCATTTGCGATTACTCAATGCCTGAGTCACTAAAAAGCGGTCGTCTCGTGGTTGTGTGCAACGTTTTCTCCCACAACCTTGCCTTCTTTGAACGGAACCTGTCTCTTGGTATCGAGTCCAGGTTCTTTGGACGGTGGAACGACTCACGTTTAACCGTTGTGAGCCGTAACATTGGCTACACCCCACTTCTAGCGGCGCTATAATTTTACTAGCTCTTATTGCTTTTTCTGCCATTATAATCGACACAAAGATATCTGTTTGAAGTCACAATGAGGCAGGATTATGCGACAAACATAAATTATTCTAATAAAAATAACGACAAGTTAGTTTTAGTTGCCTGATAACCTTTTAACCGCAAACCCGCGAATAGTAAGTAAAAAGTCATAAACTGAAAAAGGGATTATTATTTCTAAAAACAACAGTTCTGAATTTGAAATTAACTTTTTTTCATACCTAGACTCTTTATTATGTGCCAGGAACATAGTTTGCCTATTAAAACCTCATTAGAAGTAAATGATTACCAATAATGTAGAAAAATCCAAACTGCCCGTTTTTTTTGCAAAGGAGTGTATATAGATAGATAGATTTACAAGACCATAAACTTCTGATAGGTTTTCCTGTAATCTATAGGTAAAGAACTGTTTTCTGTATTTTTTTCAAAATTTTAGGCTCAGTATTTTCGGAGATAAGGGGGGAGGGAATGGTCAATTTTCGTCTATTTTCTTAAATAACTTCAAAACAATTTATTTTAAAATTATAAAAAAAATATCTTTGAGACCCTCACAGTAAGACCTTTCATTTGATATGTCACATGGTACAGTTTGCAAAACTTTTTTTTAAATTGTACTTATTTTCCCCCCAAAAGGGACCCCCATATTCAAAATTCATTTATTTACGTTACATGTCCGTGTTTGGGTTACCAAAATACATATGTGTACCAAGTTTCAACTTAATCGGTTCATTAGATCCGGAGAAAATTGGCTGTGACAGACGGACAGACGGACAGACAGACAGACACACGAGTGATCCTATAAGGGTTCCGTTTTTTCCTTTTGAGGTACGGAACCCTAAAAATGATCTGATAAGGCTTCAACACACACACGCCTCAACTAAACGTAGAGCTAAGTGGTTTTCGTGAAATGTGGTTACTTTTTGACATTGTGTTCTTATAGTTATTTATGCAACTGACGTATAATAAGGGGTATTAAAACACGAGTGGGGGTTTATCACACGAGGCGAAGCCGAGTGTGATAATAGTATCACATGAGTGTTTTAATACCTAATTATGTACAGTTGTATACAATACTTTATCTACATCCATGTTATGAATCCTCTATAAAAGGTTCTGTTCTGAAACAGTTTTTTGCAATACTAATACTCGTATCGAACATGGCGGCCGGCGTCATAGTATACGACGTGAATTCGAATAAGTTCTTTTTTTATATTACGGCGCTGCTGTAGTGAAACGCGCGTGCATTACAATGTTCTTTTTTTGAAAACGAGTTGCATTATGAAATTCAGTACAACATTATAACACCCGTTTGGATGATATTATGGTTACTATGACACTGGTTGTTTTAATGTTGGCTTTAAGCTAACTGTTTCAGAAACTTTTATAGAGGATTTATAGCATGGGTGTAGATAAAAGTTATTACAAACTGGATAAGTAATGCTTTAAATACTATCACAGGATGATAGGAATTAATCCCCTCCGTATCAAAAAGTCCTGCAAGCAAAATGGTCAGAATAGCAAAACGACACTTTACCGAAATGTGTCCTACGAGCAGTTGAACGTCCTATTTGTAAAGTAGGTACAGTAATGCTAAAAAAATCACTATCGGTTTTTATCGTCATGGCTCCACACCATTGAAGTGACAAACAAAGAAGACTGATTTTTTTTAAACTTATAAAAAAGTCCTTTCTTAATTCGCCTGTTTAGGTACTATAACTTCACAATTATCCACTGACCCGAGTTACTGCTTTTTGTTTGAAAGAGTAGGGTAGGTACTTTGTTGTTTCTCCCTTAAAAATATTGCTGCTACAATAAGCAGGCCATGACACCAGGCTCTTTCCACGTTGTTTGTTAATACATTAATAATTCCACACATTTTACAAACGCTTTCACACTGTATAGTTGTCAACCAGGACGTAGGCGACTATTATTGCAGTCCACTGATAGGCTCTTTCCACGTTGTTTGTTAATACATTAATAATTCCACACATTTTACAAACGCTTTCACACTGTATAGTTGTCAACCAGGACGTAGGCGACTATTATTGCAGTCCACTGATAGGCTCTTTCCACGTTGTTTGTTAATACATTAATAATTCCACACATTTTACAAACGCTTTCACACTGTATAGTTGTCAACCAGGACGTAGGCGACTATTATTGCAGTCCACTGATAGACCTAAGTCTGTCCCAGGTTGCGCCACAAGGTCCTGTCCTCTGCCTTTCGCATCCAGTCTGTCTCAGGCACCTTTTTAAGGACGTCGTCGGTCCCTCTAGCCGGGGGGGGGGGGGGGGGTGTCTTACGCTACGTTTGCTATACTTGGCCAAAAACGTTGGGATCGGCTTCCAGTCTAACCGGATTCAGCTGTATAGTGAATACCTACCTGTATTTTACATGGAGTGACGACTGCCTATCTGACCTCCACCACCCAATTAGGTACTGGATAACACGATACCACAGAATAAATAATAGTACTAACGTACAGAAGTTGCACTCCTTTGATCTTGAAGAAAGCCGCTTTTATAATAGCCTACAAAATCTTTTCCTACCCATGCGCAAGCTCAATTGCTCTTAATCGCCGCGCTTGAGAGTTGTTATTACTTTGTGTCGTTACTCGTCCGTAACATACCTACGCCGCTTAGCCGAGTACTAGGGCTGTCCGCAAAGAAAAATAAAATATGGTACCATACCACCATACCATACCATACATACCATATGGTATGGTGATGGTGGTGGTGGTGTATATGGTACCTTTTTATACTTTTATTGTATTTATGAATAGTCTATCTAGAGTTGTTTCACTTTACTGTGATGTCTTATAATTTTCAAACGTTATTTTTTATTAATCAATCAAACAATCATTATTAAATCATGATCATCATTCAATCATCAATTATTTTTAATACACCATCATCTCGTATAATATTTAGAAGTGTTCTAAAGTAAACAAGGTACAAACACATCTTAATTGAAAGTAACATTTGGTCCACTTTAGTCGTCTGAACATGGTCATAAAACAACTAAAGATGCCTCAACGCACCAGTGGCTAAGTTTGTGCGATCGTACGATCGCGGGTAGGTACAGTTGCTTGTTAATCCTAAGTTAATCCTTAATTACTTTAAGCGATTTTGGACATTACTCCTGAAACAATACGACGCGCAACCCCCCACTCCGCCGAGAGCTCAAGTTAAATGTCGGCAACTCGGCAACTATACAGGGTGTCCCGTAATTAATGGATAATCTCTTAAGGGGTCATTGTACTCACCATTATGAACAACTTTTACTATGGGACCGCGATTTTTTTCGCGATTTTGGGTTCGGTCCCATAGCAAAAGTTGTTCATAATGGTGAGTACAATGACCCTTTAAGAGATTATCCATTAATTACGGGACACCCTGTATAATAGTAAGTAGGTAGTAGGTAAAAAAAAATATAGGAACAAGACTCGACATTTCGTAATGGATTTTCGTCATTAAAAAAGTAACTATATCACTAATATATATATATAGTATAGTGATAATATGAATAGTATACTTAAATTTAAAATCTAAGATTTAATTTTTTCATGGGCGGCCCGTACGTGTCTCGCTCGCTGAGCGCGTAATACACCCTGACTGACTTGTAACCCAGAGTTACCGCGAGCTGTAGGTACTTATCTCGAGCGGAATGTACCAGTGCAAGAGGCCTGACGATACCTCTTGGTAAGACTTGGTTGTTAGACTTTTGGGCTTCTGGCTACCCGTAATAACTGTCAAAGATCTACGAATGACAGCTGGGACCAAAGGCTTATGCCTTTGGTCCCAGCTTTCGGATGCACTGAGGCGTCTCGATATGTAATGCATCCCATCCCACCACGAACCGCCTTCGGCAAGCGCAGCTCTTCACCTTCGATCGATCCGTGCAGCTGTTATCATTTAGCTACGAGCCCGATTAAAGAAACAGATAGCCGGTATATTATGTATATTATAAAAATAATAGAATCTGCCTTCTAAACGTCATTGTTAAATCATCGAGGGGTGTTTACCCTTTTGCACTTCAATTTTTACAATTTACGTGGGATGATAGGATACTGATTATATTCCTTGTCTTTTTTTTATTATCTAACCAGCAGCGAGAACATAATATTTTAAAGAATAACTGTAGATAGCTACAATAGCCTTATTAATTTATTTACTTAAAGAAAATGGTAGGTATAGATTGAATTGTTCAAAATGCACTTACCTATTGTATTTGCCCACACACAACTACGTAAAAAACACGTACTCCACAACAGATGAATAGTATAATAAATGAAACGAGTTGTATTAGTTATATAGGTAAATAATTTTGTGCTAGTCACTGTTGTGCCGGTAAACTTATCAACGCTAAGGTCGGAACTTATCGTCTTTTTATCAAGTTTACGAGAGTAGTATTGCGCAAGACACGATAACAAGTTATGCTAATTTAAAAATGGAAGTATTATTTTTGAATAGGTATATTATTGGTTGATTTTCTACTCACAAAATTTTTATTGCACCACTTAACATAACGTTTGATGGTTTGGGTTTTATCGCAAATTTACTTCGTTTTTATTCTTTCGTAATTAGGTATTGGTGTATATATACGCCGTATATTATTAGCTTCCTGCATGCTGCTACAATTTTGCCTGTAATAAAAAAACGTGCAGTGCGACTAACAAATTATTTAGTGCTCATTTTGTCCCTTCTAAATAAGTTTTGTTTTAATTTTGTGCTTAAATGTAGGAGTTGAGCTAAATCTAAGCGAAGCTACCGCCAGCGGGGGGCCCGTCTTGTTAGCTAAAATAAAAGTATGAACCTTACATGCAAATTGGCCCCTTTCACAAGCATCTGAATTTTCAAATTCTTGCTGCCTGCTTATGGTGAAGTTATTTACATTTTAATTTTTGTACTTCCAGCGGGGGACCCTTTCTTGTTTGTTAATTTATAAATATAACGCTAAAATAAACTTTGACGTTAATCATACGTGAGATATAAGACATGTAAAAATGAAAACGTAAATAATTTCTGAACCAAAAGGCAGGAAGACTCTTTTCAGATACTCGCGATAGGAGGCTAGATCTTAAATGATTTAGGCTCTTGCTCTAATGACTCTTTAAAAGTCCAGTCATAATCTTGGTTAGATCATGTGAAGACCATGTAGAGAGCAGGGTCGAGGCTCTAGGCGTACCTACATTAAGGATGCTCCTCCCTAAAATACGGCGAAACTAAGTAACTTTGTAACCATCTTTTACAGTAACTATAGCATCTTTCTGATAGGAAAAAATACACAGTAATCTACAATACATAAGAAGTGATTTCATGTGTCCCGAAATCTATTTTAGTTTGTAGAACTAAGGAAAAAAAAACCGGTCAAGAGTGAGTCGGACTCGCGCTCCGAGAGTTCCGTTCCGATTTCTGAAAAAGTGTGCTATTTAGAGACAAAATTTTATTTTTCCTGTAATCTTTACATAAACTTCTATCTCATAGAATAATTTCAGATTTTTTTCTTTGCAAACTTCGGAGATAAGGGGGTGGGGGAACGGTATTTTTTTTTACATTTTTCATCAGAAGTTGAAAACTATGGGGCCTAAAAAAAGAAAAAAAAATTGAGAATGTGCAAACAGCGCTCTTTCATATGATACCCCACATGCCCTAGTAACCCCACTTTGATTTTTTAAGACCCCCTTTCAGTCCCTGTTGCAAAAAAAATATAAATATTTTAATTTATTTCTTATTTGCACAATAGTTGGGTCAACGTCAACTAAAACTATTCTAAATTTCAAGTTGATAGCATTAGTAGTTCTTGAGATATCCAGCTGTGACAGACAGACTTTTTTACCATTTTGGTACGGAACCCTAAAAACCTAACTACAGGTCTATTTCGGTCTATTTTTTCGAGTTGTTACCATATTACTCCTACAGTTTTCATTAAAAGTGTTCATTTTATACAGTTCTTTACAAACTAATCCATACTAATATTATAAATTCGAAAGTAACTCTGTCTGTCTGTCTGTCTGTCTGTCTGTCTGTCTGTCTGTCTGTCTGTCTGTCTGTTACCTTTTCACGCCTAAACCACTGAACGGATTTCGATAAAATTTGGCAAGGCTATAGATGGTATCCTGGGGACGGACATAGGCTACTTTTTTTTTCAAAAATAATCCTACAGGGGGTGATATAGGGGATGAAAGTTTGTATGGGAAACTCAGTATTTCTTAAGTTAGGGATGTGAAAATTAAAATGTATGCTTTTGATAGGAAATAAAGAAATATGCGATTCAGCGTTTTTGAAAAATCATCCCCTAAGGGGGTAAAATAGGGGTTGATTTTAAAATTTACAAAACTGCATGGATTTCGACGAAATTTGGCAAGGCTTTATAAAGCATCCAGAAGAAGGCCATAGGATACTATTTTTTTCAAAAATAATACTACAGGGGGTGATATAGGGGATGAAAGTTTGTAAGGGAAACCCAGTATTTCTTAAGTTAGGCATAACAAATTTATGCTATTGGTAGGAAATTAAGAAATATGCGATTCAGCATTTTTGAAAAATCATCCCCTAAGGGGTAAAATAGGGGTTGATTTTAAAATTTACAAAACTACACGGATTTCGATAAAATTTGGCAAGGCTTTATATAACATCCTGGGGAAGGACAAAGGCTACTTTTGGTCTTAAAAAAATATCTTACAGGGGGTGATATAGAGGATGAAAGTTTGTATGGGAAACTCAGTATTAAGTTAGGGATGTGAAAATTAAAATGTATGCTTTTGATAGGAAATAAAGAAATATGCGGTTCAGCGTTTTTGAAAAATCATCCCCTAAGGGGGTAAAATAGGGGTTGATTTTAAAATTTACAAAACTGCAAGGATTTCGATTAAATTTGGCAAGGCTTTATATAGCATTCCAGGAAAGGACATAGGATACTATTTTTTTCAAAAATAATACTACAGGGGGTGATATAGGGGATGAAAGTTTGTAAGGGAAACCCAGTATTTCTTAAGTTAGGGATAACAAATTTATGCTATTGGTAAGAAGTTAAGAAATATGCGGGTCAGCGTTTTTTTAAAAATCATCCCCGAAGTGGGTAAAACAGGGGTTGATTTTAAAATTTACAAAACTGCACGGATTTCGATAAAATTTGGCAAGGCTATAGATAGCATCCTGGGAAAGGACATGGGCTACTTTTTGTCTTAAAACATAATCCTACAAGGGGTGATAAAAGGGATGAAAGTTTGTATGGGAAACCCAGCATTTCTTAAGTTAGGGATATGCCCTATGTTTTCCACATGAACGTTCCCATGGGATATTTTCCGACATCCACGCGGGCGAAGCCGCGGGCAAAAGCTAGTAAGGAATAATTTCTTGTCATTACTTTTTTAGTTTAATCAACAGATTTTTTGTAAATCGATAATTACTTCATATTTTGCAAGCGTTGTGTCATGGCGCTTCACTTGCCTTTCTATGCAGTCCGACAGTGACCGCGCTTTTTGCGACGGACAAGCCTTAAGACGCAGTTATACCAATATTACCAATGGTCTTGAGTTCACGCATCGTGTTGTACGTCCAGCCCGTAGGTCGTATAGGACTCGCCCATCAAGAAGCGCTGTCCCAAATTAAATGCATTGTTAATTTATATAAACTTTTTGTGCGTTCCGCTCTCATGTCAGGATCAAAACCATTTTAACATAGGAATTATTATTCAGTTAAAATACAAAAATTGCTACTAATAAAACAACGTTGTGAATAGCATCTTGATTTATTTCCAACTTGAAAGAAGCATCAGTTTCCTAATAAACTTTAAGCAACCTACTACTATTTGAAAACTAGCTAGCGCGTGATGTAGTAATTAATTAAATAACATAACAAATGCACAGCTAAATTGAAATGTAAAATAATGGTAAAACTAAAGCGTATTTAAAATAAAACTTAATTATAAATCTTAAAAGGTAAATATTTTTAATATGTAACAATTTTCAAACAGCAAAAAACATAATCTCTCTATTGATTATTGCATTGTGCAAGCTATACTGCATCTTTAAATCGTAAAACTAAAGCGTATTAAAAATAAAACTTAATTATAAATCTTAAAAGGTAAATATTTTTAATATGTAACAATTTTCAAACAGCAAAAAACATAATCTCTCTATTGATTATTGCATTGTGCAAGCTATACTGCATCTTTAAATCGTAAAACTAAAGCGTATTTAAAATAAAACTTAATTATAAATCTTAAAAGGTAAATATTTTTAATATGTAACAATTTTCAAAAAGCAAAAAACATAAAATAATCTCTCTATTCATTATTGCATTGTGCAAGCTATTCTGCATCTTTAAAGATGAAAGTGGTGGTCTAGCCCAACTTCAATTTGACTAGTCCCCGAAATTGTTCCAGACCAGGTTCGTTCCCTTTCTTGTAGAACTCTTGCTGGGTGCAGCGTTCCAGCCAGTCTGAGAGATTCGGATGTCTGAAAAAAAAAATTTTAGCTTTGATTATTAAATAATCTTTGTAACAGGTTTAAATATAACAACTTGATAATAACTGAGAAAATCTTTTGAACAACAAAGAAGCTTATTATTGACAGAAGTTGTAACAATTTTGTTTTTCATCGATGACATTTATAACCAACAGAGTATTAACAGTCATAAGATAAACAAGGAGTAACACTTATGCACCACAAATAATCGAAATATCTTAAATTAAGGCTAGTTTTATAGCCACAAGACAAAAATAGAAAATGGGTATTTAGTCCAACCTTAAACTTCAGACCTTGCGTCAAATCTGGTAGTTCAGAGGGGCAATTCTCGTACCTAAAAACGTTCACAATCTCATGCCAGCGTCAATCAAAATGTCAAAAATGAAGGTAAACGCTATACAATTTCTGTCAGATTGAGTCTTGAGATGATATTGCGAACGTTGTTAAAAATACGAGAATTGCCCCTCTGATTTTTTGCTGACTTCTAATGTTGGCCCAATGAATAATCCAAAGTTTGAGGCCTCGAGCACTGACGGCAGCCTTTATTTCAGTTTTTGGCGATTTTAAGTCTAAAGGACTAGTTTTTAAAGCAGACTGAATTTGCCTCAATATGAGACTAGAACTTGGGTTCTACAGAAACAGTTCTAGTCCCATATTGATGCAAACTCTACTTTAAAAACGTACTGCGTTGGTATTCGAAAAATTATGGCTCGGACTTTAAATTAGCAGCAGTAAAATGACACTTCTAATGTCATTTTTATTGTGATTTCGTTATCAAATGGGAACATTTTTTAACGAAATGACAGATAAGTGTCATTTTACTGTAGCTAATTAAAAGTCCGAGCCATAGTCCTATACATTTAAAATTGCCAGAAACTGAAATAGAAGCTAACGTTTCGAGATTTTTTCTATTTGTGGTGACAAGGTTGCGGTCGGTGCTTGAGGTCTCAAACTTAAATTAAGTCAGCAAAAAATCAAAACTACCGCATTTGACACAAGGTACCATCGACAAACGTTAGACCTCTCCATTTTTGAAACAATTTGGCTTGCAAGCTGCAATTGTACTTATGACAAATTAAAATAAAGGGCCATATGGGGCAGGGCTTTTACAATGAATCAGTGTATACAAAAAGCAACTTTAAGGTGTAAAGGCGTCTGTTTTGTCGATAGTACATCCCTTTTCAGGCGAAAAGATTACTGGACTAATTCTATAACACGAGGTTTTGTCGAATTTTTGATATAACATATTTTCATGATCCGTCAATGTGAACTCTCGATGAACTTTCTGGAAAACAACATTTGCATGGACATCTTTGACTTTTCCACCTTCTCAATTATTAATTCTAATAACTTTATGAACAGGTAACGTTTAAATCTTTCCTACATATTTTTATCCGACTACGGCAAAGCCAACGGAGGGTTATGATGTTAAAAGGATATTATGTATTTTCATCATCCCGTACTTACGTATTTCCATCCACGGGCACAATCACATTCATACTGCTAAGGGTGGAAACACAGCAGATGTCTGCTAATGTAAGTTCATCACCAGCTAGCCATGGAGATGACAAGAACTTCTCCATGAACTCAAATGCAGTCTTAATCTTGGCCAAGTTTTCTGGTCTGAACGATTTCTCTCCCCAGAAGAATACTGGTTCCTGAAAAATACAATACTTTGTTCAATATTTTTTTCTGGCGAGCTATACAAGAATCAATAGTCAGCAAGTTCGTCACGCAAACATCCTGGTTACGCTAGATGTATGTACCTACATAATTTCACAAGTGGCGTTTTTAAAATGTTCGCCAAATTAACAACAAATGTTTATCTTGGACTAACATCATTAATTCATCATTTCAGCCGAAATACGTCCAATTCTGGACATAGGCCTTTGGGGGAGGCCTATGTCCAGAAGTGGACGTCTTTCGGCACCACCACTTCGGCCGGTTCTGTGCTTTCCGCATCTAGCGGATTCCTGCAGCCTTCACAAGGTCATCGGTGCATAGGTCGGTGAAAACAGCTTGTGAACATGGCTCAGAAGTGAGATGAGCCTAAAATTCTTAAGAAGGGTATTATCACTCTTCTTAACAAGAAGTATCACCACACCTCTGCTCCTGTCTGTGGCGTTTTGCCCTCGAGTACAACGGAATCAAACGGCTTCTAGAGGGCCTTAAGAACGGGTTTTCCTCCGCCCTTTTCGGCCGTAATTCCGTCATCACCCGGCGCCTTGTGGTTTTTGAGCTGCTTCAGAGCCATCCTAATCTCGTGCTGACGTCCGGGATGTCTTCGGTAAAGTGTTGGGTCAATCTAGCTCTTGCCAGATTCGTAACGGCGTTACTTGTTCATGTGTATTTAACTGTTCATATAACCTCTCGATCTCCTTCAACAACAGGTTTGGCGGATACGATCCTGCATTCCTGCCATATTCGTCATCATCTTGGACTATAAATTAATATAATTCTAAAGTCGCCAATCCGCTTCGGAGCAAACGTGGGTGGTGATCAATGCTCATGACTTCTCTGTATGAGAAGGGGGCCTTTGCCCTGCAGTGGGACAATATAGGCTGGTATTTAATATGATTCAACATTAAAGGAACATTATATTATTAGAATTATTAAAATCTGCTCGCTCGAGTACGTTATACTTTATAATAATTTTACGGAAGAATTACTCAAACCGAGGTACCGAAATTAATCACACCCACTCACACATACACACCTACACTCACCCCCTATATAACTACACTCACACATACACAGCCACTCTCACACACCCGGCACATAAATAGATACTCCCTTTTTTTATTATTAATTAATTTGGATACTTTTTTGCTTTATTCCCCACGTTTCTTATCCTTAATATTAATTTGTAGTAGTCTAGTTTATTACTATCATTTTATTTTTAGTTTTTTTTTAATCTTTTTTTATACAAAAGTGCATTTTACTAATTTGTAAACCATCTAAACATCTAAAACGGACGTATAGATGACCCTAACACTAGCATGGGGTTCACGGATCTTTTATTTTGTACCAGGCTATTCCACACTAATGTTAACACACAACCTGTATCGACCTGAATCTGTGTACTTTTTTATGTCAAAATAAATAAAATAAAAATCAATAAATATAAATAAATTGGAATCAAGCTAAACATGATTAGTAAGTGGTCTCATAAAAAGGGTTTCTTTTGTGTGTTAACGTTTTTTGAGTCTAAAAACAATATTATATAAGATTTTATGTAGAATACTCACAACGGAACCTCTCAAAGCCGGGAACAATATTCCACTGTAGTAAGTGGTCTCATAAAAGGGGTTTCTTTTGTGTGTTAACGTTTTTTGAGTCTAAAAACAATATTATATAAGATTTTATGTAGAATACTCACAACGGAACCTCTCAAAGCCGGGAACAATATTCCACTGTAGTAAGTGGTCTCATAAAAAGGGTTTCTTTTGTGTGTTAACGTTTTTTGAGTCTAAAAACAATATTATATAAGATTTTATGTAGAATACTCACAACGGAACCTCTCAAAGCCGGGAACAATATTCCACTGTCAAAATGCAGGCGTTGATCAATGATCGCTCTCTTCTTTGGATCGGCTGGGTATAGAGAATCATTCTCTCCATATTGAGTCACCAAGTATGCAGCAATCGCGTGGCTGAAAACAAACAGTAAGTTTACTTAGTCCGGGCCTGTTAGGTCTTATTGTGCAACCTCGGAATTAAATCACTTCAGTGTGATCTGTTACATTCCTTACATTTGTGTAAAAACTATTCTATCATGTCTTTAGGTAAAGGAATAAAAACTTCCTTTTTTATGTTTTATTGAATCCAGCTACCTTAAGGCGAAAGCGCAGGGGAGCCCGCAAAATTCAAATTTTCTTACGTTTTTTGCAATTTGCAAGTCAGTATTAGGTTGTATGTTGATCAAAATTCGCGACTGTAACAAGTATGTATTTACAGAATTATAATCATTTAAGTCATCAATAATTTAAGACCAAGGTAATCTTATTGAATGATTCGGGCTTCTGAAGACCCGTAACGACTGTCAAAGATCCACGAATGACAGCCGGGACCAACGGCTTAACGTGCTTTCCGAGGCATGGGGGAGTCTCGGTATGTAAAGACCCATCCACGGACCAACCCTGGTAAGCATAGCTTAATCAGATTGGTCTACCCGTGCGGCTGTTATTATTTACCCACGAGCTCCTCCTCCTCCAAATCCAAATCATATTGAATTACTATTTCATGAAATCTTGTCATTTGAGGATATAACTTAAGGAATTGTAAAATTCAACCTTATTAGGTTAGGATTCGCAAATTGCAAAAACAGTAAGAAAATTTTAATTTCGCGGGCTACCTTGGCGTTTCCCCCTTAACATAATAACATAAAACTTCATCATTAGATAATTATGGTATTATTTGAATTAATTGATTATATTTAATAATTATGTTACGAATAAACTCTCAAAACATTAATGAGAAAAACCTGCCAAATGTGAGTTGGACTCGCGCACTGAGTGTTTCATATGTCTGGGAAAAATATTGTACCTATTTTTTTTTCTTATTTTAATAAACGCTGCATTAGAATTAGACGAAGTTGGACAAGAGTCAAACTTTGTCTGATTCTAGTGCAATTCTAGTACACAAGAGTGTATACCGTGGTGATTAAAAATGCTGCTGGGGGGAGTATGTGCCACTTCTTCTAAAACGCCCGCCCTTCACCACTAACTAGGACGTGGTGGTGGACGTGGTAGGGCGGGCGTTTTGGAGGACTGTCTTATGTAATTTTGGCGTTGGAAAAGTGCTGATTCTCAGCCTAGTTTGAATAAATAACTTTTTATTTTGATTTTGCTCAATAAAGCATTTTTTCGAGGTTCTTGTATGAAGGCTCCAATTGACTTTCGATTTTTAGGGTTCCGTACCAAAATGGTAAAAAAGGAACCCTTATGGTGTCACTCAGTCTGTCTGTCTGTCTGTCTGTAAGTCACAGCTGGATATCTCAAGAACTACTAATGCTATCAACTTGAAATTTGGAACAGTTTTATATGACGTTTACCCAACAATTTTGCAAATAAGAAAGATATAAAAATATTTATATTTTTTTTTGTAACAGGTGCTGAAGTGGGGCTACTAGGGCATGTGGGGTATCATATGAAAGAGCGCTATTTGCACATTCTTAAACATTTTTTTATTTTTTTTAGGCCGCACAGTTTTCGACTTTTGATGAAATATGTAAAAAAAAATACCGCTCCCCCCCCCCCTTTACTCCGAAGTTTGCAAAGGGAAAAATCTGAAATTATTCCATGTGATAGAAAATGTAAAGATTTCAGGAAAAATAAAACGATGTCTCTAAATAGCACACTTTTTCAGAAACCGGAACGGAACCCTCGGTGAGCGAGTCCGACTCGCTCTTGACCGGTTTTTTTTTTAATTTATTATTATTTACCTTGTTAGCGACCATGAATACACATATATATTCTGTGAATATCTATATCAACGGAATGGCTGTTACGGCTCTAAAGATACAGACGGCGTAGGCCGTTAATGAGTGCCTAAAATTATCTACATTAGTGTGAAAGACGCCATTTAGCTCAAGATGTTACACTGACACTAAGCGTAATCACATAATCACATAATCAGCCTATAACGTTCCCACTGCTGGAACACAGGCCTCCTCTCGGTGAGAGGGAGTGGGCCGTAATCCAACATGCGGGCCCAGTGCGGGTTGGTAGATGTCACATGTCTTCGAATTTTTGGTTCTAGGACATGCCGGTTTTCTCACGATGTTTTCCTTCACCATTTTGCTCTCAAAATGGTGAAGGAAAACAGTGGTGATGAAATAATTTACACAAAGTAAAGCGCCTGTCTGGGTTCGAACCTACGACCTACAACTCGTAAGTCGCGGCCGTTACCACTGGACCACCACTGCTCACTGGGCCACCACGCGCACGCGCACTAAGCGTAATGATTATTATAAATACATCCACATTTAGTTATTATTATTATTTCGTTTATTTATCTTTGTTCCTTATTAAATACATTTTTAAATATTTCTTAAAAAATTAATTTTAAAAAAACACTTAAAAATATAAAAAATAGTGGTCCGCCGGTGTCGGGAGCAGGGTCCAAGCTACCGGTGGTTAGGGCTGCAGAGATAGGAACCTCCTCACAATACGAGCCGTATCGAGAAGTACTGCCTTCTGAATCTGGCCCTTGATCCAACCGCCTAAAGAGAGCCTCGAAAGATGTTAGTCGAGGCTTTTGGCTATCAAGCCGTTGGCTGTTACTACAATCGGCACAATGACAGCCGAGCTCACATTCCACATGTCAACAACCTCGTGAGCTAAGTCGAGATATTTTATTTGTTTTTCTTTCTCAGCTTTCACGAGGTTCTGGTCATGTGGAATGGTAACATCGACAATCATTGCGCGGCGCGCTAATCGATGTATCACCATTATATCTGGCTTAAATATATATGGCTTAACTGGGTCGGGCACATACTTGTAATACGTTACCTCAGAGTCCATAAGCTTATATTTCAAAGCAAGTTGCAAATTGTTATTATTATTATTTCTTTTATTTCATTTTACACATATTTTTTACATTTTTAAATATTAGAATAAAAAGAATATAAAAACATTTAAAAATATAAAAATAGTAGCCCACCGGTATCGGGAACAGGGTCCAAACTACCGGCGGTCAGGGCTCCAGAGAGAGGAACCTCCTAACAATGCGGGCCGTGTCCAGAAGCACCGCTTTCTGAATCAAGCCCTTGATCCAGCTGCCCAACGAGAGCCTCCTTAGATGTTGGTCGAGGCTCTTGGCAATTAAGCCATTGGCTGATACGACTATCGGCACAATGATTGCTGAGTCCACATCCCACATGTCGACAACCTCGCGAGCCAAGTCAAGATACTTGATTTGTTTATCTTTCTCGGCTTTCACGAGGTTCCCGTCATGCGGGACCGTTATGTCAATAACCATTGCGCGCCGCTCTGTTCGATCCACCACCACTATATCAGGCTTATTGGCAGCAATAGTCCTGTCAGTGATGATGGATCGGTCCCAGTACAATGTGATATTTCCATTTTCGAGAACTGGGTCGGGCACATACCTGTAGTACGGCACCTCCGATTCCACAAGGCTGTATTTCAGAGCAAGTTGCTGATGGATAATCCTGGCTACAAGGTTGTGTCTATGCAAGTACTCTTCGTTAGCTAGACGAGAACATCCGGAGATAATGTGTCGAATTGATTCTCCCGGTCGGTAGCATGCCCGACAGATGTCAACCGTTCCGTCTTTCACAATAAATCTCCGGTAATTGTTCGTCATGATAACTTCGTCCATAATTGCACAGACAAAACCTTCGGTTTCCCCAAAGAGGTCACCGGAACGCAGCCAGGCTACGGACGCTAGCAAATCTACATCGGGTCCATGTAGGGCCCGGAAAAAGCGTCCGTGAAGCTCCTTACTCTGCCATACCTCCATGCGATCGTTAGTGTCAAGCACTACAGGTTTGCGCCAGTTCTCTTTAGCCAAGGAGAGCGGGGTGAGGCCATTGTCCACCGCGGCCACATCTCGATGCATCCCCACGTCGGCTTCTAGGAAATATTCCCTGAGACTGCATATCTCGCGATTGTGGAGGGTCTTAGCGTTTAAAAAGCCTCGGCCTCCACACTTTCGTGGGATATACAGTCTCAATACCGATGACCGTGGGTGATGCATTCGATATGCAGTCAACAGCGTACGGACCCTCCGATCCAGGGCATCGAGTTCAGTCTGAGTCCATTTGAGTATGCCGAAAGAGTACATCAAAACCGGCATGACCCAACCGTTGAAGGCGCGCACCTTGTTTCCGCCTGATAGAAGACTATTAAATATTTTTTTCAGGCGGCCAAAGAAGCGCTCCCTCAACGATTGCTTCATGTCAGCAACATTGATGCCTAACGCTTCCGACATACCCAAATACTTATAGGTTTCGGATGCGGAGAGGGTTCTAAGGTTTATGGAATCCGAAAGTTGGGTTCCCACGGATTCCACAATCTCCCCTCGCTTTACATGCATGACCGCACATTTGTCCACACCAAAATCCATCCTGATGGCGCTACTGAAAGTTTCAGTTACTTTCAGTAGCTCCATCAGTTGCAAATTGTTGGGGGCAAAGAGTTTTAGGTCATCCATGTAGAGGAGGTGGGATATAACCTGGCCACCTCTCCTCAGCCGATAGCCTAGACCTGAATCCTCCAGCCTGAATCCTCCAGCAGTGTGCTAAGAGGATTCAAGGCTAAGCAGAACCAAAGTGGACTCAAACTATCGCCCTGAAATATACCTCGCTCGATCCTTATCGGCTTGCTATTCCTCTGGATATTTCGACATCCTGGATAGCGAAGGACCGTCCTCCATTGCTCCATACACGACATCAGGAAGGTGCGCAGAGTTGCATCTACTTTATACAACTCCAGCACCCTCATGAGCCATGTATGTGACACCGAGTCATAGGCCTTCTTATAGTCTATCCAACATGTCGACAGATCCTTACGGGAACGACGAACCTGTTGGCTAATGACCATATCAATGAGGAGTAGCTCCTTAGTACCACGGGACCCGTTCCCAGATCCATTTTGAGAGGCAGACATGATGGAGTTGGTGTCTATATGTTCGTTAATTTTAGCTCTCAAAATGGATGTAAGAACCTGATAGACCGTCGGTAGACAAGTGATCGGTCTATAATTTTTGGGCTCCGTAGTACTACCTGATTTATGGAGCAGGTGGGTTATTCCTGTCGTTAGGAACTGGGGTAGCGACCCTGACTGTAAGGCTGACTGGTACTGAGCCGCCAAGCGAGCGTGCGACCCGCGAAACCATTTGATCCAGAAGTTATGCAGTCCGTCCGGCCCTGGAGACTTCCAATTTGGCAACGGACGGACCGCACGAGCTACATCTTGGGGACAGATGGTAATAGCCCCCATTTCTGGTATTGGATCGCAGGCTCGCTCGACTTCCCAAGTCCAATCACCCTCGGTGTGACTGACAGGCACCGACCAGATACTGCGCCAGAAAGAACACATGGCATCATCATCCGGCAGGCGCGTGTCAGCCACACCTTGCTACGGTCGCTCCCAACCCCTATAAACCCACCTTTCATCGCTCTGGAAGGTGCGATTCTGAGTGTATCGATCCACCCGCCGCTTATACCTACGAATACGGTTCGCCCATGCATACACTTTCTGCCTCAGGAAGTCGATGCACTCTGTGACACGTGACATATAGTCCTGAGGGCTGACATCAGTCCCTGAGAACGCCCGTCTCACAAAGCGCATCACTCTGGGGCGAGTATTGCCCTCCCTGAAGCAGATTAGTTTGCCGATGAGCGCTCTGGCCCCACCAATACGGCGCTCAATCCTGCACTGCCAAGCTGGTACGGCTGGTTTCGGTCGTGTAGCTCTAGAGTCATTAGCAAATTTGACGTGAGCTACACGACATGCCGCTACAGCCGCGCAGTACAGAATCGAATGAGTATCGGTGAGGTCTTCGCAGTCATCAAAATAGTTTGACAACTGCGAATCCAGAGCTGCCACCAGCGCCCTATTTTTGTTATGCATGGGCAAACGAGGTAAGCGTGGCCTAAGTTCGGGCGATACGAACCGATATTCCTGAATCGCACCCTCCAAAGCACTCTTCAATTCCTCATTGCACTGGGTACTTACGTTTGCAGCCGTGCCATCACTCCCCTCGTCAGCTTGAATTGTGTTGCACTGTGGTGGTGGTGGTGCAACAATAGTCTGCGACGGGGGGGCGATCACACGGCTACTCTGCATTATTTATTTATTATTATTTATTTATTCAGATATACTTAGTGGTTTGGTATTTGTAACTGCCGATGAAGGTAAAATATTATGATTACCGAAACATGACAAGATCTATAAAGGGGCGGATATGTATCGGTATTGGTATTTATAATTATGAGACACAGAAGGCTGGAGTTACGAGAGTACGTTTCGTGTATTATTAACTTATTGAGATAAAAGACGTTTCATAACACAAATTCGACGATTTTTTATTAATGATAAATTAATGAGACTAAGTTAAATCTTATTTTAATCCACCTGTGTAACGCTTCACTGAAATGTTAATTTGTACACTAATGCTAAAACAATAGTGCCAATGTTAAATTGACTTAGAGCAATCCAAATATTACATGCATGGATTCGTTGACTCAAGACAAGACGTAGGTATTAGCATTTCATCAACGTGACTACGACGTAGACAAATCTATATAAATAAAAATGAATGAAATGTTCGTTGGTAAGCGCATTACTTGAGAACGGCTGTACCGATTTGGCTATTTTTTGTTTGAAAATGTTCGTAGGTTTTTATGGAAAGAAAAAATTAAAAAATCCCGTAAAATAATAATACAGGGCGTCCCACGGATATTATATGCCACATGGAAAATTACCTTGAATATTGCAGATGGAACATTTTACTGAAAGAAGACATTATTTGAATTTAAAAGACAATTTAAACTGCATTCATAGATATTTAAATAATTACATGGTTGAACCGGAAATCGAACCCGTTACATGAGAAAAATAATCAACCTGTAGTTTTATCATACCGATCGAAAGGCTTCATCATAAGGATTATTTTTTGCTAAAAAGGAAGACCATGAATTTTAACATTTGATGTGAAATTTTGTTCAGAAAAATGAAAAGCTAACATGCCGTAAGGACATACTACTGACATTATCATAAGTACCTATTACTAATAAATGTACCCACTTGAGAAGTACTTTCCCCATTATAATTTAAGTGCATGATAAAATGATAAAGAGATACGTAATTAGTAGGTATCTGGTTGTATACAACAAATTGAGCCGTATCCTGAGCCAAAAGAGATGCGTAAATTATTTTGTTAAAATTCATGGTCTTCCTTTTAATTGTGACACTATGTTATTTAGCAAAAAATAATCCTTATGATGAAGCCTTTCGATCGGTGTGGTAAATCTACAGGGTGATTATTTTTCTCATGTAACGGGTTCGATTTCCGGTTCAACCATGTAATTATTTAAATATCTATGAATGCAGTTTATTTTTTTTTATAATTCAAATAATGTCTTCTTTCAGTAAAATGTTCCATCTACAATATTCAAGGTACTTTCCCTCCATGTGGCATATCCGTGGGACGCCCTGTATATTAATATCAACAAAATATAAGTACCTAACCCTGTTCCCGATACCGGTGGGCTACTATTTTTTTATGTTTTTAAATGTTTTTATATTCTTTTTATTCTAATATTTAAAAATGTAACAAATATGTGTAAAGTGAAATTAAAGGAAAATAATCTATTCCCATTTGAACTAGGTTCACAAGGCGAGTAGAGCTGATTACTAGCGCCACCATTAAGAAAAAAAAAATGTCTGAAAATATGGAACATTTTCAAATTTTCTATGCTCAAATTTTTAGTCAGATGAGGTAAAAATTTTCAGATTCGCAGTTATAGCAGTTAACGCAAAAAGCGGCTATTTTTAGCGTTAACTGCTATAACTTCGAACCTCGCCTTAATAACACCAAGCAAAGTGAAGTCTTTTAGCGTCTTACCTGTCCCAAATGTAAAAGTCGTCATCTTTCAGCATCGGTACAGTATGCTGGGGATTTATCTATAAATAAAAATTAAATGCTCATTTATTAACAGTTCTTTTTCATTCACTACACGACTGCCCAAAAAGGAGTGTAATGTATTCAGAGTTGATGTATGTTTGTATGTATGTGAGTTTCTTCATTCCACCTTAACTTTGAAATGCCTGAACAGATTTTTATGTATGGGGTATCGTTAGAATCTTTAAATCATCCCGAGGGACACTGGCTGTATTTTTTTTTTGAAAAAAATCAATATGGCGGCAGTATGGCTCCTTTTTGAAATGTGAAAAAATATTTTTTTCTTCAATATGGTTATCAAGTTGAAGGCCTGGAACAGCTCATTCCAAAAAAAATATAATTTATTGGCATCAACCACGTTTCATACATTTTTGGTCCAAATATGAAAGTGTCGGCCAAACTATAAATAATTAATTAATAATAATTATTATGGTAAAGCAATAAAGATATTGAGTATTGAGTATAAACAAAAATTGTGCTATATTCCATTAGAATTTGTCAGACTGAGCAATTTAATCAGGCTTTAGAAAGACTGCGAATGCCGACATTGTCACTAAAATGTATAAAATTTAAATAAATAATTTAAAAAATTAAAAAAAACGACTGCCCTGCCAAAAAACGAACTAAAAAGTAAAAAACAAGTTATATTCCCCGACTAAACAGACAAATAAAATTGTCATTGTAGTCGGGGGACCATTCTGTGGAACACTTTTTAATGTAAGAGGTTCCAAAAAAGCGTACCTTTAAATATTCTTCCTTTAGGTGTTCTCCTTCCAACAAATTGACATCCACATACTCCACATCAGGAATGTTAAGGGCCGCAATAGTCATGAACACAGACCTCACTGGTGGACTCGCGTCTATCTTGTAAACTGTCAGCACCATTTTGAATTATTTCTGAAAGAAAAATTAATATATATATGTATAAAATTATAACGAATGTCGTGATGGCCCAGTGTTTAAGGCCTCACTCTCATGCACGAGGTTTTGAGTTCAAAACCGGTGACTGTGATCCGGTGACCAGTGCGACTTTTTCCAATTCATAAATGTAGTACTTTCTGTGGTACTTTCTTACTTCCGAGTTTATCTTGGAACTTTATTGACATCGTTCAAGGAAAAACGCTCGTGCCTTCTCTTTATGAGAAGAGGCCTTTACCCTGTGCAGTGCGACAATAATAGACTGATATTACTATAAAAAAAAAAAACATTTAATTCAGATAACTGAGATCCATATATACAACAACCAATTATGACGTGTATAAAAAATTAAGGCGCGGTATTAGCTCAATATTCACGAAATTGGTTTCTTGGATTATCGAGTATGACGTAAAGCAATGAAACTATCCGACGCAAAAAATACCAGTGGACAGAGGAGGGTTTAAAGAAAAAAATTAACTGAATAGAATAGTAAAAAATAGTTTTATATTCCCCATAAAAAAATTGGAAGTTGCTCCACAAAAATAAACTTTGGCGTCGAGCAATTTTTTTAAACTTTAACCAGATAATTCTTTAATTTATTTTGTATTTCTGAATAATCTAAAAAACAAACCCGAAAAATAAATTTACCTACATTCGCAGCTTAGTCACATCTCGGCAACACAAATATTATTTTAAATTTTCAACTTTATTTCAAGACAGTTACTGGTGACAATAGATTACGCGGTTGTGTGCCGTTTAAAATCGTAGTCAGTCCGCGCCTTAAGTGTCGATGTCTACCGTGTGCGTTCCATTTAAATGACAATCTCTATGAATCCAAAAATGTCACAGCAATCGCTTGACATGTCACGTAAAATGCCCGCAACTACTGCGCAGGAGTGGCAGTACTAGTGTGTTGGTAGGTGGTAGGTACTTTTATCCTGCATACAGCAGATTTTATTACTTTTAATTTCACGTATACACCTACACACTAATTCAAGATAAGATAACATTGTAATAGTTCTATTAATTGACGTTAATAGTTTCAGAATATGCGAGATTGCTGATAAAAACGAAGAGCACACGATAACATTGAAATTTCCTCGCTATGTTTGTAAAGTTACTAAATATGTAGAAACTAATGACAAAAACTAACTTCTTGTGTAACGAAATATAAATAAGTAGGTACATGCGTACCCCTTATTCGCATAATATTAGATTCTCAAAATAGCAGATTCTCGAAATATTAGATTCGCTAAATATTATATTCTCAAAATAGCCGAAATTGTACAATTAACTCGAAAAGTGCATTATACTAAAATGTTTAGACAAGTACCTACCTAAGTACTTAAGAAATATTTCGTCAGACTTTGTTGACAGCGACTCTTGAGGAGCGATTGCCGTTGCAGACCTAGATTTTATTTTTATTAAGTAAGAGGTTATTTTCCAAATGTCAAAAAGCTAAGGTCTAAAATTATTAACGACATGCAACAAACAAACGTACTTTCGCATTTATAATATTACTTAGTTAGGATGTTATAAATAAGTATAGGTACATGGTGAACATTAAGAAATGTTGTGTAGAAAAAATATTTTTACATTTAATTTTTCATTGGTTATACTTGACCTTTAATAATAACAATGGAATTGAATAGGATGAACTTAACATTAATAAGTTTTAGACCTTAGTCAACTTCTTCTGTTTTTTGGTTGTTTTTTTTTTTTTTTTTGTATAAATATTGTAAAATAAAAAAGGCAAAACAAAGTCTTAGCTTTATTTGTTTTGAGTGCTTGGTTGTACTTCGGCTATTTTGAGAATATAATATTTAGCGAATCTAATATTTTGAGAATCTAATATTATGCGAATAAAGGATGCGTACATACAGAATAAAGCGGATGTTACCAGCTATTGATAGAAGTTAAAACAATAGAGATAAGAGGACGGATGCATCGTCGTTTTCAATCAAACACGCTCTGTACGTACTACAGGAAGTTTGAGCTCTTCGATCTAAACACAAGAACAGTGTAATATAACATCCAGATTGACTAGGAAATTGAACATCAAACATCACTTTTGTAGCAGCAAAATGTGCAGTACAAAGTTATCATTATTTAATTTTCGAAGTCAATAATTAGATAAAGAAACTACATTAGTTCCAAATAGCAACTGGTTAGTGGTCACTCACACGACCGTATCGTATCAAGTTGATCTAAACACAAGAACAGTTTAATATAACATCCAGATTGACTAGGAAATTGAACATCAAACATCACTTTTGTAGCAGCAAAATGTGCAGTACAAAGTTATCATTATTTAATTTTCGAAGTTAATAAATAAATAAATAAACTACCTTAGTTCCAAATAGTTTCAGAGCAACTGGTTAGTGGTCACACGACCGTATCGTATCAAGTTGTCCGTCGAAGTGCCAAACATTGAGGCCGATGCAACCGGTTCGTATGAGACGTAGGTACACCGTTATGAGATGCGTTTTTAGATACGGTAGTTTATTACTCGTAATTTTATATACTACATTTGATCTATTTGTGTACATTATGTAAAGATTTAAACTATATAAGGTGTTAAAAAAATCACTCTAAAAACTTTAAGGGGCACCCCCCTTAATGTTCTTAGAGACTCCATAACTTTTACCATGGGTCCAACTTTGAAATCGCGAATAAAAATCTGCTGTTGCCTACATAGTCCAGTCATTTGGTAGTTTTATCTGAAAAGTTTTCCGGGAGTTTTGAAAATTGGTGATTTTATTGAATTCGACGTGCCTCATCGAATTTTCACTTTGCCACCTCGTATCTTTGCCGCTCGCGCCGCCATATTGAAAAAATGGCGCCTAATAGCAGTTTTTTGACAATATCTCCTTTCCTACTTATTTTACGATACAAATTTATACCCCCCCACAATCACAATTCTCAACCTCCTTTTTGAGCACCAAATGACTAACATTTATGTTCGCATAACTCGTCAAAATGTACGGAACATCTGATATTTATTTCGCGATTTCAAAGTTGGTCTGTAATAGTTACTCACTTCGACGGTTTAAAACTATTATTTAAGGTCACTGTTATGGTAGATGAAAATTTAATAAAGCAAAACAAAAAGGAAATGAAAATCATAAAACTTCTTTTGAACTTAGGTTGTGGTTGCTACACTTTTAGGTTGTGGTTGCTACACTAGTGTTTTGCGCTCTGCTTGAGAAGTCTCTACCAGCGGCAGCGCACAGGTTGCATGTGTCCCACACCAGAGGCCTACCCATTTTTTTCATTTTATATGAATTTATTAACTGTACCTACTTTGTATTGTACCTAATTATGTATATTTGTACCTAATTATGTATGACGGTTGTGCAACAGCGGGACAGACAAAATGAGAAAAAATACTAGGTTTATTTCAATTCTCACTATTACACTACTACACTGCTCCGATTAGGGCCAGTCTTGGATAATTTCATTGGGAAGTTTCTTTTAATATAGATACTTATTTGAAAAAAAAAACTGCACGAATTCGCCGTATCCAATCTATCAAAGTTCTTTCGTACGTCTATTTATTCCAAGTCTACGCCACGCCCGCCGTACTGCATACATTATCATCAGTTCGCGTCAGTCCTGACAGTAATCGCCACTGCAAGGCCAAATGACTAGAAACACGCCATTAAAAGAATCGCCTTCTTGAATAATTGAAAAGAGTGGAAAAGCGATACCAAAGTTTATTCTACAGCGTGTATAGAAATGCGTGTTCATATATAAGGGTGTATACAGACTATCAAAGGTCTGCAGGGCTAGACGCGTGCAGTGGCGGGAACTGCAGCTCGGGACGCACGGAGTCTCGAACGGAGAACAGGATACAGCACTGTAGCGCTAGACACAGTAGCAGGATCTGCAGCAGGATACAGCCGGCAGCAGGGTAGAGAAGAAGATGAGGCTGCAGCGCCTTTATTACTAATATGTCAACTGCATCCGTTGGCGGTGACCTAAGTCACTCCGATAGAGGGACTTTAGAGGTCCCTCTGTCCGAGGAGGACAGTAGAGAAAGACACAGTGACTTAAGCCATGCCGCTAGGAGTTCAGAGGTCCCTCTGTCAGGCGAGGACAGTAGAGGGTCCCCTCTGTCTGAGGGGGACAGTAGAGAAGGACGCAGTGACTTAAGCCATGCCAGAAGTGATGATTTAATTACCTCCCCCTGTGCAGAAGTATTTTGTTTTTGTTTTAGACATTCTTCGAAAAAATCCATTTTTTAGACGGTGAAAACTGTTTAAAGAAAAAAAAGAAAAAAATTAGTTGTGCAAATAATTCACAATATTTTTTTCTACTAATTACTACTAGATACTTGTGAGAATCATATAAAATAGATTCTACAGAGTGGACATGTAATTTTTTGTCCATTGAATTCAAAAATATGTGTGAAAAGTCCACTTTTGTCTAAACATTTAATTTAATAAAATTAAAGAATGAAGTTTCTGTGATAAAAATTAATAATAATAATAATACGGGAGAAGTCTTGTTCTTCACCTCTGGCTTGCCTTTATTGGCCGGTTGGAGTGAATAATGACGAGGAACAGTGCTTTCACCTCTTTCTTGCCTTTATTGGCTGGCTTGAGTGGAGATTCGTAAGAGCAAACGTGCTCGGAGGAAGGAAGTATCCCAGTAAGTGTTTGTAGGGATCTTGACCATCTTCCGGGCTCTGGGATTGTTCTGAGAACCGTGGGATACCTCTCCACTCCTCACAAGCACCTCAGGACATGTTGCCCCCTTGCCGCTACGACACTATGTGCTAGCGACCGTTTTTGGGGGCCCATTATTGAGTGTGCAAGTCACCCCCCCCCCCCCTGCCATTTTATCCGTGTATTATAAAACATTGATCCGGCAGGGGCCATAGTCCTTTCATAGTTCTAGGCAACCAGTCCACTTTAGCCACTCAAATCCATAGTCCAATATCTTTATTTCCATATACTGCAATAGTCCTACACCAACCGGGGGTTGTCCTCGGGTGCACTTGCATAGTGCGTACAGGGATAATCGACGGTTGTTGCCTCATTTCATTGAAAGCGTCTAACGGGCCTCTGCGAGTTGGCTTTGGCCCCTCGTATGCCTTCTAAAGGTCCGGGATCCCAGGGTCCCGAGAATTGTCAAGACACTTAAAAATAATAATAATAATAATAAGTGTGTGCCTCCTCATAATTTAAAATTGTCTAAAGGGCCTCTGCAAGTTGGCTTCGGCTCCTCGTACGCCTTCCAAAAGTCCGGGACCCCAGGGTCCCGAGATATGTCAGAGACACTTTAAAAATAATAATAATAATATATCATTTATTACGGGTAACTAAGACCCATAACATAAATACCTTACAGACTATCATACATATTTATAAAAAACACAAATTAAGCAAAACAAATCTACTTACCCTTATGTACACAATCCATCACAAAAACACTATCAAAAATGTATTTTAGTGACCTAAATAATGTTATCAATCATGGTGTAAAAGTTCAAATGCTCGCACTTTGAATTATCAACACTTTATATTTTACTTAGTGACGATCCTAATGAGGGGGTACTTGCGAAAATTAATAGATATATTCCCTAATGAGTTCATATTAGTAATTAATTACTAGGAATTGAAGAGTTGTTTGTGTCCGGCTAGTTTACCGAGTGCGTCGTCTTGAAAAAAAAGCCCATCCATAATTATATCACCCGTCTCTCCACTATTCCATTGCTTATTTTACGGTGCATACTGGATAATCCTTATCCATATCCTAAGGGCATGTCTTCCCTACCATAACCGCGCCCCCGGTCTACTCCTTAATATACAATGGTCTCTGTTGCACCATGTAACATGAGGCAACAGGGGCTAGTGTGAATCTTTGGGTTCATTCGAGAAATCGAGTCTGGTTAAACCACGCTGGGATTGGTGCATTTCATTCATTCATTAATTCATTCAGCTATTTTTGAGTGTGAAATGTTCGCGAAAAATGCTTTCCGAAAAACAAGAGACTATTACGCTCTTACAAATAAAACACGGAATAAAGTTATATCAGTGATAACAAAGGAATAACCATACATTTTCATAGGTTTAAATTTCGAATAACTTTATTCTGTGTTTATTTGTAAGAGGGTTAGAGTATAATGAGAGAGGTAAATGAATTTGTGTGTCGTAAGACTCTGAAGATATTCAAGATACCGCTGCACGGGGGAAACGTTTGGCTGTTGGTTGGATATCCTAAACGATTAGGCGCACAGTTATGTTTTTTTTACACATGTTGTTATCAATTTGTGTGTAACTCTTTTTATAATCCCCTGTCAAATATTCTAGAAATACAAATAATAAACATTTTAAAGATACGTCAGATTAGATGACTGCCAGGAATATTTAAGATGGCCAGAAACAATCTAAAATTACTTATAATGGAGACTATCGCCGTTATTAATAAAAAAAACTATAGTGGGTCTAGAAACCTATTTTAGTGAAAGAAAGAAATTGACAAAACACTATTTTAACTAAAATAGGTTTTAGTTTTCACTGTTGATATTACATTTGGGTCGAGTAGGTATTGAAGTTGATTATTTTATCGCGATTACGATGTTATTCTATTTGATGTTCTGTACCACAAACCATTAAAATGTCCACTACTTTCTGATACGTGCTGTACAATTTTGCTGTTTCTTTATCGATAAATATTTTAAATGACTTTAGTAATGATGCCGTTCGGTCTGCTATCGATCACTCAATTATTATTGCTTTAACACCTTGATGCTAGGCTGCTAATTATTATGTATTCGTTGCAAGGTATAATTAGATCATAGAAATTAATTTCTTTATTAAAATAATTACAAAATGTATGAAAGGGCTTGTGAGAAAGTAACAGATGTTTTAAAGGTCAGTAATTGCAACTAATAATAATTATTAGCTGCAATTACTGACCTTTAAAACATCTATTACTTTCTATAAAATAAACATAATACAATAAAATTATTTTATTATCGTGTAAATATTTTACTCATAGATGTCGTACACCTGTTATCTATAAATAAAAGTATAAATACGTAGGAGAAAATTAATGTAAATAAAGACTTATAAAAAAGGAGGACTCCGCGCCACGCATATCGAAAGTGAAGCACAGTAAGTATGCCAGACCGTTTGTACAAACACGCCTCAACACACTCATTTAGTATGCGACCGGCCGCCGTTAAGTTACAAACTGTATGTAAGATAATTTGTAATAATCATAATCATAAGCTTCTGTGTGCTCCATCCGTCTTGGTAATTGGCATGTTAGAAAACATGTCTAGATAAGTTCCCATTGTTCCATACCAGTTAGCAGTGTCTTCTGGCAAATATTCTTTGTACTCAAGACCATTGGCTTTTAGGATGGCCAACCACATGGTTTTTATCTTCTCATTAGCCACTAAAAAGTCCTTCCCTTTAAAGTGAACTTTGTAGGACGTTGCTGCTGTCTTCTTCGCCATGTTGCTTGTCTTCTTCGCCAGGTCTCCACTTTCTTCACAGCCTGTCGTTGGACATTGTGTACGGTGAAGATTATATTAATAACGTGGTTGCCCACAGTTATGCTGTTTATTGCCTCTTCAAATAGCGTGGTCCCCTGCTCATCGATAGCCATGGGTGCGACTTCTGTTACAGGCTTGTCGAACATGGTCTTTACGACCTCTTCGTACATTTTCTTCCTGTTGGCACTTAAATCATAATGTAAGTTACAATATAGAACATATATGTCGATCATTCCCAGCTATAATTTCATGAGTCCAACCGTCAAGTGTAATGCTTGAAGTTTCTGATGTCAAGCAAAAAACGTCAAATTTAGGATTTTTTTTATTGTGTTATGCGCAGCCTACTTTTCCAAGTAGAATTTAGAAAAATGATCGACTGCTTGAAAAACCGAAATATTTAAATTAGTTGGTTTATTAACTGAATCTATAAATTAAAAATTTAGAACATACCTGAAAAAACTTTACCTAAGTACCTAATTGTGTCTACTGGGATTGACATCTAGCGGGGAATAACCGAACTAAAACAATTCACACCGGATCAACGAAGTTTTATAACTTACGGATAGATGTCAGTAATATAAAATGGAAGCTTTGTTTTGCTATTCCCTGAAAGATGGCATCTTCTGTCTTCTTCTTTTGATACAAAAAACCATTTGGAAATACATAGAATGGTAATGTAGGTAATAAAAAATTGCAGTGGTACTGTTAGAATAAAATTATGATTGTTTTTTTGTGACTGATTTAGTTTTAACACTATTGACATAGATTAGAATAGAAAAGACTCGTTTATCACCACTTCTTCTTCTTCTGTTTAAAATAACGTGATCGTTTTTTATGCCAAGTGCGACTTTTTATTACCTAGACTAGTCAATCACGTTAAAGTAAACTTTGTACTGAAACTGAAAAAACGACGTCTGGTGACAACAATGGGAACTACAAGAGTTCCTTATAAATGTACGTAAGTAAACGTTAACGTAAACACGATCCAAATCGAATATAAACTCGGCCTAGTGCGAATTTTTATTACCTAGCAACCTTACCATCACTTATGCCTATCGGTATAGGTATGAACTCTCCGAAATAGGATAACCTTTCTGAAAAATTCATAACACATCCGGGCTTCCCTGTCATCCTATATCACAAGTCCCTCAATAAAATATCTCAGAATAAGTAATTTTATATTGGAATAAATTTTCTATTTAGTTTCTTTATAAAGAAAAGAATTTCTCATTTAAAAATTTAAAAAAAAATCACAGGTTGTGGTTTCTGAAAGATAACCGGTTTATTGAATGTTTTAATTTTATTGAATGTGTAAATTTTATTGTGTGTGTGTGTTTTTGGGGGGGGCGGCGTGTGTGTATGTGAGGATGTGTGTGTGTACTGTGGGTGTGTGTGTGGTGTGGGTGAATATAATTTTAATATTTTTAATTCTGAATTGGTTTTTGTATTTTATGGATCTCAGTTATCTGAATTAAATGAATTTTATTTATTTTTTATTTAAATCAATATAGCTTTTCAATATCGTGGGATTTATTAAACGTTATAATTTCTTGCCCCTTGTTATGCTTTGCAGTAATTATCAAAATAATTACCCCTTGAACTTATATAACACTTATTTTTTACCCGACTGCGGCGAATCCCAAAAGGAGGGTTATGTATTTGACCTGTATATAAGTATGTATGTATGTCCGTTTCTTTGTTCCCTCGTAACTCCTACGTATGAACGGATTTGGATAAATTATACGTCTTTAGATTTGTCTTGGTGGCGCGAGTGTCACTGGCTACATTAAAATCAAAAATAAAGTAAAATGGCGGATTTGGGGTGACATATTGTGGAGTTCGAATTTTTTTTGTCTTCTAATACCATCGAGTGGGGTATCAAAATGAAGGGTTTTAAAAGGTGATTACAAAAATATATACAACTTATATGTTTAAAAGTAATTCGAAGTGACAAATTAAATTTTGATAAAAAAAAAATTGCTTTGAGCAGAGTTAGGACCTCGAAGGCTTGGCTAAATCGTCTGCGAAATCTTTCACATTTGTAAACTAAAAAGCTGGAAATAAAAAAACTAAAAAACCCGACTGCAGTAAAAAACTAAAACTGAAAAGCTAAAAACAAGCCCATTTTAAATTTAATAAAAGTTGGAAGCAGGCGGGACCCATTCCATTTTTATATTTTCAAACTAAAACAGGTCCCGCCTGCTTCCAACTTTTATTAAATTTAAAATGGGCTTGTTTTTAGCTTTTCAGTTTTAGTTTTTTACTACAGTCGGGTTTTTAGTTTTTTTAATTACTTTTTTTTTACAATGTCTGTTTAGTGTTGTGCCTTCATTTTGACCTTTAATTCCGCTGGACACCCTGGATAGCGAAGAACCGTCCTTCGTTGCCCGATAAAAAAAATGACAAGGTGTGCAGAGTTGCATTTATTTCATACAACTCCAGGACCCTCATGAGTAGTCATGAGCCATGTAAGTATTTGAAAATGTGGTATCCTTGAGTCATTGGCCTTATTATTATTCTATCCAACATACGATACATCCTTTCGGGAACGATGAAACTGTTGGTTTATTGCATGTCTATAAGGAGCAGCTCCGAAGTACTTCGGGACCCATTCCACCATTTTGAGGGACAGACATGACATGATTTATATTTAGTTGAGGAGCTCGTGGCTAAGTAATAACAGCCACAACGGGTCGATCCATCAGGTTAAGATACGCTTACCGGGGTTGGTCCGTGGATGGGTGATCATCTTTACATACCGAGACGCCTCCGGGCCTCGGAAAGCACGTTTAGCCGTTGGTCCCAGCTGTCATTCGTGGATCTTTGACAGTCGTTACGGGAAGAAGCCCGAAAGTCTGACAACCAGTCTTACCAAGGGGTATCGTATTACCCAGTTACTGGGTTGTGGAGGTCAGATAGGCAGTCGCTCCATGTAAATGCATCCGGTTAGACTGAAAGCCGACCGCGTGACCCCAACATAGTTGGGAAAAGGCTAGGCAGATTGATTGACATAACATAATTTATATCGCACCTTCCAGGCTCTTGGCTGGGCTTTTCAATTCCAGTTTAATATAAAAGCTTACAAAGAACAGCGTACTAAGTTATAGAGCATTTGACATTTTTCATTAAAAGTATAGTACTAAAACGGCACTCTTTAACATTGAGTGATACATTTTACCTCATTTAGCTCTCTTGAAATAATTAATTTTGTGAGACGTTGTTAATTTGTGCGGAATTCAATGAGGTGGGTGTGGTCCCAACGACGAAACTTGGTCATTACCATGAGCACCTTTTCTTCTACTTGCCCGCTGTGTCCTTTACTGAAAGTGTCGTTTTGATACCTTACATAGGGGGTATTGTGTTACCCAGTAATTGGGTTGTGGGGGTTGGATAGGCAGTCGCTCCATGTAAAATCCGGCAACTGGTATTCAGCTGCATCCGGTTAGACTGGAAGCCGATCCCAACATAGTTGCGAAAAGGCTAGGCAGATTTGACTTTCTTATAATGTAGTATTAGGTAGTAGTAGTCTGGGCGGCGGCTGCACGATTACTTAAAGAAAAGAAAAAAGAAAGAAAGAAAGAAATACATTTATTTGCGGTAAACATGACGCAAAGCACAACAGAATAAAATAACAATTTACAACAACAACATTAACAATTTTTATTTTTACTGACGTCATCGAGTTACTGGAAAATACCACATTCCACGAAAAGTAGACCTAAAATAGGTAGGAAAAAATTTTGTCTGCCGGGGCTCAGCTTGGAGGATCCGTCGCAGTGAGAAGTTATGCTACCCACTTTGGACCATCCAGGAAACATTCCTTTATTTTTAAAAAGAAACAAATCTGCATTCAAAGATTTTCGAAAATTCGCTTGCCACATTCAGGAATCGAACCGGCTAAAATCCGAAAAAATAACAGCCTGTACTAAAATGACATCGATCGATAGGGTCAATCATAAGGATCAAATCTTTCTAACAAACATGGAAAACCATGAAATCGAAACTTTATATTCAATGGGACAAGATAAAGCACTTTTATGCAAAGGTCCATCAGATTACTTATGTTAGCACCTAATCAACTAACAATTAACAATTATCTAACCATTTCTCTATCTATATTAACCATTTCAATACGGATTGGTACAAATGGCACAATCAGATGGCCTGCAAGATCAGCCGACCTCACCTTTTTAGATTTTTATGGGGATATGTTTTAAATCTAATTTACCAAAAATCCTGTGTAAAATATTATTTGACTTAGTTAAATTTTCCGTCTATAGACGAAATTTTATTTTTATTTGTTTGGTGGATTTATGTTTTTTTATTTGCAAACTGAAATATAAAATATTTAGTTTATTATAATAGTTTTTTTTTTAATACAAATAATGAATTATTTGTATTAAAAAAACTGTTATATAGTCAAGAACTATATCCTCCACACGCAGTGGTGAAGGATCGCCTTCGAACCATTTAGGCTACAATTTATTGTCTCTTAAAAACCAACCGCAATTCAAATTTGGAACAGTTTTAGATGACGTTTACTCAACTATTTTGCAAAAGAAAGAAATAGAAATATTTATTTTTTTGCAACATTGTCTGAAAGGGGGTCTTAAAAATTCAAAGTGGGGCTACTAGGGCATGTGGGGTATCATATGAAAGAGCGCTGATTGACACATTCTCAAAGATTTTTTTTTCTTTTTTTTAGGCCGCGCATAGTTTTGGATCCTCCAAGCTGAGCCCCGGCAGACAAAATTTTTTCCTACCTATTTTAGGTCTACTTTTCGTGGAATGTGGTATTTTGCAGTAACTCGATGACGTAAGTAATCCTGCAGCCGCCGCCCGGACTATAGATACATCGGTTCAGCGATAAAGGTTTTGTTACTGTGGCAATATATCACAATGGTTTAGTCACGTGTGATATTAGCTGGAACTGGGATTCGTTATCGGCAGCGCAAATATCATTCTGAAATATGTCTAGTGAATCTGTAAAATGTTGGTTGATGTGATAAACTAAAATTGTTATTCGCCGCGCGAAATCTTCTCTCGATTTTGTGTCGATGGAAATAGAGTCAAGGACGATAGGATGTAATAATATGTCTTCTTAGAATTTTAATGCATTGTTTTTGAGCACGTAAAGGACCATGATCACAGGCCTATAAATGCATTCCCTAACTAAAATGATCATGTCCAAACATCATGGTGCATTTAAAAGCACATTTTGAACTAAACTTTGAATTAACTTCCCGTTTTTAATTCATTTAAAGCAGCAGTTTTTTATATATATTTGATAACAAAAAAATACTTAAATATCATTCGTTAAACTAAAAATGCAACTTATTAAAACTTATTTTTGTTTGTGTATGTTATAGTGAGTAAGTAGTTAGAAGTTCCATATCAATCAATAAATAAATGGTGGTCTCCATAGTTATCTCCTGTACCTCAAAAATAAGGTATATTCCTGATGACATTGACCAAATAAACGGAAATGAACTATAATCTTTCACTAACTTATCGTCTCCATTAAACCGAAAATGCTACCGGAAGTACAGTACGAAAGTATCTTTATTAAATCTTATCATTAAAAAGTATAGTATAGTAAGTGTAGTATAGTATAGTTTTTATATTTATTGAATTAATAGTTTTTGCCCGTGGCTTCGCCCGCGTGGATATCGGAAAATATCCCACGGGAACGTACTACTGGGAAATCCTTCCTTATTCCTTGTCTACATTTTAAAGGGAACCTCGCAGAAAATTTCAGCTTTCTAGGTCCAAGGGTTTGGGCTGGGCATTGATGAGTCAGTCAGTCAGAGACAGTCGGGACTTTTTATTTATATAGATTTCAAAAACAAATAATTCTCAGGTTCTCAAACTTATTTTCTGCCTAACAACTGAATGTCGCCACCACTAAGGCCACACCAAAAAATTATAATAATATGTAATAGGGCGTAGTAGAGTGTAGAGGGAAATTTAATTAATCCGGCAAGCAGACATCGACTAGGAAATTGCTCGTTAAAAGTTCCATGGAAATTGCATTATGATGGCGTATTGTAAGAAGCTTTAGCTGGAAATAGGTGGTCACGATAATGAGAAATTGATTGACGTATTCACCTACAAGCAAACTATGTGGATAGAATATACCGATGATGACTCTAACTCACTATGAGAGGCCAGTGCCTTCTTAACGAAATAAATGTGCTGATTAAGAAGTTTTATTTAATATAAGGAATAATATTTACACATAATTCACAAGTCTAAAATTGTCGTAAACAATATGACACACAATGACAATGACAATTGTACCTTTTGCAATTGGAAGCTTTATTTAGCTAAACCATGAATAGTCCAGTA